>CM016624.1:23784548-25094843 GCA_005393395.2 Gossypium australe
CCTGGCTTCGCCACTGTGCTCAGGAATGCATTCCATCAGAAGCTATTATGTGTACTAAATTTGAGGAAGGCTTGAATGAAGATATTAAATTACTTGTAGGGATACTTAAGTTGAAAGAATTTGTTGTCTAAGTAAACCGAGCGCATAAAGCAGAAGAGCTTAGCAAAGCAAAAAAAAAAGCAGATTCTGAAGTTCGAGACTCGGGTAAAAGACAAATGGAAAAATCTTTTTTCTTCTCCTTCAAAGAAAATGAAAGAATCATGTAGTCGAATGTCAGCTCCCTATGGATTTTTGGGTAAAGATCGAGGAAAGCAAGCTAGTTCGAGACCCCAAGCTACCTTTGTAGCTAGTGTAGGTAGTGTCCGTAATAATAAAAAGCCAAAATGTCAGCAATGAAACAGAAAACATTTTGGGCAGTGCCGACTGAAAGAATAGTCGTGTTTTAAATGTGGTTAGTTTGATTATTTTCTCTGAGATTACCCAGATAGATTCGACCGAGATAAGGCTAAAAATGTTTGGTCTAAAAGTGCACCATATAAAGGTAGACCACCGAAGAATAGTGGAAATGCGAGAGTCGGTCGAAGTGGAACGAAGGACCCTGTAGTTCAATTTGAGGCACGAGCACTTTTCTCTTTTCGATGTTTCTATTTATGCTTTGATTGACCCGGGGTCAACACACTCATACATATGCACTGCATTAGTAACGGATAAGAAAGTATTAGTAGAGTTAACTGTAACATCCCGAAATAGGGCCTAAACGGAATAGTGGTTGCGAAACCACAAATCCGAGTCAGTAAAATATTTTAATATTATTTTCAGTGCTTATAATGTGTGAATTATTATGTGTGAAATTTTCGTGATTCAATTTTATTGTTTGGGTGCTTAATTTAATAAAAGGGCTTAATCGCGTAAAGTGAAAATTTAGTGGTTATTTTTAGAAGGGCCAAATAGTGGATGTTCTTTTAATTTGGAGGCTTTATGTTGTAATTTACCCATAAGTGAGAGTAGTGGGCGGCTATGTGAAATTATAGCTTGTTTTATTATGTATAATGGTTTAATAATAATAAAATAATATAATTTTAATATAATAAAACAAACACAAGTTAAAAGCCATTTCATCTTTTTTTTCAACTAGCCGAATGTAGAAGAAAAGAAAAGAAAAGAATAAGCTTAGATTCGGCACTTTTGAAGCTTAATTGAAGGTATGTTTTAGCTTGGTTTTTGATAATTTTTACGTTTTTGAGATCGTTTCTTCGAGTGCTACAAAACCCATGTTTCAATTTTGAAATTTTGATGAATATTTTGAGTTATGCCATTGATGAAACTTGTGATTTTTTTTTGGATGGTAGAAAATGAAGATATGTGTTAGATTAACAAGTTTTGTCTTTGGATTTTTGATGAATTTAAGTAGTTTGGACTAAATTAGTAAAAGTTGTTATTGTTCATAAGTATGTGTTATGGTAAGAATTTGAAGTTGCTATAGAAGAGAAAAATGTTCAGCATGTTATAAAACATAAGAATAAGGGCTGAAGTTTAATTTTCGAGCCTAGGGGCAAAATCGTAAATATGTAAAAGTTTAGGGGCAAAATTGTAATTTTGCCAAAAATGAGAGTTAAGGACTGTTTTGATAAATATGAGTATTAAATAAGCTAAATTTGCTATTATAGATCAAGAAGAACGAAATCCAGAGTTAGATCGGGGAAAGAAAAAGATAGAGGATTAAATCGATATAATTTATCGATTTTATTTCGAGGTAAGTTTGCGGTAAATAAATGCAATATTCTGTTATTTTACATTTAATATTATGAAGTTCCAGCATTTACATATTTATTCTGTAAATTTATTATTTAAAGACTCAAGTATGAATTGACGGAAAAGTTATCTCAGAAAGTTCGGTTGAACCTTAGGAATGTGTAGGATACAAATGTCATGACATTAGGGTTTAAGGAAATCATGTAAGACCATGTCAAGACATGGCATTGATAAGTTACCATAAGGCAAAGTCCCATGTAAGACCATGCCAAGGCATGGCATTGGTGAATTTATAAGGCAAAGGTCCCATGTAAGACCATGCCAAGGCATGGCATTGGTGAGTTCACAAGGCAAGGATACCACGTAAGACCATGTCAAGACATGGCAATGGTTAAGTTTCATAAGAAAGGTACCCGCGTATCCTTAGTATTCCAAGTGGTTCAACGGGAAAATTCAAAGAGTATACCAAAGTAAAGGTAAGACAAGTTCAAGCTAAAATGGTAAGTTAAGACAAGTTCAAGCTAAAAAGGTAAGGTAAGATAAATCCTTGTTAAAAAGGTAAGGTAAGATAAATTCATGTTAAAAAGACAAGGTAAGAATACAAGTTTGAGTATATTGAGTTAAAAGCTTAAATGATCTTGATAAGAAAAGAATAAGTTAATTCATTAAGAATGTTGTCATCTATTTACATGTAAACTTACTAAGCTTTATGCTTACTCTCATTCTTTATTTTTTTATAGTATTGCAAGCCAACTCGGGGATCAAAGGACGTCGGAGATCGTACACACTATCAAAGGATTATATTGGTATTTTGTGACTCGAACGTTTTAAGTTATGGCATGTATAGGGACTTAGCCATTTTATGTGTGTGACCTTATGATATGGCTTATTATGGACTTGTAAATGTTTGGTAATGATTAGCCATTAAAATGGTTAATTAAGAACATGGTTGTGGATGTTATGAAATGTCTAGTTGATAATTATTTTAAAGAAATTATGTAATTATATGCAGGGGAATAGTAGGACAGCAGCAGTGACGTGATTTTGAAAAATCACCAAAAATAGTAGAAATTGAAGTAGGTTGTGAATGAGATATAGAATTAAAGCTTATTGAGTCTATTTTCATATAAAGAAAACGGTGTAGGAAAATGAGTTGTATATTATGAGATAATTGATTTTTAGTGAAGAGAGGTCAGAACTGTCAAACTGTGTAATAGGGGAGACTTTAACTAATAAACTGTACTAATTGGCCACACCAAAAATTCTGGAAAAATTATAGTAAGAAGATATATGAGTCTAGTTTCAGGGAAAATTTACGGATCTTGATTTGAGTTTCGTAACTCGAGTTATAATTAATTTAGTGAACATGACGCAGACGGACAGTTTCAATTTTTATGCCCAGAACTAGTAAGTTAAGTCTAGTAATGCCTCGTGCTCGACTCCGGCAACGGTCTCGGCTAAGGGGTGTTACATTTATTGGTATCAGAGCAGGTTTAGTCGGTTCTCGGAATATTTAGTATGATAAGAGTCTATCTATACATGCCATACTTATATTTTGATAGTGTGACGACTCTTGACGATTTAAAATTTTTTTTTATAGTTATGGATCCCGAACGAGATGGTGCAGATGATGAGAGAGTAATGCGCCAGCTCCCACTGAAGGGACGGTGCCACCAGATAGTCGTGAAAGGCCCGTTACAGTTAGTCAGGGAGGAGGGGCTCGAGAAGCCTTCTTCCAAGCTATGAATGAATGGTTTGCTGAGTTCGTTCGTACGAACCCAGCCGTTAGACCTCTACCCCCTCATGATCCACAGACTACCCATGTAGCTTCCCTAGTTATAAATACCGTTAGAAGAGAGAAACTGCCTGTTGATAAGATCAGAAAACAAGGGGCTGAAGAGTTTCGGGCTACCAAAGATGATGATGCAGAGAAAGCTGAATTTTGGCTCGAGAACACTATCAGAGTCTTTGATGAGTTATCCTGCAAACCGGAAGAATGTATTAAATATGTGGTGTCACTTCTTAGAGATTCGGCCTACCAGTGGTGGAAGACACTTGTGTCAGTAGTACCGAAAGAAAGAGTTACTTGGGATTTCTTTCAGGAGGAGTTCCGTAAGAAGTACATCAGTCAGAGGTTTATTGACCAGAAAAGAAAAGAGTTCCTTGAGTTAAAACAGGGTAAGATGACTGTGATCGACTATGAACGTGAATTTATCCGACTCAGCAATTATGCTCGAGAGTGTGTGTCTACAGAGGCTATCATGTGCAAAAGATTTGAGGATGGGCTCAATGATGATATCCGACTGTCAGTTGGTGTTTTAGAGATAAAGGAGTTTGTTGTTTTAGTTGAACGAGCCTGTAAGGCAGAAGAGTTGTTAAAAAGAAAGGGTAAAGCTGAAATTGAGATGCAAGACACGAAGAAAAGGCAGATAAGCAAGTCATTTCAGTCTACATCCAAGAGGCCTAGAGAGTTTTCTACGAGACCTAATTTTTCAACCGGGTATTCTAGCCGAAACAGAGGTGGAAGATTTATCGATTCAAAAGCTCAAACCACTTCGATTGCGAGTGTTGGCAGTATTCAGCCTGATAGGCCCGAGTGTCCTCAATGTGGTCGACGTCATCCAGGTCAATGTAGAACAAATAAGACTGGTTGTTTCCGATGTGGTGCACCGGATCATTTCATTCGGGAGTGTCCCGAGATGGTTAAAAAAGAAGTAATACCGAGTGCAAGATCAGGTAATGCCCCCGTTAGAGGCAAATCTCAGAGAAATTCAGGAGTAGGGGCAGGTAGAGGTACATTTAGAGATACAGCAACAAGATCAGATGTTAGAGCACCCACAAGGACTTATGCTACCCGTGCTCGTGAAGAGACATCTTCCCCCGACGTAATTACGGGTACATTTTCTCTTCATGATGTTAATGTTATTGCTTTGATTGATCCGGGGTCAACCCATTCCTATGTTTACGTGAAATTAATGCCTAGTATGGACATGCCCATAGAGTTTACAGAATTTGTGATTAAAGTATCGAATCCATTAGGTCAGCATGTGTTAGTAAACAAAGTATGTAAAAAATGCCCTTTGATGATTAGAGGTTACTGTTTTCCGGCTGATCTCATGCTATTGCCATTTGATGAGTTTGATGTGATTCTTGGTATGGATTGGTTAACTGCACATGATGTGATAGTGAATTGTGGAAAAAGATTCATTGAGTTGAAATGTGAAAATGGTGAGTTCCTTCGGGTTAATTCAGATGAGTCAGATAGTTCAATTTCCATGATTTCTGTTATGTCTGCTCAGAAATGTTTAAGGAAAGGATGTGAAGCTTATCTTGCTTTTGTGTTGAATACTAAAGATCCAGAGTTGAAAATTGAATCAGTGCCTGTGGTAAATGAGTTTCCTGATGTGTTTCTGGAAGAACTACCAGGTTTGCCTCCTATCAGAGAAGTTGAGTTTGGTATTGAATTGATTCCAGGTACCACACCTATTTCTATTGCTCCTTATAGAATGGCTTCAATAGAATTAAAAGAATTGAAAGCTCAGCTACAGGAATTAACTGATAAAGGCTTTGTAAGACCTAGTTATTCACCATGGGGTGCACCAGTGTTATTTGTGAAAAAGAAGGACGGTTCCATGAGATTGTGCATAGACTATCGACAGCTTAACAAGGTAACCATCAAGAACAAATATCCATTACCTAGAATAGATGATTTGTTTGATCAATTGAAGGGAGCCACTCTGTTCTCTAAGATAGATTTGAGATCCGGATACTATCAGTTGCGAGTTAAAGAGTCAGATGTTCCAAAGACTGCTTTTCGAACTAGGTATGGTCACTATGAGTTTCTTGTGATGCCATTTGGCTTAACTAATGCTCCTGCTATTTTCATGGATTTAATGAACCGAATTTTTAGACCTTATTTGGACAAGTTTGTAGTCATGTTCATTGATGACATTTTGATTTATTCTCATGATGAGACTGAGCATGCAGAGCATTTGAGAACAGTTTTACAGATTTTAAGAGATAATCAGCTTTATGCCAAATTTAGCAAAAGTGAGTTCTGGTTACGGGAAGTTTGTTTTCTTGGACACGTTGTCTCAGGTGAAGTTATTAAAGTTGATCCGAATAAGATTTCAGCCATTGTTGATTGGAAGCCTCCCAGGAATGTATCAGAGGTCAGAAGTTTTCTTGGTCTTGCCGGTTATTATAGACGATTTGTAGAGGGATTTTCCATGATAGCTACTCCATTGACAAGATTGCTACAAAAAGATGTCAAGTTTGAATAGACTGAGAAGTGTCAGCAGAGTTTCGACAAGTTAAAGGCATTGTTGACTGAAGCTCCTGTTTTAGTACAACCAGAACCGGGTAAAGAGTTTGTGATTTACAGTGATGCATCCTTGAATGGACTAGGCTGTGTACTTATGCAGGAAGGAAGGGTAATTGCTTATGCCTCTAGACAGTTAAAGCTACATGAGAAAAACTATCCGACACATGATTTAGAGCTAGCTGCTATTGTTTTTGCATTGAAAATCTGGAGACATCACTTATATGGGGAGAAATGCCGAATATTCACTGATCATAAAAGTTTGAAAAACTTGATGACTCAGAAAGATCTTAACTTAAGGCAAAGAAGATGGCTAGAGTTGATTAAAGATTATGAGCTAGTGATCGATTATCACCCGGGTAAGGCAAATGTTGTTGCTGATGCTTTGAGTAGAAAATCTTTATTTGCATTGAGAGCTTTGCACACTAGTTTGGCATTATCAGATGATAGTTCTATCTTAGCTGAGTTGAGAGTTAAATCGACGTTTCTTGAAGAAATTTGTGAAGCTCAGAAGGATGACAGTGAGTTGCAAGCCAAAAGAGTTCAGTGCGAGTCAGGTGTAGAGTCTGATTTTCAGATCGGTTCTGACAGTTGTTTGTTGTTCAGAGACAGAGTATGTGTACCAAAGAATGATGAGCTTATTAAGAAAATCTTACAGGAAGCACATAGCAGTTCTTTGTCTATTCACCCAGGCAGTACAAAGATGTATAATGATTTGAAGAAAATGTATTGGTGGACAGGAATGAAAAGAGATATATCAGAGTTTGTTTCTAGATGCTTGATCTGTCAGCAAGTAAAGGCCGAACATCAGGTACCTTCAGGTTTATTGCAACCTGTATTAGTTCCCGAGTGGAAATGGGATCGAGTTACTATAGATTTTGTGACAGGATTGCCTTCGACACCGAGAAAGAAAGATGCAGTATGGGTTGTGATTGATAAGTTAACAAAGTCGGCTCATTTCATCCTAGTTCGTATGGATTATTCACTTGACAAGTTGGCCGAGTTATATATTACAGAGATTGTGAGACTACATGGAGTACCGTTATCGATTATCTCAGATAGGGATCCGAGATTTACCTCACGATTTTGGAAGAAATTGCAGGAAGCTTTAGGTACAAAGTTGAGTTTTAGTATAGCTTTCCATCCTCAGACTGATGGTCAATCAGAGAGAGTTATTCAGGTACTTGAAGATATGCTTAGATGTTGTGTATTGGAATTTCAAAGTAGTTGGGAGAAATATTTACCGTTAGTAGAGTTTGCCTATAATAATAGTTATCAATCGAGTTTGAAGATGGCACCTTATGAAGCTTTGTATGGACGTAAATGTCGCACACCTTTGTATTGGACAGAGCTTAAGGAAAATCAGATTTACGGGGTTGATCTAGTCAAAGAAACAGAAGAAAAAGTAAAAGTCATCAGAGATTGCTTGAAAGCAGCTTCAGATAGACAGAAATCCTATACAGATTTGAAAAGAAAAGACATTGAATTTCAAGTTGGTGATAGGGTATTCTTGAAAGTATCCCCGTGGAAGAAAGTTCTCAGATTTGGCAAGAAAGGCAAATTAAGTCCTCGTTTTATTGGACCGTTTGAGGTGATCGAGAGAGTTGGGCCATTGGCATATCGTTTGGCTTTGCCAACTGAGTTAGAGAAGATTCATAATGTGTTTCATGTGTCTATGCTACGTCGTTATCGTTCAGATCCGTCACATGTGATTTCGCAAACAGAGGTTGAGATTCAGCCAGATATGACTTACGGGGAGGAACCAATAAAAATTCTAGCCCGAGAGGTTAAGCAATTAAGGAATAAAAGTATTGCACTTGTGAAAGTATTATGGAATAGGCATGGAATAAAAGAGGCTACATGGGAGCCCGAAGAGACTATGCGAAAACAGTACCCAAATCTCTTTACAGGTAAGATTTTCGGGGACGAAAATCCCTAAAGGGGGGAGAAATGTAACATCCCGAAATAGGGCATAAACGGAATAGTGGTTGCGAAACCATAAATCCGAGTCAGTAAAATATTTTAATATTATTTTTTTTATTATTTTCAGTGCTTATAATGTGTGAATTATTATGTGTGAAATTTTCGTGATTCAATTTTATTGTTTGGGTGCTTAATTTAATAAATGGCTTAATCGCGTAAAGTGAAAATTTAGTGGTTATTTTAGAAGGGCCAAATAGTGGATGTTCTTTTAATTTGGAGGCTTTATGTTGTAATTTACCCATAAATGAGAGTAGTGGGCGGCTATGTCAAATTATATAGCTTGTTTTATTATGTATAATGGTTTAATAATAATAAAATAATATAATTTTAATATAATAAAGCAAACACAAGTTAAAAGCCATTATAATCTTTTTTTTCTACTAGCCGAATGTAGAAGAAAAGAGAAAGAAAAGAATAAGCTTAGATTCGGCACTTTTGAAGCTTAAATTGAAGGTATGTTTTAGCTTGGTTTTTGATAATTTTTACGTTTTTGAGATCGTTTCTTCGAGTGCTACAAAACCCATGTTTCAATTTTGAATTTTGATGAATATTTTGAGTTATGCCATTGATGAAAACTTGTGATTTTTGTTGTTTGATGGTAGAAAATGAAAGATATGTGTTAGATTAACAAGTTTTGTCTTTGGATTTTTGATGAATTTAAGTAGTTTGGACTAAATTAGTAAAAGTTGTTATTATTCATAAGTATGTGTTATGGTAAGAATTTGAAGTTGCTATAGAAGAGAAAAATGTTCAGCATAATAAGGGCTGAAGTTTAATTTTCGAGCCTAGGGGCAAAATCGTAAATATGTAAAAGTTTAGGGGCAAAATTGTAATTTTGCCAAAAATGAGAGTTAAGGACTGTTTTGATAAATATGAGTATTAAATAAGCTAAATTTGCTATTATAGATCAAGAAGAACGAAATCCAGAGTTAGATCGGGGAAAGAAAAAGATAGAGGATTAAATCGATATAATTTATCGATTTTATTTCGAGGTAAGTTTGCGGTAAATAAATGCAATATTCTGTTATTTTACATTTAATATTATGAAATTCCAGCATTTACATATTTATTCTGTAAATTTATTATTTAAAGACTCAAGTATGAATTGACGGAAAAGTTATCTCAGAAAGTTCCGGTTGAACCTTAGGAATGTGTAGGATACAAATGTCATGACATTAGGGTTTAAGGAAATCATGTAAGACCATGTCAAGACATGGCATTGATAAGTTACCATAAGGCAAAGATCCCATGTAAGACCATGCCAAGGCATGGCATTGGTGAATTTATAAGGCAAATGTCCCATGTAAGACCATGCCAAGGCATGGCATTGGTGAGTTTACAAGGCAAGGATACCACGTAAGACCATGTCAAGACATGGCAATGGTTAAGTTTCATAAGGAAAGGTACCCGCGTATCCTTAGTATTCCAAGTGGTTCAACGGGAAAATTCAAAGAGTATACCAAAGTAAAGGTAAGACAAGTTCAAGCTAAAATGGTAAGTTAAGACAAGTTCAAGCTAAAAAGGTAAGGTAAGATAAATCCTTGTTAAAAAGGTAAGGTAAGATAAATTCATGTTAAAAAGACAAGGTAAGAATACAAGTTTGAGTATATTGAGTTAAAAGCTTAAATGATCTTGATAAGAAAAGAATAAGTTAATTCATTAAGAATGTTGTCATCTATTTACATGTAAACTTACTAAGCTTTATGCTTACTCTCATTCTTTATTTTTTTTATAGTATTGCAAGCCAACTCGGGGATCGAAAGGACGTCGGAGATCGTACACACTATCAAAGGATTATATTGGTATTTTGTGACTCGAACGTTTTAAGTTATGGCATGTATAGGGACTTAGCCATTTTATGTGTGTGACCTTATGATATGGCTTATTATGGACTTGTAAATGTTTGGTAATGATTAGCCATTAAAATGGTTAATTAAGAACATGGTTGTGGATGTTATGAAATGTCTAGTTGATAATTATTTTAAAGAAATTATGTAATTATATGCAGGGGAATAGTAGGACAGCAGCAGTGACGTGATTTTGAAAAATCACCAAAAATAGTAGAAATTGAAGTAGGTTGTGAATGAGATATAGAATTAAAGCTTATTGAGTCTATTTTCATATAAAGAAAACGGTGTAGGAAAATGAGTTGTATATTATGAGATAATTGATTTTTAGTGAAGAGGGGTCAGAACTGTCAAACTGTGTAATAGGGGAGACTTTAACTAATAAACTGTACTAATTGGCCACACCAAAAATTCTGGAAAAATTATAGTAAGAAGATATATGAGTCTAGTTTCAGGGAAAATTTACGGATCTTGATTTTGAGTTTCGTAACTCGAGTTATAATTAATTTAGTGAACATGACGCAGACGGACAGTTTCAATTTTTATGCCCAGAACTAGTAAGTTAAGTCTAGTAATGCCTCGTGCTCGACTCCGGCAACGGTCTCGGGTAAGGGGTGTTACATCCGTGATCTTCAAAAATCAATTGAGTCTGATTTGTACTGCCTCTGCCATGTTGGTACAAAGATTCTTGAGGTACATACGACCACGGCCGTGTGCAAGGCCGTGTGGCCTGGAAATCTGCACCATTGGATAGTTTAGAATTAGCTATAAAGAAAAGAAGAAAAGAGAATGAATTGAAAATAAAATGTAAAAATAAATTGTGTTAGTACTCGGGTTGCCTCTCAAGAAGCACTCTTTTATAGTCTTAAGCTAGACTTTCCTCGTATTTGAGAAATTTGGGAGGTTTAAAGGTTTGAATATCTTCCCTCATGCTGACAGTTCTATTTTCTTGATGAAGTTTGAGTCGAGAAGCGTGTACATTAAAAGTGCCGAATATGGGATTGCTTACCTCGACTGTTCCGCGTGGGAAGATATTGTGTACCTCAAGAGGGATTTTTTCGTTTTATTTCAGGTCTGACATGGTGATTCGAGGATCTGATTTATATAACAGTACCTGGTCTCCTATTTTGAAGTGATTTGATGTTCCTATGAGCTCTTCTGGGGGCTCATTCGGCTTTACTTCGTGCGGTTCCTGTTCTTCTTTGAAGGATGTCGTCCACTTTTCTAGTTTGTCGACCCTAAGGCTTTGTTCCTTGTGTAATTTGTCTTTGATGGCATGGGGTCCATGATTTGGCTCAGGTTTGTAATCTTGTGGCGTTTCCTGTGATGAAGCTAGAACAATCTGGCTATCAAATGAATTTACTTTCTCACCTTCATCAATTGTTGTCCTGGCCGAGTCGAGAGCTTGTAAATTGATCGATTCGTCACCTACCTGAAGTATGAGTTCTCCTATGCTAACATCAATTTTAGTCATGGCAGTTGCTAAAAAGGGTCTTCCTAAAATTAAGGGAATCGAATTATCCTCATCCATGTCTAAGACAACAAAATCTACTGGGAAAACGAATTTATCAATTTTTACAAGAACATCTTCAATAATACCCCTAGGAATTCTAACAGTTTTATCAGCTAATTGAATGCTCATCCTAGTTTGTTTGGGCTTCCCTAGACCTAGTTGTTTAAACAATTTTTAAGGCATGACATTTATACATGCCCCTAAATCAGCTAATGCATTATCAACAGGTAGTCTACCAATTAAATATGGAATTGTAAAACTCCCTGGATCTTTTAACTTTCGTAGTAGTCTATTCTGTAACATTGCTGAGCATACTCCTTTTAATTCCACATGTGGCTCCTCGTCTAATTTACGCTTGTTTGTCAGGAGCTGTTTTAAAAATTTCCTCGAATCCGGCATCTGAAAAAGAGCTTCAAGAAGAGGTAAGTTAATATGTAATTTCTTTAAAAGTTTAAGAAACTTACTAAATTGTTCCTCTGTATCGCCTCTCTTCATCGCTTCAGAATAGGGTATGCGGGGTTTGTACTCTTTGATTACCGGTTTCGGCTTGTTATTGACCTCAACCATATCTTCTTCTACCACCTTCTTTTGTTTTGAATTAAGCTCGTCTAACCCTTCACTATTTTGAGCTGTTATGGCTTGAATTTTCTCCCTTGGGTTAGTCTCGGTGTTGCTCGGTAGTCTTCCCTGTGGTCTCTTAGAAATCTGCTTAGCAAGTTGCCCGAATTGATCCTTGAACTCTTGTAA
Source organism: Gossypium australe (assembly GCA_005393395.2). Classification (NCBI taxonomy): domain Eukaryota; kingdom Viridiplantae; phylum Streptophyta; class Magnoliopsida; order Malvales; family Malvaceae; genus Gossypium; species Gossypium australe. The sequence goes on from CM016624.1 coordinate 23,796,712, forward strand.
CAATGCCTCAATTTTTGTTTCTATCTTCTGGAAATGTATGTCTGAGGCTGTTATGAAGTTTGTTAACGCCTCTTCAAGGTTCAGCTTCTTTTCCTGTGGGTAGGGCTGTTGCTGGAAGTTTTGGGATGGTTGTGATCTTTGATTTCTTTGACCGCCCCATGAAAAATTGGGGTGGTTCTTCCAACCTGGATTATAGGTACTACTATAAGGATTATTGTTAGATCGGAAATTATTAACCATATAGTTCATCTGTTCGCTCTCCATGCCCTGTTCGTAGGGTGGGTACTCAAGATTCACCACTCCTTCACTTACGCCGCACTGCATAACTGGATGTGCCTGCGAAGATCCATAGAAACTATCAAATTTTTTATGTAACAATTCCACCTGATTTGACAGTGCGGTCACTGCGTCAATGTTGAAAACTCCTGCTGCTTTGGCTGGCCTTGTCCATGTAACTTGCCACTGATAGTTATTCAGTGACATCTCCTCTATAAACTTGTAGGCTACTTTAGGAGTTTTGTTGTTTAGGGTTCCACCGGTGGCTGAATCGATTAGCTGCCTTGTTGAAGGGTTCACACCGTTATAAAAAGTTTGGACCTGTAGCCACAAAGGTAGTCCGTGGTGTGGGCATCTTGTCAACAAATCTTTGTATCTCTCCCATGCATCATAAAGTGTCTCTAAATCCATCTGCACAAAAGAAGAGATATCATTCCTTAACTTGGCCGTTTTGGCCGGTGGAAAATATTTTAATAAAAATTTTTCAATCATTTGATCCCATGTAGTGATTGAGCCTCGTGAAAGAGAATACAACCACTGTTTGGCTTTATTTCTCAAGGAAAAAGGAAATAACCGAAGACGGATGGCATCATCAGAAACGTCATTTATTTTGAAGGTGTCGCAAAATTCTAGGAAATTTGCTAAGTTGGTGTTAGGATCCTCATCCTGCAAACCATCAAACTGAACAAACTGTTGTATCATCTGTATAGTGTTAGGTTTCAGTTCAAAATTATTTGCAGCAATAGTAGGCCTAACAATAATAGACTCAGTTCCTATTAAACTAGTTTTAGCATAATCATACATAGTACGTGGAGCATGATGTTCGGCCATCTCTAGAGGTGGTGGATTATTCTCAGCCATCTCTTCTGTGGTATGTATTTCGGCTTCTTGCTCTTCGTCTACGTAGTTTAGGCTTCGTCTTATTTCTCTGTGATTTCTACGAACGGTACCTTCAATATCACTGTCGTAAAGTAGAGGTCCTGTTGGGTTCCTTCTAGTAATAAACTAGAGGTACATGAAAGGGACAAAAGAAGGAAGAAAGAAAAATTAGAAAAATAAAATAAAATTGCAAAAATAAAATAAATAGTAAATATGGCTAAAGTAATAAAAATTAAGCTTTCTTAATATTTTAGTTCCCCGGCAACGGCGCCAAAAACTTGATTGTCGAAATCAGAGCTTTAAAATTTATAATAAGAATGATCGAACCTGGAAACTAACTCTGACAACGATTTTTAGACAAGCACACCTATCAAAAGTAGTATAGCTTAGGCAAGACCGGAATATCGAATCCTAAAAGAACCAAAAGTTTTAATACTAACACTCTTTCTATTATTTAGCCTAAGAATTTAGTGAATGGTTATCTAATCTATATTTAACTATCAACTAAACTAAAGACGCAAAGACAAAAAGAATGAATTGAGGAAAAATAACTTGGAAGAAAAACCAATCGATTAAGACGATACCCTTAGGAAGAATCCATTTAGACTTCACTTGTTATCTAACACTGAACCAGATGATGTGTTAATTTGACTTGATCCGTAAGATTCCCTAAGTTATATTAAACCCTCTCTCGAAGCGAATAACGTCTAACCCTAGGTTGATTAATTGAAATATCTTTCTAATTAAAACCCCTAGAATCGCATTAACTCGATCCATGGACTCCCATATTAGGTTTCACCCTAATCCGACAAAATCTCGTCACCCTATCTCTAGGCGTGCGATCAACTTTGCTTAATTATGCTAGATCTACTCTTAAGCAGGGACTTTTGCTCCTCCACCTAAGCACACCATACTTGAATTAATATCCCGGAAATATCAATACAAGAATTAAGCACACATAATTAAGAACAAGTCAAATGTTTATCATATAGTTCAGAAAACAATAACAAGATCCGTCTTAGGTTTCATCCCCTTCAGGTATCTGAAGGGTTTAGTTCATATCAAATAAAGAAAACATTTCAGAAGAAAAGATAAAACAAAACATAAGAAATCCCTAAAACTCCCTGAAGGAATTGAAGGAGAGATCCGCCGTCTTGAGTAGAATTTCGGCTTCTTAAGATGGATCAACTGGCCATCTTCGAGTGATTCTCCATAAATCTGGTCTTTTTGGCTCGGCTCCTTGGCCTAGCTAACCGCCCTCCTTTCAGGTAACACTTAGGGGGTTTATATAGGCTTTCGAAATACGTTTCTCCGCCCCAAAGTCTCCAAATCTGAATGAAATTGCTCTTTGCCACGACAGGGAGACGGCTATGTAACACGCCCGTGTGACTAGTGGTCAGGCCGTGTTCGGACTTCTTTAATGAGGCACGGCCGTGTAAGTCGAGATTAGGCTATGTTCTAGTAGATTGGCGTGGCACGACAGTGTGAGCTTAAGTCCAAGCCGTGTCAATTTCCTCTTTGGCCCAATTTGGTTTGTTTCTCGTTCTTTTCATCCTCGAGTGCTTTCTTGGGTATAAAACATGAAAACAAAGGATTAAGATCACCTTTTTACATAAATTGAGGCTTAATTCATCCAAAAGCATACTAAATGTGGGCTTAAAATATGTTACTTTTAAGGTTTATCAACGGTGCACGTGCCAAGACAAAGAAAATGGATCAAAGATTTGAACAATTCCAGAAAGACATGCAAGACCAGATGCAAGAGCAAATGGCAAAACTCCAACAAGAGATGAGGGACCAAATGTTGGAAGCTCAAAAGAACAGGATGGCTCAAATGGCCCAAATGCTGAGCGGGGCAATGGACAAAGGAAAAGGTCCTGTGGCTATTACAGGAGAAGATAGTGAAGGCATTCTTCCGGGTTTTACCCCACCACATGCACAAATACAACCTAAGGAATATCCCCAAAGGTCATCTGTTACGATTAGGCCTCAACAGGGGCAAGCAGATACTAGACCGCCCATGAACTTCCAAGCAGGCTCGGGTTCCAACCCAGGAGATAATCCAGCTAACCCTGTGGTCTTCGATCTCGACGAAATGGCAGAAATGGACAAGGCAAAAGTGGACCTGCCAAGGCAACTCGAGGACCGTTGCAAGTGGTTAGAAGAGAAGTTCAAAGTAATGGAGACTGCTGACTATCGTTACGGGGTAAACGCTAATGACTTAAGGTTGGTCCCGAACTTGGTACTTCCACCAAAGTTTAAAACTCTGGAGTTCGAAAAGTACAACGGGACTAGTTGTCCCGAAGTGCACATCACGATGTTCTGTCGAAGAATGGCGGGACACGTTAATAATGACCAATTGTTGATTCACTGCTTTCAGGACAGTCTGGTCGGGTCTGCGGCCAGGTGGTACAATCAGCTCAGTCGTACCTAGATTAATACATGGAAAGACTTGGCACAGGCCTTCATGAAATAATACGGTCACGTGGCAGACATAGCGTGTAACGTCCCGAAATTGGGCTTAGGAGAATTCAGCCCAATGGGCCTTAGGCGTAGTAGCGTTTAAAATTTTTGAGAACGGCATTAATGCAAGTTAGACTTATTAGGTAAGTGATTTTGGAAGGTTAGAGGGCTTCTAGGAAGTCCCGGGATCAAATTTAGGCTTTAGGGAAGTTTTGGTTTTAGGCGAAAAAAACCCTGAAAGTTGGCAGGTAGGCCTTAAGAATAAAATATGGAGAAAAATGACACAAAAGGAGTGTGTGGTGTAGTGGCAAAGTGACGCCACTTAGGGGACAAGGGAGTGACGCCACAAGGAAGGAAGGAGGTCCAAGGTTCAAGTCTTGGCTTTTGCATTTTGGTTTCTTTTTACTTGGATCTTAGAATTTGGGCCATAGTTTATATTTAGTTGCGCATGGTTTAAGACACAAGAGGAGCTTGTGGCCAAGTGGTTAGCGGCATGGATTATGTTGCAAGGGAGCCTGGGTTTGAATCTCGTGAGAAGCAAAGGAGTATTTATTTTGCGGATTGGACGGCAAGAGTTTCAGTTGAATTTAAACTCTACTGACGAAGGGATCCCACATCGGAAAGATACAAAGAAGGAAGGTGAAGAGCTAGCTATATAAAGAGCATTACAGGAGGAGAGTTAACATACCTTGGAGGGCGTTTGGGCACAGGAGTGGTCGGAGCGCAGATTAGCACCAGACTCCTATCAGGTGTGTGTGTACTTCTCTACTCTAGTTGTAGAGCGGCAAATGCCGAAGTGCCGATCATGGCAATAGTAGCCACACGAGCGTGCGAGCGCACGTGTGGGGCTTCGACGCGATAGTTGAGGCCATCAGTAGTATTCTTGTGGGTTGGGGCTGCTTGGGCTACGATGGGTCGAAGTGGGCCCAATGGGCCCATGAGCCCATATGAGTAAATTGTATTATTGTTTAGTATATGTTGAACTAGACTAGGTGGAAGTTATATACGTGGCTAGATTTGTGCTAGGTGGGCCACACGAGCGTGTGGGCCCGAATGGGTCGAAATCGAGTTTTAGGCCCAATTGTCCAGTACGACCGGAAATGGTAGCTGAGTCGCTAGTGGCGACATTAGGCCTTCGAAAAGGCCATTGCAGGTGCGAATTTATGAAAATACCCTTGGTGGGTAAATTACGAAAATACCCTTGGTAGGTAAAATTACGATTATACCCTTAGAGGTTGATTAGCCTGATTTTGTTGTTTTATGTCTATCTGATTATGATGGTAACTCATGTTATTCTTATATTTGATATATGTTTTGCATATATGACACATGTGTGAATTCGTTATGAATTTGGGTAAGGTATATTGCATGATTTCTGCATATTTTGTATGACGCATGGGCATATGGGTGATAATGATAAAGGGGAAGTGTTCTGGTGGTTTTTACCACATTATCTGGTGACTCATGTCACATTATCTGGTGGCTATGCCACGATTATAAGGGCGATGTGCAGTTGACTGCAGCGACTGCCTTCGATGGTGTGTAGCGGATGGAGGGTCGATTTAGTAATCCCCACGGTGTGATTGGCAGGTACGGGTGGTGTGTAGAGGATGGATACCTAGGTGGGTTCGGGATTGCATTTTCATTCTTATATGTACATGTGATTTAATATGCTATGGTTCGATATGCTATGTTATGGTCTTATGGCCGAATATGACTAGAGAATGGGTTTTGCATCATTTGGCATGTGCTATCTGCTATACTGTGATGTTAGGGATACGGCCCGATTCGATTTATGTGGGCTTCGGCCAAGTATGTTATTGTGAGGGCTAAGGCCCAATCTGCTTCTGTGGGCTTAGGCCCAGTTATCACTCGTAAGGGGAAACACACACTGAGTTTTTGTAAACTCACCCCTCTTTTTAAATGTTTCAGGTAATCAGTAAACCGCGGAGTTGGGAGGCGAGGCAGACTTGTGGTGGCCCTGCAATGTTTTCTCGTAAACTCGTTTCTTATATTTAAACTTACTTTTAATTTTGGAATTTTGATATGTAATAAGGCCTTTGGTATTTTATTTGGTTTTAGCTTTCAATTTGGTTACTGTTTACTATTTAATGTTCAATATGGGATTTTCCTGAAATGATAATAAACCGTTTTTATTCAAAATTACTTAAACTCGATTTTCACAAAAAATACAATTTTATTCAAATTAATAGCAACTTTGTAAAGTGGGCATTGAATGAATTGGCTTTTATAAACAAACCACAAAACGCGGAGTTTCAAAAAGAATATGAAGTTTTTAACAAACGCACAGTTTTTAAACAACCCTTTTATGTGACATGTCAGATTCGGTCGTAACGTTTAGGCCGGGTTTGGGGTGTTACATAGCGCCTGATAGGATCACGCTGCAAAATATGGAGAAAAAGCCGAGCGAGAGCTTCAGACAATACGTCCAGCGATGGAGAAAGATAGCAACAGAAGTTCAGCCACCTCTCCTGGAGAAGGAAACAACCATACTTTTCATCAATACTTTGAAGGCTCCTTTCATCAGTCACATGCTGGGAAGCGCTACTAAAAGTTTTTCAGATATCGTGATGTTCGGAGAAATGATAGAAAATGCAACCAGATACGGCAAGATTGAAGTAGGGGAAACCACTAGAAGGTCTGCTCCTAGAAAAAAGGATGACGAGGTGAATAATATGAGTACATACAACAAAGGGTACTTAAAGGCAATTACTGTTAGCCAGCTAAAAGTAATTACTACTGGGCAATAAGGGTCGGTAAAAGGAATCGGGCGTAAGGTAAAACTCCAAAAAGCTCCAATTTACGCCAATCCCGATGACGTATAAGGAGCTATATCAAAGTTTATTTGACGCGCATGTGGTGTCCCTATTTTATCTAAAGCCGTTACAGCCCCCATATCCTAAATGGTATGACCCGGAACGCTCAATACGACTACCATACGGGAATAACGGGTCACTCAATTGAAAAATGTACTACGTTTAAAAAGTTGGTATAAAGGTTCATTAAAATGGGAATTGTGAAATTCGACGATCTATCAAAACCTGATCATTTTGACGAGACAGTAAATACGATAATTGAAAGAGGAGACAAACAAGTTGTAACTCCTTGAAGAAATGAAAAGTGAAGAGGGAACAGGGGAACGAAGTTTCCAAGCACTTACATACTTGGGGAGTGTTTTGAACAATGGGACTTTGAAAGAGATCCCTGTATTTTTAATTCGGATTAATATCCAAAACACGCTTATTGCTCTAAGCCTAGGAGCAATAAGAATCTTTTTGTGAAGTAGACTTATGTTCAGCATCTATATTTTCAATGAAAATGCATTGTTTTGTCTCACTTTGAGCAAATATTCTTTTATTCATTTATTCCATTCACACTATATAAATAATTATTCTTAGATTCATTTGTTCTTTGAATATTTCTTTGTACCTACAATAGGTACCCAGATATCAAGACATGAGCAACGCTGTTACTAACTCTCTTTTTGAGTGAAATATGGGTTTAGAAGGATCCAAGGATTTTGAAGATAACAGAGATTGTAGCTTATCTTCTGATTTGTTAAGAATGGCAGAACAAGATAAGAATAAACTCTACCTTGCAAAGGGACAATAGAAGTCGCGAGCCTAGGAAAGGGGCAAAGATCGAGGCCTAATTCATCACAGAAATAAGGCGAGACATCATTGAGCTGTTTTCAAGATGTCTTCGCACGATCATATCAAAGCACACTAGGTTACTGAAACGAGGGTATGCTATTAAGATTGGTGTTTAAAGAACCCATGTTAATGGTTCTACAACGGCCAGGCTAATCAAGAGGTTCTGGCTACGAGTTTACCAAGAAAGGGAAATTGCATCAGTTACGCCATAAATGCCAAATTGATAAAGACAAGACTTATGTGCCTCCTCAATTTTTCCTATATGTAGGGCATGGGTGTTATCAAGCCAGTCTTATCAAAAGCTTCTGGTCAACTTCGATTCATTTTTCGTGGATGTCGGTTACTTCACTAAGATGGTGAAAGTCGCTTCATATGTCAATCTTACAATGTCGACAGTTATCAATTCCCATTTTCAAAAAAAAAAGGGATCGCTGGAAAAAGATTGAGACTCGTGAAGACTGGCATCTGTGCTTGTCGAACGTCTAGTACGACCCTCACCGGGGCAACACATTTCTCATTGATTTATGGAATAAAGACAATTTTGCCCATGGAAGTCAAGATTCCTCCTAGCTGAGTTTTATCAGAATTAAAGTCGGATGAAGCAGAATGGATCAAATCCCAATATGATTAGCTGAACTTGATCAAAGAAGAAAGGCTAAAGGCCATCCTCATGGTCAAGTGTACCAAAAGCAAATGATACGGGCATGTAACAAAAAAGGTTCGCCCTAGAAAATTTCATGATAGGGCTTTGAAGGAAATTTTTCCCATGCAAAAAGGACTTCAGAAGAAAATGAATGTCAAACTGAGAAGGACCTTATGCAGCAAAGAAAGCCTGTTCTGGAAAAATATGGAAAGAAGAAAGAAAAAAACAAAAAAAATCAAAAAAGAAGAAAGAAGAAAAAGGAGAGGCCAATGCGAAAACTCGCAAAAAGCGCTTGAGACCAAAGGGAATTTGAGTTGAAAACCCGAAAAGGGTAGCTCAAACTTTGATCGAAAATGGGGTATACTGTAGTCTTGCTACGCTTAAATTAACAATGAAGAAGAATGTTACGTCTTGGGGCATTGACAAAGAACTCCGGATCCCCTAAACACATATTGAGCTCAAAATGGTCCTCAAGAAGTTTGAATAGAGAAGCTCAAAGGCTGCGATATCTGGGGCACTTAGTTTCTATTTTACCCATTTTAAATTTTTTATTTGTGATTATCTTATTCTTTTCAAAATACACTACCAATAAATTTCCTTCTTAATTGCATTTGCTAGCTTTGATTAAGTTTCTTGTTTCGAGCTATGCTCCCAATCAATTTCCTAGTTGCTTGTTTCGAGCTATGCTCCCAATCAATTTCCTTCTTGTCCATTGTTACAATCTTTTTCAGGTATTTTGCATTGAAATAACGATTGGTGGACTAATAATACTTTCATGAAAGGAGTTTCGCATATTACTTTGGAAACTTCTGAATAATACAAGGACCTGAAACAGGACTATTGTTTAGAACTCACTCAGCTTAAAGTTTGGAAATATTGGAGAAAGATGATTATCTCTTTGGACTTTTTATTGGTTGAACAAAAGACAAGACATTTCGTCGGTGATACAACCTCGACAAATAACGAGCAATGTCAACCCAGATGTACAAGGGGATCATTCTCGGGAAAAGAAAAATGATACTTTGCATTCATGCAAATATCAGGCATATACATCTGGTCATTACACCCAGCGAATGGTGTAACAGATCAAATTGATCCTATAACTCGGTGTTGCAGCAAGATGGATGGAAGAAACCAAATATTATTCTCCTGAAGTTGCAGTGGGAGGTACAAACTTTATGTCCCCGAAGGTACAGTGGAAGGGACTCTGATAGAACCTTGATGAACTATGAGCAATGACAACCCAAACAGTAAAAATGGATCATTCTCATACATTCATGTAAATATCATTCATACACATCCAATTAGGAGCATTTGATTCATTCCGATCATTACATCCTAATCACTTTACATTTAAAAAAATATATCATTCTCATGACATTCTGCATTCATGCAAATGTCGTCCATAATACATTCGAGTCTACAGGACATGTCCACCAGAGGACGGTGTAGCAGCACCGGTGAATTCCTCAGTCCTATCTACAGGATAGGTTGAAGATTATAGATCTTGTCACCCTAAGCAGTAGTGGAACAAGATCGAACGACGAATTTTGTCTCCATAAAGCAGCGAAATAAATTTAAGCCATCAGTCTTATCTCCCTCGAGATAGTAGTGGAGCAGACTGAAGATTGAAGTCTTCTTGAGATAGTAAGGAAGCAAATTAGAAAGTTCAGATTTTGTTCCCTCGAGATGGTAGTGGGGTAGACTGAAGATTGAAGTCTTCCTAAGATAGTAAGGAAGCAAATTGGAAAGTTCAGATTTTGTTCCCTCGAGATGGTAGTGGAGCAGGCTGAAGATTGAAGTCTTCCTGAGATAGTAAGGAAGCAAATTGGAAAGTTCAGATTTTGTTCCCTCGAGATGGTAGTGGAGCAGACTGAAGATTGAAATCTTTCTGAGATAGTAAGGAAGTAAATTAAAAAGTTCAGATTTTGTTCCCTCGAGATGGTAGTGGAGCAGACTGAAGATTGAAGTCTTCCTAAAGATAGTAAGGAAGCAAATTGTAAAGTTCAGATTTTGTTCCCTCGAGATGGTAGTGGAGCAGATTGAAGATTGAAGTCTTCCTGAAGATAGTAAGGAAGCAAATTGGAAAGTTCAAATTTTGTTCCCTCGAGATGGTAGTGGAGCAGACTAAAGATTGAAGTCTTCCTGAGACAGTAAGGAAGCAAATTGGAAAGTTCAGATTTTGTTCCATCGAAGTTGCAGTGGAGCAGACTGAAGTTTGAAGTCTTCCTGAGATAGTAAGGAAGCAAATTGAAAAGTTCAGATCTTATCTCCTTGAGTTTGCAGTGGAGTAGATTGAAGATAGCAGATCTGGCATTCCTGAGGTTGCAGGAACAGATCGAAGACATCAGATCTTATCTCTCTGCGTTTGCAGTGGAGCAGATTGAAGATGGTATATATGGCATTCCTGAGGTTGCAGGAGCAGATCGAAGACATCAGATTTTATCTCCCTGAGGTTGTAGTGGAGCAGATTGAAGATAGCAGATCTGGCATTCCTGAGGTTGCAGGAGCAGATCGAAGACATCAGATCTTATCTCCCTGAGTTTGCAGTGGAGCAGATTGAAGATAGCAGATTTGGCATTCCTGAGGTTGCAGGAGCAGATCGAAGACAATTAATCCTATCTCCCTAAAGTTGCAGTGGAGTGGATTAAAACGACAAATCTTTTTTCCCTGAGGTTGCAGTGGAACAGATAAATAAACAGATCTTATCTCTCTGAAGTTGCAGTAGAGCAGATCAAAACAAACCTTATCTCCCTAAAGTTGCAGTGGAGCAGGTTGAAGTTGTAAGTCTTATCTCCCTGAAGTTGCAGTGAAGCAGACTGAAGACAATTAATCCTATCCCCCTGAAGTTGCAATGCAGTGGATTAAAACGATGAATCCTATACCTCTGAAGTTGCAGCAGTGAAGTGGATCGAAGCAACAAGATACAAAAAACTGGAATAAGGCCATATGAAGAATAGGAACACCGAAGAATCAAGACCCAGTGAATCTGGGCAAATTTGGACCTTCTTTATGTCTTTGCTCTATTCCCGTTGCACGACAATGAGCAAAGAGGGGTAGCTGTAAGGCCCATAATTTGCCCGGCCCATACACCAAATTAAACCCAAAACCAGACCCAACTAAACCTATCAGCCTAAACCCAAAATAACCTGGACTAACCCACTAAAGACCCAAACCCAATTACAATTAAACCAAGCCCAACAGACCCTAGCCCAAAATCAAAATAAAAAAACCCTAATTTTCCCCTAAACCTAGTTACCGCCGCTTCTGCCAACTAACCAGCCGTCAGTCACATCCACCGCCGCTGTCAGCACCGCCCAAGAGCACCTGCAACAATAAATAGAAAAGACAGAGCTTTGATCAAGTTGTAAAAATAATGGCTATAAAAGTCAATTTAATTTCATTTGTAAAGGACTTTTTTGTTATTATCAAAAGAACAAGAGACAGATTCAAACAAAAAATTAGAAGCATAGAATAAACAAAGAAACAGCAGAGATTAAACGTAAAGAAAACCCCTAAAGAATCAAGAACAGAAATCGAAAGGAGGTAATATTTTTTATTTTCGAAAGTGTTTCTTCTCTTTTTCTCTCCTTTTTCAACACACATATATATACTATATTGTAAAAAAAGGGGGCATAAAAAAGAAGAACAAAAATCTTACCTTTTCGGGGCTTCGGCCGCCGTGCACGGCGGCGCCGGTGACGGATTCCGCGGCGGAGGCCGGCCAGAACCTCGTCGCCCTTCCCTGGACCTGCAGAGAACAAAGGAGAGGATCAGTTTTTTTTTTTTAAAACAGAGAAACAAAATGAAAATTTTAAGGAGATTTTGGCTTATATAGCCAATCGAAACGACACCGTTTTGGCCGGCGTCCAAAAGCCCCAAAACATCGTTGTTTCACCTCGACCCTACCCGATCTGACCCGTTCCAACCTCAAGATCCGCGTGTTTTCTAAAAATGGGAAATTTATGCTCGCGGTCCTTCTGTCCTTTCATGGATTTGCAATCAGGTTTTTCAGTGTTTTAATTGTGCCCTGAAAATCTATTTGGTTTGCAATTGGGTCCTTATCTATGCTGCGCGTTTTGGGAGGGAAAGGGCTATTGCCTGTTTTAGTCCCCCATGTTATCCGTGCACTTAGAATAGGTCCTTTCCCTTTTTATTTTATTTCAAATCAACCTCGAACTTCCGTTTTGAATTCAATTTCTTCCTTTTAGTTATTTTGTAACTTTTATTTTATCATTATATTATGATTATTATTACTATTATTATATATATATATTCTTTATTGTTATTTCATTTATTAATGGCCATTATTGCTACTATTATTATATATAGTTTTAACATCATCGTTATTATTACTTCGTTATTATTATTTCTTGTTTATCATTTTATTTCTATTACTATTATATTATTATTATTATTAATTATTTCATTTATATTATTATTTCTTCTATTATTATTATTATTACTATTGTATTATATTAATATTATTAGTATCCTTTTTATCACTATTATTATATTATTTTTATTTTCATATTTTACTTATTTATAAGCTTTATACAACATCAGACTTTACTATTCTTAAATTATTATCATTTCTACCTTATTATTATTATTATACTAATATTATTCCTTTATTTTATTATTATTTTTGCATTATTAGTAGTATCCTTATTATCATTTCTATTATTGTGTTTTTGTAACCATATTACTATTATTATTATATTATATTATTATATTATTATTTATTTGTCGGTTTATTATTAAGTTTCTTTTTATTTATTCTTATTATTCTTATTATTTTCAGTTTTATCTTTTTATTTTTACCTATTATTTTCTTTTTAAAGTTACATAGCTTGTTTGTTTTATTTCTTTTTTTTTGTCATTCATTCATACTCATTTATTATTATTCCGTTATACTTGTTAATATCATGATTTATTTCTTTTGTTTTTACAAATTTGTGTTATATTAATTTTTACTCGATACAAGATTGATTTCTTTCATAAAGGCAATGTTCCGTATTTAAAAATTCGAGAGGTCGTGCCCTAACATATTGGGTTTCGATTTTTCTCGTTTAATCTAAATAACCGAATATCCTTTTTTTAAAACAAATACATAAATTTTAAATAAAAAGCTTATTCTCGAGAATTCGAGACGTCATGCCCTAACGCATTGAATGTGACGTTTTGTTATTTCGAGATAAGATTTTCCAAAATAAGGCAATATTTCGCGTTTTGGAAATCCGAAAAATCGTGCCCTAACGTGCTGGGTTTCGATTTTTTCGCTTGGCCAAATAATCGAATATCCTTTTGATATTTTCAATGCATGAGTCTCGGGAATCATGAGATGATCTTGGATTCGAGGATTTAAATTATCGTATCCTAACGTGCTGGATGTGATATTTTATTCCTTCGGAGCAAGAGAATCCTAATATTCAATTCGAGTAAATTCAAATATTCTTAAAAGAAATCGTATTTTTATCTTTCTTTTTCAAATTTCAACTTTCGATATTAAGACATTAATAATCAATTAGGTACCAAGTTTAAAAATGATTTCGACACTTATTATTCTTACTATTATTTTTAATATTATTATTACTATTATTATAATTGTATTATTAACATTATTATTAATATTATTATGATTGACGTTGTTATTATTACCATTATTCCCTTAATATTATTTGCTCAATTTTTTATTAAATACATATTTATTTTATAATTTTTTATTCACTTATTTATATCTTTTATATAGTTTTGATGCTTCAAACTTTATATTATTGATTGACGTTGTTATTATTACCATATTCCCTTAATATTTATTTGCTCAATTTTTTATTAAATACATTTATTTATTTTATAATTTTGTTATTCTTATTTATATCTTTTTATATAGTTTTGATGCTTCAAACTTTATTTTTTTCACCATTATTATTATTAGCATTATGATTTCTTTAATTTGTGATACATTGCTCGTTTATTGTCTAGTGTGGTCTAATTCTTTGGTTCTAAATTTTTAGCTTTTTTCTTTACTATTATTTTCATCTATTTAGAGCTCGTTTAATTTACTTTCGTCTTTTATATTGTCATGCATTGACCTATTCATTATTCCGTATGTGCATAAGCACCGTAATTTATTTTACATATTACAACAAAATCATGCTACATTTTAACCGATACATTAATCCTTATTTCAAAATAAGAGAATACTCCGCGTTCTAATATTCGGAAGAAATAGTACCCTAACTTACTGGGTTTCGATTTTTCTCATCGAGTCTAAAGAATCAATTTTTTTTTTTTAAAATCAAAGCATAAGTTAAATAAAAACTTATTCTCGGGGATTCGAAAATGTCGTGTCCTAACTCACTGGATGTGACATTTTGTTATTTCGAGGTAAGGATTTCTAAAAAAAACAAAGGCAGTATTCTGTATTTGGAACTTCGAGAAATCGTGCCCTAACTTACTAGGTTCCGATTTTTCATTTGACCCAAATAACTGAATATCCTTCTCAAGCTTAAATGCACGACTTTTAAAGGTCAAAAGACAAGCTTAGTTTCGAGGGCTCAAAATGTCGTATCCTAACTCACGAGGCATGACGTTTTACTTCTTCGGAATAAGTGAGTCCCAGCATCCATTTTAATTCATTCGGGTTTTCAAATAAAGACGATCGTATTTTGAAATCTTTCCAAATTTTCTACATTAAGACGTTAATTAATCAATTAGGTACCAATTTTGGGCGTCACGAGGGTGCTAATCCTTCCTCGTGCGTAACCGACTCCCGAACCCGTTTTCTGGATTTTGTAGACCAAAAATCATCGTTTTGATAAATTTAAACTTTTATTAAAAATGATTGAATTATAAGGTGACCCGATCACACCTCATCAAAAAGGATTGGTGGCGACTCTATTTTTTATTTTTAAAGTCGACCCCGTTTTTACAAAAAAAATGATTTCGACATTTACCATTTGTTATTCATCGACTGTAATTAATTCTTTTAAAAGTAAAAACTTTAATTTTATTTTTGCATATGCTATGATGAATATACTCTAATCACTACATTTTATTTTGAACTCAAGTATCAAATGATGCACTAAGCCTATCTAAACAATAAATAAAAGCTATCGCAAATGCATGTGATAGCTCAATTTAACATTGGGAATGAGTAATATGAGTCACAAGTGATTATTGTTAAAATTGTTTTGAGTAGGACTAAGCAAAAAAAAAAAAGCTGACCAAATCAAGAAATTGAGTTGAGCCGACAATCCTATTTGATTTAGTTCAATTTCGATTAGATGATATCATTGAACTATAATTCAATTTAAGTTTATTCCATTGATCACCTAAAAGTAAAAAAAAAAAAAAAAAAAAAAAAAAAACATTTGAAAATTTCAAAAAAATACCCAAATATTGTTTGAACATATAAGTTCAATATATAAACCCATTTAAAACCCAAAACAAAACTTATTGCTTCTAAATTCTAAATATAACTTTTATTATACTTTTACATATTCTTTAATTAAATAAAAAATAAACCCTAAATTTAATTTAGTGTCAGCCTCTCACGAATTCATTGCTTATTTATTACTGTTGCTAAAACTTCAAAGAATTCAAGTATTGTATCTCTTTTTTACTTACTGTGTTCTTTTTCTATTATTATTGTTCTTAAAACTTGTAACATTTTGGTTATGATTATTAACATTTGATTATTTTCAATAAAAATTGAGAATGATTAAATTAACATTTAATTACATTTTTAATAAACATTTATAATTATTGTACTCCATACCTAACCCGGTCATCGTGTCCAAATGAAGATTATTATATTCGTTGTCGAAACAATTAGGACTAATTTTTCTTTTAGTAACAAGTCAAGCATCATACATTTATCATATTATACGAACCATTCATTTCAATGTAAACAAGTTAAAAGCATTAAAATCACTGGAAAACAAGTTGAAGTGATATTAATTAAAACAACTAGAACTAGTTCTCATTAAACATCAACATAATATCATCCTTTTATTACCCATTAAAAATAAATTGTGACGCATTCTTGCATGTGAATAACGTTTTTGTCATTATTCTATGTTTATTATATTATGGCACACAACAGTCACGTGGATAAAAATAAATATGTAACAAATTATTAAAAATTAAATATAAATTTAAAATGATATTGTTTTAGATTTATTATAGTTATCAACACTTTTTTATAAAAATTTAATAAATTTACAATTAAATTGAGACTCAATTACTAGACGATACAAATTCAATTAAAGAGATTATATATGGTATAGATATTTAATATTGTACCGTATTTTCATGTCATTTCCTCATTCATAATATTTTTTCGTAAAATATTTATGCCACAAATTTTGCATAATGTAATATTTGTAACCCCTAATAAATTTTATGTGTAAATATTATAATATATTTTTGCATATTAATAATTTATTTTACATAAAATTTGATACCCCCATATATTCATTTTATCTGAAATAATATTTTAAAATTAATTAAATTAAAATTTAAAAACCGAAACGTATTTAAAAATGAAATTATATTTTACAGAAGGAAGCCAGCGACGCATTCTCGTGTATAAATAAAAGATAAGAGATAAAACAATGGAATCCCTAAAATCAAATTTCAATTTCTCTGAAAACCCTATTTCTGAGACACGATGCTTCGATCTCCAGGCCACTCTCCCCGTCACGTTTCGTCACCGTCTCCGTCTCCGTCTCCATATTCCGACAACGCTCTTCGAATTCCTACCTCTGCTTCCTCAATTACCCCAAGTGGTCCTACCAAGAAACGCTCCCGCGTCCTCGACGAAGATTCCTACGTCGCCGCCATTGAGAAGATCGTCGAGCGCGATTTCTTCCCCGATATTTCCAAGCTCCGAGACCGACTTGATTGGCTCGAAGCCGTCAAGACTGGCGATCCGGTTCAAATCCGTGATGCCCAATTGAAGATCATCGAGCGCCGCGGCAAAAAGGTAAATAATGCAAATTCCGAGGGTAGAGGTCTAACGCAAACCCCTGGTTCTACTTTTACGAGGAATTTTACTCCTTTTGATGGAATTGATGGCAAAACCCCCCAAACCCCAAGTGTTTTAGGTAGGGGATTATCCGGTGAGGGTGATTGTAGGGAAAGCGAGGAAGAGGTTGATACGAATTTGTCCTTAGATGAGTTTTTTAGGAGGTATACGAGCGAGGATAACGATAGTTTTTCTAAGATTTTAGAGAAGGTTAACAGGAAGAAGAAAGAGAAGTACGGGTATTTAACCCAGAGCGAAAATACGGAGGGGGATGTTGAATTAATCGAGGATGTGAATAGGGATAGGATCACTGATGGATATGGAACGTCTGATCAGCCAACGAGCACATTGGAAGGGTGGAAATATACGGCCAAGAATTTATTGATGTATCATCCTGCTGATCGGGGTGAGGCCCCGTTGACTGAGGAGGAACGAGCAATAAGATTGAAGGGTTTGACAAAGGAGATAAATCGTGGTAACACACGATTTCATGGTAAAGTGATGGATTCTAGGCCAAGAGATGATGGATCCGTGGAGGTGTTATATACTCCTGTTGCCGGTGCGACTCCAATGCCTATGTCAGGTAGGGATCAGGATAAGGGCAAAAAGTATGATTTGGAGGATTTGAGGAAGACCCCAAATCAGTTTTATGTCGAATCTGGGAAGAAAGCCGAGAATGGTTATAGTTTTGTAAGAACACCTTCACCTGCACCGGGTGTCGATGAATCCCCCTTTATTACATGGGGTGAAATCGAAGGGACACCTCTGAGGTTGGAAGCTGAGGATACACCAATTGATATTGGTGGTAGCGGTGATGGGCCTCATTTTAAGATTCCTTGTCCTCCTGCCAGAGATGTGAAGGCACACTCCTTATCAAGGGATGCAGCTCGGAAATTGAGAGAGAGGTCAAAGATGTTTAAGAAGCCACCGTTGCCCTCACCTTATAGAGGGGGTAGTGCTAGTCCAAGTGTACGTACGCTTTCCCCTGCTGCCCAGAAATTTGTAAGAAGTGCAATTGCAAAGTCCTCTTCATCAGTGGATGAAACTCTTCGTGCCAGTTATCGAGGTGCAAGCCCTGGGGTGTCTACTCCTAAGAGCGTAAGAAGTGTTTCAAGGTTTGGAAGGGATGGTAGCATGAATTCCAGATCACCTTCTGTAAGGGAGGGTTCTAATCCTCCATGGTAATAGTTGTCTTAAAGTACCAATGGTATTATAGTTTGATGGTACTGACTTGTTTGTACCCATTCGTGTTTAAACGGTAGATGTATGTACTACCATTTCAGGGGTTTTTTATCATCTTAGTTTTGGTTTTTTTCTTTTTCTTTTAATGAAAATATAAGACATTCAAATATGAAATGTGCTCTATTTAGATACATAAAATCTTATTATCTGACATTGACTTGGATGATTATAATCCATAAAGCTCTCTGATTGTTGGGATATATATTAGGAAATGGGATAGGATGGCTCCGTTACTACCCATGGCAAAGGGTATAAAGATGAAAGTGCCTATATGCTCTGCATGATTTTGTTCTGTAAGATTAGAATAGCATCTTATGCGGCATAAATCTATTTGAGAATCACAAAAGATTGATGTATGACTTGACCCTTTTGTATGAAGAGATGAATGAGGCACTTTCTGGGCTAAGCACAACTGTTCAGAGAGGTAGTGAATTCGGACCCAATGTTTTACATAGCTGGGAGGACAGCTTTTGACTACTTTAAATAGTGTTAATGTCAAAAGTGATTGAAGGTCTGGATGTAACGAGATCATGGTTTTAGGTTTCTGGTGCTCTGCAAGGAGCCACCACTATCTTCTGACGGTGATGCAGAATTGGCATTGTGTTTAGAACTTAGAAGAGCATATAGAGAAGGGAATGAGATACCTCTAAATGGTACTTGAACCAATGTCTGCATAGGTAAAGCAGCAGTTAACTAGTAATGGATATGGGAATGGCAGGCTAGTATATTTGATAGGAGAGGAGCCCGTGAAGTAGATCAGGAGCGATGCATCCTTCTCTGGTTTAAATTACAAATATATTTTCTTACCCATACTGATATTTAAATTATATTTTTTAGTTAAATTATCCTAGCATTTAAGAAAAAAACTCTTGTAATCAAACACGTTACATTTTTAAATTAAATTTAAAATACAAAATAGAATTTAATTAAATTTAAACTTCTCAATTTTTCATTCTCTATTTTCACGATTCTTTCTTCCTTTATGATGCATTTTTTCTTTAACAGTTCGATAACTATTTTTTGCCTTTTTTATATAAATAATTTAAAAAAATTAATTAATAACGAAAATGATTTAGGGGAAAATTTATTCACGAAAATGGATTGTTTTGAACCGTATTGAACGGTGTTGCTACTATGTTAGGCGGCATCAATCTGCTTTTCCCTCCATCATGCTTTAATCATTACTTGACACATTGACTGTATCGGACTGAAGTGTGATTATATAAAATGTTTAAGGACTTGATGAAGCAATTATCCATTTTAGATTGACTGAAAAATGGGTGTGGTCGAACCAAATTAAATGGTTTTCAACTTTTGGTCTATTTGCATGTTAGATTTATCTCTTTTTAAAGGTAAAAATAGCCCTTAACAATATAAGAATAACAAAAATAAATCCTTCTTATTTTTTTATTTTTCTAGAAACAATTAAATTAAAAAAACTATATAAAATTCTTATTTAAATTATCCAAATATATCCTAAAAAAATTCCTTCAAATTTATCTAACTTTAAACATTCAATTTATTCCCTAACAAATTTAAAAATAAATAAGAGAAGGGTTTATTTTTCAATTCATTACCTAGCGTATTTGAATTAGATAAATTGGAAATAAAAAATTTAATTTAGATAAAACAGACATAGTAGCGAAACCATTGGGCACGGTTGAAAACAGTGTATTTTCGTAAATAATTTGTCTCCCAATCTATTTTCATAATTAAATGATTTTTTTTATATTATTTATATTAAAAAAAAAGTCATTTTCTTTGCAATCCTCTTATAATTATTTTAGTCAACTTCTTCCTAGCATATAGATTTCATGATTTATCTAAAATTTTTAATATTATTATAGAGGTTGACCAAACATTAACTGTTAGAGAAGAATGGAGAAAGTTATTTATAAGAAAAATATTACAAATGTTTGGAATCAAGGTGAGTAAGATACCAAGATCGAGGGTTAAAAATGAAAAAAAAAAAAAAAACTCATCAAAATATGAGTTTTGTTGCCAAAATCAGAGTTTGGATGAGTTTTTCGACAAATTCTTAAATTTTTCATCATCAAAATTCTTGGGTGAAAAACAAAAAAAAATAATATAAATTTTTTTTAAAAAAAAGAAGAAGCTTAAGGACATAATATTTTTCTTTTGGATTTTTTAATTAAAATGGTCACATGAAAAATGATAGCTTAAGAGATTTTATTTAATGGTTAGGATAATTTAAGTAACAAAATATAATTTAAGTTTCATTTTAGATAATAATAAATAATTTAGATATCAGTTGTAATAAAAGAAAGTTGATATACCAATTTTAAAAAATTAGTATAATTTAGATATTAATTTGTAATTTAAGCCTATTTTTTAATATATTTGGGATGGAGTGTGTAGTACCCAATTTTCGTCCGGGCCCAATACGGACTAGAGGCCCAAACAAAGTCAATTAACCAAGGTAATTAATAAAAAATAGTCCTTTTTAGAATGTCCATCATAAGCCCAAAACCAAACAAATAACAGCAGTCCACTTACAAATAATTAAAAAAACCAAACCTTAGGCCCAATGACCCAAAGCCCAAAACCTAGCCCAAATCCCTGGCCCGATTACAGTGACCTAAAACACCAAACAGAGAACCCTAGGGTTCTCTTTGTTCTAGCGCCGCCGACCTTGGCTTCCCGCGTGGACCCCACGTGCACCCCCAGCGGACATCCCTGCGCACCACGCTTCTGACACCCCCACATGCGCGCCTCGTATCAGAAACCCCAGGCGCCCCGGTCACGCGCGCCTCGGTCTGACGTCTCCACCAACATCGTCTGCCCCTTTACCTGCAAGGAATACACACAACAGACAAACAACCGGAAGACAAAGAAATATGGCACGAAACGATAAAATATCGAGAAGACCATGCATTATCGGCTATAAAGCCACTGAAAATCATTGTAAAAGAGGAGGGGCTTTTTTTCTTTCCTTTTTGGAGCATCAATGAAGAGATTACAGTCTTGAAACCAAATAAAAAGAGAGATCGACAGAACACCAAAATTTACACAAAAACAGAAATCAGAGAGACGAATACAAAAGGCCAATATTCAAAAGAAAGCAAGGTTTACTTTCGTTTATTTTTTCTTCGAATCATTTTCCTTCCCAATATCTTTACTTTTTTCAACTTTTTAAGCCATACATATATTATAAAAAGGGGAAGGAAAGGAGAAAACTCACCTTCTTGCGAATTCCGGCCACCGCGTGCGGTGGCCGGCGACGGTGGTCCCTGCGCCGGAGTCCCTTCCCCCGTTGCATTTGCTGAGAGAGTTGAGAGAAGAAGAAACCTTTTTTTTTAAAACGGATGATGGAAATGAAAAAAAAAGGGGAAATTTTGAATTTATAAAGGAGATAAAACGACGTCGTTTTGGATTGGGTCTTCAGACCCCAAAACGGCGCCGTTTCGGGCGACCCGCATCCGACCCGACCGGGCCTTAGGATCCGCGTGCTTTTTTTAAAAAAGGGGGTTATTCACCCTTTCAGTCCTTCCGACTTTTTATTTGTCTTAATTTAGTCCTTTGGTCGTTATTTTCCTTATTTTAAAATCTGTCCGCATAATTCTTTTCCTGTTTTAATTTAGTCCTTGACCCGTGGATGAGCTGGGGGTCAACACGTGCCCATCGACTGGGGACATTTTTCCTTTTTGTCCTCGCATGTTTTCGTGCTTATCACTTCAGTCCCTATGCGCCTTTTATTTTTATTTTAATTTGTTGTGAATCTAACCCCCTAATTCTGATTCTATTTCAATTCAATCCTTTGCTACTTAACGTCGATATCCCTTTTTTATTTATTTGTTTATTTACATATATTTCATACTTTCTTGTCTCCTTAAATTAAAAAATGTTTTTTTATAGAGTACCTATGTATTGTTCATTTTATTTTCGTCATCATTATTATTATTATTATACTATTATTGATTTTACTTGTATATATGCTTACTATTATTATTATTATTATTAGTTATTATTAGTAATATTATATTGTATATATTTTCTATTATTATTATTATTATTATTATTATTATTATTATATATATTGTATATTGCTATTATCATTATTATACTTATATTATCACTTATTGTATACATTTTGTATCACCTTTATTTTTTCATTATCATTATAATTACTATTATTATTATTGAGGGTATTCATATCATGATATTTATTTTCCTCATCGTTACTAACTCTATCATTTTGATATCGTTCTGTTTTTCTTTATATCTCTTGCTTTATTATTATTTTTACCTTTGAATTTTATGTCTTTATTTTTGTTTCGATATTTTGTGATTATTTTTATTCACGTCATTTATGTAAATCGACCGTTTTGAGATAGTCTTGGATTCAAGAATTTAAAATATCGTGTCCTAAAGTATTGAACGTGATATTTTATTATCTTGGAACAAGAAGAGCTTGATTTTTAATTCAAAAACTATGGGATAATCTCCGATTCGAAGATTTAAACTATCGTGTCCTAAAGTATTGGATGTGATATTTTAATCCCTCGAAAACGAGAAAATCTTGATTTGCAATTCCGGAAAACTATGAGATGATCTTAAGATCGAAGATTCAAACTATCGTGTCCTAAAGTATTGGATGTGACACTTTATTTCTTCGAAATGGGAAAATCTCGATTTAATTCAAGAAAACATGAATATCTCCAAAAGCGGTCAGATTTTTAAATTCCTTCAAAATTTTCAAACTTTCGACGTTGGGACATCAGTTGATCAATTTGGTACCAATTTTGGGCGTGACGAGGGTGCTAACCCTTCCTCGCACGTAACCGACTCCCGAACCTACTTTTCAAATTTTCGTAGACCAAAAACATTGTTTTAGTAGATCAAAACGTTTTATTAAAACAAAGGTGCTCCGATCGCACCAAATAAAGATCGGTGGCGACTCCCGTTTTTATTTTCAAAACCCAAGTTCGATACCCGTTTTGTCAAAAAAAATGGTTACGACAGCATGGCGACTCCACTGGGGATCCAAAAGAGAGTCAGGCCGTAAATTGATTGATTCTTGTCCCTTTGATCGAAATTTGGAAAATTGTTGTGAAAAATTGTGTCTCTCTTTGATGCATTTGCTTGTGCTATAATGTCGAGTCTCGTGGAATACTTTGGCATTGCATTGCATGACCATTGCGGTCACACCCTTAAGTGGGAGTGAGAAGCTACTCTTTCGTGAGGTCTTCACCTCCGTGCAAGATAGTGGATTGCTTTCGGAACACATCCGTACCTATGTCTTCGTGAGATTTTCATCTCCGTGCAGCCATAGGGAAATGTGTTCCCCTGAACTGAACTTGGTCCATATGAGCCTATAGTGGGTGAGGATCGAGGAATCAGCTGGTTCAGGTACCTTTACTCTAGAACCAAACCCCATATAGCAAGCCATAAGAACCACCCTAGATAGAGCCATACCGAACTTTAGTGGTCACCCGATTAAGTTTTGCATCTGCTGCTTATTGATAATGACTTGCTTTATCTTCATCTCCTCGCATAGCATATGCATCAAAAGAATATTGATTCCTATTCGATTTCTGAATAGGTAGCTTATCATGGAAAAGGGGTTTTTTGATAGAGTGGAAGACAATGCGGCCATCCGGATATGGGCTGAGACAATACAGCGAGAAAAGGGGGATAGCCTTACGGAGGGATATATATCAAAGTTATGGGATTATACACGCATCAGTGTGACTCAAAATAATCTTCGAGAAATAAAAGAAATATGGGATCAGTGGGATGACAAGATCAAGCGGTTATTCTACCATCATTATGGCGACTTGCCTTATCTGCTTGACATCAAGATAGACCAACACTTGTTCCGAGCAATGACCCAGTTTTGGAATCCCGCGTACGAGTGTTTTACTTTTGGGAAAGTCGACTTGGTTCCTACCATAGAGGAGTACACGGCCTTAATCCGCTGCCCGAGAATCCAAAATAATAAGGCTTATTTGAGAGCCGTTAATGTCCCTACGTTCATAAAAAAGTTGATGAATATTACGGGGATGAACGAACAGTGGGTCACGGCCCGAACAAAACAAAAGGGAGATTGTAAATGTATCCCTTGGAGGAGTCTAAGGGATTTGATCATAACACATCCTGAGGAGAAAAAGAAGGTTGATGTTTTAGCTTTGAGCATTTACGGATTGGTCATCTTCCCCAAAGCTTTAGGACATGTGGACGAGGCAGTGTCTGATTTATTCGACAAACTGGACAGAGGGATTACACCTATTCCGGCAATCCTCGCCGAAACCTTCAGGTCCCTAAGCGCGTGCCGAAGGGCGGGCGAAGGGAGATTCATCGGTTGCGCCCAACTCTTATTAGCATGGTTTCACGGGCATTTTTGGAAAATGGGAAGGTATCGTGTCTAATTTACACCGAGGACTATTCTCCGTTGAAGAACGCGGTAACTACGCCTAGACGAGATGACATTACGGAAGAAAGATGGATGATGATTTTACGGAACCTGCAAGAGAAAGATGTGGAGTGGAGAGCTCCTTGGATGATTCCCGATGAAATCTTATATAAATGTGGAGACCTCGATTACGTCCCTGTACTCGGGATATGGGGAGCGGCCGGGTACACTCCACTCCTCGTGCTGAGACAGTACGGGTCGAGACAATTCATACCACCAACACAAGGGTTAGCCCAGTGCGAGTTTGAATATAAAGGGGAGAATTACAAGAGGAGAGTTCGTGAGATATCGAATGCCTGGGGCCAACTTCATAGAATGAAAAGGTTCGACGCCAACCCCATGACGACCCCTGAGTATGACCAATGGCGAAGTCAAAGAATCAATGATAACCTCCCCACATCAGACCAAGAAGATACCCGATCACTAGAAGAGCACCTACGGGTGACCCCTTCCGAGCTGGAAATCATCAAACAAGACTTCGAAGAAAGGAATCGAGGATTAAGAAAAAGGATAGAACAACTTGAGGAGGAGAAGATGCAGCTAGGTTTGGATGTCGATATTCAGAAACTAGAAGCCGAGAAGTGGAGGAAAGGAAAAACTAAAGCCGAAGAAGATTTAGATGATTTAAAGAACGACTACAAGAAGCTACGAAGGTCGATGAGAACTGCGGGACTCGGGAAAACGTCGGAGCAATGGCGTCAAGAAGTCAAAGAAGAAAAGAACAAAGCGAGCCATTGGAAAAAGGAACTCCGAGATACCCATGAGCGGGAAGATGCCCTAAAACAGAATTTGATAGAAAGCCAAAATGAGAAGGAGAAATTAAAAGTGCGGGTGTCGGAATTGGAAAGAACACTGTATCAATATCGTGGCCGTAATTCCATAGTTGAACTAAAAGCCAGTCAGAGTAAAATTGAAGAAATGAGAGTAAGAATGGAAGAGCTAGAATCTACCTTACATAGTTATGAGCTGCGGGAAGAACTCCTTGAAGCCAATGAGGAGCAATGGAAGCGACAACTGCATCACTCTCAGAGCCAAATCAGAAATCGGGATTACGTCATGAGAGAAGCTGTGACTCAAATACGAGGGGTGGCGGATCACTTGCAAACTATGGCGGTTCGAGCTGACGTATTAGGTCTGATGTACGAGTTAAAATCGGCGAGGGGTCAAGAGTTAGCTTGGCTTCTTGAGGAAGTCAAGGCGTTAAGCGCTAGGGCCCGGCCTTTCACGTAATCCATTTTATGTAAAGAAACTTGTTTTCTAAGAAAAGCTATCCTAATGGAAATTGAATTGGAATCAACATTTTTGCATACATTTCATACATTTGCATAACATCGCATCATACACACCGAATCTCACAAAAGGACCCTAAAATTATGGCAGTTACCCTGGAACATCACTACGGTACGAGGGGAAAAACAAGAATAATGGATCAAAAAATGGAAAAACTAGAACAAATGCAGAAAGAAATCCAGGATCAAATAAAAGAACAAGCGCAACTACAAGAGCAGTTGGCCAAAACCCAGAAGGACATGATGGAGCAAATGCAAAAATCCCAGGACAAAATGGTGGACCAAATAAGGCAGTTACTGTCCAAAGAACGAGGCACTGCTACTAGTTCAGGGAACGGCAGTGATAACCTCGCCCTTCCCCCACCAGAGGCCCAAACACCACAAGATGCGCGTCCCCAAAGGGCGCCTGTCACTATTAGGCCACAATATCATGCTGAAACCGCAACACTGACACACCTCCCGACGGGTTCGGGCACTAACCCAGAAGAAAATCTGGTCAGTCTCGGTGTCCCAGATCTGGATGAGATGGCTGAAAAAGCAAAACAAGAACTGCCAAAATGGGTGGAGGAGAGATTCAAGGCTCTGGAAAACGCCGGTAAACGTCGAGGAATAAAGGCCAATGACTTAAGCTTAGTCCCCGACTTGGTGCTCCCATATAATTTTAAGATACCCGAGTTCGAAAGGTACAATGGGACGAGTTGCCCAGAGGCTCACATTACTATGTTCTGTAGAAGGATGGCGGGCTACACCAACAATGATCCACTGCTGATCCACTGTTTCCAAGACAGCCTGATAGGAGCTGCCGCCAGATGGTACAACCAGTTGAGCCGTGCCGAAATCGGGTCATGGGATGATCTGGCTCAAGCATTCTTGGAGCAATACAGTCACGTAACGGACATAGCCCCTGATAGGATTACTCTGCAAAACATGGAAAAGAAAGGGAACGAAAGCTTTAGACAATATGCGCAGAGGTGGAGGGAGGTCGCCATCCAAGTCCAGCCACCGCTTATGGAGAAAGAGACCACCATGCTCTTCATCCGCACGTTGAAGGCCCCATTCCTCATGCACATGATAGGGAGTGCAACCCGGAGCTTCTCAGATATCATAACCACTGGAGAAATGATCGAGAATATTATAAAAAGTGGAGGGATCGAGACCGCGGAGAGTGCCAAAAGAATGCCCCCACGAAGGAAAGAAAGTGAGGTGAATAATGCAAGCATGGGACACCCGAGGTCAATCACCATAAATCAGCCAAAAGTAACGACCGCGGGGCAACAAGGGCTACCCAAGAAAGAACCCGGCACCTCAAGACAAGATCATGAGAAGCCCCAGTTCACACCGATTCCGATGACGTATAAAGAAATGTACCAAACCCTGTTCGATGCACATATCGTGTCCCCTTTTCATCTCAAACCTATGCAACCTCCTTACCCCAAGTGGTACGACACGAACGCCCAGTGTGAATATCACGCAGGAATCACGGGACACTCAATAGAGAACTGCCTGGCCTTCAAGAAATTGGTAGAGAAATTTATCGGCATGGGTGTGGTCGAGTTGGATGACATGCCAAATGCAGCAAACCCTTTACCTAATCACGCCAAGGGCGGAATTAACGCGATCAGCGAAAGTGTAGAAAAAAGGATCAAAACAAGCATCGTAGAGGTCAAAACTCCCCTGAGACGGGTCTGGAAAGAAATGGTCAAACATGGATTGGTTGTTGCGGAAGAAAGTCAAGAGGAACTCACGAACTATTGCGAGTACCACCAAGAGTTGGGACATGAGATTCAGACCTGCGGAGAATTCAGAGCTCTAATACAGGACCTAATAAACAATAAAGAAGTCGAATTTTATGAGGAAGGCACAGAAGATAGAAGCATATGCGCATCAGAGTCAACAAGCTCAAGAGTTAACCTTCCGATGATCACTATTTCCCGTCCCAAAAATGATAAAACAGGGGCGCGGGTAGCACCGAGAGTAGTTATACGGAGGCCCGTAGCCGTTGAAGACAAAAGGGAGGCTTCTCAGAATCATGGATGTGAGGTAGTAGTCTCCGTAAAGGAGAGTCCAGCCAGCAACGAGATAGGAACACGGGTGACGCCGAAGGTGATAATACGGAAGCCCGCTGCATTCGCCTACAAAGATAGCAAGGAAGTTCCCTGGAACTATGAGTGTAATGTAGAGGTTGCAAAGAGCTCGACTAATGTGACGAGGGAGGATTCAAATGAAGGCTTCCATACTCGAAGCGGGAAGCGCTACGACTTAGTAAAGGGGAAAGCTCCAATGGTGGAACCAGAGAAAAGGAGGCCAGCTGAACACGAGCCGAAGATCAAGGAGCCTGTGACTGAGGAAGAGGCTAAAGAGTTCCTGAAATTTCTAAAACACAGTGAGTATTGTGTGGTAGAACAGCTACACAAACAGCCAGCGCGTATATCCGTATTGACCTTGCTCCAATGCTCGGAAGTACACAGGAACGCACTAATGAAAGTTTTAAATGAAACCTACGTCACTAGCGACATCTCGGTCAACAAGTTGGATCGACTAATCGGCCATATAAGCGCTGACAACTTCATTCATTTTAATGATGATGAAATACCCCCAGGGGGTAGAGGATCCACCAAGGCATTGCATCTTACCGCTAAATGTAAGGGGCACACATTGCCAGGGGTCTTGATAGACAACGGGTCTGCGCTAAACGTGCTACCCTTATCCACCCTCAACAGGTTACCGGTGGATAGTTCATACATGAAGGAATGCCAGAGTGTGGTAAGAGCCTTCGACGGGACTCAAAGAAAGGTCATGGGGAGAATTGAGGTGCCCTTACTGATTGGTCCAACTATTTACGAAATAGATTTTTTGGTCATGGACATCGAACCTTCCTACAACTGCCTATTAGGGAGACCGTGGATACATTCAGCCGGGGCGGTACCTTCATCACTACATCAAAAGGTGAAGTTGATAGTGGATGGTCGACTAATAACGATAAAAGCTGAGGAGGACATCATCGCCACTGTGACTGGTGACATGCCTTACGTGGAGACAAACGATGAGGCAACAGAATGCTCGTTCCGATCTCTCGAGTTCGTGAACGCAACCTTTGTCATGGAAGGAAGCAAGATCCTGGAGCCAAAAATCTCGAGGACCACAAGGATGGGTCTGAAAATGACCGTGGGAAAAGGCGCTTTACCGGGAAGGGGGCTTGGAAGATACCTTCAGGGGGGAATAGCGGCCCCAGTACTGAGAGAGAAACAAGATCACTTTGGCCTAGGATTTAGACCAGATGCAAGGCAAAAGAAGGAGGAGTTAGAAAAGAGACGGGTAAGAAGACTCACCCGTTTGAGCGGGAAAGAAACCAAGGGGGAACCCATGATAATCCCGCACATATCCAAGACCTTTGTGTCGGGAGGGGTAATCCACTCTGAGCAAGGGACACCGAAGGAAGAGGATATCGCGGCAATGTTAGGCAATGTCTATATTAGCGCCTTATCTGAGGAGGTAGTTGGCGGAGGAGTCTTGCCGAATACCCAGCCTTACGAATCGGAAGACATCTTGAACAATTGGACTGCGGAAGAAATCCCTGTAGTGTTTAGGGCCCCATCAGAGTAATGTTCAGGACACACTTGTTGCTCCGAGCCTAAGAGCAGCAAGATTTCTTTTGTGAAATAGGCGCATGTTTACGTATCGTTATATCAATAAAATGCATTTTTCGAAGCAAACATTTTCTCTTTTTCTTTTCCGGACGTTTTTCAGCATTGTCATACATACAACTGTTCATCCGCAAATTCATTCATTCCACCCGTATTTTCTTAAAACTGCAACAGGTCCCCGGATGTCAATGACTTGAGCAACGCTGCCTCGGATTCGGAATATCCTTTTGAGCAGGGTATGTGCCTAGGAGATCTACAAGATTTCGAAGATGACACGGACGATGACTTGTCTCCTGATTGGTTAAGAATGGAAGAGCAAGAGGAGAGACAGATTCGACCCCATAAGGAGGCAGTAGAGACTGTGATGTTAGAAGAAGGGAAAGCGGTAAACATTGGGACATGTATAGCTGGAGAAACGAGGCAGAATCTCATCCAATTATTACAGGAATTCAAGGATGTCTTCGCATGGTCTTATGAAGATATGCCTGGTTTAAGCGCCGATATCGCGGTACATCGCTTGCCCATAAGGAGAGATTGCAAGCCAGTTCAGCAAAAGCTCCGAAGAATGAGACCTGACATCGTGCTGAAAATAAAGGAAGAGGTCCAAAAGCAGTTCGACGCCGGATTCCTACAAGAAATCAAATATTCAGAATGGGTAGCCAATATCGTACCCATCCCTAAAAAAGACGGAAAGGTGCGAATGTGCGTGGATTATAGGGATTTAAACAAAGCTAGCCCAAAGGATAACTTTCCTTTGCCTCATATTGACACGCTGGTCGACAATACGGCAGGTTTTTCACTATTCTCCTTCATGGATGGCTTTTCCGGATACAATCAGATAAAAATGCACCCTGAAGATATGGGAAAGACCACCTTCATAACACTGTGGGGCACCTTCTGTTACAAAGTAATGCCTTTTGGATTGAAAAACGCAGGGGCTACGTATCAAAGGGCCATGGTGACCTTGTTCCACGATATGATGCATACAGAGATTGAGGTTTATGTGGATGACATGATTGCGAAGTCTAGAACGGAGGAAGAACACATACAAGTCTTGCAGAAACTATTTCTGAGACTGAGAAAGTTCCAATTGAAACTCAATCCTACGAAATGTACCTTTGGAGCTAGATCTGGCAAGCTGTTGGGCTTCATAGTCAGCAAGAAGGGGATCGAAATCGACTCAGACAAGGTCCGGGCTATACAAGAACTACCTCCGCCGCGCACTCAGAAAGAGGTTCGAGGTTTCCTCGGCAGATTGAATTACATCGCCCGCTTTATCTCACAGCTAACTGAGAAATGCGATCCCATATTCCGTCTTTTGAAGAAGCATAACCCCGGCATATGGAATGACGAATGTCAGGAAGCTTTCGACAGGATCAAACGCTACTTGGCGAACTCTCCAGTACTGTCGCCCCCACGCCCGGATAAGCCATTAATCCTATATCTAACAGTACTTGGCCATTCTATGGGATGCGTGCTAGGTCAACATGATGATACCGGAAGAAAAGAGAAGGCGATATACTATCTCAGTAAGAAATTCACTGAGTGTGAAATGAGGTACTCACCGATTGAAAAGCTGTGTTGCGCGTTAATTTGGACAACCAGAAGATTGAGACAATACATGCTGTATCACACGACCTGGTTAATCTCGAAGTTAGACCCCCTAAAGTACATGATGGAGGCGACCGCTTTGAATGGGAGGATGGCTAGATGGCAAATCTTACTGTCCGAATTTGATATTGTATATGTGAGCCAGAAAGCTATAAAAGGGAGCGCGATAGCCGACTTCCTAGCTAGCAGAGCTTTAGAAGACTACGAGCCATTGAACTTTGATTTCCCCAATGAGGATTTAATGTATGTGGCAGCTACGGAAGAGGACACGGCAAGGGATGACCTTTGGAAACTGAATTTCGATGGAGCATCAAATGCTATTGGAAACGGGATTGGGGCAGTCTTGGTATCCCCAAAAGGTGCTCACTATCCGTTCACAGTGAGGTTGGATTTCGATTGCACAAACAATATGGCAGAATACGAAGCTTGTATCATGGGACTCCACGCTGCTATAGAACGAAGAATTAAAACGCTGGAAGTATATGGAGATTCCGCATTAGTGATCTACCAACTAAGGGGCGAATGGGAAACAAGAGACCCCAAATTAATCAACTATCGAAGGATAGTCATGGGACTAATCGAGGAGTTCGACGATATCACCTTTAGTTATCTCCCACGAGAAGAAAACCAAATGGCAGATGCTCTGGCTACTTTAGCCTCCATGATTAAGGCGAGTAAGCAAGAAGATGTAAAGCCTATCCAGATGAGTATTTACGAGACCCCAGCTTATTGCTGCAACGTAGAAGAAGAGGAAAGCAACAATCACCCCTGGTACCAAGATATATTGCGATATGCGAAAAACCGCGAATACCCAGCTCACGCAACTGAGAACGAAAAAAGGACGCTCAGGAGATTGGCCCTCGAATATGTGGTAGATGGAGACATTTTGTACAGAAAAGGGAAAGACCAAGTATTGTTGAGATGCGTCGATGCTTTAGAAGCCAAGATGATCCTAGAGGAAGTCCATGAGGGCATTTGTGGAACACATGCTAACGGATTCACAATGGCCAGGCAAATAATGAGATTTGGATATTTCTGGTCCACCATGGAAGGAGACTGTATCAGTTATGCCAAGAGATGTCATAAATGCCAGATCTATGGAGACAAGATTCATGTGCCTCCATCTCCCCTACACGTTATGACTTCCCCATGGCCCTTTTCTATGTGGGGCATGGATATTATCGGACCAATCTCACCGAAAGCGTCAAACGGACACCGGTTCATCTTCGTGGTGATCGACTACTTCACGAAGTGGGTAGAAGCGGCTTCATACGCTAACGTCACTAAATCGGCGGTTAGTCGATTCTTAAAAAAGGAGATCATCTGTCGATATGGGATGCCCGAAAGGATCATATCAGATAATGCTTTGAATCTGAACAACAGTACAATAGCGGATGTTTGTTGTCAATTCAACATTAAACATCATAACTCGTCTCCATACCGTCCGAAAATGAATGGGGCAGTGGAAGCAGCAAATAAGAACATCAAAAAGATAGTGGGAAAGATGACAGAGGCTTACAAGGACTGGCATGAGAAGCTACCATTTGCTCTTTATGCTTATCGAACATCCGTCAGAACCTCTACCGGGGCAACACCCTTCTCACTGGTCTACGGGATGGAGGCAGTCCTACCCATCGAGGTGGAGATACCCTCTCTTCGGGTTTTAACAGAAGTGAAGCTGGATGAAGCTGAGTGGATTCAGGCTCGATACGATCAGTTGAACCTGATCGAAGAAAAGAGGCTAAAGGCTATTCGTCACGGTCAGATGTATCAAAAGCGCATGATGCGAGCCTACAACAAAAGGATTCGGCCAAGAGAGTTTCACGAGGGAGACCTGGTATTGAAGAAGATCCTCCCCATACAAAAGGATTTCAGAGGGAAATGGATGCCGAATTGGGAAGGACCGTACGTGGTGAAAAAGGCTTTCTCCGGAGGCGCACTGATCCTAACGGAAATGGATGGGAAAAGCTTACCCAACCCTGTGAACTCGGATTCAGTCAAAAGATACTTCGCTTAAACAAGCTGAGACAAAAAACCACCAAGGACACCTTGATTTCCCGAAAAAAAAAAAAAAAAAAAAAAAAAAAAAAGGGGGGGAAAGGCCAAGGCGAAAACCTGCGAAGGGCGCTTTGAGACCAAAGGGAATTTGAGTCGAAAACCTAAAAAGGCGACTTCAATTGTGAAGAGAATCTCGCTGCTCTGGAATGGACAAAGATGAGGTATGCTGCGTCTCGAGGCATCAACAAAATACCCAAAGATCTCCTAAAGCACATATCGAACTCAAAACGATTTTCCAAAGTGCTAAGGCGGAGAAGTCTAAGTTGTAACGTCTGGGGCACCTAATTTCCATTCTGCCTGTCTTTGTAATTCGTAATTATTTTATTTCAATGAACTACTTCCTTGATTGCATTTGCTGGTTTGATTAAACCTGTTTTATTTTGGGGTTGCACTCCCAATCCCTCCTAGGCATTTTATAATGAAATAACGATTACGGAACTAATAATACTTTCATAAAAGGAGTCCTACATATTACTCTGAAAACCTCTGAATAATACAAGGCCTTGAAACAGGACCTTTGTTCAAAATCCACCTAAGATTCAGAAACGTTAGAAGAAGACAAATGTTACTCCCCTAAGGTGGTAGTGAGTAATATAAACTCTATGTCGCGGAGAGTACAAGGGAAGGAATAATCACAGCGGGGCAAGCTTGCTTCTTTAGTTCCCTACGTCTACCACAAGTCATAATGCATTAGTGATAGAATCTTGCTGTGAGCAATGAGAACCTAAACCATAAAGGGGGTCCTTCTCACGCATTCATCCAGCCAGGAGCATTCGATTTACTTCGATTTACATCCTAGTTATTTTTACGCTGAGAAAAATCGTCATTCACATAACATTCAGCATGCATATAGTTAGGAGCATTTGAGCCATCTCGATCATAGCATCCTTGTTATTTGCGTAAGCACAAGCATAGTCTACGTGGCAGGTCCTTCAAAGAGGGGCACCACCATGTCGAAATTCGGATTTTGCTCCAGCGGAGCGGTCTAAAGATCGAAGTCTTCCTGAGGGTAGCAGGGAAGCAAGTTGAAAGTTCAGACTTATCACCATTCGTTTTCGAAAAAGTTTCAGTAAGAAGACCCGAGTTGTAGGTCTCTTCTGGATCACTGTTCGTTTTCAAGAAATTTTCGGCAAGAAGACCCGAGTTGTAGGTCTCTTCTGGATCACTGTTCGTTTTCAAGAAATTTTCGGCAAGAAGACCCGAGTTGTAGGTCTCTTCTGGATCACTGTTCGTTTTCAAGAAGTTTTCAGAAGAAGACCCGAGTTGTAGGTCTCTTCTGGATCATTGTTCGTTTTCAAGAAGTTTTCAGCAGAAGATTCGAGTTGTAGGTCTCTTCTGGATCATTGTTCGTTTTCCAAGAAGTTTTCAGCAAGAAGACCCGAGTTGTAGGTCTCTTCTGGATCATTGTTCGTTTTCCAAGAAGTTTTCAGCAAGAAGACCCGAGTTGTAGGTCTCTTCTGGATCATTGTTCGTTTTCAAGAAGTTTTCAGCAAGAAGACCCGAGTTGTAGGTCTCTTCTGGATCATTGTTCGTTTTCAAGAAATTTTCGGCAAGAAGACCCGAGTTGTAGGTCTCTTCTGGATCATTGTTCGTTTTCAAGAAGTTTTCAGCAGAAGACCCGAGTTGTAGGTCTCTTCTGGATCATTGTTCGTTTTCCAAGAAGTTTTCAGCAAGAAGACCCGAGTTGTAGGTCTCTTCTGAACTCCTAACACTGTTCGTTTTTCAAGAAGCTTACAGCAGAAGACCCGAGTTGTAGGTCTCTTCTGCATTCCTATCACTGTTCATTTTCGAGAAGTTTTAGCGAGAAGATTAAAGTTGCGGACCTCTTCCTTCTGAACTCTCACCAAACTTCCGGCAGAACGAATCGAAGCAAAGAGTTACGGTTCGAAGAAGACGCGGAAATAAAAAGGCAGTTTGAGAAGTTCTGGTTTCATCAAAAGTCCTGTGGGGGCAGGCTGAAAAATAAACAAGATTGCAGAAGAACGAACTGAAACCACGGGAGCAAAGGAACAAGGTTTGAAGACGTTTAGGGAAAAGGGACTAATGAGTCATGGCTAAGCCCGGACAAAATTGGTCCTATTATTGTCTTTGCTCTACTCTCGTTTCACGATAACGAGCAAAGAGGGGCAGCTGTAGTACCCAATTTTCGTCCGGGCCCAATACGGACTAGAGGCCCAAACAAAGTCAATTAACCAAGGTAATTAATAAAAAATAGTCCTTTTTAGAATGTCCATCATAAGCCCAAAACCAAACAAATAACAGCAGTCCACTTACAAATAATTAAAAAAACCAAACCTTAGGCCCAATGACCCAAAGCCCAAAACCTAGCCCAAATCCCTGGCCCGATTACAGTGACCTAAAACACCAAACAGAGAACCCTAGGGTTCTCTTTGTTCTAGCGCCGCCGACCCTTGGCTTCCCGCGTGGACCCCACGTGCACCCCCAGCGGACATCCCTGCGCACCACGCTTCTGACACCCCCACATGCGCGCCTCGTATCAGAAACCCCAGGCGCCCCGGTCACGCGCGCCTCGGTCTGACGTCTCCACCAACATCGTCTGCCCCTTTACCTGCAAGGAATACACACAACAGACAAACAACCGGAAGACAAAGAAATATGGCACGAAACGATAAAATATCGAGAAGACCATGCATTATCGGCTATAAAGCCACTGAAAATCATTGTAAAAGAGGAGGGGCTTTTTTTTCTTTCCTTTTTGGAGCATCAATGAAGAGATTACAGTCTTGAAACCAAATAAAAAGAGAGATCGACAGAACACCAAAATTTACACAAAAACAGAAATCAGAGAGACGAATACAAAAGGCCAATATTCAAAAGAAAGCAAGGTTTACTTTCGTTTATTTTTATCTTCGAATCATTTTCCTTCCCAATATCTTTACTTTTTTCAACTTTTTAAGCCATACATATATTATAAAAAGGGGAAGGAAAGGAGAAAACTCACCTTCTTGCGAATTCCGGCCACCGCGTGCGGTGGCCGGCGACGGTGGTCCCTGCGCCGGAGTCCCTTCCCCCGTTGCATTTGCTGAGAGAGTTGAGAGAAGAAGAAACCTTTTTTTTTAAAACGGATGATGGAAATGAAAAAAAAAGGGGAAATTTTGAATTTATAAAGGAGATAAAACGACGTCGTTTTGGATTGGGTCTTCAGACCCCAAAACGGCGCCGTTTCGGGCGACCCGCATCCGACCCGACCGGGCCTTAGGATCCGCGTGCTTTTTTTAAAAAAAGGGGTTATTCACCCTTTCAGTCCTTCCGACTTTTTATTTGTCTTAATTTAGTCCTTTGGTCGTTATTTTCCTTATTTTAAAATCTGTCCGCATAATTCTTTTCCTGTTTTAATTTAGTCCTTGACCCGTGGATGAGCTGGGGGTCAACACGTGCCCATCGACTGGGGACATTTTTCCTTTTTGTCCTCGCATGTTTTCGTGCTTATCACTTCAGTCCCTATGCGCCTTTTATTTTTATTTTTAATTTGTTGTGAATCTAACCCCCTAATTCTGATTCTATTTCAATTCAATCCTTTGCTACTTAACGTCGATATCCCTTTTTTATTTATTTGTTTATTTACATATATTTCATACTTTCTTGTCTCCTTAAATTAAAAAATGTTTTTTTATAGAGTACCTATGTATTGTTCATTTTATTTTCGTCATCATTATTATTATTATTATACTATTATTGATTTTACTTGTATATATGCTTACTATTATTATTATTATTATTATTAGTTATTATTAGTAATATTATATTGTATATATTTCTATTATTATTATTATTATTATTATTATTACTATTATTATTATATATTGTATATTGCTATTATCATTATTATACTTATATTATCACTTATTGTATACATTTTGTATCACCTTTATTTTTTCATTATCATTATAATTACTATTATTATTATTGAGGGTATTCATATCATGATATTTATTTTCCTCATCGTTACTAACTCTATCATTTTGATATCGTTCTGTTTTTCTTTATATCTCTTGCTTTATTATTATTTTTACCTTTGAATTTTATGTCTTTATTTTTGTTTCGATATTTTGTGATTATTTTTATTCACGTCATTTATGTAAATCGACCGTTTTGAGATAGTCTTGGATTCAAGAATTTAAAATATCGTGTCCTAAAGTATTGAACGTGATATTTTATTATCTTGGAACAAGAAGAGCTTGATTTTTAATTCAAAAACTATGGGATAATCTCCGATTCGAAGATTTAAACTATCGTGTCCTAAAGTATTGGATGTGATATTTTAATCCCTCGAAAACGAGAAAATCTTGATTTGCAATTCCGGAAAACTATGAGATGATCTTAAGATCGAAGATTCAAACTATCGTGTCCTAAAGTATTGGATGTGACACTTTATTTCTTCGAAATGGGAAAATCTCGATTTAATTCAAGAAAACATGAATATCTCCAAAAGCGGTCAGATTTTTAAATTCCTTCAAAATTTTCAAACTTTCGACGTTGGGACATCAGTTGATCAATTTGGTACCAATTTTGGGCGTGACGAGGGTGCTAACCCTTCCTCGCACGTAACCGACTCCCGAACCTACTTTTCAAATTTTCGTAGACCAAAAACATTGTTTTAGTAGATCAAAACGTTTTATTAAAACAAAGGTGCTCCGATCGCACCAAATAAAGATCGGTGGCGACTCCCGTTTTTATTTTCAAAACCCAAGTTCGATACCCGTTTTGTCAAAAAAATGGTTACGACAGAGTGTTCTGAACATATTTTGATAGCCTTAAGTCTCCAACGGAACATAGTGATCCTTTTCAAAATGATCTTCGAGGACCTGGATTTTTCTGGAAAAAGAAAACAGGGATGTGATCATGGTTCTCTTTGGTTTTGAAAAAAAAATGCTTTTACCTCACTTTATTTTGCTTTTTCCAAAATCAATTTGGAACCAAACCCAATTTTATCGTTTTGGATTGGTTGCATCCATCAATTTTAAAATATTATTTTAAAGCTTTTTTCCCTCTAATTTAAGTATAAAACATTTGTTTTTTATATTATAAAATATTATAATTAATTATAAATTAACAAAAAAATCAAATTGATTTTAATTACGGTTTTTTAAACTTGTGTGCTAGAAATTAAACCGAATTAAATATATTTAAATAATAATTGAATCAAAATCAAACTTAATCCAATATCGAACACTATAATTCAAATTAAATATTATTTTATTGATGAGACTTTAATTTATTGGCAAAGATAAAGGTCTTGAATACTTAAGTTTAAAATTCATCATTCGCAATACGCGAGGGTTTCAAAGTTTTACCATGTGCTTATTATAAGTGGGTTTTAGTCCGAGTTAAACAACTTTGTCTAGATTTTTGTAGTTCTTAGTCCATTTAGTTTTACTTGTTCGAATATCTTTGTATTATGTTGTGGTGTAATAATTCAATTCTACTGATATGGATTTATAGTTTAATTGTAGCATATCCTATATTTTTACTTTTATTGTAAATTTTCCAAAAAAATTGAATTTTCTTTTTCAAATTTCACACTAAAAAGTAGTAATGGATATGGAAGTAGTAAAGGCATAATTAGAAAATTGGGAGTTTAGTTTGGTGGTGATGGGTAATTAAGTAATTTTAAAATTTACAAATGTAAAAAGGGGTAAGGGATACAAAGAAAGGGGCAAAAATCTGGTGTACTCGTCATGAATTAATTACTATGAGTTAACGTTGAGTTAATTAACGTCTCTTTTCACTAATAGCAGAATAAAAGACAATGGATCGTTGTGTCAGCTTTGGTGCTCTTTCCAACTATACCTTCTTTTTTCTCCCTATTGATTATGTTTGTGTCATATGCCTAAAATTTTAATACGTGGTTTTAGGTAATTTTTTGTATTTAAATTTGTTTTATTTTATTTTATTTTTAAAAAATAAGAATTTTCGTACAAATTTTATAAGATATTGGAAATAAACTTGAAAAAGATAAAAATTTATATCAAATAGAAAAGCCAAAAGAGAATAATAACATGTTAAGTGTTATAAATACAATTGAGTCATTATAAATAGTTGTGCTCCCTAGATCTAATGGTACAAATCAAATTACATCAACGATTGAGATTAATACAGTTTACAAGATGAGAGTTCTAAGGTAATTAATTTCTATATAATTTTATCTTTTAGGATTTCTATTAATTACATTGGTAACTCTAGTTTTACTAGAGTGTTTCATTGGATCACTGAGGCTATCAGTAAATGAGTTTTTTTGTGTATTCCACGAATCAAGCCAGTTCAAGTGGATTAAATGAGTCTCATTTAATCAATTGACTTCTATGAGACATTTTGTGTATATTGTCACGAGGTTATATAAGTAAACCGTGACATATGCCTCACCTATTCTCTAGTTAATTAGTTTATTGTCTTATTTCGCACTACAATTTTCATTTTCATTTTCAATTTTTTTTTTTTTTTTTGCTAAAAACTCAAACAACTCACATCTTTTTAACAAGAAAATATAAATCCTATTCCGCAACCTAAAATAAAAATTAAAGCCTAAAGTTATTTAAAAAATAGCAAAACCTAATGTTTGTTAGCACCAATAGTGAAATACGAGGGAAAACCAAGAAAGAAAAAAAAAAGACACTTTTCCTTATTTTCTGGAAAACCCAGTTTAGGATTTTGAAGTGCTTAAAAGTAAATTAAAAACAAATGTCGTTTTTCTTCTTCTGTGAACCAGAAGCAAATGTGGAAGTCCAGCTAAGGGAAGAGAAAATGAGGGTTCTTTTTATTTAAATAATACTAAAAAATGTATTATTTACGAATTTCAAAGTAGGAAAAAAATTATTTATGAGAATGAATTGAAAAAAGTGGTCATAAAAATGGTTTGAATTATTTTATCTTTATAATTTTATTTTTTTAATATTTAGAATAATAACCGAGTTGATAATGTATACACATTGAGGATGAAATATATTGAATTTTTTAGAAATAGAATCAATTTAATAAAATGTGTAGAATATTAGGGACTAAATTTATTATTATACCAATCAAAAGAAAGTCACATTGGCATTTCGTTTGATGATCAAATACATTTTAATGACAGAGTGAGTAGAAATGGAAATTCAACTAACGAGTGTGACGAAATTAAAAAAAAAAAAACTTTCGGTGACCATAATAGGAACTCGCTAAAAAACAAGAGTGACTATTTAGGGAGTTTATCCTAAGGTAGCATTTGGTATGATGGAAAGTGATCACTTTTTTAAAAATTTAATCAAGTTGGATAGTAATTTCAATGTTTAGTATGTCAAATTTTATTTACTTTCCTTGGAATCTAACTTTTCCTTAAGAGCTATTTTCCCATCAACATGGCAATGTAATTTCTATAATAAAATATGGGAAAGTTACTTTCCCATATAGTTGGAAAGTTAAAAAAAGAAATTTAAGACTAAATTAACTTTATTTTATATTGATTTAGGGTGTTAGACTATTAATAAATATTAAAAAAAAAGCTATTACCGTTTATATATTATACCGTTTACAAGATATTTTTTTCTCCTAATTTTATTTCCTACATGTGTATTTATTCATTTATAAAGTATACCATTTACATAGTATATTTATTTTCTATTGTTTTTCTCTCTTTTTCTTTTTGATATATTAACTGAAAATTCAAATTTATTATAACATTTGTGAATATTTGAAAGCAATAGGTAAAAAAATAAGGTTTAAGTTTAGCTCTAAGATTGATTTGATCATAATTTTTTTTATTTATAACATTATAAATTTATTATATTCTCCTTGATTATTTTATTGAAAAATCACTTTTTAGTATCTACTTGGCCCAAAACAACAATGCTTTTATGAGAATTAGATCATAGGTTAAGTTTAATTCATTACAAAATTGGGAGTTCTTTGAAACACTTTCACCCCTTTTTGAGATTTAACAGCCTTCAATTTTGGAAAAAAGAATAAGAAAGAACAAAAAAAGGGTAACCAATTCTTCCCAGCAAATTTGATTTCGCCCTTATATTTTATATAAAATACTTATTATTTTTCATAGAATATGGTAGTATTGTTCTATTTAAGTTGTGTAGGAATTGTGGGTTACACTGCCCATGATTTTACATTCCGCTCATAGCAATACCTAAAATCATTTTTTTATATTCATTTTGTTTAACTTTTAGCTAAAAGAAAACGTGATTTCAAGTATTTTTTAATTTATTTCAAAAGAAATTTTATATATACTTAATTTTATAAGTGCATTATTATACATGGAAAATATATATGTAAAGCAAATTTGAAACAATTTTACTTTCAATTAAAATTATAAATTAAAAAATAATTTAAAAACTATCAATTAAATTTTATTATTAAATATTTAATCCAAATATTTTTTAAGAATAAAGTTTATTATAAGAATTAAATACATGAATGTTATCTTTTATTTAATAAGGGTAAATTACAAAACTTGGGAAGTACTTAGTGAACTAAATGTGATAATATAATTTTTTTAGGATTTTAATCAATACATTTCAATGTAGGCCAAATGTTGTAAAGTAACATTCCCGATAATTACATTCCAAATAATTACATTCCATTAGAATCATAATATATGAAAACAACAAATGCTACCTAATGTTTTTATGTCAATTTTACAAAAAATTTGTAAACTTGATCGTTATTCTAAATATTAAAATTTTATAATTATAAAATATTAAAAATTATAAAACTCTAAAATATAAATATAAAACTAAAAAATACAAAATTTGTTTAAATAATATAAAATAAAAAAATAAGAATGGGCAATAGAAAACAGGGTGTCGCCCCTTTATTGGGCAACACTCCTTTTTAAATTAAAATATTATTTATTATTTGATTTATTTTTATTAAAGTATTATTTTTTTAAGTGGTGTCGCTTGATATGTTGGCGACAACGTCTTTTACTATTCATTTCAATCTATTCTCGTAAATAATTTTTTTCACTCCAATTTCGTAAACAAATTTTTTTTATATTATTTAAATAAAAAATAAAAAAATGGAATAATAGGGGTTGAGTGATGATTATTTATATTTTATTTCTTTTTAACTATTTTGAAATACATATGGTTGCATAGTTGAAATATTTAGAAAAATTTTGTACATTTGTACCTTGGGTGGCTTGGGTTCATGGATAAAATAGCCTTTTGGCTAATTTTTATAATCATAATCTTTTCACGAATTTGATTTGTTTTTGGTTGTTTGGAAGTTTTTGAAGTGGCCTACTTAGTATTACTATCAATCAACACATTTATCACCTCTCGGACAGGTTGTTTACTCTTTGCCGTATTATCTCTTTGATTAGTAGAAGACCCTGCTTCTTTATCATATGCTTTCTCGGATAAGGTTCTTAGGCCAAGTATTGCTTTATGTAACCCTTCCAGATGGCTGAGTCAATTGCATCCTTGAGGTGGACACAATCCTCAATATGATGACTTAGAGCTTCATGAAATTGGCAGTGTATGTTGGAATTGCTTTTGTGCTAGTTTGGAAGCATTAATGGAGGGGGCTCTAATACCCCATGATGTTCAACTTGTCCCAAGTTGTGAGCCGGAGAGGATGAGAACTCGTAATAGGTCCTAAATCGGTTATAAGGGCCTCTAGTCCTTGGAACCTATATGTTCCTGTCCTTTCAGATGGGAACTGATGGATACGACCACTTATTGCCCCTTGGTGCGAGGCATGATAGGGTCTATTTCCTCGATCACCTACATAGGGATAGATCTTGTGCTGGCCTATATAACTGCATGAATGGGATGATTTACGTAGGGGAAGGAAGTCTTGACTTCTGTTGGTGGGAGGTCTAGCATTACTCTAATGAATTCCATCACTTTTAGCAAACTTATGAGTTATCTCATATAAGGCGAGAGTCTATCCGAGGGGTTGTTCACAAAATTATACTTCAAGAATTGGTGTGTGGTGCCTA
Source organism: Gossypium australe (assembly GCA_005393395.2). NCBI lineage: Eukaryota > Viridiplantae > Streptophyta > Magnoliopsida > Malvales > Malvaceae > Gossypium > Gossypium australe. The sequence goes on from CM016624.1 coordinate 23,839,910, forward strand.
TAATGAAAGTTTGGATGGCCAAATCATTCAAGACTCCCTTTGTGATCATGGTTGCGACATTAAAACTTCAGAAAAAATCACGGAGGGACTTGCCCTCCTTTTGGCGGATGGACATAAAGTAAGCAAGGGACTACTACAAAGTCTTGTTGGCTAAGAACAAGCTTATGAAAAAGTTGTCCAATTGGTTGACGTTGTGGATGGAACACTTTGGCAATGACAAGTACTAGGCTCGGGTGGTATGAGTAAGAGTTATAAAGAACACTTGTAATACCCCAAACTCGCCTCTATTGTCGAATTAAGGTTACGAGATATTAAGGTAGTTAACAAGACCGATAATTTCTCAAAACAGTTTAAAAAAAATTCAAATATCAATAATCAATATCCACTCATTATTCATAGTAATATGCGAAAATGAAACTTAAATTGAGCCTATGGAACCTTAAAATCAATTTAGAAACAATTATGGACTAATTTAAAATAAAATAGAAAAATATGGAAAAATTGTAAATAGGAATCACACGGCCGTGTGGCTAAGCCATGTGGTGCTACACAACACGCATGTGTCCTTAAATCGTGTACAATTCAAAAATAGGGTCACACGGTCGTGTCGCCAGGCTGTATAACATTCATGAACCGTGTGAAAAATCCTACAGTTAAAATCAAATAGACCACATGACCGTGTGGGGTGATCGTGTGATAAATGTCAAAAGTAACATGTTTTAGCCTTATTCTTAATGCGTTTTTGGATGATTATTCGATTTAAAATGGTGAATTATATGCTCTTATTCTTTAAATTCATGTTTCTATACTTAAAAGAGCATTTGAGAGCAAAAGGAGCAAAAATCGAAAAATCAGAGCAAGTTTCAAGAGTCACACAGGCTGGGTCATTCCACACGGGGTTGACACATGGTCCTGTGAGCCACACAGGCTGCCACATGACCATGGCCAGACCGTGTGAATTTCGTGAACTGCATTCTGAAAACGAGAAAAAACGTAATTTTTAGGTTTTTTGGGCATTTTAAGACCTATATATACCAAATATAAGAAGAGAAGAGTAAGTCATCATAGAATACTCAAGAAAACAATTCGAAAAACACCATTGAGGCCGAATCTGAAGCAGATTTCCATCAAGATTGAAGATCTCCTTTTGGTTTCTTTGAACTTTATTATGAGCTTCTTTATTTCTTGTGGTTATACTGTCTTTTAGATGTTTTTATTTGCGATTATGAACTAATTTTCTAAATACCTAGGGGAGATGAACCCTATGATGAATTATGTCTTTTAATTTCTGTTTTACGCAATAAATACTTGAAACTTGTTCTCAATTATGTGTGCTTAATTCTTGGTTTAATATTTTCGGACTATTAATCCATGTTTGATGTGCTTAAATTAGAGGAGGAAAAGTCACTGTTTAAGAGTAGATCTAGCATAATTGAGTGGGATTGCATGCAATATTAGAAATAGGACAACATAAATCTACCGGATTAAAGTCAAATCTAATAAGGGGATCCATAGATTGAGTTAATGCAATAATAGAGGTTTTAATTAGAAAGAAATTTCAATTAATCAACCTAAAGCTAGTTGCTTTTACTTTCGAAAGAGATACTAGCATAATTTAGGGATTTCTACGGATCAAGATACTAAGTGAAGAAATTGTTTAATTCAGATTGATAATGACAAATGAAATTTAGGTGGATTCTTTCCTGGGTATTGTTTCGCTTCTTGGTTGTTAATTGTTTGTTTTCCTGACTCGTTCTTTGTTGTATTCTTTAGTTAATTAATTTAGTTAATTTTAGTTTTAATCAATCTCTCTAATTTTCCGGTTAAATAATAGAAAGAAAATAATTACTAGTACTTTTAGTCCTCGTGGGAATGATATCTTTGCTCACTGTAGCTATACTATTAATTGATAGGTGCACTTGCCTTAGTCAGATTTGTAGTTAGTTTACGATTGAATCACCGTGTGTGGCACAAGACCGTGTGATAGTCCATGTCCCAGGCCGTGTATACCTAAAAGTGCCTTCAAAATCAAACAATTTCAATATAAAACACTTATGCCATAAGTCATACCATTTTCATCTCTTAAACTTACCTAAAATACATCAAAACATGCCAAAATATACCATATAACATTCAACCTAAGTGCCTAATCAATGTGCCCTCCTTGGCACCACAATTCAAACATTTAAAATCCAATTCACAAACATCATTTACCAAATTACAAAACATGTGACCAAGCATTTCAAGAGAATGAATCATACCATTTATGTATACCTGATTATACCAAACCAAAAGTACCTATTAGGTGGCACCTTAACCATTTTTATAAAGTTAAACTTACACAACATGGTTATATACATTTGTACTTATAAATTTTTAGTACATGCCATTTACAACCTAAACCAAAATGGCCATTCCACAATAAATGATCAAGATAGGCATCAAGTGATAAGCTACCAAATTCAAGTCACCAAAACACCAAAAACGTGATTTCATCTCAAAAGGCACAAAACATCCCAAGATACCTATTAACATAAACATATAAAAATAACCATTCAAAATGCATTTAGATGCCAAATCATGCATTAACCATCACATATCACAACCAACCAAAATACCAATTAAGTTTCTCATCAATACACATGTTATATACTTCAAATGGCACAAAATATAACCATAGTGCTTATAACATGCACAACCAAAGCTCTATTTTCATGCCACTTATAACCAGACCAAAATGAACATTTAGATACTGAATAAGTTGCCGAATAGTGTAACCTCCAAAAGCAATCCAATCGACAGCTAGAATCTGACGATCATAACGGTTGTAAATTAAACATTTCTCAACTAAATACCATAACAAGAACTAGAGTCCATTTTTAACCTATACACATCACAAGTCTCACAAGGTTAGTGAGTTCATATAAACATAATATGAAATTTTCTTATCATGTCATAGAACATTACAAGTGAACACATTTAAAACTTAATTCAATCATCACCTATTCATTTAAAAACGCACATTTCATTTCAAATATCCATATCCAATGTCTTAATTCATACATCTATTTCTTTATAATCAATTCATATAACCATTTCACCTAAACATTTATTTTATCATTTCATTTACACATTTAGCACATAATCATTCTGTATATCACATTTCGTTTCAATAATTCACATAAATTTCTTCATTCAATGTCTAATTCCATATAGCTATTTCTTATATTCCGTTTTATTTTATACATTTAACACCCGATAAACCAAATGAAATAACGTCGGATACACGGGAACAATGCTCACACAAGCTATGACTGTAATTGTATTTGTAAGTGCTCACACGAGTTGTGGGTCGGGATGTTAGGCTACACGATGCTACTTATATGAGCTGTGGAGAATCCGCAAGAAATGCAAGACCTCTCATTTTTCAAGCATAATCGTCAACTTAAATAATACTGTAATTTAGTCTAACCCACTAATTGCCACATATCAATCAATTTAATTTATTAATAACATGAATATTAATTAACATATCACCAAAAACAACAATTAATAAGTGTATTCGAAAAATGAACTTATCTAAATCGATTCTGCAGTAAACACGACTCTAAGGACTAATTAGCAATTTTTCCTTTTTCGCGTATGTTTATCGATTGATCTATTTCTTGGTCTATATAATAACTTAATTCAATTATCCAATTCAAATACTTTTAAATACAAAAATTCACATATTTGAAAATTTATCAACATTTTACACTTTTACCTTTTATTCAATTTAGTCCCTAAACCCAAAATTTTCAAATTAAACACATTTAACCCCAAAGCATACTAGCCGAATTTTATATAGTCCTTGTACAACCCATATTTAACACACTTTTACAAGAATTTCATACAATTTTACCATTTTAACAATTTAGTCCCTAAATACAAAAGTAACAAAATTTACTTTACCAAATAATCCACAAACATTTCATAACTTCCAAATATACTATTTTCTATCAAAAAAAAATATAGAATTCATCAATGGTAACTTTTAAAACCTTTAACAATTTTGAAAATGGAAATATGAGTTAGCTGGACCTAGTTGTAACGGTCTAAAAAATATAAAAATTATAAGAAACGAGATTGATTTGCTTACCATGCAAGAGAAAAATGATTTGACCAATTCTAAGCTTTTCTCCCATGGTTTTTCGATTGCAAAAAATGAAATGGGGAAGAAGATGATCACATTTCCATTTGTTTTGTTAATTAATTATTTAATTACCAATTTACCCTTTTAATTAATTCATAATTTCAACCCAAAATCATGATCAAACCGTCCACTATTAACTAAGAAGGTCTAATTTCCTTTTAAATCCTCAAACATTTATTAATTAAACACTTTAGCTAATAATAATCAATATTGATTATCTTTTACGACTTTTACGATTTAGTCCATTTTTTTAATTAACTATTTAAATGTTACAAGTTATGGATCAAGTTTCAATATACCTATATTGTAACTTCGTAAATATTTACGGGCTCAGTTTACAGAAATGAGGTCCCGAAACCTTATTTTCCAAAACCACTTGACTTTGGTGACAAACCACTTGAACTTAACTATTTGTTTAATTAACTAAAATTATAAATTAAAATTCAATACAATCATATATTTGACTCGTAGATATTAAATAATAATATTTACGAACTCACTTGTCAGATTTGTGGCCTCAGAACCACTATTTTCAACACCACTGAAAAATGGGTTGTTACAACACTTACACTTGACTTTATTTGAAGTGCCCAAAATGTCCATATAACTGTTATAGTGAGCTAGGTGATCTTTGGGGATCTCTTAGACCACTATAGGAAACCTTAGGAAACTTGAAAGACGACGGGAGGTTATGGGCCAAAACTTTTACAGATAGTGGTTTATTAGCATAACTCCACGAGGCTTCATCAGGCTTAGCCCCCTAAAATTCTTGCATCAATTCTCTTTTTAACGTTTGCATTTTCTCCTCTAATGAAACATATTGGTCACGAAGATCTCTCTCTTGGGAGCCAATCGTGTAACACCCCCTAACCCTAAACCGTCGCCGGAACAGGGTTATAAGGCATTACCGGACATATCAGATAATTTACTAATTACTCATAAATAAAACAACATTCATAGTATAATTTAAAAGTATATATTAAAAGTAGAATGGAACTTGTTCAAACATTCTAGAAAATATTTCGTAAATTTTTTTGTTTGTTTTTATAAAAATTTCGGCAGCATTTCTGCTTATTTTTACCTAAATCCCTCCTGCAAATTCAAACCAAAACAACCAATACCAAATTTATCATTTTATAACTTTATATCATTTTCCTCATCCAAAACATTATAATCATTTATATACAACCAAAATCATTTTACTTAAGTAGCTATATTTATAATTCATATAACTATCTAGTACATGCCACTTCGGGTTTGTTTTGGATGCTGGACCAGATCAGAAACTCTATTGACCAACGCACGGAAATAACCGTAGGCTGGGTATTTCATACTCAGTGGTATTACTATAAATCAAAACTATTTAACATTAATAAATTACAAACATCTACCATAAACTTTATAAATCATTTAAACTAATCACACATAATTATATATCACTTCATAAATCTTAAATTCACATTTCATTTATCATATACTGATTCAATTCATAATTTAACTCATACATTCTTTCACATATCTTTCAATAGAGCCAAATCAATCAATCTCATTCAAAGTTCCATTTCAATTATTTACCATATTAACAAGGCTCGGACTCTGATAGATACGCGGATTCCACCCAAACACACCAAAGTATCCAACCCAAACACACCAGAATAATGAAATCCTCCCAAACACACCAGTATAATATAGCCTCCCAAACACACCAGTATATCATATCCTCCCAAACACACCAATAAGGCATTAAATGCCTCTTCGGATAGACCGAAGCATATAATAACAGAATCATCTTCTCGGCCGAGCTATAAATCTCCTCATCACATCACAAATCCAATGGCATGCCATTTGTATCAAATCTAGTCTGACAAGGTAATGGGGTATTATTTTACTTTTCCAATTTCGAATTCATTTCCACAACAATTTCAAATACTTAATCAATTCAAAATATCTATTATATCAATTCACATATAATTCAATATTCACACATATTCTTACTTAATTTCAAATATTATTACTTACCTTATCTTAATTACTCCATAACATATACTATAAATTCAATATACATTTAATAAATAGTTTGAGTTATAGTAATACAAACTCGAAATACACGTTTACTCCTCAGCGATCTTTTCTTTTCCCTTGGATGTCGATGCCTCGTTTTCCTTGTTAGCTACGAAAATAATAATAACAATTTACATTATTAATTTCAGCATTAAATTACAACAAATAATTGAATTTTATTCAATTCCTACTCTTCCATTTCATTCCACATCCATAATATATAATTCTACTATTTACTTATATATTCTGTCAATGCTGTCTACCTGAGTCATTGTCACTAAATTATTTATATCTTGAGTTACAGAATTTCAAATTAAGATCCGTAAATTTTATATGAAACTAGACTCACATATCTTCTTTCCATAAAATTTTCAGAATTTTTGATTTATTCAATAAGTACATTTTATTCTTTAAAATCACCCCTATTCTGTTGTCTGACAGTTCCAACCACTCTTTACTAAAATTTAATTATATTTTTCTACAGAATTCAAATGATATTATAGTTTGTTTCTTCTAAAAATAGACTCATTAAGGAATCTAACCATATAAATTATGTCCCAAAATTATTTTTTTATAATTTTTAATTATTTTTCCAAGTCAGAACAGGGGATCTCGAAATCACTCTGAACCAGTCTCACAAAAATCTAAATATTTCAAAATATAGAATTTCTTTGCTTTATATGTTTCTTTCATATGAAAATAGACTCAATAAGCTTTAATTTCATATCTCATTCAACTTCTACTTCCATTTCTACCATTTTTGGTGATTTTTCAAATTTACTCTTCTGCTGCTGTCCCAAAACTATTTTCTTATAACTTATTTTGCAATTAAATCCTAATTAAGTTTACTTATTTTCTTAACTTAATTCATGCTTTGTTTCTACTTAAATTCCTTCTATATTCTACTTGACTATCTAATGTTCATAATAAAACCCTAATTTATAATTTCTTCTAAATTAATCCCTATAATACAAAACTTATAGCTTACTTTACAATTTAATCCTTTTACTAATTCTAACTTAAATTTCATTCAATTTAATCTCTAATTCATTTTTTTCTTCAACATCAACTATACTTGAAAACCTATAAACTCTCAAAATATCAACTTAGTTTCATCAAAATCTTGCTTTAAAGCTTCTAAAACATCAAAATTAAGAGAATAGGACTTGATTGACTTACCTAATTAAACTCCAAGCTTTAAAACCTTAATTTTTCCTTTTCTTTTTCTTTCTTTCTTTCCTTTCCCCTGTTTCGAAAACTTCTCTGTTCTTTTCTGTTCTTCTTTTGTTTCTTTTATTATTTCATTTACTTTATTTTATATTTAAGTTAATTAATAATTATAGAATAATTATATAATTAAAACAAATAAAATCTTAGATTTTATTCCTTTATGCCGCCTCAACTATGCTAAATGGCTTAATTACCATTTTAGCCCCTTTTTCCTTTCTTTTAATCTATAATTAGACTTTCACTCTTTATTCAATTTGATCCTTTTTCCTAATTACTTTAAATTAAGCTAAATTCACTAAATAAAAATCTAATTAAACACACTATTCGAATCATAATTACTCTTAATAATTATTTACTAACTTGGTTTACTAAGACGAAAGCCCGATAACACACTTTTCCGGTGCTCACGAATTTTGGGTCGTTACAAATCGGGTGAAGGTTATCTTGAGGTAAGTGATTGGGGTCATTTGGCTATTGTCAGCTCCGCTGCTTATAGAAGAAGGGTTGGGTTGTTTCCTCCTGTTGATCTGGTGGGTTTGCGTCATTAGGCTCTCTACTAGCTCTAAGCTCTTTAATAATATAATCATTCCTGGCATTTTGTTGGTCCAACAGGCGTTGTCGCTTTTATTATTCTTGATAGAGGCATTGTTGCTTTAAAAGTTAAGCTTCAAGGTACCTCATCTTTTCATGCATCTTAGTGAACTACTGTTGAGAGCTAGAGTTGGGATGTTAGGTGGTTTGGTCCATGAAATGAGCAGTGGCGTTGCCCGAGGGAGGTTAGGCATACCACCAAGGTGAAGGTGGAATCTGATACTAAGGTGGATAAGCATGAGTGTCAGGAAGGAGGGTGGAAGAGGTACTTAGTAGAGGTTGAGTTCTGTGTTGCTAATTAAGGTTGAGAGGTGACTGCTGAGTGACTTGCGCATGTTGATTGGTTTGTGCTTGGGTTAAAGGGAGTTATGGGTTTGGGTTTGTGGGGTTCACAAGGGCATTAATGGAAGAATGAGCCATGGTGTTCAATTTATGCTCATTGCATCAATTGTTGATACAGGAAACCATTAAAGAGAATATGAGTAAGAGAAGGTAATGGCGAGTGGAGGGTTGGTTCACTTGTGACAAGCAGAGAACCGAATTGTAAACCTAAGGAGGAGAGAAATGAGAAGGCTGGTGAACTTAAGTTTTTTCTTAGGGAAGGAGAAGGATCTTTTAGCCTTCGTGCTTCAAGGTATATATAGGGAAAGGTCCCTATCTGGTTGTGTCATGCCACTGACAATACGGATGGTAGGCCTGCCTGGGTGGTCGATTAAGTGGCAGGTCCATTGCATGTCAATTGTCATCATGCATAATACTATGTGGTCTTGTTCTGACATTCTCTTTACTGAGGTTGTATTAGGTTGTTGTGCCTTAGTGGTCCCTCAATGGTCCTCATAGAGGGTTCGTAACGGGTAGCTAAATGCAAGTTGCTTGCAACAAATGGCCTCTCGGTTCGCTTGAGTGGGTTTCACGAGTATTTAGTCATGAATGATTAGATGGAGAGCCACCATGAAAGGTGTGGAACGGAAGGCCGCCTGTGGGCACTTGTCTGGGCAAGTCATCCTTCGTTCTATCATGTATCATTATTAGGGTAGGAGTATAACAATGTCAAAACTTCATTATCAAATATTTAAATTATTTCATTTCATTTTGTTTTCTTGTAAGTTCAATGAAGATTATCAATTCAAATGTAATAATATTGTGAAATGCAGGCATTTATCTGGTAGATATGCTTTAGGAAGTGGGATGTTTGGAAGAATACAAGATACAGTCGTAGGAAAATCATTAAGCCATAAGGTCGAGTATGAAATCCAATGTATCATGTTTTATAAAATCACACCCAGAAGATGAGGCAATGCCTCCATATATAGTTTATCTAATACTTTTGTAGGCTTACTTCTAACTTCTTTGATATTTCCATTTAATTGCTCACGCCTAAGGTGAGGATTGTGGAGTCTCATTGTTTCCCCGTGAAATACTAGCCTGCCTGTAAATTGTTACCACCATCAATAGCGAATCAACAATTTTATTCTCAAAATTCAGTGGTTTAGGGTGATATTTTGGGTGTTCCAAACGTAGGAAGCAAAAAGGCAAAAGGCAAAAGGCAAAAGGCAAAGGAGATGAACCTGTCATCTATACCTTGATGGAACTCCTCAAAGATCCCACAATCGTAGCTAGGTTCTGATTGGGATGTATGCATAAACTACCAAGTTGACCAAAGTTAATCCTAGTAGTTGCACCGCTTTTCTAGGCTATTTTACCGAACTAACCTAAAAAAATTGATATTTACAAAAATAACCTAAGTTTAAAAATAATCACCAAAATGACCTGAAATGAACAATAGAAAGGGGTTTTGGCCTTCTAATGGCCGGCACCACCTGGTATTTTGGCCCCATGATTGCCTGATGATTGTGTCAGACTTTAAAAAATTGAATTTTTTGGTTCTGGCCTTCCAATGGCCGGCACCAGGGTATTTTTTTTTAAATCGTATCATATTGGTATACAAAAACCAGTATTTAAAAAAAAATAGGTTGGCACCAAACTCAGTATTAAAAAAAAATTTAGTTTTGGCCTACTAATGGTCGGCACCAGGTACGAAAAAGAAATCAATTTTTTTAGGTGTTGGCCTGTCAATGGCCGGCACCAGACTCAGTATTTAAAAGAAAAAAATTTTGGTGCTGGCCTGTTAATGGTCGGCACCAAACTCAATATTTAAATCTACTGTTCATTTCAAGTCATTTTGGTGATTGTTTTTAAACCTGAGTCATTTTTATAAATATTAAATTTTTTAAGCCAATTTTGTAAAATAACCGCTTTTCCATCAGGTGGTTGAGATTTATAAAGTGTTATCTGATGGTGATTCGCCCACGGCTATTTCATGAATTTATAATTTTTCTCTCTTTCTTTTTTCTTCACGAGTGAAGCCAGCTTTCCACAGTAGACACCCACTTCAGCTCTACAACTCTCTCTCTTTCTCTTCTCTTTTTTGTGAACAAAATTGTGACTTTCCTTTTTCTCCACTTTATTTCACTTTTATGTTCTCACAGTATTAATTTCCCCAACCACGGAAAGCAATGGCTATATTGCTTTTCAGAAGCTCCTTTTCTTGTGTAATTTGACTTTGCTTTGTACTATGTATCACTGTCACCTTCATTTTTTTATCTTGCTTTTTGAAGGCAATAGTTAGCAAAAAATGGAAATTCTTTTTCCCCTTTTTGGGGTTAGAAAATTATATGAATGGTTAAGTTAATTGGTCTAACTGATTCATCTTTATCATTAGGGTGAGAAAATTTTCGTTCAAAACAAATTAATCACATATTTTCTTTAATTCAATTCAGAATAAGCCACTTAATTGATTCATGTCACCATTTTTTAAAATAAAAACAATTAATTCAACTCACAAAATTCTTAATGTTTTTATATATAACTATGTAAATGATAAATAGAATTTCGGTTGCGACGTAAAAAGTAAATATATATATATATATATATATAAAAGATTGAATTGCTAGAAATTAAGTTGTTTCAAGTTGAAGGATAATTACCCTAAGTTCAAATCCATGATTATTCTTCTAAATTTATAGTAAAGATTGATTAATATATAAATAAAATAGTGGGTTGGAGTCTTTCAAAAACAAATACTCCCTTGGATTCTTTCCTTAAATATTAGTTTTGAGATAAAATATCAAACAAAGAAATGATTTTTGTACGTGTCTGTAATCGTAAATGAGAATCAAAAAAGCGGCGAAAATGAGTGTTGACTGTAGACTAGTGAGTAAGGAGGGAAGGTTTCTGGTTCTCCGTAAATGGCATAACAGAAAAAGATTCGAACAGCATCCCTCCCTTGACCTTCCTTTCCCTTCGGGATTTTACCCGACGCGCGCCCAACCTTAACAACCTCCACGTGTTTCTTTTTACTTATTCGCCTTTCAGTTTCCACCACCCCGGACGTCATCGTTTCACCCTCGATTTTTTAAACATATTGCTTATGCAAAACGCGGCAACTATAAATACCTGCCTCACCCTGCACCTCCTCAACTCCCACCCCTCAAAGGATAGCAAAGCAAACGAAACTCCTCTCTCTCACCTCACTCCTTACCCAAAACAACTTTTGCTTTCTCCTTGTTTAAATTTTTTTCCTCTCTTCGTCCAAGGTAATTTTCTCTCACTTTCTCTGCTCCCCCTCCCATTTTTTTGTCTTTTAACTTTATGCATGCATCTCAAATTCCTTGTATTTTCTTAGTATTTACGTTTGATCAATCGTGAAAAAAGAAATACGTATTGGAAATGATTAAAGATGCTTCCGTGGCCTGGATCAATTGTGGACTGATTAAATCCTAACCACGAATTGGAACTATTCTAACCTTTGAATTCTTCGTAACTCTTTTCTTTCTTTCTTTTTTTTGTTTACTTCCTCACGTTTCTTGTTTATATCCTGGCGTCATCCTTTTTTTTTTTTTTTTAATTTTTCGAATTCCGTTTCTAACTTTGATTGCTTAATTTGCGTCTCTTTTGTTGATCTTTCTTTCTACATTTGACACAGCATTATATCTTTTTGTTTTTCCTTCTTTTCTTTTTTTGTTTTAATATGCACTTGTAATCAATTATTTCAATTTTATTCTTATTTTTATTAATTATACTTCGCATGCTTCTAGAACGCCCTACGAGTTTAGGAATAAATTAGGCTGTTATTCTGCAGAAATTTTTTAATTGGTGCAAAATTCTGGATATTGAATTGAAGTAGTTCAATGGTACTAATGCTTTTTCATTCTTTCTTGTTGTTCAAGCTCTAGTCATTTCTCATTTCCGTTTCTCTAATCATATTGGTTTTGTCATAAAGAAAATTGAATTGCATGTTTTTTTTACTAATATTTCAATAGAAGATTACTTCTTCCTAATCATACTGTACGTTTGATAATGCAATCTCAGTTCTGAATCAAAGAACAAAATTCACCGCTTGAATACTTTGGTATGATCAATGCCTTAACCTCAAACATGTCTCTGACACTGAATTATTGTTCCAATTCTGTACTTCTCTGAATTACTTTGTCGTTGTTAATTGGCATGTTTTTCCCCCCTTTTAATTTACTGCTAATGTTGGATTTTGTTTCAATTTGATCAAGGTTTTTCTCATGTTATGTTTTGCCGAGATTGAACTATTTCTGGAAAATTCTTTGTTTGGATAATAATTTTTGCAAGTATAATCTGTAAATGTTATCTCTTGTTTCTAATCTTTGAAGATGCCGGCTGCTAGCACCAATATGTCTGACCGAGAGGGAGAATCATTTGTTGAGGTTGATCCCACTGGTCGCTTTGGGCGCTATAATGATTTGCTTGGTGCGGGTGCAGTGAAGAAGGTTTACAGGGCATTTGATCAGGAGGAAGGTATAGAGGTGGCCTGGAATCAAGTGAAATTGACTAACTTCAGTGAAGACCCTGTGCTTATCAATAGGCTTCAATCCGAGGTACAGTTGCTGAGAACGTTGAAAAACAAGTATATCATTGTTTGCTACAGTGTCTGGAGGGATCGAGAACATAACACATTAAATTTTATCACTGAGGTCTGCACATCGGGAAACTTGAGATCTTACAGGAAAAAGCATCGCCACGTGTCCATTAAGGCCTTGAAGAAGTGGTCAAAGCAGGTACTTGAAGGATTGGAATATCTCCATACACATGACCCTTGCATTATTCACAGAGATCTAAATTGCAGCAACATCTTCATCAATGGGAACATTGGCCAAGTAAGTGGGCTTATTCCCTATTGATGTGTAAAACTGGCTTCCAACTTTGACGAGACATTACCTCCGCTGTCATGTTATTTCCTTGTAACTACAACTTCATAGATGATTATTTAGGCAACTAAATTATTCTAACTTTCCAGGACTTAAAAACTGGATCCAAATTGCACTGAAGTAATCTACAACCAAATATATTTTAGTAGCTGAAGGCTAAGGCCTTTTGGCCATGCAATCTAATTTTAGATAACCATTTTATTATTAAGCAGCTTGCTGAGTGACCTAATGGTTTTTAGTTGTGAGGGGGAAAACAGATCCAAGAAAAGATGTATACGCAGGCAATGTTGGATCCATATTGTTTCCTCTAGTCATTTAAGTGACATATAGCAGAGAAGGATGTCAACTGTGGAGTTCTCTTCTTCATTTACCAGTTACCCATAGTAACTTTTAAGTATTTCTTTTAAGGATTAAGAGCAAACAAACTAATTAATATTTACATCTGTGTTCCTAGAAGAAAGTTAAAAATTTTGAAGTGGAAGTTCCTGGATAAAACAGGGAAGTTGTTGAGACATTTTGAAAGGACAACTGCAAACTTGAATTGTTTTAATTTTATCTCCAGGTGAAAATTGGCGACCTGGGACTTGCTGCAATAGTTGGGAGAAGCCATTGTGCACATTCCATAATAGGGACACCGGAATATATGGCACCGGAGCTTTACGAGGAAGATTACACAGAGATGGTGGATATATACTCGTTTGGAATGTGCTTGCTTGAGATGGTGACAATGGAGATACCTTATAGCGAATGTGACAGTGTTGCCAAAATATACAAGAAGGTCACCTCTGGCGTGAGACCCCGAGCCTTGACCACAGTCCCAGATCCAGAAGTGAAGGCATTTATCGAGAAATGCATAGCCCAGCCAAGGGCAAGACCTTCAGCTTCTGAACTTCTCAAGGACCCCTTCTTTTCTGACCTCAAAGATGATGAGATAGACTCAGTGTCCACTTGATGGGTTTTTGAGTGAAGTTTTCTTTCTAAAAACTAGCGAGTAATTTTCTTCTAAACAGTGTGCTAGTTGTAAGTGAATTCATATATGCCTTATTCCTAGTTTTAACTACTTCCCCAACTGAGATCCATAAATGCTAATTTACAAATTGGTAGGCTGAACAATGATAACAGTGCATGTACCGAAAAAAAAAATGATAACAGTGCACTGCTTTCTTTAATGCTATTTGATTTGTTGTTGTGGGTGATGCACTACTTTTATTAAGCTTATTATTTAACTTCCTCCTATGAATATACAAAGGTATGGTATATTCTTATCTGTCAAGTGCCGTTAACTTGTTAAATTTGGCTTCAATGTTTAGGCAATTCCAGCAATTATAAGGCTTTAACCAAAATCATTCATGATTTTAATGGTTAGGGTTAAAGAATGGGATTTTGATAAATACGAAATTTGTTAGTTAACTTCTGCATCGTTAAAGAGAAAGTTAACGAGTGAAGGCATCAAATTCAGTGCATTAGACTACATAATCGTCGGTATCGAAATTGTCCAAACTTTTTTTTTTTTTGAAAATCGACTTTTATTTTGAAAAACGAAAATGAGAGTTGCCACCAATCCTTTTTTTATGAGGTGCGATCGGGTCACCTCGTAATTTGATTATTTTAATAGACGGTTTGATTTATTAAAACAAAGATTTTTGGTCTACGAAAGTCAAAAAATGGGTTCGGGAGTCGGTTACGCACGAGGAAGGATTAACACCCTCGTGACGCCCAAAATTGGTACCTAGTTGATTAATTAAAGTCTTGGTGTCAAAAATTGAAAACCCGAAAAGGATTTAAAAATACAATCTCTCTTTGTATTAATATTTTTTGCTTAAAAAGAATGTTTGAATAAATTGAAACGTATATTAAAGACTTTCTCATCTTGCCGTAAGTTAGGACACGACACTTCAAATCCTTGAGATTAAGTTTACCTTTTTATTTTGAAATCTCATGTGTTCTAATTTTGAAAGGGTATTCGGTTCTTTAGTTTCAACGAGAAAAATCTAAATCCCGTAAGTTAGGGTATGATTTCTCGAATTTCCAAATACAGAATATTACCTTATTTTGAAAATTTTTATTGGCGTATTTGGGTAAAAATTAATGTAATATTTAAAACGATACATGTTTAGTTTATTCGGGCATAGTAAAATATGCGTAAGTGTGTTTAAGCACGATTCATGGCATAGTTATAATAAAATAAAATGATAACACCAATGATATATAATGATAATAGTAATAAGAATAATACGAAAAACAAGTGCACAAATAAAGAAGATATAAAAATCATATACACATATATTTTTTTAAACATATAAAAAGGGTAAGAGATAATAAATAGATAAATAAATGAAATAATATTCTAATTCTAATATAAATAATCAATCGTAAAATAAAACCATTAATAATAATAATAATAATAATAATAATAATAATAATAATAATAATAATAATAATAATAATAATAGGGCTACAAAATATGCACATAAAAGAACACTACAAATTTTAAGTATAAAAAGAATAAGGAAATAAATAAATAAATAAATATAAAAGAAATAGTTTGTAAAGGATTGAAAATAAGGGACTAAATCAAAATGTAAATGAAATTAAGGATGCAGTTTGTAATAAAATAAATAAATAGATTAATAAGGGTTAATGTGCAACGCGCTAAAAAGGACAGGGACCGAAGAGGAAAATATCCAGTGTTTATGCGCAGATGGACCAAAATGAAAGTAAAATAAAAATAAGTGGAAATTTTTTTTAAAAAAAATAAAAGGTTGGATACGACCAAATTAAAACAAACCGCAATAGCGGAAGGGCTAAAGGTGAAAATAGACCATTTTTAAAAAAACACGCAGATCCTATTAATGGGCGGATCGGATTTAGGGTCTTAAAAAAATGACGTCGTTTTGGCCACTGATGCTTAAGTCCAAAACAACGCCGATTAGACCCTAATATAAATAGCAAAACTCAGAGAAAAAAAACACTTTCCCTTCATTTTTAAAAAAAAATCTGAGAACTCTCTCTCGCCCTCCCTTTCCGGCCTTGGCTCTGGCCATTGGCCAGCGTGGTGGCCGCTGGTAGCAGGCGACGGCGCCGTCGTCCATGGTGGCCGAAAACTAAAAAAAGCCCTTTTTTTAAAAAAAAAATCTCGATTTTCGCACTGGAGAAGACCTCCAACGATAGGGAGATGAAGCGTCTCAGGCGAGTTTCTCTTCCTCTTTCCCCCTATATATATATTATATTTAAAATATAACAGAAACAAAACGAAAGTAGTCACCTTTTGCAATTTTTGGTGTTTGATTTTCTGTGATTGCTTTTTTTTTGTCTTTGTTCTTTTTTTATTTAAAAAAAAACCCTTCAAATACATTTAGATTCGGCTTTTATAGCCAATTTCTACATATTTTTTAATATTTGTCTACTGTTTGATACATGTTCTTCCTTTTTTGCAGGAGCAGTTGGTGGAGCAGGTGGAGTGGCGGTGGCAGAGCATTTGGTGGCTGACGTGGGGGAGCGGCGACGCCAAGGCTAGGGGTTTTAGGGTGCGGTGATAGATCGTAATATGTACATATTTTAATCCCACATTTGGCATACTTTTGGATGATTTATCCCCTGAATTGTGGAATTTGATGCTCCTAATCCTTTAATTTCATGTTTTATACATTGGAGAGCATCGAAGGACGAAAAGAACGAGAAACAGGCCAAAAACAGAGAAAATGGGCCAAAGTACGAAATTTACACGGCCGTGCCTCTTTAGCAAATCCGAACACAGCCTAGACTCGATTTACACGGGCGTGTCCCTGACATGACCTGTTTTAATTCTACTCAGAAAAGGGTACTTAGAGGCAAAGAAAGATATTCCAAAAGCTTATATAAACACCCTAGAGGGCAACCTAAAGGGGGCGTTCAAGAGTTTGACAGAAAGCCTCTGTCGGGGCGTTCAGGTAGGTCGAGGAGCCAAGCCAGAAAGGTCAGAATTGTGGATTTACTTGAATACAGCCAGTTGATTCATCTCAAGAAGCCGGAATTATACTCAAGACGAAAGGTCTTCCCTTCAAATTCCTTCAGAGGGTTTTAGGGTTTTTCTTATGTTTTGTTTTATACTTTCTTTTTAGATGTATTCTTTTATAAACATGAACTAAACCCCTCAAATACCTGAGGGGGATGAAACCTAAGACAGATCTTGTTATTGTTTTCTGAACTATATGATAAATACTTGATTTAATCTTAATTATGTGTTCTTAATTCTTGCTTTGATATTTCAGGATATTGATTCAAGTATTGATGTGCTTAAGCAGTGGAGCAAAAGTCCCTGTTTAAGAGTAGATCTGGCATAGTTAAGCGGAGTTGATCGCACTCCTAGAGATAGGACGACAAAAATCTGCTGGATTAGGGTCAAACCTAATATGAGAGTCCATAGATTGAGTTGATGCAATTCTAGGGGTTTTAATTAGAAAGAGATTTCAATTAATCAACCTAAGGTTAGACGTTAGTAGCCTCGAGAGAGGTATTAATATAAATTAGGGAATCCTACGGATCAAGTCAAGTGAATAAATCGTCTGGTTTAGAGTTAAATAACAAGTGAAGTCTAGGTGGATTCTCCCTCAGGTATTGTCTTAATCAATTGGTTTTCCCAAAAGTATTTCCCCAAATTCATTCTCTGTGACTTAGCATCTTTAGCTTAGTAATTAGTTAGTTTTAGATTAAACAACGTTTCTCTTAATTCTTAGGCTAAATAATAAAAAGATAGTAATTACTAGTACTCTTGGTCCTTGAGGATACGATATTTCCAATCTTGCCATAGCTATACTACCAAACGATAGGTGCGCTTGCCTCAATCGTTGTCATAGTTAACTTCTAGGCTCGATCATTCATTATATAAATATTAAGACTTTCAGACACGATCATGCAGCGGCTAGGGTTAGGTTAGGGTTTTTTTGTTAGCTGAAAAATTTTAGGCTTTTAGGCCATTTGGGTTTTTAAAATTTTGGGCTTTGTAATTAATGAACTGTTTTTTTATTTTTTGGTTGTTGATTTGGGCCCAGGAAAATTTGGCCTGCAACAGCTGCCCCTCTTTGCTCATTGTCGTGTAACGGGAATGGAGCAAAGACTTTAAAAAGGGCCAATTTTGCTTGGTCTTGCCAAGTCTCGACTTCTTTTGGTGCTTCTCTTCTTCAAGTAGCCTCATTCCAATCCATTGCATCTTCAGGGGTATAGGAATTGTTGCTTCGATCCACTCCACATGCCACTTTAGGGAGATAAGATTCGTAGCTTCAATCTGCTCCGCTGCAACTTCAGGGAGATGAGATTAGTGATTTTTTACCTGCTCCACTGCAACTTCAAGGAGATAAGGTTTGTAGCTTTAATCTGCTCTACTGTAGTTTCTGAGAGGCAAGATTTGCTATTTTCAATCTACTCCACTGCAACTTCAAGGAGATAAGATTTGTTATCTTTAACCTGTTCCACTGCAACTTCAGGGAGATAAGATTTGTTATCTTTAACCTGCTCCACTGCAACTTCAGGGGGATAAGGTTTGTGGCTTTAATCTGCTCCATTGCAACTTCAAGGAGATAAGATTTGTAACTTTGATCTACTCCACTACATCTTCAGGGAGATAAGATCTGTAACTTTACCCTACTCTACTGCAACTTCAGGGAGATAATATTTGTAATTTGTAGCTTTAATCTATTTCACTGCAACTTCAAGGAAATAAGATTCGCTATCTTCAGTCTGTTCCACTGCAATTTCAGGGAGATAAGACTTGTAACTTCAACCTGCTCCACTGCAACTTCAAGGAGATAAGGTTTATAGCTTTAATCTGTTCTACTGCAACTTTAAAGAGATAAGATTTGCTATTTTCAATCTGCTCCACTGCAACTTCAAGAAGATAAGACTCGTAGCTTGTAGCTTTAATTTGTTCCACTACAACTTCGGGGAGATAAAATTCACTATCTTCAATCTGCTCCACTGCAACTTCAAGGAGATTAGACTTGTAGCTTTAATTTGCTCCACTGCAACTTCAGGGAGATAAGATTTGTTATCTTCGATCTACTCCACTGCAACTTCAGGGAGATAGGATCTGTAATTTGTAGCTTTAATCTGTTTCACTGCTACTTCAGAGAAATAAGATTCGCTATCTTCAGTCTGCTCCATTGCAACTTCAGGGAGATAAGACTTGTAACTTCAACCTGCCCCACTGCAACTTTAGAGAGATAAGGTTTATAGCTTTAATCTACTCTATTACAACTTTAGAGAGATAAGATTTGATATCTTTAGTCTGCTCCATTGCAACTTCAGAGAGATAAGACTTGTAATTTGTAGCCTTAATCTGCTCCACTGTAACTTTAGGGAAATAAGATTCGCTATCTTCAGTCTACTCTACTGCAACTTCAAGGAGATAAGATTTGTAGCTTTAATCTGCTCTATTGCAACTTCAGGGAGATAAGATTCGCCACAATGACCATAATCTGTCCCACTGCAACTTCAAGGGTATAGGATTTATGGTTTTACTGACCTGTTACACCGTTCTCTTGGGGGACATGACCTGTAGAATCCATTTTATGAGCCTATTCATGCCTTGTGATTAGGATGCCATGATCAGGATGAATCAAATGCTCCTAACTAAATGTGTATGAATGATATTTGCATGAATGCAGAATATCATTTTTCGAGAATGATCCCTTTTTAATGCTTAGGTTGTCATTGCTCGTTGTTTATCAATGTTTTATCACTGATATGTTACCATGCCTTCTTGTTCAGTTGGTATCTTTATACAGAAAATTCGAAGAAATAGTCATAATTTAGACTATTCTTTCTCAAATGTTTCCAAACCTTAAGTTTGGTTAGCTCTGAATAATGGTCCTATTTTCAGATCCTTATACTATTTAGAAAACCTTTCAGAGCAATATGCAAAACTCCTTTTTCTTGAATATTATTAGTCAATTAATCTTTATTTCAATGAAAAATGCTTGAAAAAGATTATCGCAATGGACAAAAGGAATTTTATTGAGAGCAAAGCTTGAAATGGATAAATTAATAAAAGATAGCAAACATTACTAAAATCAAAATGAATAAGATGAAAATAAGTGCCTCAGATATCATAGCATGAGCTTCTTCACACTAACTTCTCGAGGGTCTTTTGTCCCTCATTCGTCTCTGAGTTGATAGATCACTAGTGCAGAGTCCTTATATACTTCTAGCACTTTGATCTTACGTTCTATAGCTGCATGGATGCCCATCATGCATGCTTCATATTCTGCCATATTATTCGTGCAGTCAAAATCCAATTTACTAGTGAATGGATAATGATCTCTTTTTGGGGATACCAGGACCGCCCCAATTTCGTTACCCACAACGTTTGAGGCTCCATCGAAGTTTAGCTTCCAAGGATAACCTTCTTGAGGGTTTTCTTCAGTGGTTGCAACATATATTAAATCTTCATTCGGGAAATCAAAGTTCAAAGGCTTATAATATTCTATAGCTTTGCTGGCCAGAAAATATGCTATTACGCTCTCTTTTATAGCTTTTTAATTCACATAGACTATATCAAATTCGAAAAGCAGAATTTGCTACCAGACCATTCGTCCATTCAAAGCAATCGACTCCATCATGTACTTTAGAGGATCGAGTTTTAAGATGAGCCAAGTTGTGTGGTACAACATATACTGTCTCAGTCTTCGGGTTGTCCAGATTAAGGCGCAACACAACTTCTCAATTGGCGAATATCTTGTCTCACACTCAGTGAATTTCTTACTGAGGTAGTATATCGCTCTTTCTTTTCTTCCTGACTCATCATGTTGACCAAGCACGCATCCCATGAAATTCTCGAATACTGCCAAGTACAGTATCAGTGGCCTATCTAGGCTGGGAGGCATCAGCACTGGGGTATTGGATAGGTAATATTTGACCTTATTGAAAGTCTTCTGGCACTCCTCATCCCAAACGCTTAGATCGTGTTTCTTAAGGAAACAGAATATGGGGTCGCATTTCTCAGTTAGTTGTGAAATGAACCGAGCGATGTAATTTAGTCTTCCTAAGAAACCTTGAATTTCTTTTTGAGTGCGTGGTGGAGGCAACTCCTGTATAGCAGTTACTTTATCCGGGTCGATCTCGATCCCCTTTTCACTGACTACAAATCCTAGCAATTTTCCCAACCTAGCCCCGAAAGTACATTTTGCTGGATTAAGCTTCAGCTGGAATTTTCTCAATCTCAAGAACAATTTCCTCAAGACTTGTACATGCTCATTCTCTGTTTGGGATTTTGCGATCATATCATTAACATAAACTTCGATTTTCTTGTGCATCATGTCATGAAACAAAGTTACCATGGCTCTTTAGTACGTTGCTCCCGCGTTTTTCAGTCCAAATGGCATAACTTTCTAGCAAAATGTTCCCCACGTGGTTACGAATGTGGTCTTCTCCATGTCTTCAAGATGCATCTTTATCTAGTTGTATCCCGAGAAACCATCCATGAAGGAGAATAGAGAGTAACCTGCCGTGTTGTCCACTAAGGTATCGATATGAGGCAATGGAAAATTGTCTTTCGAGCTGGCTTTCTTCAAATCCCTGTAGTCTACGCACATTCATACTTTCCCATATTTTTTAGGGGTGGGGACGATATTAGCTACTCATTCTGAGTATTTAACCATTTGTAAGAAACCAGCATCGAATTTCTTCTTGACTTCCTCTTTTATTTTCAGCAAAACGTCAGGCCTCATCCTTCAGAGCTTCTGTTGAACTGGCTTACACTCTTCCTTTATGGGGAGCCAGTGTATCACGATATCGATACTAAACCCGGACATGTCTTGATATGACTATGTGAAGACATCTTTGAATTCTTAGAGTAACTCAATAAGGTCTCGCTTTGTCTCTGCAGTGATACAAGTTCTGATCTTCACCTGTTTCTCTTCTCATAAACTCACAATTTTCACTGACTCTTTGTAAGGCAGGATTTATTTCTCATCTTGTTATACCATCCTCAACAAATCAGGAGATAGGTTACAGTATCGATCATCTTCAAAATCTTGATAATTCTCTATACACATATCTTGCTCAAAAGGAGACTCTGAGTCAGTAGCAGTGTCGGTCATATCATTGATATTTGGAGACTTGTTATAGGGATGAAGGAAAATACAAAGAACAAAAAAATCTAAAAATAATTATCTATATGGTATGATTATGAATGAAATGGAAAGAATAAAAGAATATTTACTCAAAATGATACGCAAAGATGCATTTTATTGAAATAAAGATGTTGGACATAAGCCTATTTCACAAAAGGATTATTATTGCTCCTAGGCTTAGAGCAATACGCGTGTGTTCTGAACATTACTCTGAATTAGCTCTAAAAATTATAGGAATCTCTTCCACAGTCCAGTTGTTTAGAACACTTCCAGGTACATAAGGGCAGATGCCTGATAAATTTTCTCTCCCAATTCCTTCTTCGGATATGGCGTTGATGTTCAGATTTCTCAACATTTCTTCAGTGGTCTCCTTTCTTGACGTCTTTCGTTCAGGGTGAATAGTTCCTCCTGACACAAAAGTCTTGGATATATGGGGAAAGGTCATTGGTTCCCACTTGACCTCTTCCCCACTCAGTCGCGCTCTTCTCCTTTCTTGTTTCTTCTCAAGCTCTCTCTTCTTTTGTCTTGCATTTGGCTTGTATCCTAAGCCAAAGCAGTTTTATTTTTCCATTAGCATAGGTGCCTCGACCCTTCCTTGTAGGGATTTTCCAAATCCTCTCCCAGGCAAGGCTCATTTCCCGACCGTCAGTTGCAGACCCATTTTTGTAGTTTTGGAGATTTTGGGCATTGGGATCTTGTTCCCTTCGACAATGAAGGTTGCATTCACAAATTCTAACGATCGAAAGGAACATTCTATCACTTCATCGTCTGCCCCTATGTATGGCGCGTCACTGGTTATGGATGCAATATGCCTTCTTTTGCGTTTATCGTTACCAGTCAACCCTCAGTTACCAATTTTAGTTTTTGGTGCAGTGATGATGGCACTGCCCCAGCCGGGTGGATCCACTGCCTCCCCAACAAGCAATTATAAGAAGGCTTGATGTCCATTACCAATAAATCTACTTTATACGTGTTTGGACCAATCAAAAGAGGTATCTCAATCCTTCCCATCACCCTCCTTTCAGTACCATCAAATGCTCTCACTATGTTCTGATACGTCTTTATATGAGAGCTATCCGCAGGCAACCTATTCAGTATGGATAAGGGCAAGACATTTAGTGCATATCCATTATCAATTAACACTCCTGGTAATGTATATCCTTTGCAGCGGGTGGTAATGTGCAGAGCCTTTGTAGATACCATGCCTCCTGGCGATATTTCGTCATCATTAAAAAAGATGAAGTTGTCGGCAATTATATTATTAACTGGGCGGTCCAGCTTATTTACAAAGATATCGTTAGCGACATAAGTTTCATTTATACTTTCATCAACGCGCTACGATGTGTCTCCGAACTTAATAGTAAGGTTAGCCCTGATATGAGAGCTGGTTATTTGTGCAACTGTTCCACAACACTATACTCGCTATACTTTAAGAATTTCAAGAGTTCTTTAGCCTCTTTCTCAGTTACTGGCTCATTAACGCGTGATTCAAGTCTGGCCATCTTTTCTTTCTTTTGTTCAACCACCAAGGCTTTTTCTTTTATAGGCTCAGCTCCTGCATTTGATGGATCATAGCACCTTCCACTGCGCGTGTAGAAACCCACATCCTCGCCTTCTTCTGAAGCACTAATTGAGTTCTCTTCTCCCAGGATTGTCACGTTGTAATCATAATTCCAGGGAACCTTCTTGCTATCCTTGTAGGGAAAGGCTACAGGTTTCTGGATTATGACCCTTGGTGCAATTTGTACTCCGGCTTCATTGCTTCTAGGTCATGAAATAATAACTACTGGGTAGTTGACCTTATGGACCTTCTCCGTTGATCTTTCCTCTGAGGGCCTATATCTCCTTCTTCTGAGCTATTGGCATATTCAAAGAATTATAGCTCCTTATTATCCATCAGATTTTGCACTAGGGCCCTGAATTCAACATATTCCTGGCTGTCATGACCCTTTTTAGCGTGGAACTCACAGTAGTTCTTCATCCCTTTGGGTCTTTCCTTTAAATTCTGTTTGATTAATCCTCCTTCTACCATCTTTTTCCAAACCCATCTCTGTGGGGTTTTTACTTCCGCTGCATCCATCTTGGTTCTCTTCCCTCAATTCTTAATTATCGCGTTTACCCCTTTATCAGAATGACTGGCCAACGGATTTCCTGCCACATTAGGTCCCGATGGATCATTGAATTTCACAATACCCATCTTGATGAACCTTCCGATCAACTTTTTTAAAGCAGTGCAGTTCTCTATTGAGTGTCCCGTGATTCCCGTGAGGTATTCGCATTGAGCATTCGCGTCGTACCATTTTGGGAATGAAGGCTGCATAGGTTTCAGGTAGAAGGGGGATACTACACATGCATCAAACAGACTTTAATACAGCTCCCTATATGTTATCGGGATGGGTGTGAACTAAGGCCTTTCTGTATTTGGCCTTGGGTTGGATTCCTGCCTTGGGGGGCCCTGATGGCTAGTAGTCACTGTCTTCGGCGGGCCTACAGTGATTGATTTTGAATAACCCTTGTTATATATGCTTATATTATTCACTTCATTTTCCTTCTTCCTCGGGACTCATCTTTTGGCGCTTTCCCTTGTGTCTATCTTACCACTTCTCACTGCGTTTTCAATCATTTCACCGGATATTACTATATCCGAGAAGCTCTTAGTAGCACTTCCCAACATATGGTTGATGAATAGGGCTTTTAAAGTATTGATGAAAAGCATTGTGGTTTCTTTTTTCAGAAGAGGTGGCTGGACTTGCATTGCCACCTCTCTCCATCTTTGGGCAGGTTGCTTGAAGCTCTCACTTTACTTCTTTTCCATATTCTGCAACGTGATTCTGTCGGGTGTCATGTCTGCCACATGACTATATTGCTTCATAAAGGCTTGTGCCAAGTCTTTTTATGAACTGATTTTGGCACGACTCAGTTGGTTGTACCATTTAGCTGCTGACCCGATCAGACTGTCCTGAAAGCAGTCCACGGTGGCCGAAAACTAAAAAAAAGCCTTTTTTTAAAAAAAACTCGATTTTCTCACCGAAGAAAACCTCTGACGACGGGGAGACGAAGCGTCTCAGGTAAGTTTCTCTTCCTCTTTCCCCCTTTATATATATATATATTTTTATTTAAAATATAACAGAAACAAAACGAAAGTGTCACCTTTTGCAATTTTTGGTATTTGATTTTCTATGATTGCTTTTTTTTTTTGTCTCTGTTCTTTTTTTATTTAAAAAAAACCCTTCAAATACATTTAGATTCGGCTTTTATAACCGATTTCTACATATTTTTTAATATTTGTCTACTGTTTGATGCGTGTTCTTCCTTCTTTGCAGGAGCAGTTGGTGGCTGACGTGAGGGAGCGGGGACGCCAGGGCTAGGGGTTTTAGGGTGCAGCGGCTAGGGTTAGGTTAGGATTTTTTTTGTTAGTTGAAAAATTTATGCTTTTAGGCCATTTGGGTTTTTAAAATTTTAGGCTTTGTAATTGATAAACTATTTTTTTTTTATTTTTTTGTTGTTGATTTGGGCCCAGGAAAATTTGGCCTGCTACAAAAATTACTAATATTATTGCCCTTTTTTTTGCTCAAGCATTGGTGAATTTGTTTGTTAACCTGGTCTTACAATCAATCAAGAATGAGAAAATCAAATGCATCAATGTTTACTAATTATCTCTAAATATATAATGGAGCTTTCTGCCAAATCGGATCATATTAGTCTTTTGTTTTGTTAAATAGATTGATTTAATCTATATACTACTAAAAATTAAATAAGACTAAATTAAAACAAAATTAATATTTACTATGTAACAAGGACATCAAATTTATTTTTTATCACTTGCATCTGAACTCCAAATAAAATATTTCATCTGCAAATCATAAAGAGCTTCCAAAATATAACTTGTTAAATAGTAAATGATACCTTTTTAAAAAATAATTGTTAATATTTGATTTGATTTGATTCTTTTTAGTAGTATAGGAAAAGTAAAAAAATTAATTTGATTCAATCGTAAAATAAAAGGACCTATAAATTACATTCACCCAAGTATACACTTTGGTTACCCATTTCCCTCAATTGCTCAAAATTGATTATTTAAGTCACATTACTGCAAACTTACTAATGGATGTTAACTTGAGTCTTCAATTTAGTATGACTCAAATATATTTAGGTAAATTATACTATTAGTCACAAGTAAATTTTCGTTTTAGCCACCCACTATGAAAAATTAAAAAATTATTCATGAAAGAGTTTGAAACAATGAAAATAATTCAACAAATTCTAAAATATACATATTTACGGGAAAATAAGGCAAATATGTCAATTTTTTTATAATTGGCCTTCTAGGCCTTTTTTTTTAAATTAGGGAAATAGGCTGATTTTAGAGAGAGCTGGACGCGCTTTCCTCCAACTATCATTTCTCCAACGGCTTTTTAAATGTTGGCAATGGAAAAAAATTTTAAGGGCCAACGATAAATTTTTTTCCTATAAATACTAGGTCATTTTTCATTCTTTTCACTCAAATTCAATTCTCTCTGTTCTCTCAACTCTCTCAGCTCTCTCAATTTTCTCAAGTTTTGTTCTAAATTTTTCGATACACTTGTTTAAAAATATTATAGTTTTATTTAATTACTTCGTATATTATTAGTTTCAATTAATTTTCACGAATTGAAAGCTCTCTGATTCGTTTCGACAATAAGCACACCGCCGCTCAATCGGTAATAGTAAGCTGAAATTTTAAATTTTATTATTTTTAATTAAGTTAAATTTAAAGTTTTTTTATTTTTTAAAATATTTTAAAATAATTTATTTTGTCAATATAAATAAGCAGATGATCATGTTTTAGGGAGTTCATACATAACTTGTCAAAGAGCATAGTCATCGAAATTCGCGGTTACATGCAAGACGCGGGATTCTTGCACGCGTTTCGCATACTCGAGGGCTGCAAAATCGATCCTACACTCATCAGCATGTTGGTGGAAAGATGGAGGCCCGAGATACACATTTTTCATCTTCCATATGGCGAGTGTACAATCACACTTGAGGACGTAGCTTTACAACTCGATTTACTAGTGGATGGCCCAATCGTCACGGGGTTAGCGGTCTTTCCCGATAAAAAGGACCTTTGTGAGACATTTTTGGGGAAGGTGTCGAACAAGTTTCAAGGTGGCCGGATAGATATGAAGTGGTTGGCAACCAATTTTAAAGATCTTCCTCCGAACACGCCCGACATCGTCAAAGAAAAATACGCCTGAGCATTCATCCTAAGGTTAATTGGAGGCATTTTAATGCCCAATAAATCTCAAAATTTGGCACACATAAGGTGACTACTATAACTCAGTAATGTAGACAACTGAGTTGGGGATCATCGTGTTAGCCACGTGTACTAGGAGTTGTGTTGGGCAACAGAACTGGATAAAATGTCAATTGGTGGTTGTCTGCTTCTATTGTAGTCATAGGCGTGGTGGCAACTACCATTTCTACGTCATCGAGTGAACGACCCATATACGTTTCCATTGGTGTCAGGTAAAAATCATTTGATAATAATATGTAGTTAGTATAGTAAATGTTGTTTGTTTATTATATGTTTGAATTAACATATCACTTGAATAAGTGGAACCATGGGCCAAGTTACATTGGACTACCGGAGCAGCTTGAAGATATCCGACTGTTGTTAGATCAACCATAAAAAATCGAGGTTAGTTATTGATTTTTTCAAACCTATAATAATTACGTAATGATTTTTAAATTAAAATTTCGTACATAACAGAATTTACAATTGCACACTACAGTCTAAATGGATGTTACATGCCGATTTGGATATTATAGAATGCATCCCGTCGAAATTTTTGGCTATTTGGAGTATGTAGGACGCGAATGTGCCATTGATAGTGTACACGACGGTAGAGATGCATGAATCGAATCAAGTGATGGGGTAGTTTGGGTGAAGACAAAAAAATTTTCCGCCACCGCGAGACATGGAAGCATTGAACAAGTTGGATATGCGAGGGAAGACCAACAAAAGTTGGCGAGATTACCATAAGGAGTACATCGACATTTGGGATAATGAAATGAAATTCTTACCCACCTGTAAACCCTTTTTCTCATCGAACACGGTGACCTATTTGGAGTACATGCCTTGGTTCAGAGCCATTGACAAGCCATATCTACTACCAGTGGAGTCGAAGAGTAGGCAACTTCATCAAAAAAGGCGACGACGACCGCCACAACAACGTAGGTCCAGAGGAGGTGCCGCGATGGGTTTGTCCCCGACTTTGACCCAACAAGCACCACCAATGTTTACGCCACATTTCGATCAATTCACTCCACTTATTCTTGTTCATTTCATTAACCTCGTGTACCTTGCATCTACAACTCCCACATGTACTACCAACAAGCATTACACTATGCACCACCGCAGCACCCTGCATCTACACCTCCCACATGTATGTTTTTCGAGGCACCTCCATCCCTAGAATTCTACTCCTCCATACCGATGTTGATGTCGACACAAATGTCGACGCATGTACCGACACTAATGGTGACACCAATGTCAACAATGATGCCTTCATCAATGCCAATATCGATGTTCGGGTCAATGCCAACATATTCAGGTTTTACGACATCATATGGTTATTCGACGATAGTGTCACAAAAACCCAACGCATCGTTGTTTTATTGAGGTGGGTCATTAACGCAGTTTGGATATCGAGGTGGGTCATTGCGTAACATTTGGATATTTGCAATTTAAAAAAAAATAAAGTTTAAATATTTTCAATCATTAACAAAACACATAAATATAATACAAAAGCATGCAAATCACAATAATAGAAAAATAATATCACAATAATATCATTAAAAAAATACTAAATTGTTTTATTCACAAAAGAAAAACATTATCATTACAAAAATAAAATTATTATTTTATTATACATACAAAAAATTAAACATATAATCTTCAAATCATTCAAATAACATTAAATGATAAATTTTCAACACAAAAAATATAAAACATGTAAAAATTTAATGTTAAAAATCTCAAACGAATTATAATTACATAAAAAACCTTGAAAATTAAAAAAAGAATTTTTAATATTAACTAACTAAAAAACAAACAAATACATAATATTTACAAATAAAAATTAGAAAACATCACATATTTTTTTCATACCATTCCAATATATAATAATTATCTTTATACTAGTTAAGTAAATAACAAAAAAAATTAATAAAAAAACTCAATATACCTGCTTCATTTCTTCCCAACACCGTTTCTACAAAACCAAACTATCAAAAAATTCAAATAACATTAAGGGTTTTGTTTACAGATAAAAGATTTTACCAAAAATGTTTTCTGCATTTTGTTGTGTTTGTTTCACAAGAAATAGTTTGGTCAATGGAAAATGGCTTACAAGTCAACGTAAAATAAGCCCATTTTTCAGAAAATAGTTCCTTTATAGGTAATTTTATTTTTATATAAAAATTAACTTAAATCAAACGTAATATTATTATATTTATAATAAATTTAATTTTTAAAAATATTTAAAATTATTAAAATATTAATATAAAAGATTATATTTTTCAATATTATTAAACATACATATTTAATTATTTATATTTAATAATATAATAAATTAATTAATTAATATAATTTATTATTTTAATAAATAAATTAATAATTCAATTTTATTTCAATAATAAATTTTAAAATTAATAATTTTAAATAATATTCTTCACATATTATTGAAATAATCAGTATTAATATTTCAACAATAAATATTTTTTACAATAATATTATATTAATAATAAATGTTTTGTAGTATTAAGGTTAAAATATGTCATAAATCTATGTACTCTTCACAAATTTGCAATTTAGTCTCTGTACTTTTATGATTTGAAAACCAAGTCCAATTGTTGACATTGTTTTTTTTTGGGTAAATTAGACCAACAGTCACCCAACTTTGGGGTAACTGACAAAACAGTCACCTAGGTTTCATTTCAGTCACTCAACTTTCGAAAAATTATAAAATAGTCACTAATTAACAGTTACCGTTAGGGTGTTAACAGAATTGCTGACGTGGCAAGTTAACCAGCTGATGTGGCAAGTTAACTTACCACGTTGGTGAAGCAGCTTCATTTTCTTCTTCTTCTTCTTCTTCTTCTTCTTCTTCTTCTTTTTCTTCTTCACCAAAGGATAGTACCGGTTGTACTCTAAGCCCCTGCAACTCCATTAATGGCTTTTACAAGCTACGCTACAAGAAAGCTTTGAAATCTAAGCCCCTACGAAAAAAAATCTAAAGCTCGTATAATGTACTGGTTGTTGATTAGATGAAAATTCTGGATTCCGACATGGTTGCAACTTGCAGGAACTTACTTTGTCTTGTCACTCACGCTTTTTTCGTGTTGTCTTTGAGTCTGTATGCTGTCTGAATACTGGAGTGTAGTTGCTGAAACCACCCCTCGGCTCTCGAGAAGGGCGTGAATCGAACTTGGGTTTTGAAGATGATAAAACGTGGGAGTCGCCACCAATCCTTTTGTTGAGGTGTGATTGGGTCACCTTGAAAAGTAGTTGTTTTAAATAAACCATTTAATTTATTAAAACAACGATTTTGGTCTACGAAAAGTCAGAAAACGGGTTCAGGAGTCGGTTACGCACGAGGAAGGGTTAGCACCCTCGGTACGCCCAAAAATTGGTACCTAATTGATTATCTAATGTCTTGATGTCGAAAATTTGAAGATTGAAAGAATTAAAACAATCCCTTTTTATGATGATGTTGACTGATAGTTTTAAAAAAATCGAAGATGTATGCCAAGGGGCTATTCCGTCTCGAGGCAAAATGTCGTATCCAATACTTTAGGACACCCACTTTTGACCATCGAGACTAAGCTTCCCCTTTTTATTCATAAATTTACTTTAAGGGGCATTCTATTATTTAAAGATGGACGAGAGGATCGTAAACCCAATACTTTAGGGCGCGTTTTCTCGAGCTTCTAAATATAGAATGTTGTCTTGCTTTTAGAAAACCTTACTTCGGAAGAACAAAACACCACGTCCAATACTTTAGGAGATGACATTTTGAGTTCCAAAAATAAGCCCCTTTTGGTAAGAAATACACTTGTTCGAAAGGATATTCAGACATTTAGATTAAACGAGAAAATTGCAACCCAATACTTTAGGGCATAATCTCTCGTGCTTCTAAACACAGAACATTGCCTCGGTTTAGAAAATCTTATCTCGGAATAACAAAACACCACATCCAATGCTTTAGGACACGACATTTCGAATTCTCGAGAAAAAGCTTTTTGTTTAGAAATGTATTTGTTTAAAAGGGTATTCAGTTATTTAGAATGAACGTGAAAGAATCGATACTCAATACTTTAGAGCGCGTTTTCTCGAATTTCTAAATAAAGAATATTACCTTTACGAGAAGAAGCCGTTTTATATCGAGTAAAATTGATGTAACAAGATTTATAGTAGAATGTAAAAAGAAATTACAATACTGACGTGCATAGCAACATGGAAAGGAGTGCATCAACATGAATAACGATAATGAAAGCGAAAAATAAAATAATACAAGTCTAAAATGAATGGAAAAGAATATAGCAGAAATAATAACACTAAAATAATAAAGATGAGTATATATACAAGTCATAGTACGATAATAAAAATAATAATAACACCATAATAATAGTATAACAATAATAAAACGATAATAATAATACGATAATAACAATAATATGAAATATATAAATAGTATAATAATATAAATATCGTTATAATAATGATAATAGTAATGATAGAATAATGATACCATGGCACAAAATATGTACAAAAATAATATAAATATAGTAATAATAATAACGCTATAATATAACAATATAATAATACTTAATAATGGTAATAATAGATATAATAATAATGGTAATAATGATAGTAGTATGGCAAAATATAATAATAATAATAATAATAATAATAGTGATACCATAATAGAATAATAATATAATAATACCGAATATGTACAATATAATAATATAATAATAATAACAATAGTAATAATAAATAGTATAGTAATAATAATAATAACAAAATATGTACAACATAACATTATAATAATAATAATAATAATAATATTAATATACAAGTAATGATAATAATAATGTATACAATGTAATATTACTAATAGTAGTATATAATAATAGAATAATAATGACCATAAAAGTAATACTACTAATAATAATATAGTAATAATACAAAGATAAAATAAATATAATTACAACATGTTAAAAGAGGATCAAATTGGATTAAAAGGGTGATTTTGGGGGTCAATTCGAAATAAAATCAAAAGGGGGAGGACCTATTCGAAATACGCACGAAAGAAAGGGGACCAAAAAGGAAATTACCCCTTAACTCCCATGCGCAGCGTTTGGTTAAGGACTAAATTAGAACAGAAACAAACATACCGGGGTAAATTTGAAAGTAAAGGAAACTCGATTAAAAAAAGGGAAAAATGCGGAAGGACCAAAAGGGTAATTAACCCAATTGACAAAAACACGCGGATCCTAGGCGGGTCGGGTCAACACGCGGACCTTGGGGGATAAAACGACATCGTTTTGGCATTAAAAGCCAGACTCCAAAACGACGTCGTTTTGGGTGAGCTATTTAAGGCCAATTTTCTTCAAAAATTTCATTTCTGTTTTATTTTTTAAAAAAAAATCTTTAACGCTTCCTTTTTTCTCTCTGCAGGTGTGTGGGGGGTGATTTCCGGTGACTCGCGAGCGGTGGCCGGAAAAGGTAATTTTCCCTTTTTTTTCTTTTTTTCTTTTAAATGTTTATATATGTATGTTTTTTTTGCGAACAAAAAATAAAAAAATAAAAAATAAAAATAGGAAATAGGAAATACCTTTGAAAGTCTTTGCTGCTGTTTTGGTGTTTTTTTTTTTTGATCTGCCCTTTTTTTAATTTTTTTCGATTGATTCAAAAAAGATCCTGATTACAGCCTTGCTTTCGGGTTTTTATAACCAAAAATAAAATATAATACAATATTTGCCATTGCTTGTGGTGTTGCTATTGCTTTGTCTTCATTTGTAGATGTGGGGAGCAAAAAGGAAGTGGGGGAAACGGCGGTGGCAGACAAGGGGCAGTGGAGAGCAGCGCCTAGGGTTTCTAGAAACCCTAGGCTTTTCCCAAAGTTTTGTTTTGTTGGGCCATTTGGGCCATCTGTTATTGGGCTGTTTTTGTTCTCTTTTTTTTTATTTGGGCTCGGGCAATTTGGGTATTACAGCTGCCCCTCTTTGCTCATTGTCGTGTAACGAGAATAGAGCAAAGATATAACGAAGGCCCAAATTTGCCCGGGTCCATTGACTCAGGATTCTTTGGTGCCATGATTCTTCATATGGCTTCATTCTAGCCCATTGCCTCTTGTTGCTTTGGTCCACTTCACTGCAACTTGGCCTGACTTCGATTTGCTTCTCTGTAACTTCGGGAATACCAGTCTTGCTGTCTTCAATCTGCCCCACTGGGACTTCACGGTGATAAGAATTCGAGAAGAAGAGATTCGCAACTTTGATCTTCTCACTGAGACTTCTTGGAAATAGAGGTTGACCCTCAATACACTCAGGGAGGAGGGACTGGTAACTTTGTCCTTCTTCCTTGTGACTTCGAGGTGACCTTGAGCCTTCAAATTTGCTTCCTTACCATCTTCAATCTTCAGCTCGCTCCGCTATTATCTCTAGGGAACAAGGTCTGAACTTTTCAATTTGCTTCCTTACTATCTTCAGGAAGACTTCAATCTTCAGCCTGCTCCGCTACCATCTCGAGGGAACAAAATCTGAACTTTTCAATTTGCTTCCTTACTATCTTCGGGAAGACTTCAATCTTCAGCCTGCTCCACTACCATCTCGAGGGAACCAAATCTGAACTTTTCAATTTGCTTCCTTACTATCTTCAGGAAGACTTCAATCTTCAGCCTGCTCCACTACCATCTCAAGGGAACAAAATCTAAACTTTTCAATTTGCTTCCTTACTATCTTCAGGAAGACTTCAATCTTCAGCCTGCTCCACTGCCATCTTGAGGGAACAAAATCTGAATTTTTCAATTTGCTATGCCGTCTTCTAAGGGACATGTCCTGCGGAATATGCTTATGTTTATGCTCATGCGAATGATGAGGATGCTATGATATGTGCTATGAATGATGAATGATTAGGATGTAATGATCGTGATGAATCAAATGCTCCTAACTAGATGTGTCTTATGGATGACATGAGGATGGTTTAAATGTGTTTTTTTTTTTAAAGATTTTTGCTTGCATCATGTTGTCCTTGTTTGGGCCAGAATTTTGACTCAAAACCCGAGAGAATTCAGTTGTACTTTAACTGATTTGCCCCCATTGTAGCTTCTAGGTCCATTCCTTCAATTCTCGAAGGGAATCTAGACACCCCTTTTCCAGATACTTGTCAAGCCTTTAGACCTGGTGAGTTTTAAACAATAGTCCTGCTGATGCCCCCTGTATTATTTAAAATTTTCAGGGTAATATGCAAAACTTCTTTCGTGAAAGTATTATTAGTCCAAGAATGGTTATTTCAATGCCAAAATGCTTGAGAAAGATTATGATGATGGATGGGGTAGAAATTTAGTGGGAGCACAGCTCGAACCAAACAGGTTAATCAAAACTGGTGAATGTAGCGAAAAAAAATTTATTTAAACTGTATCTTCAAAATGCAAAGGTAGCAAACCCAAAATGGGTAAAATGGAAATTAGGTGCCCCAGATATCGCAGTTTGAGCTTCTCTGCCTGAGCATCTGGAAGACCATTTCGAGTTCGACATGTGTTTAGGAGATCCTGAGTATTTTGTCGATGCACCAAGACGCAACCTACCCCTTCCTTGTTGGTTTGCACGAAGCGAGATTCTTCCATCACGATTTTAGCCTCCATTTTCAACCCGAATCACCTTTGATCTCCCTTTTTTTTTTTGGAAGATCTCTAAACGTCCTTTGCGAGGCTTCGACTTTGGCATCTCTCCCCTTCTTCAAGTGTAGTACTTTTAACAGAATCCGAATTTACGGGATTGGGCAGGCTTTTTCCATCCATTTCGGCCAGGATCAATGCTCCTCCAAAGAAAGCCTTTTCCACCACGTAAGGTCCTTCCCAATTTGGCATCCATTTTCCTCTGAAATCCTTTTGTATAGGGAGGATATTTTTCAAGACCAAGTCTCCCTCGTGAAATTCTCTTGGGCGCACCTTTTTACCATAGGCTAGCATCATTCTCTTTTGATACGTTTGGCCATGACGAATAGCCCTTAACCTCTTCTCCTCAATCAAGTTCAGCTGATCGTATCGAGACTGGATCCATTCTGCTTCATCTAATTTTAGCTCTGACAAGACTCGAAGGGAAGGAATTTCAACTTCGATGGGTAATACCGCTTCTATTCCATAAACTAATGAAAAAGGAGTTGCCCCGGTGGATGTCCTGACTGATGTTCAATAAGCGTAAAGAGCAAGGGGTAATTTTTCATGCCAATCTTTATAGGTTTCGGCCATCTTCCCCACAATCCTCTTAATGTTCTTATTGGCTGCTTCCACTGCACCATTCATCTTTGGACGATATGGCGATGAATTGTGGTGTTTAATCTTGAATTGACTGCAGACCTCCGCGATTGCGTTGTTATTTAAGTTTAGGGCATTGTCAGAAATGATCCTCTCGGGCATCCCGTATCGACAAATGATTTCCTTTTTTAGGAATCTACTGACCGCCGCCTTGGTAACACTGGCGAATGAAGCAGCTTCCACCCATTTGGTGAAGTAATCAATGACCACGAAAATGAAACGATGCCCGTTCGAAGCTTTTGGCGAAATCGGTCCGATGACATCCATGCCCCACATGGAGAAAGGCCAAGGGGAGGTCATAACATGCAACGGTGAGGGAGGTACATGAATTTTGTCCCCGTATATCTGACATTTGTGACATGTTTTAGCATACTTGATACAATCCCCTTCCATGGTAGACCAGTAGTACCCGAATCTCATGATTTGTCTAGCCATTGTGAAGCCATTAGCATGTGTTCCGCAAACACCCTCGTGGACTTCCTCCAAAATTGTCTTAGCTTCCATTGCATCGACACATCTCAACAGTACTTGATCTTTCCTTCTTTTGTATAGTACCTCCCCATCCAGGACATAATCACAGGCTAACTTTCTCAGTGTCTTCTTTTCATTCTCGGTCGTTTGGGGTATTCGCGATTTCTTACATATCGCAATATGTCTTGGTACCAGGGGTGATCATCCCTTTCTTCTTCTTCTATGTCGCAACAATAAGCTGGGGCCTCATAAATACTCATTTGAATGGGCTTTACATCTTCCTGCTTACTCACTTTGATCATGGAAGCCAAAGTAGCCAAAGCATCCGCCATCTGGTTTTCTTCCCGTGGGAGATAACTAAAAGTGATATCATCAAATTCTTCAATTAACTCCAGGACTATCCTTTGGTAATTGATCAGTTTGGGATCTCTCGTTTCCCATTCACCTTTTAGTTGGTAGATCACTAGTGCAAAATCCCCATATACTTCCAGTGCTTTAATTTTACGTTCTATTGCGGCACGGAGTCCCATGATACACGCCTCGTATTCTGCCATATTGTTTGTACAATCAAAATCCAACTTGCATGTGAATGGGTAGTGATCTCCATTTGGGGATACCAAAATTGCCCCAATCCCATTTCCAACGGCGTTTGATGCTCCATCGAAATTCAATTTCCAAAGGCAATCTTTTGCAGTGTTTTCTTCAGTAGCTGCCACATACATTAAATCCTCATTAGGGAAATCAAAGTTTAACGGCCCATAATCTTCTAAAGCTCTGCTAGCTAGGAAGTCGGCTATTGTGCTCCCTTTTACAGCTTTCTGGCTCACATAGATAATATCAAATTCAGACAGCAGAATTTGCCATCTAGCCATCCTTCCATTCAAGGCGGTTGCCTCCATCATATACTTTAGCGGGTCTAACTTCGAGATCAACCAGGTCGTGTGATACAGCATGTATTGTCTCAATCTCTGAGTCGTCCAAATCAACGCGCAACATAGTTTCTCAATTGGCGAATACCTCATTTCGCATTCAGTGAACTTCTTACTGAGGTAGTATATCGCCTTCTCTTTCCTTCCTGAATCATCATGTTGGCCTAGCACACATCCCATAGAGTGATTAAGCACCGTCAGATATAGGATTAATGGCTTATCTGGGTGCGGGGGCGACAGTACTGGAGGGTTTGACAAATACTGCTTGACCCTATTGAAAGTTTTTTGACATTCATCATCCCATACACTTGGGTTATGTTTCTTCAAAAGACGAAATATGGGATCACATTTCTCGGTTTATTGTGAAATAAACCTAGCAATGTAATTTAATCTTCCTAGGAAACCTCGAACCTCTTTTTGAGTGCGCGGTGGGGGCAATTCTTGTATAGCCCGAACTTTGTCTGAGTCAATCTCGATCCCTTTCTTGCTGACTATGAAGCCTAGCAATTTGCCAGATTTGGCTCCAAAAGTACATTTAGCCGGATTGAGTCTTAGTTGGAACTTCCTTAACCTCAGGAATAGTTTCTTCAAAACTTGAATGTGTTCTTCTTCTGTTCTAGACTTTGCAATCATGTCATCCACGTAAACCTCGATCTCTTTGTGCATCATATCATGGAACAAAATCACCATGGTCCTTTGGTATGTAGCTCCTGCGTTTTTCAACCCAAATGGCATTACTTTATAACAGAACGTACCCCACAATGTTATGAAGGTAGTCTTTCCCATATCTTCAGGATGCATTTTTATCTGATTGTACCCGGAAAAACCATCCATGAAGGAAAATAATGAAAAGCCCGCTGTATTGTCTACTAGAGTATCAATATGAGGCAAAGGAAAGTTATCCTTTGGGCTAGCTTTATTTAGGTCTCTATAATCCACACACATTCGTACTTTCCCATCTTTCTTAGGGACGGGCACAATGTTGGCTACCCATTCTGAATATTTGATCTCTTGCAAGAAACCAGCGTCAAACTGCTTTTGGACCTCTTCCTTTATTTTCAACACGATATCTGGTCTCATCCTTCGAAGCTTCTACTGAACTGGCTTGTGATCTCTTCTTATGGGTAAACGGTGTACTGCAATATCAGTGCTTAAACCAGGCATATCCTCATACGACCATGCGAAGACATCTTTGAATTCTTGCAACAACTCGATAAGATTCTGCCTTGTTTCTTTGGCTATACACGTTCCAATTTTAACCACTTTTCCTTCCTCTAATCTCACAGTCTCTATTGCTTCCTTATGAGGCCAAATTTGTCTCTCTTCCTAATCTACCATTCTTAACAAGTCGGGAGATAAATCACTGTCCTTGTCATCTTCAAAATCCTGTAGCATTTCTAAACATATGTCTTGCTCAAAGGGATCTTTCGAATCCATGGCAGCGTCGCTCAAGTCATTGATATCCAAGGACCTGTTGTGATTCAAGAAAATACGGACAGAATGAATGAATTCGTGAATGGATTATGTATGAAAGAATGATCAGAAAACAAAGAAAAGAATGGAAAATGTTTGCTTCAAATGATGTCGAAAATGTACTTTATTGAATAATAATACTTGAACATGCGCCTATTTCACAAAAGAAATCTTGTTGCTCTTAGGCTTAAAGCAATAATTGCATTCTGGACATTACTCTGAATAAGCTCTAAATACTACAGGAATTTCTTCTGCAGTCCAATTGTTTAAAACGCTTCCCGGTTCATAAGGTCGAATATCTGATAAGATTCCATCTTCAGCTGCCTCCTCTGATATGGCATTAATGCAGACATTACCCAACATCGCTACGATGTCCTCTTCCTTCCGTATCTTCAGCTCAGAGTGAATTACCCCTCCTGAAACAAAGGTTTTGGATATGTGCAGGATTATCATGGGTTCCCACTTGGTTTCCTTTCCGCTCAGACGAGCGCGTCTTCTTTCCTGCCTCCTTTCTAGCTCCTTCTTCTTTTGTCTTGCGTCTGGTTTGAACCCCAGGCCAAAGCGGTCTTGTTTTTCTCTCAATATCGGGGCCACAATTATCCCTTGAAGATACTTTCCCAGTCCTATTCCCGGTAAAGCACCTTTTCCCACAGTCATCTTCAATCCCATCTTTGTAGACTTGGAGATTCCTGGTTTCGGGATTCTGTTTCCTTCCATAACAAAAGTTGCGTTCACAAACTCGAGAGATCAGAAGGAACATTCAGCTGCCTCATCGTTTGTCTCCAAGTAGGGCATATCACTGGTCACGGTTGCAAAAATGTCCTCCTCCGCTTTTATCGTCACCAGCCGTCCATCCGCTATTAACTTCACCTTCTGATGTAATGATGAAGGTACTGCCCCTGACGAGTGTATCCATGGCCTTCCTAATAAGCAGTTATAGAAAGGGTTGATGTCCATCACCAAAAAGTCTACTTCGTAAGTGGTTGGGCCAATTAATAAGGGTACCTCAATCCTCCCCATGACTCTTCCTTGGGTGCCGTCAAACGCCTTCACTATGCTTTGGCACTCCTTCATGTGCGAACTGTCCACTGGCAATCTGTTTAAGGTGGACAACGGTAATACATTTAACGCTGACCCATTGTCTATCAGGACCCCTGGTAGTGTGTGCCCTTTGTATCTAGCAGTAATGTGTAAAGCCTTGGTGGACCCTCTACCACCTGGTGGTATCTCATCGTCATTAAAATAAATGAAGTTATCCGCACTTATGTTGCCGATCAATCGATCCAATTTATTAACTGAGATGTCACCAGCGACGTAGGTCTCATTTAAAATTTTCATCAATGCATTCCTGTGAACTTCTGAATTCTGAAGCAAAGTCAACACAGATATGTGCGCCGGTTGTTTATGCAGTTGCTCTACCACACAATACTCGCTGTGTTTCAGAAATTTTAGGAACTCTTTAGCTTCTTCCTCTGTCACTGGTTCCTTGATTCTCGGTTTAGGCCCAACTGGCTCTTTCACCATCGGCGTTTTCCCTTTCGTCAAGTCGTAGTGTCCTTCACCTGGATTTTCTTTTAAAGTGTTGGTTGCATTCTCCTTTCTAACTGTTACATTACATTCGTAATTCCAAGGAACCTTCTTGTTATCTTTATAAGCAAATGCAGCGGGCCTTCGTATTATCACTTTCGGTGCTACACGTATTCCCGTCTTATCACTAGCCAAATCTTCCTTTTCGGGGACTGCTATATTACACTCGTGGTTCCGAGGAATCTCCTCTTTACAAGCAAAGGTAGCGGGCTTCCGTATTACCACTTTTGGCACCACTCGTATTCCAGCCTCATCACTAGTCGAATCCTCTTTTCTAGAGACTGCTATACTGTATTCGAGGTTCCGAGGGATCTCCTTATCATCTTTATGAGCAAAGGTAGCGGGCCTCCGTATTACTATTTTTGGCGCTACCCGTGTTCCCGTCTCGTCGCTTCTTGGGCATGAAATAATGATCATCGGGAGGTTGATTTTCGAACTCTTTACCGTCGACTCTGACGCGCATATGCTCCTCTCTTCTGTGCCTTCACTATAAAACTCAACTTCTTTGTTGTTCATTAAGTTTTGTACGAGGGTTCTAAACTCCTCACAATTCTGAATTTCATGCCCCAACTCCTGATGGTACTCACAATAATTTGTCAGCTTTTCCTGACTCTTTTCCGCAACAATTAATTCGTGTTTGATCATTTCTCTCCAGACCAATCTCAACGGAGTTTTAACCTCCGCGACACTTGCTTTGACTTTTTTCTCTGAACTTTCGCCAACTGCGTTGACTCCGTTGTTAGCATGATTGGGTAAAGGACTCGTTGCATTTGGCAAGTCATCTAACTCCACCACACCCATGTTGATAAATTTCTCCACTAATTTCTTAAAAGTAAGGCAATTCTCTATTGAGTGTCCTGTGATTCCCGCATGATATTCACATTGTGCGTTCGGGTCATACCACTTAGGATACGGGGGTTGCATTGGTTTTAGATGGTACGGGGATACAATGTGCGCGTCGAACAGGGTTTGATACATCTCCTTGTACGTTATCGGAAGGGGTGTGAAGTGTATTTTCTCATTGTTTTGTCTTGTTGTGCTAGGTTCTTTCTTGGGTAACCCCTGTTGTCCCGTGGCCACTGCTTTCGGCTGATTAATGGTGATTGCCTTCGGGTACCCTATGCTCGCATTATTCACCTCACTTTCTTTCTTCCTTGGGGGCATCCTTTTAGCACTTTTCCCTGTCTCAATTCCTCCACTTTTTACAATATTCTCGATCATTTCCCCGGTCGTTACGATGTCCGAGAAACTGCTGGTTGCACTCCCCAACATATGCATGAGAAATGAGGCTTTCAGTGTGCGGATGAAGAGCATTGTGGTATCTTTTTCCAGAAGTGGTGGTTGGACTTGGACGGCCACCTCTCTCCACCTCTATGCATATTGCCTAAAGTTTTCGTTTCCCTTCTTTTCCATGTTTTGCAAAGTGATCCTATTGGGAGTCATGTCTGTTACATGACTGTACTGCTCTAGGAATGCTTAAGCTAAATCTTTCCATGAACCAATTTCGGTGCGACTCAGCTGGTTATACCATCTGGCTGCAGCGCCCACCAGGCTATCCTGAAAGCAATGAATTAGCAACGGATCGTTATTAGTGTATCCCGCCATCCTTCTACAAAATATAGTGATGTGGGCCTCCGGGCAACTTGTCCCATTGTATTTCTCGAACTCAGGCATCTTAAAATTGTAGGGGAGCACCAGGTCAGGGACCAAACTTAAATCATTAGCATTGATTCCCCAACGTTTACCAACATTTTCCATAGCTTTAAGTTTCTCCTCTATCCATTTATATTTGTCCTCCAGCTATTTTGGTAGTTCCATTTTCGCTTTTTCAGCAATCTCATTTAAGTCAGGAACATTGGAATCGATTGGATTATGGCTAGGGTTAGAACTTGAGCCATCCTGGAAATTCATTGGTATCAATGCTGCGGCCAAAATTTGTTGCGGTCTGATAGTGACAGACGCCCTTTGGGGATGCATATCTGGCGGCATTTGGGTATTCGGCGGGGTGAGAGCGGGATTATCATTATCGTTCCCTGAGCCTACAGCAATGCTTTTTTCCTTCTCTCGTTCTTTAGTCATCAACTGCATCAGCTGGTTTATCATGTTATTCTGGGATTCTTGTAACCGTTCTATAATGTCCTGCTGGGTCTTGGTCAGCTACTCCTGTAGTTGTGTTTGTCGATCTTGCATTTATTTTTGCATTTGCTCTAACCTTTCCATTCTTTGATCCATTTTTGTTTTGCCTCTTGTACCGTAGCTATGTTCCAGGGTAACTGCCATTGTTTTAGGGTTCTTTTGTGAGATTCAATGTGCATGATGCAATGTAATGCTGATACATGAGATGTGTGCAACCAAAAAGGCGTTGATTCCAATTCAATTCTCATTAGAATAGATTTTCAAGAAAACAAGTTTCTTCACATAAAGTGGATTACATATAAGGCCTCGCCTTGACACCTAAGGCCTCGACTTTCTCAAGAAGCCAAGCTAACTCTTGACCTCTCTCTGACTCCGACTCGTACATCAAACTTAGTACATCAGCCCGAATTGCTAAAGTTTGTAGGTGATTCGCCACCTCTCGTATTTGGGTCACGGCTTCCTCCATAATACAATCCCGACTTCTGACTTGGTTCTGAGAGTGATGAAGTTGTTGCTTCCATCGCTCCTCATTGACTTCAAAAAACTCTTCCTGTAGCTCGCAATCATGTAAGGTGGATTCTAACTCTTCAATTCTTGCTTTCATCTCTTCAATTTTGCTCAAACTAGCCTTTAATTCAGCTACGGAGTTACGGCTACGATACTGATACAGTGATCTTTCCAATTCTGACACCCGAAGTTTTAACTTCTCTTTCTCGTTCTGACTTTCTATCAGATCCTTTTTCAGGGCATCTTCTAGCTTATGGGTATCTCGGAATTTCTTTTCCCACTGACTTGCTCTATTCTTTTCCTCTTTAACTTCTTGACGCCATTGCTCCGACATTTTCCCAAGCCCCGCAGTTCTCATCGACCTTCGTAGCTTCTTGTAGTCAGTTTTCAAATCGTCCAAATCTTCTTCAGCTTTATTCTTCCCTTTCCTCAGCTTCTCGGCTTCCATTTTCTGAATATCAACATCCAATCCTAGCTGCATTTTCTCCTCCTCCAATTGTTCTATTCTCTTTCTTAGCTCCCGGTTCTTTTCTTCAAAGTCCTGTTTGATGACTTCAAGCTCGGTAGGGATCACCCGTAGATGTTCTTCTAGTGATCGGGTGTTTTCTTGGTCTGATGCGAGGATATTATCGTTGACTCTTTGACTTCGCCACTGGTCATACTCAGGGGTCGTCATCAGACTGGCAGCGAACCTTTTCATTTTATGAATTTGGTTCCAGGCGTTCGATATCTCGCGCACTCTCCTTTTGTAATTTCCTCCTTTATATTCAAACTCGCACTGAGCTAACTCTTGTGTTGGCGGCGTAAATTGTCTCGATTTGTACTATCTTAACGCGAGGAGAGGAGTGTATCCAGTAGCTCCCCATATCCCAAGCATGGGAACGTAATCAAAATCTCCACATCGATATAAGATCTCATCGGGAATCATCCATGGAGCTCCCCATTCTACATCTTCTCCTTGTAGGTTTCGCAGAATCATCATCCAATTTTCTTCCGTGATATCGTCTCGTCTAGGTGTGGTTACCATATTTTCTAGCGGAGAATAGTCCTCGGAGAAGATTCGACACGATACTTTTTCCATTTTCCAAAAATGACGGTGAAACCATGCTAGTAAAAGTTGGGCGCAGCCGATAAATCTCCCTTCGCCCGCTCTTCGACATGCGCTTAGGGACCTAAAAGTTTCGACTAGAATTGCAGGAATAGGAGTGATCCTTCTGTCTAACTTGTCAAAGAGATCAGACACCGCCTCATCCACATACCCTAGAGCTTTGGGGAAGATAACCAGTCCATAAATGCTCAAAGCTAACACATCAACTTTCTTCTTCTCCTCGGGATGCGCTATAATCAAATCTCTCAGATTTCTCCAAGGGATGCATTTGCAATCTCCTTTTTGTTTTGTCCGGGCTGTAACCCATTGCTCACTCATCCCAGTAATATTCATCAACTTTTTTACGAATGTGGGGACATTAACAGCTCTCAAA
The DNA here is from genome assembly GCA_005393395.2 of Gossypium australe. Taxonomy (NCBI): domain Eukaryota; kingdom Viridiplantae; phylum Streptophyta; class Magnoliopsida; order Malvales; family Malvaceae; genus Gossypium; species Gossypium australe. The sequence continues at coordinate 23,884,498 of CM016624.1, forward strand.
TAAGCCTTGTCAGTTTGAATCCTCGGACAGCGGAGTAAGGCTGTGTATTCTTCAATGGTAGGTACCAAATCCACTTTCCCAAAAGTAAAGCAACTATAAGCAGGATTCCAAAACTGGGCCATTGCTCGGAACAGATGTTGGTCTACTTTGATGTCAAGTAGATAAGGCAAATCGCCATAATGATAGTAGAATAGTTGCTTGATCTTATCGTCCCATTGACTCCATATTTCCCTCATTTCTTGAAGATTGTTTTGGGTTACACTGATGCGTGTGTAATCCCACAACTCTGATACATGTCCCGCTGTAAGGCTATCACCCTTTTTTTGTTGAACTGTCTCAGCCCATATCCGGATGGCCGCATTGTCCTCCACTTTATCAAGAAACCCCTTTTTCATGACAAGCTATCTATTTAGCAACCGAATGTGAATCAACGCCCTTTTGATGAATATGCCATGCAAAAATAAAAATGCAAAGTCATTATTTCATACACAATAAGCAGAGAATAAAACACTTAATCGGGTAATCATTAAGGTTCGGCGTGGCTCTACCTAGGGTGGTTCTTTAAGGTTAGCTATATGGGGTTCGGTTCTAGGGTGAAGGTACCTGAACTAGCAGATTCCTCGATCCTCACCCATTATAGGCTCATATGGACTGAGTTCGGTTCAGGGGAATACATTTCCCTATGGCTACACGGAGATGAAAATCTCACGAAGACATAGGTACAGATGTATCCCGAAAGCGATCCGCTATCTTGCACGGAGGTGAAAACCTCACGAAAGAGTAGCTTCTCACTCCCACTTAAAAGGGTGCGACCCAACGGTCATGCAATATGATGAAACAATATTATACAAGACTCGAACCATATGATTAGATAAGATGATGCAAGCAAATGCAATAAAAGAATTGCGTTTTTCAAATCAAATTTTCAATTTTCGACAACAAGATAGGAAATAATCAACTTAATGGCTCGACTCTCTCAAAGGTCCCCAGTGGAGTCGCCAAGCTGTCAAAACCACCCCTCGGCTCTCGAGAAGGGCGTGAATCGAACTTGGGTTTTGAAGATGATAAAACGTGGGAGTCGCCACCAATCCTTTTGTTGAGGTGTGATTGGGTCACCTTGAAAAGTAGTTGTTTTAAATAAACCATTTAATTTATTAAAACAACGATTTTGGTCTACGAAAAGTCAGAAAACGGGTTCAGGAGTCGGTTACGCACGAGGAAGGGTTAGCACCCTCGGTACGCCCAAAAATTGGTACCTAATTGATTATCTAATGTCTTGATGTCGAAAATTTGAAGATTGAAAGAATTAAAACAATCCCTTTTTATGATGATGTTGACTGATAGTTTTAAAAAAATCGAAGATGTATGCCAAGGGGCTATTCCGTCTCGAGGCAAAATGTCGTATCCAATACTTTAGGACACCCACTTTTGACCATCGAGACTAAGCTTCCCCTTTTTATTCATAAATTTACTTTAAGGGGCATTCTATTATTTAAAGATGGACGAGAGGATCGTAAACCCAATACTTTAGGGCGCGTTTTCTCGAGCTTCTAAATATAGAATGTTGTCTTGCTTTTAGAAAACCTTACTTCGGAAGAACAAAACACCACGTCCAATACTTTAGGAGATGACATTTTGAGTTCCAAAAATAAGCCCCTTTTGGTAAGAAATACACTTGTTCGAAAGGATATTCAGACATTTAGATTAAACGAGAAAATTGCAACCCAATACTTTAGGGCATAATCTCTCGTGCTTCTAAACACAGAACATTGCCTCGGTTTAGAAAATCTTATCTCGGAATAACAAAACACCACATCCAATGCTTTAGGACACGACATTTCGAATTCTCGAGAAAAAGCTTTTTGTTTAGAAATGTATTTGTTTAAAAGGGTATTCAGTTATTTAGAATGAACGTGAAAGAATCGATACTCAATACTTTAGAGCGCGTTTTCTCGAATTTCTAAATAAAGAATATTACCTTTACGAGAAGAAGCCGTTTTATATCGAGTAAAATTGATGTAACAAGATTTATAGTAGAATGTAAAAAGAAATTACAATACTGACGTGCATAGCAACATGGAAAGGAGTGCATCAACATGAATAACGATAATGAAAGCGAAAATAAAATAATACAAGTCTAAAATGAATAGAAAAGAATAGCAGAAATAATAACACTAAAATAATAAAGATGAGTATATATACAAGTCATAGTACGATAATAAAAATAATAATAACACCATAATAATAGTATAACAATAATAAAACGATAATAATAATACGATAATAACAATAATATGAAATATATAAATAGTATAATAATATAATAATGATAATAGTAATGATAGAATAATGATACCATGGCACAAAATATGTACAAAATAATATAAATATAGTAATAATAATAACGCTATAATATAACAATATAATAATACTTAATAATGGTAATAATAGATATAATAATAATGGTAATAATGATAGTAGTATGGCAAAATATTATAATAATAATAATAATAATAATAATAATAATAATAATAATAATAATAATAGTGATACCATAATAGAATAATAATATAATAATACCGAATATGTACAATATAATAATATAATAATAATAACAATAGTAATAATAGTATAGTAACAATAATAATAATACAAAATATGTACAACATAACATTATTATAATAATAATATAGTAATACTAATAATAATAATAATAATATAATATTAATATACAAGTAATGATAATAATAAATGTATACAATGTAATATTACTAATAGTAGTATATAATAATAGAATAATAATGACCATAAAAGTAATACTAATAATAATAATAATATAGTAATAATAATACAAAGATAAAATAAATATAATTACAACATGTTAAAAGAGGATCAAATTGGATTAAAAGGGTGATTTTGGGGGTCAATTCGAAATAAAATCAAAAGGGGGAGGACCTATTCGAAATACGCACGAAAGAAAGGGGACCAAAAAGGAAATTACCCCTTAACTCCCATGCGCAGCGTTTGGTTAAGGACTAAATTAGAACAGAAACAAACATACCGGGGTAAATTTGAAAGTAAAGGAAACTCGATTAAAAAAAGGGAAAAATGCGGAAGGACCAAAAGGGTAATTAACCCAATTGACAAAAACACGCGGATCCTAGGCGGGTCGGGTCAACACGCGGACCTTGGGGGATAAAACGACGTCGTTTTGGCATTAAAAGCCAGACTCCAAAACGCCGTCGTTTTGGGTGAGCTATTTAAGGCCAATTTTCTTCAAAAATTTCATTTCTGTTTTATTTTTAAAAAAAAAAATCTTTAACCCTTCCTTTTTTTCTCTCTGCAGGTGTGTGGGGGGTGATTTCCGGTGACTCGCGAGCGGTGGCCGGAAAAGGTAATTTTTCCTTTTTTCTTTTTTTCTTTTAAATGTTTATATATGTATGTTTTTTTTTGAGAACAAAAAATAAAAAAATAAAAAATAAAAATAGGAAATACCTTCAAAAGTCTTTGCTGCTGTTTTGGTGTTTTTTTTTATCTGCCCTTTTTTTTAATTTTTTTCGATTGATTCAAAAAAGATCCTGATTACAGCCTTGCTTTCGGGTTTTTATAACCGAAAATAAAATATAATACAATATTTGCCATTGCTTGTGGTGTTGCTATTGCTTTGTCTTCATTTGTAGATGTGGGGAGCAAAAAGGAAGTGGGGGAAACGGCGGTGGCAGACAAGGGGCAGTGGAGAGCGGCGCCTAGGGTTTCTAGAAACCCTAGGCTTTTCCCAAAGTTTTGTTTCTGTTGGGCCATTTGGGCCATCTGTTATTGGGCTGTTTTTGTTCTCTTTTTTTTTTATTTGGGCTCGGGCAATTTGGGTATTACAGTAGTTATGGTGTCGGATAAGCATGATCAATACAAAAGAATTAGCACAGCCAGAAATAATAAGCTCGTCATCCAGAGCTGTAGAAAGACATTTTTGCCTTTAAACTCGAGCAGCTATCCCCATTACAACCAGTGGGTTTGAGCTCGCATCCACAAAAAAATGCAACATAGACCTTTCCATTTAAGCTTCATATTGCTCCATGGCAAAATAAGAGGCAAGAGACAAAAGAACCATACAAAGTACTGCGCTGTGATTGCCTGTTTTTCGAGAAGTAAATTGAGAATGAATACATAAATGCAGATTCCAAACAACAAACGAAGCTAAAGAAGCTAAATTCATATGCCTTATTGAATGCTACGAATGCCTTTGTCTGTACAAAGAAGCAGAACACGAGATCCTTTGCTAAGTAAAAAAATGAGGACTAGCTGCAGTATAAACTGAGACAAAAAGGAAATGAGCTTTTCCAGAATCGAAAGATGGCGTACTTAGTTGAGATAGATATGGTAGAAATAGATGGAAAAATTATGTCTTGGATCCATGAAAGTAAGATGATAAAGCAATGCCTCGAGTAAAAATTCCCATCTGTATAACCGGAAGAAAAAACCAGGGCAAAAGAGGATAACAGTCCCGGAAACAAGACCAAACAAAATCCTTGACCTCATGAATATGCTTTTCAATACATTACGGTACGCACAACACATTTATCAGTCACTTTTGAATTAATTTGGCGAGGCTTTCCGTAATATTCTTCTTCTTGTAGCGTAGCTTGCAAAACTTCTTCTGAGACTTGCAGCTGAAGGTTATGATCTTTCTTATCCTGTTGACTTAAAAGACCACTGGGCTAGGCATGGTACAAAGAAAAAGAAGAAGAAGAAGAAGAAGAGGAGGAGGAGGAAAATGGAGCTGCTTAACCAACGAGGCAAGTTAACTTGCCACATCAGCTGGTTAACTTGCCACGTCAACAATTCCATTAACACCCTAACGGTAACTGTTAATTAGTGACTTTTTTGTAACTTTTCGAAAGTTGAGTGACTGAAATGAAACCTAGGTGACTGTTTTGTCAGTTACCCCAAACTTGAGTGACTGTTGGTGTAATTTACCCTTTTTTTGTCAATTTTGTTGATGTCATATTTTTAAATAAAAAATACTCACTTGATAGTCATGTAACTAAAAAATGACGTTGTAATGAACTTGAATTTAGCAAAATATTTTTAATATATGCAAAAACAATGTAAAATGTAAATTTGTAATTATAAAAGAAACTCAATTGAACAATGAAAAAATAAGAAAATCTCAAATGTATATTTGCTTAATTGAAAATAACTTTTATGAAATATTTTTAAGAAATCTGTCAAACAACGGAAAATATTTTACACAAATTCATCCAAATTCCAGAAAATATTAACTTTTCCATAAAAATAAGTCATTTTCTAGAAATCATTTTCTAGAAGTCATTTTTAGTGAAACAAACATACCCTAAATGATAAATTTTCAACAGAAAAAATATAAAACATGTAAAATTTTAATTTTAAAAATCTCAAACAAATTATAATTACATAAAAAATCCTCAAAATTAAAAAATTAATATTAATTAACTAAAAAACAACCAAATACATAATATTTACAAATAAACATTAGAAAACGTCACATATTTTTTGTCATACCATTTCAATATATAATAATTTTGTTTACATTAGTTAAGCAAATAACAAACAAAATAATAATAATAATACAAGTAAACACAACATACCTTCTTCCTTTCTTCTCAACACTGTTTCTACAAAACCAAACTATCAAAAAATTCACCACAACATGACCATTTGTTAAGTAAATAAAAAACAAAAAAAAAATATTAGAAAAAAAAAACACAAACATACCTACTTCCTTTCTTCTCAACACCCTCTTTACAAAATCAAAATTCGTTTTTTCAACACAAGGGGAGGGGGACCATCTGTTTGAAGGCATATATATGCCTTAAGGGAAAAAATTGGAGGTGAGAATCACTCCGTGACCACGCGATCATGTTTGCTGCAGGCAATTAGACTGCCAAAGTGGTGCCACCACTCCCCAACCCTCCTCCCCTAGGTGTCGTCTGACACCAACCCTCCTTCCTTAGGTGTCACCTGATAATAACCCTTATTTCCTTAAATTAACCATTTTTTTTACTGACCGTATATGGTTTATACTGTAACCAGGTTTTCTTTCAACTCGTATACTGGTGCCACCACCCCTTGTCCCTCCACCATTTTAATGTGCTTTTTTTTCCAGTCCAATTATGGCCTAATGATGGCCTAATGAACGGCTGTTGGTGGAGAAAAAAATGGTGGTGCCACCACCCCTGGATACTATTCACTTTATACCATTTTAGTAAATAATGTAATGGAAAAATCATTTTGATATTTAATTAATTTTTTTATTATCTAAGTAAAAAAGTCACATAATTCAAAGCTTAAATTGCACAATAGTAGATTGCTGGTTTCTACTAATTATAGTTCAAAAGAATGTAGGAAAGTAGATTGATTTTTTATTTTTTATTTTTTATTTTTTTGGTTTATAAGAGAGTGATTATATTTTTATTAAATAAAACTAAGCGAATGATTCTAGCAGGTTTTATAATTGTGACTTATCAAGATTTTTAGAAGAGTCTTTACTCATGAAACTTAGCCCTTTTTATTTGTATAATAAAAATTTAAAAATTAAATATGGAAGTGATACGTTAATATTATTATTTATTAAAATGGGGTGTTTGAAACAAATTTAAAGAGTGATTGATTTTTTTTTTTTATTTTTATTTTTTTGGTTTATAAGAGAGTGATTATATTTTTATTAAATAAAACTAAGCGAATGATTCTAGCAGGTTTTTATAATTGTGACTTATCAAGATTTTAGAAAAACCACTTTAGAAGAGTCTTTACTCATGAAACTTAGCCCTTTTTATTTGTATAATAAAAATTTTAAAAATTAAATATGGAAGTGATACGTTAATATTATTATTTATTAAAATGGGGGTGTTTGAAACAAATTTAAAGAGTGGATGGAGAGAGATTGGTGGTAATTTTTTTTTTTTGACACTAATTGAAATATCATTACAAATTAGAGGTGTGCATGGGTTGGGCAGCCCGACCCGGCCCGAAGGCCCGCCTGAAATGTGGGAGGGTTTGGGCAAAAATATAGGCCCGAAAAAAGGGCTTGGACAAAAAAATAAGGCCCTTTTAAAAAATGGGCCGGGCTCGGGTAAGGCATTTTTGGCCCGGGCCCGGCCCGAATTCATTAAAGGCAAAAAAAATTATTTTTAAATATTATTTTCTTATTGTTTTTCTCTTATTTTGCTACCATTTTACTATTATATTTCTATTATTTTGTTGTTATTGTTTAGATATTATATAAAATTTATTTTATTGTTAATTTTGTTATTATTTTAAAAACATTTGTTAATTTTGTTATTATTTAGAGGCATTTGCTTGTTAAGTTGCATCTATTTTAGTGTTATTTAAGTCTACATATTTTTTAAAATTTATTTTCAATTTGTTGAAAAATATTTATTTTGATTTTTTTAATATTTTTGATGTATTATATATATTTAAAAATTATATAAAATAATATAAAAATTAATATGGACGGGCCGGGCCGAGCCCGAGTTTTAGTATTTTTATATGGGTCGGGCTTGGGTAAAATTTTAGGCCCATTTTTTGGGCCCAGCCTGGCCCGAGCCCAATGAACGGGCCTAAATTTTTAATTGGGCCCGGCCCGGCCCATGCACACCTTTATTACAAATTGATATGTTTTTTTTTTAAAAATTAATTTTTTTTAAGGATGGAGGGGGAGAGATGAGCAGCACTAACATAAAAAAAATATTTTTTGAATGGTAAGAGTGAGAGATGGGCAGTACTAATATTTTTTAGTGCAAAACTATGGTTTAAATGATAGAAGGTGAATTGTGTACAGTTTTATTTTTTTTTTAAGAATTACTAATATTTTTACAATAATTTGTTTTGACATTTTAAAAAAAATATTATGATGATCGCTGTAAAAAATTATGTTATTGATTTGTTTATATGTGTAAAAATATTAGTAATTCTTCCAAAAATAACAAAACAGTACAAAATTCGCCCTCCACCATTTAAATCGTATTTTTGCACCAAAAAATACTAGTGTTGCCCATCTCTCCTCCTCCACCTTTTAAAAAATTATTTTAAAAAAAAACACATCATTTTGTAATGATGTTTCAATTATTGTGTCAAAAAAACATGAGTGACACCTATCTCTCTCTACCCCTGTTTCAAACACTCCATTCTAATAAATAATTAGAGTGACATATCATTTCAATATTTAATTTTTTTAATTTTGAATTATACAAGTAAAAAAAAAAAAAAGGCTGAAACTTGAATTTGGAAATCAAATTTATTTTTGAAAAGTCTCAAAATTTAAAAAAAAATTCTATTTAAATCAATAAATAATGAAATTTATTTTTGGATTTTTAAAAGCCCTGTTGAAATGAATCTTCCTTTGAAATGCCTCATTCAAACACAATGGAAAAGTTTTCATCCTTTTGTTTTATAAAAATACCTACAATCCTATTGCAATGTTATAAGACTTTCTACTGTATTGTCGATTCCTTCAATTGACTTGAAAATGACCGTCTTCTTTTTGAAAAGTTTGTTTTTTTGCATAATTGATAATTCACTCTCATCAAAGTTTTTTTGGTTTATAAGAGAGTGATTATATTTTGAAAAGTTCCCATATGTATAAACTTTGATGAGAGCCAAAGCCAACTTTAGATTTATGCCAGTTAATCATATCTGTAAATTACTATCAAAAGATTCAAGAACAAAACAAAATCAACAAAAACCAAAGTACTTTAGAAACTGTCCTTGTAAAATCATTATCTATACTATACATAATAAGAAGTGAAATCCAGATAACTTAGGTAACTCAATAGTACAAGCACGACAGCTATAACGAATTATGAAAGGTGCTAAAAATACACTAGGCCGACCAATGACCCCATTCCGCACATTTCTATTTATGATGTTTAAAAACAATAACTTATCCATTACTGAGATTGAAGTACTGCTGCTGCTGCTGCAGTTGCTGCTTCAAGGCAAGATAATTGAGTTGTTTGATGATGAACATTTGTTGATTCAAGAACAATCCTCGAAGTCTCAACAACCGTTTGTCCATTGACATAATGCTGTCGACAAACAGGCATGTATAAATCTGCCCCTCCGATCAGTTCCGTTTGGGTCGCTGCTCTTTTCCTGAATGTGAAAAATGCATTTTTCCCACACACTTCGCACCTTGCGGTTAACCTTGTTACTGTATCAGCTAGCGGAATTATGTCCAGAACTGACCCAAAGCTCCTTCTGAATATTATTTCTAAATTAGAACCTTTTTTATATACATAAAATGAATTTGCCAAAGAAATATTGTGAATGATCATCACCTCAAATAATCCCCGTCTAAGCCAGATAAAATTACTGTTTTGCCATCATTATCGGCAGCTTTGCAGCAGAAATCGTACAGATCTTCGAAAAATTGTGCTTCGTCTATGCCAATCACATCCAGCTGCCGCAACCCCCCCCCCAATCCAAAAAAATATATATATGTATAAATTTTCAAAAAAGAAGAATTAAATAAAATGTGCATTTTGATGGGGGAAAGAAAAAAAAGAAGGATTTGTTGATAGAGTTGAAGTGCGGGCATTTACCTTTTCATAAGCATCTTCTCCGACATTGTGTCGAAAAGAGGTGAGATCCAGCAATGCCCAACATGGGAATTTCACTCCGTCGTGAGTTACCACGGAGTCAATAGCGTACCTTGTATCCTTACTCGACTTTATCATTGCGACGTTTCTACAAAATCGCCCAAAATAAAATTTACCAATAAACTAAAAAGGATGAGATGTAAAGAATATTAAAAAAGAGAAGAGAAAGTACCGGCCATTGTTGCGTTCAGATCTGATCCGACGGAGGAGAGAAGTAGTCTTGCCGGCAAACATGGGGCCGATGATGACGTGAATCTCGCCGGAAACACGTGGAGGATGGGAAGATCCGACGCGATCTGTTGAGTTTAGTGCAATAGAAGACTTACAAGAGGCCATCGAAATGGATTAACTTAGAGAAAGAAAAACACAGAGATCAGAGAAGTGGTAGTTGAGTAATAATGGCTTTGACTTGGGAATATAAAGGAAAGAAAAATGGCTCGAAATTTTAAATTGAAAGAATTTTTGGAGGGTAAAATTGGGTCATTATTGGAGGGAATGAGAAGTGCTTGAGAGGGTTATTTTATTTTCAATTTTGCGTTATGACGACGTGGACCCTATTTGATTATTAAAATAACTAATTAGCTCCCCGCTCCCTCCTTTTGTTCTTGTGATGTAACCCCAATAACACACACCCATTACCACTTTCATAAAAAATTGGATGTGTTTTTTCTTCATTCAACTTCAAAAATTATAAAATATTATTAAACTATTCAAAAAAAATTTTTATTTAAATTACTTGATTGTTAAAATTACCGTAGTAGGTGTTCTCTATTTGCACCACATGCCGCTCTCCCTTTCTTTATCTTTTATAGTTTAATTTTTTTTCATGAAATAACTTTAAATGTCATAAATCTATAAATCAAAATAAAAACAAGTTTCGTTTTCGATCTTCGGCACTAACTGTCACATCGACCTAGATCTAATGTATGTTATTCTACTTGTCGATGAGTATAGATCCATCATACCGGTCATTAAATTGTCATTCGAAGCTCACTAGTCAAACTTTTAAATAACAGACTTAACAATCCAGTGACTTAAATAAAATATTATAAATAATTTAGTGATTTAAAAGAATATTTTTTGAATAGTTCAATGATCGTTCTGTAACTTTTAAAGTTGAGTAATTAAAAGTTAAACTCACTAATAATTTAGTGAATCCAAAAAAAAATGTGTTGATAATTCACAAATTAATTTAAAAATTAAATTTGAGTATTAGTTATAAATCAATAAACAATATTAATTGGAAATGCTTTATTTTCTCTAATCTAAAACGAAATCTAACTAACAATTGTTTCATTAATAGATATCTATAAACACTAATTAATTATTTAATGATTAATTAAACAAATTTTTTTATATAAATACTAACTAATTATTTAATTATTACTAGAGACCCAAAATGCAATGTGAAGATTTATTTGCAAATGAAATGTTATATTGTCGAAAAAAAAGACCTTGTTGGAGGCTTTGGAAAAATGCCATCATCTTCATTGCATTATCGATAGCATTGTGAATTAATTGACAGACTCACCAACCCCATGGATTTGTAAAGGCTACAGATACGCATGTTCAACATTGATTCAATACTGTATATGTAAACATTTAGCATATCATATAATCTAACACATATATAAACATAAATAACATCAATTCAAGCATGCAGGTGAGTCAAATAAAATGCATGGAGCTTCCATTTTCATTCCAAATCGAATAAGCGAAACATATTTCCTCGTGAAAAAGAAAACATGATGCAAAATTCAAAGTTCACAGGACTCCTACGTTGAAGCCATTCTGTAGCTAATTATGAAATAAATCTTACAGCAGATTGAATCTGATTGTTAGAATCAAGTGCTCCATCTTCCCAAGAATCACGAGATGCATGCAGTTCTTCCATCTCATCTGGGATTATTGTTCTGTCTCATCACTAATTCGCTCTACTACCTTTTGCACTATAGCCTTGCAATTAGGGGCAAAATTAGAACAAATTTTTAAGGGGGCCGGATGAAATTTTATTTTTTTATAGTTTATATCTTTATAATTTGTAAAACATTAAATCGAATTTTTATAATTTTAGGAAAGGCCAAAGTGCAATTTTACATTTACTAATTTAAATTTTTTTAAAAATTTTAAAAACCTAAATAATAATTTTACATTTTAGAGAGTCGGGCCCATGCCAGCTCCAAACTTCGCCCTGCTTGCAATGTCTTGAACACTCTCTTGCGTCATGTCCCCATTTTCTCCTCTTGCATAACTATTACAACTTTTCTTTATTAATACAAAAAAAAAACTATTTTGCTTGTTTTCTTAAACACGGTGATGATCCAAGGAATTTACTTTGTTTGATTGCTACAAAAGATGAATAAACTAAAAATTTAGAATAAGAGAAGTGCACCTTTAAATTAATAGTATAGTTCTGGTGAGTAAAGATATTATACCCATAAAGATTAAAAATATTAGTAATTACCGTATTTTTATTATTTAATTGAATAATTTGAGTGATAAATTAAAAACTAAAATTAAGTAAATTAATTAACTAATGAACACGACAAATAACAAAACAAAATAATCGATTAATAAGCAAGAAATGAAACAATACCCAGGAAAAAATTCACTTAGATTTTATCTATCACTACCAATCTAAATTACGGAATTTATTTACTTAATATCTTTATCCGTAGAAATTCTTAAATCATGCTAATATCTCTTTCAAGCATAAGAGTAATTGCATCTAGTTTGATTAATTGAAATTTCTTTCTAATTAAAACCCCTATTATTGCATTAACTCGTGCTATGAGTTCCCCTATTAGATTTGACTCTAACTTTGTAGATTTATGTCGTCTTATTTCTAGGATTGCATGCAACTCCACTTAATTAAGCAAAATTGATTAAATGCCAAAAGTAACATATTTAGCCTCGTTTTTAATGCATTTTTAGATGATTATTCGATTTAAATTGCTAAATTTTATGCTTCTAATCTTTTAAATTCATGTTTTTATACTTAGGAGAGCATCTGAGAGTAAAAGGAGCGAAAAATGAGCAAAAATCAGAAAATCCGAGCAAGTTTCAAGAGTCACACGGGCTGGACCATTCCACATGAGCTGGACGCATGGTCCTGTGAGCCACACGGGTGTGTGCCAGACCATGTGAAAATCACGAACTGCATTTTGGAAATGTGAAAAACGCAATTTTTAGGTTTTTTGGGCATTCCAAGACCTTTATATACCAAATATAAGAAGATGAGAAAGGGTCGTCGACATAGAATACTCAAGAAAACAACTCAAAAAACACAATTGAAGCCGACTCCAAAGCATATTTTCATCAAGATTGAAGATCTCATTTTGATTTCTTTGAAGTTTATTATGAGTTTCTTGGTTTCTTGTGGTTATACTGTCTTTGAGATGTTTTTATTTGCTATCATGAACTAATTTTCTAAATACCTAGGGATGCATCCTAAGATGGATTCTATTAATTGATTTTTATTTTTACACAATAAATATTTAGATCTTGTTCTCAATTATGTGTGTTTAATTCTTGGTTTAATATTTCTAAATTATTAATCCATGTTTGATGTGCTTAAATCAGAAGAGGAATAGACCCTATTTAAAAGTAGATCTATCGTGATTGAGTGGAGTTGCATGCTATCCTAAAAATAGGACGACATAAATCTACCGGATTAAAGTCAAATCTAATAGGGAGATCAATAGATCGAGTTAATGCGATATTAGGGGTTTTAATTAGAAAGAAATTTCAATTAATCAATCTAGAGTCAATTGCTCTTAACCTTGAAGAGAGATGTTAACATAATTTAGGGATTTCTACAGATAAAGATGCTAAGCGAAGAAATTGCATAATTTAGTTTGATAATGTCAGATGTAGTCTAGATGAAGTCTAGGTGAATTTTTTCCTAGGTATTATTTTGCTTCTTGGTTGTTAATCGGTTATTTTCCTACTTTATTCTTTGTCGTGTTCTTTACTTAATTTAATTAGTTAATTTTTAGTTTTCAATCAATCACTCTAATTTGTCAGTTAAATAATAGAAAGACGGTAATTACTAATACTTTTAGTCTTCGTGGGAACAATATTTTTTCTCACCGTAGCTATACTATTAAATGATAGGTGCACTTGCCTTTGTCGAAATTTTAGTTGGTTTATAACTGCAATCAAGATCTACTATTAAACAGGGTTTATTCAACTACTAGTTTAAACACATCAAACATGGATCAATAATCTAAAAATATCAAACCAAAAAATAACCACATATAATTGAGAACAAGAAACTCAATATTTATTGCGTAAAATAAAAATCAAATGACAGAATCTATCATAGAGTTCATCTCCCCTAGGTATTTAGAAAATTAGATCATGCTTGAAAATAAAAATATCCAAGATACAGTATAACTAAAAGAAATAAAGAAACTCATGATAACTTCCTAAAAAATCAATTGGAATTTTTCAATCTTGATGAAAATTTGCTTCAAATGTGTTTTTTGAGTTGTTTTCTTGAATATTCTATGTCGGCTCACTCCTATCTTCTTATTTTTGTCATATATACGCCTTAGAATGCTTGAAAAACTTAAAAATTGTGATTTTCCGTTTTTCGATGCATAATTTTGCGAAATCGACACGGCCTACCACACGCCCATATGGATCACACAGGCATGTGGTTTGACCGTGTGGAATGATTCAGCCTGTGTGGCTCTTACAACTTACTCCAACGCTCCGGTTTTTGCTCATTTTGCTCCTAAGTGCTCTATTAAGCATTAGAATATGAATATAAAGGATTAATAGTATAAAATTCAAATTAACTTTGACTAATCATCCAAAAATGTATTAAGAACGAGGTTAAAACATGTTACTTTTAACACTTATCAAATATCTCCACACTTAAACGTTTGCTTGTCCTCAAGCAAAATTCTCAACCCACATTCAAGTCAACTGTAACAACCCTTTTATAGCTAAATCGGAACAATAATTTCGGAACCATAAATCTGATGTCGAAAAATCATTTTAATATTATTTTTGGTATTTACAACATGTTATTTGATATGTGTTAAAATTTCATGGCCTAATTTTATCGATTGGTTGCTTAATTCAGTAAAAAGAACTAAATCGCGTAAAATGCAAAAGTGTCGTTCTATTAGCTAAAGATGTTAAATAGCTATAGAACCTTAAAGTTTAAGTCCTTATGAGGTAAATAGCCCGATTTTGAGTTATTGGATGATATTTGGTTTGACATTTGTGTAAATATGAATTATTTTTAATGGCAAATTAGTAAAAAGACAAATAATGTTTTAATTAATAAAACTAAATCAAATTTCATTCATTAATGGTGTTCTTAATCGATTGAAGAATAAAAACCTAACCCTTTGGTGTTAAAATTTCGAAAATCTCATTCCTTTCAATTAGATATGTGTTTTTGATCCGTTTTTAATGATTTCTATTTTTTTTATCATTGCTTCGTATTCTAGCTAGCTCATACCTTAAATTTTAAAATTGTTAAAGATTTATCATGTTTCCATTGTTGAATGCTTGAGTAATTTGATGATTTATGATAGATTTGGAAGGTTTAATGTTAGATTAATAGCTTTTGTAAAGTGATTTTTGACAAAAATGTCAAAAAAGGATTAAATTGAGAAAATGAGAAATGTATGTAATCAGCCCATTTTGCCTGGGCTTAAAACAAACAAACCAGAATAAAAAATAAAAAATAATAAACCAAAGTCCAAATTCTTTTACAGTCCATTTTTACAAAACCAACCCTCAAACCCAAGACCAAACAGATTACTTGAAGCCCGTTACACCCTTAGCCCAATACTAAACACTAAAACAGATTACCCAACTAGACCCCCAGGCCCAATTACCAAAACAAACCCAAACTCACACGGGCCCAAAACCTAATCAGAAAACTAAGGGTTTCTGAAACCCTAAAATTCTCTCGCGCCGCAAGCCTCGACCCTAGAAATTCGGTCACGCCGCAATCCTCACACCCAGGCCACCAGTCGCGTCGCAGTTTGCGCAAACCACCCTCTGTTGCCTGATTCCTAGCCATTAACCTGCAAAAAAAGGAAGGAATACGATAGTAAAATGGAAAGAAAATGGCAGCGAGATATCTGTATTTATTTTAGATTCGTGTTACGATGCTATAAAAACCCCAAAATAAACCTGTAAAGCGGATGTTACGATGCTATAAAAACCCCAAAATAAACCTGTAAAGCGGACACATAGAGAGAATAGGCAAATATTTCACAAAAAACTCAAAGAAACAAAATACGAAAACTTTGTTACATAGGTGATTTTCCCAGATTTTTCATTCTTTTTCTATTTTTTTTATTTATGTTCAATCTATGCATTTTTATGAATACAAAAAAAATATAATAAAAAGTACCTTTCGATGAAGTGGCTGGCCTCCGGCCGCCATACCCGGTGGCGCATACGGAGGCCTGTACAGTGGCGAATGGTGGCTGATCGGGCTGGGGTCCTGGCCTAAGGCCAAAGGACAGAGAGCATTCTCAATTTTTTTTCTAAAAAACGGGGTTTAAATGATTTTTTTCTGAAAATTGCTTTATATAGGCCAAGGAAACAGCGCCATTTTGGTGTGGTCAGTTAATGACCAAAACAACGACGTTTTAAGGCTAGATCCGCGCGTTGACCCGAAAACCCGGGGAGGATCCGCGCGTTTTTTATAAAAAGGGTAATTTTCCCTTTTAGTCCTTCATCAATTTTGTTCGTTATATTTTCGTCCTAATTGAGGTTCTTTTTATTTTTTAATTAGCCCTGAAGTCTGTATTTCACTTCAATTTAGTCCTTCAGGTTATTCCAAGGCAAGAGACGGAATGACGTCGTTTAGAAGATAAGGCCTAATTGCCTAATAAGTCCCTACATTATGACGCGCATTCTAATCTGGTCCTTTTACACTTTTACCCTGGATTTTTTTTTATTTTCTGATTTAATCCTTGTAAAATTTTTTATTCTTTGTATTTCATTTTTTTTAATTAGTATTATATATGTATTAAATTATTATTATTTATTATGCTAAGTCATTTTATTTAGTTTAATATTATTTATATATTACATATTATTTTATAATTCGTATATTATTTATTATGTTATATGTTTTAATGTTTGAATATATATATTATTATATTATATCATATATTACTTTTAAAATTTTATTTTTGTATAAATTTTATTTATATTGTATAACATATATTTTATATTATATATATTTATTTTTTGATTACTGTATTATATATATATATATTATTTAAAATTTTATATACTATTTATTTATAATTTTTTTATCATGTATTATATCTATATATGTATATACTAATTTATTAAATTATATTTATAATAAGTTACCTTCGACATTCATATATATCCTAAGTTTTTTTTTTTAAATATCGCTTACATGTATAATCATATTAGAGATTGACACATTCCTTTTATTTTTTTATAATATTCATTCAACGTAAATATATCATTTATTTATTTATTTATTTATTATTTGATTTGTCTATGGAATTTAATATTTATTTCTTGAATTTTTATATTTCATGAAAATTTTTAATTGTCGTTACATATTTTATATCCCATGTTTATCTATTTATGTTCTTTTAATCGTTTATTATCACTTAGCATAGTTCTGTTATTTGTTTTTTCATGTTATATTGTTCTTTAATTATTTATATTAGTAGTAATTGTTAATATATTTATAGTTATAGTAAATTGCTATTAAGTATGTACATCATAATGCATCAATCTAATATCTTACTCAAACCATTGTTTTATAAAAACATCTTTTGAATTGACGCATTTTATTAGTTTTAAAAAAAATACGGTGATATCTAATATTTGGGGACTTCGAGAAAAATTGTGCCCTAACTCACTGGGTTTTGATTTTTATCGTTGAACTTAAAATATTAAGTATCCCTTTTCTTTTAAAATTGAAATTTATAAATTTCCAAATCAAAACTTATTCTCGGGAATTCAAAACGTTATATCCTAACTTATTGGATATGATGTTTTGTGTCTCGAAATAAGAATTTTCTAAATAAAGGAGCCTAATTTTGAAGCCATGAGATGTTATATCCTAACTTACTGGGTATAACATTTTATTTCTTTGAGATAGGTAAGTCTTGGTTTTCTTTCTAATAAAAGGATCATAATTTAAAAATTTTCAAATTTCCAACATTAGGACATGATTTTATCAATTAGGTACCAATTTTGGGCGTTACGAGAGTGCTAATCCTTCCTCGTACGTAACCGATTCTCGAACCCTTTTTTTCTTGAATTTCGTAGACCAAAATTAATCTTTAAAAAAAAAACGTTTTATAAGGTGATCCAATCACACCTAAGCAAAAAAGGGATTGGTGGCGACTCCCGTTTTCGTTTTTAAAAGTCGACTTCCATTTTTATAAAAACTAAAAAAAATGGTTTCGACAATGTAGTGGTTAACAGTGTGAATAAATGAAAATTATGGGCTGCTAGGGGCACTATGGTAATTCGGCTAGCATGGGTTAGTCTTGAATTTCATTAATTTGTGATTTTGTGAAATAAGGACTAAATTGTGAAAAATGTGAAATTTGTGGGGAAAAGTGTAAATGTGTTTGGACTAATTTGAATGAATAGATTATTGAATAAGTTAATTTTGAATACATTTAGATCAAGAAAAGCCGAATTCAGATCTAGATTGGGGAAAAACGAAAGTTATCGACTAAACGACTCGATTCGCCATTTTAGCATCCGAGGTAAGTTCGTATGCAATAAGCATTGTTATAATTATGCTTTTTAATACTTTGATATTGCATAAATTGTATATATGAGACTACATTTATGTTCGACGATAAATCAGCTGTTTGTGGCACTTAGTGTGCGATTTGATATAGCTTCAGCTAAATATGGCACTTAGTGTGTGATTCAAGATAGCTTTGGCTATTTATGACACTTAGTGTGCTATTTGGAATAGCTTCGGCTATATTTGGCACTTAGTGTGCGAGACTGAGATAGCTTCGGCTATGTAATGCACTTAGTGTGCAGGATTATAATAGCTTCGGCTATGCGATAGCACTTAATGTGCGAAACATCGAGTATTCGACAGTGTTACAAGAAGGTATGAGTTCGTTATGAATTTGTACAGGTATGTACATGTAAGTATGAAGTTCAAATAGAAAAGGTTATGATTTTGCATATAAGTATATGAATAAGCTTATGGAAGGTTTGATATTATCAAGAATTATACATTAACTTGTTCAAATTGATGATTTGTGTTTTATGAATTGTTGAGTATATTTAGTACGAACTTACTAAGTTTTGTAGCTTACCTTGTTTGTTTTTCCCGTGTTTTATAGTGAATTCAAAGCTAGCTCGGATTCGGGGATCATCAGAGACTACGTCACACTATCCAACCATCTACTTGGTACTTTTGAGTTGTGTATATATTGTATATGGCATGTATAAGTTTGAGTCATTTTCGTATGTTTGATGAACATGTATTTTGAGCCATTTGAGTTGGCTTATGATAATGAAAGTTGATGATGTTTATAAATGTGCAAATGGTTCTATTTTGAGTTTGGTAATTGACCTATATTGTGTGGTTGAAGTTGAATCTATAATGCTAAATGATATTAGGTAATTTGAAAAGCTATGTGCTTGAGAATTAATGATTGATAATGTATGTATGGAACGGTTTAGTTGATTGAATTGAATATGTGAATTAGGTATGAAATTAGATGATAAATTGTAGCATATTTGTAAATTATATTGATGGAAAAGAAAGGGTATGATTTGAACATTGGTTGATGTTATTTGGATGCATATTAGTACCTTGAATTGGCACCATTTGTGCTTGTGTAGATATATGCAAAATTGGGGTGGAAGAATGGCTTGGTAAATAGCCTATTTTTGTCAACACGGGCAGAGACACAGGCGTGTGTCTCAACCGTGTGTGACACACGGTCAAGTTACACGGTCGTGTGTTCCCTGGTGTTGAAATTAAATTGAAGTCAGTATACTTTACACGGTCTCACACATGGGCGTGTGACTGGCCGTGTGGTATAAGTCAGTATACCTTCCTAATTGGCACACGGCCTAGCACACGGGCGTGTGACTTGGCCATGTTGCATAAGTCAGTATACCCTACAATTTTGGCACGGCCTAACACACGGCCTGACACACTGACGTGTGTGGCCACTTCAAAGGGTACACGGGCTAGACACATGGGCGTGTAGTCAGTCGTGTGACCCAAGTGAGTATGTATGCCCTGTTTTCACACGGCCTGAGACACGGGTGTGTCTACTAGTCGTGTGAGACACACGGCCTGTTCACACAGGCGTGTGACCCTTGTTTACAAGAAAAATTTCTAAGTTTCCAGAATTTTCGTATGCTATCGGTTTAGTCCCGAACCACTTCTAAAGCATGTTTAAGGCCTCATAGGCCCTTATAAGGGATAATGTGATTGTATTGAATGATTTATGAGAATGAATACTTATCGTTGCATAAATGTATGCTATATATGTTGTGAATTGATCGGTAATACCTCGTAAACCTATTCCGGTGTTGAATACGGGTGAGGAGTGTTACATTAACTTCTCTCGATTTATTGTTTTCAACAATCATGTTTTAGGATAATCTATAAATAATCATGTTTTAGGATAATCTGTAAATAATCATGCATTGGAAATTCACACTAAAATGACACTATATAGTACAAGTAATCCAAACAGAAATTTTTAAAGCATAAAAACATAAGTATTTCCCCTATCTCAACAATTACTTGAAATTCAAACTAAACAAGAATTGACACCCTCACTAAGGTTCACTCAAAGCACTCAAGATGTTTAAGGTTCAAGTAATGTGCACTCAATAGTTGAACAAGAAATGTTATTACCATAGGATTGCTTGAAAATAAAATCTTCACCATTATAGAAATAAGATAACACACCAATCAAGAAGTCTTTACAAGGTTGTAACGGGGCTTAGGTTAAGGGTGCTAAAAATGTCATAATAGTTAGTTACAATCTAGAGTTGAGTTGATTAGTTACCAAACAAAAAAAATTCAGTTGTTGAATTAAAATAATTTACACCAACAAGAATTGAAAAGTGAGTATGAGCTTTTATACAAAATATAAGACTAATGATTCAAGCTCAATTTAATTCTTTTTTTCATATTTTTTAGAACAAAGAGAAAATTCATCAATGCAAATGATAAAGCATATTCAGGCAATTAACCAAATTAAATCTCAACAAAAAGGGAGTTATTAAAAAGAATGATTTACAAATTTAGTGTGGTTTACGAGTTAACATGAATGGTTGTTAAGTAAAAAAAATGTGTTAGGATCAATAGGGTTTACTAGAGGTTAATTCAACTGGTAAGCTATTTAAATGTTAAGCGGGTTAAATCCTAAGTTCCTCTATCATCTCAGTATATCAAATCAATAATGTGGTCATGACATGCATAACCGAAGCAAGTTCTAAAATAACAAATCAAGTTGACATACTTAGAACCAAAAATAAAATGAACACGAAGTAATGCTCTATAGGCTTAAAAGCTCACAAAAATTTATAGTTTTGATGTTAAACTTGTAAATTTAATTTTTCAAAATAATGTTTCAGTTTAGGGAAATAACCTAAAATAATAATTTCTAAAAAACGACTTATCATGCTTGACTCTCTCATGTCTTGAAGTATAAAAAACACAATGAATAAAAATTCACAAATTAATCCCAAATAGAATCAACAAAAACTCCAAACTTAATAAATTTAACTTTAATGTTAGGTTTGAGAAAATTACTTAAACGCAGAAAATAATTCTAGGATTGTATCGCATAAACATATAAAATACTCCCCACACTTAAGATGTACATTGACCTCAATGTACAAACAAATATAAACACAATAAGCAAAATATCATAAGTGAGGAAGAGAACTGAAACTGCCATGAATTTGGATGATTTCGCCGGAATAGTGAAATCCGAAAACGTAGGAGATCTTAAATTAAGTACATGATTTCGAGCATACTAATAAGAAAATAAACAAAAAAATAAAAATAAAGAGATGACAAAATAAATAGAAAAACAGTCGAAAAAATAACAATAAAATGCATAATAAACATATAAGTCTGGAAAATAAAATAAAAATAAAGATAGTTCAGTGCACTTTTGGATACATGACAGTGGCGAAGATAAAGCGGCGGTTAGAGTTTGGGTTTGGTGAAATGGGGTAGGAAAGAAACAAAAGAAAAGAAAAATAAAATAATCTAGCTTTAAAAGAAGGGTACATGACCATGTAGGCTACACGGGCGTATATCTCACTGAGGCCGTCTGGCTTATAAAAAAACTTTTAAAAATTGCTCTAGTGTTCACACGACATGGGACACGCCCGTGTGTCTAAGCCGTGTGCACCACACAGCCATGGCGTAATGCCATGTGAATCCACTCAAACCATGCGTGTCAAAAGAAAATTGAAAAATTGGCTCCAGTATTCACACGGTCCATGACACACTAATGTATCTAGACCGTGTGTACCACACGATTGTGTCGACAAGCCATGATCCATTCCGCCCATGTGGGTGTATTGTTCTCTTCTCCCACGGCCGTATATAGGGGCGTGTGGGTCACATGGCCGTGTGGTCTACCCCAGACCACGTGGATCATTTTTTTTTTTTAATTTTTTAGGTACCATATGAACATTGCTTTAAAAGTTGTGAATTGAAATTCATAGGATTCAAGGAGACATAACACACGTCGCGACCACGTCCTTTTGTATTGGCAATAATAGAGGCGAATCTAAGGGGGTAGGCAGGGGCCTCGCCCCCCTAAAATGGAAAATTACGATTTAGCCCTTCTAAAATTTTTAAAAAATTTAAATTAATAAAAGTAAAATTACACTTTACCCGCCTAAAATTATAAAAATTTAATTTATTCCTTCAAAAATTATAAAGATATAAACAATTAAAAATTAAAATTTTATTCGACCCCTAGAAAAAATTTCTAACTTCACCACTAGGCAACAATATCCATCTCAATCAAAACTCAATTGACTAGAGATATAAGATTTAAATGAAAAATGTGTTAGTGTTAATTTCATAAGAAAATAGTAAAACTGTTACGCTAAGGACCGCACCAAAATCAGAGTCAATCAAACATATCAACCGTCTCTACTAAATTCCATTGACGAAAGTAATGAAAAAAGATATGATGAAGATCAGAGGGTTTGATTTATTAGAAACTACGCTACAATATCACAGTGAAAGTAGGGGTGAGCAAAACTCAATTTGACCAGAAAAAATCGAAAACAAATTTTGAATTTTGAGTTAAACGAATCGAGTTATACGAGTCAACTCAAATTTTTTTTCGAATTTCGAGTTCGAATCGAGTTGAGTTTTAGAATTCGAATAACTTGAATAATTCAAATAAATCAAATATCAAACTATAATATTTTACACTTTTACCCAAACACCTTGATAATACTCTAGAATAACGTATTTTTATGTGTTAATTATGTGTTTATTCTGAGTATGATCTTACTAATTTGAGCTATTTATGATCTTTTATCTCATAGGGACTAAATTGGAGGCAAAAGCGAAATTAAGGGCCAAAAGCGTGAATTTAGAGATAAAATGGGCTAATATGTGACACTGGGAAAAGTTGGTGCCAAAAGTACAAGCATGGAGGACACAAGGGTTGAAATGCAAAAAGAAGAGATTTTATTCTATCAAATTCTATTTTAATTATATTAGGATAATTAATATTAAGATAATTATTAAGGATTATTTAATTTTAGGATTTTATTTTATTTATCTTCAATTAAATGTATTTATCTTTTGGGAGTTTAACTAGGATTAGACTATCTCCCCTAGATATAAATAGGGGATGAAGTGACTCAAAATGCATCCATCTTTTTCTGTAAACACTCTCCCCTCAAAGATCTAGGCTTTTGTTCTTTCCATATTTTCTTTCAATAAAATTCCCTTTTCCATTTTTATAATTATTTTCTTTTACACCACAACCATGAGTCACTAAACCCATCTAGCCGAAGGTTGTCGATGTTCCCCAAAAAAGGGTTCTTGAGGCTTAGAATCCGTACTTAGCCTTCTCGCCAAGTATTCATCGTTTCTCCGCACTACGGGGCTGACGCTTCCGTCCATGTCCCTTAAGAAGTAAACTTTTCAACGTATGTAAAGGTGACCGCTTTATATGTTTTGGAAGGATTGCACAATCGGTTCGTTAACTTACTGCGTCAAAGGTTGGTGAGCCCAAGAGACAAAATGACGTGGGATTCACCATTGAGAAGCGTTGATCTAGCATAGACGATCCCACAAAAACGATTGCAGGCTAGAGTCAGGTTTCTTAAATTCGTAAGTCTAAATTCTTAGAGCTGATGGTCGTAGGCGTCCTCTTCCACCATAACTGACTTACTTGGTTTGAGAAGGGTCATCTAAAAGCCGAGGATTGAGCCCAAGGCGGATCTAGGTAATTGGAGGATGGAATCTCGCCACATAAGAAACTCTTTATTTTCTCAACTCTGTTTATTTTTATTTTTGTTTTAATTCTCGTAATCATAATTTCAGTCAACTTTAAATTTTGCTTTTATTTTTTTAAGATCAACTTTTAATTCATTTTTTTTTATTTTTCAGGAACGCAGGTTTTCTTGGGCAAGATTCTACCCAATATTTCACGAAATTAAATATTTTGCAAACCAGTCCCTGAGAATTTGACCCACTTCCCTTTTACTATTTTCTTCCATTATTTATTAGTGATAGGATAATTTTGGTGCTTTCAACGACCGCACCACTCCCAAATATTTTTACTTTTCTCTCAAAACTTTTACTCCTTTCCATTTTCCCCCCAAAACTTTTACTCCCCTCCTATCCCAACCCCCCATCTACCCAAAATCTATTTCCCACCAAAATTTTACTCTCCCATTTACTTTTACTCAAAATTTTACTTCCAAAAACTCTCAAAACTTTTTATTTTCCCCCAAAATTTTTACTCCCTCCCACTTTCCCCCTAAAACTTTTACTTCATTCCCATTTCACCTCCCATCTCCCCCCCCCCAAAATTTTCTAAAATATTTTCCCTCCAATATTTTACTCCCCTCTATTTACTTTCCCTCCAACTTTTACTTCCCAAAACTTTTTATTTTCCCCCTAAACTTTTACTTCTCACCCTTTACTTCCAAATAAAAAATCAGAATTATCCAAAAAAATTCCTAAATATAAATAGTAATAATTTTATTTATATTATTAAATTAAATTTCACATTTTATATTATTTATATTATTGAATTGTATAGTCATATTGAATATTTATATTAAAATTGAATTATTAATGATGCCATAAATATTCGTGTTAAATTTTATATTGATATCAATTTCACATTTTATCTTTAAAATAACTTTTATTAAAAAATCACATTTTTACATTTAATATATATTTTAATTCCAAAATATATAGTGACAAGAATCTGAAGATAATTGAAACAATTAAGCAAGTAAAGAAGCTAACCCGTATATAAAAGATTAATAAATAAATTATGAGGTGATGAAAGTTAATAAAAAAACTGATTACGGTGAACAAATTTTATTATGGTAGGTGAAAGTGGTTACAAGGACCCAAAATTATTTTTAAAAATTTAACTCGAACAAATATATTCGATTCAAATTCTATTTCACTCGACTCGATTCGAGAAAATTTTAAATCAAATTAGAATGATAAAATATAATTCGTCAACTCGATTAACTCGAAATTTTTTATTCGATTCGATTCAATCAAACTCTCATGCATAGGGTTGGAAACTTTCATGCATCCAAAGGAGAACCATCAAGGGGTATGAAGATGCGGCTTAGAGTAAAACATCGCCAATAGGTATAAAAGGAGGAGGACAAGCAACTTCTCCTCTTGCCAAATTTATTAGATAAAAAAAATTCCTAGAAAATTTGTAAAATATACAAAATTAAAAATAGAAAAGAAAATCAATCTGTATTTCGCTATATATATTCCTCACAGGAATCTTTGCAAAGCTTCCATTTTTCTCTTTCTCCTTAAAGTTTTATTTTTTCTATTTTTTATTGTTTGAATATAAATTTGTACAATTACTAAATTTGAATTCTGGGTTGCAAAGAAAAAAATGGATTAGATTTTTTTTGTAAGAAAGGACACAATTGACAAGAGAACATATTATTTGAAGGGGGCAAGGAAAATAGAAGAGAAGAAAGGGGATGAAATTAACCTCCTGTATTCTTATTCTTATCAAGCCTCCTCTCAGATCATAGATTTTTGCAAGTTTTGGCACTTGAGTTTCATTTGATTGGTGGGTTTCTATTTTTTTTTTTTTTGCGACGAATCTGGGTTTGGATTTTCGATGTTTTGCTTAAATTTCCAATAAATATATAAAACTATATCAAGTTTCTGATTGATCGTCCATCTGGTTTTTTTTTTTTTTGGCCCTCTCATTTCTAGATTCCAGGTGAAGTTAAATTCTGGATTGGTCGATTGATTGATCGTGGAAGGATCTGTTTGTTTCTAAATTTTGAATCAGAGAGAAAATTTTCATTCTGTGTCGAATTACACTTTTTGTTGTTAAAATAAAAGGTAGTGAATGGTATCTTTGTTATTGTGATTGGATGGCTTTAGTCAATAAAATGCGCAATTTTGATTCTTTATTATTAATTTGATTTTCCAGGAAGGAATGGTATGCTATTGGTTTTTGATTGGTCCTTGTTGTTGCAATGCAATTTTCATGGATTACTTTGGATCCAGTATTGAATTTGGCCTTTTATGTTAAAGTTAGCATTTGATTTGCATTTGCGGATAGTTTGGACTTTGTAATGACAGAACTAGTTCTATATTGCAGAAAACGATGTCTGGGAATGGTAAGCTATTTATTGGTGGGATATCTTGGGACACCAATGAAGAGCGTCTCAAGGAGTATTTCAGTACCTTTGGTGAAGTGGTCGAGGCAGTGATCATGAAGGATCGGACCACAGGGCGTGCCCGTGGTTTTGGTTTCGTTGTTTTCTCTGACCCAGCTGTTGCTGAGAGAGTTATATTGGAGAAACACAACATCGATGGTAGGATGGTAAGTTGTTGATCTTTAAGCACTACTTTTTAGGTTAATGTTGTGCAATGTACTATTCATTGGTGCTATTAGCTTATTGAAGCAAGAAGTGAAGATTCAATTCCTTATTGGTGTTATGAACCAGATATCTAATTGCAGGAATTCGTAAAATTCCGGTTCTGAGTCCAACTAAATTTCAAAATTGAGCCAAGAGTAATTGTGCTTCCTCTTTTTTTATCTTTTTCTTTGCGATTGCTATTGGTTATGTTTGTAGTTCTCTTAATTTGGAATAATTACTTATTTTTAGCTGAAAGAATTTGAGCTGTTTAAGATTTATTTTCATCATTTAGTTACCTGTGCTCAGGTGGAAGCAAAAAAGGCAGTTCCTAGGGATGACCAGAACATTATGAGTAGAAGCACCAGTAGCACCCATGGTTCACCTGGTCCAGGTCGCACAAAAAAGATTTTTGTTGGTGGTTTAGCATCTACAGTCACAGAGAGCGACTTTAAGAAGTACTTTGATCAGTTTGGAAATATCACAGATGTTGTGGTGATGTATGATCACAACACCCAAAGGCCTAGGGGTTTTGGATTCATCACTTATGATTTAGAGGAGGCGGTGGAAAAAGTGTTGCTAAAAAATTTCCATGAACTGAATGGTAAAATGGTTGAGGTTAAACGGGCAGTTCCCAAAGAGTTATCTCCTGGCCCCAGTCGTATTCCCCTTAGTGGATATAACTATGGTCTGAATAGAGTCAACAGCTTTCTTAATGGCTACACTCAGGGATATACGCCAAGTAGTGTTGGTGGCTATGGACTTAGGATGGATGGTAGATTTAGTCCAATTGCTGGTGGTCGAAGTGTGTTTCCTCCTTTCGGTTCTGGTTATGGAATGGGCATGAACTTTGAGCCAGGGTTGAACCTAAGTTTTGGAAATAGTGCAAACTTTACTAGTAATATGAACTATGGGCGGGGATTGAGCCCTTACTATATTGGCAATACCAATAGATTTGGTAGTCCTATTGGATGTGATGGGACTACTGGAGGTAATACTTCCTTTTTCAGCTCAGTGACCCGTAATCTTTGGGGAAATGGGGGGCTCAATTATAACACAAATGCTGCTAGTTCTGGTGCATATATGGGATCTGGAAGTGGTAGTATAGGAGGAAGTTCCTTTGGAAATAGTGGAATTAATTGGGGTTCTTCTGCAATTTCTAGTCAAGTTGGAGGGAATAATGTTTCTAGCAATAGTGCGAATTTTGCCTATGGAACTGGTGATAATAGCTTTGGGTTGGGGACCGCAGGGTATGGGAGAAACAGTGGGACCAATGTGGCACCAACATCATCATATGTAGCATCAAATGGTGGTTATGATGGAGCCTTTGCAGATATTTATGGTGGTGCTTCAGTTTATGGGGATACCACTTGGAGATCATCAACATCTGAGCAAGATGATTCTGGTTCCTTTGGGTATGTACTTGGTGGTGCCGCTTCTGATGTTTCGGGTAAAAGTTCTCCTGGGTATGTTGGTGGTTATAGCGTTAATAGGAGACAATCAAATAGAGGTAAGACTTCATACTTAGCATCTAAAATCTATCTATAAATAATTTTCAGCTTGAGAAAAATTCCTTGTAAATGTTTTAAAGAATCAGTATTGATATTAATAGGAGTTTAGTAGCACAATCTTTTTTAAGTGTTTCAGAAGCAGAACGAAAGAAAATAGTTTCGTTCAAGGACTCTTCTAGCTAATATTTGGGTTAGGTCTTAAATTTGGCAACACCATTCCTCTTAGTGATATGATCTTTCATTTCTTAGTAGCTGCATGACGTGCTTGCTAGTTTTAGAAGAACTTTCTCTGTCAAGATTGATATACAACTTTCTGTACATAATGATCATATGATTCATTAATTAATTAATTGAGTGTAGTTGTGTATATTAAATGTGTATATCATCTACAATTGACAGTTCATATGACATCTCTGAATAATTTGGTAACTTTTGATAAATTGAATCTCCAAGGACGGAAGAAAAAGATAGCAAAGTTTTCTGTTGAGTCAGGAATGCTACTAAAAATTTAAGGTATGATATTAATATTGGTCTACGAAAATAATTGTTTGCTTTTACAAAGATACTTATCTTAAAGTAACAATAGCATAAACAAACTTGAACACTTCTGACCTATCTTATTGTTTAGCAGTTCTGTTGTTAAAGTGTTTGTCCTCGGACAAGTTGAGTTGGTTATTTTTGGCTGTCAATTACCTAGTGTTTTCCATTTCTAAGCCCGTGGTTCGAGGGTTTTGAATGCACAACTTTTTCCTAAAATTAGTTTCACTTTTAGCTTTATTTTCATTATTTTGTATGTATGATTTTCTTAAAAGAGTTTGTCTTGGTGCATTGTTTAGATATTCAGTTGTTGAATTACATTCTCTCTCTACTTATTCTTCCATGTGATTCTCTTTCCCTCCTATTTGTATATCTCTTTTTCACCTTCTCTTCAGTTTTCTTGTCCTTCTAACTTGTCCCACACCATTCATAGTCTTTTCAGCAGCTTATTGGTTATCTTATGTTTTTATGATCTTCTAGCCCTAACATTACTTGAATTGTGATCAAACATTCATTCCTTGATATCTCCTAAATCTTTTTAAGGTTTAAAGCATATTAATTATTTACAAACTTCTTCACTAGACATTTCAGTTTGACCTTTGCTTGAGCATATTAGGTTCTGGTATATTCTAAGTGGAAGTTCCATAATAGTTGCACTTTGATATTTGATTTATAGTTACGATTATTGTGAATATGTCAATTTATTATTTTGGACAGGCATTTTGTAGTGATTGCATGCTATTAACTTCAAAAGTCAAACACTTGTTCGGGTTTTGCCTAAGCAATTTGAAAAAATATGTAACGTTCACATCAGTCCATACAAACTAGCACACATAGATACGATCCCCTGATAACTCGTTGCAAGAGTTCTGTGTTTCTGTCACATTCATTTTTCATGGCACCTACAAATCTCAACTTTAATATAATCTTAACAATTACATGATTGCCTTGGAAAATTACTTCTCTCCTTTAAACTTTCACATGCCTCTAAGTGCTACCTTTGCTCTCTTCTCTTGTAATTTACCCTAAAACTTTTTTTGTCCTTTCGTTCTAACCAGATTTGGTGGTCTAATGCCCATTTTACAATCTTTCCTCTTGATTATCGTGTTGTCGGGTTTGTAAGCATAAAATTGATGAAGTGCTTAAAGAAGGATGTCAGAAATTGAATGGAAAATAGGAATGAGTTGGGTTTGGGCCTTGCATTAGTGTGGTTTAGCATTGTATTTTCTGATATGACATGGATCATGAACTTCAACCAATTTTCTTTTGATATTGACAGAGGTGTATCACTCTGTTTTCCTGACTTGTCACTAGTATCTAGTCTTTTTTTTTTTTTTTCTGTGAGACCCCATAATTTGCTTATGGGACTCTTTTATTATTCCTTGCTTCCTCATTTATTTAATTTAAGGTCACAAAAACGTGGGAGTTACTAATAAGAGAGCCAGATACAGTATATTTTGTTGTAAAAAAAGCATTAGTTTGTATCTAACCATTGTATAATATACTCGAACTAATATCTTTTCAAAAGGTAGAAGACAAATAAGGGGATGCCTTAGTCAAGTATCTTTTCTGTTTGTTCTTTTCTGTTTGTTCTAGTTATATTTGTTTAGAACCCATGCTTTTAATTCATAAGAAGAAGAATACATTTTACTTGGAGTATAAAAGGTGTGCTTTGTTAGAAATAGAGCTGCCCTGTCAAATTTAGGATAAGGACATCCATCGAGTAAACTTAATAGTTACCGTATTCTTTTAAAAGAATTAGCATTGGGGAAGACTTGGGCTAACAAGCAATTAATAATACATTTTTACTTATTAAGAAAAACCTAAATGTACATTATCCTTTGTTTCATTTAAGGTGAAAATTTTTTCATTGCCTTGTTTTGGAGGCTCCAGCGCTGTGAAGTAGCCTTATGTCTCTTAGAAAACTCGTCTTCACAAATGTTGTAAAACACCCAAAAGATGCTAGGTAGCCACTAGAAAAACATCAAACCAATTATTATTATCATCATCATCATCATTATTGTAACCTGTATTTGGGTGCAACTTGAATTTGCATTTTGTTCATTTTGTGGAGGATTGGCTGGTTTGATTTTACTTTACACATATTAATTATGAAATTTGTATTAACAAAAGTAGAATTGAAGTTACCAGTTGATGTAGGACATCAATGCATATTTGCTAGCCCTGTAATTTACTTTGAATGACAATTTAAATGAGCTAAAAATAGTATGATTAGACTGAAGAAGTAGATTGATATTTGGGATGATCATTAGAGGAGCCAAAATGTAAACCATACTTGCACAGAGGTGGAATGTTCTAAAGTTTCACTTTTGGCTTTCAGCAACAATTGGAGATTTATAGATTTGAAGGATTGAACTCCTTGGATACAAAAGAAGGGGGAAAAAAAAAAGAGAGGATTATTTTGACATTTGGTTTTGAAAAGAAAGGGAAAAGAGAGATTCTTTCATGATCATCTATGGAAGAAACTACTTGAGAATCTTATCCAGGAATAGAATCAAGCATATTATTGAAAAAGTGGGCTGGCAATTCTAAAGTTCTTTTAGAATTGGATCTTTTTGATGAGCAGGAATTCTACGAGAATTTGCTTGTTGGCTAATGAAAAGGGTCATAGGCTCAAAGTCTATTATTGGTTTATTATGTGCAGAGTTTCTTTATTAGATTGCCTTCTGATGTGTATCATTGCAATAAATGAGCTTCACCAACTGGCAAGTGGAAACCATTGTTAGTTTCATCATAATTTAAGTTTGAAATCTCTGATGCACTTG
The DNA here is from genome assembly GCA_005393395.2 of Gossypium australe. Lineage (NCBI taxonomy): Eukaryota > Viridiplantae > Streptophyta > Magnoliopsida > Malvales > Malvaceae > Gossypium > Gossypium australe. The sequence continues at coordinate 23,916,082 of CM016624.1, forward strand.
TGATTGCTTTAATACTATCTTTGTTACTTAGAAATTAACAAAACATGTTTCTCAATAGTTTTTAAAAGGATGAAGCGTGAAAAATGTCCTTAGAAAAAAAGATAAAAATACAATTAAGTCCTTAAGTAAAAAATTCATCCTATTAAACTTTAATGACCCGAAAAATTAATTAAATTTTTCCATTAACGAAAACCATCAATTGATTAATTTGATCATTAACGATGTTGACATTGCATGTTAAGTCAGTAAAAAAATAAAAAAAGTCAGTAAAAAAATAAAAAAAATAAGTAGTGTTAAAGTAGCATGTCACGTCAATAAAAAAAATGAAAAAAATAAGTGGTGCTGATAAAACTTAAAAATTATAAAAAATTAATAAAAGTATATATATCTAGAATGAATCTAGATAATTGTTTGTCCAGATGCATTTGAATATGAATACATAGTTTTTTGAGTGAAAAGCTATAAAAAACATTTTTAAAATTATAAAAATTAATAAAAGATTATAAAAAATTAAATATGTAAAAAAATAAAAATATTAATAATTCATAAATATTTCAAAAATTATAAACGCTAAAAAATTACAAAAAGTTTCTAAATTTTTAGAAAAACCTTAAAATTTTAAAAAATATGAAACACAAGAGTTTCATGTTTTTAAGTCATAAAACATGAATGTATACAAAAATTTCATCTTTCAGTTTCATATTTTATAATTTTTTAGATTTTTTGAAAATTCGGAAACTTTTTTATAATTTTTTGAAATATTTATAATTATTAATAATGTTTTATTTGAATTTTTACATATTAAATTTTTTTAATCTTTTTTTAACTTTTATAATTTTATTTTTTTTATAGTTTTGCATTCATCTTGAATAAATTTGGATAAAAATATATTTAGCTTAATTTTTTTTCATAATTTTTATTTTTTAATTTTTTGTTGACATGACATGTTACACCAGTGCAATTAATTAATTTTTTTAAATTTTGTTGATGTGACATGTCACATCAACATCGGTTGCCATGTCAATATGCCATATTAGCATTGTTAACAGTCAAATGGGTCAACTGACAATTTCTATTAATATTTAATCAAAAATATTTTTGGGGATCATTAAGGAATCAATAATTTTTTTCCAAGATTTTTAATTGCATTTTTATTTTTTTACTAAGGTGTTTTCAAAAACATATTCTTGAGTTGGTTTCATTACTCTTACACAAATTTTTTATTTTGTATTGGATCCAGGAATCGCTACCTAAAAGATGATTTCAGTTTATGGCAATACTGTAGGTGAAGATATATATGTTGTGAAGCAGGTGATCTGTGAATTCCCTCACTAATACTAGAGTGCCTGTTTTGAAGAAGTAAAGTTAGAGTTAGAGATAAGAAGGGATTTTGTGTCAAGGCTTGAGGTTTGAGTTAGAGCTGCTTTGGTATTTTTTTGATATAAACAGAAATGTGTGATGCATCTCATGTGAGGCTAGGTTTTGTGTTCTGTAACGGTTGTGGCTAAGTATGCCTTGTTTTCTCGTCTTCCATTATTTGAGTTTGTGTTTCAGTCAGATTGTACGTGAGGTATTAGTGTGAAACATTGAAATAGTCTGCTTCTTTCTTCATGAAATACTGAAATGGAGGATTTGAAACTGAGTTTTGATGTTATAGTTTTTTGTTTGTAATAATCTCATATTATACCCCTCCACATGTTCACCAATTAGACGATCATTAATCATAGGAGAGGATGTGGATGATCCGAAGTTGCTCCCTCCTGCATAAGGTTATAAACCAGCTTAACGGGTTTCTGATTGAAATTTCTTTTTCTCCTTTGGGGAAGGGAATGGGAAACAACCCATAATTTATGGGATTTGATGATCGAAGGAATGTCTCACACACTGAGGTGGTGAGTTTCATAGTTTGGTAGGGATCTTTGGCCATGCCTGGAGCTAATGATTTGCGCCGTTGATTGCTGTTTTTCTTTTCTTTTCTAAACATAAAGAAAGGAAGACTCAACATGATCTGTTTAAAAACAAGTTAAGCATTGTACATGAAGGTAGTCTGAAGACCCAACATGGTTAAGGGTGGAACGTTGTTAGAGCATTTTAACTAATTATATCAGATAAAATTAATTTAACCCCTACAATTTTACATTGATAAAAAAGTAAAAACAAATTTACATTCTTCTTCTTTTTTTTTTTTTTCATTTTACAAATGAATATATTTTTTAAACTCTTACAGTTTTTCGTAAATATCAAGTCACGTGAACTTAATCTAAAATTTCTCTCAAATATGTCAATTAAGAAAATTGAAAGCACATATATTTTATATTTTTGTCACCCTGTATTTTTTTTATTCTATTTTATTCTCTAAATTTACATCTTTTACTGAAACATATATATATATATACATACACACACACACACACTATTTTTAAAATTTTTTTTTTGTCTTGTCTAATCTCCTTTCTTTACTTAATTTTGAATCTATTGCTTACACATATATACTAGGTTATTATCAATATATATGCTTCTTTGACAGGTTAAATTCACTACATTCAAAAATAAGATATTCGAAAAAAAATGTTAAAATTTAGAAAAAGGAATTTAAAATAGAAAAAAAATATGTAGGTATATTTTTATCTTGGGAATAATAGCAAAATAGATCAGATTGCAAGGAATTTAGCAAGTAAAGTGTTAGAAAAAAAATCCACCATCAGAACTACTAGATACAGCTTTTTTTTCTATAGAAAAAAGTGTGAAAAATATTAAGTAGATGGAACTTACTTATCACTTAATAGAAAATAAATTTATTATTATTTTTTATTTTTTATAATTAGTTTATCATTTATCAAACAATCTAATTATACTCGATATTCAATTTCAAGTGACATACCAAACAAATTTTATATCTTAAATTTAACCCTTAATTTTTTAGTAATTATTTTTTCAGCACTTAATTTCTTTTCATTTTTATCAAAATAATTAAAAAATTATAGTAAGAAAATGTTCCATAGGATCTAGGGCTACAAATGAATTGAGCTTCAACGAATAGATCTCTACTCATGTTCATTTATTTATTTTTAAGTTGGTTCGTATTTGTTAAAAATTTCAAAATTGTGTTTGTGTTCATTCCTTTAAAAATATTTATACCCACATTCACAAGTATGAGTTAAACGAGGATGTTCATGAATATTTTCATTAAGATATAATTAAGATATTTGCAAACAAAAAAAAAAATTGCGCATGAATAATAAATAAATAAACTATAAATAAACATATATATTTTTTTTGTTTTCATAGATCTAAAATAATCAAACATATATATGGATAATATATTATAAATAAAAATATAAACAATAATAATATATTAATTATATATAATTAAACAACAAACGAATTTTAAATAATTTATTAAACAAGTTTTAAATGAATTTAAAAAAATAATCGAGAATTAAATGACGTATTGAACGAGTTTTAAATTAACTTAAATGAAATAACATGTAATTGTTCATGTTTGATTCATTAAGTAAAAAAACTTTAAAATATTTTTCATTTTCATTTATTTAACTCGATAAATAAATAAAAAAATGAACTGATTATGAATTATTTATCACTGTGTTTGAGCTATTTAATTTTATAATTAACCCCTAAACTTAAATGTCAAGGTTTGTCACTACAACCAACGAGTGTTGGGTCAGGGGCGAAGCCAGAATAATTTTTTAGGGGGGCCGGATGAAATTTTAATTTTTTATAGTCTATATCTTTATAATTTTTAAAGGATTAAATCAAATTTTTATAATTTTAGAGGGTCAAAGTGTAATTTTATTTTATTAATTTAAAAATTAAAAAAATTAAAGACCTAAATAAAAAATTTCTATTTTAAGGGGCCAGACCCCTTAGATTTGCCTCTGTGTTGGTTGTAATAGTTTAACGCATTACACTGTTAAAAAAACAATCAAGTATAATGTCCATTCATACAAGCTAAATTTTCTAATCGATAATTGGGCAAGAAAAAACTTCAATTTAATTAGTTTCTTTTTATCACTACCAGGATGCTTGTTTTTAGTCAAAACTTGACTTACATTATTTAAAAATACTAATTTTTGGAGATCACATTATCATATCTTAATAAATTTTATAAATGTAGAATATAATTTATTGATGAACTATTTCCCACAAAATGTAGTTACATGTGGGTATTCCATAATAACAATTCCGCTAAGGATGTCCGAATTTTAATCAAAATGATAAAATTAGAAAGCATTTGGTTGGCTGTAGCTTTCTCAACTTCACTATATAAATGGTTTCAAACAGACACTAAATCCATACTCACTGCTTCTCCACAACAATTTCTCATTTAAAAATATAAATAAAGAGAAAAAAGATTATGGGTGTAAAAGAGATTATCACTGTCATCTCAGTATTATTATTGCTTTTCCCTTCAACCGTTAAACCCCGAGCTGTTGGTGGTGCTCAACCTGCTGGAAGTGCTCAATCTGCTGGAGGTGCGCAGGGTGGGGCGCAAGGAGGTGCACCGGGAGGTAGAGGAGGTGGTACTTTGGATGTAGTTGCCCAATTTGGAGCAACGGCCGATGAGAAAACAGATTTGAGTCAGGTAACTAAGCACAAAACGCACTTCATTTTATTCGTCAGTGGTGGAATATAAAAATTTTAAATGGTGTGTGTGTGTGTTTAGCCATTGCTGAATGCGTGGAAAGAAGCATGCGCATCGCCAGCTCCGTCCAAAATAGTGATTCCTGCAGGGACGTTCCTTTTAAGTCGAGCAGTCCTGGAAGGTCCATGCAAGGGTCCTGTCGATATTCAAGTTCAAGGCACCATAAAGGCTCCGCCTGATCCTAGTCATTTCAAAGACGATATCTGGGTTATGTTCAACCACATCGAAGGGTTTACGATGTCCGGCGGTGGTATTTTCGATGGCCAAGGAGCCCTTGCTTGGTCCAAGAACGACTGTCATAAAAATAAAAAGTGTACTTTATTTCCCATTGTAAGGTTTTCTTTCCCTACGCAGTAATTTGTTCTTTTTACTCTAAACCTAATATTCATGTCTCTCTCTTCTGATTTGAGACAGAACATAAGATTCAATTTTCTGACGAACGCCTATATACATGACATAACCACCAAAGACAGCAAACAGTTTAATGTTAATGTTTTGGGATGCAAAAACATTACTTTCGAGCATTTCACCGTCACTAACCCCGAGCATAGCTTAAACACCGATGGAATTCACATCGGGCGATCAGATGGAGTCACTATTCTGCACTCGGAGATAAAAACGGGGGACGATTGTGTTTCTTTGGGTGATGGTTCTAAGAATGTGGTCGTCAATGGAATTAGCTGCGGTCCTGGTCATGGTATTAGTATCGGCAGTCTCGGAAAGTTCCAAGGTGAAGAACCGGTTGCCGGAATTAAAATTGTGAACTGCACCATCACTAATACTATGAATGGTGTTAGAATCAAAAGTTGGCCAGCCTCTTATCCCGGCACTGCATCGGATATGCATTTTGAAGATATAACGATGGATAATGTTAGCAATCCTATCATTATCGACCAACAATATTGCCCATGGAATCAATGCGATTTAAAGGTATGTACTTCACCAAATCTTTGATAGAGTGGAAATGGTTAAATGGGTATCTAACGCATTATTATTGTTGCTTTAATACAGAATCCATCACGAATTAAGCTTAGCAATATTAGCTTCAAGAACATCCGAGGCACTGCTGCAGGTAAAGAAGCTGTGAAGCTTTTTTGCAGCGCCGGATTCCCATGTGAAGGTGTGGAACTCTCAGACATTGACCTTACTTACACTGGACCCGATGGACCTGCCATATCCCAATGTTCCAATGTCAGTCCCAAACTTAGTGGCAAGCAAAACCCTCCTATATGTGCAGCCCCTGCCACAACAAGCCCCGGTGGCCAAGCAGGCCCCGCCAAAGCAAGCCCTGGCAGCGAAGCAAGCCCCGGTACAACTGCTTAATCAAATAGGAGTAGAATATGAAATTGTTCTTGTAAATAATGGGAGAAAACATATCCCCAGACATTTATTTTAATTTCTTAGTCTTTTATTTATTTAGATTTTATTTATATAAATACCAAGTAAATGTCCAATTTTTGGTTATGTAATTTACACGGGTAGTTGTCGTTAAACCTACAACTACTTGAAAAAATATAAGATTAATAGAAACCAGTAAATAGGGTTGTATCCAACGATATTAATAATAATTTTAGTTCTTTAATAAATAAGTAAAATAATAAAGATAAGGGGGTTGCAATTAAAAATTGAAACAAAGTAAAAAGAAACTCATAAAATAAAATAAAATTAAAAGCGACTATGTCTAAGTTCCCCCAATCTTAATTTAACAATGTCCATTTATAGTGCAAAAATAATATATTGGAGAAAATTCAAAAGTACAATTAATTATATAAAAGAAGAAAATTTCAAGATATTTTAGCAATTTTCGCATCAAACTTCCAGGCAGTTTATGATGTCTTCTTGATGTTTTTGGGCTTCATCCGTGAAAAAACTTCAATTAGAATTTTCAATTTTCTTCGAATCGACATATTATGGGCCCAAAATGGAGGTTTGTAGCTCACTAATGTTGCACTGTGTTAAAGACCAAATCGCAAAACTTTTTAAAAATAAACTTTTTCTCCAATTATTCCCTAAATCAATAATAAATAAAATATAAGTATAAATAATATAATTAAGAACATAAATAGCATAATTCAAGAAGAGAACTATCACAAAAGTAAATAGAGAAATTACGTGTTTATCAATACTCAAAATTTTGATCAAAATAGTTGTATTAGCCCAAATTCATCCGGGCCCAAAATCCAAACCCACAAAACCCAATTTAAAAAAAAAGCAAACCCAATAAGCCCAACAATAAACCAGCCCATTACCAAAAAAAAAAAGAAAAAAGACAAAACAAAAAACCTTAGGATTCTACTCCACCAGCGGCGCTCCCCCCATCTCCTACCCCTCCACTAGCCTCCACTTGTACCTGCAAAAGCAAGAAAAAGGGGAAACAGTAACAAGCAAAAAGAAAGAAAGTATTGTATTTTATTGCTTGCTTTTTCTTTTATTATTTTTGGCTCCATAAAAGCCGAATGGGGAACCATGTAATAGGAGGTTTTTTTTTGTTTCATTGAATAAAAGAAAAAACAAGGGATTGAATACAAAGAAAAAAAGAGATTCAAATGTATCAAAAACAATAGTAAGTCTCTTTTATTTTTATTTTTATTTTCTTTCTCTTTTATTTTTCTAAAACTGTTCACATCTACACATTTTTTGTTTATCTCATTTCTCCTTTCATTTTCCTATTTTCGAATATCTATATACATACATATTTTATATTTTCTTCAAGAAAACAATTTGCATTTCTAAGAAAGTATACAAAAAAATACAAGATTTATCTTTTCCGGCCGCCATATGCGGTGGCCGGCGGTGGTGCCAACGACGGTCCCCTCGCCGGAGATTGGGTCCCTGCAGAGAGAGTTGAGAGAAAAAGAGAGGGGAAGAATTTTTTTTTAGAATAAGTAGCAATAATAAAAAACAAAAGGGAAAAATTAGTTTTATAACAAATACAAAACGACGCCGTTTCAATGGGTGCTGAAACCCCCCAAAACGACGTCGTTTTGGGGGGTTCGACCTGCGACCCGACCCGCTAGCTGGGAGATCCGCGTGTTTCTTTGGACAATGGGTTATTTGCACGCATGGTCCCTCCACTTTTATGGCCATCTGCAATTCGATCTTCTCTCTTTCATTTATTTTAAATTGGCCCCGAAATTTTATGCTTAATTCAGTTTAGGCCCCTTTCCTCCTTTGCTGTTATTTTTGCCATTTGATTGCTATTTTAATCTTGCTATTAATATTATTATTACTATTTATTTTCATTATTATCATTTACCATTTTTATTATTATCATTTATTATTATTATTATTATTATTATTATTATTATTATTATTATCACTATTACTACTACTATTATTATTATTATCTACTTTATTTTATCATCATTATTACTATTATTATTATGTTATTATTATTTCTATTATTGCTATTATTGTACTATTACTTGTATATACAATTACTACTACTACTACTACTATTATTATTATTATTATTATTATTATTATTATTATTATTATTATTCATACTATTCATTTATTATTATACCTGTTAATATCATGATTTGGTTCTTTCCATTTTTATAAACTTGTGTTACATCAATTTTTGCACGATACAAAATTGCTTTCGTTCTCAAAGGTAACATTCCGTGTTTAGAAATTCAAGAGATCGTACCCTAAAGTATTGAGTTTCGATTTTTCTCGTTTAATCTAAATAACTGAATATCCTTTTAAAATAAATGCATTTTTAAACAAAAAGTTTATTCTCGGAAATTCGAAATGTCGTGTCCTAAAGCATTGGATGTGATGTTTTGTTATCCCGAGATGAGATTTTTAAAAACGAATGCAATGTCCCGTATTTGGAATTTCGAGAGATCGAGCTCTAACTTACTGAGTTCCGGTTTCTCATTTGTCAAATAATGGGATATCCTCCTCGAACTCGAATCTGAATTTTAAAGTCAAGAGACAAGTTTAATTTCGAGAGTCCAAAATGTTGTGCCCTAACTTACTGAGTACGACGTTTTATCTCTTGGAAATAAGAATGTCTTATCATCCACTTTCAATTTGTTCATGTTCTTTTAAAGAGGATCATATTTTCAAATCTTCTCAAATTTTCGACATTAAGACATTAGATAATCAATTAGGTACCAATTTTGGGCGTATCGAGGGTGCTAACCCTTCCTCGTGCGTAACCGACTCCCGAACCTGTTTCTTTGAATTTTGTAGATCAACATCGTTGTTTTGATAAATCAAAAGGTTTATTTAAAATAACCACTTTTTGAGGTGGCCCGATCACACCTAGCAAAAAAAGATTCGTGGCGACTCCCGTTTTATCATTTTCAAAACCCAAAGTCGATTTCCGCCTTTTTTCCAAAAAAGGGTGCTTTCGACAATAGTCTTTATTGATTTTTTTTTCTTTAGCTTTTATTTGATAATATAACTATACACAACAAGTCATCTAAAATAGCATCTTTGTTAAAAATTCCGTTAATCTAGTAATGGATTTTGATGTGGTATATTAGCCCATTGAGTGATTGACTCGTGATTTTTTTTTGAAGAGTGATTAACACGTGATTTTTTTTTGACTTTTGACTAAACCTAAGAACATTTCTATAATTAGTCCAAATCACTTTTTTTCTTTTCTTGAAATATGAATATTTCAGTGGGTGGCATCATTAACATTTAAATCCTCTTTAAGAAGAGAAAATTGAATGATGGCGATGATAAACTATGACCATAACCCCACCATTTCTTATGAGCGGTACTAGCGTTACACAATCAACCAATATAACAATTTTTAGTGGTGTCTTCAAAACATGGATCTATTCCTTAATTTCAAATGTGTGTGAAAACATTGAATTATGGAGTACTAATTCTGAAACTGAAAGTGATGTTACAACGAAAGGAACAAACACCTCATATAGAAAATCTGTTTGTATGATTTGACAAAATTTTCTAGAGTATTTTACAAATTAATTGTTGTGATTAATTATATCTTAAATAAAATGAAAGATTAAAGAGAAAAATGTCAGTGGTGATAACTACCATGAACAATTTTGAAGCCTTTAATCAACATAAGAAACATTCCCTCTTTGATTGCGTGGTGTCTCGGTCTTCACAACATTTCAAGAATGACCTAACTACAAGATGCTCTGAAGCATATGTCATGAAAGATGCTGATATAATTCCTCCAACTGCCAATTAGACCCAACCTGCTCTAAAAATGTCATGGACCATGAACATTAATCAGACTAATTCAAGAATATTTTAAAGAATTTCAAAACATTCCATTCAAAAGTTTAACTGCTAAAACCATGATGTCAAGTACACATGAAGGCTAAAGGACATTCCAATAGAAATGATCTCAAGAATGATCTTTTCCCTTTTTTTTTTCTTCTGATTTGAACATATTATTTTTTTATGTGAGAAAACAAGGATATACCATTAGAAATTACCTCAAAAACAAAGCAGAGATCCTAAAAATACATAGCAAGGGTGGGGCATGGTGGTCAGTGGTGTCATGCTAGAGGGTGGGCTCATTGGAAAGGGTGGGTCTTGTCATGGTTTGTCATGACCATCATTACATTCTTTCTTCTTAAAAAGAATTCAAATGTTGATAATACCACTATTGAATCCTCATACTGTGAATAAACAAAAAAAAAATATTTTTAACTAATTATATAGAGGTCCCTAACTTTAGTCAAAAGTTAAAAAATATTACGTGTCATCACTCAATGGGTTAATGTGCCACATTAGCAATCCATTAGTGGATTAATGAACATTTTAACGGAAGTGACTAATTTGAACAATTATCTTAATTAGAGTGACTAAATTGATAAAAAAAATTAGAGTGACCAAAATAAAAATAACGCTATTTTTTGGTGACCTATGGTTTAGTTTACCCTAGTATTATTTTTTCAAAGAATATATTGCGATCGAATTTTTGGTTATGTAGTTTATTTCTTTCTTTTTTTTCAATTTTAAAGTCAATCATATCGGCTTTTTTTTTTTTAGATAAATAACCCAAAAATATTAAAATATGATGAAAATGACCTTAGTACTAGATTATATAGAAAAAAAGACCTAGTTTCTAGTGGCAATGGGTGCCTCTACTTCTCAAGGCGGCACCGCCTCAAAATGTGACCCAATCATTGTTTCATAATTACAAATATCATAAGATGAAAAAAAAATTATTTTCTTTAGTGTCACCATTTCCCAAGGCGGCACGCGTATAAATTTTTTATCCCACTATATTTTCACGTATATTTCTAGAGGTAAATGAAAAATAAATAAATATTTTAGTATTTTTGGTGCCGCCTCCTTTAATGGAGGCACTAAGTTACCATGTTTTTGTTGGTGCCACCTCCTTCCATAGAGTCACCAATATCTGTAAAAAAAAAATATATTTCTCTCTGGTGACTACTCGAGATGTGGCAGCATCAGTATTTTTTTTTTGAAATTTTTTGGGGCCGCCACTTCACATGGAGTCTCCAAAAACAATAATTATTTTTTCCTGGTCCCTACTTTAGATGTGGTGGCACCACCAAAGATATATACCCCCAGCGCCAACTTAACATAAGTAAAGGTCTTAATTTTTTTTATGTTGAAAGAAAAAAAAAGTGTTATGTTGAAGGAATGGGAGATATTTATTATTATGATGTTGTTTAACGGAAAAATTGTTATGTCATGACAGTTATATATAAACAACTCATAAAATATAATATCGTTTTTAGGGTAGTAGTTATGTAGTTAAGAGTTTTTGTTGGCAGTTGTTACACGGTTAATAGTCCATCCCCTATCGAAATACCCCATTTAACATTAAGGGAGATGGGGCTTCTAGTTGGTAGTGGTTACGCGGTCAAGAGTTTCTGTTGGCAGTGGTTACGTGGTCACGACCGCAAATTGGTTATGGTGTCAAGGGAGAAGCGTTGGCGTGAAAAGTGCTCTCAGGCGGGGGACGTGCTAGCGGAATGTCGTACCCCAAGAGAAACCAAAGATGAACACCATGGGGTTACTGATTGACCTGATTCAAGCAGAAGTTGATGGAATAGGGTAAAATATTGATTTTACTAGATTCTCAACTCTATAATGTGATGATTTCAATTGAAATTTTATTATTATTGTAATATTTGAAACGTTATTTGTTAAAGCCATATTTAATCTGTTAGTTATGTATATAAAATACGATTAGTGGAAGGAAAAAGTGTTTAGATGATAAGAAAAATAAATTTATTGTTCCATATAATCTGATACATAAATAAAAATATGTTGGCTTTTACAATTATTTTTTTGCTTTAAAAATGTAAGATTTCATTTAATTGGATGAAAAGTAGTAAAAAAGAAAAAAATATACAATATATATGATGGGAGTTTAATTAAATAAATCCGAGTTAAATAAAGAAATTTGAAAATAATAAAAGAAATGAGGAAAAAATAATATTTGAAGATGAAAAAGAATATGAAAAATTAATTGAAAAAAATGATGTATTAATAAAAACGAATTAATAAGAAGATGTTAGTGACTAAAAAATTGCTTAAAAATAAAATAAAAAATAAAGGAAAAAGGAAAAAAAAGGAGTCTTTTAATGGAAATGGCCCCCCACATATTTTTTCTTTTTTCTTTCTTTTCTCTTCTTCCCTATTTTAATGGAAATGTTCCCCCACATCCGGATGTTAATGGAAGAAAAAAAAAATTGTCCCCACAGCCACCACATTCGGGAGTTAAAAACCATTTTGAAAAGTAATTTTTTTAAAGTTTAAGTTTATATTAAAAGTATGATTTGTTTGTTTTATTATTTCTTTATGATATCTTATAATAGCTTTTTATATTTAAAAGAAAGATTTTTGTTGTTGTTGTGTTTTATTATATTTAAGTTTGTATTAAATGTATAATTAGTTTGTTTTATTAATGTTGTTGTTGTATCTCATATCATTTTTTTTAGTTTGTATTAGTTTATTTAATGTTTGGGGAATTGTGTTTATTAATATAATTGATTTGTTATATTAATTTATTTATTAATTTAAAATAATGATTAATAATATTTTAAATAATAATTGTGACAGAAAGCAGGATGAGTACTCTTGTCAAATCAAACGATCACACGACACGAAAGATCAATGAGAAGGTAAAAAAATTAATTGTCTTATCGAAAATTTGAAATGCTAAATTTGCGAATTATTTTTTAGTTGATCAATTTTTTTTAAATTAACAGTATGAGTATTGCGTTTTAGGGCGCGTAGCCATGGGCCGAGCTACCATCTTAACGATCGTATATGCCATACTTGGAAATGGTTGGATTTGGATATGCTGGTTTAATTGAGATGTTTGAGTTGTGACCTAATTTAATATCCACATTGGTTGAGAGTTGACGGTTGGAGACCCACACATTCCATTTATTGTGTGGGGGTGCACCATTATGCTCGAGGACATCGCATTACAACTCGGGCTACCAGTGGATAGTTATGCGATCACCAGTATTAGTAAGGTGGCCAAACCTGCGGTTTTGTGCAATCGTTTGCTTTGTCGATCTTCGGGTGATGAGGAGAATAAATTTACCAATTTGAAATTTTGCTAGTTAAAACAAAATTTTGAAAATGTATCGACTAGTGCCACAGAGTTGGAGCTTATGTACGATGCTCAAGCATTTATTATGCAGCTAATGGGGGGTACTGATGTCGAACGCGAACAATAATAGAGTCCACATTATGTACTTGCCCCTATTGTCATATTTACGCACTGCCTAGGAGTATAGTTGGGGGTTGATAGTATTAACAACATTGTATCGTGAGCTATGTCGGTTGTAATACGCCAATTTAGCCCGGGCCCATACAAAAAAAAATCCAAAATAATAAAATAAAGTCTAAGTCCAGTCCAAAATATATCATTTGGCCCGATCGGAATGGCCCATTACTTGAAAAGATTGAAGATCCATTTACAAGCTTGACGTATATGGAAACATAATCTTCAAGGATATGCAATCTTAGATATGATATGCAAATCTTAGATATGATATGCAATCCTAGAAGATATGATATGCAATCTTAGAAGATATGATTTTGTAATCTTAGATATTTAATTTGTAGATACCTTTTAATCTTAGCCGTTGATATAATTGATCTGTACCGTTGGATTTGGGGAGGCTCAACTATAAATAGAGGCCTCTCCCTTCATTGTAAAGGAGAGGAGTTTTGAGCAATAAAAATTCTTGAGAGCATTCACACAAATCTTTCTCTCTCTTGCGTTCTTATTTCTGGAGCTTGTTTTTATTTTGTTATTCGTTCATCTTCGTTTCTTTTTGAGTTGCTCTCGTTTGAGTTGGATTTAGGTGGTGGAATTTCGTTGAATCCTCATATTGTGAGAATCAGGTTGACTTAGGCGTTTTTTTTTAACTTTTTTTATTTATCCATTTAATTGTTTAATCATTAATTATTCTTTTTATTTTTATTCATTTATTTATTCGTCAACTTTCTTATTTACATATTGTTCATTCATTTAACCATTCTTATCATTCTTTTATTTTCTTCCATTAATTATATACTTTATTTGTTTTTAATGTCACACATGTTGTTTATTTAAAAAACAACTCGTTTTATAAACCATCCATTTTAAATTGTTTGATTATTTGCTTTAAATTTTTTTTCCATCAATTGCAAATTTTTATATATTACTATCTATTTTATATACCATTTATTTTTAAGATGTTTTGTGTATAATTTATTTGGTCTTTGATTATTGATATTAGTATTCAAATAATTGCCATTATGTGTTTTATAAATTGTTTATTTGTATTTTAATATTGTCGTTTTTTTATCAAAGTTTTTATTTATACATTGTTTTAATATTGCAATAATTTTCCCCCAAATGCTCGTGTTTGGGAGCTTCGAGAAGATTGTGCCTTAACTTACTGGGTTCCAATTTTCCTCGTTGAATCTAAGTAATCGAGCACCCATTTCAAATCAAAACATATGAGTTTCAAATAAAAGCTTATTCTTAGAAATTTGAGGTGTTGTGTCCTAACTCATTGGATATGACGTCTTGTTATCTTGAGGTAAGGATTTCTAAAAAAGTATAGACAATATTCTATGTTTGGAATATTGAGAAATTGTGCCCTAACTTACTGGGTTCCGATTTTTTCACTTGACCCAAATAACCGAATATCTTTCTAAAATTTAAATGCATGAGTTTTGAAAATCAAAAGACAAGCTTAGTTTCTAGGATTTAAAATGTCGTGTCCTAATGTACTGGATGTGATATTTTATTACTTCGGGACAAAAAGGTCTTAACATCCATTTCAATTTATTCAAACATTTTTTTTAAAAATAAAAAGGATCGTATTTTAAAATCTTCTCAAATTTTCGACATTAAGACATTAATTAATCAATTAGGTACTGATTTTGGGCGTTATGAGGGTGCTAATCCTTCCTCGTGCGTAACCGATTCCCGAACCCGTTTTCTCGAATTTCGTAGATCAAAATCATTGTTTTAATAAATCAAAATATTTTTTATTAAAATCAATTTCAAGGTGACCCGATCACACCTCGAAAAAAGATTCGTGGCGACTCCATTTTCATTTTTAAAGTCGATTACCGTTTTTTCAAAATAAAAAAAAATGGTTTCGACATCGGGCAACAAAGTACAATACGCAAGAAATAGGTGGTTATCTAATATTGTTGCAATCATGGGCATTGTATAGGATGTCGCTTTTGGCATCAGTGGGCCATAAACCACCAGTGTGATTGATTGTAAATAGGAAAGTAAATATTAAGAATAACCAAATCAACAATTAATTTTTTTGGCATTAATTTATTTCTTAACAATTTTTCTTTGTTGGCAAATGGTCTACGTGCCCCGCTATAGGGAGGTCCACACAACTTGGGGTATATTGTCAAATGATCGAGGCTTATTCTGGGGAGGAGGTAGAATTTTTATAAAAAAAAATCAATAAAAACTGTATCATGTCAATAAAAAGATTACCTTTTTTTTTCTTCTCTCTCTAACAATTAGCAATAAACATAGATAATGAACTGTGCCCAAAATAGAGGCTTATATAAACATACTAATTTTGGTGCCGCCACATTTACAAGTGGCACCTAAAAATAAAAAAAAAAAATACCTAGTGTCGCCACATCTGGTGTAAGGACCAAGAAAATAATTTCTTTTTACTTGTTCTGGTGACTTTATATGAACTTGTGGGAAAGAAAAATGTAAAAAAAAAAAAATATATTGGTTCTGCCACATCTGTAGTAGGGACCAGAAGGATTTTTTTTATTGTTTTTGGTGACACCACATGAAGTGGCGGGATCAAAAAATTTAAAAAACAATTACTGGTGCCATCACATGTATAGTAGGGACTAGGGAAAAAATTAACTATTTTTGGAGACACCATGTGAAGTAGCGGCACTAAAAAATTTCAAAAAAAAAAAATACTGGTGCCGCCACATCTATAGTAGTCATTAGAGATAAAAAAAATTTATTGGTATTTTCCTCACCAACAAATATTTCTTTATATCCAATTTGGTGCCGCCACCTAAAAGAACGTAACCAGAATTTTTTTTTAATCCAATTTGGTGCCTCCATTAAAGGAGGCGGTACAAAAAAAAACATATATTTCTTTTTATTTATCTCTGGAAATACGTGTAAAAATATGGTGGGGTAAAAAATTTATACGGGTGTCGCCTCGGGAAGTGGTGGCACTGAAAAAATGATTTTTTTTTTTCATCCTATGATTTTTGTCATTATAAGGTAATGATTTTGTCACTTTTTGAGGTGGTGCCACATTGAGAAGTGGAGGCACCCATTGACACTGTAGAAACTATGACATTTTTCTAAATAATCTAGTACTAGGATTATTTTCATAATTTTTTGTTATTTTTAAGTTATTTATCTAAAAAAACCCATTCCTATCTGATAATACTCTAGTATGACATATTTTTATGTATTAATTACACATTTATTTTGAGTATAATCCTACTAATTTGAGCTATTTATGGTTTTTTATCTTGTTGGGATTAAATCGAAGGCAAAAGAAAATTTGGGGGCTAAAAGCATTGGTGCCAGAAATGCAAAGTCTGGAAGACTTGGAGGGCAAAAGTGCAAAGAAGAGATTTTTATAAACACAAAACTCTATTTAATTTTTAATTATATTAGGATAATTATTAAAAATTATTATTTAGATTTAATTTTAGCATTTATCTTTATTTATCTTTATTTATTTGTATTTATCTTTTAGAATTTAAGTAGGAATAGACTAGGTTTCCTAGTACTATAAATAGGGGATGGAGTGACACAAGTTTCACTTATCTTTTCTGTAAACACTCCCTCTCCCAAAAAGCTTAGCCTTATTTCCTTCCATATTATTCAATAAAAATTCCATTTTCATTACATTTATTTCTTTTTCCACAAAAATCATGAGCCATTAAACTTATCTAGCCAAAGGTTGCCGAAATTCCCCAAAAATGGTTCATGAGGCTTAGAATTCGCGCTTAGCCTTCTCAACAAGTATTCATCATTTCTCCGCATTACGGGGCTGACGCTTCCGTCCATGTCCCTTAATAGGTGATCTTTTCAACTTGTGCAAGGAATGACCACTTTGTATGTTTTGGGAAGGTTGCACAGTCGGTTCGTTAGCTTACTGCGTCAGAGGTTAGCGAGCCCAAGAGACAAAATGGCGTGGTATTCGCTATTGAGAAGTGATGATTGATAAACCGTAAAAGTAACATATTTTAAGCCCACATTTAGTATGCTTTTGGATATCCCTTGATTTATGTAAAAAGGTGCTCTTAATCCTTCCTTTTTATGTTTTATACTCAGGAAAGCACCCGAGGATGAAAAGAACAAGAAACGGGCTTAAAATGGACCAAATTGGGCCAAAATAGAAATCGACACGGCCTGGGCCCAAGACCACAGGGCCGTGCCTCATTAAAAGTCCAAACACGGCCTAAAGACGACCCACACGGGCGTGTGCCATGGCCGTGTCCCTGTCGTGGAAAAGAGCAATTTCACTCGGAAAAGGATACTTAGGGGCAAATAAACCTATCTCAAAAGCCTATATAAACACCCTAAGTATAACCTAGAAGGGGGCGGTTAGCTAGGCTAAGGAGCCGAACCAGAAAGGTCAGACTTGTGGGAAATCAATCGTAGATAGCCAGTTAATCCATCTCAAGAAGCCGGAGTTATACTCAAGACGGAGGATCTCTCCTTCAATTCTTTCAGGGGGGTTTTAGGGATTTCTTATGTCTTGTTTTATCTTTTCTTTTGAGATGTTTTCTTTTATTGTTATGAACTAAACCCTCATATACCTGAGGGGGATGAAACCTAAGATGAATCTTGTTATCATTTGCTGAACTATATGATAAATATTTGACTTGTTCTTAATTATGTGTTCTTAATTCTTGTGTTGATATTTCCGGGATATTAATTCAAGCATGATGTGCTTAGGTGGAGGAGCAAAAGTCCCTGCCTAAGAGTAGATCTAGCATAATTAAGCGAAGTTGATCGCGCGCCTAGAGATAGGGTGACGAGATTTTGCCGGATTAGGGTGAAACCTAATATGGGAGTCCATAGATCGAGTTAATGCAATTCTAGGGGTTTTAATTGGAAAGAGATTTCAATTAATTAACCTAGGGTTAGACGTTAGTCGCCTCGAGAGAGGGATTAATATAACTTAGGGAATCTTACGGATCAAGTCAAATGAATAAATTGTCTGGTTCAGAGTTAGATAACAAGTGAAGTCTAGGTGGATTCTTCCTTGGGTGTCGTCTTAATCAATTGGTTTTTCTTCCAAGTTATTTTCCCAAATTCATTCTTCTTTGTCTTTGCATCTTTAGTTTAGTAGTTAATTAATTTAGATTAGATAAACAATCCCTTAATTCTTAGGCTAAATAATAGAAAGAGAGTGAGTATTGGTACTTTTGGTTCCTTTGGGTTCGACATTCCGGTCATGCCTAAGCTATACTACTGTTCGATAGGTGTGCTTGCCTCAAAAATCGTTGTCAGAGTTAGTTTCTAGGTTCGATCATTCTTTTTATAAATTTTAAGACTCGACAGAGACGATCAATGATCTAGCATAAGATGGTCCCACAAAAGCGATTGTTGGCTAGAGTCAAGTTTCGCTAAATCGTAAGTCTAAAATCTTGGAGCTGGTGGTCATAGACGTCCTCTTCCACTATAACTGGCTTATTCTGTTTGAGAAGTGTCACCTAAAAGCCGATGATTGAACCTAAGGCGGATCGAGACAACTGGAGGCTGGAATCTCTCTATAAGAAACTTTTCCTCAACTCTATTTATATCCATTATTTTAATTTTAATTTTAATTTCCGCACTTTCAATTAAATCAAAACTTTTAATTCATTTTTTTAAAATTTTTTTCAGGTACGCAGGTTTTCTTGAGCACGGTTCTGTCCAAGATTTCGAGGAACAAGCAATTGTGCAAATCTGGTTCCTGAAGATTTGACCCTACTTCCCTTATACTATTATTGTTATTGTCGAAACCATTTTTATTTTAAAACGGGAATCAACTTTATTTTTGAAGATAAAAATAAAACGGGAGTCGCCACCAGTCCTTTTTGTTTCGGTGTGATTGGGTCACCTATAAAAATATTTTGGTCTGCGAAAATTTAAAAAAAAAACGGGTTCGGGAGTCGGTTACGTGCAAGGAAGGGTTAGCACCTTGTAACGCCCAAAGTTGGTACCAAATTGATTAATATTGTCCTGGCGTTGAAAACTTGAGAACGTTTAGGGTCAAAAACTTTTGAGGAAAAAGAGGTTAATGAAATTGGAATTGGATCTCAAGACTAACTCGCTTCAAAGGAATAAAAGTATCATACCCAGCACGTTAGGATATAACATATTTATGCTCTGACACCGAGATCATCTTTGATTTTCAAAACATGTAAAAGAAAAAGGGTACTTGAGTATTTAGTCGAATGAAAAATCGACACCTAGCACGTTAGGATGTAATTTTCCGTACTTCTAAACACACAAATATTGCCTTGTTTTTTAATATGAAATCTTAAAATTTGCTCAATATTCATTTTTAACGTAATAAAATATTTGGAAGAAGATTTGAATATGTTGAAGTTTGAAATAAAATACAAGGATAAGAAGCGTAAACATTAATCATAAAATACACAAATTAAAAATATTGATCAACAAACTATACAATACTCTTATAAAATTTAGCAATGTCAAATAAAAACTTTTAATGGCAAATCAAATAAACTTAAAGCAACTAAGATAAATCGGATATGAATTTTACTCCTTGAAATGAAAAAAATGTTTATAAAAAAAATTTATTAGATATACATTTTACAAAAAATTATACATTCAACTAAATATATATGCGAATATTCATAAATATAGGGTGCATGAAGTAAATTAAGTTATACAACAATATATGTAAAATAATATAAGATATATACATAAAATAACTTAATATAATAATATGTATATAAAAAGTATACATGTAGAATTAATGAAAATATCGTGTAAATAAAATAAATAATAGTTAAAACAATTTAAAATAACTAAAGAGATCAATAAACAAATAATTAACTGAATGATTTAGGATTAGTAGCTTCGACCTGCTCCACTGGGACTTTGAGGTGATAAGAATTCAGAAAGAAGAGATTCGTAATTTTGATCTTCTCACTGAAACTTCTTGGAAAGGTTGATCCTTGATACGCTCGGGGAGGAGGGATTAGTAGCTTCGACCTACTCCACTGGGACTTCAAGGTGATAAGAATTCAGAAAGAAGAGATTCGTAATTTTGATCTTCTCACTGAAACTTCTCGAAAATAAAGGTTGATCCTCAATGCGCTCGGGGAGGAGGGATTAGTAGCTTCGACCTGCTCCACTGGGACTTTGAGGTGATAAGAATTCAGGGAAAAAAGATTCGTAATCTCCATCTTCTCCACTGAAATTTCAAAGAAATAAGGGTTGATCCTTATTGTGGACTCAGGGAGGAGGAATTTGTAATTTCAACCTACTCCGCTGAACTTCGAGGAACTAAGACTTGTATGGCTAAAATCTGCTCCTGCGACTTCAGGAATGCCAGATCTGTTATATTCAGTTGGCTCCACTGTAAACTCAGGGGGACAAGATCTGATGTCTTTGATCTACTCTTGTAACTTTCGGATTCCAGATCTGCTATCTTCAATCTGCTTCACTCAGAAAGGCAAGATATTCGAATTCATTGATGTTGCGACAACGTCCTCTAAGGGACCTGTCCTGTAAAATTAGTTTTGTGTTTATGCTTATGCAAAATGGTTAGGACACAAGGATCATAATGAATTCAATGCTTCCTACTAAATGTATTATGGATGACGTTCGCCTGAATGCAGAATGTCATGAGAATGGTCTTTTTACAAAGATTAGGACGCAATGATCGGAATGAATCAAATGCCGTTAAATAGATGTATCTTATGGATGACATTTGTATGAATGCAGAATGTCATGAGAATGATTTCTTACAATGATTAGGATGTAATGATTGGAATGAATTGAATGCTTCTAACTAGATGTGTTTTGCATGAATGCAAAATTTCGTGAGAATGATCCCTGCTTAAGGTTGTCATCGCTCATCGTTTATCAGGGCTCTATTGCTGATGTATTATGCTACCATCTTTTTCGGCTGGTACTCTTGACAGAAAGCTTGAGGAAATAATTATAACTGTTCAATAGATTTGCCCCGCTGTAATTTCAGGGTTCATCTCATTATGGTTTGGGGGTATAGGATCTGAATCTTTTCCCAACCATCCCACTGTGATTTCAGAATGTGAGATTTGTTTCTTCTTCAATCCATCCCATTTCCATTCAAAGGTATAGGATCTGAATCTGTCCAACTGTAACTCAGTGGTATAGGATCTGTAGCTTACTCTGATCACTCCCCGGGTGAT
This sequence comes from Gossypium australe, assembly GCA_005393395.2. NCBI lineage: Eukaryota > Viridiplantae > Streptophyta > Magnoliopsida > Malvales > Malvaceae > Gossypium > Gossypium australe. The sequence goes on from CM016624.1 coordinate 23,937,617, forward strand.
CCAACCAGATGTGTATGCATGATGTTCGCGTAAACGCAGAGTATCATTTTCTTTCGAGAATGATTCCCGGTTTACATTTGGGTTAACAATGCCCAGTTTCGTCAGGATTGTACCACTGACGCAATACCTTGTCATGTTGTTTAGTCGCCATTTTTGACAAAAATCCGGAGAGATAGTCTCAGTTTAGACTCCTCCTTAAACCTGGTGAGTTTTAAACAATGGTCCTATTTCAAGTTCTTGTATTACCCAGAAGCTTCCAGAGTAATATGCGAAACTCCTTTCATGAAAATATTATTAGTCCACTAATCATTATTTCGATGCAAAATGCTTGAAAAAGATCATAACCATGGACAGGAAGGAAATCAATCATGAGCATAGCTCGAAACAAATAAGTCACTGATAAAAAATTAAAGAAATTTTATTGGGAGTATTCTTTGAAAAGAATAACAAATTTGAAATGAATAAAATGGAAACTAGGTGCCCCAGATATCGCAGCCTGAGCTTCTCTGCTCAAACTTCTTGAGGATCATTTTGAGCTCAATATGTGTTTAGGGGATCCGGAGTACTTTGTCGATGCTCTAAAACGTCACATACTTCCTTCATTGTTAATTCATGTATAACAAGTTCACCGCATGCCCCACTTTCGATTAAAATTTGAGTCACCCTTTTTGGGTTTTCAACTCAAAACCCCTTTGGTCTCAAAGCGCCCTTTGCAGGTTTTCGCATTGACCTCTCATTTTTCTTTCTTCCTTTTTTGCTGATTTTTCTTTTTTTTTTTTTGTTTTTTATTTTGTGTTTTTTTAATTCTTTGAATTTGAATTCTCCGAATTGGGCAAGTCCCTGCCATCCATTTCGATCGATATTCATGCTTCCCCAGAACACGCCTTCTTCGCTACATAAGGTCCTTCCTAGTTTGGCACCCGCTTTCTTCTGAAGTCCCTTTTACATGGGAAAAAATCTTCTTCAAAGCCCTATCATGAAATTTTCTAGGGCGAATCATTTTTGTTATGAGCTCGCATCATCTGACCGTGACAGATAGCTTTCTCTTCAAATTCAACTGATCGTATTAGATTGGATCTATTTTTCCTCATCTAATTTCAACTCTGACAAAATTTCGACTCCAATTGGCAAAATCGATAAGAAATGTGTTGCCCCAGTGAAGGTTCTGTTGCCCCGGTGAAGGTTTTAGCCAACGTTCTAAAAACATCGAGGGTAAATAGTAACTTCTCTATGCCAACCTTTACAAGTCTCAGTCAATTTTCGAACGATTTTTTGGTTGCCTTTGTTGCACTGGTATGATGTCTGATCCTTGAACAGACCGCAAAATTTTTTGACATTTTCCAATGATGTTAAACATGTTTCTCCTGGCGTTCTTCATTGCCACTTTTTGTTTTTTTGTTTTTCATTTTTTTTTTTTGCATTTGAACTTGGATTTGAATTTGGATTTGGATTTGGATTTGGTTTTGGATTTGGTTTTGGCTCTGGCTTTGATTTTGCATTTGAATTTGGGTTTGGACTTGAATTTGGGTTTGGATTTGATGACTGTTGACTTTGTAACTTTGGCATATGAAGCAACCTTTACCCTCTTAGTGAAGTACTTGATAACCACGAAGATGTATTGGTATCGGCTAGATACCTTTGATGAGATCGGTCCCGTAACATTTATACCCCCCGTATAGAATGAATGGAGGAGGCACATAAGTCTTGTCTTCCTCAATTTGACATTTAGGGTATAACTGACGTAATTTTTCTTTCCTGGCAAACCAGTAGCCTAAACCTCTTAATAAGCATAGCCGTCATGGAACCATTAACATGGACTCTTTAAACACCGATCTTAACAGCATATCCACATTTCAGTGGCTTGGCGTGCATTGATATGATCGTGCGAAAATGTCTGGCATTCTCGAAAATAGCTCAAAGGATGTCTCGCCTTATTTCTGTGGTGAGTTAAGCTTTTTCCTAAGAAACGCCTTACTCTTGTCATTGATATTTGGGTACCTATTGCAAGTACGAAGGCAAGTTCCAAAGAATAAATGATTCTAAGGATGATTACTTACATGGTATGGTCATGAATAACGAATGAAAGAACACCCAAGAATGTACAGTATGAAATATACAGAATGAAAACTATTTACTTAAAAAGATGCATTTTATTGAAATAAAAATTCTGGACACAAGCCCATTTCATAAACGGATCTTATTGCTTCTGGGCTTAAAGCAACGAGCATGTTTCGAATATTACTCTAGATTAGCCTTAAAAATACAGGTATTTTCCACAGCCCCATTGCTCAAAATACTCCCAGGTTCATTTTTCTGTATTTGGCGTGTCATCCAATTTCACAATACCCATGCCGATGAATTTTTCCACCAATTTCTTGAAAGTCAGGCAATTTTCTATCGAGTGCCCTGTGACCCCGGCGTGGTACTCGCACTGGGCGTTTCGGTCATACCATTTCAGATATGGAGGTTGCATCAGTATTGGGTAGTGAGGGGCCACCTTATGTCCATCAAATAGGCTTTGATACAACTCCCTATATGTCATGGGATTCTCGTCTTGATGAGCCCTGATGACCAGTGGTCACAGCCCTCGGTTGACCTACAGTGACTAATTTAGGACGCTTGCTCAAACTGTTCACTTCATTTTCCCTATTTCTCGGGGTTAATCTTTTGGCACTTTCTCCAGCATCTATCTTTCCACTCTTTATGGCATTCTCAATCATTTCTCCAGTCATTATGATGTTTGAGAAGCTCTTTGTAGCGCTCCCTAGCATATGAGTGATAAACGAGGCCTTTAGTGTATTAATAAAGAGCATTGTGGTCTCTTTCTCCAGAAGTGGTGGCTGGACTTGGATGGCAACCTCTCTCCACCTTTGTGCATATTATCGAAAACTCTCACTTGTTTTCTTCTCCATATTTTGCAGGGTAATTCTGTCAAGAGTCATGTCTGTTACATGACTGTACTGCTTCAGAAATGCCTGTGCTAGATCTCTCCAAGAACCAATTTTGGTACGGCTCAACTGATTATACCATTTAGATGCTGCTCCCGCTAGACTGTCTTGGAAACAATGAATTAGCAGCTGGTCATTGTTAACGTACCCAGTCATCCTTCGACAAAACATAGTGATGTGAGCCTCTGGGCAAGTGGTCCCATGGTATTTTTCAAATTCTGGCGCCTTGAATTTGTGGGGAAGCACCAAGTCAGGGACCAGGCTTAGATCCTTGGCATCGATTCCATAACAGTTATCAGCATTTTCTATGGCTTTAAATTTCTCCTCCAACCGTTTGTATCTATCTTCGAGCTGCTTTGGTAATTCTACTTTTGCCCTTCCTCCTTCAGCCATCTCATCCAAGTCAAGGGCATTGGGATTGATTGGATTATGGTCAAGGTTAGAGCCTGAGCCATCCTGAAAATCCATTGGTATCGAGGCTGCGACTGAAATCTGTTGCTGGCTGATAGAGACAGATGGCCTTTGTGGGCCTATCTCTGGCGGTGCATGTACACGCGTTGGAGTAAAGCCAGGAGGATGTTGATTACTCTCAGTGATATTATCCATAGGGCTTTTCCCTTTGTCTGCCAGTAATTGAGTCAATTGAGACATCACATTCTTTTGTGATTCCATCATCCGGTCCATCATATCCTGTTGGATCTTAGCTAGTTGCTCCTACATTTGCAGCTGAAGTTTTTCCTGCATCTCCTTTTGGAGTTGTTCAAGCTTCTCTAACCTCTGATCCATATCTCTTGTCATGGTTCGGGTACCGTAAGGATGTGTCTTTGGTGAGGTTTTGTCAGTTTCCAGGTTACTGAAATAATTTCACCTAATTAGAATCTTTCTACCAAATTTAATGCATGTGATGTAATACAATGCAAATGTATAAAATGTAATGCCAATGCATGGAATGAATGCAAATAGAAAAAGAGACGTTGATTCTGAATTCAATTCCATTAGAAGAACTTTTCTAGAAAACAAATATCTTTACATAAAACAGATTACATATGCGGCTTCGACCTCATAGTCTAGGTGGAGACATCTATCTTCTTCTTTATATCCGAACGCTTGGTCAAATCCTTCAAATCTTCCCAAAATGTCTCTCTTATTTCCACTTGGCTTGACTTGGGTCGCGGTTTGCTGCTCACTTATCCCTTTTGATATTGATTAGCTTCTTTAAGAAAGTTGAGGCATGATGGCTCTTGCACAGTTTTATCAATTTGAATCCTTCAGGCAAGCTTTTGCACTCCTCCAAGGGCTATCAACCTTCTTCCATTATGTTTACTTAGACCATGTCTGGACAACCGTGTTATAATCCACTTTATCAAGAAATTTGTTTCTTTATGACAAACTCTTCTATTTAGCAATCGAATATGAATCAACACCTCCTTTTTATGAGGATGCAATGCAATACAATCAAAACAGAAGAAAACACATTAGTACAAGAAAAATAAACAAACACAAAAGAAAACACGTTAGTGCAAGAGAAATAAATAAACACAGAATACCTATCCAGGTGACCACTTGGGGTTTGGAATGACTCTACCTAAGGTGGGCTCTTAAGGCTCACTATATGGGGGTTCGGTTCTAAAGTAAAGGTACCCAAACCAGCAGATTCCTCAATCCTCACCCGTTATAGGCTCATATAGATCGAGTTCAGTTCAGGGGAACATATTTCCCTATGGCCATGCGGAGGTGGAAACCTCACGAAGCACATAGGTACAGATGTGTCCCAGAAGCAGTCCACTAGCCCATGCGGAGGTGAAAACCTCACGAAAGCTTAGTTTCTCACTCTCACTTAAAGTTGTGACCACAACGATCATGTAATGCAAGTGCAAGTATTATGAGACTCGATATTATTGCAGCTATAGCACAAACAAATGCTTTAGAAGAAACATGATTTTTCAAAACAATTTTTCAAGTTTTCAATCAAAAGGACAAAAATCAATCAATTTATGGCCTGACCCTCAACCGTCCCCAGTGGAGTCGCCAAGCTGTCGAAACCATTTTTATTTTAAAACGGGAATCGACTTTATTTTTGAAGACGAAAATAAAACGGGAGTCACCACCAGTCCTTTTTGTTTCGGTGTGATTGGGTCATCTATAAAAATATTTTGGTCTGCGAAAATTAAAAAAAAAGGGTTCGGGAGTCGGTTACGTGCAAGGAAGGGTTAGCACCCTTGCAACGCCCAAAGTTGGTACCAAATTGATTAATATTGTCCTGGCGTCGAAAACTTGAGAACGTTTAGGGTCAAAAACTTTTGAGGAAAAAGAGGTTAATGAAATTGGAATTGGATCTCAAGATTAACTCGCTTCAAAGGAATAAAAGTATCATACCCAGCACGTTAGGATATAACAGATTTATGCTCTGACACCGAGATCATCTTTGATTTTCAAAACATGTAAAAGAAAAAGGGTACTTGAGTATTTAGTCGAATGAAAAATCGACACCTAGCACGTTAGGATGTAATTTTCCGTACTTCTAAACACACAAATATTGCCTTGTTTTTTAATATGAAATCTTAAAATTTGCTCAATATTCATTTTTAATGTAATAAAATATTTGGAAGAAGATTTGAATATGTTGAAGTTTGAAATACAATACAAGGATAAGAAGCGTAAACATTAATCATAAAATACACAAATTAAAAATATTGATCAACAAACTATACAATACTCTTATAAAATTTAGCAATGTCAAATAAAAACTTTTAAAGGCAAATAAAAAAAACTTAAAGCAACTAAGATAAATCGGATATGAATTTTACTCATTGAAATGAAAAAATTGTTTATAAAAAAATTTATAAGATATACATTTTACAAAAATTTATACATTCAACTAAATATATATGCAAATATTCATAAATATAGGGTGCATGAAGTAAATTAAGTTATACAACAAATATATGTAAAATAATATAAGATATATACATAAAATAACTTAATATAAATAATATGTATATATAAAAAGTATACATGTAGAATTAATGAAAATATCGTGTAAATAAAATAAATAATAGTTAAACTAATTAAAAGAATAACTAAAGAGATCAATAAACAAATAATTAACTGAATGATTTAGGATAAAATTGAAAATTAGAGCGAAATTAGAGGGCCAAAAGGCAATAAATCAAAAATGAAATCTAAAAGGGTTGAAATACAATGCACATAAATTAATAAGGACCAAATCAGTAAATATTTCAGTTAACTAAAACGTTGCGTTTGGGTAGGACTACATTGCGACAGAACCAAAGAACAGAGGGACTAAACAAGTAAATATTCCTTTTAATGAAGAACGGCGTGGGTCTGGGTCGCCAAGCGGGTCAACACGCGGGTCTACACCCTCTTAAACGGTGCCGTTCCCTTGATGGCTATTAACCTTCCCCTAAAACAGAACTAGAGCATCACAGCTCCCTCATTCAACCTAAACCCTAACCCTTTAATCTTTTTTTTCAGCCGCAATCTAACCCTTCCCCTAACCACCGAATCATCGCTTGGACGGGCGAGAAATGCTTCGTAAGACCCGACTCGATCCACCACAGTCCAGCCCCGATTGCCACGGAGAGAACAAAGGTAAGATCCGAACTGTGATCTTCTTCTGAACTCCGATCGCGACGGAGAAGACAAAGATCGATGGCGCAACTCCGATCGTAAGTCCCTTATCCCCCTATTTTTATATATTCGAGTATTGAAATAGAAAAAGAAATGTTTCCGCAATATATTAAAAAGAAGAAGAGGAAATCGGCGAAAAACCTTTGTGATTCTGTTTCTGATTTTATTCCCTGTGTATTTTCCTTGAAGATTGTGTGTATATTCAAATGAAAATCGGCCTCCTTTTACATTGATTTTGAATGGCTTTATAGCCGAAAGATACAACCTTTTTAGTATTCTACTATTTGTTCCATGCTTCTTTGCTCCGTTGCCTCTGTTTCTCTGCTTGTCGACCTCTTTGCAGGGTATGGGCGAGGCGTGCGGGCATTGATCGAGTCACGAGCGATAGTGGTAGCTGACAGTGGCGTACGTGGGTTGTGAAACGATACGAGGTGCGCGTGTGAGGGACGCGGTGGCGGTGCTGGAAAGGGGAACCCTAGGGTTTCTGTTTAGCCACTGGTTTTGGGCCATTCGTCATTGAGCCGTCACCATTGGTTTGGGTTTAGTGGTTTAGGGCCTGTACTGTTTGGGTTGTGTATTTGGACTGTTATTGGACTCTTTTTTTTATTTTAGTTTTTTTGGTTTTATTATTTGATGGGCCTGGGCAAATTTGGGCTCTTACAGTTATTATCTTCATTATTTTATAGGGTTAGGATATTTTTGGTGCTCTTAACGACCACATCAAATTTTGGCACTGTTTTTGAGGACTAGTAACTTACTAATCTTGTTTCATTGTTTCTTATGACCAGATCTGCTCCATTTATTCTTGCGTTTGATTCAGAAATAGAGAAGACTGCGAGAGCTAATCGCAAAGAGACAAAGTTACGGAAAAAGCAGTCAGGAGTGGTTGGGACTCAGAGTAACCCACCATTAGAAATTGAAGCCGACGACGAAGTTGAGTCTAGGGTTAACGAAAACCCTACTCAAACACTTGAAAGCAAAAAAGTAGAAGTCGATTCACCAGAAAGAGTGCTTAACGCTAGGGTTAACGAAAACCCAAATCTAGCACCTCAACTTATGGCTCAAACGATTCGGTAACTTGCTGAAGCTCCTGTAGAACAACCACCATTGTGCATTGCATATCCTACTATGGATACTGATTTTAAATTGAAGTTAGGTTTAATCCAGTTACTGCCAACTTTTCATGGGTTGCAAAATGAAAATCCCCACAAACATCTGAAAGAGTTTCATATGGTTTGTCTTAGCATGAAACCTCAGGGGGTAATTGAGGATCAAATCAAATTGTGTGCTTTCCCTTTTTCCTTAGTAAATTCTGCTAATGAATGGTTATTTTATCTTCCCCTGGATCTATTACAGCTTGGGCTGATCTTTCTCATTTGTTTCTCAACAAGTTTTTTCCAGCATCACTTGCAGCTGAGTTACGAAGGGAGAACGTTGGGATAAGGCAAAAAGAATCAGAGTCTCTTTACGATTATTGGGAGCGATTTAAGAAGTTGTGTGCAAGTTTCCCACAACATGGTATAACAGAACAGTCTCTGCTCTAATACTTTTATGAGGGCTTAAAGCCCATAGAGATGAATATGGTAGACATCGCCAGTGGAGGAGCATTGGTCAATATGACTCCTCAACAAGCAAGGGACTTGATATCCACGATGGCTGCAAATACTCAGTAATTTTGAGCCAATTCTGAGCCCACTAGAAGGGTTCACTAGCTAAGTAATTCAACCTTAGAAGATAAAGTTGATAGACTTACTAATATTGTGAATTCTCTTTTTACAGAAAAAGCAAGACCGGCTCGACTATGCAGAATATGTGCTACACCTGAGCATACAACTAATGCATGTCCTAGTTTGTATGATGATACCATAGCCCATTTGGATGCTGTGAGGAACTTTCCTAGGCCACCACAAAAGCGATATGACCCCTACGCTAATACTTACAACCCAGGATGGAGAAACCACCCTAACTTAAGTTATGGGGCAAACTTGCAATATAACCAGCCAAACCAAAATCGATTTCCACAATAAACACAAAATTCAGGTACCTCTTTAGAAACCATGGTCAATAAATTAGCAACGAATGTGCTTGATTTCCAACAGTAGATAAAATGGCAAACTGTTGATTTCCAACAGCAAATACTACGATAAACTCTTGATTTCCAAAAGGAAACAAAGGATTTTCAATAGAAAACCGAGGCGTCTATAAGAGAGTTGGCCACATCAATTGAGAAAATGAACTCACAAGGGAAGCTGCCGTTACAAACGGAACCTAATCCAAGACAACATGCAAATGCAGTGACGTTGCGAAGTGGAAAAGTGCTAGAACCAATTCCTGGCAGAAATCTTGGCCAAGATTCTGCCCAATAAAAGCACGAGAATGATTAACAGGTTCGAGCGAAACATCCATTGCCCATAATTCAACCTTCATTTCCAGGATGATTGAACCAATGTCGGAAAGGTAGAGAGGACAAGAATCCTTGAAACATTCAGAAATGTCGAGATCAACATACCATTGTTGGATGCCATCAAACAAATTCCGTGATATGCCATATTCCTTAAAGAGCTCTGCATCAACAAACGAAAATTAACTGGTAATAAAAGAGTAAGCGTTGGTGAGAATATATCAACAGTGTTATAGCGGAAGATGCCAGTGAAATGCAAAGATAGGGGCATGTTCACAATATCATGCAAAATAGGCCACTTAGGAATTAAAAAAGCTATGTGTGATTTAGGTGCCTCCATAAATGTCATGCCTTTTTCTATTTATGAATCACTTAACGCGAGTTTTTTTAACGAAAACAGGTGTTATCATTCAATTAACAGACAGGTCTTTTGTGCATCCCGAAGGAGTCCTTGAGGACCTATTAGTGAAAGTCAACAAACTTATCCTTCCTGTAGACTTTTATGTGATAAAAATGGAAGAGGATAAAGCTCCTGGGTCTTCAGACATCTTGTTGAGGCGACCTTTCCTTAGTACTGCAAATACTAAGATTGACGTGCGTAGCGGAACCCTCACGATGGAGTTTGAAGGGGAGATCGTGAAGTTTAATGTTTACGACGCTATTAGTCACCCAAGTGAAATCTTGAACGTAAACCTTGTCGACATAATTGACTCATTAGTAGACGAAGCTTTTGAGTCGACTTATGAAGATAAATATAAAATGATGTTTGATGATTTTGAATCTGTTAATGAATTATTGGCTTCTATATATACTAAACTTCTACCTTTTCTTGTGCAGGCACCAGATCTGAAATTAAAACCACTTCCCGAGCATTTCAAGTGCATATTTTTGGAGAATGATGAGACCATTGCTAACTTAAAAGGGATTAACCCCCTGACAGGCACACATAAGATTTTCTTGAAGGAAAATACGAAACCAAAGAAAGAGGCGTAAGAACGATTCAACCTAAATATGGTGGTTGTGATAAAATGGAGAGTTTTCAAGCCCATACAAACGAAAGAATTCAGTTGGAACAGTCCTAATACTAGTTGGGGCATCAAGCTAGCGACGTTAAAGAAGCGTTTGTTGGGAGGCAACTCAATTTTTTATTTTTCTTAATTTTTATTTAATTATTTATTTTATTATTTATTACTTTATTTTGGATGTTGATAAATTTCTGTTCTTCTATCTAGGTAAATCGGTGAGGAAAAAACTCAGGAATTAGCATACTTTCACAAACATCCCATATTCTATCCCTATTCCAAGTAGGAATAGCACGTCCTTGCTTTATACAAACCAAAACATGTACCCAAACACCCCCTTCAGCCAAGCACTCTACTTATACACCGCCAAACCCTAAAAAATTATCCCATTTTCACCCAAATCCCTACCAGCTGCCGCACATTCTTCCTCACCCCCACCACTGATTTTTCAAACACCATGGTAAGGACTCGCCCACGTTGTCTCCATCTCCATCTCCACGCGACGCTAAACCTTCCCCTCCTTGCAGCTTTGCGTGAACGACAGTAACTATATAGGGAGTTCTTCTAAACTTTTCTTTTTCCACCTATTTATTTATTTTATTCCACATCGAGGACAATGTGTTTTAAGTAGGGGAGATATTCCTCATTATTTCTGTCATTTTATATTCTTTTTTTGTTATTGCTACTGCTTTGTGCTCATTGCTGCCCATATATATATATTAAGAATATTCTGCCTCTTTTCATGCCCAAGAATTTGACCACGACTTGCCCACTGTTTGACCTACATGTATGATTCTTGTCTACTGAGTTAGTTATGATTTTGCCTGTTTGATTTCATCTCCATTGTTTTATTCTTTTAGGCTGAATAATTATGATTGATAGAGTTAACCCTACCTTGCTTATAGTAAAATTGATTAAGTCTAAATGTAAAGAGAACACTTAATGAAAATTGCTTGCTGAAATTCTGTTCATGGCTGTTAGGTAGTTGTCGAAACTTATTTTTGACACTTGATTGTTTTCCCTAGTCCTCCAAATTAAAATTTTGTTTCATTATAATAAATTGTGATGCTTTCATGGTTATGAGTATAGCTTAAAACGTGACTGACTAAGAAACCGGGGTAGGGTGCTTGGGTTGTCATCCTATTTCGCGTCAAAAGGTTGTGTGACGTGTTAGGTAACTCCGCTAACCGAAATTAAAAGAAATTTTTTTTAGGAATATGTTGGGTTGAGTAACCGGGGTGGGGTGCTTGGCTGTCATCTCTCTTCGTGTCAAAAGGTTTGATATATTCTTAAGAAAAATATAAAAATTAGGAGTATGTTGGGATGTGTAACCGGGGTGGGGTGCTTGGTTGTCATCTCTCTTCGCGTCAAAAGGTTCAATCTATTCTTAAGAAATAATAATAATAGTAAAAAAAAGAGAAAAAGGAAAAAAAAGAAAAAAAATGATGTATTAATAATAAAATTGCATTTGGGGGCTTGTAACACCCTAAAACCGGCCTAGACGTTATGGCCGAATCTGGCGGTGTCACATGGTAGTGTTTTTCGAAAAGTGAGTTGTCATAAAAAAACCTCCTTTCTTTATCACTTCTTTACACTCTCTTATGCTTAATTTCAAGATGTGTTGATCAATTTCAAACATGATTCATATTCAAAAGTTATTCTCTTTCAAAACGTTATTAACTTTCAAAACGTCACTTATTGCGGAAGCTTTTTAAAACAGGTTGCATTTTTGTACGTATTTTATTAAAATGTTTGATTCGTTTTGAAAACTCAATTATCCCTACTACTAGTAGTTTTAAATCAAAACAATAGAAACCCCAAATTAAAAGTAAAAATCCAAAGAGGCCATTATTATAGTAAAATACCCCCAAAATAAAATCAAAATTATAATTAAGTACTAAGTCGAATTTAATAGATCGTGTAGCCACCACTGAGTCCTCCGTTGCACCGATCTGCCTATGTTTGGGGAATACCTGTACAGTCAAATCAGAAGGGTGAGTTTATGGAAACTCAGTGTGTAATCCCATATAAAGCAAACAGACAGAAAGCAATCACAGTCTGGGCCTAAGCCCTTTTCAATATCAGTGACAATATCAGTTTGAGCTTTAGCCCATCTCAGCACAGAAGCAATCATGTGTTTGGGCTTTGGCCCATTACAGTAATAATAATCAATATAGTAACAGATTATACAATATACAGGTCCTACCCAGCCAGCCTCAACCCTCCATCTCCATCCAACTCAACACTTCATGTGAGGATATAATCAACCCACCCATCCCTACACTCCAAAAAGTACTGAACGCGACACTAGGCAGTAGTTTGCAGCTGAGCTGCCAGTAAATTAGGCTCGAGGCCTTTTAGTACACTTCCTCCGATCAAAATAAACCCCCAACCCAATGCAATGCAGTATACAAATATCATATGCTATAACATAATATCATGCATGTAATCAGGGCATACCGTATCAAATCAGTGGAACATCATCATGCTTATTCATATCAGTCATACAGTCATTTCAGTCAATTAGGGGTCTAGGTAAGTTTACCGACCCTACAGTAGGTTCACAGTTGTCTCAGGTGACCCGTGCAACCTTAACATCAGAACAGTGAAAAATGGGCCCACATGCCCATATTGTGTGGGCCCACACGGCCCAAAATGTTCCACACAGCCTGGCCCAAAAGATTCCACATGCACGTGTGGTTTACTCGTGCGGCCCACACGGCCCAATTCGGCCCGACCTATGAATCGCGTATGGCCAGCCTCGTCGATCACAGGCCTGTGTTCGGTCATACGGTAGGGCGACCGCACGCTCGTGTGGCATCGACAATCACCTGTTTCAGCTTTTTACCGAATTCTAATTCCGGAGTTGTGTTTGCACACCTGAACCGTTTTCGATGCATTTGTACACATGAGCGCTCTAATACCTATCAATTGATCGATAAACACCAGATTAATTCCTTGAGACGCATTCAAACCGAATTGAAACGAATAAGTCATTATAATATGTAGCCTCCAAACTTACCCACGACTTTCGAATGACCGACTAAGGTTCCACTCGCGTCTGGTCTCTTTCTTCAAAATCCGCAACTGCCCAAAAAGATAAAGGAATATTAATTAGAACCCTAACGACAACGATTTGCTAAAAACTATGAACTTGCTTACCGAAACCACACACACAAAATCGTCAAAGGTAGAAGCAATGAACACTATTGCCATGGGATGGAGAGATAATTTTGAGAGGGGAAAAGATAAAGAACAAAGAGGAACAATTCGTCACCCACTAAAACAACATAATACCTCGACAACACTTCAGGCAGGGGGTGTCCTAGCAGAGAAAAGAAGAAGCCGAAATTTGAGAAGAAGATCAAATATGATTCAGCTAGGGAAAAAAGAGTAAGAAGAACGTTCAAAACTTTAGCAAGAACCAAAGGAATTTCAGCAGCAACAAAGGGGAGATCGGATGGGAAAACAATCAGTAGGAAATTCAAATAGGAATAATCGATACAAAGAACTAGGATTAGCTGACAAACCAAAAGAGAGGAGAAACGAAAGCCAAGGGGGAAATTCGGCAGAGAGAACCAAAAGCAGAGAATGGAAAACTGTCAGAAAACTGGAAGAATGAGGAAAGGTAGCCGAATTTTCCACTACCAGTTTCGGTTCTATCCAACCTCTTCCACCCATATTTTTCTCCCCAAATCACTCCAACACAATCCCCTCAACCATCGAATTCAAACCCCACTCAAACTCCTCAGAATTTCGGGCAAACTAGAACAGACACACACTGCACAAGCAGTAAAAATAAATTTCATGGTTGCGCAAGGACTCGAACCCCAGACCTCCTACTCCTTTACTCTCCACTTAACCACTAGACCAGCAGGCCCATTCTGATATATTTTACCACTATTTATTTATAAACCTACTGACTAGAGATAGGGGTTTATTCAATTTAAACAAAAATTGCCAAAGGTAGGGTTTGAACTTGAGACTTCTCACACACACCTAGAATATTTAACCACTGTAGCAGACATGTATTTATGTCACAAACATACGAAAATAAATATATAAGAGATTTTTGGGGCGTTACAGGGCTAAAGGTGGAAACAAATAAGGTGTCTTGGTAAGTTTAGTAAATTACCTAACTTTCATGAAATAATCCAAGTCGATTTTAATTTTTGTGTGTATTACTTGGAATACTTTTTCAGTTTTACTTAAAGCAAGCTAAAGATTCTCTTTATTTTTTCATATGCATTATGCCTACTTTTTTATAAAACTTTGGAGTAGTATTTCAATCATGGCAAAAGTTCTAATTTTCAGTGGCTAGGAACCATACTTGAGGGCAAGCATGGGCTAAGTATTGGGGAAGTTGATAATACTCTAGAATGACATATTTTTATTTATTAATTACACATTTATTTTGAGTATGATCCTACTAATTTGAGCTATTTATGGTTTTTTATCTTGTAGGGACTAAATTGAAGGAAAAAGGAAATTTGGGGGCTAAAAGTGTAAGTTTAAAGATGAAATGGGTCAACATACGAAGTAGGAGAGAAGTGGTGCCAGAAATGCAAAGTATGGAAGACTTGGAGGGAAAAAGTGCAAAGAAGAGATTTTTACAAACACAAGACTCTATTTAATTTTTAATTATATCAGGATAATTATTAAAGATTATTATTTAGATTTAATTTTAGCATTTATCTTCATTTATCTTTAATTATCTTTATTTATTTGTATTTATCTTTTAGAGTTTAAGTAGGAATAGACTAGGTTTCCTAGTACTATAAATAGGGGATGGAGTGACACAAGTTTCGCTCATCTTTTATGTAAACACTCCCTTTCCCAAAAAGCTTAGCCTTATTTCCTTTCATATTATTCAATAAAAATTCCATTTTCATTACATTTGTTTCTTTTTTCACAAAAATCATGAGCCACTAAACTTATCTAGCCAAAGGTTGTCGAAATTCCCCAAAAAGGGTTCATGAGGCTTAGAATCCGCGCTTAGCCTTCTCAACGAGTATTCATCGTTTCTCCGCATTACGGGGCTGACGCTTCCGCCCATGCCCCTTAATAGGTGATCTTTTCAACTTGTGCAAGGAACAGTTACTTTGTACATTTTGGGAAGGTTGCACAGTCAATTCGTTAGCTTACTACGTCAGAGGTTAGCGAGCCCAAGAGACAAAATGGCGTGGTATTCGCCATTGAGAAGTGATGATCTAGCATAAGATGGTCCCACAAAAGCGAAAGTCTAAAATCTTGGAGCTGGTGGTCGTAGGCGTCCTCTTCCACTATAACTGGCTTATTCTGTTTGAGAAGTGTCACCTAAAAGCCGAGGATTGAACCTAAGGCGGATCGAGACAACTAGATGTTGGAATCTCTCTATAAGAAACTTTTTCTCAACTCTATTTATCTCTACTATTTTAATTTTAATTTCGGCACTTTCAATTAAATGAAAACTTTTAATTCTGTTTTTTTTTTATTTTTTTCAGGTACGTAGGTTTTCTTGGGCACGATTCTGTCTAGGATTTCGAGGAACAAGCAATTGTGCAAATCCGGTCCTTGAGGATTTGACCCTACTTCCCTTATACTATTATTTTTATTATTTTCATTATTTTATAGGGATAAGATATTTTTGGTGCTCTCAAACGACCGCATCACTATCTTTTAAATTGATGTATGTTTTTCATTTCAACTTTTGAGAAAAAAAAACTATTTGGTCTTTGGTACCTAATTTTTTCTAATTTAATAAATGAGGTTTTGTTTTGTTTTTTTTTTTTTTGTTTTTGTTTCAATTTAGTACTTAAGTTTGGTTTCAACATTAAATTGGTATTCGACTTTTTTCTTTATCCCAATTAAATAACAATGTTTTTTTAGAGCATACATAATAAACATTCATTGGACCGCATAATGTCATTTGGCCTAGATATCAAATTAAACATTAAAATCAAATTCAAATACCAAAATTGAAATAAAAAAAACTCAAATACTAAATTAAAACTTGAAACCAAATAAAAAAACTCCAGTCCTGTTTGTGCCCATAAGTATGGCTCATCAATAAAAAAATTGACACCTAAATTAAATAATTTTATTTAACTTCTCATGTTTACTTCCGCTAAATAAATAAAAAAAGGGGTTTCGCTTTAAAAAAATTGTTTAATCCATTAACCTCTCAAAACTCAAAAGTGACTGCAATATTTCATCTTTACCCTAAATTTTTTGTCAAATTTGTTAGATATCAAGAAAAAAAAATCTATCAGAGAGGGTTTTTTTTTTTTTTTTTTTCCCTTATCTAATCCTTTTCCACGGAAAGAAATAGCTTGGTAAGTATTTCTTTTTCATTCTTTCCTTTTGTGAATATATACATAATAGGATTGAAGTGTTTTTTTTTTTTAAAAGAAACTTTCTACTACAATTACTTTGCATACAACACAATTAAACATGACGTTGCTTCATGGTCGTAGATCATGGATATAATATTACTTAACACAAACAATTACATGTCAATGCTATTTAAGAAAAGATCGAGGGGTTAAAATTTTGATCTTTTTATACCATATTCTTCAATTCCTTGTCAAAAAAAATTTCTACTCCATTTAAAGCACAACAATATAAGAGTCCATCGACTCTAAACCTAAAACTCTAAATAATAAAATCCCTTTGTATCTCAAAATACCCCTCCAATGAAAGCAATAAAACCTATAATAATATCCTTTGTTAGTGATACGTCACGAAATTAACTAAAAATTTGACTAAGGTAAGTGTACCTAACAACTAATATTATAACTTTGGTGAGCAAATATATTGTTCCCACGAAGACTAAAAGTACTAGTAATTACCATCTTTCTATTATTTAACTGAATAATTCAAGTGATTGATTACAATTAAAATGAATAATTTAATTAACTAACGAACACATCAAAGAAAAAAAAACATGAAAATATTCAATTAACAACCAAGAAGCGAAACAATACCCAACAAAGAATTCACCTAGATTTCATTTATCACTATCAATCTAAATTATGCAATTTCTTTATTTAGCACATTGATCTGTAGAAATTCCTAAATTATGCTAATATCTCTTTCGAGCATAAGAGCAACTGATTTTAGGTTGATTAATTGAAATTTCTTTCTAATTAAAATCCCTATTATCGCATTAACTCGTGCTATGGATTCTCCTATTAGATTTGACTCTAATCCGATAGATTTATGTTGTCCTATTTCTAGAATTGCATGCAACTCCATTTAATTACACAAGATCTACTCTTGAATAGAGTCCATTCAACCACCGATTGAAGCACATCAAATATGGATTAATAATTTAGAAATATCAAACCAAGAATTAAGCACACATAATTGAGAACAAGAAACTAAGTATTTACTGCGTAAAATAAAAATCAAACGACATAATCCATCATAAGGTTCATCTCCCTAGGTATTTAGAAAATTAACTCATGCTTGAAAATAAAAACATTCAGGAGATAGTATAACCGAAAGAAATAAAGAAACTTAAAATAACTTCCTAAGAAATCAACTGGAAATCTTCAATCTTAACGGAAATCTGCTTCAAAGTCGACTTCAATGGTGTTTTTTGAATTATTTTTTTTGAGTATTCTTGTCACGAGGCTAGATCTTTCGTCTTGCGATCCGTGCGGCCTTAGGCAATCTGTTCATCCAAACTCGCCTAAGTCAGCTTTTACTCAAGTGAGGATTCCTTTAGAAGTCCTCTAAGGAACCAACTTGTATAGTAGAAGCGATTTATGCCAAAAGAAGTAACAAAAGAACAACAGAAAGAACGCACACAAGGTGTATTAGTAAATGCTCTCTATATTCTCTTATTCACAAAGAATAATGAAACAATGAATGGAGTGAATACAAATTGAGGGGGAGGCTCTCTATTTATAGTGAGCTTTCCCAAAACCGACGGTCAAGATACATTTACATCGACGGACGAGATTAACCATATCCCTTGATTTTAGGGATTTACAAGATATGCCATATCAAATCTAATATAATTTTTTACAAGATATGATTCCCTCAATCTTCTAAGATTAGTTACCAAATTAGCCTAAGTTGCCATATCTTCATTATCAGGCCAACCAAGCTTTAATCTGACATGCTTCTCTAACAGGTTATCGAATTGGGCCAGTTCTTACGGGCCAAGTGATCCTCATCTATACATTAAACCTCCATCGGATGCATTTGGTGCGATGGTCACGGGCTTTGAACTACGACCGGTGACATTGTCCCCCACCCATTCTCGCAACGCCCTCGTTGCGACTT
Source organism: Gossypium australe (assembly GCA_005393395.2). Classification (NCBI taxonomy): domain Eukaryota; kingdom Viridiplantae; phylum Streptophyta; class Magnoliopsida; order Malvales; family Malvaceae; genus Gossypium; species Gossypium australe. The sequence continues at coordinate 23,955,913 of CM016624.1, forward strand.
CTGAATGGCATTGACTTGACTCGCATCGGTCTCGTCTCGATGCCTTAGCTTTTCCCTTCCTTCGAAACTTTTGCCTCGACTTCCATTGCTTCTAAACTTGAGCCGTCCTACTCGTTGCATTTACTCTGGTCAACTGTCCCACATGTATCACTTCTTTTTCCTTGAAGTTCGATGCACCACCCACCTCTCCCATAGGTGGAAGCCTTGTCGATGACTCAGCCAACTCCGACACTTCACTCGAATTGAGCCTCATTGGTCCTAGCTTCCCTACTTTCATCGCAACTTTTTCCCCTAAGTTCGATGACAAACTCACCTCTTCCTTGGGTGGAAGCCCCTTCAACGATTCACCAAGCTCAAACGTTTCCTTTCCTTTTGACTACGGCTTGTTTTGGACAATTTTGCAACTCATGCGAACCATAGCACAAGAAGAACTTTACTCGCATCTTTTTGCTCCTTTTTACCCTTTTGGCTTCAGCTTTTCCTTTGCTCGAACCAAGCTTCTTGGGCTCATTGTCTGCTCCATCGTCCCTTTCGATGACAGACTTCTTCGAACACTTCTGCAACATATGCGGACCATGACATAAGAAGTACTTCACGGGCTTCTTCTCACTTTTGGCCTCATTGGCTTCGACACCCCTTGCGCTCGAACCAAGTACCAAGGCTTTACCCACCAGCTTTTCCTTAAGCGCGAATTTCTTCGGATATTTCTTCAACATATGTGGACCGTCGCAGAGAAAGCATTTTAACTTGTCCCTTTTCTTCTTGGGTTTCTTCTTCCTAACTCATGGTTTCCCATTACCACCATTGTCGCCGTTGCTATTGCCATCAATAACATCTTCCTTGTGATCCTTTTCACATACGCCCTTTTCCTCGGACTTGGAAGACCCAAGCTTGTCTTTCCCTAGACCAAACTTGACCACGGACTCTACTACCGTCATGGCTTTTGACAGCTTTTGGACACCTTTTTGTTCCACCTCCTGTCTGACCCACAACTTCAATCCATTTTGAAAAGCAAGCAATGCTTCTTTCTCGGTCACATCTAAAACTTGGAGCATGAGTTCCTTGAACTCTCGAACATACCCCCCACTGATAATACTCTAGAATAACATATTTTTATGTATTAATTACATATTTATTTTGAGTATGATTCTACTAATTTGAGCTATTTATGATTTTTTCTCTTGTAGGGACTAAATTGAAGATAAAAAGAAAATTTGAGGGCAAAAAGTGTGAATTTAAAGATAAAATGGGCCAGCATGCGAAGTAGGAAAGAAGTGGTGTCGAAAATGCAAAGTATGGGAGATTTGAGGGTAAAAGTGCAAAAAAGAGATTTTATAAGCACAAGACTCTATTTAAATTTTAATTATATTAGGATAATTGTTAAAGATTATTATTTAGATTTAATTTTAACTTTTATCTTTATTTATCTTTTAGAATTTAGATAGGAATATATTAGGTTTTCTAAGTATTATAAATATGGGATGGAGTGACATAAATTTCACTCATCTTTTCTGTAAACACTCTTTCTCCCAAAAAGCTTAGCTTTTGTTCCTTTCATATTATTCAATAAAATTCCATTTCATTACGTTTATTTCCTTTTCCCCAAAAAGCATGAGCCACTAAATTTATCTAGCCAAAGGTTGTTGAAATTCCCTAAAAAGGGTTCATAAGGCTTAGAATCTGCGCTTAGCCTTCTCAACGAGTATTCATCGTTTCTCCGCATTACAGGGCTGACGCTTCCGTCCATATCCCTTCAAAGGTGATCTTTTCAACTTGTGCAAAGAACGACCGCTTTGTATATTTTGGGAAGGTTGCACAGTCGGTTCGTTAGCTTACTGCGTCAGTGGTTGTCGAGCCCAAGAGACAAAATGGCATGGCATTCGCCATTAAGAAGTGATGATCTAGTGTAAGACGGTCCCACAAAAAGCGATGGTTGGCTAGAGCCAGCTTCCTCTTAATCGTAAGTCTAAAATCTAAGTGGAGCTGGTGGTCATAGGCGTCCTCTTCCACTATAACTGGCTTATTTTGTTCGAGAAGGATCACCTAAAATCCTAGGATTGAACTCAAGGCGGATCGAGACAACCGGAGGTTGGAATCTCTCCATAAAAAAAACTCTCTTTCCTCAACTATGTTTATCTTTACAATTCTAATTTTAATTTTCGCAATTTCAATTCAATCAAACTTTTAATTCTGTTTTTTTTTATTTTTTTTCCAGGTTTGCAGGTTTTCTTACGCACGACTCTGTCTGGGATCTCGAGGAACAATAATTTGTGCAAATCCAGTCCCTGAGGATTTAACCCTACTTCCCTTATACTATTCTTTTCATTATTTTATAGGGATAGGATATTTTTGGTGCTCCTAACGACTCCCAATGACGTATCACCCACTGTGCCCCGTTGCGTTATCCCTTGCAACTTTGCTCAAACTTTTTCCTCGGTGAATTTTGGGTAAAATTGTCCCTTCAAATCACATTGGAACTCTTGCCACGTCCTAATCTCACCTTGCCTTTTATCTATGGTCCTGCCTCGCCATCATAAAAACGTAATATCAGTAAGAAATATTGAAGCAGTGTTTACCTTAACCACATGATCCACGATGCCTTTGGCACGGAAGTAGTTTTCCATCGTCCACAAGAAATTGTCCACATTGCATGCAGACCTTGTCCCCACAAACTATTTCGGCTTTGGGACATCCTTGTAACTGAAGTTGCACTTGCCACTCTTTTACCCATGACTGCTCGGCACAAAGCCAGCTCTCCCTCGAGCTCCTCTATTCTTGTGCTCAAAGCCCTTGTCGTGGCCATTGTTTCCTCCTTCAAAGCCATCATCATGGCCTCGAGAGCATTGTTCCTCTCCGTCAGCTTCTTCCTTTGGGAATCTAGGAATTCTTGCACGCTATCCCTATTGGAAGTGAGACACATGGTCACGAAGTCCCTTGACTGCTCCCTCAAGTCCTCAATGCTTTCCCCAAGCGCATTGTCTGACTCTTTCGTGTCCTTCATGGACTCCTCAAGTTTACCCATGCATTCCTCAACAGCCGACAGCATCTCCCTCAAAGACTTTCTGGCCCACCTTTGTTCGAACTCTTCTTTCGACATCCTAACGGTGCCTTCGAACAACCGGGACTAAAAAATCTTAATATTAAAATACTAATATGACTAAAAAATTTCTAGATTAATCAGAGTTCAATTGGGAAAAGATAATAAAGTTTAGCTAGAAGAAGAAACCCAATTTAAGTTGAACATACATCGCCACATCGGGACATTGTCCATCGCGATGTCTTGCTCCTCCTAGTCGTTACGTCAATAAAACAAAATATCATTATCATATGTCAATAAAACAAAATATCATTATCATATATCAATTTTATAAATAATTAAAAGCTATGGAGAAACGCGTTGGCATATCACAATCTCACCTTGCTTTATAGGAATCAGCATACATCTTTACATTACCATCGATCACTTTCTCTTCGTCCTATTAAATATTGTTTTCAAATTTAAAAAACTTTCAATATCAACGTTGTTTTGATCTCCAAATGTAATATATATTCTTTTACTTTGTGTCGTTGATAATCATGGAGGATTCGACAATGAAAGAGGGCAAACTTATGAAGAAAGGGAAGGCAGCATCAAATATGATGGATCGTCTTCCTCGGGAAGTCGTCGTCCATATACTATCCAGGCTTCCCTTACCATCGTTGCTGAATTCAAAGCTGGTTTGCCGAGGCTGGCGAACCCTTATACGAGATCCATTTTTTATTAGTAAGCACTTGTCGAACTTGGCCGAGGCCCGCAACGATCCCAGCTTCATCTTGGAAAGCAATTGGCCTATCCCCGACCAACGCCACTTCATTGATTTCTTTGATCATAGTGAAGGAAAAGTGATCTCCAAGAAGGTCCCCAGTTCTCCTATGCCCATGTACTTGGTAGATTCATGCAATGGGTTGCTTTGCATGCACGATACATCGCGTAGCGTATACATTTGCAACCCTTTTACCAGGCTTTACATCGAGCTCCCCAAGCTCATCAAGTATCCAACACTGGTGGGAAATTTGGGGTTGGGTTTTCATCAGAAAACAAAAGAATACAAGGTGATCCAGATAGTGTTTCGAAGAAAATTGAGAAGAGTCGACTCCAGTACTACATCAACAACTTCGAGTGAATCGGAGGTTCAGATTTTGACCATCGGCAGCCCTTCTTGGAGGGAGGTAGGAACGATACCATACCGTTTTATTCATTCGAAAACCAAGGCTTTGGTCAATGGGAGACTCCATTGGCTTTCCAAGCCTAACAAGTACACCACTGCTAGCTTGCTCGTATCCTTCGATCTCGAAACAGAGCAATTCCAGGAGGTGCCGAAACCTGATTGTTGCGGCTCAGGGAGGTGTTTGCGGCATCTTATGGTTGTACGAGGTTGTCTCTCGGCTGGTGCGTTTCATGAGAATGATGAACGACTGGATATTTGGGTAATGAAGGAGTATGGTGCGAAAGAGTCTTGGATCAAGGAGTTGAGCATCGGAAGGTACATGCCTCCGACGTTGACGCAACAAGAGAGTCGCCACTTCATCTATTCAAAGCGTAATTTATTTGTTCGAGTTCTATGTGTGTTGAAAAATGGCGAGATCTTATTGGAGTACAAAAGCAGGGCTCTTGTTATTTACGATCCACAGCATGAGACGTTCAAGGAGTTTACGTTTCCAGAAATGCCTCGTTGGTTCAAAATAATTATTCATGTTGGAAGCCTGAATTGGCTTCATCATTAAGGCTATGTTTTCCTATTAAATTTCAAGATTTAAATAGCTGTTTGCTTCTATTTGCGTTGTTTGTTGTAATTATTGGTTGGCTTTGTTTCATGATGTCTCTTCTTCCTGTTCTTATGGCATGACTAATTTAAGTCACTTTTGGGGATGCAAAATAACAGTGAGGGTGAGGTATTTTTAAATAATTAACTTATATTGAGAATGAGGAGTAATTGTATGAAACTGTGATTCTACATCATCCATCATCCATACCCAAAATGCTTGAAAAATCTGATTTATCATTCTCTTATATGAAAGGGATAGGACTGGCGTGGAAGAATATATAATAAAATATTTATCTTTTTAAAAATTTATGATGTGGTAATATAAGTTATTTCCATAAATAAATTGATTTGAAAAAATAGATCATGATAAAAATATGGCTTAATATATTATTTGGTACACGAGTTTGACAATTTTTTTTAATGTGATACATGTGTTATTTTTTAGTCTAATTTGTTATTTGTATTTGACCAAATTTATATATTTTGGTACCCAAAGGTAACGATGTTATCTTTTTAATGTTTAATTCGAATTTTTGGTTGATTTGATGAAAGTTAATTACTAATATTATTAGCTAATTATGAGTTATCATCAAATCAACTTTAAAACCTGAATTAAACACTGAAAAATTAATATTATTATCTTCAAGTACCAAAATGTTTAATTTCTGTTAAATACAGGTACCATATTGGACTAAAAACAATAAGTACCACATTACAAAAAGTGTCAAATTTAAATATTAAATTATGCATTAAGTCAAAAATTATATAGAAATGATAGTTATGAAAAAAAAAAAAGAGGAGGATAGAAAAGTAAAAGTGTAGTTGTGGTGAGTATATTGCAGCTTCCCCCTTCAGTTAAATTTATTATTATTATTTTTTAAACGTAATAATCCTGTTGGAAACAAGTTGAGATTCTGTTTATGTTGCATGTATTTTTCATAATCAAGACATGCGTGAATCCTTAATTAGGAATTTCGAAATAAAAAAGAAATGAAGTATCACAAGTTGTTTATAAATTTTCATGTTTTTTAAAAAATGGTATATCTAATTTAATTGAGTCTTGATTTTTAAAAATAATATGTAAATCAATCGGGTAAAATTCTTGTCTCCAAAAACTTTAAATAATTATTTTTCTATCCTATATAGATTAAAGGCTAGGGTGTATGGTGTTTTCAAAGGCTCAATTTATTATTTGGGTCATCTATATGGTGTTTTCAAAGGCTCAATTTATAATTTGGGCCATCTATCAGCTAATGTTAGCTGATTAGTATATAAACCATTTTATATTTGGAATGTGCACAACATTTATCCTTCGTTGTTGTCTTCTTCCATCGGCACGACCAAAACTATTTCCTATAGAATAATAATATTCCGCCATCATTGATGACTTCGTTTTCTTTGTTTTATCAGCTTGTATCAAAGTGCAAGTAAAATTATGCTCCGGTACCTTTGCTTTGATCGCCCAAACTCGTCTTCTACATCTCCATCTTTGCAAGACAGTGATAAATTCAAAATAAGAGAAAACTTGTGAAGACTTCAGAGCAACAAACCTCCAACATGATGGAGAAACTTCCTCACGAGATCATCCTTGGTATACTATCCAGGCTTCCATCAACATCTCTGCTGCAATCGATGTTGGTTTGCCGAGCTTGGCGAAGATTAATACGAGATCCGCTTCTTGTTGCTACCCATTTCTCTCACATGGCCGACAAAGATGGTCCAAGCTTCATCTTCCAAAGCAATCGGCCTAGTTCATCGTATCAGCTTTTCTTTATAGATTTCTCCGACTTCCATAGCCAAGGAAAGGTGATGTTTAAGAAACTTCCCAATCTCATGTCTATTTATTTGGTAGATTCATGCAACGGCTTGCTTTGCATGCGGGATGCAAGATGGATATACATTTGCAACCCCTTTACTAGGGTTTACTTACAGCTACCGAAATTGGTTAACTATCCAGCACAAGTGGCACACATTGCATTCGGGTTTCATCAAACTACAAAACATTACAAGGTAATCCAGGTAGTATATCTTAGACAACTGGTTTTACTAGGTGGTCGCATCAATGTTGCTACCTCGACTTTGGTACAATCTCAGGTCCATGTTCTAACAATCGGAGATCCCTCTTGGAGACATATAGGAACCTTGCCTTATGACTTGACTCGCCCGATGCCCAAAGCTTTGGTCAATGGGAGGCTTCATTGGCTTTCAAAGCCTAACAATGACACCACGGCTAGCATTCTCATCTCGTTTGACCTCGAAACTGAGCAGTTCCAAGAGGTGGCTAAGCCAGATTGTTGTGGCTCAAACAGGTGTTTTCATCATCTCATGGTTCTGCGAGGTTTTCTCTCAGCTGGTGCGTATCATGATAACGACGAGTTGGAGGTTTGGGTTATGAAGGAATACGGTATAAAAGAATCTTGGATCAAAGAATTCACCATCGGGAATCACTTGCCACCAACATTGCAGCAAAATGATCTTTTACACTTCAATATGGCAAAGGCTCGTTTCCCTAATTCATCTGTCAGAGTTCTATGTATTCTGAGGAATGATGAGATCTTGTTGGAGTACCTAAACCGAGTAGTTGTTGTCTTTGATCCCCGACATGGAACATTCAAGGAGCTTACGTTCGATGCGATGCCGCATTGGTACAAAATAGTTGTTCATGTTGGCAGCCTGAACTGGATTCACATCCCTGTATGTTAATTTGTAAACAACTGCAATACGCCAAAGAAGAAACTCACTGTTCCCTTTCGAGTTTTAATCTTCTTTGACTGTAATTGGTTGGCTTTGTATAATGGATATCTATTTTTCATGTTCATATAGAATGATTAATTAAATCCTATTGGAATCAAGCTGAGGTGCTGTTTATGTTGCATATATTTCTCATATTTCTTTCACTGTGGATTGAAATTTCAGAGATAGTTAGGATCCTTTTTATTTTTGAGTAAATTACATCCAGAAATAGTATTTGCACCAATAAAAAAACTCTTATTCTCTTTCTCTTTTATTGTTAGATTTTTTTTATGAAACAATTTTTAACATCACGAATTTGCAAACAAAAATTTAAACAGTTTTTTTTTTTTTGCGATGTTTGACACTCACCATTAAATTAACTTTGATTTAAGATATGTTCTATTCGTTGATGGATATTGATCCACCATAATTATTATTGAATCATCTGTTTGGAGCTTTACTAGCTGGACTTAAAAAAAAAATCCACTTTAACAACTCAGCGGGTCAAATAAAAAATTTCGAATAGTTAAATGATCATTTTGTAACTTTTTATAATTAAGTGATTAAAACGTAAACTGACTAATATATAGTATAATGACCTTAGGTGTAGTTTTTTTTTTTTTTCCAAGCAAAAAGAGTTTCATTAATGTAAAGCGATATAAAAGGTGTAAAACCCCTTTACCACAACTGGAACACCAAAAGATCTTCCCTTTATACAAGCAAATAAAGTCACACCATTTAAATCTGACCACTTAAAAGGAAGAAAAACCAAAACAATAGAATCTCTAACTCCCTAAAATTATCACCATAAAGCATGACTTCCATAGGCATTGTCCTTTGCTAACTCGTCTACCATCAAGGTAGCATTTCGTGAAATAAGTATTAATTCCACCTTACCGATTGCATTGCAAAAAGAAGTGAACTTTTTTCAATTAAAGCACTTATTGGATGCTAAAGGAGGAGTCTTGAAATCTAAAGGATGATACTTGAAATACTGTTTGGAAAATCTCGGGCCCTCAAAGAGTTAGTCAATTCATCTGGTTAATTCTAAAATGGAGATTTTTAACTAATTCTGGAAGGGTTGAAAGGGGTATTGGACAATATGAATCGTGCTAACTTTGTGGTCATAACACTAACAATGTTTTACATGTTCTTAGGGACTGTCCTTGGGTGAGGGATATTTGGAATCAAGTCATTCCTCCTAATCAAATTAGACGGTTCTTTGAGGGTGATATATCGGAATGGCTACTCTCGAATTTGCAAGACCAATCAGAAAATAATATAAGAGATTCAACTTGGGCTTGTTTCTTCGGCTTAATACTGTGGTGCATTTGGAAAAATCGTAACTTATTCATCTTCTAAAGAAAATCAATGAATTCAGAGGACATTATTAAGATTTCCTACAGTTAGGCGAAACAATACTCCTCTGTCCAAAGTGAAGCTTTGATGATGGAGACATAACAGAGTTCTAAACATGTGAAATTAGGTATGTGTTTTTCCCTTGATACTGATGGTATTGTTAATTCTGTTTCTAGTTTCTCTACTGCAGGTGGAGTAATACGTGATGGGAAAGGGAATTAGGTCTTGGGCTATAATCGCTTCTTGGGAAAGTGTTCGGTCGCTGTTGCTGAGCTTTGGGGTATATTGGACGGCTTACTTCTACTACAAAAACAAGGATACGATGAAGTCATCATCCATTCCGATAATCTCGAGATCGCTATAGGTATTAGCAATAGCATACTTGAAGAATCATCTTCTAATTTAATTAGGAGGATTCAACAGATTCTAACTAAGGAAGAGAAGCGGTCGTTGAGATATGTTCTTAGAGAGGCTAACAAGATTGCAGAAGCACTTGCAAAAATGACCCTCCCAAATGATTAAGTATTGCACATGTTTGATGATCCCTTGTAGATATGCAAGAAGTCTTACAAGAAGAAAGCACCAGAGGCAATCTAGCTATGAGTATATTTATGTAATTTGTTGTTTACTTAAAAAAAAAAAAAAGGAAAGAAGAAAACTTTTTCCATTAGTATGGTGAAACTGCCTTTAACTGTTTCATTGAGATTAAGCAAACAACTCCAGATTAACCAAATCTTATTGGAAAAAAAAAAAAAACTACCAAATCTATGGCATTACTATCCTTTCCTGCAAGAGCGTAACCTGCCCCCTTATGACATCTAAGTCCATATTTGATACATGACCAAAGATAAATAAATACATAGATGAAGGAACGTGTATTTGCCAACAAATTGGGGGGGGGGGGGGTCTGAATTTAAGGAAAAAATCTGATATCAACCAAACTTTCTACTAAAATTAAGTTTTGGGTTGGCACTCACCACCTCTCTATGTAGTGCACAATAGAATTCCCATTATCCGTTAGAGCAGTTGACTTAGTTTTTTTTTTTTCCCCTTTCATGCCCCACCATTTGTTGGGTTTTTTAATATTGTTTTTGACATTGTCTTTAAAACTTTTTCTTTCTTTTAAAAAAAATTATATTTTTAAGTAGAGGATATTAATTTAAATATTGGAGACAATATTAGACAATATTATTTAAGAGGAACAATCACGTATTCTGAACATGAAAAGAAAAATAGAATTAAGAGAAAGAAAAAAATTCACTATTAAATACATAAGAGTAATTTGATTTTACTGTGAAAATGATCTGATAACTCAAGAGAAAAAAGAAAGAGAAGCAATTTTTAGGGTTTGCAAATTAATGTTTTAGATAAAATAATTTTACTATTTTCGATTTTTAAACATTTTAATTCCTGATGATAATATTAATTACTGAAAAAAGTTATTAGATCACATTTATCATTATTCATTTTAAGGCAAAAATTTGGTTTGGACCCGAAACTAACCGACATAAACCCAAGAACATCATTTCTTCTTTGAGTGATTTCTGAACAGTCTTATCTGTTGTGTTACTGTTATTGCATTGTATTGCATTATTATTGTTACTGACATATTAATACTACATATGATCTTATATTTTCTTACAAAAACTAAAAGAAAAATACAAAGATTAAAAGAGAAAAAAAGACAAAGAAATGAAAGGATAATTCAACCAGTTTTTTTTACTTGGATTTACATAAGCTTGTACATGCCCTCTATTTATAGTACTTCAACTACCATAAATTACAAAGCATGAAGAACCAACATTAAGGTATTTTATAAATGATTTAAGGGTTATAGACATTCATTCTTTGGGAATTACAATAAGATAAATTTGGGAAGGTTATAAACATCCATTTAACAATAGATTTAAAAAAAAAAAATTGTTAAATGTCACGATGAATCAATAAAATTATAGTAAAAAATAAAAATAGTGCTCCATGACCTTAGACTTTTCTTTTAAACCGTTTGTTTGGCAGTAAAATGTTTTCCGGAAAATGATTTCTGGAAAATGACTTACTTTTCTGGAAAATAATTTACAGAAAATATTTTCTGGTGTTTGGATGAATCTGTGTAAAATATTTTCTATTGTTTGGCAGTTTTCCTGAAAATATTTTCCGAAAAAGCTGTTTTTATATATATTAATAAATTTTTATATTTTAAATTGTTTTTACATATATTGCAATGATTTATTTATAAATAAATTAATTAAATTAAATATATAATAATACTCAATTACGAATCTACATTATTAACCCAGTTGTACGAGCAACAAACAATGGAAACCAATAGAAAATTCATTGCCTTCTTACTTTGTGGTGTAAATGATAAGGTTCCTAACTTTTTTTTTTCCATGGAAGAGAATGTGAACTTGATCTGCCCACTTGCTACTAGCCTCTCAAGTCTTTGACACTATGGGATTTGTCAAGTTTTGTTCGGTATACACTCTTCTGCAGCCAGCTAAACGGAGGCTTTCCAGCGTTGGATAGCAAATCAATGATGTAATATGTCTCAGAAGCATCAAGAATAAAGAGGAGGAGAATAGATGCAAATGAAGATTCTCTTCAACTGATTGATCAAGGCAAAAGAAGGAAGATAAAGAGCTGCATAAAGGGGTTCTCTTCAACTAATTTTATAATAGTTCAAAAACTTTGAGAAACCTAGCCGACTAGATGGAAAGAAAGAAGAAAACATCAATTCATACCCCTAGCAACTTTCTAATGATGCTAAGATGAAATCAAAATGACCCTACTTCTTGGTGGATTTCTTCTTTGAACTCACAGCTACTTATGGCTTGGGATGCTTCTCGGCCTCGCTTGGATCCAACCACTTGAGTGGGTGGCGGTTGAAGAAAGGCCAATTTGGAATAGTAATCAATGCGGTGAGGGTCACGCCACCGGCATATACGAGCATCAGCATCTGAAATGATCCCAACACATAACCAGCACCAAATGAAACCACTGCAAATACCAATAGCATCACATAATCAAGACTTGTATACAAATATTTACCTGTGTTAGACCCTGAGATGAAATTTCATCAGTCATGTCAACTGGACTGCACAAAGATTTACCTGTGTTAGCCAGTTGACTCCAAGCAAGTTCATAAATAATAATAATAATAATAATAATAAGCAAACTCGAAACTGCATTGGTAAAACTAGCAGACAAACTCAAATAACAGTACAAATAGAAGAATTTTTTAACAAAAAAGACTAATTTGTCCAATTTTTTAAATAAAGAAGTTAAAATGCAAACTGACTCGTATATATATGAGGGCCTCTATGATATTGTTATTATCAACCCCAAAACTGGAGCAAAAGAATATGCCTATTTTTTTCAACCAAATTGCCCCTACCATGGAGTTGTCACCTTCAAGAATAGGATTTAATCAACCCCAAATTGTATAGGTTCTTTCTCACTAAGCTCCCAAGCGATAACAAAACCGCCCCGCCAACCCCGATTTCATGTTCATCCTGCCTTTCAGCCATTTGATGATGCCTAAATGGTAGTTCCTTCACCTTCAAGCTACCTAAGCAGATCTTTTGTCTTACAGATTCAATACTTTTGGGATCTGCTAGGTTCCTGGTCGCATCGGTTACATGAAAAACATTCATTGCCATGCCCATCGCGGTTGATATTTCAGCCCCTGTCACGTTCAGTCCATTTTCTCTGAACGTTCGGGTCACATCGGTTAATAAACCTTGCCTATCTGATGTGCATAACTCAAGCCTGATGCCCTGAAATCACATATGAACTAGTATGCGTAAGTGTTTGGAATATTGGATGAACATTGAAAATCGAGAAGGATCTGAATTGGAATATACCTCAGATGCTCTCCTTTCGATTGCAGCTTGTAAGCATTGGATTAGTCGATGCCTTTCTGGTTCCGAACTAATCGGGGTTCCATCCGTGTGTCTGATATAAAATTCCTGTTACAAGAATCAACAAATTTTAGGTCCGAAAAATCTAGGAGCCAATGTTTGTAACCAAAACATGAAACAACATAGTACCAGATATGCTTTATCCCCAGTTGTGTTAATAGAGGCATGGAACACAACATATTCCATGTCTGTCAATGTGCAAACAACATCGAACAGAAGCTTAGGCCGATCCTCACATTGAAGATTCACGACTGAAGCCCCTTTCTGTCCAATTTTGTACATTAACAACCGGCGAATCTGTCCAACATTGCAAATCAGACTTCTGTTCGTAGTCACGGTCTGCAGACATCATTTGATGTAACCTTCTCTCAGTGTGTGTTACAGCCATAGAAACTGAAGTTCTCGCACTACGAATATCATTGTCCCCTCTCAAAACATTCCTTAAACATGCTTCAATCCTGTCGATTCGTCGTGAGCCCTCGATCGGGGACCCCGAATTACAATCTTTTACATAGATTAAAGATGCAATCCGACCATTGTGAGTCCATACTTTAGCATCCACCACATTGCATTGTAACTCAGCTAAAACAGCAAATACTTCAGATAAAAGACCAACTCTATCTGTTCCAGTCAATTCCAACGCTGTTAAGCCATTAAATCCAAGGCTTTTATCAGGATAAGTGGTCTCAAGTGACTGTAGAACCCGACAACAAACAGAACATAACATTAACACTAAATAAAATCTAAGTGTTCTAATAACTACCTGTTCAATGTAACTAATAACACTCTCATCAGTTAATTTGTTTCCGTTTAGATCAGTCACATGAAAAACTGCAAATCCATAAAAAAAGAGTCAGTAACAGCAATTTCGAGCAAAGCCCAAAATTTATAACACGGAAACAGAACAAACTTTGGTAAAAGTACCCTTGGACTAGAAATTAGATTGCACTTTGCCCCCTTTATTTTAAAAAGTGAGTAAATTAACCCCTCTACGTTAGATCAAAGAGCAAACCAATATTTTCTGTTAAAAATTTCATGTTAACAGTAGAAATGAATGGAATTTTTAACCAAAAAAACCAGTTTATTTTTTGATCTACCATACATGAACTAATTTGCTTATTTTGTGAGTAGAAGGGGTAAAATAAATCCTACTAGGAGAGCCTCCAAGGTAATTTTACCAACAGACTTCATTTCAGAATTCATGCTTTAAAAAATATTTTCTTACCATCCATGAACCACTGGCCATCTGATGAAATGTAAGCCTTTTTAATTGAAAGATTAAGGTCTGTTAAAATCTGAACAGCATCTAACAAGGTTCCATGTCGTCTAGCACTATCAACCTGAAGAAAAATCAAAGTAAACAAGAACTTGAATGAGCCAAAAAGCTTTGAAAAAAAAATCAAAGTGGGGGTGCCATCAAATTTCAGACCGGACAGGTTCAACGGAAGCTAACCTTAACAACTGTCGCTGTGCGACAAACGGTATTGTCGATTACCACCCTGTAAAAATCAATAAAGCAAAATCAGCAGCAAAATCCACAAAAAAAAAAATGGGTTTTTGTTTCTTTGATGATTTTTTGTTACAAACCTGGGAGTACTCATCCGAATAACAAGCTTTTGATATTCATCAAGACAAGCATGCCACTCCATTGTTTTTTTTAGAAGAAACCCCAAAAAAATATTGAAAATTTTAAGGTAAACACCAAAAAGGAACAACCTTTTTTAATGTCTTGAAACACCTATGAAACCAACAATAGACCAAAATCTGGACACATTTAAAGCTCTTCTGCTTTGAATCCTTTTCTACTAAACTGCGAAAAAGTCGCAACTTTTTAACAACTCCCACAAAACTTTAAACTGCGAAAAAGGGAGTAAAACTTACCTGAATTTAAGAAATTTGTTGGCTGAGAAAGAAAGAAGGAAGGAGAAAGAATAAAGAAGGGAGGAAGGAGAACGTACCTGGATGATGAAGGGGAAAGTTTTGGATAATGTCTTACCGAAAAAAAATCTGTAAGACGTTTTACAGGAATAATGAAGCCATTTTACCCGTATTTGTAAAATGTTTTCCTTGAGGAAAATATTTTCCGTCAACCAAATGCCGGAAAATTTGGAAAATGTTTTTCAGAAAACGTTTTTCAGCAATCAAACAGATGCAAATCCATTAAACTCCTACGATTATTACGACAGTGTTAAAGGAGTTTCCTTCTTTCGGAATACGAAATTTCGATATTAACTTCAAATTTATAATAATCAAATAAAAAATTTTCAATCTAAACTTATTAAA
The DNA here is from genome assembly GCA_005393395.2 of Gossypium australe. NCBI lineage: Eukaryota > Viridiplantae > Streptophyta > Magnoliopsida > Malvales > Malvaceae > Gossypium > Gossypium australe. The sequence goes on from CM016624.1 coordinate 23,971,013, forward strand.
TTTCATTGGTTGAATCTCAAATATGGTTTTAATAATAATTTTTTATACTATTAAAAGAAAAGTCTAAGGTCATGGAGCACTATTTTTATTTTTTACTATAATTTTATTGATTCATAGTGACATTTAACAATTTTTTTTTAAAATCTATTGTTAAATGGATGTTTATAACCTTCCCAAATTTATCTTATTGTAATTCCCAAAGAATGAATGTCTATAACCCTTAAATCATTTATAAAATACCATAATGTTGGTTCTTCATGCTTTGTAATTTATGGTAGTTGAAATACTATAAATAGAGGGCATGTACAAGCTTATGTAAATCCAAGTAAAAAAACTGGTTGAATTATCCTTTCATTTCTTTGTCTTTTTTTCTCTTTTAATCTTTGTATTTTTCTTTTAGTTTTTGTAAGAAAATATAAGGACATATGTAGTATTAATATGTCAGTAACAATAATAATGCAATACAATGCAATAACAGTAACATAACAGAATACCTATTGTCGAAACCATTTTAAAATCGGTTTAAAAAAAAGGGATCGACTTTAAAAACAAAAATGGGAGTCGCCACCAATCCCTTTTTACTTAGGTGAGATTGGATCACCTTGTAAAACGTTTTATTTTAAAACATTTGATTTTGGTCTACGAAAAACAAGAAAATGGGTTCGGGAGTCGGTTAAGTACGAGGAAGGGTTAACACCCTCGTAACGCCCAAAAATTGGTACCTAATTGATAGAATCATGTCCAAATGTTTGAAACTTAAAAAGTTTTAAAATAAGATCCCTTATTAAAAGAAAAATCAAGACTTACTTATTTCAAAGAAATAAAAATACCACACCCAGTAAGTTAGGATACAACATCTTATAACTTCGAAGCTAGGTGCATCTTTATTTTAGAAAATTCTTACCTCAAAACACAGAACATCACACCCAGTAAGTTAGGATACAACATTTTGAGTTCTCAAGAATAAGTTTTTTTATTTAAAACTTGAGATTTCTTTGTTCCGAAGGAATATAAGCATCACATCCAGCACGATAGGACACGATATTTTAAATCCTTCGTAATCGAAATCATCTCATGATTTTTAAAAACTTGTTAAAAGGATATTTAATTATTTAGCCAAATGGAAAATCGCAACCCAGCACATTAGGGCACTATTTCCCGAATTTCTAAATACCAAAACATTGCCTTATTTTAAAAACCTTTTAAATAAACTATTGGAATTTTGCAAAATGCATTTTATTTAAAAACGATAATTTATAAAAATATCACATAAATATCAAAAGCAATTGTGAAATAATGACATTTCATATTTATATAGATAATAAAGAAAATAATAATATGGAATAACAACTAATCAAATAATTACACAATGGCAATCATAGATAAATAAATGAGAGAGTATGAGCAAATAAAATATATACATAAAATAATAAATATCAAAGTAAAAAGAAAATTATTAAATAAATATGAAATTTTCATGCAAGATTAATAAAAAAAATAAAAAAAATATTGCATACATATGATATAAACAATGCAAACAACATATAAATAAAAAGAATAGTATATAATGATTTTAAATAAATAAAATATAATAATAAATGAAACATGTTTTTCAATATAAATATATTTTATGTAAAAAATATGATATAATATAATACTATACAATGTATAAAATTTCTTAAAATATATATAATAACTAATATATAAAAATAATATGTAATAAAAATAATAAATAATGAAAATATATGTATATATGTAGTACATTAATTATAAAATTATACAAAGTATAAACAATATAAATAAAATTGATTAGATAATCTAAATATTTTATATAAATTTTTTTTTTAGAAATAATATATAATGTAACATAATACTATATAATATACAAAATATAATATAATAATAATAAAAAATATATATATAACATATAAATTATTAAACAAGTAAAATAATATATAATTATTAAATATAAAAATAGTAAATATATATAAATTTATACTATTAATAGATTAATATACAAGTAATTAAAAATTTTAGCATAATAAAATATTTCAAAATAATATTAGAATAATTTAATTTTTTTTAGAAAAAAAGGTTTGAAAAATAAATTAGAAACCAGGATCAAATAATAATAAAAATAAATATAAAGGGCTTAAACTGTAAATAAAAGAAAATAAACGGGCTTAATTATAAAAATGGAATAATGTGGAGGGACTAAAAGGATAAATTTTCCATTTTCTGAAAACACGCGGATCCTGTTCGGGCTTCCGGGTCAATGTGCGGGTCTTCACACGGAACGACGTCGTTTAAACGCTTATGGGCTTAAGCGAAAATGACGTCGTTTTCAACATATTATAAAGGTCAAATTTCTGACCAAAAATTCATTTGGCTTTCTACTCTGAAAAAAAAAAGGCCGAATTCTCTCTCGATCCCTCCTCCACTGTCCAGGATCTGTCACTGAACCTCTGGGCTTCGGCTCCTATGCGCGACACGCGCCTCCATGGCTGATGGCTGGAGGCCGAAAACTTCGTTTCTCGGTTGCGAATCAAAAGGTGAAATCCTTTTCCCCGTTTTCGTATTTTATATATATAAATATTCATGCATGAAAAATATAAAGAATGCGAAAATAACCTCTGTATTGCGAAAGATTTGTTTTTTTATTCCTGGATTTTTTTGTGTGTATTTTGTATTCTCTTTTTTTCTTTGTGTCTCTGTTTGTATCCCCCTCTTTTTGATTTACAGGTTAGGCTTTTATAGCCTTCGAATAAACAAAATAAAAAAGGAAAAAAGAAACATTTCCATGTTTTATTGCTGATTTCTTTCCTTTTGCAGGTGGATGAGCAGATCTCAGTGTTGGAGCCTCTATTTGATGCGCGGATTGAGGTGTGACGAGGCGAGAGGCTGCTGGTGCTGTGCTGGGTGCGAAGAGTGTGGCGCAACTGTTGGGTTCCTGCCGTTGCGGCGCCTAGGGTTTCAGAAACCCTAGGCCACTGCTAATTCTATTTAAACATTGGGCCCTTTTGGGCCACGATTATTTTGGGTCTGGGTTAATTAGGGTATTGGGTCTGTTGGGTAGTTTAGGATCTGGGCTAATGGGTTTGTATGTGGGTAAATGGTAGTTAGGTTTGGGTGATCTGTTTGAATTTTGGGCCATCAAATTGGGCTTTGTAAAAGGACTGTAAAAAAACTATTTATTATTTTTTTTCTTTTTCTGAACGGGCCCGGGCAAAATGGGTTCCTATAGCTGCTCTTCTTTGCTCATTATCGTGTAACGAGAATAGAGCAAAGACTATGACCAATTTTGCCCGGTCTTGGCCGAGCTTCGACTTCTTGGTTCTCATCTTCTTCAAATGGTTTCCAACTCCATTGCAACTTCAATGGTATTTGGAACTTCATCTTGATTTCGATAAGTCTGATAACTTCAATCTGCTCCACTGCAAACTTCAGGAAGGCAATATTCGCTATCTTTGATCTGCTCCACTGCAAACTCGGGGAGACAGGATCTGATGTCTTCAGTCTGCTTCCTTGCTATCTTCAGGAAAACTTCATTCTTCAGTTTGATCCACTAGGGAATAAAATCTGAAATTTTCAATTTGCTTCCTTACTATCTTCAGGAAGACTTCATTCTTCAGTTTGATCCACTAGGGAACAAAACCTGAAATTTCAATTTGCTTCCTTACTATCTTCAGGAAGACTTCATTCTTCAGTTTGATCCATTAAGGAACAAAATCTGAAATTTTCAATTTGCTTCCTTACTATCTTCAGGAAGACTTCATTTTTCAGTTTGATCCACTAGGGAACAAAACCTGAAATTTCAATTTGCTTCCTTACTATTTTCAAGAAGACTTCATTCTTCAGTTTGCTCCACTACCATTTCTAGGGAATAAAATCTGAAATTTCATTCTTCAGTTTGCTCCACTACCATTTCTAGGGAACAAAATCTGAAATTTCAATTTGCTTCCTTACTATATTCAGGAAGACTTCATTCTTCAGTTTGCTCCACTACCATTTCTAGGGAACAAAATCTGAAATTTCATTCTTCAGTTTGCTCCACTACCATTTCTAGGGAACAAAATCTGAAATTTCATGGTTTGCTTCCTTACTATCTTTAGGAAGACTTCATTCTTCAGTCTGCTCTACTAAGGAACAAAATCTGAAATTTTCAATTTGCTTCCTTACTATCTTCAGGAAGACTTCATTCTTTAGTCTGCTCCATTAGGGAACAAAATTTGAAATTTTTGTTTTTGCTACACCGTCCTCTGAGGGACCTGTCCTGTATATTTGAATGTATTATGGATGAATTTTGCATGAATGCAGAATGTCATGAGAATGATGATTAGGACGCATGATCGAAATGAATCTAATGCTCCTAACTAAATGATATTAGGGATGACATTAGCATGAATACAGGATGTCATGAAAATGATTTTTTTTTTGTAAATCGATTAGGACGCAATGATTGGCATAAATCAAATGCTCCTAATTACAAATGAGAGAATGATCCCTATGGGTTGCCATTGCTCATAGTTCATCAAGGTTCTATCACTGATGCGCTACCATGTTTTCTCGTTCAGCTGGTATCTTAGACAAAAAACCCAAAGAAACAATCATTCTGCTCAGCAAGCTTGCCCCGCTGTAATTCCAGAGTCCCTTTCCTTAAACCTTAGGACATAAAAATTTATACCTCCTACTGCAACTTTTGGGGAATAACATTTGGTTTTTTCATCCATCCAGTTATCACTTAGAGGTATGGAATTTTCAATCAACTTGGTCTATTATATCATCCCCTGAGTATAATGACCAGATGTATGTATGCAGGGTATTTCACGATAATCCCCTTTTATACTTGGATTGACCTTGTTCGTCATTTGCCGATATGGTGTTACCAACGAAATTGTCTTATCCCATGAGAATTTGAAAAGATAATCATTTTTCAATGTTTCCAATCCCCTTAGGCTTGGTGAGTTCTGAACAATAGTCCTGTTTCAGATTCTCATATTATTTAGAAGCTTCCAGAGTAATATGCGAAACTCCTTTTATGAAAGTATTAGTCCAATAATAATTATTTCAATATAAAATGCTTGAAAAAGATCAATGGACAAGAAAGAAATTAATCAAGAGCATAGCTCGAAACAAATAAGTTATAAAAGATAACCAAGAAAATTGATTGGGGTGCATATTGAAAAGAATAACAAATTCAAAAATAGGTAAAATAGAAGCTAGGTGCCCCAGATATCGCAGCCTGAGCTTCTCTTGTTCAAACTTCTTGAGGACCATTTTAAACTCAATATGTGTTTAGGGGATCCGGAGTACTTTGTCGATGCCCCAAGACGTAACATACTTCCTCATTGCTAATTCAGATGTAACAAGACTACCACATGCCCTATCTTTGATCAAAAATTGAGCCGCCCTTTTCGGGTTTTCGACTCAAAACCCCTTTGGTCTCAAAGCGCCCTTTGCGGGTTTTCGCCTTGGCTTCTCCTTTTTTTTTGAGGCGCCCTTTACGGGTTTTCACCTTGGTCTTTCCTTTTCCAGGCAAAATATCTCTTGACTAAACCTGAATTCACCGGATTAGGCAAGTCTTCACCATTTGTCTCGTTCAATATCAATGCTCCTCTAGAACAGGTCCTACATAAGTCCTTCTCTGTTTGGCATATGATTTTCTCTAAAATCGTTTTGTAGAAGAAAATCTTTTTCAACATTAGGTTTCTTCGTGGAATTCCCTAAGATGAACTTCTTTACATAAGCTCGCATCATCTAGCCGTGGCAAATAACTTTTAACCTTTTCTTCAATTAGGTTCAATTGGCAAAACTATTTCTATTCCGATGGGAAATGTGTTGCCCCAGTAAAGGTCCTAGCCAACGTTTGATAATCATAGAGAGTAGTGATAGCTTTTTATGCCAATCTTTACAAGTCTTAGCCAACTTTTTTTTATTTTTTTTTGCAATGTGATATGCTGCCTGATACTCAGACAAACTGTAAACTTTAACGCGATCCTTTATGGCATTCTTTGCTGGCATCTGATCCTTTCATTCATTCATTCTTCTTCTTTTTTTTTTTGATGAGTTTGATGACTTCGACTTTGTAACATTGGCATATGAAGCTACTTCCATTCTCTTAGTGAAGTAAACGATGACTATGCCGATGAGTTGATATTGGCTAAAAGCTTTTGACGAGATTGGCCCCATCACATCCATGCCCTACATATAGAAAAGTCTGTGAAGAAAATAGAAGAGTCACATAAATCTTGTCTTCTTCAATTCAGTATTTGTGGTATGACTGATGCAATCTCCTTCCATGGTAGACCAACAGTGTCCCATCCTCTTGTTTAGCCCACGTCTTATTAGTCCAGGCATGTCCTGATATGATCATGCGAAAACATCTTTGAATTTTCGAAGATGACTCAATAATGTCTCGCCTTATTTCTGTGATGAGCTAGGCTACAATCTTTACTCCTTTCCTAGGCTCGCAATATCTATTGACCCTTTGTTGAGTAAGGTCTGTTTTTCATCTTATTAAACCATTCTTAACAAGTTAGAAGATATGTCACAATCTCTGTCATCTTCAAAGTCCTGAGATCCCCTAGACCCATATCTCATTCAAAAAGGGAGTCAATAACAACGTCGCTCATATCGTTGATATCTGGGTACCTAGGTTCAAAGGCAAGAAATCCAAAGAATAAATGATTCTAAGGATGATTATTGGTATGGTCATGAAAGAATATTCTAAAAACAAAAGAATGTACAGTATGAAATGTAAAGAATAAAAGAATATGTATTCAAAAAAGATGCATTTTATTGAAATAAAATTTCAGACACAAGCCTATTTCACAAAAGGGTTCTTATTTCCTCTAGGCTTAAGGCAACAAGCATGTTTTGAATATTACTCTAAATCAGCTCTAAAAATACAGTGATATCTTCCACAGTCTCATTATTCAAAACACTCCCAAGTACACAAGGATTTGGAAACATTGTCCTCTGATTCCCTCTTCATTTTTGATTTCTCTAAGGGATCGCAACGTTTGTGTCTCCTTCTTCAAGTATCACATTTACTGCCTCGTCAAAGTGATTAGGTTTTGATGAATCATCGACTTTCACAATTCCCATTTTGATGAGCCTCTCAACTACCTTTTTGAAGGCAGTGCAGTTTTCTATGGAATGCCCCAATATTCCCGCATGGTAATCACATTTAGCGTTTGAGTCATACCATTTAGGATATGGGGGTTGTAACAGTTTTAGATAAAATGGAGACACAATATGTACGTCAAATAAACTTTGATATAGCTCCTTATACGTCATCGGGATTGGCGTAAATTGGAGCTTTTCAGAGTTTTGCCTTGGAGATACCTGATCGTTGGTAGTTACCGTCCTTGGCTGGTTCATTGTAATTGGCTCCGAATGGCTCTTGTTATACCTACCGGTATTATTTACTCTCTTTTCCTTCTTCCTCAGGGCCTTTGAGGTCCATTCTCCTTTTTCCCTTGTTTCTACCAGAACAACTGGTTTAGCTTGATCATCATTTGGGTCAAAATCTGAACCCATTGGGAACTTCAACAAGGCCGAAGTATCAGCTTTTCATCGGGGTTCAATAATAATGGGTATTCCATGCGAATGCACATCTGGTTGAGTCGGGACACCTATCGGGGAATAAACAATGTCTTCCTCATCATCCACACTATTGACTGTTGAGTAATTCTGTGACATCCCGAAATTGGGCCTAGTAGGATTGGGCCCATTGGGCATTGAGCGTAGAAGCGTTTTAAAATTTTGAGAACAAGAGAACGGCATTATTTCAAGTTGGACTTATCAGGAAGGTGATTTTGGAAAGTTACGAGGTTTGTAGGAAGTTCCGGGTTCAAGTTAGGCTATAGGAAAATTTGGTGTTTAAAGCTTGTTTAGAGAGATAGTAAGTGGCATCAAGGCTTATGGAAATAGGAGAGGTTTGAATCCTTCTTGGTGCAAAAATTTGACTATTTTTTTTGTATTCCTTAACTAAGTGTCGGCCATGGGTGTATTTTTGGTAAGGTGGACTTTTTAATTTTGGCAAGGTGGCTAAGGAAATATGGTAAGGAAGAATGGATGGAAAGGAGTAAAAGAAAATGGAAGGAATAGGGAACATGTTGGCATTTTTCGTGGGGGATGTTTTGGAAAGGTTTAATTTGGTCTATGTTCATCTTTTGGTAAAGATGAAAATGGTTTGGAAAAGGGAGAGGGTAGCCGAATTTTGATGGGAGCATTTTGATAGTTTTGGTGCTTGTTAGGTCTAATTCCTTTTGGCATCCTTTGTGTTCATTCTTTCAACTTCTCCTCCCATTGCCGCAACTTCAAGACAATAGTGGACAGTTTCTTTTTCTTTCTTGTCTTGTCGAAAACACCTAGCCTTTGTGACCAATTATTTTTCACTCATCTTCTCTTGAAAATCGAAACTACCGATCCTTCTTTGTTGTCTTGCTACTAGTGCCAAACCGTGTTCTTCATTTCGGTTCATCCCTATTATTAAGGTAAAGGTTCTTTCTTCTTATTCATGTTGTTTGTTCTTTCTTCTCTTGACTTGGCTAAGCCGAAACTCTCATCCCTTGGCTAAGCCAAACCTAACCACTTGTTGTTATTTTAAACTCCTCTTATTCTCTTTTGATGAAGGCTGAATCAAGCCATCCTTTGTTGCTACTTATCTTTCTCTTAGCCTTGGTTTCGAAAGTTGATTGGGACTCGTTGCAATAGCCAAAGTGCAAGGCCGGATTTTAGAATCTAGTAGGGAAGGATCACGATTGTGGTAAGTGACTCTTGTGAGTGAGTAATTTTGGGCTTTTGGAAACTTTAAGAAATCGAGGCTAACTTTTGATCGATTTTATTTTTAGGGGGCAACGAAGAGTGGTTCTTTAGGGAATCCTAATCAAGGTGTGTAATCCCATACCTTTCCGAATACATGGTTGAAATCGTGTGTAATCTCATACCTCTTTGAATGTTGCGTGAAATATTCTGTGATTCGGTATAAATACCGAAGAAAATCAAAAATCGGCATTTGTGACCACTCGGGCGTGCACATATTCATAGTAGTAACCATATTTCGCAATGAAACAGTTTGGTCATTAGCAGTGACGTGAATTTGAAAAATCACGAAAAATAGGAGAAAGGAAATTAGAAAGTGAATAAGATATCAAATTAAAGCTTACTGTGTCTATTTTTATATGGAAGAAACAGAGAAGGAAAAGGAATTTTATATTCTGTGATATCTTAATTTTAGTGAGACTGGTTCTGATTGACTTCGTGGTTCCCTATTCTGTCTTGGAAAAATCGTTTAAAACTGTACAAAGTGAATTGTGGGTTATAATTTATATGTATAGATTCCTTAGTGAGCCTATTTTCAATAGAAACAAGTCGGAGCAACATATGAAAACTGTACAGTGAGATATTTGAGTTTAGGGTAGGAGAGGTCAGTACTGTTGGACAGTGAAACAAGGGAAACTTTGATGAATAAAATGTACTAAATGGCTACGGAAAAAATTCTGGAAAAATTATAGTAAGAAGATATATGAGTCTAGTTTCAAGGAAAATTTACGGATCTAGATTTTGAGTTTTTTAATTCAAGTTATGGTCAATTTAGTCAGTATGATGCAGATGGACAGTTTCAATTTTTATGCCCCAAATTGGTAGTTAAGTTTGAGTTGTGAAATTACCAAAATACCCTTGGAGGGTAAATTACCGAAATACCTCTAGATTGCGAGATTATCGAATTACCCTTAGTGGGTAAAATTACCGAATTACGAAAATGTAACATCCTAAATTAGGGGTTTGTTTGTGATTTAATTAATTTCCCATGTGTGTGCTTGAAGAATTAAATGCTATGATCATTTGGCATGTTTTAGGGTCTAGAAATAACCCCAAGCTAGGCCCGACTTAGAACTAAAAATTTCTTTCTAGGTGTTTTAAAGAAGGGAGCTAGGTGAATTAGGGGTTAAGTAAAATTTCGGGTGAAGTATGACACAAGGATTTAATTGGCACAATTGGCTTGGTGCGTCTAAGGGTGTTGCAAGGGAGGAGGTTCGAATCTTGGGAGTTACAAGGGGGATGGGTTTTATTTTTTGGGCTTTTGGCGTTAAAGAAAAGGGGGCCAGGAAGGAGAGCCTTAAAAATTAAATGGTGAGGTTTAAGGCATGAAAGTCAAGGTGGTGGAACGGCTTGGAGCGCCACTAAGAGTCTGGAGGTGGCGATGAGCGAGGGAGCTTGGGTTTGAGCTGCCCAGTATGTGTTTTGGTAGTTTATTTTCTTTTGCATTAAAGAGGGGATCGGCCTAGGAAGGCCTTATAAATAAATGGTGGGGATATTTGACATGAAAGTCAGAAGGGAAAGATGGCAAGGGGCGTTGTAGGGGGCTGCGTTAGTGTGGTTTGGTGTTCGAATCACGGGAGCTGCAATTTGGTTTTTATTTTTCAATGCTGGCGTGAAAAGGGAGAGAAGGAATTGGCCTGCACATGGGATCTTCAATTGGGATAAGGATCAAGCTGATTTTGTTTTTTAAAATTCGGCTGGAAGAAATTGATGAGCACATGGTTTCTTTTATTTTTATTATTTATTTGAAGAGGTGATAAGGGATAAGGATTTGTTTATTTATTAATTTGAATGGGTGTTAAAAGAGATAAAAGATAAAGTTTTATCTCATGGGAGGCAATGGCCGAAATAGGGACTCTCTAGGGCTGTCCATATTTGATTTGTATAGCAAAGAAGTGCCAAACTCATCAATTTTTCTCTCCAATTTGCTGCTGCCGAATTTCCCTTGTTGCATTGCTTAAATTGTTCAAAAAAAAAAATTCCAGCTCCTTTTTCTTCTTCTAAACCGAAACCACCACCACTTCCCCTACACCTCTTCTTTCTCTTTTTCTAATTCCTGTTAGCCGAACCTACCTCTTTCTCTTCTCAAAATTCCAGCCCTTCAAACTTGAGTTAGTCGAATCTCTCCATCCCCTTCTTGCCGAAATCTTTCCTCCTCCATTAGAGTTACTTTGGCCGAATATCAAGGGAACACAAGTTTCTTTTTGGGATTCGTTTTCCTAAGAAAGGGTGGTAAGTAATATTCGGCCATAGGCCTTGATTATGTGGGATTGTGCAAGCTGATTTTTAACATGTGTTTTGGTAGGGATCTCGAAGACTCAAGTGATAAATTCGGGATTTCGGTAAGTGGGGTAAGTGAATGGTTACATTCGGCCAAGGGCCATTTGTTGAGAATTAGTAAAGGTTGAAACTAACATGTGCCATGGATCTAGGGAATATTCGGCCAAAGTTAATAAAGGCTTCGGGATTTAGGAATTTCGGTAGAAACAGGTGTGTACATACACACTTTATAATTAATAACTGTGCTAAATACATTGTGTGTGCTAATCTGGAATGATGTAGATTTGGATTGAATACCATAATGGTATAAGCAAGGATTCAGGTAAGTCCTTGTCGTTATGAGTTCTTTATGATGCTTTTGGGAAGCATGACATATTTGGTATATGTGACTTAAATATATGGTTAATGATAAATCCAGTGTATGTTGCTAAATAAGCATGTTGGCATGATTTCTGTTAAATATCATGGATTGATGTGGGATATATGAGTGGAGGGGGAAGTGATATTCGTGTCGACGGACACCAGTGGTTTGGTACTACATTTCGTGACTTCGGTCACCAGAGGTTTGGCACCTCCAGAGGTTTGGCACCTCATAGCGTCTCGTCCCCGTGGCTTAGCACCACAGTGGGTTGACCCCACAGATGACATTATGGGATTGACGCCAGTGATTTGGTATCACACGATGGGTTGGCCCCATCACTCGATTTGTGACTTTAAGTCACCAGTGGTTTGGCACCACAGTATTGATGGATATCGTGACTATACGTCACTAGTGGTTTGGCACCACCAGTGGTTTGGTACCACACGGGGTAGAGAAAGGTGTTTGGATGGCTAGGTTGGGTGCATGATTTAGTACATGTTAATTTGTTATAAATTGTGTATGTTATTGCACTAAATCGGGGAAGGGTTACACATTGAGTCTTGGTGACTCACCTTCTCCTTTAACATTTTTCAGGTGACACGTAGATCGCGGATGAGGAGCCGGATGGACTCAAGGTGGCCATGCAGTGGAAATTTGAATTTAATGAACTCTGAATTTTATTTTATCTTAATTGTTGGTTTTATTTTGTTTAAGTTGTAATAAGGCCTCCTAGTATTTTACTTTGACTATTTTACATGTTTTGGATAGTTTGCTTACATTACTTAATGATATTAAAATGGGTACATATGTTTTCTCAAATTCAAACGCAAAATGTTTTATTGTGCCATCGGGTACACTTGAATCTGTAACAACCTGACTTAATAAATTTTCAAATAAACCTAAGTATGGTTTTCTTTACACACCTCAACTGTTTTAAACAAGACACTATCTTTTATCAAAAAGTTAAATCGGCTTAAAGGGATTTTTCAAAAATGTTTTCTCTGTAGCATACCAAATTCGGTCGTAATGTTTGGGCCGGGTTTGGGGTGTTACAGAAAATGCCCCTAATGGGCCTAATTGATAGATTGCCCTAATGGGCCGATTTTGTAAAGTTTTATAATAGGCTGATTCCCCGTAATAAATTATTGAATTAATAATTGTCGTTTTTATATGTGAATAGTATGTTTTATTATTTATGTTGCATTTGCATATTTTTGCATGGAATGGGAAAAATGTTAAAGAAGAGAAGTGTAGTCTGGTGGCTCTGCCACATATTCTGGTGGCTATGCCACAAATTCTGATAATGGCTATGTGCCTAACATATGAATTAACGACTCTGTGTCGATCATATTTACCCAAGGCTGTGTGCCGATTATATTACCGTATATGATATTCTGGTGGCTCTGCCACAAATTCTGATAAAAGCTATGTGCCTAACATATGAAGTAACGACTATGTGTCGATCATATTTACCTAAGGCTGTGTGCCGGTTATATTACCGTAAATGATATCTGGTGGCTCTGCCACAATCTGTATAGTGGCTATGCCACGCATAATTTTGATTCTGGTGGCTCAGCCACAAATATTATAAATGGCATCTTGTCTGCGATTATAAATGGCCACTGGCCTGCGAATTATTATTATAAATGGCATAATTCCTGCGATTGGTGTGTTGGCGGGGTGGGTTGACTTGATCCCCGCAGGTGTGATGGATGATACGGGTGGTGTGTAGCGGATGGATAATTGGGTTGGTTTGGGAATTGCATACATTGCATACATTGCATATATGTATATTCTGTTATGTAAATGGGCTTTGGCCCAAGATTATGTTATATGGGCTCAGGCCCAAAATATTGCTTTTAGGGTTCAAACCCAGTGGATGACGGTAAGGGGATTATACACTGAGTTCTTGTAACTCACCCCCCTTTATTTTCTTAATCCCTATAGGTAACGTTCAGTGACGAGGACTTGGGGCCATGGTTGACTCGGTGGAGACCATACTTTTGGAACTTTATTTTCGGACCTTAGTAAACTTCTTTCCGTATTATTTTGTTGCTTTTATTATTTCGGATTTTAAAGTTGTAATAAGGCCTCTGGAGCATTTTTATTTGGTTTTATGTTTAGCCGTACTTATTATTTTTCTTAAATTGTTTTAAATGGGGATTTTCTAAAATCTTAATAAAGGTTTTTTTTTCCAAAATAGATTAATAAATGGATTTCATAACAAACTTTTACAAATACATTAACATGAAAATTCTCTTTCAAATTATCAACGAAATTTTCAAAAGACTCGGATTCTCTTTAGAATTTTCAACGTCAATTTCAAAAGTTATGGTTTTAAAGTTCACTACCCCGATTTTCGACTCATCAATCAACCATTCAAGAATAGCTGTATTTTATCAAATATTTACATGCAAAACTTGTTTATTTAAACACAACCAAGAAACGCCTATTTTAGTAAGAATCATACGATGTTTTACATTTTCTTCATGTGACATACCAAATCCACTCGTAACGCATGGGCCAGGTTTGGGGTGTTACACATTCCCTTTTTTAAATCCTTCAACTAGCAGATGACTTAACTGGTCAATCACATTCTTTTGGAATTCCCGCATGTCTTATTGAATCTTGGTTAATTGCCCCTGCATCTGTATTTGCATTTGTTCTATTCTTTCCAATCTTTGTTCCATGTTTTCCAGGTTAACTGAAACATTTTACCTAATTAGGGTCCTTTTGTAAAAGCCTAATGCAAATGATGCAATGTAATGCAAATGCATGAATGCAAAGAAAGAGAGGTGTTGACTCTGAATTCAGTTACATTAGAAAAACTTTACTAGAAAATAAATTTCTTTACACAAAATGGATCGCATACACGACCTTGTCTTCATAGTCCAAGTGAGAACATCAATCCCCTTCTTCGCAAAAGTCAAATCTTGCAAACTTCTAATAGATGCCTCCTCTAGCTCCTTTTGCTTGATTTGGACCGCGACTCCTGTTCACTTGTTAGCCTCTTCAAGAAAGCCGAGATGTGGTAATTCTCAAATAGTCTTCATCAACTTGAATCCTTGGGTGAGAAGGTCTTGTATTCCTTCACGGACTATCAGTCTTCTCTCGTTGTATTCACTTGGGCTATATTTGGACGACCGTATTATAATCCACTTTATCAAAAAATCCATCTTCTTATGACCAACTTTTCCATTTAGCAATCAAATTTGAAATCAACACCTCTTTTCTATGATGTTAATGCAATGCAATCAAAACAAAAGAAAATACGTTAGAACAGGAAAAATAAATAACCTAGAACACCTATCAAGGTGACCACTAGGGTTTGACATAGTTCTACCTAAGGTGGACTCTTAGGGTTCACTATATGTGGTTTAGTTCTAAAGTTGAGGAACCCGAACCAGCAGATTCCTCGATCCTCACCCATTATAGGCTCATATGGACCGAGTTCGGTTCAGGGGAATACATTTCCCTATGGCCATGTGGAAGTGAAAACTTCACGAAGACATAGGTACAGATGTATTCCGAAAGCAGTCCACTAGCCCATGCGGAGGTGAAAACCTCACGAAGGCATAGCTTCTCGCTCCCACTTAAGGGTATGACCACGACGGTCATGCAGTGCAATGTAGAGAAATATATTTAGAACCACATGCAATAAAAGGATCATGTTTTTTTTAAAAAAAACCAAAATTTTAAATTCAAACAAAAGGACATGAAATTATCAATTTTACGACTTGACTCTCTTTGTTCCCCAGCGGAGTCGCCAAGCTGTCGAAACCATTTTAAAATCGGTTTAAAAAAATGGGGATCGACTTTAAAAACAAAAATGGGAGTCGCCACCAATCTCTTTTTACTTAGGTGTGATTGTATCACCTTGTAAAACGTTTTATTTTAAAACATTTGGTTTTGGTCTACGAAAAATAAGAAAACGGGTTCGGGAGTCAGTTACGTACGAGGAAGGGTTAACACCCTCGTAACGCCCAAAAATTGGTACCTATGTAACACCCCAAACCCGGCCCAAACACTACAACCGGATCTGGTATGTCACTAAGAAAAATTCTATCAAAACATGTCGTATTTTCAGAAAAGCCCAAACATGTTTTAAATAAAAGATGCTTTAGTAAAGTAAAATCCAAACTTAAATACATGCCTTAGTTTAATTAAAATAAAAACTTAAATGACTTAAAGTAATAGAAGCCCATAATAAAACATAATAGCCCATGGCCTTATTACAACGAGATTTGAAGTCCATTAATTAAAAATATAAAATAAAACTTGAGTCTCTTTTTGCCAAATCTGCATATTCTTCTGCATGGCCACCTTGCGTTCCTCTCCAGCCCGGTCCGAATCACTAGGTATCACCTGAAATGTTAATTAAAAGGGTGAGTCGCGAGACTCAGTGTGCAACCCTCATGCACCACTAGAGTTTGGGCCTTAAGCCCATTAAACAAAATAAACAGTGTAATAATCATAATAAAAATTAATAACAAATAATATGCAAGGCCCAACCCGTTTACCTAGGTTTCCATCCGCTACACACCCCCGTACCAACCGTACACACCATTGGGGATTTCTACAATCGACCCACACCGCTACACACCATGATGGCAGTCATGCTGCTCATCCACATGTGATGGCCGAAGCCCTTATAACATTTAATGGCCGAAGCCCGTATAACATTTAATGGTCAAAGCCCGTATAACAGTTCACGGCATTAGCCGCTTCACATATAACGTATTACTTCCTCCTTTCATCAACCCAACCCATGCAATCACACACAAGCATTTTACTTATATCATTTAAACAGATTATTTACTAACCTGGGGATCCGCTTTTACCCTCATTGGGCTTTCATCAATAAACCGAGATTTCGGCATTTATCATAACATATAAAACTTATGAACATACAATAATAGGCAGATCTAGATGGTGGGGAGGTATTGCACACCTGGTTACCGCGAAAATCTATTATCCTTAACGTAGAGCCTTATTTGTCGAATCCCGAAAATCCCTAAGAAAACGTCACCTTTCTTCCTTCGGCTTTTCCACCAAATTGGCACAGGAGATTTTTAATGAGACAGATTCGGCTACTAAAAGCAGAGAGGGAAAATCGACAGGCCTTAAATAAGTGTTTCAGGTTAGATCTGAATGAAAAGAAAGAGTGAAATCGCATAGAATAAAATCCTGAAACTCACCAGATTACTAAGGAGTATGCGGCTTATGGTGCACCTTCGGGAAACAGAAACTCCCTTGTAGATTCGGCTATGGAGAAGAGAATATGAACAAAAGAAATTCGGCTTTTAGAAAAAGAAAAAGAGAAACTGTAGGGAAGGCTTGGAAATTTCGGTAGAGAATGAGAGAAGAATAGGGTTTCAAAATACCGAAATTGAAGAATACTACTCCCTATTTATAGAGAAATTTCGGCAGATCATCCACACACAGAGTTGGAATTTCGGCCAACTCTTCCCTTCTCCTGATAGCCTTTATCTTACCTGATAACCCAATCCTTATCTCCTCAAAAAATAGCCCTCATCTTTCTCTTCATTATCTTCCTATTTATCAAGAAAATAAAAGAATTTTAATCCCTATTTTGTAGCTATTGTGCCGTCCACTCCTAGGGCTTGTAAGTGCCGAATTTTTGTCTTAAAATTTTGGGCTCTAAGTGGCCATACTAGGCCCAAAGTCCTTCTCCCTTATGATGCCACCTTATGCCCACTTAAAGCTCCTCAATTCTTTGGGCCACAAGCCCAGCTTGTCACTTAATTAACTATCTACTTAAATTATAGGCTAACACCATGTATTAGCCACCTAACCCAAATATTTTAAAGCCCAATATATCACTTTAAAATACCCAAAGCATTAATTTAATGCGCAGGCCCACGTTTAGGATGTTACAGTTCTACCCCCTTAAAATAAATTTCGACCTCGAAATTTACCTGATCAGAAAAGATGGGGATATTGCTGTCGCATAACCTCCTCCGGTTCCCACGTCGCCTCTTCTGCGCTGTGGTTTCTCCATAAGACTTTGACCAAAGGAACGGACTTCCTTCTCAACACTTTTACGTCTCGATCCAAAATTCGTACGGGTTCCTCCTCAAAAGATAAATCTGGCCTTACTTCAATTTCTTCCACTGGCACTATGTGCGATGGATCAGATCGATAACGTCTCAGCATCGAGACATGGAACACATCATGTATCTGCTCCAACTCTGAAGGCAACTCCAAACGATAAGCCACTGGGCCCACATGTTCTAACACCCTATAAGGCCCAATAAACCGGGGACTTAGCTTACCCTTTCGTCCAAACCTCATTACTTTCTTCCACGGAGATACCCTCAAGAAGACTTGGTCTCCTACTGCGAATTCCACCTCCTTCCGCTTTAGATCCGCATAAGATTTCTGCCGATCAGACGCTTCCTTCAATCGAGTCCATATTAACTTAACTTTTTCCTCCGTTTCTGGAACTAGTTCAGGACCCAATACCTGACGTTCACCCAATTTCGTCCAACAAGTTGGAGTACGACATCTCCTTCCATATAAGGCTTCATACGGCGCCATTTGAATACTAGCTTGATAGCTATTATTGTACGCGAATTCTGCCAAGGGTAGATACTCCTCCCAACTACCCCTAAAATCGATGATGCAACCCCTTAGCATATCGTCCAAGATCTGAATTACCCTCTCAGACTGACCATCAGACTGTGGGTGAAAAGCGGTACTGAAGTCTAACCTTGTTCCCATTGCTTGATGAAGAGCCTTCCAAAATTGTGAAGTGAACCTAGGGTCCCTATCCGATATGATCGACACCGGTACACCATGTAATCTTACAACCTCAGCCACGTACAACTTAGCCAACTTTTGCAAAGAGTAGTCGACCCGAACCGGTATGAAGTGAGCAGACTTCGTCAGCCGATCCACAATTACCCAAATTGCATCTTTCTTGGTGGGTGTAAGGGGTAACCCACTAACAAAATCCATTGTGATTCTCTCCCATTTCTATTGCGGAATCTTTATCGGCTGCAACAATCCCGAAGGCAGCTGGTGTTCCGCCTTCACCTGCTGACACGTCAAAAATTTACCTACGAATTCTGTCACTTCTCGCTTCAGACCTGGCCACCAGAATTGCTCTCGCAAATCCCGATACATCTTAACTCCTCCAGGGTGCATGGCATAGGGGCTACTGTGCGATTCCCGAAGAATCATCTGCCTTAGCTCCTCATCTTTTGGCATACAAACCTTCCCACGGAAACACAAAACTCCATCATTGTTCAGGCTATGGTCCTCTACTTCACCCTCCTGCACTTGTCGGATTCGAGTGCTTAAGACATTATCCAAAAGTTGCTTCTCCTTGATTAGACTTGTCCACATAGGTCTTACTTGTAGTTCAGCTACTAAGCTACCATCCTCATACAAACTAAGATGAGCAAACAGCGCCCTTAGGTCTGCTATCACCTTCCTACTCAACGCATCTGCCACCACATTTGCCTTGCTAGGATGGTATTCAATCGAGCAATCATAGTCCTTCAAGAGCTCGATCCACCTACGTTGTCGTAAATTTAACTCCTTTTGAGTAAGGAGATACTTCAAACTTTTATGGTCGGTGTAAATTACCGACTTTTCCCCGTACAAGTAGTGCCTCCAAATCTTCAGAGCAAACACTACCGCCACCAATTCTAAGTCATGCTAGGGTAGTTCAGCTCATGCGGCCTCAACTGGCGAGATGCGTACGCCACAACTTTTTCATCCTGCATCAACACACACCCTAAACCTGTGTGTGACGCATCACAGTAGACGATAAATTCTTTTCCTGCCTTTGGCTGAATTAACACCGGCGCTTCAGTCAAAATTCTCTTCAGGTTCTCAAAGCTCTCCTGTTGTTTGTCAGTCCACACAAAAGATAATCCCTTCCTCAACAACTTAGTTAAAGGTGCTGCTATGGAAGAGAAACCCTCAACGAACCTTCGATAATATCCTGCTAATCCTAAGAAACTTCGAATTTCTGCCACAGACTTCAGCGGTTTCCAATTTAACACAGCTTCTATTTTCCGAGGGTCTACCCTAATTCCCTCTACGGAAACTACATGCCCTAGAAAAGTCACCTCCTTCAACCAGAACTCACACTTACTGAACTTTGCGTACAGCTGCTTTTCCCTCAGAATTTGCAACACCACTCAAAGTTGTGCGTCATGTTCCTTCTCAGACTTGGAATAAACCAATATATCATCGATAAATACTACGATAAATTGATTAAGGTATGGCTGAAATACCCGGTTCATCATATCCATAAATGCTGCTGGCGCGTTCGTCAAACCGAACGGCATTACCAAAAACTCATAATGACCGTAGCGTGTTCGAAATGCTGTCTTATGAATGTCTCCTTCCTTCACCTTTAACTGATGATATCCCGACCTTAGATCAATCTTAGAAAAGACCGAAGCTCCTTTGAACTGGTCGAACAAATCGTCGATTCTCGGTAATGGGTACTTATTCTTAATCGTCAACTTATTCAATTGACGATAGTCCACGCACATATGCATGGATCCGTCCTTCTTCTTCACGAATAGGACCGGTGCTCCCCATGGAGACACACTTGGCCGAATAAACCCACGATCCAACAGTTCCTGAATCTGAGCTTTGAGCTCCACCAGTTCCTTCGGCGCCATTCGATAAGGAGCAATTGATACTAGAGCTGTACCCGGGAGTAGGTCTATTCCAAACTTCACTTCGCGATCCGGAGGTAATCCTGGCAACTCCTCTAGAAAGACGTCTGCGAAATCCTTGACTGTTCGAACCTCATTAACAGTCACCTCTTTAGCATCCAAAGCACTAATAAAAGCTAAAAAGGCGTTACCTCCCTTCCGAATCATCTTAACAGCTTTCAATGCCGACACTACGTTGGACAAATAGTTCCTTCTTTCTCCTAACACAACCATCTCCCCGCCTTCCGGGGTACTTAACACCATGCGCTTAGTCCCACAATCCAATTTAGCACGATGCTTTGACAACCAATCCATTCCTAGGATAAGATCAAACTCTCCGAATGACAATTCCATTAAGTCTGCAGGAAACACTACCCCTTGAGTCTCTAAAGGTACATCCCTAAACAGCTTGTTCACTACCCTAGATTGTCCTAAGGGACTAACCACAGTCATCTTCCTAGTAGTTGTTTCAGGATCTATACTTAAGGTCTCAGATATCGAACATGCAATATAGGAGTGGGTTGACCCAATATCAATCAAAGCAAGAAAAGGGCTGTCAGCTATAAGAAACGTACCGATTATGACATCCGGTGCGTCACCATCCTCCTGTCGACGAACTGCATAAACTAGACCCGGCTGCCTAGCCTCTACATTACCTGCACCTTTGCTAGGTGCTCCACGACCTCGACCAGCCCCATTTCCTCCTCTTCCTGCACCACGACCCCTTGGTCCAGGCTGATCACCTCTCCTCACTTGATCAGCACCTCGGCCCACTGGCTGCCCCCGATCCATCTGGGGACAGTCCTTAATCAGATGTTCTGTGGATCCACACTTAAAGCACCCACCCGTCTTCACTCTGCATTCCCTATGATGCGTCTTGCCACATGTAGAACATGCCTGTTTCTGACTCGTCGGAGCACGAACTGGCCCATCAGTCCTAGGCCTCTTCTGAAAATTCCTGGATGCTCTTGATGACCCAAAATTCCTCTTACTCTTACCCCGATCCTTATCCCTTTCTTGTTTCTCCACCCGTTTCACTTCCTCAGCTATTTTAACCTTATCTACCAAAACAGCAAAGATTCTCTCTTGCTGCAGCGCTATCAGAACCCTTAACTCACTCCGCAGCCCATCCTCAAACCGAACACATCGTTCATACTCCGTCGCTACCATTCCTTGAGCATAACGGCTCAAGCGTAGAAACTCAGCCTCATATTCAGCCACAGACTTACTCCCCTGTACCAAGTTCAAGAATGCCTTCCTTTGGGCATCTATATAGCTGGCCCCGACATACTTCCCCTGAAATGACTCCTTAAAGAAGTCCCAGTCAATCCGGTCTGCGGCAGTACCTTCTTTCACCGTGAGCCACCACTGGTAGGCCTCATCTCGGAGGAGAGACACGACCCCTTTTAACTTTTCCTCTACCGTGAAGTCTAAGTCATCCATTATGCGCTCAATTGCTTCCATCCAGTACTCAACCGTGTTAGGAGCTACCCCAGAAACTCCCCTAAACACTTCCGCTCCATTGGCCCTAAGCCGTTCTGGTACAGATTTTCGGGCTCCTGTGTCCATGCCTACTCCAGCAACCCTCTCTAAAACCCTCAACATCGCCTGAGATACAGCGCCATCTCCGGGCGCCTCATCCCGAAATTCTCCTTCTACTGCCGGCAGTTCCGGCATCTCGTTTCCTGACCCGTGGCCAGACCCTACTGGCTCTGATGCGGTCATTCTACCCCTACCGCGTCCACGCGGCGGACGTCCTCGACCCTTTGAACTTATTTCTCCTATTGGCGTTTATCTGATTAAGAATTTTATGGATTATTAGTTCTTTCCACTGATTTATCGCGAACAGTCTTATGAGTAGTAGTTTTTAAGAAGTAGTTCTTTCGAATTCATACACACAATACAGTCTCAAATTCATACATTCAATCATCCATATTTATGAACTCGTGTTCATTACAGAAAAGTAGTGTTGTTGTTGTTGTTGTTGTTTTCACTACCCAGGGGTATTTTCGTAATTTTATCCTACAGGGGTATTTTCGTAATTTTTCAAAATAAAGTTCTTGGTGATTTTGTGAAATAGGGGTATTTTGGTCATTTTGCATTCTCGGGGGTATTTTGGTAATTTTGATAACCGGGGGTGTTTTGGTAATTTTAAAATTTAGGGGCATTTCGATAATTTTGAAATCCGGGGGTATTTCGGTAATTTTGATATCCGGGGGTATTTTGGTAATTTTGAAATTCAGGGGTATTTCGGTAATTTTGAAATTCGGGGGTATTTCGATAATTTTGATATCTGGGGATAATTTGGTCATTTTACAGATCAAGGGTAATTTGGTAATTTTACAAACTTTGATGTTGCTATCAGAAATTTTCACAAATCAAAAATGTTTTCAAAATTTTACAAAACCTTGGGATTTTTTTTTTATAAAATAGGGTGGTTGGTCCCTTTCGAGTTTTATTCATAGGGTTTAGCCCATCAACAAGTCCTTGTAACTAGGGTGAATGGTCACTACACACCAGGTAGGATTCTAGTGAAGAGGAGGTGAGTCGCTAGGACTGCTTAAGTACCAAGCTCTCCCTGAATCCACTCCTAGACATGCGTATGCCCATTGCCACACCCTAACTTGACTAAGGTGAACAGTCACTACGCACTAGGTAGGATTCCAGCGAAGAGGAGGTGAGTCACTAGGACTGCTTAAATACCAGGCTCTTCCGGATCCTTCCTAGACATGCGTATGATGGTTACCACACCCTAGCCTTGCGGCTTGTTAACGAGTTTGTTCAGTGAAATTAAGTTTTATGGATTTCTAAGAAGTAGTTTGTACTAAGCCTAAAGTCCATCAAATTCTAATTCTAACTTAGTCTACGTCCCACTAGGCCCACTAAGCCCACATATATAAAAATCACACAATG
Organism: Gossypium australe; assembly: GCA_005393395.2. Lineage (NCBI taxonomy): Eukaryota > Viridiplantae > Streptophyta > Magnoliopsida > Malvales > Malvaceae > Gossypium > Gossypium australe. The sequence continues at coordinate 23,994,098 of CM016624.1, forward strand.
GTTAGGAGTACTTACCTGGTGGACTTGGGCCGGAGACACAGGTGCCATGTCGAGCTAAAAGTTCTGTTATTATTTAAAAAAAACATGTATATTTCAAAAGCCCATTTTAGAAAATGTTTTGATCCCAAGAACCCCAAAGCCGAGTTTTGAACTGGGCTCTGATACCAATTTGTAACACCCCAAACCTGGCCCAAACACTACAACCGGATCTGGTATGTCAATAAGAAAAATTCTATCAAAACATGTCGTATTTTTAGAAAAGCCCAAATATGTTTTAAATAAAAGATGCTTTAGTAAAGTAAAATCCAAACTTAAATACATGCCTTAGTTTAATTAAAATAAAAACTTAAATGATTTAAAGTAATAGAAGCCCATAATAAAACATAATAGCCCATGGCCTTATTACAACGAGATTTGAAGTCCATTAATTAAAAATATAAAATAAAACTTGAGTCTCTTTTTGCCAAATCTGCATATTCTTCTGCATGGCCACCTAGCGTTCCTCTCCAGCCCGGTCCGAATCACTATGTATCACCTGAAATGTTAATTAAAAGGGTGAGTCGCGAGACTCAGTGTGCAACCCTCATGCACCACTAGAGTTTGGGCCTTAAGCCCATTAAACAAAATAAACAGTGTAATAATCATAATAAAAATTAATAACAAATAATATGCAAGGCCCAACCCGTTTACCTAGGTTTCCATCCGCTACACACCCTCATACTAACCGTACACACCATTGGGGATTTCTACAATCGACCCACACCGCTACACACCATGATGGCAGTCATACTGCTCATCCACATGTGATGGCCGAAGCCCTTATAACATTTAATGGCCGAAGCCCGTATAACATTTAATGGCCGAAGCCCGTATAACAGTTCACGGCATTAGCCGCTTCACATATAACGTATTACTTCCTCCTTTCATCAACCCAACCCATGCAATCACACACAAACATTTTACTTATATCATTTAAACAGATTATTTACTAACCTGGGGATCCGCTTTTACCCTCCTTGGGCTTTCATCAATAAACCGAGATTTCGGCATTTATCATAACATATAAAACATATGAACATACAATTATAGGCAGATCTAGATGGTGGGGAGGTATTGCACACCTGGTTACCGCGAAAATCTATTATCCTTAACGTAGAGCCTTATTTGTCGAATCCCGAAAATCCCTAAGAAAACGTCACCTTTCTTCCTTCGGCTTTTCCACCAAATCGGCACAGGAGATTTTTAATGAGACAGATTCGGCTACTAAAAGCAGAGAGGGAAAATCGACAGGCCTTAAATAAGTGTTTCGGGTTAGATCTGAATGAAAAGAAAGAGTGAAATCGCATAGAATAAAATCCTGAAACTCACCAGATTACTAAGGAGTATGCGGCTTATGGTGCACCTTCGGGAAACAGAAACCTCCCTTGTAGATTCGGCTATGGAGAAGAGAATATGAACAAAAGAAATTCGGCTTTTAGAAAAAGAAAAAGAGAAACTGTAGGGAAGGCTTGGAAATTTCGGCAGAGAATGAGAGAAGAATAGGGTTTCAAAATACCGGAATTGAAGAATACTACTCCCTATTTATAGAGAAATTTCGGCATATCATCCACACACAGAGTTGGAATTTCGGCCAACTCTTCCCTTCTCCTGATAGCCTTTATCTTGCCTAATAACCCAATCCTTATCTCCTCAAAAAAATAGCCCTCATCTTTCTCTTCATTATCTTCCTATTTATCAAGAAAATAAAAGAATTTTAATCCCTATTTTGTAGCTAGTGTGCCGTCCACTCCTAGGGCTTGTAAGTGCCGAATTTTTGTCTTAAACTTTTGGGCTCTAAGTGGCCATACTAGGCCCAAACTCCTTCTCCCTTATGACGCCACCTTATGCCCACTTAAAGCTCCTCAATTCTTTGGGCCACAAGCCCAGCTTGTCACTTAATTAACTATCTACTTAAATTATATGCTAACACCATGTATTAGCCACCTAACCCAAATATTTTAAAGCCCAATATATCACTTTAAAATACCCAAAGCACTAATTTAAACCATAATCCATATATTTAATTAAAAAGTCAGCCCGATCCTTAAAATCTCAATTTAACATATTAAACTATCACATTAATGCGCAGGCCCACGTTTAGGATGTTACAACCTAATTGATAGAATCATGTCCAAATGTTTGAAACTTGAAAAGTTTTAAAATAAGATCCCTTATTAGAAGAAAAACCAAGACTTACCTATTTCAAAGAAATAAAAATACCACACCCAGTAAGTTAGGATACAAAACACAAAACATCACACCCAGTAAGTTAGGATACAACATTTTTAGTTCTCAAGAATAAGTTTTTTTATTTAAAACTTGAGATTTCTTTGTTCCGAAGGAATATAAACATCACATCCAGCACGATAGGACACGATATTTTAAATCCTTCGTAATCGAAATCATCTCATGATTTTCAAAAACTTGTTGAAAGGATATTTAATTATTTAGACAAACGGAAAATCACAACCCAGCACGTTAAGGCACTATTTCCCGAATTTTTAAATACCAAAACATTGCCTTATTTTAAAAACCTTTTAAATAAAATATTGGAATTTTGCAAAATGCATTTTATTTAAAAACGATAATTTATAAAAATATCACATAAATATCAAAAGCAATTGTGAAATAATGACATTTCATATTTATATAGATAATAAAGAAAATAATAATATGGAATAACAACTAATAAAATAATTACACAATGGCAGTCATAGATAAATAAATGAGAGAGTATGAGCAAATAAAATATATACATAAAATAATAAATATCAAAGTAAAAAGAAAATTATTAAATAAATATGAAAATTTTCATGCAAGATTAATAAATAAAAAAAAAATTACATACATATGATATAAACAATGCAAACAACATGTAAATAAAAAGAATAGTATATAATGATTTTAAATAAATAAAATATAATAATATAAATGAAACATGTTTTTCAATATAAATATATTTATGTAAAAAAAATATGATATAATATAATACTATACAATGTATAAAATTTTTTAATATATATAATATAATAACTAATATATAAAAATAATATGTAATAAAATAATAAATAATGAAAATATATGTATATATGTAGTACATTAATTATAAAATTATACATAGTATAAACAATATAAATAAAATTGATTAGATAATATAATATATTTTATATAAAATAATTTTTTTAGAAATAATATATAATGTAACATAATACTATATAATATACAAAATATAATATAATAAACAATATAAAAAATATATATAATAACATATAAATTATTAAACAAGTAAAATAATATATAATAATTATTAAATATAAAAACAGTAAATATATATATATATATATATAAATTTATACTATTAATAGATTAATATACAAGTAATTAAAAATTTTAGAATAATAAAATATTTCAAAATAATATTAGAATAATTTAATTTTTTTAAAAAAAGGTTTGAAACATAAATTAGAAACCAGGATCAAATAACAATAAAAATAAATATAAAAGGGGTTAAACTCTAAATAAAAGAAAATAAATGGGCTTAATTATAAAAATGGAATAATGCGGAGGGACTAAAAGGATAAATTTCCCATTTTCTAAAAACACGGGGATCCTGTTCGGGCTTCCGGGTCAACGCGCGGGTCTTCACACGAAACGACGTTGTTTAAACGCTTATGGGCTTAAGCGAAAACGGCATCGTTTTCAACATATTATAAAGGTCAAATTTCTGACCAAAAATTCATTTGGCTTTCTGCTCTGAAAAAAAAAGGCCGAATTCTCTCTCAATCCCTCCTCCACTGTCCAGGATCTGTCACTGGACCTGTGGGCTCCGGCTCCTATGCGCGACACGCGCCTCCGTGGCCGATGGCCGGAGGCCGAAAACTTCGTTTCTCGGTTGCGAATCAAAAGGTAAAATTCTTTTCCCCGTTTTCGTATTTTATATATATAAATATTCATGCATGAAAAAAAAATGCGAAAATAACCTCTGTATTGCGAAAGATTTGTTTTTTTATTCCTGGATTTTTTATGAGTATTTTGTATTCTCTTTTTTTCTCTGTGTCTCTATTTGTATCCCTCTCTTTTTGATTTACAGGTTAGGCTTTTATAGCCTTCGCATGAACAAAATAAAAAAGGAAAAAAGAAACATTTCCACGTTTTATTGTCGATTTCTTTCCTTTTGCAGGTCGATGAGCAGATCTCGGTGTCGGAGCCTCTATTTGGCATGCGGATTGCGGCGTGACGAGGCGAGAGGCTGCTGGTGCTGCGCTGGGTGTGAGGAGTGCGACGCAACTGTTGGGTTCCTGCCGTTGCGGCGCCTAGGGTTTCAGAAACCCTAGGCCACTGCTAATTTTGTTTAAACATTGGGCCCTTTTGGGCGATGATTATTTTGGGTCTGGGTTAATTAAGGTATTAGGTCTGTTGGGCAGTTTAGGATCTGGGCTAATGGGTTTGTAAGTGGGTAAAGGGTAGTTAGGTTTGGGTGATCTGTTTGAATTTTGGGCCATCAAATTGGGCTTTGTAAAAGGACTGTAAAAAAACTGTTTATTTATTTTTTTTGTTTTTTCTTTTTCTGAACGGGCCCGGGCAAAATGGGTTCCTACACCTATAATCGGACAGAGTTGAAAATTGGAAGAAGAATTTTGTTGAGGCTTATATGAACAGGTTCCTTAATACAGATTCAACCTCTCCTTGGTGTTTTGAGAAAGTTTGGACGTCTGTCTCCCATGATACAAAAAAAAAATGATCATAGTAGTAGCACAACAACAGTGATCAATCGAACACAATCTTTTCTTTCTCTATCACCAGGAGGAATGAATTTAGAAGGAATTTTTGATATTGATAGTTTTTGATGATGTGTTTTGGAAGTCTCCTAACTTGGCATTATATAGAGGAGAGGAAATGAATGAAGAGATTTAGACCGATTCATGAAGAGTTTTATTGAAAAGTTAATAGATATAAGTGAATAGACACAATGAATGAAAAGATGCAATATTAAGTCAAAAGCAATGAATCTGTTCACCAAGAGATACAATTGTTCAAAAGATACACCTGTTCATCAAGAGACAGAACTATTGTTTAATTTAAGCATCAATTTATCCTTCATCACTCAATAATTTTGAGCATATTATATAGAATATAAATCCGTAATTTATTATTCAAACCTTCAATTTTATCAATAAAATAATATGCCTCAAAATTTCAAAATATCCATTTATTTCCAACAATTCTCTACGTGAATGAAATTGATAGATCAACGAGACTCAAAGAGGTGATAGATTTTACGTTGGATATTTGCATAAGATAGGTTGGCATCAACCCTTGAACATTCCCTGTGAAAGTATATTTACTTTACTAGCTGACCAATAGACGCGATGTCCTTGAACTATTCTGTCGTTTGTGTAAATGATGATATACCTCAGGCAAATACCTCACTGACAAGATTTTGGTTCTCATGGGCATGTTCATATGGCCGTGAACATCCTCCTAGTTCTGCAAGAGCTTAGAGAACTATGTCCCAATAGTCTCTTTGAAGCGGCCCCACTTCACTCTTACATAGGTGACTTATGTTGTTCGTTTCATTAAAACACACAATGGTCATTAAAAGCATTGCTTAACCTTTTCCACATTTTAATCACTATTTTCATCATAGGAATGGACTTGAAGAACCCTCACAGTTACCTCACAAGGTCTATGAAAGTAGGTTGTCCCATTGAACCTAGATCTTGTGATATCCAGTCAACTAGGTTGGGTTTTCCTTCGCATAGCTCCTTAAATATTCATGAGCTTTAGTCTCATTCCTTTCAATGTTTTATCAAATTGATCTCGATTTAACCCTTTGGTTAGCAGATCCGCAGTGTTATCTTTTGATCTTACAAAATCAATAGAGGTAACTCCAGTTGAGATTAGTTGTATAATGGTATTGTGTCAATGACGTATATGTCTCGACTTACCATTATACATGACGTTCTGTACTCTACCAATTGTTGCTTGGTTATCACAATATATGCATATTATGGGCATAGGCTTTGGCCATTCAGGAATATCCTCTAAAAAGTTTTGTAGTCATTCTGCCGCTTCTCTAAATTTGTCTAGAGCTACAAACTTAGATTCCATTATGGATTTCTTTATAATTATTTGCCTTAAGGACTTCTATGACACAACTCCTCCTCCCAATGTGAAAATATAACCACTTGTGCCTTTGGTATATTGAATATTAGATATCCAACTAGCATTGGAGAATCTTTCTAACACAGTAGGATCTCTGGAATAATGTAATTCGTAGTTTTGAGTATATTTGAGATATCTCAGTACTCTTACAATCGCTTTCCAATGATTTTCTCCTAAATCTCAGTATATTTGAGGTCACACACCAATGTGCTAGGCCGTGTGTCACACACGGCTGAGACACATGCCCGTGTCTCTGCCCGTGTGGATGAAAATAAGCTATTTTCCAAGCCATATTTCTCACCCCATTTTGTCATCCTCCTACACCAACATTTTAACACATTCACAAGCTATTATAGGTCATTTAACCCAACTCAAAATCAAGTCCTATACATGATATAATACCTCATATAATCAAGTATACACACTTACTTAAATTACCAAGTTCACATATATGCATATCTGATCAAATATGATAACTTAATTCAATCATCAATATGCCAATATAATTTCTATCAATCAACCATTTCAAACACAGACCAAACATATCCATCAGAAGCCATTCCAATGGCTAGTTACAATTAAAGCATTTATATCCCGATATTGGCCAATTAACCTATACATGTCATTATAACCATAATTTATTTACCATATATATATACCGAAATGGGTTGATGGATAGTATGAGTGATCTCTGCCAAGCTTCCAATCCAATGAGCCTCCAAATTGCTATAGAACAGGGGAATATAAAACAGAGTAAGCATAAAATGCTTAGTAAGTTTGTATAACATGGTAATTAACTTACCACTCATTTAAATTCAATATAAACATACAAGGCACATTCAATCAACTTGATCATGAGCCCTAACACATATCCTCATCACTCTTTTTAGTCATATATTTCATATAAATATCAAGAAACATGTATGGTTTCAACAATAATTAGATTTCCATGTACATATACTTTTCACATCATGTATTCATATAACATATACAAATCATATCCTTGTATTTCAAATACATTTTCATAATAATTCGTCTCGAGTTCAGATTATTTCATGTTAGAACTTTGCCCATTAAATCATTCGAAATGTCAGTGTCACACGGGTAATACACTTAAGGTGTACAAATCTATAATCATGGAAAAACATATTCATCAAACAAATTCCATGTTCATATATTATCATATCGTATTTCCATATATCATGTATCATCATTTTTATGTATTTCAGGTAGATACGTGTATTAATTCATTTCATGTTCATATTTTCTCATGTCAGGATTTTGCAAGTTGAATCATTGAAAACATCGATGGATACACAGGTAGTACACTCGAAGTGTACAAATCAGAAATTCGTCAATTCATATTCAGGAGTGCTCTTTAAAGCACATAATCGGAAAATCCTCTCTCAAGCCATATAACAGGAAGCTCACAAATCAAGAACCTCACAAAGAGCCTATCAGGAAGCTTATCTGGGCTATATAACAGAAAGCTCATAAGAGCCTTAATCAGGAAGTTCACAAAGAACTTTTAATTAGGAAGCTCATGAAAAACTTTTAATCAGGAGCTTCGGATAGCCATATATCGGGAAGTTCAAGCGAGCCATATCAGGACGCTCACAAAGAGCTACGTTTATGTCTACAATATATGCTGGATCACAACTGATCATATAATAGGACGCTTACAAAGAGTTGCGATAGTTTGCAACACATGCAAGATCACTATCGATCAGGGTACTAGCAGGAACCATATAACGGGAAGCTCAAGAGGGTTTATAACGGGATGCTCGTAGGAGTTTTGGTATGTCCACAACACATGCAGGACCACAACCAATCGGGAAATCCTGTATCCATCGAATTCTATTATTCAAATGGGATTTAATATTTATTGGGCTTTGTTGGATATGTAACCAATTTCAAATATTTGGCACTTATACAATTAACATACGCAACATTTAATTCAAACATATAAATATACACAATTTAGTTACACGAACTTACCTCGACAAATGTTCGTGTACGTAAAATCTACTAATCTGACATTTTCTCTTTTCCTCGTTCTAACTCTGAATTTGGTCTATCTGAATCTATATGAATGAATTTAACATTAATTTATGTTCATTTCAATTCAATTCACATCTTAGGGAAATTACCATTTTGCCCTTAAACTTTTAACTAATGACGATTTCGTCCTTAGGCTCGAAAAACGAAATTCATGCAATTTAATCCTTATTCCAAGCCTAGCTGATTTTTACATGTAAAATTTACACCCCATGTATTTCATAAAATTCAGAATTTTTTCATGAATTTTACATCTTTTCAATTTAGTTCCTAAATCATAATTTCATCAAAATTCCCTTTACAAAAGTTGTTTATCTATCAACAACCTTTCATTTTCTACCATAAAACTTCATAATTCATCTAAGTTCATCCATGGAAAAACCCTAGTACCTTAATAACTTTGCAAATTAATCCTCGAGATAACTAGATTAAGCTATTACGATCTCGGGAATATAAAAATCATTAAAAAGCGGCAAGAATACTTACCTAATCAAGCAAAATAAGTTGGCTTGAGCTTAGGTTTCCATGGCTAGGGTTTCCATGGTTTTAATTTGGGAAAGATGATATAAATGATGATATTTTTTTTTATCATTTATCATATTTTATTATTTCACTTTCCAATTTCATCCTTTTCTTTATTTTATTTTCCATGGATGAATCATTATCCTTAACCACTAAGCATTTTTAATGGTCTATTTTCCATATAAAGACCTCAAATTTTGAATTCCATAGCTATTAGAACTCAACTTTTGCACTTTGTGTAATTTGGTAATTTATCAAATTAAACATGTAATCTGTCAAATTCCTTTACGAAATTTTTATACGACATTACTATCATACTATAGACCATAAAATAATATTAAAATAATTTTTCTTTTGAAATCGAATTTGTGGTCCCGAAACCACTGTTTTGATTTTATCGAAAACGGGCTGTTATAGTTACTTCCAACAATGCATATGTCGTCAACATATAAAAAAAGAATTACATATCCATCAACAGTGGTTTTGACATACACACATTTGTCACACTTATTAATTTTAAATCAATTTGATTTCATGACACTATCAAACTTTTCATGCCACTGCTTTGGTGCTTACTTAAGTCCAAACAAAGACTTCACCAATCTATAAACTTTTCTTTCTTGCCTTGGAGCTACATGACCTTCTGGTTGTTCCATGTAAATCTCCTCATCAAGATATCCATTTAGAAAAGTTGTCTTAACATCCATATGATGAACTTTTAGATTCCGTAAAGCGACAATAGCAAGATTCATCCTTATAGAAGTTATTCTTGATACAAGAGAAAATGTATCGAAGTAATCAATGCCTTCCATTTGTCTATAACCTTTTATAATCAATCTAGCCTTATTCTTATCAATTGTTCCATCTACTTTCATTTTTCATTTGAAAATCCATTTACAATTTAGTGGTTTAATTCCCTAAGGTAGATCCACTAATTCTCAAGTATGATTTTTCATGATGGAATCAATTTCACTCCTGATAGCATCTTTCCAAAAAGTGCTTTCAAATGAGCATATAACTTCACTATAAGTTTGAGGTTTAGTCTCTAGCATATAGGTTAGAAAATTCGATCCAAAGTACTTTTCCACCCTTGCCCTTTTGCTTCTTCTTGGCTCTGCCTCGATTTCAACCTCTTGTTGAAAGTCTTGACTATCAATAGTCTCTGAAGTTTGTTTTGTTGAACTTGACCCAACTTCCCTAGTCTTACAAAGGAATATATTTTCAAAGAATGAGACATTTTTAGATTCCAATATCGTATTCTTGTAAATTTCAAGATTTTTTGATTCATGCACAAGAAGTCAATATGAATTGTTATGACACGTAGAACCAATGAAATTACAATCCACCGTTTTAGTACCTACTTTCATTTGTTTTGGTAAATGAACCATTACTTTTGCAAGACATCCCCACACTTTCAAGTAGTTGTAGGAAGGTTTCCTGCCCTTCCAAAACTCATATGGTGTTTTGTTCTTTTTCTTGTGGGACACCTTATTTAAAAGGTAATTCATTGATAAAACAACTTCCCCCCACATGTTCTTTGACAACCTAGAACTTTCTAGCATTGTGTTTATTATTTTCTTTAGGGTCTGATTTTTTCGCTCTGCTATTCCATTGGATTGAGGAGAGTATGGTGGTATCACTTCATGAATAATACCATGTTGTGCTCAAAATTTACCGTATGGTTCAACATATTTACCACCATGGTCACTTCTCACCCTCTTAATTCTTTTATTAAGTTGGGTTTCAACTTCCTGCTTATAGAGAACAAATTTCTTTATAGCTTCATCTTTGCTTTTAAGCAAATATATATATGGCAATATTTTTTGCTATCATCAATGAAGGTAATAAAATATTTATTCTCTCCTCTAGTTTGAATAAACTTTAAGTCACAAATATCAATATGTATTAGATCAAGTGGTTCAGTATTTCTTTCAACATATTGAAATGAAGACCTTGTTAGTTTTGCCTTAGCACATGTTTCACATTTATGATTATAATTAATGTGAAATGAATGAATGTGCTTTAAGTTAATTAATCTACGTAAAGTATCAAAATTAACATGCCTGAGTCGACCATGCCATAAATCAAATGACTCAAGCATATAAACAGAAGAAGAAGCATCATTCTTATTCATAATATTAGCTTTTACAGAGATAGCATTGAGTTTCCACATATCATTTAAGACATATCCTCTTCCCACAAACATTCCCTCTTTTGACAAAACTAACTTCTGGGATTCAAATATCATCCTAAAGCCATGCATGCTTATGAGGGTTCCAAAGACAAGGTTTTTGCGTATGTTAGGCAAATACAACACATTTTCAAGTTTCAACTCTTTGCCAGAAATCATCTTCAAAATCATAGTGCCTTTCCCCTTGATCTTGAAAGTTGTAGCATTGCCCATATAGAGCTTCTTCCCTTTCTCACAAGGAACCAACTCAACAAAGGAGTCATTGTCATAGCAAATATGACATGTGGCACCAGTATCAAGCCACCATTCTCTAGATTTGAATCAACCAAGTTGACTTTAGAAATTACAACGCAGAGGTCAAGCTCAAATACTTCATTAGAAATATTTTCCACAACGTTGGCTTCGTTTGTTCTGACCCTTTTTGGAAGCCTACAATCGGATGACTTGTGTCCCATCTTATTGCAATTAAAAACATTTTCCTTGGAATTTTGGCTTCTTAAAGACATCGTGATCGCTGGATTTCAGAGTTTGAAATTTATATAAATGAGAATGATCAAACCTGGAAACTAACTCTGACAACGAATGAGGCAAGTGCACCTATCGAACAGTAGTATAGCTTAGACAAGACCGGATTGTCGAACCTAAAGGAACTAAAAGTACTAATACTAACTTTCTTTTTATTATCTAGCCTAAAATAAGTGAAATTGTTATCTAATCTAAAATTAACTAACTACTAAGCTTAAAACTCAAGACAAAAAGAACGAATTGGGGAAATACTGTTGGGAAAACTCAGTTGATCACGACGATACCCTTAGGAAGAATCCACCTAGACTTCACTTGTTATCTAACACTGAACCAAATGATTTATTCACTTGACTTAATCTGTAAGACTCCCTAAGTTATATTAAACCCTCTCTCGAGGTGAATAACGTCTAACCCTAGGTTCATTAATTGAAATCTCTTTCTAATTAAAACCCTAGAATCGCATTAACTCGATCTATGGACTCCCATATTAGGTTTCACTCTAATCCGGTAAAATCTCGTCACCCTATCTCTAGGCGTGCGATCAACTCCGCTTAATTATGCTAGATCTACTCTTAAGCAGGGACTTTTGCTCATCCACCTAAGCACATCCAACTTGAATCAATATCCCGGAAATATTAACACAAGAATTAAGCACACATAATTAAGAACAAATCAAGTATTTATCATATAGTTCAGAAAACAATAACAAGATCCGTCTTAGGTTTCATCCCCTTCAGGTATCTGAAGGGTTTAGTTCATGACAAATAAAGAAAACATCTCAGAAGAAAAGATAAAAAAAAACATAAGAAATCCCTAAAACCCCCTGAAGGAATTGAAGGAGAGATTCGCCGTTTTGAGTAGAATTCCGGCTTCTGGAGATGGATCAATTGGCTGGAGATGGATCAATTGGCTATCTTCGAGTAAATTCCCACAACTCTGACCTTTTCGGCTTGGCTCCTTAACCTAGCTCACCGCCCCCTTTCAAGTAACATTTAGGGGGTTTATATAGGCTCTTGGAATGTGTTTCTTTGGCCATAAGTATCCTTTTCCGATTGAATTTGCTCTTTGCCATGACATGGACACGGCCATGTCACACGCCCGTGTGACTGGTCTTCAAGCTATGTTCGGACTTCTTTAATGAGGCACGGCCATGTGAATCGGGTGTAGGTCGTGTTCTAGTTTCTCAATGAGGCACGACCGTGTGGGCTTAAGTCCAGGCCATGTCGATTTCCACTTTGGCCCAATTTGGTTCGGTTTAGGCCCGTTTCTCGTTCTTTTCATCCTCGGGTGCTTTCCTGAGTATAAGACATGAAAAAAAAGGATTAAAAGCACCTTTTTACATGAATGAAAATATGCTAAATGTGGGATTAAAATATGTTACTTTTACGGTTTATCACATCGTCTTTTGGTCCTAATTTAGACCCAGTCTGAGAATGTTTTGTTTTCTTGGAGTCCTTCTTGAATTCCACAATGTTTACTTTGGTAAAATTAGGACTGATCACTTTGTTTAGCCTTTTAGCTGCACCTCTATTGTCTTCTTCAATTCGAAGTCTGACAATCAGATCTTACACTATCATTTCCTTTCTCTTATGCTTAAGATAGTTCTTGAAGTCATTCCAAGCAAGGGGAAGTTTTTCAATAATGGTTGCCACCTGAAATGATTCACTTATAATCATCCCTTTTGCGAGAATGCAATTAATGATCAGTTGGAATTCCTTCACCTGGTTTACAACAACTTTAGAATCAACCATTACAAAGTTTAAGAACTCAGCAACTAAGAATTTCTTAGTATCAACATCTTCAGTTTTGTATTTATGGTCCAACTATTCCCATAATTCCTTAGTTGTTTTCTTAATATTGTATACTTCATAAAGTTCATCAGATAAACCGTTCAAAATGTAGTTACGTCATAGGAAATCAGAGTTGTTTCATGCTCCAGCAATGTTGAAGGCGGTAATAGCATCTTCCTCATCCTCTCTAAAAATAGGAGGATCACCCTTCACAAAAAATTTCATATTCAACATGATCAAATAGAACAACATTTTCTGTTCCCATGTTTTAAAATTCTCTCTAGTGAATTTCGTAGCCTTTTCGTTGTGACTCATAGTCACATGTAACGTTTGACTCACAACCTAAGCCTTTGAATTGGATGAGTTGTTTGACGTATGAGACATTTTTCTGTATTTAGAATGAAGAACCAGAATCCATAAATAAATTAAAATCCAAAACAGAAGTATAAACCAACCTAAATAAGTTACGATGGTAATCTATATGCCTTAGATTAAAACTACAAAAAATCATTTGTTTAAAGATTGTAAGAAAAAATAAGATCGTATGTAGTATTAATATGTCAGTAACAATAATAATGCAATACAATGTAGTTGCAGTAACACAACAGAATACCTATAATCGGACAGAGTTGAAAATTAGAAGAAGAATTTTGTTGAGGCCTATATGAACAGGTTTTTTAATACAGATTCGACCTCTCCTTGGTGTTTTGAGAAAGGTTGGACGTCTGTCTCCCATGATACAAAAAAAAAACGATCATAGTAGTAGCACAACAACAGTGATCAATCGAACACAATCTTGTCTTTCTCTATCACCAGGAGGAATTAATTTAGAAGTAATTTTTGATATTGATGGTTTTTGATGATGTGTTGTGGAAGTCTCCTAACTTTGCTTTATATAGAGGAGAGGAAATGAATGAAGAGATTTAGACCGAATCATGAAGAGTTTTGTTGAAAAGTTAATAGATATAAGTGAACAGACACAATGAATGAAAAGATGCAATATTAAACCAAAAGCAATGAATCTATTCATCAAGAGATACAATTGTTCAAAAGATACAATTGTTAATTAAGAGACAAAACTATTGTTTAATTTGAGCATCAATCTATCATTCATCACTCAACAATTTTGAACATGTTATATAGAATATAAATCCATAATTTATTATTCAAACCTTCAATTTTATCAATAAAATAATATGGCTCAAAGTCCAAAATATCCATTATTTTCTAACAATTTTATAATACGTTATCAGCACGATCATGCTCAAAGTGATCCTTTTATTGATGATCAAAATTACCCTCTATGATTTTCAAGATCTTAGACAACAAAATGCTAAGTTTTTACAAAAAAAAAAATTATTTAATATTTAATATTTGATTATTATTATTAGTTAATTCATGATCATTTGTAATTATTTTGATTAACTTATTTTATTTTTATATTCTTAAGGATGGTGAAAGATTTGATATCACTGTCTATATAAAATTGGGAAATAAGATCCACTCTCAAAGTTTACTATTGATAAATTTTGAATAGATTCAAAGTCTACTATTGGAGTTTAATTTGCTTATTTCTTGATAAAATGGTCAACTCTTAACATTAAACAATAAAGGTACATCAACTTAATTAGATCTCTATCTTTACATTTTTTTCTCAAACAATAACATCTTTAAATATTAAATCAACTTGATATATGGTTTAAATATTTAGATGGTCTTATTTATAAGTTTTATTTTCATGGGTTACTTATTGTTTTAAGCATATTATTTGTTCATGAAAATAAATATTGATTAGCTTATTTATGTTGTTATAGTAGGTTCTATAATTAAATAATATATTTGACTAAAACATATTTAGTATGCAAATTTGTGTTGATAAACCAACGTGTAATGGCCCATTTTTGCCCGGGCTAGAATAACCAGAATAAAAAAATAAAACAAAATAAAAAAATAATAAATGTCCATTTTTATGTCCTTTTACAAATAACCCAATCTGGTGGCCCAATACCCCAAACTGACCCACTACCCTTGGCCCAAACTAAACCTGTGGCCTGTTACACTTAGCTACCCTACCCAAATCCAAATTACACGGCCCAAACAGGCCCAAAAACTTAAACAGAAATCAGAAGGCCTAGGGTTTTCTGAAACCCTAGGCGCCGCAGGAGACATCATCCCAATCGTTGCACCGCAAGCTTCAGCCTCAATCAGATCCTCGCACCATTAGCCCTCGGCCACGCCACCATCCACGCGCAAACCTTGCCATCACCGAGATCTTCTCATCCACCTGCAAAGGGAAAGAAATCGACAGCAAATATGGCAGTATTTTATTTCCTTTTATTTGTTCATTTTGAAAGCTACAAAAAGCCTTACAAAAACCTGTAAATGGCAGACACACACGAATACACAGAGAGAAATACAAAGAAATAAAAAACTACAGTTTGTTCACAGAGGTGATTTCCCATGTTATTTCATTTATTTTTTTATTATTAAACTGTTTTTTATGCAGACATACTGTTTTCTAAAAGAAAAAATAATAAAAGGAAAGGGTTTACCTGTGCAAAAGAAATCGAGGTTTTCGGCCTCCAGCCACCGGCCACGGAGGCTCGTGGCGCGTGTGGGACGGTGGCCCCAGAAGACCGATAGTCAGATACCATCAGGCGAGGGGGGATTTCAGAGTGTTTTTTTAAGTTTTTTTTTTTAAAACTGTTTTAAAAATGATTTTTAAGCCAAATTTTTACTTATATAATATAAAGGAAACGACGCCGTTTTCGCTTAACCTAATAAGCGCAAAACCACGTCGTTCGGGGTTAGGGAATCCGTGCGTTGACCCAAAAACTCGGGCAGGATCCGCGCATTTTTTATTAATGGTCTAATTGCCATTTTAGTCCTTCCGTATTTTTTTATTTTTTTAATTCCGTTAAATTTTGATTTTTTATTTTTAATTTGACCCTAAAAGTTTAATTACTTTCCAATTTAGTCCTTCAGGCTTTTTAAAGGCTAAGATCAAAACGTCGTCTTTTTTAAATTTGGTCTAATTGCCACTTTAACACCTGTGATTTAACCCGCGTTCTAATTTAGTCTTTTTATTATTGTCTTAATTGCTGTTCAACCCCTGTTTTCTTTGTTTTATTTTATTTTATTGTTTTTCATTGCATTAAACTATTTTATTATATTAAATAGTCTATATTATTTTCTTTATTATCTATATATTAATTATTTATGTATATATTTTTTGTATTATCTTTATATATATTAAATTATTATTTACTATTTTTTTGGTTTAATTTTATTTATATTATAAATATTATTTTATATAATTTGTATGTTAGCTATATGTTATACAAAATTTTTGTATTATTATATTATATCATATATTACTTTTAAAATGTTATTTTATGTAAAATTTACTTATATTAGATAACATATATTTATTTATGAATATATATATATATATATATATATATATATATATTAGATTATTATATTATAAATGTAATGTTTATTTAAAGTTATATATTATTTATTCCTTTAACAATATATTTTACTTTTTTATGTATGTATATATTATTTTTTTATTACTTCGCATCGTTTTTATTATTAATTCATTTTTTTATATATGATTCATTTTTATTATTCCATATCATTTTTATTTAAAGCCATATGTCTTAATTTTCAATATCTATAATAATTCATCCTGTGTTGTTATGCATGTAAAGCTTTATATTTATTTCCTTATATCTTATAATTGTTATTCATCTATCAATTTTATATTTTTGCTTTAGTATAATTATTTTATTGTTTGCATCATTTATTATTTTGTATTATTCATTAGTAGTGATTGTTAATATAATTTTTTAGTTATGATAAACTGATATTTGGTATATGTTGTAATATGTGTCTTACTCCAAACCATTTTTATAAAAATACCCTTTGAATTAAAGCATTTTATTAGTTTTAAAAAAATAATACGGTGATATATGATATTTGGGGACTTCGAGAAGAATTGTGCCTTAACTTACTGGGTTTCGATTTATCTCGTGGAACTTAAAATATTAAATATCCCTTCTCATTTCAAATCCAAAACTTATTCTCAAGAATTCAAAATTGTCGTGTCCTAACTCACTGGATATGACGATTTGTTATCTCGGGATAAGAATTTTAGAAAATAAGGCAATGTTTCGTGTTTAGAAGTTCGAGAAATTGTGCCCTAACATGCTGGGTTTCAGTTTTTCGTTCGTCCGAATAAATAAATATATTTTTAATGAATTTTGTAAATCAGGAGAAGGTTTTGGTTACGAAAGTTTAAAACATCATGTCCTAACGTGCTGGATGTAATGTTTGTATACTTTCGGAACAAAGGAATATCCAATTTCAACTCAAATTGTTCAAATTTTTAAAGAAACCATATTTCCAAATCTTTTTCAAATTCTCAACATAAGGGCATTAATTAATCAATTAGGTACCACTTTTTGGGCGTTACGGGAGTGCTAACCCTTCCTCGTACGTAACCGACTCCTGAACCTGTTTTTTGGTATTTTGTGGACTAAAAAATCAATGTTTTGAAATAAAATGTCTTATAGGGTGATCTAATCACACCTAAGTAAAAAGGGATTGGTGGTGACTCCGTTTTCGTTTTAAAGCCGATCCCCGTTTTTTTCATAAAATTAAAAATGGTTTCGACAGCTTGGCGACTCCGCTGGGGAGGTAAGAGAATCAAGCCATAAAATTGATTATTTTCTGTCCTTTGTCGAAAATTTGAAAATTTTGATTTGAAAATTTAAAAAATTTTGGTTTAAACATATGATTATTATTTTCTTGAACACATTACATTGCATGACCGTTGTGGTCACACCCTTAAGTGGGAGTAAGAAACTATGCCTTCGTGAGGTTTTCACCTCCGCATGAGCTAGTGGATTACTTCCGAGATACATCCGTACCTTTGTCTTCGTGAGGTTTTCACCTCCGCATAGCCATAGGGAAATGTATTCCCTTGAACCGAACTCGGTCCGTATGAGCCTATAATGGGTGAGGATCGAGGAATCTACTGGTTCAGGTACCTCAACTTTAGAACTAAACTGCATATAGTGAACCCTAAGAGCACACCCTAAGTAGAATTACGTCGAACCTTAGTAGTTACCGAGGTAGATGTTTGCTTTATATTTTGCGGTACTAACTTGTTATGTTTTATTCTTTTGTGCATGTCATTTCATATTTAAAGAGATATCGATTCACGGTCAGTTTCTAAAGTTAGAAAGCTGGTTATGGAGAACGAATTCCTTGATAAAGTGGAGGACAATACAGTGGTCCGTACATGGTCAGAGCAAAGGCAATTAGAGAAAGGGGATAGCTTAGCTGAGGGGCATATGTTGGAACTACGGGATTTCACTCGTATTAGTGTCACGCAAAATGAGCTTCAGGAGTTGAAGGGAATATGAACCAGTGGGACGATGAGGCAAAGCAGCTGTTCTATCATAATTATGGTGATCTACCTTACTTGCTCGACGTCAAAGTAGATAAATATCTATTCCGTACTATGACTCAGTTTTGGAATTCTGCTTATAATTGTTTCACTTTCGGGAAAGTAAACTTAGTACCTACGGTAGAGGAATATATGACCTTGCTTCGTTGTTCGAGAATCCAAGTCGACAAAATTTATTCTAGGGCTGCTAGTGTTCCAACCTTTGTGAAGAAGTTAATGAATATCACGGGGATGATTGAACAATGGGTTACAGCTAGAATTCAAGAGAAAGGTGAAGGTAAATACATTCCTTGGGAGAGTTTGAGGGATCTGGTCCTAACACATCCAGATACAAAGAAGAAGATTGACGTCTTCGCCTTGTGTATTTACGGTATAGTAATCTTCCCTAAAGCTTTAAGACATGTAGATGAAGCAGTTACCGATTTATTTGATCAACTAGGCAGAGGAGTCAAGCCTGTACCTGCGATCTTAGCCGAGACGTTTAGATCTTTGAATGCATGTCGGAGAAAAGGCGAAAGCAGGTTCATTGGGTGCGCACAGTTGTTGTTGGCTTGGCTCCACAGTCATTTCTGAAAGGTGGAAAAAGTTTCTTATCGGGTTTTTTCTGAAAGTTACTCTCCGTTAAAAGAGATAGTAGCTACACCGAGGAGAGAAGACGTGTCCAAGGAAAGCTGGATAGCGCTCCTTCAAAACCTTCAAGAAGAAGACATCGAGTAGAGGGCTCCTTGGATGATTCCTGATGAAATCCTTTATCAGTGTGGGAGTTTTGACTGGGTTCCTTTACTTGGAATTTGGGGAGCCTATGCCCCTCTACTCGTACAAGGCAATATGGATCGACACAGTTCGTACCTGCAACATATGGGCTGGCTTAATTTGAGTTCTCGTATAGATGGGGCAATTATAAGAAGAGAGTTAAGGAGATTTCTGGTGCTTGGAATCAAACTCGTAGGATGAAGAGGTTATCCGTAGGTCCAATGACGACCTTAGAATACATTGGATGGAGGATTAGAAGGGTTAATGTAACAGTCCGATTTTGGCCTTAATCGGAACGATGGTTTCGGGACCACGAATCTGAGTCCAAGATATATTTAAATTATATATTCTGTGCTTATTATATGTGAATTAATGTGTGTGAAAGTTTCGTAGAAAAATTTAATCGTTTGTGTGTTTAATTTGAAAAAAAAGGACTTAATCGCGTAAAATGTAAAAGTTGCAAACTATAGTAAAATGTGCTAAATTGATGGTGGCTTCTTAATATGGGGTATTAAAAGGGCAATTAGCCCATTTTTCATGATAGTGGACGGTTATGGTCTTAAATGACCTTATAATTTATGTTATGTATATTATTATTAAAAGGTTAGTATGGTAATTTGTTAAATAATAATATATGTTATAATTTACTAAAATAAAACCACTATCATCTTTACTTCTCTCATGGCCAAATGTTAGCAAAAGAAAAAGAGGTTGAAGAAGCTTTGATTTTCGGCAACCATTTGGTTTAATTAGGTATGAATTTTAGCTCGGTTTTTGTTGATTTTTACGTTTTTGAGATCGTTGCTTAGAGTATTAGCTGACCCATGCTAAAATTTTGATATAAACTCATGAATGATGTTCAGCCATTGACATGTTATTGTAGTTTTTGATGTTTGATGATTTTATATTAATGATATGTTAAAGATTAGCATGTTTTGTATTGGAAATTTTATTGATTTTGAGTATTTTGGGCTAAATTGCAAAGAATAAATTTTTGAAGGGCTAAAATGCAAAATAAATGAAAGAAATGGACTTGTATAGTCCCTATGAAAATTCGGCCCTAAGGTATTATAGTGAAATTTTGTGTATTTTGTGTTTTGTGCAAATAGGACTAAATTGTAAAAATGTGAAACATTAGCGGTAAAATGGTAATTTGCCTATTATTGTGTTTTGGGACTAAATTGAGATGAAATGTGTTTGAATGAGCTAAATTTTAATGTGTCTAGATCAAGAACAAAGAAAAACGGATTTGGATCGGGGAAAGGCGAAGGTTACCGAATAGCCGACCTACGTTGTCCGTCGACAGTCGAGGTAAGTCCTTAAGTAAATATATATTAAAGAGTTAATTATGAACATGTTAAATGATGATATTTGATAATTTTGAGTATAAATTTATATGTTAGCCGAATGTAAAGATGTTAAATTGGATTGAATATATTTTTGTTAATGTGATATGAATAAGTATATCCGATATGATATGTGGATGTAATATGATGTATATGATTTGTTTGTGATGTTAGCATTAAGAAATGTGTATTGAAGGATTAATTATGTTATTTATTCGGGCTTCGAGCCTAGCAGGCCTTGTGCCGGTGAAATATTTCGGGCTTATTGCCTAGCAGGCTAAATGCCGGTGTTTAAATCTCGGACATTGAGTCTAGCAGGCCTAGTGCCGGTGTGTGCAATTCGGGTTAAAGCCTAGCAGGTGCTATATCGGTGAGTTTCAATTTTGAACGTCGTTTATATAGTAATACGGTCATGAAGCAAATCTAGTAAGCTTGAGCTTTGAAAATGAATTTGTTAATTCGGCAACAAGGTATGTACTTCATACTTTAATGTTATATATATATATATATATATATATGTGTGTTATGATAGTGAGCAAATGAAATGATGAAAGAAAAATGTGTTGTACACTTGGTTGTGAAGTTTATTTAAATAAAATATAATATGCCATATGGTTATTGGAAATGCGAAAGTATGAGTGTGGTTAAAAGGTTCTTGTAAGTATATTTATACACCTAGTTATGTAATTATCTATGTATATGTTCGGCAATTGATGTATTTGGTAAGGATTTGAAAGTTACCAAGTTAAGTAAGGTAATGATACTTTGTTATGATGAGTTACAAGTAAGACATGTAGGTTTAATGTCATGAATTGATTTAAATCTTGTTTAAATGGTTGAGTGACTTAAATCAATGCTTAAGACTTACTAAGCTAGTAAGCTTACTCTGTTTATGTTTAATGTTTTGTTTTATAGATTTTGATCAAACTACGGGCTCGGGGAAATCGTCAGCAAGTCAATCGCACTATCAACTTTTTGGTACTCTTTTGGTTTGGGTTTATTTTGGATAAAGGCATGTATAGGATGGATAATGTCTACGTTTGAGTTGGAAACTTTTGTTTATGTATCTGTATTGAAGCCATGTGAATATGGCTTACTTTTAATATCTTGAGTTTTCATTGTTTCATGTTTTAATTATAGTATGTGTGGTTTTTAATGAATTATAAGTATAGTAACTTGTTCGTTCGTACATGCATTAGTATATTTATATATGAGATGAATTTATAATTGATGGTATAATGGATATGTTGATTTAGTTTGTATTGGTCTAGTATGCATATGCTTTATGCTTGATTGGGTAATAATTTATGATTGGATTAAAATTTAATATAAGGTGTATTTGTATATTCGGCTAAGGCTTGGACTCATGATAATATAAATGTATTATATATATTAGATGTTTTCATTAATGACAGAATGTATATTCTATGATTGTTTTGGTTTGTTCATAAGAGAATTGATTTGTGCAGGAATATGTGTTTAAGGAACCAAAGGTGCATTTGTTCTTTTAATAGATATAGACCAAGTGCATTTTATATATTTATGATGTGATCGTTTGAGGCTTGGTTACTTTGACTCTGTATGTAGTGGTAAATATACTTATATGTTAGGCATGATTAGACAGATTATTAATATCTAGTAAATATGAATGATGAGTTTGTTACATTATTCGGCCGAATTCATGGGGTACATATTTAGTAGGTGATTAAACGATGGTATGTGAGATATTAAATTCGATTAAGTCATTGTATATACGGTTAAGATGTGCTTAATCTATGCTTGATTGTTTGATGTAATAATTTGATAAAGGATCTTTAGTAATGTGATGTGAAGTGATTGAGTGGATATGTTCATGTATTTAGCTATGCTAGAAATTAAGTCTAAAACGTTGTAATGTTATAATTATAGTAATGATCGCATTGTGTATGCTTGAATTCAATTGATTGTTTATTTGGAATTTAATTTAATTCGGTAATACCTCATAACCCTAATTCGGCGACAGACACGGGTTAGGGGTGTTACATTTGATTGGTATCAGAGCTTACGGTTTAGTCGATTCTAGGACTACCGGAGCGCGTGAGAGTCTATCTATACATGCCTTTATTAAATATACGATATTGTGGTGACTTCTGATATTTCAAACTGTGTTTTATATAGTAAATGGATCCTGACAGAGCCGTAGCGGATGATGTAGAGAGTGTAGCGCCTGATCGCGCACGTGGGTCAGCGCCAGTAGACTCTCGACCTGTCTCGGGTAGCCATGAGGGGGAGGCTAAGCAAGCCTTCTACCAGATGATGGATGAATGGTTTACCCAATTTGTTTAGAATAACCCGGCTGTACAACAACCTCCACCCTCAAATAATCCAACTCCGGTACCTTCAGCACCCCCGATGATAGATCCGATGAGATCTAGTAGGCCTCCCGTTGATAAGATCAGGAAATATGGGGCCGAAGAATTCAAAGCCAATGATGATGATGACGTAGCGAGCCGAGATGTGGCTTGATAACACTATTCGGGTACTTGATGAGCTATCCTGTACTCCAGATGAATGCCTGAAGTGTGCTATATCTCTACATTGGGACACTGCATATCACTGGTGGAATACACTGGTATCAGTGGTTCTGAAACAAAAAGTGACTTGGGATTTCTTCCAGATCGAGTTCCGTAAGAAATATATCAGTCAGAGATTCATTGATCAGAAACGAAAAGAATTTCTGGAACTGAAACAGGGTCGTATAACTGTGACGGAATATGAGCGGAAGTTTGTCAGATTGAGCCGTTATGCCCGAGAGTGTATATCAACTGAAGCCATTATGTGTAAAAGATTTGAAGACAGTCTGAATGAAGACATAAAGTTGCTTGTTGGCATTCTTGAAATCAAAAAGTTCGTAGTACTTGTCAAACGAGCTTGCAAAGCTGAAGAGCTTGGGAAAGAGAAAAGAAAGGCTGAAATAGAAGCTAGAGACACTCGTAAAAAATCATTGAGTAAGACTTTCCATTCGGCGCCTAAGAAGTTCAAAGATGACTTCAGCCGACATAAAGCTAATTCAGACCTGTCTAGACGAGATCGACCTCCAGTGAGTTCCCGAGCCACTTCAATGGCTAGTGTTGGTAATGTTCAGCAAAACCGGGCTGAGTGCAATCATTGTGGAAAATGGCATCCTGGGAGTTGTAGATTCTGTGATCGGTCCTGTTTTAAATGTGGATCGTCGGACCATATTATTCGAGAGTGCCCGATTCTAGCCGAGTAAAATACGGCTCAGAACACTAAACCGAGCAATGTGTCAGCACGAGGCAGACCACCCAGACATTCGAGGAATGTAGGTGGCAGTCATAGTGGAACGAAGGACACTACAGTTCGATCAGAGGCTCGAGCACCAGCTAGAGCTTATGCGATACGAGCCAGAGAGGATGCTTCTTCCCCAGATGTCATTATCGGTACTTTCACACTTTATGATACTACTGTGATTGCATTAATTGATCCTGGTTCGACTCATTCATATGTGTGTGAAACTCTAGTATCCAGTAAGACTCTGCCTGTTGAGTCTACTGAGTTTGTGATCCGTGTGTCCAACCTCTTGGGTAGATGTATTCTCGTTGATAAAGTATGTAAAGGTTGCCCGTTGATAATTCGGGATTCCTGCTTTCCAGCTGATTTAATGTTGTTGCCCTTCGATGAGTTCGATATAATTTTGGGAATGGACTGGTTAACTTTGCATGATGCAGTGGTGAATTGCAAAAGAAAGATTATTGATTTGAGATGTCAGAACGGTGAGATCATCTGGATTGAATCTAATGATCTGGGTGGGTTACCGACAGTAATATCCTCAATGCTAGCTCGTAAGTATGTAAGAAAAGGATGTGAGGCTTACTTGGCCTATGTGTTGGATAATAAAGTGTCTGAAAAGCAGATTGAATCCGTACCAGTTGTATGTGAATACCCAGAGGTGTTTCCTGAAGAATTGCCGGGATTGCCGCCAGTTCGAGAGATAGAGTTTGGTATTGAATTAACACCGGGGACGACTCCAATTTCGATAGCTCCGTATCGGATGGCACCTACTGAATTGAAAGAGTTGAAAGCACAGTTGCAAGAGTTGACAGATGGAGGCTTTGCACGACCGAGCTTTTCTCCTTGGGGTGCACCAGTTCTATTTGTGAAAAAGAAAGATGGAACTATGCGAATGTGTATTGATTATCTGCAGCTGAATAAGGTGACTATAAAGAATAAATACCCGTTGCCTCGGATTGTGACTTGTTTGATCAGTTGAAAGGGGCTTCAGTGTTTTCGAAGATAGATTTGAGATCGGGCTATTATCAGTTGCGAGTCAGAGATTCTGATGTGCCAAAGACTGCATTCCGAACGAGGTACGGACATTTTGAGTTCCTAGTCATGCCTTTTGGACTTACTAATGCACCTGCTGTTTTTATGGATTTGATGAATCGAGTTTTCAGACAGTATTTGGATCGGTTTGTGGTAGTATTTATAGATGATATCCTGATTTACTCCAGAGATGAAACCGAGCATGCCGAGCATTTGAGATTGGTGCTACAAACTTTGCGAGATCAACAGTTGTATGCAAAGTTTAGTAAGTGTGAATTTTGGATAAAGGAAGTCAGCTTTTTGGGTTACATCGTTTCAGCATCAGGTATTCGAGTTGATCCAAACAAAATATTGGCTATACTTGATTGGAAACCACCAAAGAATATCTCTGAAATTTGAAGTTTTCTGGGACTTGCAGGATAGTACAGACGATTTGTGAAAGGTTTTTCTATGATAGCCACACCTTTAACAAAGCTACTACAGAAAGATGTCAAGTTCGAGTGGTCGGAAAAGTGTCAGAAAAGTTTCGATCAGTTGAAAGCCCTTTTGACCGAAGCTCCAGTGTTAGCTCAGCCTGAATCGAGTAAAGAATTTATTGTTTATAGCGATGCTTCTTTGAATGGTTTGGGTTGCGTTTTGATGCAGGAAGGCAAAGTCATAGCTTACGCTTTGAGACAATTGAAGCCTCACGAAAGAAATTATCCGACTCACGATCTGGAATTAGCAGCCATCGTTTTCGCATTGAAAATTTGGCGTCATTACTTATTCGGTGAGAAATGTCATGTTTATTCGGATCACAAAAGTCTGAAGTATTTGATGACTCAGAAAGATTTGAACTTGAGACAACGCAGATGGTTAGAGCTGTTGAAAGACTATGAATTAGTGATTGACTACCATCCGGGGAAAGCTAACGTTGTCGCAGATGCCTTAAGTCGAAAATCATTGTTTGCTCTTCGTGCGTTGAACGTACATATGGTTATGTCTGGTGATGGTACGATCATAGCTGAGTTGAAAGCAAGACCGATGTTTATCCAGCAAATTTGTGATGCACAGAAAATTGACAAAGATATGATTGCTAGACGGGTTCAGTGTGAAAATGATGCAGAGTCAGAGTTTCGAATCGATGAAAATGATTGTTTGAACTTCAAAGACCGAATATGTGTTTCAAGGAATATGGATTTGATTCAGATGATTTTGGACGAGGCTCATAATAGTCGACTATCGGTACATCCGGGTAGCACGAAAATGTATAATGATGTGAAACAGTTCTATTGGTGGCTTGGCATGAAGCGGGATATATCTGAATTTGTTTCAAAGTGTTTAATTTGTCAGCAAGTAAAAGCCGAGCATCAAGTGCCTTCTAGATTACTTCAGCCGATCATGATACCGTGAATGGAAATGGGATAGAATCGCTATGGATTTTGTATCTGGTTTGCCTACGACACCGAGCAAGAAAGATACAGTCTGGGTTATAGTAGATAGACTGACCAAATCAGCTCACTTTGTGCCGGTTCGTACAGACTATTCACTTGATAAACTTGCTGAGTTGTATATATCTCAAATTATGAGATTACATGGTGTGTTGAGTTCCATTGTTTCAGACAGAGACCTGAGATTTACATCGCGGTTTTGGAAGAAGTTACAGGATGCTTTAGGTACTAAACTCCACTTTAGTACAGCCTTTCATCAACAGACAAACGGTCAGTCTGAACGAACTATTCAAATACTTGAGGACATCTTGAGATGTTGCGTCCTCGAGTTTGAAGGTACGTGGGAAAGATACTTTCCTTTGATTGAATTTGCTTATAATAACAGCTTTCAATCGAGTATCAAAATGGTACCTTACGAAGCTCTATATGGCCGCAAGTGTCGTACACCGTTGTACTGGATCGAACTCAGTGAAAATAAGATACACGGGGTTGATTTGATTAAAGAGGCAGAACAGAAAGTGGCTATAATCAGAGATAGTTTGAAAGCTGCCTCGGATCGTCAAAAGTCCTATGCTGATTTGAAGCGTAAAGAAATTGAGTTTCAGATCGGAGATCTAGTATTCTTGAAAGTTTCTCCGTGGAAGAAGGTACTCCGATTTGGTCGGAAAGGCAAACTAAGTCCGAGGTTCATCGGACCGTACGAGATCATCGAACGTATTGGGCCTGTTGCTTATAGATTGAAGTTGCCCTCTGAATTAGAAAAGATACACAACGTATTTCACGTTTCGATGCTTCATAGATATAGATCAGATCCGTCACATGTGATCGCTCCGTCTGAGATTGAAATCCGATCCGATATGACGTATGAGGAAGAACCGATCCGTATTTTAGCTTGAGAAATAAAAGAGTTAGAAACAAGAGAATTTCGTTAGTAAAAGTGCTATGGAATCGACACGGGGTAGAAGAGGCTACGTGGGAGCCTGAGGATTCAATGAGGCAACAATATCCGACTTAGTTTAACGGTAAGATTTTCGGGGACGAAAATCCCTAAAGGGTGAGAGTTGTAACAGTCTGATTTTGGCCCTAATTGGAACGGTGGTTTCGGGACCACGAACCCGAGTCCAAGATATATTTAAATTATATATTCTGTGCTTATTATATGTGAATTAATGTGTGTGAAAGTTTCGTAGAAAAATTTAATCTTTTGTGTGTTTAATTTGAAAAAAAAGGACTTAATCGCGTAAAATGTAAAAGTTGCAAACTATAGTAAAATGTGCTAAATTGATGGTGGCTTCTTAATATGGGTATTAAAAGAGAAATTAGCCCATTTTTCATGATAGTGGACGGTTATGGTCTTAAATGACCTTATAATTTATGTTATGTATATTATTATTAAAAGGTTAGTATGGTAATTTGTTAAATAATAATATATGTTATAATTTACTAAAACAAAACCACTATCATCTTTACTTCTCTCATGGCCGAATGTTAGCTAAAGAAAAAGGGGTTGAAGAAGCTTTGATTTTCGGCAACCATTTGGTTTAATTAGGTATGAATTTTAGCTCGGTTTTTGTTGATTTTACATTTTTGAGATCGTTGCTTAGAGTATTAGCTGACCCATGCTGAAATTTTGATATAAACTCATGAATGATATTCGGCTATTGACATGTTCTTGTAGTTTTTGATGTTTGATGATTTTATATTAATGATATGTTAAATATTAGCATGTTTTGTATTGGAAATTTTAGTGATTTTGAGTATTTTGGGCTAAATTGCAAAGAATAAATTTTTGAGGGGCTAAAATGCAAAATAAATGAAAGAAATGGACTTGTATAGTCCTATGAAAATTCGGCCCTAAGGTATCATAGTGAAATTTTGTGTATTTTGTGTTTTGTGCAAATAGGACTAAATTGTAAAAATGTGAAACATTAAGGGTAAAATGGTAATTTGCCTATTATTGTGTTTAGGGACTAAATTGAGATGAAATGTGTTTGAATGAGCTAAATTTTAATGTGTCTAGATCAAGAACAAAGAAAAACGGATTTGGATCGGGGAAAGGCAAAAGTTACCGAATAACCGGCCTATGTTGTCCGTCGACAGTCGAGGTAAGTCCTTAAGTAAATATATATTAAAGAGTTAATTATGAACATGTTAAATGATGATATTTGATAATTTTGAGTATAAATTTATATGTTAGCCGAATGTAAAGATGTTAAATTGGATTGAATATATTTTTGTTAATGTGATATGAATAAGTATATCCGATATGATATGTGGATGTAATATGATGTATATGATTTGTTTGTGATGTTAGCATTAAGAAATGTGTATTGAAGGATTAATTATGTTATTTATTCGGGCTTCGAGCCTAGCAGGCCTTGTGCCGGTGAAATATTTCGGGCTTATTGCCTAGCAGGCTAAATGCCGGTGTTTAAATCTCAGACCTTGAGTCTAGCAGGCCTAGTGCCGGTGTGTGTAATTCGGGTTAAAGCCTAGCAGGTGCTATACCGATGAGTTTCAATTTTGAACTTCGTTTATATAGTAATACGGTCATGAAGCAAATCTAGTAAGCTTGAGCTTTGAAAATGAATTTGTTAATTCGGCAACAAGGTATGTACTTCATACTTTAATGTCATATATATATATATATATGTGTGTTATGATAGTGAGCAAATGAAATGATGAAAGAAAAATGTGTTATACACTTGGTTGTGAAGTTTATTTAAATACAATATAATATGCCATATGGTTATTGGAAATGCGAAAGTATGAGTGTGGTTAAAAGGTTCTTGTAAGTATATTTATACACCTAGTTATGTAATTATCTATGTATATGTTCGGCAATTGATGTATTTGGTAAGGATTTGAAAGTTACCAAGTTAAGTAAGGTAATGATACTTTGTTATGATGAGTTACAAGTAAGACATGTAGGTTTAATGTCATGAATTGATTTAAATCTTGTTTAAATGGTTGAGTGACTTAAATCAATTCTTAAGACTTACTAAGCTAGTAAGCTTACTCTGTTTATGTTTAATGTTTTGTTTTATAGATTTTGATCAAGCTACGGGCTCGGGGAAATTGTCAGCAAGTCAATCGCACTATCAACTTTTTGGTACTCTTTTGGTTTGGGTTTATTTTGGATAAAGGCATGTATAGGATGGATAATGTCTACGTTTGAGTTGGAAACTTTTGTTTATGTATCTATATTGAAGCCATGCGAATATGGCTTACTTTTAATATCTTGAGTTTTCATTGTTTCATGTTTTAATTATAGTATGTGTGGTTTTTAATGAATTATAAGTATAGTAACTTGTTTGTTCGTACATGCATTAGTATATTTATATATGAGATGAATTTATAATTGATGGTATAATGGATATGTTGATTTAGTTTGTATTGGTCTAGTATGCATATGCTTTATGCTTGATTGGGTGATAATTTGTGATTGGATTAAAATTTAATATAAGGTGTATTTGTATATTCGGCTAAGGCTTGGACTCATGATAATATAAATGTATTATATATATTAGATGTTTTCATTAATGACAGAATGCATATTCTATGATTGTTTTGGTTTGTTCATAAGAGGATTGATTTGTGCAGGAATATGTGTTTAAGGAACCAAAGGTGCATTTGTTCTTTTAATAGATATAGACCAAGTGCATTTTATATATTTATGATGTGATCGTTTGAGGCTTGGTTACTTTGACTCTGTATATAGTGGTAAATATACTTATATGTTAGGCATGATTAGACAGATTATTAATATCTAGTAAATATGAATGATGAGTTTGTTACATTATTCGGCCGAATTCATGGGGTACATATTTAGCAGGTGATTAAACGATGGTATGTGAGATATTAAATTCGATTAAGTCATTGTATATATGGTTAAGATGTGCTTAATCTATGCTTGATTGTTTGATGTAATAATTTGATAAAGGATCTTTAGTAATGTGATGTGAAGTGATTGAGTGGATATGTTCATGTATTTAGCTATGCTAGAAATTAAGTCTAAAACGTTGTAATGTTATAATTATAGTAATGATCGCATTGTGTATGCTTGAATTCAATTGAATGTTTATTTGGAATTGAATTTAATTCGGTAATACCTCATAACCCTAATCCGGCGACGGACACGGGTTAAGGGTGTTACAGTTAATGATAACATCCCTGAGCTGAATCTAGAAGACGCCCGATCAAAAGATGAATGCTTGCAAGTGGTCCCATCAGAGTTAGAAATTGTGAAGCAAGATTTTGAAAAGAAGAGTTCAGACCTTGGAAAGAGGATAGAGAAGCTGGAAGAAGAAAAGATGTACTTGAGGCTAGATGTGGACGTGCAGAAATCAGAGGCCGAAAAAGTAAAGAAAGGGAAGAGAAGAGTCGAAAAAGATTTGAATGACTTAAAGACGGAGTATAAAAAGCTGCATCTATAAATGAAAAATGACGGATTAGAGAAGACATCGCAACAGTGGCAACAAGAGATACAAAAGGAAAAAGCCAAAGCTGACCATTGGGAGAGAAAGTTCCTAGAGATGCAGATGCGGAATGAGGCCCTAGAAAAGAGTTTGGCAGAAAGCCAAGAGGACAAATGTGGTTTAAAGGCTAGAGTTGCTGAACGAGGACGGTCTCTTCACCTCCACCGAAGCCGTAATTCTGCAATCGAGTTGAAATCAAGTCTGAACAATATTGAGAAAATGAAGGGTAGGATTGAAGAGTTAGAATCAACATTGCACAATTGTGAACTTCGGATCGAGCTTCTTGAAACAAGAGAGGAGCGTTGGAAAGAAGAGCTTCACCATTCTCATAATCAAGTTAGGAGTCGAGATTACCTCATGGGTGAAACCATAGTTCAGATTCGAGAGGTAGCTGATCATCTACAGACTTTGGTAGCACAGGCTGATACGTTGAGCATGAAGTATGAGCTACAGTCTGATCGTAGTCAAGAGCTAGCTTCATTACTTGGGAAAATCAAAACTTTAGGACTTAGGGCAAAAGCATATTTGTAATCCGTTTTATGTAAAGGATTTTGCTTTCTAATAAAGTTTTTTAAAGTGAAGTTGAATCAGAATCGATGCCTCTTTGCATTCATGCATTTGCATTACACTGCATCATTTGCATTAGATTTTTACAAAAAGACCCTAATTAGGTAAAAATATTCTAGTTAACCTGGAAAACATGGAACAAAGGTTGGAGAGAATAGAACAAATGCAAATACGGATGCAGGGGCAATTAACCAAGATTCAACAAGAAATGTGGGAACAAATGCAAGAATTCCAAAGGAATATGATAGACCAGCTAACCCAGTTACTAGCCGGAGGACTTGAAAAAAGGAGTTGCCCAGTGGTCAACAGTGTAGACCATGATGAAGACATTATTTATTCCCCGATAGGTGTCCCGACTCAACTAGGCACGCATTGGCATGAAGTACCCGTCATTATTGAACCCCAATGTCAAACTGATACTTCGGCCTTGTTGAAGTTCCCAATGGGTTCAGGTTTTGACCCGAATGATGATCAAGCTAAACCGGTTGTTCTGGTAGAAACGAACGAAATGAGAGAATGGACTTCAAAGGCCTTGAAGAAGAAGGAAATAAGAGTGAATGATACCAGTAGGTATAACAAGAGCCATTCGGAGCCAATTACAGTAAATCAGCCAAGGACAGTAACTACCAGCCATCAGGTCTCCCCAAGGCAAAACTCTGAAAAGCTCCAATTTACACTAATCCGATGACATATAAGGAGCTATATCAAAGACTATTTGATGTACATGTGGTGTCTCCATTTTATCCAAAGCCGTTACAGCCCCCATATCCTAAATGGTATGACTCGAGCGCTCAATGTGACTACCATACGGGAATAACGGGTCACTCGATTGAAAACTGTACTACGTTTAAAAAGTTGGTCGAAAGGTTCATTAAAATGGGAATTGTGAAGTTCGACGATTCATCAAAACCTGATCACTTTGACGAGGTAGTAAATGCGGTAATTGAAGGAGGAGACAAGAAAGTTGAGATTCCTTGAAGACATAAAAAATGAAGAGGAAACCGGGGAACGAAGTTTCCAAGCCCTTGTGTACTTGGGAGTGTTTTAAATAATGGGACTGTGGAAGAAATCTCTATATTTTTAGAGCTAATCTAGAGTAATATTCAAAACACGCTTGTTGCTTTAAGCCTAGAGGCAATAAGAACCCTTTTGTGAAATAGGTTTGTGTCCTAAATTCTTATTTCAATAAAATGCATCTTTTTGAACAAATATCCTTTTATTCTTTCCATGTATAGATTCTTTTATTTTTGGACTTTCTTTCAAATATTCTTTTATTCATTCATATCATACCAATAACCATTCTTTGAATAATTTATTCTTTAGAATCTTCCTTCGAGCCTACAATAGGTCTCCAGATATCAATGATGTGAGCGATGTTGTTACTGACTCCCTTTTTGAATGAGATATGGGTCTAAGGGATCTAAGGACTTTGAAGATGACAGATATTGTAACATACCTTCTGATTTGTCATGAATGGTTTAACAAGATGAAAAACATACCTTATTCAACAAAGGGTCAGCAAATACTATAAGCCTAAAAAAGGGGTGAAGATCGAAGCCCAGCTCACCATAGAAATAATGCGAGACATCATTGAGTTATTTTTAAGAATTCAAAAATGTTGCACGATCATATCAGGACATACCTGAGCTGTAAGAGTATGCCCAAAGATCAATCATGAGATGGTTGTAATAACATACTTAATTTACCATGTTTATTAATATAAAGCGTTGTCATTATTATTTCAGTTTTTCTTTCTATGTGTATAGATAAACTGTTTTATAATAATGTCCTGAGAATAATATGATTATTCTTAAAAGATCCTTAGTCGAGTATTATTGTTGACTAGGACAATAATAATGCATTAAGACTAACATGTAGTTGATTGATGATAAAGAGTTGTCATTGATATGGAGTGTCAAAATCAATGCATGAATATGTGTGTTAGAGAACAACATATTGGATTGACCCGCTATGAGTATGTTTCTTGGATTATTATGTAATTGTCACAACATTACTCATAGTGATTAATATGTATATGATCCTCAGACTTGAGATCATTATTATCCCAGCATCGTGAGTTGTATATTTTGATACAGTCAAACGTACACCGTAACAGGTTGTTCTATAAAGGCTGATGTTGGATATACCACAATCTATGTAGAGGGATATGGTTGATCAATAAAGGATAAGTCCCTCCTACATAATAGGAGTAATATCTTAGGCCACTTGATTGAGTGAGACTAGAAATGCATGGCCATGCTCAAATAAGTTGATATGAGATGTCATACTAATTTGTATATCATAGTCTACTCAAGATATCAAGAAACATGGGATGGACTATGCAAGTGTGACTATCCCATGACTTGTATCCGTTCCAGAGATAAAGGACTTAAGGATTAATGCATGAAAGGTTAATCACGAAAGGTTATGTCGAATCATGACTTCTTGTAACTTAGGTAGCAATGATGCATTGCTAGATGCCACTCATTGTCTGTGACAATAGAATCGTTCTAGTATTACTGCTAACGTTGCAAGAACCTACAGGGTCACACCCTATGGTTGAAATGAACGGAATAAAATATAGTTGGTATTGTGCTTGGTTGTCACATAAATTAAATTAATTAAAGAATTAATTTAATTTGGCAATCAAATATTGAACATATTATATGTACAAGGATGTTGTACACATACTGATAACATAATTTTATTAATATATGAATTTGATTCATATATAAATTTAAATAAATATAGTTTACCAGAATCCTTATTATAATTAATGTAATTATAATTTTCAGATATAATTAATGTAATTATAATTTTCGGTTAAAAACTTTATTGTATTTATTTAATCTTGTAATACATTCAAGAGATACCAATTATAAAAGGCCCAATTAAGAGGATACCTATTATAAAAGGCCCAATGAGAAAGGCGCCCATTATAAAAGGTATTAAAAGGAGACAAAACTCAACATGAAAACCCTAAGTGATTGCTTGTTAGGTCTAGCAGCCGTCAAGAAAATAAGCCTCCAAAACAGTTTTGGAGATTTCTTCCGTTCATAGTCAAACCGGGTGGATTACGTAGAGGCCGACATCGAAAAGGGTTGAGGCTTGATTCGCCAGTAGATCAAAACTCTTGTTGCCAAGGCATCGCTGTCTACTCAGATTGAAGTTTTGGTATCAGCTATGCCGTATCTAAGGAGACAAGATTCATGTGCCTACTCCAGTTCTTCACAAATTTTCCATATGTGGGGCATGGATGTGATGGGGCCAATCTCGTCAAAAGCTTTTAGCCAATATTGATTCATCGGC
This sequence comes from Gossypium australe, assembly GCA_005393395.2. Classification (NCBI taxonomy): domain Eukaryota; kingdom Viridiplantae; phylum Streptophyta; class Magnoliopsida; order Malvales; family Malvaceae; genus Gossypium; species Gossypium australe. Next base: position 24,029,073 of record CM016624.1, read on the forward strand.
ATAGTCATCGTTTACTTCACTAAGAGGGTGAAAGTAGCTTCATGTGCCAATGTTACAAGGTCGAAGTCATCAAATTCATCAAAAAAAAAAGAATGAAGGAAAGGATTAGATGCCAGCAAAGAATGCCATAAAGGATCACGTTTAATAATGCATAACTGTACAGAGTCAAAGGTTACAGTTTGTCTAAAGATCAGGCAGTATATCACAGTACAGTAAAAGTTGTCAAAAGAAAAAAAACAAGAAGAAAAACAACAAAAAACTATGAAAGGTGACTAAGACCTATAAGGATTGGCATAAGAAGCTACCATTTACCCTCTGTCTTATTGAACGTCGGCCGAAACCTTCGCTGGGACAACATCTTACCTATTAGTTTATGGAATTGAAGCATTTTGCCAATTGAACCTAGTTGAAGAAAATGTTAAAGTTATCCACCACGATCAGATGATGCAAGCTTATGATGAAGAGGTTCATCCTAGAGAATTCCACGAGGGAACCTGATGTTGAAAAAGACCTTTCTTCTATAAAACGATTTTAGAGGAAAGCAGATGCCAAACTGGAAAGGACTTTATGTTGTAAAGAAGACCTGTTCTGGAGGAGCATTGATATTGATCGAGACGGATGGCGAAGACTTGCCCAATCGTTCAGAACTCACCAAGCCTAAGGGTTGGAAATATTGAAAAGCGATTACCTCTTCGAATTCTTATTGGATAAGACAATTTCTTTGGTGATACCATATCGGCAAATGATAAACAAGGTCAATCCAAGTGTAAAAGGGGATCATTGTAGGGAGACCCTGCGTTCATGTAAATTTCAGACTTATATATCCAAGGAATGGTGTAACGGGTTAAATTGATGGAAAAACGATACAAATTCTATACTTCTGAGTAGAAACAGATTGGATGGAAGAAACCAAATGTTATTTTCCTAAACTTGCAGTAGGAGGTACCAACTTCATGTCCCAAGGTTCAAGTGGAAAGGACTCAGAATTACCATGGGGCAAATTATTTGAGCAGAAAATGATTGATACTTCGTAAGGAACGAAGAGGAAACTTTGACGGATAAATGAGTGATGATACTTAAAATAGGAAGCATTCTCATAACATTTTGCATGTCTAATTAGGAGCATTTGATACACTTCAATCAAGGCATCCTAATTATTAGGCATAAGCACATACCCGTTCTATAGGTTATATCCTTTAAAGGATAATGTAGCAAAGATCGAAGACATTAGTCCGGCAATCCCTGAAGTTGCAGGGAGCAGATTGAAGATAGCAGATTTGGCATTCTTGAAGTTGCAGGAAGCATATCGAAGACATCAGTCTGGTAATCCCTGAAGTTGCAGGGAGCAGCAGATTTGGCATTCCAGAAGTTGCAGGAAGCAGATCGAAGACATCAGTCTGGCAATCCCTGAAGTTGCAGGGAGCAGATTGAAGATAGCAGATTTGGCATTCCTGAAGTTGCAGGAAGCAGATCGAAGACATTAGTCTGGCAATCCCTGAAGTTGCAGGGAGCAAATTGAAGATAGCAGGTTTGGTATTCCTGAAGTTGCAGGAAGCAGAGATCGAAGACATCAGTCTGGCAATCCCTAAAGTTGCAGGGAGCAGATTGAAGATAGCAGATTTGGCATTCCTGAAGTTGCAGGAAGCAAATCGAAGACATCAGTCTGGCAATCTCTGAAGTTGTAGGGAGCAGATTGAAGATAGTAGATTTGGCATTCCTGAAGTTGCAGGAAGCAGATCAAAGACATCAGTCTGGCAATCCCTGAAGTTGCAGGGAGCAGATTGAAGATAGCAGATTTGACATTCCTGAAGTTGCAGGAAGCATATCGAAGATATCAGTCTGGCAATCCCTGAAGTTGCAGAGAGCAGATTGAAGATAGCAGATTTGGCATTCCTGAAGTTGCAGGAAGCAGATCAAAGACATTAGTCTGGCAATCCCTGAAGTTGCAGGGAGCAGATTGAAGATAGTAGATTTGACATTCCTGAAGTTGCAGGAAGCAGATCGAAGACATTAGTCTGGCAATCCCTGAAGCTGTAGGGAGCAGATTGAATATAGTAGATTTGGCATTCTTGAAGTTGCAGGAAGCAGATCGAAGATATCAGTCTGGCAATCCCTGAAGTTGCAGGAAGCAGATTGAAGATAGCAGATTTGACATTCCTGAAGTTGCAGGAAGCAAATCAAAAACATCAGATCTTATTTCCCTGAGTTTGCAGTGGAGCAGATCGAAAAATAATAGATCTGGCATTCCTGAAGTTGCAGAAAGCAGATTGAAAACATCAGACTAATTGAAATCAAGATGAAGTTCCAGTACCCCTGAATATGCAATTGGGATTGGAAGCCGTTTGAAGAAAGTGAGGATCAAGAAGTCGAAACTCAGCCAAAACGGGGCAAAATTGGTCCTTTTATAGTCTTTGCTCTATTTTCGTTTCACGACAATGAGCAAAGAGGAACAACTGTAATGGCCCACTTTTGCCCGGGCTGGAATAAACCAGAATAAAAAAAAAACAAAATAAAAAAATAATAAATGTCCATTTTTATGTCCTTTTACAAATAGCCCAATCCGGTGGCCCAATACCCCAAACTAACCCACTACCCTTGGCCCAAACTAAACCTGTGGCCTGTTACACTTAGCTACCCTACCCAGACCCAAATTATACGGCCCAAAGAGGCCCAAAAACTTAAACAGAAATCAAAAGGCCTAGGGTTTTCTGAAACCCTAGGCGCCGCAGGAGACAACATCCCAATCGTTGCGCCGCAAGCTTCAGCCTCAATCAGATCCTCGCACCATTAGCCCTCGGCCATGCCGCCATCCGCGCGCAAACCCCGCCATCGCCGAGATCTTCTCATCCACCTGCAAAGGGAAAGAAATCGACAGCAAATATGGTAGTATTTTATTTCCTTTTATTTGTTCATTTTGAAGGCTATAAAAAGCCTTACAAAAACTTGTAAATGGCAGACACACGAATACACAGAGAGAAATACAACTGTACAACAGAAATATAAAGAAATAAAATACTACAGTTCGTTTACAGAGGTGATTTCCCATGTTATTTCGTTTATTTTTTATTATTAAACTATTTTTTATGCAGACATACTATTTTCTAAAAAAAATAATAAAAGGAAAAGGTTTACCTGCGCAAAAGAAATTGAGGTTTTCGGCCTCTGGCCACCGGCCACGGAGGCACGTGGCGCGCGTGGGACGGTGGCCCCAGAAGACCGATAGTCAAATACCATTAGGGGAGGGGGATTTCAGAGTGTTTTTTTAAGTTTTTTTTTTAAACTATTTTAAAAATGATTTTTATGCCAAATTTTTACTTATATAATATAAAGGAAACGACGCCGTTTTCGCTTAACCTAATAAGCGCAAAACGACGTCGTTCGGGGCTAGGGGATCCGTGCGTTGACCCGAAAACCCGGGTAGGATCCGCGCATTTTTTATTAATGGTCTAATTGCCATTTTAGTCCTTTCGCATTTTTTATTTTTTAATTCTGTTTAATTTTGATTTTTTATTTTTAATTTGACCCTAAAAGTTTATTTACTTTCCAATTTAGTCCTTCGGGGTCTTTAAAGGCTAAGATCAAAACGTCGTCTTTTTTAAATTTGGTCAAATTGCCATTTTAACACCTGTGATTTAACGCGCGTTCTGATTTAGTCCTTTTATTATTGTCTTAATTGCTGTTCAACCCCTGTTTTCTTTGTTTTATTTTATTTTCATCCTTTTATTTTATTTTATTATTTTTCATTGCATTAAACTATTTTATTATATTAAACAGTCTATATTATTTTCTTTATTATCTATATATTAATTTATTTATGTATATATTTTTTATGTATTATCTTTATATATATATAATTATTATTTATTATTTTATTTTGGTTTAATTTTATTTATATTATAAATATTATTTTATATAATTTGTATGTTAGCTATATGTTATACAAAATTTTTGTATTATTATATTATATCATATATTACTTTTAAAATGTTATTTTATGTAAAATTTACTTATATTATATAACATATATTTATTTATAAAATATATATTAGATTATTATATTATAAATGTAATTTTTATTTAAAGTTATGTATTATTTATTCCTTTAACAATATATTTTACTTTTTTATGTATGTATATATTATTTTTTATTTCTTCGCATCATTTTATTATTAATTCATTTTTTTATATATGATTCATTTTTATTATTCCATATCATTTTTATTTAAAGCCATATGTCTTAATTTTCAATATCTATAATAATTCATCCTGTGTTGTTATGCATGTAAAGCTTTATATTTATTTGTTATTTATTTCCTTATATCTTATAATTGTTATTCATCTATCAATTTTATATTTTTGCTTTAGTATAATTATTTTATTGTTTGCATCATTTATTATTTTGTATTATTTTTTAATTATTCATTAGTAGTGATTGTTAATATAATTTTTTAGTTATGATAAACTGATATTTGGTATATGTTGTAATATGTGTCTTACTCCAAACCATTTTTATAAAAATACCTTTTAAATTAAAGCATTTTATTAGTTTAAAAAAAATAATACGGTGATATATGATATTTGGGGGCTTCGAGAAGAATTGTGCCCTAACTTACTAGGTTTCGATTTTTCTCGTGGAACTTAAAATATTAAATATCCCTTCTCATTTCAAATCCAAAACTTATTCTCGAGAATTCAAAATTGTCGTGTCCTAACTCACTGGATATGATGATTTGTTATCTCGGAATAAGAATTTCAGAAAATAAGGCAATGTTTCGTGTTTGGAAGTTCGAGAACTTGTGCCATAACGTGCTGGGTTTCGGTTTTTCATTCGTCCGAATAACTAAATATCCTTTTAATGAATTTTGTAAATCATGAGAAGGTTTTGGTTACGAAAGTTTAAAACATCATGTCCTAATGTGCTGGATGTGATGTTTGTATAATTTTGGAACAAAGGAATCTCCAATTTCAACTCAAATTGTTCAAATTTTTAAAGAAACCATATTTCAAAATATTTTTCAAATTCTCGACATAAGGGCATTATTTAATCAATTAGGTACCAATTTATGGGCGTTACGGGGGTGCTAACCCTTCCTCGTACGTAACCGACTCCCGAACCTATTTTCTGGTATTTTGTGGACTAAAAAATCAATGTTTTGAAATAAAATGTTTTATAAGGTGATCCAATCACACTTAAGTAAAAAGGGATTGGTGGCGACTCCGTTTTCGTTTTAAAGTCTATCCCCGTTTTTTTCATAAAATTAAAAATGGTTTCGACACAACGAATTTTATGATTATTCAGATTTGATTTAGTTCAAATATAAATTATGTTCCTCTTATGTCTCTTCTTAATTTGATTATACAATTTAAAATTTTTCAATACTTATACATGTGTAGTTCTAAAGATGCTTTTTGAGGAATGTCTAAATTAATTTTTGGGTTGATTCTAATATAGAATTTCAAGTTTAACTATTTTCATTTTTAATTCTTGAATTATTTTGGTTGAAAACATTTTTATAGACTTAAAATTGAGAATTACTATATTAAATTGGTCATTTTCATTTCTATGGACTTTGTTTGTATTAACCAATTGTTGTTTGAAAAGAAGCATAAAAAAACTTGTGTGGTTTGATTTTGCAACTGACTTATATTTTTCCTACTTTACAACCTTGAGAAACTTGTTATTTTTGTAGAGTTGATAAATATAGTTCATACACTTTATATTATTCCATTTGTTAATTATTCAAAGAAGTGATATGAGCAATTATAAATGGAAAGGTTTTGTGAACTTGAATTATACTATTTTGAAGTAAATTTCATGTATGTCTACAATGGTTTATGATTTTTTTGCTAACACTAGCATTATATCAAGTTTGATATTTTAAATGTCAATTTTATCCATACATTTGATTTACAATAAACTCCATACATGACTTTAACTATTTCTTTCTAGTTAATTTTTTATGCAAAACTCTTGTGAAAAGGGTTTTAAAAGTATTCCGAATTGATCTCATGCCTTCTTATGGCTAAATAAAATAACAAGTTATTCATTCCACTGGTTCTGCTCCATTCCCCAAAGTAATTGTAGCAATACATAACAATTATAAAAACGAAACATATTGTCATTCAAATAGATAAAAAGAAGACGAAAGATTTGAAATGTTGCTAAATGTTCATTCTTAGAACAAAATGATAAATTATTTATACTAATTAATCATTCCTTGAAGCAAATGATATCTATATAATCTTATTGGTAAGGAATATGACATATGTTTACATTATTGTCTAAATTATTTTTTGCACATTCCTTGAAGTGAATGTCTACAATAAATTTTATAAATTTTGATCATTAAAGTCAAATTGGACATTTGAACATTTTGGCATATTCCTGTAAGCAAATATTGCATATAATTGTTTGCAAATTATGTTTCTTTTATTCAGTTAATGACATTATGGATTTCGTATTGATTTAGACATTTTCAGAAGTAAATGTCATAATACTGCTTATATAAGGATACACAGTAAAATGAATGAAAATAAAATTATCAATTGTCACAATTTATATTGGCATTATTAGTACAATTGAAAAGCATGTTAAAGTAAACCAAAAGTTTACTGATACAAATACGTTTACTACATGTTGTGACCAGTTAGATCATCTTGTATCATATATGATGTGAAAATTAATTGAGAATTCATATGGACATTTATTAAAGAGCTAGAAGATTCTTTGATTTAAAAAAATTCTCATGTGTTGCTTGTTCTTAATGAAAATTGATTATTAAAAACTGATTAGCTAAAGTTGAGATTTGATTTCTTGCATTTTTGAAATGAAAGTGGGTCCATTCATCCACCATGTGGACCATTCAGATATTTTATGGTATCGATAGATGCATCTAGTAGGTGGTCACATATGTGTTTATTATCAACTTGCATCTGGCGTTTGTGAGACTACTTGCTCAAATAATTTGATTAAGAGCAAAAATTTTAGATTATACAATCAAAACTATCTGTATTGATAATGTTGGTGAGTTTATGTATTAATCTTTCAATGATTATTATATGTCAATTGAGATAAAAATTGAACATCCTGTAGCTCATGTTCACACACAGAATGGTTGAGCTGAATTGTTTATCAAATGCCTCCAACTAATAGTTAAGTCATCGCTGATGAGAACAAAATTCCCTATTACAGCTTAGGGATATGCTATTTTGCATGCAACAACACTTGTGCGCATCAGGCCAACAAGTTATCATAAATAATCCCCATTATAATTGACTTTTGGTCAGGAGCCAAATTTTTCCTATCTTAGAATTTTTGGATGTATGGTATATGTTCCAATTGCTACACCACAACGCACAAAGATGGGTGCTCAAAGGAGGTTGGGAATATATGTTGGTTATGAATCTCCTTCTATAATTAAGTATGTCGAACCATTAATTGGAGATTTATTTACTGCGTGATTTGTTGATTGTCACTTTGATGAAACAACATTCCCAACATTAGGGGGCAGAAAAATACAACTAGTAAAAGAAATTACATGGAATGGGTTATCATTATCTTAATTAGATCATCGTACAAGTCAATGTGAACAAGAAGTTCAAAAGATAATATATTTGCAAAACATCGCCAATTAATTGCTAGATTCATTTATTGACTTAAAAAGAATTATAAAATCTCACATACCAGCTGAAAATGCTCCAACATGAATTGATGTCCTAATAGGGCAAACTGTTAGTGCAAAAGAAAGTAATCCACTCCTGAAGTGTGGAAGACCAGTCGGTTCCAAAGATGAATATCCTCGTCAAAGGAAAGGAACAGATATTCAATATGGCCATATTGTGGAGGCAAGTGCCCAAGAAGAGGTTAAAGATATAATAAAAAGCCTTAGAAGATGTCCAAGTACCTGAAAGTTATGATAACAAAAAGATCTCGATACTTCAAAAAAAGAAGAAGATGGAACTGGAAAAATATAGTTGCCGACAAAAAAATTGCTTATAATGTTGCAAAAGAAAATGAGGATCCTAAACCTAAATCTATTTAGGAATGTAGAAATAGAAAAGATTAGCCAAAATAGAAAAATGCAATTCAAGTATAATTGAATTCACTTTCTAGACATGATGTTTTTGGATTTGTAGTCCAAACACCTAAAGGTGTAAAGCTGGTAGGATATAAATGAGTATTTGTGCGAAAACGAAATGAGAAAAATGAATTCGTAAGATATAAAGCACGACTTGTAGCATAATGGTTTTTGTAAAGGTTCAGCATTGATTACGTAGAGACATATTCTCCCTTGGTGGATGCAATCATGTTTAGATATCTTATTAGTTTGGCAGTAGGTGAAAAACTTGACATGCGTCTAATGGATGTTGTTACAGCCTATTTGTATGGTAAACTTGATAGTGAAATTTATATGAAAATTCTTGAAGGATTTAAAATACCAGAAAGATATAGAGTTTCTTAGGAAAATTGCTTAATCAAATTAAAAAAAAAGGTTTATATGGATTAAAACATTCTAGACATATATGGTACAATCGTCTTAGTGAATATTTGTTAAAATAAGATTATAAAAACAATTCAATTTGTCCGTGTGTTTATAAAAAAGGTCTGGATAAGATTTTGTGATAATTGCTGTTTACGTTGATAATCTAAATATTATTGGAACTCCTAAAGAGCTTCAAAATATAATAAATTGTTTAAAGAAAGAATTTGAGATGAAAGATTTTGGAATGTCCATCGGTCAACTTATACGAAAAAGATCTTAAAGAAATTTTACATGGATGAAGCACATCCATTGAGTTCCCTGATGGTTGTACGATCGTTAGATGTGAATAAAGATCAATTTCGTCCTTGCAAGAATGATGAAGAGTTTCTTTGTCCTGAAGTACCATATCTAAGTGTCATAGGGGCATTGATGTATCTTGCAAACAACATAAGACCTGATATAACTTTCGTTGTAAACTTGTTAGCAAGATTTAGTTCTTTTCCAATACGTAGATATTGGAATGAAATTAAACATATATTTAGATATCTTAGAGGGGTCATTGATGTAAGGTTATTTTATTCAAATGTCCTTATTAGTTGACTATGCTGATGCTCGATATTTATTGGATCCACATAAATGTCGATCTCAAATGAGATATTTATTTACATGTGGAGGTACTGTCATATCATGCCGTTCAACAAAGAAGATATTAGTTACTGCCTCTTCAAATCATGCAGAAATAATTGCAATGCATGAGGCAAGTTGGGAGTGTGTTTGGCTAAGATTATTAACCCAACATATCCAGAAGATATGTAATTTGCCTTTACAGGAAAATATGTTAATTATCTTATACGAAGATAATGCAGTATGTATAGCTTAATTGAAGGGTGAATACATCAAACGTGATAGAACGAAGCATATTTCACCAAATTATTCTTCACTCATGACCTTGAGAAGAAATGTGATATAGAAGTTCAACAAATTCGTTCTAGTAATAATTTAGCACATATTTTTACCAAGGCATTGCCAACTTCAACGTTTTAAAGACTACTACATAAGATTGGAACGCGTCAACTCAAAGATGTAATGTGATGTTGCCATTAGGGGGAGTCAAAAACACGTTGCACTCTTTTCCTTTAACTAAGGTTTTGTCCCACTAGATTTTCCTAGTAAATATTTTTAACGAGACAACTTGTAATAATAGAGGGTATATACAAGCTTATGAAATTTCAAGTAAAAAAAAGTTGAATTATCCTTTCATTTTTTTGTCTTCCTTTCTCTTTTAATCTTTATATTCTTCTTTTAGTTTTATAATACTTATATATATATATATATATATATATATATATATATATGTCTGTTTTATCATACCATAAAATATTACACCTATTCCATTTCAGAATTGGGATTAAATGAATTTTTACAATTAATTAAATGGATCACACTTTATTATGTGTGAGTTGTGTATAAATACGTTTCAATTTTCAATTCATTTATTTTCTATTAATTTAATTATAATTATAATTATTCATACCTATATTATTTCTGATTATATAGTTAATTTTATGCAAATGGGATTGTAAATTCAACTTTTAAATATACATTTTTAACTTCTTGAATTATTTAGAAAAACAAAAACCATGAATTAGAATCAAGGACGTGGTAAGAGATAATTGGTGTATGAGAAAGTATAAAATGTGTACTCTATAGAACTGATTCGATAAAAATTCACGTCAGGCTGGAGCATCCCAGCTTTAATTTTTGCTAATGACAAGACACACACTAAATTTTAAAGGAAAAATTTATTATTAAAATATATTTATATAAAGCTTATTAAAAAATTCGAGTTATAAGTAGTTATAAAGAATTTATCAATAAATTTTATGAAATATTATAAGTGTAGTTTTTAGACTTCGTAAATAAGATTGGAAGTTGATAAGCGTCCTATAGGGGTATAATAAAATATTAAAAAAATAAATTTCTAAAAAGAGACATGTGGTAATTTTTTAAAGCTACTTATAGAATAATAAAAAATACACAATTAGTATACTAAATACTAATCCATATTTTATGCAGGATTCAATCGTTAATTATTTTATTTTTAGTTGTTTAATTCAAACATTTTATATAAAAATAGTAAAAGTTGAAAATCTGATCATATTAATATGGGATAAATCTTAAAGTTATATATGAATTTTGATTTAATGTGCAATTATATACATAAATTTTAATTTAGTGAAATTATACATGTGAAACTCTAATTGTAGTTTAAATATATATTTGAAACTTTAATTTTAATTTAATCATACTTAAAACTCTAATTATAGTTGATGTATATTAAAAAATAAAGTATATTAATATTTTTTTTAAATTTAAAATTTCACTTTCAATCTTTTAACAAATAAACTATATATGTTAAATGATTATAAAATTAATTCTAAATACAAAACATGTATAGACTTTTAAGCCCATGATGCAAGTACTGTTGTATTACATACAGTTTGACTCAGAGTTGTGATTATCTATTTTTCAGGCTGTGCCTCTTTTTCATTATAAAGAATATGAAATTGGAGTCGCTCCAATTCTTCATCGGTGGATTCTCTTTCTTTTTTCTTTTTCTTTTTCTTTTTTTATAGATATTTCTAAAAAAAATGGATTTTTCTTTTTTCTTTTTACCATTCTTTAAAAAGAAAACGAATTCTACTACTTTTTATAATAAATTTGGAGTGACTGTTAATTTTAAATATTTTACTCTGAAAATTTATTTTAAATTATTAATTGAAGTAATCAACTGAATATTAATTTAGTTGATATCAACGTGTGAGTTTGAACCTATATATTCTTGCAGAGGAAATTATTAAGTAAAGTGTATCATAAATAAAAGGATTGAAGTAAATTTTTGTTTTTCATCTACTTTAAAATAAAAATCAAATACTCTATTCCATTTTTACAAGAAATTAGAGGTGAGACTGAATCTATTAGTAGAAGCCAACAAATTATTATTTGGGAGAGTTAGTTAACCTCTCAACCGCTTAATATTATCTTGATTCAGTTGCGATAGTTTGATTGAGTTTTTTTTTTTTTTTTAAAGTTTTTTTAATTGTTTATCATGATTTAGGTTAATTTGTTTTTTCATATTTTTTTATTTTTGAATTTATTTGAAAAAAATAAGCTTCATTTTATATCTTTTAAATATTATTTGATAAAATTTCAAAACGTTTTATAAAAAAATTAAAAATTAAATAAAATATAATTAATAACTTTTATGTAGTATTTTCTAAATACATATTTTTATATAGAACTTTTAAGTTATTTTTATTATTTTAAATATAAAAATATTTTTATACCATAAATAATTAAAATTAATTATAAGTTAAAATAAAAACAGTACTAGGTTCAGTTTGAGTAATTGTAACTTTGTAATTTGTATTTTATAAATCGTCCGAATACTTTGATTTAGATTAATTTTCATTTTTTAATTTTTCTTACTCAATTCTATATGGCGGGAGTTTTTATCTCTCGACTCTATTGAGACTCAAGTCCATGTAGAAACAACAAAGTTCACATAGTAGTAGCATTTTTACCTATTAATACCTTATAAACTATAGGACAAGGGTTTGAGTCCAACATGGTTTGCCTTTTTAGACACTTGAGGTGCTCCTACCACCATTTCAAAAATGCCATTTCAGGTAATCAAGCTTTCGAAAGAGTTAAGAGGCAAAGTCCTTCATCAAGGACAATATTTACTGGTTAAGAAGCTTGTCTGCTCCTAACGAATGATGTTTTACAAATTTCTACTTGACTTCTTCAATAATAATAATAATAATAATAATAATAATAATAATATATACAATTTGATATAAAAAAAAAAAAAAAACAAACAATTTGAAAATTTTCAGTAGAATTTATACATCCTTTTAACATTTTCTATTTGTAACACTAATTATTTACTCGTTGCAATGATACCGGGCAGTGGATAGCCGTATGAAGAAATTGAAAACCACAAATCACCCTTCATCACTCCATTCAAACTTTTTTTTCCCTTAAGCTTCTGGGAGATTTTACCATTCCACCATAAAAACAAGTATTTAAAGATATTTTTTTGGACATCTTTTTTTTTTTTTTTTGTAATTTCAGGAAACAAAACCTTACTTGATCTTAAAGAAAAAGATTAAGAGAAAATGGGAAGCAGAGTAAATTAATGAAAGCAATAATTAATAGCCCAATAAACCAAAGAAAACAAATCTATGATTTAGTACTTACATTACATCCTTGTCTAGTTTTTTTGGTTTGATTACATCAAGATTGCATAACGCATACTATCTCTGACCATAAAATGATTCATCTCTGATATTTGAGCAAAGTCAGTGGACACCCAAACTCCATCAGCCCCATGTCCATTAACATGTGGCTGAGAGAAGCAAGAAACCAAAGAGAAAGGAGCTCTAACAACGCTGCCAAACCCAGAAATACCACGAGACGTGTCACCACCTCCATTAATATCATTATTGTTATTTCCTCCTCCATACATGCTTTCATCCGCTACTCGAGGACTTTTCTTCATGTTCCGCAGATTTCGTCGCAAAACCACGAGCATACGCCACATTTTTCTTTTTGCCTTGTTTCAATGTTTCTGGGAATGGTAATATGAGCTTCGGTCAATTTAAGGAATTTATTAGATTCTTGAATTTGGGGTAGGAGCTAGGAATTTAAATGGAATACCTCTTTTTTTTTTTTTTCCTTTTTTTTTGTAAATTAGAGATTTTTTATAATGGCTAAGGTAGTGGTGGTGGTGTTAGTGCTAGTGTTTATCACCAAAGGGTTTTATTGGGTTCCTTTTTAAAGGGGCCAGTTTTTTTCTATATTTGTGGGGTCTGGTTAAGGCCAACATGCCGACAAGCTTGCCTGCATTGTATACAAAGCTTTCCATTCAGAAATTCTTCTTCTTCTTCTTCTTCTTCATCATCTTTTATTATTGTTATTTTAAAAATGGATGGTAAAGGCAATGAAATTGTCCTTAAGGTTCCCTTTGGAGATCAACTAAGTACGTACGAATTCATTCATAGAAAAGAAAAGAAAAACAAAAACAAAGAGAGGTACCAAATGTATGCTTATAGAGACAAAAAGTTCAGCCCAAGAAGATCTTTTATTCAATTGGTGTTGAGTTGTCCCAGTTATTGCCTACTGTTATCATATATATATCATTAGAATCATAACAATACCATTAGAGAGTTTCTAAGATTCAACCCCTCAATAGTTTGTCATAGATATTTGCATTTGCGGGATATATAGATATACATGTATGAAAATACATATCACAAGATTTGTTTGCAGAAAATATTCCTAAATTCTAAAATAGTGACACTAATGATAATGCATGGTTAATTAGACAAGGACTCTTTTATTTATGGGACCCAAAATTGGAGTCTATCTAAGGAGTAAGAATCAATTCCCTGTATTTACATCCCTTGATGGAGACCCATCACCCTTAGTTCCACTCATAGTGTTTCTCTTTCTTTCTTTTCATTCAATTTATCAGCAACTTGCATCTGCAATTACGCATAGTTGCATTATAATATGCATGGATATACCCAGAAAGAAACAAAACAAGACAAAATCAATCCAAAATGATGACCAGTACATGAATTTGGTTATGAAAACGAAATGGACTATTGAACTCTAATAATGAAATAGTAGCCATGGCAATTAAGATTTGTCTCACTTGTTCAATGTGTATATGTACAATATATATTTAAGAAATTAAAAATTATTGCACGGGCCAACTTTAGACATCATTTAATCATAAATATACTTCTTGTCACTTTCATGGCACCATGTGGTATTAGCCCACAGTTAGGAAAAAGAAAACAAAGGTTCAATGTAAATGGATGACTTTGTATTCCTTGTCAATGTATTTAATTTGCTTTTCCTTTTAGTTCATGGGAATATTTAATTGAGAAAGTGATTGACCATAAAGCAATTCATTTTTTTTTTTGGTTTTAATTGATATTAATTATTGACGTCAACTTTTATTTTTATTTTTTTTAAATAAGCTCAATAATTAACCAGAAAAAATTTTTAAAAAAAAAAACCCGTGGTTTGCTGCACATTAGTTGGTGGATGGAGACTCATTTAACATATTCTAAAAAGCAGGAGGAAAATAACTTTGGAGTCTTTCACATTTTTAAATGTTATCTTCAATCATCCATATGGAGTTTTTTTTTTTTTTCTCAATTACTTTTAATCTTATTTTTATGAATAACAAGAGTCACGCTTTGCCTGGGAATTTATACATTTATATTAATTTTATTATTTAAGTTATAAATATATTTCCAATTTTACTAAATTAATTTTTAAATCATTATCAATATTAAATGAATCATTCATTCACTTTTTATTGTTATTAAAACAATTTTTATATATAGATAAAAAATAAAAATAAATGTTACATTTGGTAATATTATCATAACGTCTCGCCAATTTGCTAAATTTGTACAACTAAAAATAAAATATTTCATTACTTAAATTCTTGAAAATATATGGATTTATCAAATTATTTTTGAAAAAATGGAAATTTAAATTTAAACAATAACTTTATATATAAAATGATAGTCAATTTGAATATATATATATATATATATATATATATATATTGTTATGGGTAATTCGAATTTCAGCAATGAATTCAAATATAAAATATATTGAATTAAAATCAAAACGATTTTGGATAATTTATATTATAAATTAACCTCAAACAATAAATCTAATATTTGAATATGTAATATATATATATACATATCTTTAAAATAATAAATCGAATGTTATATATTTAATGATGCGTTGTATGTGATTTTATTTATTTAATATTAATTTTTAAATATTATATTTTTAATTACATTAATTAACGTAAAATAATATTTTTATTTGAATTTTTGAATATAATTATAATATATTAACTTATCAATTCAAATATTAATAAAATTTTTGAAATTAATATATTTTTACTTTAAATAATTAATGCAAAATAACATTATTAAAAAAATTAGGTGATAATTAAAATGTTTAAAATTCTATTAAAGTAATAACTCTATTTTACATAAATGAAATTAACACAATTTTTTTTATACCAAAATTTTTAACTAATAATTTAAATTTAAATTCATCACAACTTTTTTCCATATATTTTATGCTTAGAATTATATTTAAGTGGCAACTCTATTTTCAAATTAGCAAATATTTTTTAATTAATAATTGTAAATTAAATTATAATTTTTGTAATGTGTAATAATTATCATAACTTCTATTAAATTATAATTGTTTTTAAATGATTAATCATCACAACTTCTATTTTACTTCAACTTTTTTATTTTAAAATGTGAATTTAGTAATATGATGAAAAACAAAGGCCATTTTTGTTAGTTCAATAGTTTCTTCAAACTTGTACTTATATATATATATATATATATATATATATATATATATATAGATTATAGATTATAAATAAATAATAGGGATAATGTAAATAAAAACATATATTGTCTAGCATTAGCGTCTTAGGTATAAATTGTTTTATGCCAAGTTATGGTTTTGGTCTCTTTACTTTTATAATAGGGATAATGTAACTTTTGGCCTCTAAACTTGGGAAGTAGGTCTACATTGACCTCTGAACTTTTTTTTATTCACTTTGATCCCTGAACTTGAAAATCATTATTCATTTAAGCTTATTTTGTTAATGACCGTGAAAAAAAAAGGGATAATGTAACTTTTGGCCCTTAACTTGGCAAGTAGGCCCACATTAGCCCTTAAAATTGACAATTAAGTTCACTTTGGTACTTGTACTTTTTTTGGTCCATTTTGAACTTGACATCTAGGTTCATTTTGATCCCTGAACTTCAAAAATCTAAAAGTTTGATGATGTGACACTCTAAGATTGTGCTGCATCATCACTTAAAAATACAAATTGTTTAGATGATAATGTGGTACAATCTTAGAGTGTCATTGTAATAACCAAATTTTGCCCGGGTCCTCAATTAAAAAATCGAACTCGAGCCCAATTGCAAAACCAAAACTTGGAATAAAATAAAATACCATTAAACAGTCCAAAAGAATTATAGTTCATTTACAAAATGGCCCTAAAACCCAATTACAGCAACCCAATGACCCTAAAACCCAATTACAACAACCCAATGACCCTAAAACCCAACCAAAGCCCAATTAACAGAGGCCCAATTGGCCCAAAATCTTAGGGTTTCAGAAACCCTTAGAAGTCCCCAAGCGCCGCAGCCCCTTTCACCTGCCGCACACGCACCCCCTTGGCTTCTCGCGTGCGCTCCACACGCGCCCCTCGGGCTCCTCGCGTTGTTCCCCGTGCCCACGTGCATTCTTCCTCACGCCTGCACTTCCTAACGGCCGTAGCTCCCCAGACACCTCGACCAAACGCTCACGCCCGTCCGCATGCTTAGCCCATGCCCTGCAAAAGGAGTAGACAACAAAGAATAGCAGGGAAAGGAAAAACAAAAGAAATAGAAATGAAATCTTTGTAAGATCGGTTATAAAATTGAAACTGTTGTAAACAAAAAAGTGGGGGGCTTTCGTTTTTTTACACCGATTTCAGTCAATAAAAGAGAAGTTTGAAAGTTTTTCAAAAATCTTACGAATCGGCAATAGAAAACACTCAACAGAAACATCAAGGTTTACTTTCGACCCATTTTGTATCTTAGTCACTTTCGTTCTTATCTATTTCTACACTTTTTTGATATCTGTAAAACAAAAAAAAAAAGAAAAGAAAAGGGACTTACCCGAGGCTCAAAGGCGCGTCATCGGAGTTCATTCTCCACCGACGAGGCCGGATTGGGGGTAGAAAGGGGTGAGTTCTCTCCTCCCCCTTTTCTGCTCCGTCTTTCGACCTTCCGAGCACCAAGGCTCAGCCCTTGAAGCGAGGGCCTCAAACGGAGTCGAAGGCTTGCCCCCATTCGTCGTGGCCACCGTGTGATGGCGCGATCGACGACCCTGGAAGCCCGACCGATTGAGAGGGTGAAAAGAGGAAGAACGGAGAGATGAGAGAGTGAAGGGCCGTCCCTTCATCTTCTCCGGCGAGGGATTGAGAGAGAGAGCTTCTGTTTTTTTGAAAGACAGGTCTGCCAAAAAAAAAGGGAGAAAGTGGGCTTTTAAGGCAAAAGCTAAACGACGTCGTTTGAAGGTAGGCGGGATCCGCGTGTTGACCCGCTTGGCGACCCGGATCCACGCTCTCTTCATTAAAAAGGGCTATTTCCGCGTTAGGTCCCCCCATTCGTTAACTCTGTTGCAATCCAGTCCTATTAAACGCATGTTTTGACACTGATGGTTTAATTGCTATTTCAATCCCTGATAATTCGTGGGCATTTCATTTAGATCCTGTGGTTCACTTTTTGACTTTTACCCCAAATCCCTGTTTTCGTTTTAATTTAATCCTTCTTATACAAATATTCTGTTTTCTTTACTCATTTTGCTATTTTACCATTATTTAATATTATTATTATGACTATTACTATTATTATTATTATTATTATCATTATTATTTCAAGATTATATGCACTGCTTTTAAACCTTTATGTACATTGTTTATGTTAAGATTTTTATCTCTATTTTCAAAATTAACTTATCATCATTCCAAATTATATGTTTGATAGTTTATTTGTTTCGATGTGTTTCATATTTTCTTTGAATCATCAAATATGTTGTTTAATTTGCTTGCCCTAACTATTGATGTCAACATTTAAATAGTGCACATTACACAATTGCCACCTTTGCATGTGTTGTGGTTTAAACTTTGTATCTTCTTGCCATTGTTATTCCTTCGTATATCATTTTATTTATGTAGTATCATTCCATGGTCATCCCTATTTTTTATATCGTGTTGTTGCATTGTGCATTAAATCCCAATATAGTTATCAACCTTGACCTTTGTTTTTTTTAAACCTAAACAAATTGGCCGCAGTTTTAAATAATACACTCGCTATCATTTTAAGACGAAAATATCTAAAAACAAGGCAATATTCTATGATTGTGAAATTCGGAAAGTCGTGCCCTATGTGTTGGGCTTCGATTCTTTCGTTTGGCTAAACATGTGAATATCCTTTTGATCTTTTAATGCGCGAGTCTCGGGAATTAAGAGACGATCTTGGACTTGAAGATTAAAATCATCGTGTCCTATGTACTGGATGTGATATTTTATTCCTTCGAAACAAGGAAATCTTGATATTAAATCCGAGAAAAACTAAAATATTTCAGAAAGAGACTGTTTTTTCAATTCTTTTCAAAATTTTCAACTTTCGACATTGGGACATTAATTAATCAATTCGGTACCAATTTTGGGCGTGACGAGGGTGCTAACCCTTCCTCGCATGTAACCGACTCCCGAACCTATTTTCTCAAATCTTCGTAGACCAAAAACATTGTTTAGGTAAATCAAAATGTTTTATTAAAACAAAGGTGATCCGATCACACCTAATAAAAGATCGATGGCGATTCCCATTTTTCATTTCCAAATCCAAGTTCGATTCTCGTTTTTTCAAAAAATGGTTTCGACAGCTTGGCGACTCCACTGGGGATACTATCGAGAGTCAGGCCGTAAAATTGATTATTCTTTGTCCTTTTGTCGAAAAATTGGAAATTTATTTTGAAAAAGATCATGTTTCTCTTTGATGCATTTGCTTGTGTTATAGTGTCGAGTCTCGTGAAATACTTTGGCATTGCATTGCATGACCATTGCGGTCACACCCTTAAGTGGGAGTGAGAAGCTACTCTTTCGTGAGGTTTTTACCTCCGTGCAAGATAGTGGATCACTTTCGGGATACGTCCGTACCTATGTCTTCGTGAGATTTTTATCTCCGTGCAGCCATAAGGAAATGTATTCCCCTGAACTGAACTCGGTCCATATGAGCCTATAATGGGTGAGGACCAAGGAATCTGCTGGTTTAGGTATCTTTGCTTTAGAACCGAACCACATATAGAGAGACCTAAGAGCCCGTCGTAGGTATAGCCACGTCAAACCCTAGTGATCACCCGGAAAGGTACTCTGTTTATTACTCCTGTGCTAACGTGTTTTCTTTTGTTTTGATTACATTGCATTGCATTGCATCATCATAGAAAGAAGGTGCTGATTAATATTCGATTGCTAAATAGAGGAGTTTGTCATAAGGAACTAAATTTCTTGATAAAGTGGATTATAATACGATGGCCCAAATATAGTCCAAATAAACAACGAGAGAAGACTGATAGTCCACAGAATAATATAAGATTTTGCTTGATGATTCAAGCCAACAAGGATTATTCAAGAGTCATCACCCCCAGACTTTTTAAGGAGCTCATGAACGATCACAGAGGATAAACGAGTGAAGAGATACGGCCCGAACCAAGCCACAAAGAGCTAGAAGAGGCATCTACGAAGAAAGATGACAGGACATGACCGTGATATCCGGCCACGAAGGAAAAGATTGGTGTTTTGCTTGGACTATGAGGACAAAACCATATATTCAATCCATTTTATGTAAAGAGCTTTATTTTCTAGAAAAGTTCTTCTAATGAAATTGAATTCATAATCAGCGCCTTTCTTTCTTCGTGCATTCATTCCATGCATTGGCATTGCATTGCATCATCTCAGAAAGGAGGTGTTGATTCGCATTTGATTGCTAAATAAAAGAATTTGTCATAAGAAAATGCATTAGTTGATAAAATGGAGCTGAACATGGCCTAGGTAAACAACAAGACATGACATTACTTGAAGATCCAAGTAGACAAGGATTGCTCGGGAGCCATCCAAGGATTACGAGCACCACGGAGGATACGTGAGCGATGAGGTATGACTTATATCAAGCAACGAAAAGTTAGAAAAGACATCTACTAAGAAAGTTCACGGGACATGACCATAACATCTGGATAAGAAGAAGAAGATTTGTATGAAGATGCAAGCCGACAAGGACTGTTCAGGAGTCATCAGAGGATTATGAGCATCGTGGAAGGCAAGTACGTGATGAGGTGCGACTTGGATCAAGCAACAGAGAGCTAGAAGAAACGGGACACGACCATAATATTCGGGAACGAAGAAGAGGTTTGGTGTTTTCGCCTGGACTAGGAGGAAGGGGCTGTATATGCGGTCTATTTTATTAAAGGAACATGCTTTCTAGACAAGTTTTTCTAATAGGAATCGAATTCATAATCAATGCCTCTCTTTCTTTTTGCATTCATTTCATGCATTTTGCATTGCATTTCATGCATCTGTGTTCATCATATTGCATGCATCAAAACTTGTAGAAAAAACCTAATTAGGTGAAATTATTCCAGTTAACCTAGAAGATATGGAACAAAGGTTGGAGAGATTAGAGCAAAGGCAAATACTGATGCAAGAACAGTTGGCCAAAATTCAGCGGGATATGCGAGATCAAATGAATATGATGCGCCAGTTAACCCAACTACTTGCCGAAAAACTTGAAAAGAGGAGTGGCCCAGTGGTCGGCAGTGCAGATGTCGATGAACAAATTGTTTATACCCCGAGAAATATCCCGACTCAACCAGACTCGCAGTCGCAAGGGGCACCCATCATTATCGGACCCCAACGTCAGACTAATACCTCGACCCTGTCAAACTTCCCAATGGGCTCATGTTTTAACCCTAA
Organism: Gossypium australe; assembly: GCA_005393395.2. Taxonomy (NCBI): domain Eukaryota; kingdom Viridiplantae; phylum Streptophyta; class Magnoliopsida; order Malvales; family Malvaceae; genus Gossypium; species Gossypium australe. Next base: position 24,050,208 of record CM016624.1, read on the forward strand.
GGAGGATCCAGCCAAACCGATTGTTCGGGCAGGGGCAAAAGAAAGGAGGGAGCGAACGTTGAAGACCCCGAAGAAGAAGGAAAAGGAAATGGGTAGTACGAGTAAGTGCGACGAGAGCTCTCCAGAACTAATAGCAATAAGGCAGCCAAGGACGGTGACTACCAACCCTCAAGGCCCTCTTAAGCAGGATTCCAACCCAGAGCCTAACACTAGAAGGCTCCACTTCACACCCATCTCGATGACATACAATTAGCTCTATCAAAATTTATTTGATGCACATGTGGTGTCTCCTTACTATTTGAAGCCATTACAGCCCCCATATCCTAAATGGTATGATCCGAACGCTCAATGTGACTACCATGCGGGAATAATGGGTCACTCAATAGAAAGTTGCACTGCCTTCAAAAAGGTAGTTGAAAGACTTATCAAGGTAGGGATGGTGAAGCTCGACGATGTGCCTAGTTCAGAGAACCCATTGCCCAACCATGATGTTAAAAGGGTAAATATAGTAAATACCATGATGAATGGGGGCATGAGGTCAGGAGTACGTCAAGTTCAGGACTCTAGTGCAAAACCTGATACTGGGAATGGGAATGACATATTTGAAAAGTGAACTGAACAAGAGGACTGTGGAAGATCCCTGTATTTTAGCTAATCTAGAGTAATGTTCAAAATATTCTTGTTGCTTTAAGCCTAGAGGCAACAAGAGTCCTTTTGTGAAATAGGCTTGTGTCCAAAATGGTCGTTTCAATAAAATGCATCTTTATTTTCATTCATTACATTTCATACTCTGCATTGTTTCATTATCATACATCCTTAGAACCATTCATTCTTTGGATTTTCTACCTTTATACCTACAGGAGGCCCTAGGTATCAATGACATGAGCAACTCTGTTACCGACTCTCTTTTTAACAAAATATGTGTCAGAGGGATCTAAGGACTTTGAAGATGACAAAAAATGTAACGTATCTCCTAATTTGTGTAGACCCTACCTTGCGAAGTGTCAGCAAACACTACGAAGGAGATGAAGATGGAAGCTTAGCTTACAGCAGGGATCATTGATTTATCCTTAAAAGTTCGTATGAAGACATGCCAAGACCACTGAGGCACGAGTATGCTGTCAAAGCTATGGAAATCTTAGAAGAAGTCCACATGCTGATGGTTATACCATGAATAGGACAATCAAGAGGTTCGAGCTACTGGTTTACCAAAAAAAGAAATTGCATCAGTTATGTCGTAGTTGCTTTGAGGAAGACGAGACTTATGTGTCTCCTCCATTTTCTTATATGTGGGGCATGGATGTTATCAAGCCCGTCTTATCGAAAGCTCCTGGCCAACATCGACCCATTTCCGTGGGTGTCAGTTACTTCATTAAGATGGTAAAAGTCACTTCATATGCCAACATTACAATGTCGACCATCATCAACTTCTATTTTCAAAAAAAAAAAAGGAAAAGAAAAAGAAAAAACAAACAAACAAAAGAAGGGACAAAAAATAATAAAAAGACAAAAAGGAAAAAGAGAATAGCCGAAAAAGGTGAGATTCTTGAAAACTGGCGTCTGTGATTTTCGAACTCTGATAAGATCCTCGCCGGGGCAACATATATCTCATGGAAGTCAAGATTCCTTCTGCCCAAATGAATTAAGGAGGGATGAAGCAGAAGAGACCAAATCCCAACATGATTAGCTGAACTTGATCAAAGAAAAGATGCTAAAAGCCATCATCATGGTCAAATGCACTAAAGGCAAATGACACCGGCCTATAATAAAAATGATTCCCCTCAGAAAATTTCGTGACGGGGCCTTGAAGAAAATTTTTCCCATGCAAAAAGAGACTTTAGAAGAAAGCGGATGCCCAACTAGGAAGAAACTTATGCAGCAAAGAAGGCCTGTTCTGGGGAAGTATGAATATTGACCGAAATGGATGGCAGGGATTTGCCCAATCCGGAGAATTCAGATTCAAAAAATAAAAAAATATAATAAAAAGTCAAAAAAAGAATTTTTCAGCAAAAAAAAAAAGAAAAGAAAAAGGAGAGGCCAAAGGCGAAAACCTACAAAAGGGCGCTTTAAGACCGACGGTAGGTTTGAGTTGAAAACCCGAAAAGGGCAGCTCAAATATTGATCGAAAATGGGGCGTACAGCAGTCTTGCCACGCTTGAAGTAACAATGAAAGGGTATGTTACGTCTTGGAGCATCAACAAAGTACTCCGGATCCCCTAAACATATATTAAGCTTAAAACGATCCTCAAGGAGTTGGAACAGAGAAGCTCAGGCTGCGATATCTAGGGCACCTAGTTTCCATTTTACTCATTTTGAGTTTGCTATTTTTATCCTTTCAAAATACACTCTAAATAAACTTCCTTCTTGATTGCATTTGCTAGCTTTGATTAACTTGTTTATTTCAAGCTGTGCTCCCAATAAATTTCCATTTCGACCATCATTACGATCTTTTCAAGCATTTTGCATTAAAATAATGACTTGTGGACTAATAATACTTTCATGAAAGGAGTTTTGCATATTACTCTAGAAACCTCTAAATAATACAGGAATCTAAAACAGGATTGTTGTTTAGAATCCACCAAGCTTACGGGTTGGAAACATCTGAATCCAAATTGAGGTTATCTCCTTGGATTTTTGCCGAAAATGGTGATTGAACAAAATGACAAGGTATTGCTGCAGTGATGCAATCCTGACGAGAAATGGGCATTGTTAACCCAATGGCAAAACTAGAATCATTCTCGAGAGAAGATGATACTCTGCGAACATCATGCATGTACATCTGGTTGGGTCACTTAAAAAGTGATCAATAAAGGGAAGTTGATACAGATCCCATACCTTTGAGTGACAATGGTATGGATTGAAGAAGAAACAAATCTCACATTCTGAAATTATGGCGGGATGGTTGGGAAAGGATCCAGATCCTATACCCCCAAGTCACGATGAGATGAACCTTAAAGTTACAGTGGGGCAAATCTGTTAAATATGTGTTCCTCGGGTTCTCAGTCAAAGAATACCAGCCGAGCAAAAGGGTAGCATATGAACTATGAACGACGACACCTTAAGCAGGGATCATTCTCATTCTACATTCGTGCAAAACACGTCTAGATTAGAAGCATTTGATTCACTCCAATCATTGCGTCCTAATCTTTGTAAAAAGATCATTCTCATGACCTTCTGCATTCAGGCAAATGTCATCCATTTAGTATGAAGCATTTGATTCATTCTGGTCATTGCATCCTAATCCTTGAAATAGGAATCATTTTCATAACATTTTTCACATATCATAACATGTCTAATTAGGAGCATTTGAGGCATTTCAATCAAGGCATCCTAATTATTAGGCACAATCATATACCCATTCTACAGGTTATGTCCGTTATAAGACAGTGTAGTAAGGTCGAAGACAGAAGATCTGGCATTCCTGAGCTTTGCAGGAAGCAGATTGAAGACAGAAGATCTGGCATTCCTGAGCTTTGCAGGAAGCAGATTGAAGATAGAAGATCTGGCATTCCTGAGCTTTGCAGGAAGCAGATTGAAGATGGAAGATCTGGCATTCCTGAGCTTTGCAGGAAGCAGATTGAAGACGGAAGATCTGGCATTCCTGAGCTTTACAGGAAGCAGATTGAAGACAGAAAATCTGGCACTCCTGAGCTTTGCAGGAGGCAGATTGGAGACAGAAGATCTGGCATTCCTGAGCTTTGCAGGAAGCAGATTGAAGACAGAAGATCTGGCATTCTTGAGCTTTGCACGAAGCAGATTGAAGACGGAAGATCTGGCATTCTTGAGCTTTGTAGGAAGCGGATTGAAGACGGAAGATCTGGCATTCCTGAGCTTTGCAGGAAGCGGATTGAAGATGGAAGATCTGGCATTCCTGAGCTTTGCAGGAAGCAGATTGAAGACAGAAAATCTGGCATTCCTGAGCTTTGCAGGAAGCAGATTGAAGACAGAAGATCTGGCATTCCTGAGCTTTGCAGGAAGCAGATTGAAGACAGGAGATCTGGCATTTCTGAGCTTTGCAGGAAGCAGATTGAAGACAGAAGATCTGGCATTCCTGAGCTTTGCAGGAAGCAGATTGAAGACGGAAGATCTGGCATTCCTGAGCTTTGCAGGAAGCAAATTGAAGACAGAAAATCTGGCACTCCTGAGCTTTGCAGGAGGCAGATTGAAGACGGAAGATCTAGCATTCCTGAGCTTTGCAGGAAGCAGATTGAAGATGGAAGATCTGGCATTCCTGATCTTTGCAGGAAGCGGATTGAAGACGGAAGATCTAGCATTCCTGAGCTTTGCAGGAAGCGGATTGAAGACGGAAGATCTGTCATTCCTGAGCTTTGCAGGAAGCGGATTGAAGACGAAAGATCTGGCATTCCTGAGCTTTGCAGGAAGCGGATTGAAGACGGAAGATCTGGCATTCCTGAGCTTTGCAGGAAGCGGATTGAAGACGGAAGATCTGGCATTCCTGAGCTTTGCAGGAAGCAGATTGAAGACAGAAAATCTGGCACTCCTGAGCTTTGCAGGAGGCAGATTGGAGACAGTAGATCTGGCATTCCTGAGCTTTGCAGGAAGTAGATTGAAGACAGGAGATCTGGCATTCCTGAGCTTTGCAGGAGGCAGATTGGAGACAGCAAATCTGGCATTCCTGAGCTTTGCAGGAAGCAGATTGAAAACAACAAATCTGGCATTCCTGAGCTTTGCAGGAAGCAGATTAAAGACAGCAAATCTGGCATTCCTGAGCTTTGCAGGAAGCAGATTGAAGACGTTAAGTTTGGCATTCCTGAGCTTTGCAGGAAGCAGATTGAAGACAACAAATCTGGCATTCCTGAGCTTTGCAGGAAGCAGATTGAAGATGGCAAGTCTGGCGGTCCCGATGTTTCAGGATAAATTGAAGAGCGAACTTGGCAGTCTCAAAGTTATAGAGGAGCAAATCGAAGTCAACAAGCTTGGCATTCTCGAAGTTACAGAGAAGCTGATCAAAGTCAATAATCGTATCCCAAGGTTGCAGCGAAGTGGAACGAAGCAACGAGATGCGCTGGATTGGGATGAGGCTATATGAAGAATGAGAGCACAGAAGGATCAAGGCTTGGCCAAGACCGGGCAAAATTGGTCCTTCTATTGTCTTTGCTCTATTCTCGTTTCACGACAATGAGCAAAGAGGGGCAGCTGTAATAACCAAATTTTGCCCGGGTCCTCAATTAAAAAAACGAACTCGAGCCCAATTGCAAAACCAAAACTTGGAATAAAATAAAATGCCATTAAACAGTCCAAAAGAATTATAGTCCATTTACAAAATGGCCCTAAAACCCAATGACAGCAACCCAATGACCCTAAAACCCAATTACAGCAACCCAATGACCCTAAAACCCAACCAAAGCCCAATTAACAGAGGCCCAATTGGCCCAAAATCTTAGGGTTTCAGAAACCCTTAGAAGTCCCCAAGCCCCGCAGCCCCTTTCACCTGCCGCACACGCACCCCCTTAGCTTCTCGCGTGCGCTCCACACGCGCCCCTCGGGCTCCTCGCGTTGTTCCCCGTGCCCACGTGCATTCTTCCTCACGCCTGCACTTCCCAACGGCCGCAGCTCCCTAGACACCTCGACCAAACGCTCACGCCCGTCCGCATGCTTAGCCCATGCCCTACAAAAGGAGTAGACAACAAAGAATAGCAGGGAAAGGAAAAACAAAAGAAATAGAAATGAAATCTTTGTAAGATCGGTTATAAAATTGAAACTGCTGTAAACAAAAAAGTGGGGGGCTTTCGTTTTTTTACACCGATTTCAGTCAATAAAAGAGAAGTTTGAAAGTTTTTCAAAAATCTTACGAATCGGGGGCTTTCGTTTTTTTACACCGATTTCAGTCAATAAAAGAGAAGTTTGAAAGTTTTTCAAAAATCTTACGAATCGGCAATAGAAAACACTCAACAGAAACATCAAGGTTTACTTTCGACCCATTTTGTATCTTAGTCACTTTCGTTCTTATCTATTTCTACACTTTTTTGATATCTATAAAACAAAAAAAAAAAAAAGAAAAGAAAAGGGACTTACCCGAGGCTCAAAGGCGCGTCATCGGAGTTCATTCTCCACCGACGAGGCCGGATTGGGGGCAGAAAGGGGCGAGTTCTCTCCTCTCCCTTTTCTGCTCCGTCTTTCGACCTTCCGAGCACCAAGGCTCGGCCCTTGAAGCGAGGGCCTCAAACGGAGTCGAAGGCTCGCCCCCATTCGTCGTGGCCACCGTGTGATGGCGCGATTGACGGCCTTGGAAGCCCGACCGATTGAGAGGGTGAAAAGAGGGAAGAACGGAGAGATGAGAGAGTGAAGGGCCGTCCCTTCATCTTCTCCGGCGAGGGATTGAGAGAGAGAGCTTCTGTTTTTTTGAAAGACAGGTCTGCCAAAAAAAAAGGGAGAAAGTGGGCTTTTAAGACAAAAGCTAAACGACGTCGTGTGAAGGTAGGCGGGATCCGCGTGTTGACCCGCTTGGCGACCCGGATCCACGCTCTCTTCATTAAAAAGGGCTATTTCCGCGTTAGGTCCCCTCATTCGTTAACTCTGTTGCAATCCAGTCCTATTAAACGCATGTTTTGACACTGATGATTTAATTGCTATTTCAATCCCTGATAATTCGTGGGCATTTCATTTAGATCCTGTGGTTCAATTTTTTGACTTTTACCCCAAATCTCTGTTTTCGTTTTAATTTAATCCTTCTTATACAAATATTCTGTTTTCTTTACTCATTTTGCTATTTTACCATTATTTAATATTATTATTATGACTATTACTATTATTATTATTATCATTATTATTTCAAGATTATATGCACTGCTTTTAAACCTTTATGTACATTGTTTATGTTAAGATTTTTATCTCTATTTTCAAAATTAACTTATCATCATTCCAAATTATATGTTTGATAGTTTATTTGTTTCGATGTGTTTCATATTTTCTTTGAATCATCAAATATGTTGTTTAATTTGCTTGCCCTAACTATTGATGTCAACATTTAAATAGTGCACATTACACAATTGCCACCTTTGCATGTGTTGTGGTTTAAACTTTGTATCTTCTTGCCATTGTTATTCCTTCGTATAGCATTTTATTTATGTAGTATCATTCCATGGTCATCCCTATTTTTTATCGTGTTGTTGCATTGTGCATTAAATCCCAATATAGTTATCAACCTTGACCTTTGTTTTTTTTTAAACCTAAACAAATTGGCCGCAATTTTAAATAATACACTCGCTATCGTTTTAAGACGAAAATATCTAAAAACAAGGCAATATTCTATGATTGTGAAATTCGGAAAGTCGTGCCCTATGTGTTGGGCTTCGATTCTTTCGTTTGGCTAAACATGTGAATATCCTTTTGATCTTTTAATGCGCGAATCTCGGGAATTAAGAGACGATCTTGGACTTGAAGATTAAAATCATCGTGTCCTATGTACTGGATGTGATATTTTATTCCTTCGAAACAAGGAAATCTTGATATTAAATCCGAGAAAAACTAAAATATTTCAGAAAGAGACTGTTTTTTAAATTCTTTTCAAAATTTTCAACTTTCGACATTGGGACATTAATTAATCAATTCGGTACCAATTTTGGGCGTGACGAGGGTGCTAACCCTTCCTCGCATGTAACCGACTCCCGAACCTATTTTCTCAAATCTTCGTAGACCAAAAACATTGTTTAGGTAAATCAAAATGTTTTATTAAAAAAAAAGGTGATCCGATCACACCTAATAAAAGATCGGTGGCGACTCCCATTTTTCATTACCAAATCCAAGTTCGATTCTCGTTTTTTCAAAAAATGGTTTCGACAGTCATATTTAGTGTTTTAATAATCAAATCGATGGTTGAACAGGTTAGACCACCAGCTCTCGATTTAACCAGTTTGATAGGTTTGCCCACCATACCAACAATAATTAAATAATTAATTAAAAATTCATAAAAATCTAAAAATACAAGTAAAACTTGTTATATATATATATATATATTTATAAATTTTTAACTATTTATTTAATTATTGTTGGTCCGACGATCGAACTGGTCGAACTAGTTGAATCAAGAAATGGTGTTCTAACTTGTTCAACCATGAGTTTGGTTATTAAAACACTGAATATGCCACTTTGAGATTGTACCACATCATCATCTAAAAGTTTTTTAATTTTCAAACTCAGAGTGCCACATTATCAAACTTTTAGAATTTTCAAGTTTAAGGATTAAAATGGACCTAGTTGTCAAGTTCAAAATGGACAAAAAAAAGTATAGGTACCAAAGTGAACCTAGTTGTCAAGTTCAGGGGTAAATTTGAACCTACTTGCCAAGCTCAGGGGCCAAAAGTTACATTATCCCATTTTTTTCACGGTAATTAACAGAATGGGCTTAATGAATAATGATTTTCAAGCTCATGGGTCAAAGTGGATAAAAAAAATTCAGGGGCCAATGTGGACCTACTTGTCAAGTTCAGGGGACAAAAGTTACGTTATCCCTTTATAATATCATTGGGGACAAAAGTTACGTTATCCCTTTATAATATCATTGGTTAGTACAAATAAGTAACACATTTGACGATTTCGATTAGAATGCTTATGAGGCTTTTTTTCTTAAAAACACAAATTCAAACTCATCATGTTGAAATATATGTATTTTGTGTGTGTTAGAATGGTGTTTTAAGAAAAAAAAATCACATTAACTTTCTAGCCGAAATAATTACCGATATTAACTATTTGGACTAATTAATGATATTATAAAAATAATGGAATCAAGTTATACCAAATTAAAGTGTAGAAACTAAATCTCAAATTTGAACATAGTAGAAACACCAAAAATGAAAGTCAACCATTGTCTTATAATAACTAAAACTATTTAAACTAAGTAATAACATTATAAAAGTAAGAGAATCGACATACGTCAAATAAAGTGCAGGGACTAAATCTCAAATTTAAACATAACAAAGGTACCAAAATTAAAAATAAACCATTACCTTGTAATGACTAAAAAGAGACCGTGTTGCTCCTCCTCTAATGGGGATAGTTTTATATAAACAATGTTTTTGGAATTGGATTGATGGTTGAATCGCCAAAACATCGATTCTTAATCCAACTGATTCAATTAGCTCGGGCGGTTCAAAGTAAATAAATTATTAATTTTTTTAAAAATAAAAAAAATGTAAAAATTAATTCAATCTATTTTAAATTCGATTTAACTAACTTGTATCAATTCACGAATCAACCAATTTTATACCTTTTATCATATCATTACCTCAACTAAATCTTAATTCAATTGATGCACCCCACCAGCCGGTGGATTCAGACAACAATGCTTGGTATAAATATCTCAAACCACATACAACGTATTAATGACGAATTCGCCTAACGACCATTTAGGTTTTGTATGTGTTTTTTCTCTTCCTCTTAGTTCATCTTCACGTATTATTTCATTGATTTAGAGGGATTTTGTGATAGTTGATATGAATAGGTGAATTTTCATCGAGATTTGCATTTGGATCAGTGACTTTAGTTTTGAATGCAGTGGCAGAGACCGACGCAACCAATCCCTCATTCCTACAATCATCTTGGCATCCCTAGCCAGGACAAGGTCAAAACTCACAACCATATATACGATTCTTCTTAATTTCTCTAGAAGCTTTTGAAGAAGGTTGAAAAGAAAATATAAGCTTCCTTATCTTCAGGTTTGAAAGAGTAAAGGGGTGGGGTTTGCATGTGTGGTAGGAGATATGTAATGTTGTTTAAATGGTGCTGGCAGGTCTATCGTACTGTTTAGACCGAAAATCAGTTAGATATCAGTTCGAAAAAAGAGGTTAGACCAATTGATTCCTGAATTGTTTGAAACAAGTTAATTTTTTTTATTTTAATTTTTAAATTATATTTTTTAAAAAATTATTTAATTAAATTGAATGAATGAATTAAAATAAAAACCAATCCAATTACTAATCTATTTTGAAAATCTTAAAACATACTTACATGTTTTAATTCAAGATTTGAATGCAAATGAAAAATTAAGTCACGCAAGTCATTAATTATTTAATTTACAGTATGATTTAATTATTACTGAGTGTGTTATTGGTTTGAATAAAATTATAAGACAGAAAAGAAAGTATTAGATATAAGAGAAATGATTATATAATCAATATTCTTTTAAAAATATATATTCTTTAAAAAACTCAAACTCTTTTTATATTATTTAATTATTACTTAGATGCATCTAAATAATTTTTCTAAAAAATAATTAAATGAAATGAAATGATTTGAATGAAAATGATATATGGTATAACAATTTATAAAAACCCCTAATTGAATAAAAGCATTGATATTTGTGTATTAAAATATATATTAGATTATGATACATTCACATTGTGGGTAAAAAATTTATTAAATATAACATAGATTTATAAATAATTTATATAAAAATTAAATGTGATTTTGGTTGAAATGATTAAATTGAAGCTTTAATATTCATTGTTCTTTGTTGGAAAATATATTATTGTAAAACAAATTTATTAGCATTGATTGAGAAAAATAAACCAAAAATTAAGAAATCAAGATTTATTGCGCCGTAGAAAAACCACTGCCTTAGAAACAAATTCGCCTTGATTAGTGTAATCATGCAATGGACGTCGTCCCTCAAGGTTAACATGGTGCTTCAATATCCATACACCCGAATAAGGAAGGTGGAACACAATCGGTATTGTTCTTCTAAGGGAAATCACACTAGGATCAATTCATAGGAAATTAGTTTGGAGGGATCACAGCCGGTTCCGCTTAAAATCCAAATTCCTAGGCAGAATTTCCTCTAATGTAATTTAGGAAAAAACGACAGAATTTTTAAAAGGAAATGGAAAAAGAAGTGAGGAGGAGAAAAGAGTTATTTGATTGTTGTGTTTGCTATCTGTGTAAAAACTAGAAAAACATTCTTATATTTATACTAGTAATAAAAGGATAAAATGGTAAATATGTAATGGCAAAAGAATAAAAAAAGGGAAAAATTTGTTTTGAAGAAATTATTTTCTAGAAGTAAAGACACATGTTACCATGGACACGGTTACCATGGACACGGGCCGATGGCGTGCGCGTGTTAGGCCTATAGCCCAATTTCTCAATTAAAGTAAAAAGTAAGGTTATATAAACCCTGCCAATAGTCTATATTTAACTAATGCAGATATACTCACCAACAATCCTTTGCATTTCCAATAGTGTCCAAATATCACAATGTGTGATTTTTTAGATTTATTTAATTAAAAAATATTTATTATTTATTGGACAAAACACATTAGAGAAAAATATAAATATAAATAAATATATATTTATATATAAAATAAATAAAATAAAAATATTTATATTTAAAATATTAGATAAAAAATCAATTAAATAAATAAGATTATGAAAACCAGAAATAGAATAAAAGAATTGAGTTTTACTAGATGTTGATGCATGTTTTCCACAGTTTCCTTAAGACAGATTTGGCCGCTCCTATGATACTTGGAGAAACGTTGGTCGACTGTCTCTTAGGATACAACAACAAGATGATCAAAGCAATAGCACCTCTGCAGTGATCAACGAACAAACCTTGTCTTCTTCTATAACCGAAATGTTGGAAAATATGAAGAGGAAAAAGAGAAGAATTTTGAAAGTGAAATAAATTTGTTGTGGCTGTGTCTAAAGATACAAAATCTGCATTAAAAGAGTCGTTAAATAAATTTGAATAAAATAAAATCAAATTGATTGGAGTCAAATAAAATCAAGATATATGTCCTTTTAAAACAAATTCTGTATATTTACTGAGAAAAATAAATTTCGTATTGGGCTAAAATATCCACAGGCCCAGCTTGGGCTCGACCGATTTGGACATTTTGTGTCGCCCATCTCATGCGGGTACGCCCCAAACGTCAATAGGTTTGGATCTACACCCTCTCTACGCGCAAGGCAAGGTTTAAAGCTCAATTATTCAATAAATTTTCAAGTGAATTCTCATATATATATATATATATATATATATATATATATATATACATCTCACACTTGGTATTTAACCAGTATAAGATCTGAGCTTTTATTTTTCTCAACAAATATTCACAAGTAGCTTACTTTGAGCATCAATTTCTCATTCATCACTCAACCATTTTAAACATATGATATACTGTTGTAATGGTCTCATGAAGTAGAATATAAAACCATAATTTTTTGGTTCAACTCTCCACCTTTACTAATCAAGAATATGCCTCAAAGTTTCCAAAAATCACAATTTTTCTAACATTATTTTGTAAAAAGAATGTAATTTTTTTATATTATTTTGCATAAGTTAAGAATAAAAACAGAAAAAAAAAATCGATCTCATAAGAAGAAGAATTTAAGAAAAATCATTTGCCATGTAACAATTTTGATAATATAATCATAGACGTATAGTTGATGTGATTTAGAAAATGCCATAATCGAAAATAAAGATAATCAATTAATTTATGTTGGATAGGCAATGATTGTAATCTTATCTACAAAATTAAAATAAAAAAGTTATCTTTCCCCAGCTCTGATATTGGATGAGACGCGTTAAGTAGGTTAAGTGATGTAAAAAGATTTCCAGTTCAACGATAGGTTCACATTGCTTTCAATAAATATAAATACCCACCCGTAATCTAGCTGCTCTTGATAATGAATTACGTGTGGAAGTAGAAACGATTCTCGACCAATAAAAGTTGTTGGCGGAAATAAAAAATTTGGTTATATCATGGGATCAAAATATGCTATTTTCACAGTCGCATGTTACATCGGAGGGAAGATAATTAAATTAAAGGTGACATCTATCACCATATTTGTTTGTGAATGGGATGAAGAGACCAGGCCATTTGATTGATGGCACTATTATTAAGCGCGGTGGAAACCCTTTAGGTTGTTGAGAGGTGGGTCGTTTATTTTATTTGGTGTTGTTCTGTGAGGCAGATGTTACACAAGTAGAGTATGTGAATAGAGGTGTTCTAGGATTTCAAAAAATTACAATGATCATAAGGTTAATGTGCAGAAAATTATAAAATTATAGTTTTCTTCTCAACCAATATTGATCCAACCATGTTTGTTTCAATTGTTGATAACTTGGGTTTAAGAAAGTCAACGACTTAATATGTATTTGGGTGTACCTGTATTGCATAATAGAGTGATTAAGAACACTTTCTAGTATCATAGAGATAGAATTTTAGTCTGACAAACTGTGCGACCTTAGGCGATTTTTTTTGCTTCAAATCCATGTAAGTCAACCTAACTCTTGAAAGATGAGAAATCTCACGGTAATTCTCACCGAATTATAGCGGAAGTAATTAAAGCGATTGAGCAACAAAAGAACTGAAAAGCCACAAGAAAGTAATGCATACAAGGTGTTTTCTCAAATATATTCTTTAACTCAAGAATGAAAAATGAAGTACAATAGAATGATTACAAATGAGGGGGAAGGTCTCTATTTGTAGTTGAGCTCCCCTAGATCCAACAATACATATTGAATTACGTCAACGACTGAGATTAGTGCTTATCTACAAGATAGAGTCCTATGTGATTTAAACTCTATTCATCTTTATCCTTTAGGATTTACAATAATTGCCTTGGTAACTCTAGCTTTACTAGAGTGTTTCACTCGACCACCAATACTTCAAGTAGATGGGCATCTCCATGTGTTCCACGAATCGAGCCAGTTTAAGTGGGTCAAATGGGCCCCATTTAATCAGTTAACCTCCATGGGATAGTTTGTGTGCATTCTTCATGGGCTTTGATTCGCAACCCGTGAATTCCTCCCCCACCCATTCTCGTGACACACTCATCATGTTCTCGAAATTACACTGGTTTAACTCGTCTCAGAATTGCCTCAATACCTTGGCTGGTTCCCAACTAGTCTCTCTGTCGAGTAGTTTTGATCGTGTCTGAAAGTCTTAATAATTATATATAATGAATTATCGAGCCTAGAAACTAACTATGACAACGATTTGAGGCAAGCACACCTATCATTTGGTAGTATAGTTATGGCAAGATCGGAAGTATCGTATCCTCAAGGACCAAGAGTACTAGTAATTACCATCTTTCTATTATTTACCCTAAGAATTAAGGGAATTGTTGTTTAATCTAAAACTAACTAACTACTAAGCCAAAGATGCTAAGACACGGAGAATGAATTGGGGAAAATACTTTTGGGAACTCCAATTGATTGAGACAATACCCGAGGAAGAATCCACATAGACTTCACTTGTTATTTAACTCAGAACCAGACGATTTATTCACTTGACTTGATCCGTAGGATTCCCTAATTTATATTAATACCTCTCTCGAGGCTACTAACGTCTAACCCTAGGTTGATTAATTGAAATATCTTTCTAATTAAAACCCCTAGTGCTGCATTAACTCGATCTATGGACTCCCATATTAGGTTTGACCCTAATCCAGCATATTTTCGTCATCCTATCTCTATGGGTGCGATCAACTCCGCTTAACTATGCTAGATCTACTCTTAAACAGGGAATATTCCTCCACTGCCTAAGCACATCAATACTTGAATCAATATCATGAAATATTAAAACAAGAATTAAGAACACATAATTAAGAACAAATCAAGTATCATATAGTTCAAAAAACAACAACAAGATCCGTCTTAGGTTTCATCCCCCTTAGGTATTTGAGGGGTTTAGTTTATGTTTATAAAAGAATACATCTCAGAAGAAAGTATAAAACATAAGAAAAACCCTAAAACCCCCTAAAGGAAATTGAAGAGAAGATCTTCCATCTTGAGTATGATTCCGGCTTCTTGAGATGGATCAACTGGCTGTCTTCGAGTAAATCCCACAATTCGGCCTCTCTGGCTTGGCTTCTCACCCTACCTGAACGCCCCCCTTTTAGGTCACACTTAGGGTGTTTATATAGGATTTCGGAATGTCTTTCTTTGCCCCTAAGTATCCTAATCCGAATGGAATTAAAACAGGTCACGACAGGGACACGCCCGTGTGGCACGCCCGTGTAAATCGAGCTCAGACCGTGTTCAGATCTGCTAAAGAGGCACGACCCTGTGGAATTCTCCAGGCCATGTAAATTTCGTACTTTGGCCCATTTTCTCCGTTTTTGGCCCGTTTCTTGTTCTTTTCATCCTCTGGTACTCTTCTAAGTATAAAACATGAAATTAAAGGATTAGGAGCATCAAATTCCACAATTCAAGGGATAGATTATCCAAAAGTATGCCAAATATGGGATTAAAATATGTATATATTACGGTTTATCAAATACCCCCACACTTAAGCATTTGCTTGTCCTCAAGCAAAATTCTCAACTCACAATTAAAATGAACTTCCTCAATTCATAATATTCATCAATAGTGTTTCATCATAATTCATAGATAATTTATACATTGATAATTTAAGTAGAAGGGTCCTAAAGATTCTAACAGTCAAAGTCATAGTTTTTATAGCACGAAAACATAGGTGTTTCCCCTTATCTAAATAATCACCTTTAATTCAAAATTGACAAGAGTTGACATCCTCACTAAAGATTCACTCAAAGTGTCTAAGGTTCAAAATTAAGCACTCAAAAGTCGAACATGAAAAGTTAATCCCATAGGCTTGCATGGAAATCAAATCTCCACCACTATAGAATGAAATGATACACAGATCAAAAGGTATTTTAAGGGTTGTAACGGGGCTTTTGGTTAAATGTGTGGATAAAAGCTAAATTAAAAGGTTAGAATCAAGATTGAATTGACAAATTACCTAAGTTGGAAAGATGAACTAAGACTCGAATAATTACATCAATTAAAATTTTATAACACAAGCTTCTACTCAATATATGAAATTTTAAACGTATAAGCTCAATTAACATAAAACTAATAATGGATATACTTTTTTTTAGAACAAATCAAGTATCTAGATTCTAACAATTGAAATGAATAATGTAGTTAGGCAACTGATCAAATCAAATCTCGATATAAGGGTAGTCAAAAGGAATGGTGATAACAAATACAAGGTGGTTTTTGGGTTAATATTAGTGGGTGAGTCAATAAACGGTTTGTTAAGATGAAAGGGGTTCACTAGGGGTTAATTGCGAGGGTAGACTTTTAGTGGAGTAAGTGGGTTAAATCCTAAGTGCCTTTACCATCTCTGTATATCAAATCAATGATGTGGTCTTGGCATGTATAATCGAAGCAAGTTCTAGAACAACAAATCAATGTTGACACACTTATAATTAATAAAGTGAGCAAGAAAAGAATGTATGCTCTAAAAGGCTCAAAATCTCACAAAAATTATGGGTTTTTGATATCAACTTTGTAAATTTCAAACTTCAAGGTAATAATTAGATTTAAGTAAACAACCTAACAAAATTTTAATTTTTGAAAATAGACTCATCATGCTTGATTCTCTAGTCTCCTAAAGTTTAAATCATCACTGCACAATTATCAACGACTTAATCCAAAACATATCAATAAAAATTATGACTCAAAGGAAATTTCAATCTAATAGTAATATGAGAAAATTACTTAAGAACAAGACATAATTCAGGGATTTGAGAATAATGCAAAAAGTTAGGAACTTTTCAAAATAAAATTCACCTCCCACACTTAAAATGTACATTGCCCTCAATGTACAAAGATATATATCTAGAGATTAATAGCATGGAATCATAAGAGATAGGGGGTAGTGAAACTTCCTGAATTTTGGATGGATTCCGTGAGTCAGAGGTGTGGAAACTTGATTCGGAGATGAAAGATAAGTTGGAGGAGGCGTCTTTGGTGGTGGTATGGTGGCCGCCAACAATCCCTGCACTAGATGAAGAAATTGGGAAGCTTGTGAAGAATTAACCAGGAAATAATAAGAATAATTCAAAATATACGAATTATATATTTAAAGAAAAGAAAGATAAAAAGAAAGAGTGTAAAAAGTAAAATAAAATTAAAAGAAAAGATTAATGGACTGAAAAGTCCTTATTGTTAGATGGTTCGCGAGGTGGGTGTGATTTCTAAGGGCGTGGTGTGGTGATTCCCTAACAGCCTTTAGAACCTAAATCAAAGAAAACAAAATAAAATAGACTAAATTAAGCATAAGAGAAATAAAGAAAAGGAAAATAAAGGAGAATGGAAAATAAAAAGAAAAATTAAATGGACTCAAATGTCCTTGGCTCGGCGAATTAATGAAGCGGCCGGCATGAACTTATGTAATTCGGTCTCGCATGGGGAGACTGTACTATGGTCCTTTTGCTTCTTCGACATGGGAATGGTTTTGTTGGCCTTGCCTTTGGGCATTAAGTGATATTAGTAAGGATGGTGAAGAGAAATTATGGTGGCTAAGGTTGAGAGAAAAGGGGTTTGGTGAGGAAAGAAGTGAGTAGAAAAGGGGTTTATATAGAAATAGGGGTCTGGTGATTTCCCATGCCCGTGTACCTTGGGCGTGCTGGGTCATACGATCGTATCGCACGCCCGTGTTGTGCTTCGTTCGTTTCTCCTACGCCCGTGTAGTGGTCACCACGCCCATGTTGATAAAACAGTGTCGACCACGGCTGTATCGCACGGCCGTGGTGTTTAGTCAGAGCTTGTGGCTTGGAGATAGTTTTTTTGTCCTTGGTTCGTAGAAATCCGTACTGTCCACACGGCCACGGCCATGCCCGTGTGCAAGGCCGTGTGGATGGAAATCTATGTAGTTAGTTGTAGTTAGATGCTGAAAGTAAAAATGAAAAGAAAAGAAAATAATAAAATAAAAAATATGAAAATTAACGAGGTTAGTGCTCGGGTTGCCTCCTGAGAAGTGCTCGTTTAAAGTCTTAAGCTAGACTTACCTCTCATTCGCACATTCATGGTGGTTTGAGGAGTTGAAACTCCTCACCCCTGCTATTGGTTCTACGATTACTATATAGTTTGAGTCGAGTAACGTTTACCTTAAAAGTGCCAAACTTAAGATTGGTTACCTCGACTGTTTCGTGTAGGAAGATATTCAGTACCTCAAAAGCGATTTCTTCGTTTGTATCAAGGTCTGAAGTGGCGATCCGAGGGTCTGCTTTGTCCAACAATACCTGATCTTTGATATTAAATTGGTGTGGCTTATCCTTAAGTTTGACATGGTTTTACTTTGGTTCTGCTTCGTGTGTTTCTAATTTCTCTTTAAAATGCGTCTTCCACTCGTCTAGTTCATCGATCTGAAGCCTTCATTCCTCATGAGTTATTTCCTTATTGGCATGAGGTCTAGGATCTGGCTCAGTTGTGTAGTTCCGTGGTGTTTTCTGTAAAGAAGGTTGAACCAAATGGTCATTAATAGAATTTATGATCTCACCTTGATTACTTGATGTCCTAGCTGAATCAAGGGCCTGAAGAGTGATAATTTCGTCACCTACACGAAGTATAAGTTCACCTGTACCAATATCAATTTTAGTTCTGGCAGTTGCTAAAAAAGGTCTTCCTAAAATTAAAGCAATATTGTTGTCCTCATCTATGTCTAAAACAACAAAGTCTACTGGGAATATAAATTTGTCAATTTTTACGAGTACGTATTCAATTATACCCCTAGGAATTCTAATAGTTTTATCAGCTAATTGAATGCTCATCCTAGTTTGTTTGGGTTTTCTTAGACCTAGCTATTTAAACATTTTGTAAGGCATAACATTGATGCTTGCCCTTAAATCAGCTAAAGCATTATAAACAGATAAACTACCAATTAAGCATGGAATTGTAAAACTCCCTGGATCTTTTAATTTTCGTGGTAGTTTATTTTGCAACATTGCTGAGCACACTGCGTTTAGTTCCACATGCGACTCTTCGTCTAACTTCCGTTTGTTTGTCAGAAGCTCTTTTAAAAATTTCCTTGAATTTGGCATCTGCGAAAGAGCTTCAAGAAACGGTAAGTTAATATGTAATTTCTTTAAAAGTTTAAGAAATTTACCGAATTGTTTATCTATGTTGTCTTTCTTCATCACATTGGGATATGGTACACGAGGTTGGTACTCTTTAATTACCGGTTTTGGTTTGTCATGGCTTACCTCAACCTTACCTTCCTCTACCACATTCTCTTGCCTTAATTTGGGCTCATCTAACCCTTCACTAACATGAGCTGTTATGGCTTGAAGTTGCTCCTTTGGGTTTGTTTTAGTGTTGCTTGGCAAACTGCCTTGTGGTCGTTCTGATAGGATATTGGCAAGTTGTCCTAACTGGTTCTTGATCCATTGAATCGATGCTTGTTGATTTTTAAGTGTTGTCTCGGTGTTTTGGAAACAAGTTTCTGACACCACGATGAATTTCGTCAGCATCTCTTCAAGGTTCGACTTCTTTTCCTGTGGGTAGGGCTATTGTTGAAAACTTGGGAGGGGTTGCTGTCTTTGGTTTCCTTGACCACCCCATGAGAAGTTGGGGTGTTTCCTCCAACCTGGATTGTAAGTATTACTATAAGGGTTATATTGAGGTCTAAAATTGTTACCCATATAGTGAGCTTGCTCGTTTTCAGTGTTCGGGTTGTAAGGCGGATATTCTGTGATGTTCATCCCTCCTCCATTCATATCGCACTGTATTGCAGGATGTACCTGCGAAGAACCACACAAACCATCAATTTTTTTATTTAACATCTCTACCTGATTTGATAGCATGGTTACTGCGTCGAGGTTGAAAACACTGGTGGCTTTTGTTGGCCTAGTCCTCGTGACTTGCCACTAATAGTTATTCAGTGACATCTCTTCAATGAATTCGTAGGCAGCCTCAGGTGTTTTGTTATTCAGGGTTCCACCGGCGGCTGAATTAATCAACTGCCTGGTTGAGGGGTTTACACCGTTATAAAAGGTTTGGACTTGTAACCACAAGGGTAACCCATGGTGTGGGCACCTTCTCAATAGATCCTTGTATCTCTCCCATGCATCATAAAGTGTCTCTAAGTCCATCTGCACAAAAGAAGAGATATAATTCCTCAACTTTGCCATTTTAGCCGGCGGAAAGTATTTTAACAAAAATTTTTCGGTCATTTGTTCCCATGTAGTGATTGATCCTCGTGGTAACGAGTTCAACCATTGTTTAGCTTTGTTCCTCAACGAAAAGGGAAACAACCGAAGACGAATGGCATCATCAGAAACGCCATTTATTTTGAAAGTATCGCAAAAATTCTAGGAAATTTGCCAAGTGATTATTTGGATCTTCATCCTACAAACCATCAAACTGAACAAATTGCTGTGTTATCTGAATTGTGTTAGGTTTTAGTTCAAAATTATTTGCAGCAATAGCAGGTCTAACAATACTTGACTCAATTCCTGTTAAATTAGGTTTAGCATAATCATACATAGTACGAGGAGCATGATTTTGATTCACCGGGTTTGCGACAACTACAGGACGTAGCGGATTGTTATCAGCCATCTCTTCGGTAGTATTGGTGTCGTCCTCTTGCTCTTCTTCTATATATTATAAGCTTCGCATTATTTCTCTTCTGTTTTTGCGAACGGTACCTTCTATATCACTGTCAAAAATCAAGGGTCCTGACGAGTTCCTTCTAGTTATAAACTAGAAAAACCTATTAGAAGTAAAGAAAAGAAAAGAAAAATTAGAAAAGTAAAAATAATAAAAATAAAAAATAAATTGTAAATAAATAAATAAAAAATAATGGCTAAAGTAATAAAAATCAAGTGTTCCTAATATTTTAGTCCCCAGCAACGGCGCCAAAAACTTGATCGTGTCTGAAAGTCTTAATAATTATATATAATGAATGATCGAGCCTAGAAACTAACTATGACAACGATTTGAGGCAAGCGCACCCATCATTTGGTAGTATAGTTATGGCAAGACCGGAAGTATCGTATCCTCAAGGACCAAGAGTACTAGTAATTACTATCTTTCTATTATTTAGCCTAAGAATTAAGGGAATTGTTGTTTAATCTAAAACTAACTAACTACTAAGCCAAAGATGCTAAGGCACAGAGAATGAATTGGGGAAAATACTTTTGGGAAAACCAATTGGTTGAGACAATACTCGAGGAAGAATCCACCTAGACTTCACTTGCTATTTAACTTTGAACCAGACGATTTATTCACTTGACTTGATCCGTAAGATTCCCTAATTTATATTAATACCTCTCTCGAGGCTACTAACATCTAACCCTAGGTTGATTAATTGAAATCTCTTTCTAATTAAAACCTCTAGTGTTGCATTAACTCGATCTATGGACTCCCATATTAGGTTTGACCCTAATCTAGCAGATTTTCGTCATCCTATGTCTAGGGGTGCGATCAACTCCGCTTAACGATGCTAGATCTACTCTTAAACAGGGAATATTCCTCCACTGCCTAAGCACATCAATACTCGAACCAATATCCTGAAATATTAAAATAAGAAGTATGAACACATAATTAAGAACAAATCAAGTATTTATCATATAGTTCAGAAAACAATAACAAGATTCGCCTTAGGTTTCATTCCCCCTTAGGTATTTGAGGGGTTTAGTTCATGTTTATAAAAGAATACATCTCAGAAGAAAGTATAAAATAAAACATAAGAAAAACCCTAAAACCCTCTGAAGGAAATTGAAGAGAAGATCTTCCGTCTTGAGTATGATTCCGACTTATTGCGATGGATTAACTGGCTGTCTTCGAGTAAATCCCACAATTCGGCCTCTCTGGCTTGGCTTCTCAGCCTACCTGAACACCTCCCTTTTAGGTCACACTTAGGGTGTTTATATAGGCTTTCGAAATGTCTTTCTTTGCCCCTAAGTATCCTAATCCAAATGGAATTAAAACAGGTCACAACAAGGACATGCCCGTGTGGCACACCCGTGTAAATCAAGCTCAGGCCATGTTCGGATCTACTAAAGAGGCACGGCCGTGTGGACTTCTCCAGGCCGTGTGAATTTCATACTTTGGCCCATTTTCTCCGTTTTTGGCCCGTTTCTCGTTCTTTTCATCCTCCGGTGCTCTCCTAAGTATAAAACATGAAATTAAAGGATTAGGAGCATCAAATTCCACAATTCAGGGGATAAATCATCCAAAAGTATGCCAAATGTGGGATTAAAATATGTATATATTACAATTTATCAAGTTTTTCCCCTCGAAACATTTGACCGAACTTATGTCTCCACTGTCGCTTAACTCGAACTATATTTCTCTCTTGTACATCTCGATTGTAAGAGCTCACCACTCTTACTTGTATCCATTGTGACTTTTCTCGATCAGGATCCCCTTGATCCTCACCAATAGGCTTTGACATACCCACATAGAACACCGAGTTAACCTTGAGTATTGTCGATAACTCTTGTTTGTAAGCCCCTTGGCTTACCCGCTTTAGAACTCTGAAAGGGCCCTTGTGTCTTTGCCAAGTCAACCCTAAATCATAATGTAAAACACTAGATAAGTGTTTGAGATGTACCTTGTGTTGGATCTAGTGTCCTAAGTGTAGTATTTTCGTCAATATACACTTGTAATTTTTTTGAACAGTTTGGTTAGTAAAACAAATTCATTGATTGCGATTAATATACTTTGTATTATTGTCCTCACGTGGTTTTTGCACACAAATCAAAATAAAATAAAATGTTGCTCATTGGTTGTCTAAATGTTTAACTAATACTAAGCGACATTACGTGGTTAGATGGTAGTACAAAAAGACAGCTTGTATTAGTAGATGAACCTAAATATGTCCTTAGTCTAATCGAAAATGAGCAAATCGATTGAAAGACTAATATGTCGTCTATCAATTCCAATTGGGGAGATGTTTTGTCTTGGGCATTGAAGCGGATGACTCCCAAAAGATAAAAACATAGATGTGATTGATTGGACTAACAGTACATCAGACATGACCTAAGCAAAGATCCTGAATCTGTTTATGGATTTATTCACTTGTGATGTTCATAGTATGACATACTTAAATCTTGAGTAGATGACAGACTATGTATGTGTGACTCGTACATTTTGATGTGAGTAAAAGTCTGAGTTCAAATAGATAAGGAACCGAAAGTTGATGCGTTGGGTGTATGACTTCTGTAGTATGTAGCGTCATTCACAACAGTGGAATTCATAGCTCAAAACACGGGGTAAATGATATCCTTTCATTGACATTACATGATTGATGAAAAGTAAACATGGCCATGGGTCGTCCGTCTTTGTGATGGATAACTTGATCTGTAACAGCCCGATTTTGGGCTTAGTCGAAACAGTGATTTCGAGACCACAAATTCGATATTAAGAAATTTATTTTATTTATGTTTTTATGGTCTAGAATTTCACGGAATGATTTCGTGAAAATCTCATTCGAAAATTTTGACGTTTGGGCACTCAATTTAGTCAAAAGGACTAAATTGTAAAAAGTGCAAAAGTTGAGTTCTACATGTTAGAGGTGTCCAATTGTTAGGAAATTTTAAATTGGAGGTCCTTAGATGATAATTACACCATTGGTTAAGTTGGTGGAC
Source organism: Gossypium australe (assembly GCA_005393395.2). Classification (NCBI taxonomy): domain Eukaryota; kingdom Viridiplantae; phylum Streptophyta; class Magnoliopsida; order Malvales; family Malvaceae; genus Gossypium; species Gossypium australe. The sequence goes on from CM016624.1 coordinate 24,073,575, forward strand.
AAAAATGGACATGGATGGGTATGTTTCAAAAGATTTTTTAAAGGGCATTTTGGTAATTTAGTGAATTAAATAAATTAAAAACAAAATTTAAATGCCAAATTTGTCCATCTTCAAGCTTAGGCTGAATTTAGCATGTGGGAAGCCATGGATAGGGTTTTCAAGCTTTCCAAGCTTCATGGTAAGTCTATTCTAGCACCGTTTTTCATGTTCTTTACGTTTTTTGAGTCTCGGTAACTTAATTTAGCTTATTCTAGCAATAATTTAACCTAGGGTTCATATTTGAAAAAAATACCTAGGTGAAATGTGTTTATTTTGATGTTTTATGGCAGAATATGAAGCTTAGAATTATGTTAAACAACTTTTACTAAGCGATTTTAAGTGAAAATGAGTAAAACGACATAATCGGCAAAAATACCTAATGTACATAAGTGCATGTTAGAACAAGAATTTGATGTTGCCATAGAAGGGAAAAATGATCAGCATGTTATAAAACATAAGAATAAGGGATGAAGTTTAATTTTCGAGCCTAGGGGCAAAATCATAATTATGCAAAAGTTTAGGGGCAAAATTGTAATTTTTCCAAAGTTTGAGTTAGGGACTGTTTTGAGTAGTACATTAATTAAATAAGTGAAATGTGATGTTTTAGACCTCAAAAAACGAGATTTGGACCTAGAACTAGAAGAAAATCAAAATTCGAGAAAGTTGGTAAATTACCGTTTTTGGATCCGAGGTAAGTTGGTGTGTTAATTATAATGCAATAATGTCGTAATGTATATTTGAAACATAAATTGTGGTATTAAATTGATTTTTCTGAATTACATGTTTAGTATATTATGTTGGTGAATTGATTTAATAATATGTTTATGATAAAATGTGACATAGGTGACATGGAAAATGGGTTGAAATATTGTGCTTAAAGGTGTCTTCTATGACTATGGTTATTATGTGAAATAGAAAGTTGATATGCAAATGATGCATTTATTTTTCTTGTTCAATAATTATTTTGCTATATATTATGGAAATCATTGGGTGATAACTAAAATATGAAAATGTATGGAATGAGAAATTCTCGATTGAACCTTTGGAAAACCGAGAGATACGAACAATATGTAGCTAGGTCACACGAGTGATAAGGGACCTTCACCGTGTGCACAAGAAAGCTACGAGATGGCAAAATTTGATATGTAGCTAGGCCACATGGATGATAAGGGACTTTCACCATGTGTGCAAGAAAGCTATGGGATAAAAATTTCATATGTAACTAGGTCACATGTGTAATACTGTGTGTCATGTGTACAAGAAAGTTACGGGTTATGAGTAGCTAGGTCACATGAGTGGTTCCTAGTGTTAGACGCCATGTAGACAAGAAATCTATGAGATGGAATGGCTAGGTCACATGGGTGATAAGGGACCTTCACCATGTGTACAAGAAAGCCGAATTATGTGTAGGTGGAGCTATGTGCTGAGGCCACCGAGTATTGGGTGTTTTTCGAAGAGGTTCAACGAGATAACTTACTGATGGTGATTGGTGCGATCATGTTATGAATAAGTGCATGTGTGAATGTTTAAGTCCAGTAACGCCTCGAACCCTGTCCCGGAGTTGAACACGGGTGAGGGGTGTTACATGATCACTATTTGATAGTGATTGACTTTTAATGAAGGATGATGTAATGTTTATCATGAGATAAAATAAGATCATATTAGGAGAACTAATATTATCCTAAAAAGATTAAGGACATCCTATAAGGGTAACACACTTATGACAAGGTCATTGGATGAGCACTGAGTAGTTGTTTTCATAATGGTATGTCATTGGGGAGATCTCATTCATGATACTATAGTGGAATGAATTTGTGACAAAAATGAGTTTATAATTAATAGGCAAAAAGCCGGAACATAATTATAAATCATTTAAACCTCAACTACATATGTCCAATCGGTCTCTCCGCTAGCTCGTTGAAACCATAATGAATTGCATGTTTGAATAAAGTTAAACAGAATGGATAGAAAAAAGAAATGAGAAATATTTAGGAATGATTATGATTTTCTTCGAAATAGAGAAATAGAATCATTTGGAAATAAATGTAGGTTTCCAAAAATAGAAATGAAATGGGAATGAAAATTTGCAATCCTATATAGGATTACTTAAAAAAATGATGGAAGAATGAATTTATGTTTTTGGATTGTTTTGAAGCCCGAAAATGAAAATAAACCATTTGGTCAGAGTAAACATATTGAGTTGTGACATTTTGGATGAATTTTCTCAAAATTTTGCCGGGATAAAATCGTTAAAATTTTACCAGAGGGTCTGGTAAAATTATTAAAATTTTACTGGGGTAAAATTTGGGTGTGAAAATGATTTAATATGTAGATTTTAAATTTTATTTTGTGAAATAGAAAAACTGAATAGGGTTAGATCATATTACAGAATACTAGGTCAAAAAGGCCTAGGATGTACTCGTAATTGGACCCGATGTGAAAGAGGCGCAAAACCACTTACATAACATGAAGGGGGCAGAAATACAAGGGTGATTCGTTCAGCCCTCTCCTACTCTAAGTATGATATTGTTTTTATATTTAAAATAAATCTCTGCAACTCTACACGGGTTCTACATTCTCTTTTTATAAATAAATGACACCGGAAGAGCTATTAACAAAACTTTTGAGAGATTGTTATTCTGCCAAAAAATAGAGAGAATTTATTCTCAACTTATAAACACATTTTTAAGAATAACAATTTTATCAATTTATATTAAAGAAGAGAGATTTTCTATTTCCACCCCAAAAGGAAAACTTTTTCTAGTTCCGTGTTTTGATTCAATTGGTTTGAGCCCACACTCAAAGTAGTTCATGGTACTAGAATAAGGAAGAAAATTATTTGGTTGAAAGCCAAAAAAAAAATCAAGGATTCGATTACCCAAAAACACAGGTATGAATTTAGTTAAGTTTTATTTCTATAAATTTCACAAACCAGGTCAGTTTTCAAAATTTTAATTTTCTGCTATGCAAGAAAACTGTTTTCAAACTGGGTTTTTTCCAGTACCTAACTCGTTGCATCTACTTGTTTTGACTGCCCAATTTATGTCACCACTTTTCCTACAAATTTTGATGCATAAGCCACCTCTCTCTTAGGTGGTAGCTCCATTGACAACTCAGCGGGCTTCATATCGATTTTCTACACCTCTAGCATTTTCAAGGGGGTTTTCATAGCACTCTGATCTACCAAGTCAATATTCCCACCACACGGAACATCACTAGCTAGTTGGATTGTTGGCAATACCTTGGTTCGACCCCTCATGTCTCGACTCACCAGCATAATGCATTGTTGCTGTTGAGTATCCATGATGCATATACAATCGAAAAAAAGGTATCAATAGAGCATTAATCTGGTCAAGGAAATTCAAGCCAAACATGAAGTGTTAAATATCTAAGTGAATTACCTTGAAGTCACCATTGCCTTTCCATTTATTGATCTATAGCTCAAGTCATTGTGCTGCTCCGATAGTTGAGACCTCTTTGGAATTAAAAGTCTTGATCTTCTTAGTCAATTTACTTGTAACACCCCAATACTCGACTTGATCCTCAGATCTAAGTTACAAGGTGTCACATTCGTTGTTGGAGTAACTACGATCGATCAACTAAATTCAATTTATATAATTAAATGATCAAATTCAACTCAATTATGCATACAATATAATATACAATAGTTTTTGGGTCTTATACGAGCTTATGGAAGCTCTAAAACTAACTCGAGGTCGAAATAGGACCAAATTGTAAGAATTTGAATTATTGGTGTCATGTCGCAATGTCAGGGGGTTCCTTGTCACGACGCAACTTACTGAGTAGGTCTGATTACAGCGCCAAAGCTTGACGTCGCACTGTGGCATGGGAACCTGGTCTCGTCACAACGACAGACATTTGACATCGCAACATGACATACTTGACTTCAAATGGTCAAGTTTTGGAACCTGTTTGCAAACATCTAAAAAAATTTTAAATTTAATTGCAAATATGATTTCAACCAAATCTAAGTACCTAATGGTTTCCATTAAATCTATAGTATCATTTTTACACACATACATTCATACTTTTCAACAATTTCATTCAAGTCCTTTATTGAACTAATTGACATTTACATACCACCTATGCTTATAAACACATTACCAATTATACTATTAATATGCCACAAAATATAACTATCCATAAATTAAGACATTCACCATTTCATATATATACATATATATAACATATGTCCAATTCAAAATACTAATCCGACTTAACCTAGGTACATGCTGTATAACCAACAAAAGAAACTATAAAAACGTTGTTCAGTATGGGATCTTTGTCTAGATGCTAAAATTGATGCTCAGACCTTGATATGAATCTAACTTGCGCATTGAAAACAGAACCATATATAGAGTGATAAAGCTTAGTGAAATTTCCATTATTCAAATCAATATAATACAAATTCCAAACCAATTGCATACAATATTTCAATTGCAAATACCAACTAATTCTTATACAACTCATGCAAATATTCAAATAATATAACAATATGCATATGCCATAAGATACACTAGTTATGCCAATTGAAATGAGTTTTTCTTGTTCTCAAAGGCACTACCGATGAAATGATTTCGAGAATGAGAAGCTTTTGGTGGGCTAACGAAAATAAGCAGCCTGGATGAGTAATAGTAGCATGGGATAGGATGTGCATGCCGAAAGGGATAGGTGGCCTTGGTTTCAGAGATATTAGACTCTTCAATATTGCACTTTTGGGAAGACAAGTATGGCATCTTATTAAAAACCATGATACCTTATATTTCTAAGTCCTCAGTTCTAAGTACTTTTGGATGGTGATGTGTCCACCCTAAAAGAGTTGATAAGCCTTCATTCTCTTGGATGAGTATCGCCTCTGCGGCTAAAGCTCTTGAAAGTGAGTGACGGGAAAAAAGTTAAAATTGGGGTGGATAGGTGGGGCTTTGAAGACCTTGATGTCAATTCTTTATGTGTGCCTAATGATGATATTCGTGAGAGGTTTGTGCGCGATTTATGGATTCTGAATCAGCTTGTTTGGGATGAGGACCGTGTCTGTGAGCTTTATGATGAGAATATGAGGTATCAAATATGTAAGCTTCCCATCATTCCAAATGACCTAAGTGACAGATATATTTGGTTCCATAACAGTTTCGAGTGTTACACCACGAAGTCGGCATATTCATGGCTCTTGCTTAAGAAGATAGGTTATTATAACAACCCATTTTTCATTGGTGTCAGAAACAGTGGTTTCGGGACCACAAAATCTAACGAGTAAGTTCATTTAATTAGTATTTAAATTATATGAGTCAATAATAATTTTTATATAGAATTTCGAATTGATGAATCCAATTATCGAATTAAAAGTTAGTATAAGTGGTTCGATTCAAATGTCAAGTGGTTTTGGAAAATGAGGTATTGAGACCTCGATTTTGTAATTTACAATTGTAAATATTTTTATTAAATATTTATAGAGTCATATTATAGGTGAATTGAAGTTTGGTCCGGTAATTTTGATGATTGTTTGCTTAATTGAGGTAAAATGATTAAATTATAAAAGAGGTAAAAGTTAATTGCTATAAATTTAAAATATTAAAGGGACCAAAATGGTGATTAGACCATGGTCAAAAATTGCAAGCGGTGGTGACATGATTAAATCCACTAAATTTTGAATTATTTATTAATTAAGTCATAATTAGTTTAAGGTTAAATTGAAATAATGTTTATTTAGTTGGAATTTAATATAATTGAAGGACCAATTGTGTAATTGGACCCTTCTTAAATGGCCTAATAATAGAAATGACGTGGAATTATCTAAATTGTGGTAAATTGCAATTAAATCCTAAATATATAAGGATTTACTAATTAATCAGTTTTTTAGTGTAATAAAAAATGGTGGGTTCGAGGCCACAACCTCGATGTGCCAGGCTGTAAATATTAATTATTTAATATTCACGAGGTCATTAGTGTCGTATGAAAATTTGGTTTGGAAATTTTAACGTTTGGATGATTAATCAAAGAAAATGACTAAATCGTAAAAACTACAAAAGTCATTTGCTATGTGTTTAAAAGGGTTAATAGAGGGAGATCTAAAGGACAATTAGACCCTTAATATTCATAATAGACAATAATGGGTTCATGATTGTTGAAATTTGAATGAAATAATAAAGGGCATAATAGTAATTAGGTAAATAAATAATTTTAAAGTAAAGTATGATGAAATTTCTAGTCCATCTTCTTTTATCATTCTTTCACAAACCGAATGGCCATTGTTTGGAAGAAGAAAGCTTCGACCAAGCTTGAGTTCTTCGATTGGGTGAGTAAACCTCGTTCGTTTTTAGTAATTTTTATGTTTTTGAACTCGTTTTAGCTCGATCTAGCTAACCCGAGGACTAATTCATAAAAATCTCATATGTTATGAATGTTACCATTGATGAGTTTGGGTTATTTTTGAAGATTTATGAAAGATTATTGAATTTGTTGTTAGTTAGGGCTATTTTATTAAGTAGTTTTGATGGTTTTAATATTTAAGGACTAAAATGTGAAAATAGTAAAAGTACAAGGACTTGATGTTAAATAATAGTGAGTATGGGCTGTAGAGAGACCCAAAACAATTCGGCAGGACTTAGTTTTAATGAAAATAGGTTAAATTGCAAGTTTTGGACTTATGGACTAAATTGCATAAAAAAGTAAAATATTTGGGGCAATTTTGTAAAAATATCAAAAAGGACTTAATTGCCTATAAAGAGTTAATTATAATGTTGAAATCAGTTAATTAAATGAAATTATTATTTTAGATCAAGAATGAGTTGAAAATCGAGGCATAGAGAAGTTGCTGAATAGTCCCTGTACTTTGGCAGTTACTGCAAATTAGACCGGTAAGTTCGTACTGTTATTTCTTTACTATATTGATTCTTTTTATACATTCCTTGGTTGTAATAATTAAATTCATTGTTACACTTAACAATTGATTGATTGAAATACATGATAAATGAATAAAGTTACTAGTTATCAAGCTTTGAGCCGATGATAAAGATCGTAGCGATGGCTGAGGTGTTGCATATGTCGCGGATTCTCTACAGTTTGTGTGAGCAGCATCGAGATGGTGATTACTTAGAGGGTACTATGTATTACTGATACAGACCGTAGCAATGGTTGAGATCCTGCATATGTTGTGAATTCTCTACAACTTGTGTGAGCATCATCGTGAGATGGTGAATATTTAGCAAGTACCATATACCGTGTTATAGACTATAGCGATTGTTGAGATCATACATATGTTGTAGATTCTCTGCAGCTTGTGTGAGCAGCATCGTGAACTGGTCAAAATTCTGAAGCTAGCTCGAATGGGCAATATTCTGTGATTACCAAGATAAGACCTTAACTATATGATGACTAGAAATATGTTTTGAATTAATGTGCTTTGTAATACTCACCTGTTGCGAGTTGTGATTGATGGAAATTTTGATGATAATCTTGTTGATAGGAACTTTGTTTAGTAATCTCGTTATTTGATTATTTATGTTTATTCAGTAAGCTCTATCGTTTTAATCAACGAACTTACTAAGCTATATGAAAACTTACTGTTATTGTTTGCTTCTTTGTAGATTACATTTGGTAGATAGGAGATCGGATCAATTCGAGGAATCACGCTATCCTGAGGAACACTTGGTAGATTTTGTAAACAATTTGGCTTATATGGCATGTAATAGGCAAATGGTTATGTTTTAATGTTCATAGCTAAGTGTGGCGTCTTGGTATGTTGATGTTGTTGAATGGTAGGCTTAGAAGTATGATATTGGGTGTTTGATGTTTGAATGTGGATCTTAATTGGTATGCTTACTAAAGGTTACACCAAACTTGTGTGAATAGTGGCGGAGTGGTTTGTGCCATTTTATCTTGGTATAAAATGGTTGAATTGGCTTGTTATGTAAATGTTGGAGCTTGTAAATGATAAATAGGTTAATGTTAGATGTGAGCATTATAAAGTGTCATTATAGAAGTTACTTGAATGTGATCTTAAGTGGATGAATGTGGCATGTTTTGGATGCTTTTAGTGTGTTTTAAGGTGTTACTAAGTTGTGGTTGTTGGAACGCCGGCACCCCCATGGCGCAGCAAAATAAAATTAATTCGACGATCCAAACCATGAATCCATGTGTGAGGAATGAATCGGGGTGAAATAAAGGTTTCAAAGTTACCGAAATTTCAATCTGAGTAGACAGCGATGCCTCGGCAACAAGAGTTCTGATCTACTATCGAACCAAGCCGCAACCTTTACGATGTCGGCCTCTATGTAATCCACCCGGTTTGACTATGAACGGCAGAAATCTCTAAAACTGTTTTAGAGGTTTTTATTTGCTTGACGGCTGCTAGACTTTTCAAGCAAATTTTTAGGGTTTTTCCTTAATCAGTTTTGTATCACTTATTACCTTTTATAATTGGTATCTCTTTAATGAATTATAAAATTAAATAAATATAATAATGTTTTAACCGAAAATTATAATTACATTAATTATACCCAAAAAGTTATAATTACATTAATTATAACATGGATTTCGGTAAACTATATTTATTTAAATTTATATACGAACTAAATTCATATATTAATTCTCATTATGTGTACAACATCCTTGTACATATAATATATTCAATATTTGATTGCCCAATTAAATTAATTCTTTAATTAATTTAATTCATGTGATAATTAAACACAATACCAACTATGTTTTATTCCGTTCATTTCAACCATAGGGTGTGACCCTGTAGGTTCTTGCAACGTTAGCAGTAATACTAGAACGATTCTAATGTCACAAATAATGAGTGGCATCTAGCAATGCATCATTGCTACCTAAGTTACAAGAAGTCATGATTCGACATAACTTTTGTGATTAACCTTTCATGCATTGATCCTTAAGTCCTTTATCTCTAGAATGGACACAAGTCATGGAATAGTCACACTTGTATAGTCCATCCCATGTTTCTTGATATCTTGAGTAGACTATGATATACAAATTAGTATGACATCTCATGTCAACTTATTTGAGCATGGCCATGCATTTCTAGTCTCACTCAATCAAGTGGCCTAAGATATTACTCCCATTATGTGGGAGGGACTTATCCTATTTTGATCAACAATATCCCTCTACATAGATTGTGGTATATCCAACATTAGTCTTTATAGAACAACCAGTTACGGTGTACGTTTGACTGTATCAAAATATACGACTCACAATGTTGGGATAATGATTATCTCAAGTCTGAGGATCATATACATATTAATCACTATGAGTAATGTTGTGACAATTACATAATAATCCAAGAAACATACTCATAGCGGGTCAGTCCAATATGTTGTTCTCTAACACACATATTCATGCATTGATTTTGACACTCCATATCAATGACAACTCTTTATCATCAATCAATTACATGTTAGTCTTAATGCATTATTGTTGTCCTAGTCAACAATAATACTTGACTAAGGATCTTTTAAGAATAATCATATTATTCTCAGGACATTATTATAAAATAGTTTATTTGTACACACAGAAGGAAAAACTGATATAATAATGACAACGCTTTATATTAATAAACATGGTAAATCAAGTATGTTATTACAACCATCTCATGATTGATCTTTGGGCATACTCTTACAGTGGTATGGGTTGATTTGGGTACTTATACAATTGGTTGAGGGTTAAGCATGACTTTGGTTAATTTTGGGCACACACGGCCTGGGGCACGAGCTGTTACATAGCCATGTGATGCACACAGGTGTGTGCCATGCGCGTGTTAGGTGAGTTACATAGGTAGACACATGAGTGGGCATACGGGCGTGTGGGAGAACCACACGGCCGTATGACCCCATGTAGATGAAAATTTCTAGTTTTGTCTAAAAAGTTTTGATTTGTTTTGCTTTAGTCCCTGATTGTTCGTAAGCTGTTTTTAGGGCCTCGAGGGCCCGGTTCAAGGCCCATAAATGTATGTCTTACTTATTTGGATTTTTAACAATACTAAAAGAATTTATCTAATATTTGAATGTTAATTAATGTGAGTAATTCTGATCAATATTGTAACCCTCGTAACCTTATTTCCAGTGACAGAAACATGATATGGATGTTACAGTTATGGTCCTCATCGATTTGTTTGGAGATTTATATGGAAACTTCGGATCCTCCCTAAAATCCGAATCTTTGCATGGAGACTAGGCCATAAGATACTCCTAACGAATGTTAAAATTTCTTCAATTAAATAAAACGTTGAGAGGGGATGCCCCAGGTGTGGGGGAGGGGAGGAGACCGCCATTCATGTGCTTAAAGACTGTCTGAAAGCTCACACTATTCTTGCCATTGGTGGGCTTGATGGGAGGATTCTTGATAATACTTATGATAGATGCATCGATTGGTTGGAGGACGCTAATTCTTATACACGAATTTCGCACCTAGTGCCTCATTGGAATGTCCAAAGCAAATGGATTATGCCCAGTGCTCAACGGTATTATCAAAATAAAAGTTGTACCCTGCACTCATAGGAATGTCTAAAGGAAAATGCGCCCAATGCTCATCAACATACAGCCGAAGTAACCTGTAACAACCCGTTTTTAGTGGTGTCGAAAACAGTGGTTTCAGGGCCACGATTCTGACAAGCGAGTTAGTAAATATTTTTAATTTAATATTTACTAGTGTTTATTAAGGTCATATTAAATTTTGGTTTAGAAATTTTAATGTTTAAATAGTTAATTAAGTAAGAAGGAGTAAATCGTAAAAGATACAAAAGTTATTTCTAATAGTTAAAGGTGTTAAATGGCTAAATCAGTCAAGGTATAAAGGTTTAAGTAGAAATTATGCCATATTCAAAAGGCTTACATGGTTAGTGATTGTTTTTAGTTAAATTATATTTTATAATTTAATAATATAATTAAAAGAAAAGTAAGTTAAAATAAAATAAACAAACATATCACCTTATTGTTTTTAAGTTCATCTTCTCCTAACAGATAAAAACACCATTATTGAGGCCAAGGAGGTTTGGCAAGATCTCTTCCTTGTATGTGTGTGTTTTGAGATCAAGAAACGCAACAACTAAATTTAAATCGAAGAAAAGCTAAGGTTTTGGATTAGTTGTCGACTTTGAGTTCAAAACCATTTTGGTCGAGGTAAGTTCGTAAGTTAATTTAGTAATTAATTGTTTGATGTTTTGTAATTTAATGCTTATCTACATATATGAAAGATATCATGACATTCTAAACTGTAAAAGCATAAGACCATAGTTGAAAGATACTATGGCACTAAATCGAAAAGGCATAAGAACATAGTTGAAAGATACTATAGCACTAAACTGTAAAGGCATAAGACCATAGTTGAAACATACTATCGCACTACCTCGGTAAGCATAAGACCATGATAAGAAGATACCATGGCACTTCTTCGGAAAGGTGAATTATTCGAAAAGGTACATCATTATAGTGAATACTTAATTGATCTTTCAAGGTTTGTTGTATGAGAATGTATCAATGAAATATAAATGTTTTATGACTTAATGCATAATTAAGTTAAATAAAATTGTAATAGCTAATTATGTTACATTTTATACGAGCTTATTAAGCCTAAATTGCTTTCGTTGTCTGTATTTTTCGTTGTAGATCCTGAAAAGCTTTGACCATTGGAAGATCGAGTTGGAGTACACACACTATTTGTTTATCATCTCGGTAGATGTTTTGATCTTTTGATGTTGGTTATATATGGCATGTATTAGGAACCTTTAAGCTATTTTTGTTAATGTGATGATGTTTTAGCTCCCTTTTAGCTATTTGTACATATATGGCTTGGTGTTGGATTGAAGTTGTATAAAAGATGGTGTTGGTATCTTAATTTCATCTATCTTTATATATATGGTCATAATAAGTTTCTGGTAGACATAAATGGTCATAATGAATTGTAACACCCCTAACCCATCACCGTCGTCAGATTAGGATTACTGAGTATTACAATACAATTCAGAGCATTTAAAATTAAACAGAAAAAATTATACAAATTACATAATAACATCTAATAATTTATTTTAATCAAGGTAAAAATACACTTACGAGCCTTAAATCAAACCTACGGGGCCCTAAAAATAGTTTGGAAATGTTCGACGATAATTTTGAAATAAATCAAAAAAGTTTGAAAAAATTAACAATTTTTTAAAACAGGGGTCACACGACTGTGTGACCAGGCTGTGTGGCCACCCGTGTGACAGACCATGTAACTTTTGAAATAATTGAACAAAGCTGTGTCGCAGACTATGTGCCAGATCGTGTGTGCATTCGAAGTTTGGTCACACGGCCTGGCGACCATATGTATATTCGAAATATGATCACACGACCGTGTCGTAGGCCATGTGAAACCTGCACTTAAAAATAATAATGACACAAGCCATTTTCTACCATTTGCTTACACACCAAGGCAACCCAATTCCATATACATTCATATGACTAAACCACATTTAAATACACTCAAAAACATGTCAAATTCACTCAACCTATATCTAACCAATATGCCATCATTTGACACCTCAATTCACATTCCAAAACTAACCAAACTTAAAGTTATACTCCATAACACATTCATGCACTAATCACATTAACAAGTGTTCATTCAAACTCTCAAATCATAAATCATATCATACTAAAACTTACCATTTATTTTCTCATTCAAGCATATACATTCATACCATAATTTCAAACACCAAAATAAGACTTATACCAAATGACCAAATAACATGACATGAACATAAACACTTACAAGTTAATACTAAACATAGGCATCATTCAACACTTCCATAATTACCACATAATTTACAATTAAACAACTACACATTTCACCTATTACATGCCATATATTCTACAAGTTAACTTCAAAACTACCAAAATATGACTTGATAGTGTGATCCTCAAGTTGATCCGATTGCCTGATTTCACAAAACGCTATCTACAAGGAAACAAGAAAATAACATGAATAAGCCTTTATAGAGCTCAGTAAGTTCAATGGTTAAAACGATAAAACTTATCGAATTAAACATAACATTTATAATAACAAGAGTAATAAACAGTGTTTCTTGTCAACCACAACCATTAACAGGTGATTATATACATATAATCATGTACGAGTTACATTTTAATATAATCATACGAGATCATTCAATTTTAAGCCACAATGCTATCAGGAAATTTATAAACAACTTTCAAACAATTCAATAATAAATCATTTAACATTAGAGATATTACCCGATGAATGATTTACAAATATGAGTATATAGTTATCCATCCAAAACACGCCTAGACACCAAGTGTCAAGCCTAAAGGTTTTACATCCACCTCTAATAATACTCAAGAATCACTATAATATAATATGATAGGTCGCAACAAATGTTTAACCTCGATATATTCAGTGTATAAACACAAATTAGTAATCACTGGAATGGAGATACTATTGGTAAGGGATTGTGGAGACTTATTCGGTTAGCAAGAGGTAGTGGACCTCCACTATGCTATTTATTTTATGCTATTTATTGTTTGCAGATTATTTAGTTTTATTTTGTGAAGCTTGTATTGATCAAGTCATAATTATACATCATAATGTTCTGTAACAGTTCCGCCATTTCTCAGGCCACAAAGTCAATGCTCGAAAGTCAAAGGTATTCTTTTCTGCTAATACGTCAGACAGACTCTATTGCTTCCACTATTTCTCAAAAATTGGGTTTTCAAAAAGTAGATAACTTAGGTGTGCACTTCAGTATGCCACTTTTTTTACCAAAGAGTTAAGAATGCCACTTTTCAATTCCTTATTGATAAAATTCATAACAAGCTCTCAGGTTGGGAAGCCAAGAAGCTTTCTTTAACAGGAAGAGTGGTTTTAGCTAAGATTGTTCTGATTACTATTTCTAGTTACTTCATGCAGACTACTATGATTCCAATTGGGATGTGCAGTGATATAGAAAAGTTGATTTGTGGTTTTATTTGGGGATCTACTAATGGGAGGAGGAAAGTTCCCCTTGTTACTTGGGACTCTAATTGTCGGCCTATGGTTAATGGGGGATTAGGCCTTGAAAATTGAGTGATCAAAATAAAGCTTTTCTTTTTAAACTCGGATTTTAATCTCTGTGGGTTCAAGTTTTAAGATGAAAAAGTAAAGTTGAGGGAGGGTGCCCTATTTCTATTGATCAGCCACTTTACTCCTTTGTTTGAGGCCACTCTCTAAAACTTGGGAGTCGCTTCGTAAATGTATTCATTTGGTTATACGGGATGGTAGATCAACGAAAATTTGGGAGGATAGTTTGATACCAGGTATGGGTCCTTTGATGGAACAATTTCAGTGTCCAACGATGCCGCAAGGAATAACTTAAGTTATTGATTAGGTGGACTCGAGGGGAGTTCGGAACTGGAATAGTTTTCTGCCTTTTTTTGATTATCAAATAGCGGTTAAATTTGCCTAGGTAATGCCACCCTCAGTGGCTGCAGGTTCGGACATTTGCATTTGGCGAGATACATCGCATGGATTGTGCACAGTGGGATCAGCATATTGTAAGCTTGCTGGTGCTAATTGGGAGCCGAAAGATGGGAAATGGAAGGTGATTTGGAAAGTTCTAGGACCTCAGAGAGTTAGACAATTCCTTTGGCTAGCTGTTAAAGAGCGTTTATTGACGAATAACGACCGATTGAGGAGAGGCATTTCGGGTTCAAATCTTTGCTCCATTTGTAAGTGTTTTCCTGAATCACCTCTGCATGCCTTAGAGAGATTGCTTCGGCGCTAAAGAAGTTTGGGATCAAATTGTTCCAGTTGGAGTGAGGAACAACTTCTATGCTATGGACTTAGAGCCTTGGCTTTTAGGACGAATTCAAAACTGCTTGAACATCTTGAGGAGGGGGATGGATTGGGGAACATATTTTTCTGTCGTTTGCTTCAAAATATGGAAGCAAAGGCATTGGTTTATATTTCAGAACAAAGGTTTAAATCCGAGGGAAGTGGTATTAAGAAGTTTGTGCATGGCCAAGGGTTATTTTAGTTCTACTAATAACACTGTTGGCTCCAACAGGTTGACCGACTCTGTAACTGAATGGTCTAAGGCTCCGTTTGTTTCGCAGTAAAATCTTTTCCGGAAAATGATTTTTGGAAAATGATTTACTTTTCTGGAAAATGATTTACAGAAAATATTTTCTGGTGTTTGGATGAATCTGTGTAAAATATTTTCTGTTGTTTGGCAGTTTTTCTGAAAATATTTTCCGGAAAAACTGTTTTTACATATATTAATAAATTTTATATTAATATTAATAAATTTTTATATTTTAAATTGTTTTTATATATATTGCAATGATTTATTTACAAATAAATAAATTAAATTAAATATATAATAATACTCAATTATTAAGCTACATTATTAACCGTCATAAATTGAAAACAACCAAAGTCAAATTTTATAATTGTGTTAAAAAATAAAAAACAAGGATTAAATAATTATAAATGAACTTCTAAACCACAATTAATACTAAAAATTAATAATATTATCCAAATGCATAATTAGTAGTACACCACATAAAATTTTTCAAGCATCCGAGATCAAAAGCTCTTAGATTATAGGTATAATCGATGTTCTGTTGCACGGACATGCTGCTGAACATATCTGAAAACAGGTTGTAGTTATGCACATCGATGACTACTCTATTCATGCTACTAGTCAACGAGAAGAACTCTTGTGGATCAGCTGGTCCTAAATGTGCTGATAGGATCACATATGCATCTGTGTGCTTCCTTACGGCATCGTATCCAGCTCTATAATACTTCGCAAGTGCATCGAAAGTTATCCAGCTCTATAAAACGGGTATTAATACCATTGTATTAGAAAATAAATAAATAAATAAAAACCGATCATAGAACAATTTATAAATTCTTAATTACTATAAAACCCTAATCAATTCACCAAAATTTAAACATTACCCAAAACTACAACTCAGGCAAATTTTAGATTGAAATGGGAACATGAATCCAATGATACAGTTGCATGCATTCATTGAATTATTTTTGACCACATGACCAAGACAAAAGCTTTGAACCTCATATTTGAACATATCAACTATGGCTCTTCATTCAATAAAATAACACATATTTGAAGACAAAAAAACTACAATCAAAACGATTGTAACAACGAAAATAACATAGGTCAGTTGCAACAAGGAAAACGATTAATTGCCATGCCAATTCAAAGGCAAATGCATATAAATCTATAGTCAAAACACGCGTAGAAACAATCTTCAGAAAAAAGAAGACACCAAAGATATTAAAGATGCACATACAGGGGGATAAAAGATTAAAAATTGTTATAAAAAAGTTCCCAAGAGAAACATACTGTCTTTGACATCAATAGACATTTCAATCGTGTCAAACACGACAATAGCATCCTCCAAAGCCTTGTTGTTCATCCTCATCAGACTATCAACAACAATGGCCGAATCTGTTGCCTCTGCTGCTGTCCAAAATGTGACAGACCAGGCAATGACATACCTATAAATTTACGATCATATCATTGTAAAACATACCCTCATCAATGCAAGAAGTTAGATTCAAAAGAGATTAGATGCAAGCAGTAACAACTAAAAATTCATTACATTAATGGGATTTTTTACAATTTCCATTATTCTAGTAAACTAGATATATGCACAAGGGTAAAAGACTGATAAAAGTTTTGAGGGCAATCCATTATTTAGTCTCATTGAATAAAGTTAAGTGATGCTAAAATATAGAAGGTAGGAAAATGATAGGATAAGGAAGTAAGTTTCAATTTGATCTGTAGAATCATAATAAGTTGCAACTAAGAATCCATCATTCATTACTAACTATAAATAAAATCTAAATTAGCAGCACATCATGAAACAGAATTTGAAATTCTAACAAAAGGCAAAAGGAACTAACACTGTCATAATGAGCCCTCAAAATCTCATGCCTCAACAGTATTCCCAAGTTCAAATGAGAAATATTCACGAACTGCCTGGCTTCCTCCACCCTTTGTTGGGATTTTTAAAGCAACAAGATCATCAAAGAATTCTCTCAACATCTATATCAAATAAACAAATTTCATGATATTATTCACAAAAGAATTGGATTGGCCATTCGAACTTTTGCTGCCAACTCTTGTGCTCTCGATAAGTACGATATACCTATAAAAAGAACAAAGTAACTCTTTCGGCTTAGCTCAAAAGTCCACAGAGAATTTATATCCTAATTCTAATTCGCTTGAATTATGCAGTAATGCACAAAAGGCACAAGCTTTTCACTAAGTTTTGACACTTGTCATCATGTTTCACAAATATCATATCAGTAATGGAAGCATTAAAAAAGTGAACAGAATAGGATTTTACCATCATATATGCAAGCATTAAAGTCGAAATCTTGTCGTGCCATAGCTGTCAAATAAGAAGTTTGGCATGAAAAACTATAAGAAGGCATCCCAATGTTTAATTCGTCCCTTGGGAACAAATGGAAATTATACCTGCAATGACAATTAAAAAGAAAGCTGCAACTTAATTCTTACAAATAATTACTAATTCTTTCAACCTAAAATTTCACTCCGTAATTTAATCCTGAAATTCCTCAGAACTAAAATTTTAACCTCTAATTTTCCAAATTACCTTTAATTTACAAATGATAATCCTGAAAAAATTCAAATTAACCGAATGTTTTTCAAATTTTAACAGAAATTTACATCCTAAAACTGAATATTGTTATTTTTTCAAAGATAAAATGAATCATTATATAAATAAAAGGTTGAGAACTGACGGGTGGGCAGTGACTTTGGAGCCAGATATGGTAAAGGGGCAGATGGCGAACTGGAGGAGCTGGAAGCGTTCGGCGGTGCGACGGACCTTGAGGTAAATGGTTTCCGGCGAGTCGAAGGAGGAGACTCAGTTCCAAGGAGCGGAGAAAGAACCGGTGTTCTGGAGCGAAACCGAGACGAAGGAAGGAGACCAAAGATGAAATTTTCCAAAGATTTCAAGAAGACCAACGAAAAGAGGAACTTACCGAAATTAATGACAGCAAATGAAGTTCTTTGGAAAATGATCTGGGAAAGAAAGAAGGAAGGAGAAGAAGAAGGGAAGAAGGAGAACGTACCTGAAAATCTTTGGAAAATGACTTACCGAAAAAAATTTGGTAAGACGTTTTACACAAATAAGGAAGACATTTTACCCGTGTTTGTAAAATGTTTTCCTTGAGGAATTCATTTTCCTTCAACCAAACACTGGAAAAGGTGGAAAATGTTTTCTGGAAAACATTTTCCACCAAACAAACAGACCCTAAGACTCCTTGTGGTGCTGTCAAAATTAATACTGATTGAGCTAGAGCTGATTCGGGTATGATGGCATCAGCTGGTGGTGTTATCCGAGATGATAAAGGCGAGTGGATTCTAGGCTTCTCTCAAAATATTGGGGTTGGTACTGTACTGCAAGCTGAACTTTTGGCTATCTTTGATGGATTGTCGATTTCTTGGAGTTGGGGCTACCGAGAGGTGATCCTTGAAACGGATTGCAAGGAAACTGTGGATTTGATCAATGCTGGTGTATACTTTCTTCCTTCGCTGGCATTGGTTAAGGATATACAAAATATGTGTAAAAGAAACTAGATCATTAGTATTAAATATATCCCAAGAGAGATCAACAGAAATGTGGATTTTCTAGCTAAACAGACTTTGCGGTTCAGGTCTAGCCTCCATCTGTTTGAGGAACCTACGCCGGCAATTCTAAAGCTGCTGGAACTTGATGCTCGGGGGTTCATTTCTGATATTCTTTCGCTTAGTTAGGCAATTTCTCTTTTAAATGCATTCCCTTTTGTTTCCATATATATATATACATAACACTATTTGTTTAACATTTGAACGATGAAATTTTTTAAGCAAATTGCATCTGCTTTTGTTACTTTATCCATGTTGAATGGCAAACTAAGTAAGCCTCCACCAAATTGAGTAATTATATTCGTACTGTTAATTCATTTTACAACCTAAATTTCTTCCATCAAAATTAACACAAATACAAAACGTATTAAATTGGTTCATTTGGGTTCCTAAGGTTGGAGAACCCATTGTTTACCTTGATGGGAGAAGAAGGAAAAGAAATAATTTCCAAAGAAGAATTTGGTGAAGGAAGAGAAACAATTTTCTGAGATTCATAGAATTTTAAAACTCACTTCTACTATTTTGAATTTATTTGTTTTTTCTTACATTCATAATTTATTGATGCTGCTCAAAACTTATCTAAAATCTTATTTAAATTTATATGATTGGCAAGATTTTGATCTAAGCCTTCACCATAATCTACAATTCTATTCTTTATTCATATTTATAAGATTAAATAGGATCACACGAATTAATAACATGATATACACGTAATTAATATCCATCAAATCACACTAACTAATAACATTTCAACACGTTTAATTTTTAATATCTTTGTCCATATCTAAAACTAAATTACCCCAACAAATAACATGCTAACTCGTAACTAAATAAGTTTTGTGCTAGCTCCCTTGTGAGCCTAGCTCCCTATGCTAGTTCTCTGTGATAAATTTTTGTGCGTGCTCCTTTGCGAGCCATGTTGGATATATTGGTATATCAAAGGATTGTGAGACTCACCATTCTGTTTATGTGATTTTAGGCGTTGAGGCCCTGGGATATGTGGAGAGATAAGGGAATTTCGAGCTACGCTCGATTCACTAGGACATGTTGGTATATAGAAGAGTGTATTGCTTCGCGTTGCACTTATGAGATATGTTATAAGGACTCTATGATTCATTCTGAGGTGTTATAAGGAGATCCGCATATCCAACGAGACTAAGATAAGTGTCGGGGCGAGAACATATCTTATGTTCCTCAGCCCTTTTGATAAGACAAGTTTATGAGCGTGTTTTGCACTATATATGATATGTTTTTCATATAAGCACAAGCTAAGTTTTTAAGATTGACTTTTAGTAACACATGCGAAGTTTTTTTACAAACCTATGTTTTCTAATTGGATCTGTGAACTGGGTTTCACAACCTCACCCACGAACCTAGCATGCGAAATGATTTTTAAGACTAAGTTTTATTTCTGTTTTAATCTTTGTTTTAAAGCATACCTTGTTGATTCCTAATTATTCACCAAGTTCACAATGAACTCACCCACTCCTCTCTTACTTTGCAGGTAAGTAGGTTGCGGATAGCAGTGACGAGGTAGATGATTGGGCAAGGCTTACCCTGACTAGATATTGGCAAACTTGGGAAAATAGGCGATGGGGTTTATTTTATGAGGGTTTTAGACTTATGTTTTGATATTGTTATTCAAATAATTTCTTTAAAGTTTTAGTTATATTGCTTTGCGAACCATGACTTATAATATTTGATTATCTTTTGTTATGAATAAAATAAATGTTTTTCATGCATCATAAGTGTTATGTCGATTTACTTTTAAAATATGCGAGTCAGATTTATTGCTAAATATTGTTTCATGCGACCTTTATATGGTTGCGATTTCAAAAATTACATGCATAACCCTGTTAGCGATAGTCTTATTACTTAGCGAACCCAAGTGAATTATACGAACCGATGTATTTATGCGAACCCTATTAAAGTATGAAAACCTATACATGTATGATACCTCTAGTTGCAAAGTTAGTTTGTTTGCGAACTTAAGTATTATGAAATCTTAATATTTAGCGAACCTATACTACAATATGTGAACCTATGCTGTTGTACGGGCTCATACCTTGTTTCTTGCAAATTCATGTTGAATGTTGCTAAGTGAGCTTATGTTATTTGATGTATGCGAACTCCTAAGTCTTTTTAATATTTATCATGCGAACCTTTCCTTTGATGTTTTGTAAGCTTGCATGTTTACATTCTGTGTATGAAAATAATTTTGCTGCAGTATTTTAATTTAACACATTATTGTCGCAAGTAAGTGGTGTGTTAAAGGTTAGGTTGGGAGTTAACGGAGAGTTACTTTGGTGGCTAATGTGGCACACTGAATTTGGGTCGAACTTATTCGGTTGGGTTTGGGGTGTTACAAATAGAGTAAAGAGAGATGAGCTGACCCAAAATAGAATTGAAGACGGTAAGGGCAGACAATAAATAACAAGAAAAGTGAAGAATATTGGAGATATTAAGGATTCCTTTTATCAAGAGCAACTATAAAAAAAATTTAAAAGGGATAGAGTAGATGGAGGAAAGTTTTATGATTGATTTTTGGTAAATTATAACGATAACATAGTCATTAACAAATTAGTAATTTATCTTGAAACAATGAATAGAATTGGGTAAAGGAAGTGGTTATTTTGTGGGTCTATACATATTTCAAACCTATGTTTTAGTGATGAATTGCAAAATCATGTTATTCTCTCATTGAACATTAAGGGTGTAAATAGTGAAACTAAGTTGAATGCTTCATGGAGGTGGTTCTTTCTTCTCTCATTATTTTCTTGATAGGGAATTGAAAATAATTGAGGCAAAAGTTTGGGTTGATGGAGATTGTGAGTTTTTTGTCTTATGAAAGATGGTAGAGCTAAAGGATTAATCATAAATTGGGGTAAAAAATATTTTTAGTGAATCTGAATATTGTTAAGCACGACTGGATATTAGTAAAGAAAGGTGGATGCAGAAAAAATTCAAATTTGTGATGGCATATGTGTTTGCATCATGTGAGATTGTTGAGAAAAAAAAGCTATCAAACAAAATATTAGAGCTTAAATGCCTTGTTTGAGGGCAATGGTGATGCCAATGTGTATGCAATGTAACATTGGTGAATAGGAAAACTATATAATGAGATATTTGTAACGACCCGAATTTGGGCCTAGTAGAGTTGGGCCTATTGGGCCTTAGGCACGAGAGCGTTTAAATTTTTGAGAACAAGAGAACGACACTAATGCAAGTTGGACCTATTAGGTGAGTGATTTTGGAAGGTTAGGGGCTTCCATGAAGTCCCAGGATCAAACCTGGGCTTTAGGAAAAATTTTGGTTTTAGGTGAATAAAACCCTGGGAGTAAGTAAGTAGGCTTTAAGAATAAAATGTGGGAAAAAATAACACAAGGAAGGGAGTGGTCTAGTTGCAAGGCATCATTAAGGGAGTAGGGGAGAGCTTGAGTTCAAGTCTTGGCGCTTACAATTCATTTTGATTTCTTTTTAAAGGAACTTAGACTTTGGCCCATAGGCTTATATTTAGTTGCGCATGTTTTAAGACACAAAAGGAGCTTGTGTTGTGGTGGCATGTAGCGTCTGGAGTATAGGAGAGGGCAAGGGTTTGAATTCCATTGCAAGCAAAAAGGGATATTTATTTTGCTAAGTTGGGACGGCCAGAGTTTGTGTTGGATTTAAACTCTGCTGAAGGAGGGATCCCACATTGGGAAGCTTGCATGAGAGTGGGCAAGAAGCTGGCTTTAAATAGAGCAATCTATGTGGAGAGTAAGCATACCTTGGTTGGCGTTTGGGCATAGGAGTGGTCGGAGCACGGATCAACTCCAGAGTAAGCATACCCTGATTTATAAAATTATCGAAATACCCCGATATGTAAAATTACCTAATTTGGGAAATTATCGAAATACCCTCGATTTGTAAAATTACCGAAATACCCTAGGATTGCAAAATTAAAGAATACCCTTGATTTGTGAGAGTATCGAAATACCCTCAGTTTACGAAATTACCAAAATACCCCTGTAAGGTAGAATTACTGAGTTACCCTTGTAGGGTAGAATTACTGTATTACCCCTATAGGGTAGGATTACCGAAATACCCTTATAAGGTGAGATGACTGTTTTTCCATTATGGGTAAATGACTGACTTGTGCAATGATTTGACTGATTTGACTGTGATCGCATGACTATGTTTTACTGATTTGACTGTGGTCGTGTAACTGATATGTTTTTAATATGTGATGAAATGACTGTTACTAAGCATGGCCATTTTGCATACACATGTAATGATTGAGCATGGCATACACGACATATTGCATGGGGTTGAGACTTGTGTTGGAGGAAGTATTGTACTGGTGGCTATGCCACGTTTTACTGATTTAGTGGCTTTGCCACGTATACTGATTCTAGTGGCTCAGCCACGTATACTGTTATTAGCAGCTTTGTTGCGTTGATATTAGCAGCTCGGTTGCGTTATTGGTGTGTAGGGCTGGGTGGGTCGACTTGGTCCACACATGGTGTGTAGGGTTGGTACGGGTGGTGTGTTGGCTGGACTGGGTTGGGATGCATCCTCATACTGTTGCATATCTGTTTATGAGATCTGTCACTGTACTGGGCTTAGGCCACTTGTTCTGTTATTGGTTTGGGCTAGGCCCAATTGATTCTGTTATGGGCTATGACCCAAATGATATTGTAGTGGGCTTTGACTCACGTATTCTTTGAACTGACTGTACTGTTACTCTTTAAGGGATTTGGCCCACACTGTTTCAGTTTCTATTTCTGTATACTGACTGTTACTCTAGTAAGGGGATTACACACTGAGTTTTCTTAAACTCACCTCATTTTTAACTGTGCAGGTAATCCCCAGCTTTAGGAGGATCGGTGCTGCTAGGGACTCGGAGAAGACCACACACTGCTTATGCTTTTCGTTTTAATTATTTACTTTTAAATATTTTGATTTGGGTTGTAATAAGGCCTCTCTATTTTTAACTTATTATTTGTGATATTTATTTATGATGTTTTATAACTGTCTTCAAAACACTATGTTTTCGCAACGTTTTCAAAATGCTTCTGCATCTCAATTTTTAAACATCACGTTTTCATAAACTGTTTATTGTAAATGTGCTTCCGCAACAGATAAGGTTTTAAAAGTAATTACATTTTCAAGTGGATAACAATTGCTTAAGTGTTTTGAGTTTTAATAAAGAGGCTTTGACTCTCGAATAAGTTTTAACAACAAGAAATATGGTTTCGAAAAACACTTCCATGTGACACTCCAGATTCGGGCCTAACTCTAGGCCGGGTTTGTCACTTGGAGGTAGAGTTTTTATGTTATTACATGTGTTTTATTCTTTTTTGTTGTGATTTGTAATAGTGATACCAAATGATAGGAATGAGTGCGGAAACATGATCGTAAGTTTGTCCAAGTCACGAATTTGACTTAGGTCTCTAGACGTTTGAAAAGAAACTTGGATTTTGACACAACCTGAAATGAAAACGAATCCAAGTTAGATAAAAAATTAAAGAAAGCAATTAAAATAAATAACTAAGATAAATAAAATAGAACAATAAACCAAAGATTAGAACAATAAAGAAGATAGATGGAAAAGATGGAACGTGGCACGTAAAAGTCCTAAGGAGCCTTGGAAACAAGAAGAATCCACAACCCCCTTTAAGTGACTCTAATTTCCCCTCCAAAAAAAAACTTGGCAAAAAAAAGTTTGAAAATGATCACCATAATCTGAAAAGATTGTTAAAACTCTTCTAAAAGAAAACTCAAGAAAAATTCTTAAAAAGAAAAAGAGAATTTATTAACTCAAAAGAGAAGTTGTTGAATAATTATGAATTAATTGAATTGGCTACAATGCAAAGGTCTTTATATAATCTAGCTAAATAAATCTAATAAAAATCTTAAGTATACTATAACCCTAATTAACCTAAATAAGAAGTAGTTTTAAACTAAATTTTTTTATTGACATAAAACTCTTAAATAACTTAAAATACTGAATAATTATAAAAAAATTAAAATAATAAAAAAATTAGAATAATAAAATAATAAGAGTTGATAAATACAATATTGGACTCATATATAATAAAAATTAAGTCTAAAATCCAAACCCAAAATGATTTGAACTCAAATTAAAAGCCCAAAACTCATAATTTCCGTAATAATCTCATCCAGAAATTCTGCTCGTGCAGTTGTTGCTAAAATGGTCATAATATGGGTTCCCTAACATGAAATTGAGTGATTCAAAGTGTGTTTCGAAGCTAAGAAATATATCTTCAAACACGATGAAGACATCTTAATCTAGAAATGTTTGGATTTCGTCCAAAAACTTGTTGCAAGTTGACTAATTTTTTCTACTTGAAAATTGATAGCTTGATTGAAATGTCTTTAATACATTTCACTCATTCCGTGCATGTATGATTCCTCATTTCCTCGAAAAGATTCATCCTCACATGCTGGCTTTTGTCGAATCTTGGTTTGATTTGCTTGACCTTTGACCTTGTTCTTGGGCCTTGAGGTAGTGTAAGCCCATCACATCTATAGGTCTGAAATTGGGCCTTGAGACTCTTATCATTCCCCCATTCCTCAAGAAGATTTGTCATTGAATTTTTAGCTGTAGAAAAAGAAAAAAAGGACTAGATTTAATAACAATTAAAGCAAACAAATTCTTACCTAAGCTTTCCAGATAAAAGATATGATTTTGATCCCGCAAATCAACATAGATCAAGTAAATCTCCTGCAAAAATAAACCATCAATACTAAACAATGAAATATTAGGCACATGAGTGTTCAAGTAAAAAATAACATGTAACTTTTTTTTTGAATATGCATGGTCATCCATAAGAATTTCTAAAGATTAGTTAATAATTTCACAAAATAATCAAAATTCAGAAGTTTAATATTGTTATGTAAAAATTCATATTTAAAGTCTAAGGTAGAAAAATTTGTTGCAAGATCAAATGCATAAGGTTCTTTAATAAATCTATCAAATGCAATAAAAGTAACCTTTACATACCTAGATAAACTCATAAAATTAATTGAACTTTCAGACCATTGTTTATTGAAACTTGACCAATGAGAAAGCATGTCGTAAGGAAAAATAAAATCAGTGGCATACTTAACATTCAAGGTATGCCTACATATTTCAATTTCCAATGTATCCTTACTTTTCTTACCTTCTAGCACTTGTGGAGAATTATCAATGTTCAACTTACCTTTTTCCTACAAGTAAAATTGTCTATCGATGGTAGAGTAATATAATTGAGAGTCCATCAATATATCCTTGAAATCCTATAACAAATAAACACCATTGAACAAATTTGAGTTTGAGTTAGTTAAAACATAATCATTTTTCACTTTTGTATGAGTATTTTCTTACTTTTCATTTTCTTTTTCTATTTTTACTTCATATGGATTTTCACTCGCCAAATTTGGACCATCAAGTAGACTTTTATCACTTAAGGTCTCTTTTCTCTCGGTCTTTCCACATGATTCTTCCTCACTTCACATATCCCCCTTACAAGTATTATGAATATTCAATTCAATACAATACATCTCAGTAGGAAAACATGACTCTTCTATCTCATCTAACTCTATAGATTTGAGGAAAAAGTTCTCACTATAATTTTTTTCCTGTTCACAAAGTTTGCCATCACAAATCTCTTTTCCACTAGAGTATGAGTCAACAAAAGGTATAAAGTCACACTTACTTTCTTATCTAGTTGGATATTTAATTGGACATTGGAAACCCTTATGATCTTTTGAACTACACCAATAATATTTCGCAACAGGTGAGAGATCAGTTGTACTCCTTATTTCATTTGGCCATCTCTTTTTGATGTACTCATCAACTAATCGGTTAACTTGAACATGATGTCAACGTTTCATTTTGATCTCTCTCTAGTAATGAGAAGGAATGAAACACTTTCACATCACTTGCTTCAACTTGTCCCATGCTTCAATTTCCCTCTCGTAGTTTCTTTGATGATTAATCCACAATTGAATCCACCAACTCAATGCATAATCCTAATATTCCATGAATTACACTATCATTTACATAATTTTACACATAACTTTAGCTTGTTTAATAGCTAAATCAAAACATCTTAGTATATGTTTAGGTTTTCATACTTAAAGTATTAATTTATGCTTTCTAAGTAATTTTTATTACATTTTATATATCTAAATAAAGTTACATGGTCTTGTAGGTCAAGTCGGGAGCTAAAAGATGCATATTCAAGTCGAAACTGATGCTTATGTCGTGACACCGAGACACTTATGTCTCAGCATTGAAGACAAAAGCCAAAAACAAGTTCTAGAGTGAAACTACCCTCGATGTCACGACACGACCCTCTAATGTCGTGACATACCCCCTATTTTTGGTTGCAACATTGTAGGATGTGTTGAAACCAAGCCCTTGTGCAGCCTAAAAACTCTTGTACATTTTAATTACATTTTTAGGGAAATTAGGAGTATTTGTCCTAGTTGAATTCTAAGGACTTCAAGAATATTTTAGGCACTTTAATATTTCGAGTTTAGCCTATATAAAGGCCATTGTAATTAGTTTAAACACATAATTGGAAGGAGACAGAAAATATACTTAGGGTTTTTTATTTCATTCTTAGTTTTTACTTAGGGTATTTTATATTCTTGTAATCGGAGGATCCTATTTCAAAGTGAGACTCTCGCGAGTGGAGATTGTTTTAGAGTCACATTTTCATCGATAAATCCATGAACATCTCTTTTTCCTTTATTATATCCTTTATATCTCTTTCTTTAACATTTTTTAATTTAATGTTTGTGTAAAGATTAGAATCAATTTATGCTTTATCCATATCTCACATGATTTCAACTGTTCTAATATATTTAATTGATTGAATGATAGAGTTTCTTAGCAAATGAGTTGTTTGAAATAGAAGAACTTAAACCCTAGGCTTGACAACCCTAGGAAGTCGTTTAGGTGGGAATTAACCCAAAATTGGTATGGCCTATTCGTGAACACCTTAACCCTGAACCGATCTGGACTGTGAGATTAGAAGATAAGTAATTCTTGCTCACTATTCTAGTGGATGTATCGGAAGATCCTGCTAGGGTATCGACTAGTTGATTGATTAGAACCCTACATCAATTATTAATTAGGTAAAACAATTGGATCTAGGCTAAAGGAACTCGCGTGGCCGAAACAAGGGATAGGAGAATTTGATACATGAACTTATGAGTAAATTTAAATTTAATTTAATTTATTTAGTTTATTAGTATTATCATCATCATCTTGTTCTCTATTTATGGCCGAAAGGCCGTTTCTTTTGTTTTTGTTTTGGGCATCGGTCTTAACCTTGTGTTATTTAGGGACTCATCCGGATTTTTAAGCCGAATCTATTGGTGTTCGGTTCTCCTTTGGTCAAGGTAAGGATCCTCTTTTATCTGGTTTCATTCCTCTTTCTCTTTCGTATTACTCTACCATAACCAAGCCTCCTTGTTAGATAACCACCAATCCTCATTGTATTACTGAAACACCCCAAACCCGGCCCACGAGCCCTGACCGGATCTGGTATGCTCCTTGAGTAAAACGATTCAAAACTTGTTTGTTTCTTTGGAAAACTTTGGGTGATTTTGGAGAAAATTTGATTTGTGTTGGGTTCAATATTGAAAACAGTATCATTTTTGAAGTCGGGACTTAGCAAAACCTTATTTTTATATCTCCAACAACCTTATTTTTATATCTCCAACAACAAGTTGAAAGACATGCCGATTTTGTTGAAGTTTATCTTTTAAATTGAAAATCAATTGCAATTAGGTGACAAAATTTTTATAAATGAGTTTTAGGAAAAGTTATTTAATAGTCGTAACAAATCAGAAATTAAAAGCATGCATAAAACAGTTCATAACAATGGCCTTATTACATCGAAAACAAAACCCGAAATAAATCCAAAATACTTAAATTTAGAAAGTCCAAAATAAAATAAATTCTGAGCTGAGCATGGCCACCACTAAGCTCCTGCCGACCCGGTCCATCACTGAGTGTCACCTGAAAAATATCCCACAACGGGGTGAGTCAAACAGACTCAGTGTGTAACAGCAAACACTAAGTCCCAACGATTCAGGCATATCAGATCATGCATATACATATAACAATTATAAATAATGATGCAATCCCGAACCCAAACCTAGATAACCATCCGCTACACATCACCCGTACCAACCATCACACCGTGGGGACTACTAAGTCGACCCTCCATCCGCTACACATCATCGAAGGCAGTCGCTGCAGACGACTTGCACATCGCCCTTATAATTTCGTGGCATAGCCACCAGATAATATTTTGTGACATAAGTCACCACATTCAGATTTCGTGACATGAGTCACCAGATATTGTGGTATAAAACCACCAAATCACTTCCCCTTTCATAATCACCCATGTGTCCCATGTCATACAAATCATGCAAAGATTATGCCACATTCTTTATTTCACATTCTTACCAATATTCACATATGTGTCATAACAGGTATTCGTAACATTGTTAACATAGTTTTAGAGAATAACGTACCTGAATATGCCGTACCATTGAATGGTACCTTAAGCCATATCTTTCACATTCTTATTAACACATATATTAAATTAAATCCGTAAATCTATTAAGATTCAGTGTGGGTTACACACCTGGTTCACTTAACGCTTCCACTGAAATCCCGAAGAATCTCGATTTAATGCTCTAGATCTTAGTTCCTACATTCGGCCAGCACTTCGTATTTTAGCAAAAGCCTACTCGGCTATATAATCAATTCTCGAAGGATTATCGCAACCAAAGTCCTTACCTTGCTGCCGATTTGGTGACTACTCAAATCCCGAAACTCCGTGATACTCCTTCCTTCCAATCGGCCAATGCTAGATCACTTGACTTGGTTAGTTTCGGCTTTTGAATGAATAAGAAACAGATTAGAATTACTAAATATGGCCTTGACTGATTGTTCAAGTTCACTTACCTTGTGAATCTTAAATCCCGAAAACCACTACTTGCTCCTGAAATTGACGAAATCCCTATATACCACATGTTAGATTCGGCTTTAACCTTAAACCCATGAAAGTGGCCCATGGCCGAATGCTACATATCACTTACCTTGATCATTTCAAATCCCGAAAGACTCCTTCACGCTAGCTACAACCAAAACACGAGATTATGGCTTACTACACATTCGGCCATCCTTAGAAATCAAGGCTTAACTATTGATTTCGACACTCCAATGGAAAGAAACCCATAACCGATTGCTAGGAGAGAAATACTTACCACTACACGTTGCTTGAAGAGACTAAAAGAGAGTGGTCGACAGCACCTTCCTTGGGGATTCGGCTTCCAAGAAAATAAGAGAAAGAGAGAGCACAGGGTTCGGCTATGGCTCTCAAAGGGTTATGAAATATTCGGCTACAAGAGGAAGGGGTTAAGGTTGAAGAGAAAGAAAGAAAAAGATGACTTGGGAAACACTTAGGAGAATTCGGCCAGAAGACTAAAGGAGAAAGAAGAAGAGAATGGATGCTCACTAAAAGAAAATTCGGCACTTACTCCCTTGCCACACTTCTAAGCCGAAAATGCAAGCCCCTAGAGTCCTATATTCGGCCACTACATCTCCTCCTATCACATCCCTTTTTCTGCTCCTATCTCCTCTCTTCTCTACCCATTAAAAATAATTTGAATGGTCAACCATTATCTCCTCTCATCTAGCCGAATTTTAAAAAGAATAACAAGACTTATCCTCATCTTTTTGAAGTCCACATGCCGTCCAACACTTCTCCCCTCCTTGACGCCAACATGCAAAATAAAATCCATACTCCCATGCTGCCAACATGATTCGAACCTCCTCCCTTCCCCCTTGCTTGAGGCGTCACCTACCAAGGCCCTAAGTGGCGCCTCCAAGCCACTTTATCAAGCCCAATCTTGTGTCATAAATCCCCCACAATTTCTCTTAAGGCCTCCTTAGCCTGGCTCCCCTTTTTAGACTTAAAATCAAATAATTTCTAAGGCATTTGACTACACACTAAGGTTCACAAAATTCATAAAAACACATCCCACATACACATAGACATGCTTCCACATACAATTTAGCAATAATGCATAAGCCCAAAATCCCGAATGTTACAGTTCTACCTCCCTTAAAATAATTTCAACCTTAAAATTACCTGGCTAAAATAAGTGAGGGTATTGCTGTCGCATTGCTTCTTCCGGCTCCCATGAAGCTTCTTTTGCTCCATGATTACGCCATAATACTTTGACTAGAGGAACTGATTTCCTTCACAACACTTTCACATCCCGTTCCAAGATCTGAATCGGCTCTTCCTCGTAGGACAAATCTGGCCTTAGCTCCACCTCTTCAATCGGAACTACATGAGATGGATCCGATCGATAATGACGTAGCATGGACACATGGAATACGTCGTGCATCTGCTTCAATTCCGAAGGCAACTCTAACTGGTATGCCACTGGTCCAACTCGCTTCAATACCCGATAAGGTCCTATAAACCTGGGACTTAACTTCCCTTTTCGACCAAATCTCATCACCTTCTTCCAAGGCGAGACTTTAAGAAACACTTGATCTCCCACATCAAATTCTATTTCCTTCGGCTTGAGATCCGCGTACGACTTTTGCCTATCAGATGCTTCCTTTAACCGTGCCCGAATCACCCCAACCTTCTCCTCGGATTCTGTCACGATCTCTAGACCCAAAACTTGACGTTCCCCTAATTTCGTCCAACACGTAGGAGTGCGACACTTCCGTCCATACAACGCTTCATATGGTGCCATCCGAATGCTAGCCTGATAGCTGTTGTTGTATGCAAATTCCGCTAAAGGCAAATATTCTTCCCAACTTCCTCTGAAGTCTATCATACATCCCCTCAGCATATCCTCTAACACTTGGATCACTCGTTCTGACTGACCGTCCGATTGTGGATGAAATGCCGTAGTGAAATCCAATCTGGTGCCTAAAGCTTGATGTAGTGCTTTCCAGAACCGAGACATGAACCTTGGATCCCTATCTGAGATAATCGACACCGGCACTCCATGCAACCTCACAATTTCTGCCTCGTATAATTTTGCCAACTTCTGTAAGGAATAGTCAACTCGCACTGGAATGAAATGCGCAGACTTTGTCAACCGATCCACTATCACCCATACCGAGTCCTTCTTAGTAGGCGTAAGGGGAAGCCCACTAACGAAGTCCATGGTGATTCTCTCCCACTTCCACTGCGGAATCTTTATTGGCTGAAGCAATCCTGACGGAACTTGGTGTTCAGCCTTAACTTGCTGACAAGTTAAGCATTTGCCTACAAATTCGGTAACTTCCCGCTTAAGACCAGGCCACCAAAACTGTTCCCTTAGATCTCTATACAACTTGCTACCTCTGGGATGCATAGCATAAGGGCTACTATGCGATTCCCGAAGAATTCTCTGCCTAAGTTCTTCATTCTTCGGCATACAGACTTTACCTTTGAAACACAATACTTCCTCGTCATTAATACCATAATTCTCCAACTCTCCACTCTGCACTTGCCGTAGCTTAGCACTTAAATCCTCATCTGCCAACTGTCCTTCTTTCACCTCATTTAACCACGTCAGCTTGACTTGCAACTCTGCTAACAAACTTCCATCGTCGTACAAGCTAAGATGCGCAAACATCGCCCTCAGATCCGACACCACTTTCCGACTTAGGGCATCTGCCACTACATTCGCCTTGCCCGGATGATACTCTATAGAACAATCGTAGTCCTTCAATAATTCCACCCACCTTCGCTGTATCAGGTTTAACTCCTTCTGAGTCAGCAGATACTTAAGGCTCTTGTGGTCTGTGTAGATCACTGACTTTTCTCCATAAAGATAGTGCCTCCACACCTTAAGAGCAAAAACCACCGCCGCCAGTTCCAAATCATGCGTCGGGTACTGAACCTCATGTGGCCTCAATTGTCGAGACGCATAAGCGAAAATTTTCCCTTCCTGCATCATTACGCATCCCAACCCTGTGTGAGACGCATCACAGTACACCACAAAATCCTTCCCTGCCTCCGGTTGAATCAAAACTGGAGCTTCAGTCAAAACCCTCTTAATCTTCTCAAAGCTCTCCTGTTGCTTATCTGTCCATACGAAAGGTACTTCCTTCCTCAACAGCTTCGTCAAAGGTGCGGCTAACAACGAAAACCCTTCTACGAACCTTCTATAGTAGCCTGCTAACCCCAAGAAACTACGAACCTCAGCCACAGACTTAGGTGGTTTCCAATCTAACACTGCTTCAATCTTCCTAGGATCCACCCTTATCCCTTCTGCAGACACCACATGCCCTAAAAACATCACCTCCTTCAGCCAAAATTCACACTTGCTAAATTTGGCATAGAGCTTCTTCTCCCTTAACACTTGCAACACTATCTGGAGATGCTTGCCATGTTCCTCCTCAGACTTGGAATACACTAGAATGTCGTCGATGAACACAACGACGAACCTATCCAAGTAAGGTTGAAAAACCCGGTTCATCATGTCCATGAACGCGGTTGGGGCGTTCGTTAATCCGAACGGCATTACTAAGAACTCATAATGCCCGTATCTTGTCCAGAAGGCTGTCTTATGGATATCCACTTCCTTCACCTTAAGCTGATGATATCCAGACCGCAAATCTATCTTTGAGAAAACCGCAGCCCCCTTAAGCTGATCGAACAAGTCGTCTATCCTCGGCAACGGATACTTGTTCTTGATGGTCAGCTTATTCAACTGACGATAATTTATGCACATACACATAGTTCCATCCTTCTTCTTTACAAACAAGACCGGTGCTCCCCATGGAGACACACTGGGTCGAATAAACCCACGATCGAGTAACTCCTGAATCTGAGCCTTAAGCTTAACCAACTCCTTTGGTGCCATTCTGTACAGAGCAATTGACACAGGAGCTGTTCCCGGCAGCAAATCAATTCCGAACTCCACCTCCCTGTCTGGAGGTATTCCAGGTAACTCCTCCGGAAAAACATCCACAAATTCCCTTACTATTCTAACTCCACTAACTCCCCCTTCTTTTGCATCCAATGCACTAACAAAGGCCAAGAATGCCTTGCACCCTTTCCGAACCATCTTATCAGCCTTTAAAGTAGAAATTACGTTGGACAAGTAGTTCCTTCTTTCTCCTATCATGATTATCGCCTCATCCACCGGGGTCCATAGTTCCATTTGCTTAGCTGCACAATCCTATACAGCCCAATGTTCCACTAGCCAATCCATGCCAAGTATGAGATCAAATTCTCCGAAGGGTAGTTCCATCAAGTCGGCAGGGAATATCACTCCCTGAATCTCTAGAGGTACACTCTGAAATATCTTATTCACCACTACAGTTTGACCTAATGGGCTCACTACAATCATCTCCCTATCAGATAGTTCAGAGGCCATGCCTAGAGTTTCAACTACTCTACATGCAACATAAGAGTGGGTAGAGCCAACATCAATCAAAGCAAAGTAAGGCTTGCCAAATATAAGGAACGTACCGGTTATGACGTCCGGTGCGTCTCCGTCCTCCCTCCGGCGAACTGCATACACTAGACCCGGCTGTCTTGCCTCTGTATTACCAATACCTCTGCCAGGTGTTCCTCGCCCCCTTCCAGCACCGTTACCTCTGCCAATCGGACCACGACCTCGCTGAGGCTGCTGTCCACATCTTCCAGCCTGATTATAGCCCTGACCTGATGGTCGACTCCCGTCTATCTTTATCGGACAGTCCTTAATCATATGATCCTTAGACCCGCACTTAAAGCATCCTCCTGTCTTCTTCCAACACTCCCCTAAATGCATCTTCCCACACTGAGTACAAGTACGGTATTGCCCTCTTGTAGCAACTTGCTGACCTCGCGGCCCATCCGCTCTAGGCCTCTTTTGCACATTCCCCGACGACCCTGCTGATCCAAAGCCTCTCTTGTGCCTATTCCGATCTGTATTCTGCCTCACAGAGTCCTTAATCCCTTCAGCTACCTTAGCCTTTTCTACTAATACGGCAAATTCCCGCTCCTGCTGCGGAGCTGTCAACAACCTTAGGTCATCCCTAAGTCCATCCTCAAACCGGACACATCGTTCATGCTCCGTAGCTACTATTCCTCGAGCATACCGACTCAGCCTTAAGAATTCAGCCTCGTACTCCGCTGCGGACTTGTTCCCTTGAACCAGCCCCAGAAATGCCTTTCTCTGTGCATCAATATAATTAGTACCAACATACTTCTTTTGATACGCTGTCTTAAAATACTCCCAAGTGAGTTCCTCAGCTGTAGCACCATCCCGAACTGTGAGCCACCATTGGTATGAGTCATCGCGGAGAAGCGACACTATTCCTTTTAGTTTCTCCTCAGCATTCAAATCGATCTCATCCATGATCCGCTCAGTCGCCTCCAACCAATACTCAGCTGTACTGGGTGCCACACCAGATACACCACGAAATACCTCAGCTCCATTGGCTCGAAGCCGTTCAGGTACAGATTTCTGAGCTCCCATACCTCCACCTGCTCCAGCCACCATCTCAAGAACTCGCAACACCGCCTGCGATACAGCATCATCCCCCGTCTGATCTTGCTACTCCACACCAACAGCTGGTGGTGGGGGTGGTGGTGGTACATCATTCTCAGACCCTTGACTCGATCTAACGAGTTTAGATACGGCCATTCTGCCTCTACCACGGCCTCGCACACTACGACCACGTCCCCTAGAACTCATGTCTACAATCGCGATCTGGTTAAAAAGTTTTATGCATTAGTCTTTGTTCCACTGATTACCCACGAACAAATTTTATGTAAAGAAGTTTTAGTAGTAGTTCTTTCGATCAATCAAAGTTTTAGTTCCAAGTCCTCTATCCTAATTCAGAGAAAACACATTTATTCAATAGTACCTACCACATACATTCACCATTCGAACATTTTTGTCTGTTCCTATCCCAGGGATATTCTCGTAATTTGTCCTATAGGGGTATTTTGGTAAATCTCCCAAATCAGGGTATCTTGGTATTTTTGTAAAATGGGGTTTTTGGTATTTTGTAAAGTAAGAACATTTTAATAAAAGTATAGGGAAATATGGTAATAAAATTTTTTCCAAACCAGGGGCATTTTAGTAATTTTACATCCAGGGGTATTTAGGTAATTTTGTAAATTGGGAATATTTCAGAAAAATTTTATAAAATAGTTGTTACAAATCAAAGGGGTAATTTGAGAATTTTTTTTTAAACTAGGGTTTTATAAAAATATGGCTAGTCCCTTTCGGGTTTTAATTATTAAGTTTAGCCCGTGAATAAGTCCTCTTGGTTAGGGTGAACCGTCACTACGCACCAGGTAGGATTCGAGTGGAGAGGAGGTGAGTCACTAGGACTGCTTAAATACCAAGCTCCCACCGAAACCAATCCTAGACATGCGCACAATGGTTGCCACACCCTAACTCGGAGACTTAAACACAGGTTTGTTTAATTAGGCTTTAGAGTTTTATGTAATTCTGAGTTGAGGCAAACTAATCCTAGGGTTCAAAAACTTAATATACTAATCTACGTTCCCGTTATACCCACGTGCAGATCATACAGTAAATCACACAACAGTTAGGGGTACTTACCTGGTGGACTTCGGGTCGGAGACTTAGGTGCCATGCTAGAAAAACCTGCTTAATTCTAAAATTTTCATAAAATCTTAATTGGGCTTTATTTTGAAAATGTTGTGGGCTTTAAACCCAAGGCCGAGAGTTTAAAATTGGGCTCTGATACCAAGCTGAAACACCCCAAACCCGGCCCACGAGCCCTGACTGGATCTGGTATGCTCCTTGAGTAAAACGGTTCAAAACTTGTTTGTTTCTTTGGAAAACTTTGGGTGATTTTGGAGAAAATTTGATTTGTGTTGGGTTCAATATTGAAAACAGTATCATTTTTGAAGTCGGGACTTAGCAAAACCTTATTTTTATATCTCCAACAACAAGTTGAAAGACATGCCGATTTTGTTGAAGTTTATCTTTTAAATTGAAAATCAATTGCAATTAGGTGACAAAATTTTTATAAATGAGTTTTAGGAAAAGTTATTTAATAGTCGTAACAAATCAGAAATTAAAAGCATGCATAAAACAGTTCATAACGATGGCCTTATTACATCGAAAACAAAACCCGAAATAAATCCAAAATACTTAAATTTAGAAAGTCCAAAATAAAATAAATTCTGAGCTGAGCATGGCCACCACTAAGCTCCTGCTGACCCGGTCCATCACTGAGTGTCACCTGAAAAATATCCCACAACGGGGTGAGTCAAACAGACTCAGTGTGTAACAGCCAACGCTAAGTCCCAACGATTCAGGCATATCAGATCATGCATATACATATAACAATTATAAATAATGATGCAATCCCGAACCCAAACCTAGATAACCATCCGCTACACATCACCCGTACCAACCATCACACTGTGGGGACTACTAAGTCGACCCTCCATCCGCTACACATCATCGAAGGCAGTCGCTGCAGACGACTTGCACATCGCCCTTATAATTTAGTGGCATAGCCACCAGATAATATTTTGTGACATAAGTCACCACATTCAGATTTTGTGACATGAGTCACCAGATATTGTGGTATAAAACCACCAAATCACTTCCCCTTTCATAATCACCCATGTGCCCCATGTCATACACATCATGCAAAGATTATGCCACATTCTTTATTTCACATTCTTACCAATATTCACATATGTGTCATAACAGGTATTCGTAACATTGTTAACATAGTTTTAGAGAATAACGTACCTGAATATGACGTACCATTGAATGGTACCTTAAGCCATATCTTTCACATTCTTATTAACACATATATTAAATTAAATCCGTAAATCTATTAAGATTCAGTGTGGGTTACACACCTGGTTCACTTAACGCTTCCACTGAAATCCCGAAGAATCCCGATTTAATGCTCTAGATCTTAGTTCCTACATTTGGCCAGCACTTCGTATTTTAGCAAAAGCCTACTCGGCTATATAATCAATTCCCGAAGGATTATCGCAACCAAAGTCCTTACCTTGTTGCCGATTTGGTGACTACTCAAATCCCGAAACTCCATGATACTCCTTCCTTCCAATCGGCCAATGCTAGATCACTTGACTTGGTTAGTTTCGGCTTTTGAACGAATAAGAAACAGATTAGAATTACTAAATATGGCCTTGACCGATTGTTCAAGTTCACTTACCTTGTGAATCTTAAATCCCGAAAACCACTACTTGCTCCTGAAATTGACGAAATCCCTATATACCACATGTTAGATTCGGCTTTAACCTTAAACCCATGAAAGTGGCCCATGGCCGAATGCTACATATCACTTACCTTGATCACTTCAAATCCCGAAAGACTCCTTCACGCTAGCTACAACCAAAACACGAGATTATGGCTTACTACACATTCGACCATCCTTAGAAATCAAGGCTTAACTATTGATTTCGGCACTCCAATGGAAAGAAACCCATAACTGATTGCTAGGAGAGAAATACTTACCACTACACGTTGCTTGAAGAGACTAAAAGAGAGTGGTCGACAGCACCTTCCTTGGGGATTCGGCTTCCAAGAAAATAAGAGAAAGAGAGAGCACAGGGTTCGGCTATGGCTCTCAAAGGGTTATGAAATATTCGGCTACAAGAGGAAGGGGTTAAGGTTGAAGAGAAAGAAAGAAAAAGATGACTTGGGAAACACTTAGGAGAATTCGGCCAGAAGACTAAAGGAGAAAGAAGAAGAGAATGGATGCTCACTAAAAGAAAATTCGGCACTTACTCCCTTGCCACACTTCTAAGCCGAAAATGCAAGCCCCTAGAGTCCTATATTCGGCCACTACATCTCCTCCTATCACATCCCTTTTTCTGCTCCTATCTCCTCTCTTCTCTACCCATTAAAAATAATTTGAATGGTCAACCATTATCTCCTCTCATCTAGCCGAATTTTAAAAAGAATAACAAGACTTATCCTCATCTTTTTGAAGTCCACATGCCATCCAACACTTCTCCCCTCCTT
The DNA here is from genome assembly GCA_005393395.2 of Gossypium australe. NCBI lineage: Eukaryota > Viridiplantae > Streptophyta > Magnoliopsida > Malvales > Malvaceae > Gossypium > Gossypium australe. Next base: position 24,112,321 of record CM016624.1, read on the forward strand.
GACGCCAACATGCAAAATAAAAGCCATATTCCAATGCTGCCAACATGATTCGAACCTCCTCCCTTCTCCCTTGCTTGAGGCGTCACCTACCAAGGCCCTAAGTGGCGCCTCCAAGCCACTTTACCAAGCCCAATCTTGTGTCATAAATCCCCCACAATTTCTCTTAAGGCCTCCTTAGCCTGGCTCCCCTTTTTAGACTTAAAATCAAATAATTTCTAAGGCATTTGACTACACACTAAGGTTCACAAAATTCATAAAAACACATCCCACATACACATAGACATGCTTCCACATACAATTTAGTAATAATGCATAAGCCCAAAATCTCGGATGTTACAGTTATGATCTCTGATCGAGATTTTCTTCATGGATGCGAGTGCTAGCCAATCTAAGGGGGTGACAATAGGAGAGCCTGAGGGGAGTGGGCTCATAGTCTCTACTCCCAAGTTCAAGCGACGTGCTGTATCTGTAGTGCGAGATTTTCCGCCGGGTTGTGGTAAAGAGCCGACGTCTGTTTGGAATTGACAAATCGCTGTCATTTCCGCTAGTGAGAATGTCGACGATCAAGAGTGTTTAATTCTTCGTGTATTCAGGAGTGTAATTCTCACACCTTCTTGTATTATTTTTGCATTAAGAACTATATTGGCTAAAAGCCGAGATGGCTGTAACGACTCTTGAGATACCCTTGCGGGTAAGGTTGGAAACACCAAGTAAGTACCTTTATGATTCTGCCTTTCGAATAACATAGCCTAATTATATGTATGATTTGATTATCCGATGTATATTGGAAATATGACTGTATTCATCACAATATGATAATATGTTGCATCAGCTTTGGGATATGATATTAATGAAAGGGGCAGTGTATTTCGGTGGCTTTACCATATATTTCGGTGACATTGTCACATTATTTCGGTGGCTCTACCACATATTTCAGTGAGGTTGTCACATTATTTCGGTGGCTATGCCACATATTTCGATGATGAGCAATGACTGCAGCACGACTGCCATCGATGGTGTGTAGGGGTGAGGGTTGATTGTAGAAATCCCCACTGGTGTGTTTGGTAGGAATGGGTGGTGTGTAGCGGATGGATAACTAGGTTGGGCTGGGTTTGCATCGCATTGCATTCATTATCTGCTATAGTGTGTTAATAGGGCTAAGGCCCAGTTCGTTTCCGTATGGGCTTCGGCCAATGTGATTTTGTATGAGCTAAGGCCCAGATGGCATTTGAATGGGCTCGGGCCCAGTTATGGTTCATGTGGGGAATTACACACTGAGTCCTCGTGACTCACCCCTCTACTTTATTTTGCAGGTAATACCTAGTTCTGCGGATAGGGGCTGAGGTGGACTCTGTGGTGGCCATGCACTATTTCTTTAGTAAACTCTATTTTACTTTTCTTTAAATCTATTTTAAATTAGGATTCTGTTCTGTAATAAGGCCACTGGTATTTTGATTTGGTTTTATTTTAAACGCATTAATTAGCTTTTATGAATTAATCAGTACGGGGTTTTTCCTAAAAACGTAAATAACTGTTTTCCAAAACATAACGAAAGATTTACAAACAATAATAGAGAACACTCCAGTTTCACTTAAAACGTCATCAAGTATTTTCAAAATATCACATACCCACAATAGTTTGAATTCGATTTTCACAGTAAAGGCAGTTTCCAAATTAATTACAAGATTTCAAAAATGAACACTAAGTTTTCAAACGACCAATCTAACTCGGATTTTTCCAAAGAGATTCCAAAATTTTTAAACAATTGCAAAGTTTCATGAAAAACCTTTTTATGTGACGCACCAGATCTGGTCGTAACGTCTACGCCGGGTTTGGGTTTGCTCACACAAGCTGACAGTCATCACGAAGCTACATAGTGCTGTTCACACAAGCTGACGAGTATCCACAACACATGCCGGATAACTCAGCCACTGGTAGGACGTACAGACCAGCACCCAATCACATAACCCTTAATGACATGTTATTCATACCCTAATCTATTCCTAAGGTTCAACTGAGACTTTCTCACTTGTCGAATCGTCGTTGAACATGTACCCAGTGTCGTATTCACAATTTATTCAATATCAAAGCATTAAAACACAAGTATAATAATTTTTAACACATACTAACTTACCTCGAATGTAAAAACGGTGAATTAAGTTGATTAATCCAAAACCTTATTCTTTCCTCGATCTAAATCCATATTTCAGCTTTTGATCGCTGAAATCAGAGCTTTAAAAAATTATAAAACGAATGATCAAACCTAGAAACTAACTCTGACAATGATTAAAGGCAAGTGTACCTATCAAACAGTAGTATAGCTTAGGCAAGACCGGATTGTCGAACCCAAAGGAACTAAAACTACTAATACTCACTTTCTTTTTATTATTTAGCCTAAAATAAGTGAAGTTGCTTTAATCTAAATTAACGACTACTAAGCTAAAGACGCAAAGACAAAAAGAACGAATTGGGAAATAACTTGACGAAAAAAACTCATTTGATCACGATAATACCCTCAGGAAGAATCCACCTAGACTTCACTTGTTATCTAACACTGAACCATACGATTTATTCACTTAGTTCGATTCGTAGGACTCCCTAACGTATATTAAACCCTCTCTCGAGGCGAATAACGTCTAACCCTAGGTTAATTAGTGGAACTCTCGTTCTCTTATAATAACCCCCTAGAATAGTAGTAAATCGATCAATAGATTCCCATATTAGGTTTCACCCTAATCCGGCAAAATCTCGTAACCCTATCTCTAGGCGTTCGATCAACTCCGCTTAATTACGCTTGATCTACTCTTAAGCAGGGTCTATTCCTCCTCCACCTAAGCACATCATATTTGGATTAATCATGCATAGTTAAGAACAAACTAAATATTTATCATATAGTTCAGGAAACAATAACAAGATTCATCTAGGTTTCATCCCCTTCAGGTATCTGAGGGGTTTAGTTCATGACAAATAAAGAAAACATCTCAAGAGAAAAGATAAAACAAAACATAAGAAATCCCTAAAACTCCCTGAAGGAACTAAAGGAGAAATCCGCCGTCTTAAGTAGAATTCCGGCTTCTTGGAATGGATCAACTGGCTAACTTCGAGTGATTCCCACAATTCTGACCTTTCCAGCTTGGCTTCTAGGCCTAGCTTGACGCCCCTTCAACGGTGGTGCTTAGGGGGTATTTATAGGTTCTTGGAATGCGATTCTTTCTCCCTAAATATCCATTTCCGAGTGAAATTGTCTAAGTCCACGACAGGGGCACGGCAATGTCATACGCCCGTGTGACTCTTCTTCAGGCCGTGTTCGGATTTCTAAGTTGAGGCACGGTCGTGTAAGTCGGGGTGAGGCCGTGTTCTAGATGCATGGAAAGGAACGGCCGTGTGCTCTTTGGGCCAGGCCGTATGGATTCCGTGATATGGCCCATTTACTCCGTTTTGGGCCCGTTTTGTGTTCTTTTCATCCTCGGGTGCTTTCTTGGGTATAAGTGTAATATCCCGAAATTGGGCCTAGTAGGATTGAGCCGATTGGACTTTGGGATTAGGAGAGTTTAAAACCTTTAAGAATAAGAAAATAGTGTTTTTGCAAATTGGAATTATTAGTTAAATGGATTTGGAAGGTTACGAGGTTTATATGAATTCTCGGGTTTATTTGGGTGCTTAGTATAGTTTTGTGAAGGCTTGGAATTATTAGCTAAGCTAGAATAATTTTAGTTTGAAGAATTTAGTGAAGTGGATTAGGTGAACCTGACACTTAAGTTAATTTAAGTGTTAAAATCTAGCACATGAGGAGTTAGTGGCAAGGTGGTTAAGATGCATGAAGAGTTGCTTGAGGGAAGTGGTTTGAGTAGCATGATTAGCATTTTGAAGACTTTATTTTTATGTATCCTAGCATTAATGGACAGTCAAGCTCTAATTATGATAGGTTGGACTTTTGAATATTATGGCAAGTTGAATATTAGTTTAGGAAAGCTTGTAATTGGGGATAGGAATCTTAAGATTATGGTAGGATGGGGGGACAAAGGGCTTGGATGATGGAGAGTGTTTTGGAAATTATTCTATGGCTAATTATCCATGAATATGGACGGTATGGGTGTCTAGGGGGATTGGCCGAATTTTTTTGGTTAGTTTTTGGTATGGTTTGGTGTTAGTTTTGGTAGAATTAGTACTAGTTGAGTACATCTTTCTTTTGGGTCATTTTTGTGTTTCTCTCTAATTTGTTTACTCCTCTTAGCCGAATGTATTTTGGTCATAAGGTAAACCTTTTGCTTTCTTTTCTTTTTAGCCATTTGAGTTTTGACTATTTTGTTTTTAATTGTTCTTTCTCCCCTCAAGTGCTTTCCTTCTTTCTTTTCTTTTTGTGACCAAAACTACAAAACCATCAAAAGACCATTTCTTCTCTTTTTCCCTTATTGCCGAATGCACTTGGACTTAAAGTTCTTCCTTGATTCATCTTCTATTCTTGAGAACCCGAAACCCAAACTCCTCATTTCTATTCATCTTGTAACACCCCAAACCCGGCCCATTCGATATGACCGAATTTGAAATGCCACTGCGGAAAACGTTTGAAAAACTTTTGACTTAGAGTTAAAAACATAAAATTTTGTTGTCTTTACTAAAACATTGTGTAATTAAAGTTCCAAATAAAATCAAGTTGTTTAAAATAAAACATTTTCAAATAATAATATAATCGACAATCCAACTTAAAACATAATAAAAGTCCTTAAATACTTAAAATGGCCCTTATTACAATAAATAACCTTTCATAAGAAAAATGTGTAAAACAAATAAATTTATCTTCTGTATGGGCCACCTCGTATCCACTCCCAACCCGGTCCAAGCTTTATGAATCACCTGAAAGGTTTGAGCAGTGCATAGTTAATACACATGTTCCCACATATGGGCTTGGCCCACATCCACACATCAATCACATATCAGATGATAAGGCAATATATCCACATAATTTCACATATTGGGCTTGGCCCAAATCCACATTGATCCACATAAACAGTCATGCAAAATGCATAAATATGCAACATGAATCCCAACCCATCCTAGAGTCCATCCGTTACTCCTACCTTAGCAGACTCCCTGCCCAAGGCCGTGGCTAATCCACCGATCAAATAATGATCCTCATATCTTACCTTGGCAGACTTGCTGCCCAAGGTCGTGGCTAAGCCACCGATCACATAGTGATCCACATATCTTATCTTGACAGACTTGCTGCCCAAGGCCCTGGCTAAGCCACCGATCACATAGTGATCCACATATCTGTATCCACGAGGTGACTCGAGGTCATCCTCAATCTACGGTGATGCACACAGCTATCATCCGCCGAGATGGGCACCTAGCCAACAGCTCCCTTGATGGAGCACATAGCCACCATCAAGCGCCAATGTAGCACAAGGCTAACATCAGACCACGTACATAATGTACACCCTTTCCTTCGATAGTCACATCCCAAGTCCCATGCAAATATGTGTATCATGACAACATATCACTTGAACAATAATGCATCACATGTCATCACATTTCATATATTCATCAATGATCATTTAATATCGTAAATCATTGACCTGAGTATTCGATCACCCACCACGGTATTCAAAATCTTAGCCCTTAATTCGGCTACCATTAACATCATATCACATATACATAAATATAACACATACACACAATCAAGAGACAGTGCGATAACTACGCACCTTGTAAACACGATGAACGATAGAATACTCAAGATTTCTGGCTTTTGCTTACAACATCGACAGCACCTACATATCACTATATGAGAAATCGCTTAACACTAAAAAGATATGGCCTTTGGCCAAATATCATGCTTGCTTACCTTGGATTATTCAAATCCCGAACGATCTCCCCCTAAACATTGACTACAGAGAAACCCCGAAACTTCCTTCAAGATTCGGCCAAGGATAATAAAAGGGGTTAGATTCCTAGATTCGACTAATACAAAAGAAAAGAAAGAAAATGATTGATAGATAATCCTTACCCGTAACAGGAAGATTGATTCACCCTTACTTGAACTATAAAGGGATTCGACCTTACAATTAAAAAGAAAAGAAATGGTGATTTCGGCTTTAACAAAAGAGAAGAGAAAAGATGATGGTAAAATAGAGGATGGTTTCGGCTAAGAGAAAGAAGAAGAAAAGAGAAAGAGAAAGAAAAAGAAAAAGAAAATATGAGATATGCCCTTGGTGCTAGGATGATTTCGGCACTAGAGAGGAAGAAAAGAAATGAGAAATGTCTTCTAAACTTTTTGGTGTTTTCAGTAATAGAGGAAAATAAATTTGAGAGAATTGGCACCTAAACCAAAATGACCAAAAAAAAAATGATAGCCACTCAAGACAAAACTTACACCTATTGTAAATGACCAATTCGGCTAAGAAGAAAAATTTGGAGAAAAGGGAAAAGATGCACAAATTGTTAAAATTTTGGCCAACTATCACCCCCTAATCCCATACCACATTCGGCCAACTCACATGCCAACATAATCCCCCTTTTTCCTCCTCATTTCTTCCCTATCATCCCCTTAATCACTATCACAATTAAACCAACCCCCTTAGCCCCTTATGCCGTCTAGGTTCATGGTCAAATGACCATGGAAAAACTTCCAAAACATCACCCACTCATCAAGCCTTTTGTCCCCTAAACCTTCCATAACATCTTGATTCCCTACCTTAACTACTAACTTGCCTTTTCCCTTTGGTCTACTATCCATAAATGATAAAGTCCAAACTTATCTTAATTATAGTTGACCAACACATGCCATACACATGCAAAAATAAAAAGTCCTCTTAATGTCATCCATGAGACTCGAACCTAAGCCTTCTCACACTACTTGTGGCGTCACCTTCAAGGTTCTAAGTGGTGCTCCTTGCCACTTTACCAAGCCAATTCTTGTGCTAAAATTCCCCACGAATTACTCTTAACCCCTAGCTGCTTCAACTCCCTTTAACTAAAGCTTAAGAATAAAATTTTTCCCACAGCTCGAGCCTACCCTTGGCTTATTCCTAAGCCCTAGAACATCTCACTTAACAACACGACAAACCGAACTCTTGCAAAACAATACCATCACAAATAACCCCTAATTCAGGATATTACAATTCTACCCTCCTTAAAGAAATTTCGTCCTCAAAATTTCCAACTAACTAACAATCGTACATCCTATCTCGCCACACTACGCTCTTGCTGCGCACTCTGATCTTAATAAAACCAATATACTTTCTAGGTACAGTCTCCAAGTTCACACTCAAGGTTCTAGATGCTTCACTAGCGATGGTTCCGACACAGCCATTTTGCCTCTACCGCGTCCACGACGACCACGTCCCTTAGAACTCATATCTAACGTCGCGATTTAATCTGACTTAAGAAATTTTATGCATTAGCACTTTGTTCCACTGTTTATCCGCGAGCAGTTTTATGAAAAGAAGTTTAATAGTGGTTCTTTCGATCAGTCAAAGTTTCCAGTTCGAGTTTACTATTCTAATTCAGAGATTCACATTCATGCATTCACCACATTCAACACACTATTATGGGCATCTTTGTCCATTCCCAACCCAGGGGTAATTTCGTCATTTGTCCTACAAGGGTATTTTAGTAATAAATCGGGGTCAATTTGAAAATCTTTACAAATCAAAGGCATTCCAAAATATACAAATCTCGAGGTTATTTTGAAAATTCTACCAAATCAATGGTATTGTAGAAATTTCCAAAATCGGGGTTATTTTGGTAATTTTAGAAGTTAGGGGCATTTTAGTAAATTTTCCCAAATCAGGGTATCTTACTATTTTGTAAAATAGGAGTTTTTGGTATTTTTTTGTAAAGTAAGAATATTTTTACAAAAGTCGAGGGTAGTATGGTAATTTTATAAACCAAGGGCATTTTGGTAATTTTACAACCAGGGGTATTTGGGTAATTTTGTAAATCGGAAATATTTCGAAAAATTTTTGAAGTATAAAATGGTTTTATAAATCAAAGGAGAAATTTTGAAAAGTTAAGGTTTTTATAAAACAGTATGGCTAGTCCCTTTCGGGTTTTAATTATCGAGTTTAGCCCGTGAATAAGTCTTCTTGGTTAGGGTGAACCGTAGCTACGCACCAGGTAGGATTTGAGTAAAGAGGAGGTGAGTCGCTAGGACTGCTTAAATACCAAGCTCTTACCGAATCCACTCCTAGACATGCGTACAACTGTTACCACACCCTAGCTCGGCGACTTAGTCACAGGTTTGTTCGGTTGTTTTTAAGTCTTATGCATGTGTTTGAGTGCACTAGCCTTAGGGTTCAATAGATCCTAGTTCACTAATCTACGAGCCCAAGTATGCCCATATATCAATCATATAATAATTCACTCAACATTTAGAGGTACTTACCTGGTGGACTTCGGGTCGGAGATACAGGTGCCATGCCAGAATAAACCTGAAAAATTTGTGAAAGCCTATATTTTGAAAAGCCCATCTTAAGAAAATGTTTTTGGGCCCAAAACCCTCAAAGCCGAGTTTTGAACCAGGCTCTGATACCAATTTGTAACACCCTAAATTTAGTCATAGCGAATGGGCCGGGTTTGGGGTGTTACACATCTTTTCCTCTTTGCTTTCCACAAGAGACTTTCAAAATGCTAATCATGCTACTCGAACCACTTCCCTCAAGCAACTCTTCATGCATCTTAACCACCTTGCCACTAACTCCTCATGTGCTAGATTTTAACACTTAAATTAACTTAAGTGTCAGGTTCACCTAATCCACTTCACTAAATTCTTCAAACTAAAATTATTCTAGCTTAGCTAATAATTCCAAGCCTTCACAAAACTATACTAAGCACCCAAATAAACCCGAGAATTCATATAAACCTCGTAACCTTCCAAATCCATTTAACTAATAAATCCAATTTGCAAAAACACTATTTTCTTATTCTTAAAGGTTTTAAACTCTCCTAATCCCAAAGTCCAATCGGCCCAATCCTACTACGCCCAATTTCGGGATATTACAATAAGACATGAAAAGAAAGGATTAAGAGCACATTTTTACATAAATTGAGGGATAAGTCATCCAAAAACAAGCTAAATCTGGGATTAAAATATATTATAATTACGGTTTATCAAAATACCCCCACACTTAAGCTTTTGCTTGTCCTCAAGCAAAATTCTCAACTTACAATTGAAATGAACTTTCCATAATTCATAATTCCTACTAACAATGTCTTATCATAATTCATAGATAATTTATACATGGATAATTCAATTCAAAGAGTCCTAAACATTCAAACAAGATAAGTCATGAATTTGTATTTTGAAAACATAGGTGTCTCCCCTCATCTGAAATATTACCCTTGATTCGAAATTGACAAGAATTGACATCCTCACTATAGATTCACTCAAATCACTCAAAATGTTTAAGGTTTAGGAAAAGAAGCACTCATACGTCGAACCTGAAAAGTTAATCCCAAAGGCTGAAATTAGAAGGTTAGAATCGAGATTGAATTGATAAGTACCTATCTAAGAATACTTGAAATAATATTTACATCAACTGATAATAATCCTAACAATACGAGCTTTTCTTTGGGAAAATAAATTTTAATTGTATAAGCTCACTATTAATACTGAGTATACTTCGTTTTTTTTAAGAACAGACTAATAATAAAGGATGAACTCAACTCATAGCATAATGTAATTCGGTAACTAATCAAATCATATCTCGATTAGAGGGTGGTCAAAAGAAAGGGTGATAATCAATACAAAGGGGTTTTTGGGTTATTAATAGTTGAGTCAATAAAAAGGTTTGTTAGGATCAACGGTGTTCACTAGGGGTTAATTGTGAGGGTAGGCTTTTTAGTGGAGTGAGTGGGTTAAAACCTAGGTGCCTTTATCATCTCTGTATATCAATTCATAAATGTGGTCTCAACATGTATAAACGAGGCAAGTTCTAGAATAATAGTTCAAAGTTGACACACTCATAATCAATAAGTGAGCACGAAAAAGAACATATGCTCTAAAAGGCTCAAAATCTCAAGAAAATTATGGGTGTTTTGACATCAATCTCATTAAATTCAAATTTCAAAGCAATATTCAAATTTAGGTTAACAACCTAGGAAAAAAAATTTAATTTTTGAAAAATAGACTTATCATGCTTGATTCTCTAATATCTTAAAATTTAATCATCAATGCATAATTAGCAATGACTTAATCAAAAGCATGTCAATAATAATCATAAATCATCAGAAGTTTCATCCTAATTAGTAATAGGAGAAATTTACTTAAAAACAAGACTAAATTCAGGGATTTGAGAATAATGAAAAAAGTTAGGCACTGTTATCCTATTTTTACCCTCAGGGATTTGAGAATAATGCAAAAAGTTTGACACTTTTACCCCCCCACACTTAAGATGTACGTTGCCCTCAATGTAAAAAGATAGATAATAACATTAATGGGATAAATCAAAAGAGAAGGGGATAGAGTGTCACTTCCTGAATTATCGATGATTTGGAGGATGTGAAAAATACGTGGCCGGTGCCGTCTTGTTGGTGGGCGATTGCTAACGAGCTCTGTGATATATGAAGAAATTGGAGAGCTCGTGAAGGATTATCCAGGGTTTATTAAGACATAATAAAAATAAACTAAATTATAAAATTAAAGAAAAGCAAGCTAAAGGGAAATGGACTAAAAAGAAAATTGAAAAGAAAAGAAAATACTAATGGACTGAGAAGTCCTTATTGACGGATGGTTCACGAGGTGGGAATCAATCTTAAGGTTGGGGATGTAACATCCCAAAATTTGGAATTTTAATTGTTGCATTATTGCTTGTATTAAGCTAGATAAAATATTAATTTTGTATGTTTAGGGGTTTTGGGAAGGCTCGGGGTTTATTTGGGCCTTAATAAAAATTTTGTGGTTTAGCCTATTAAGGAGGGATAGTAAGTGGCATCAAGGTTTATGGAAATAGGTGAGTAATTTGAAAGCATAAATGAGCTTATGGTAAAGGGGAAATGGCGCCACATGAAAGGCCTTGAGGGAAGAGGTTCGAATCCCACTTGGTACAAAAATTTTGACTATTTTTTTTTGTATTCTTTCCCTAAGTGTCAGCCAAGATGTATATATGGCAAGGTGGACTTTTTAAATTTGGCAAGGTGGCTAAGGAAATAAGGAAAGGATGGAGGTAAGGAAAGGAATCAAAAGAAAAAGGGCAAGTAAGGGGAACATGTGGCCTTTTTCAAGGGGATTGTTTTGGAAAGTTTGGCTGGCCAAAATTTTGACCTTAATGTCAAAAATATTACACGGTTTTGGTGTGAGGGAGGGGGAGCCGAATTTTTTCTTAGTCTTTTGGTAGAATTTTGGTGCTTGTTAGGCCAAAATCTCTTTTGCACTATTTTGTGTTTTTCTCCAAACTTCTTCTTTTGCTCTGTGCCAAAATTACAAGCCATTAGTGAGCATATTTTCTTCTTTTCTTTCTTCTTTGCCGAAACTCTTAAACCAATATTGTGCATTTTTTTTCCTTTGGTGTTGCCGAAACTAGCAAGCCAAATTGCCATCTTTTCCCTTGTTGTACCGAAACTTTCAAGTCACTATTGCTCTTCTTTTCTTGTTTTCTCACCATTCCTTCAATCTTATTCTCTTCTTTCGTTAGTTGACCATTTTGGAGGATGAATCTTCCTCGTTTATTTTTTCTCTAAGTAGCCGAAACTATTCTTGTTCATTTTTCCTCCATAGCCGAACCTCTCAATCCACAGTCACTCCTTCATAATTTCTTTCTCATTTGGGTTGACACTCTTTTCTTTGATTAAATCGGTAAGTGGCTATTTTCTATCCTTTTATTTTCTTTTTCTCTAGCCGAATGTTAGTTTATTATCATTCGGATGTTCACTTTTGTTCAAAACTGAAATATCATTCTCTCATAATCCTTCATTTCGTGATCATCTTTTTGTTATAGTATTAAAGTAGAAGGCCGAATCTCTTATCCTTGACTCAACAGTAATCATAAGACAATCGGTGGAAATCAGATCCAATATCGAAAAGGTAAGGAGTTCTTCATGGATTATATGGAATCATTCTTTATTCGTTTAAGAAGTTATCGGATTAGTGATGATTAACCGATTATATTTTAGGGATTAAATCGCTCGATCTATCCACTCGTTGACCATTCGGAATTAGTGGTAAGCCGATCTTTTACCCTTTGACAATCCATACTTTGATCGTAATATTATTTTTGACTAAGATTTGTATTAAATGGAGGCAAACGATATCGAATCGAAAGGGAAAGTGATTGGATATCGCAAAAGGAGTGGATTTGCAATCCCTACTCCTAAATTCAAACGAAGGGCAATATCGGCGGTTCGAGACTTTCCACCCGGTTGTGGACCGTCATCCGGAGAAAATTGACAAATCGTGGTCCACGATTCCAAGGGTAAAAACTTTAGATCGTTTATTTAGAGTTGATTAATAAAATCAAGTATGTCGACTAATCGAGCGTTATGATATTTTAGGTGTCGACGATCAAGAAAGCTTAGTGCTTACTGTAATCAGGTGTGTAATCTCACACCGTTTTCCGTGGGTTTAAGATTGATATCATATTGGTAGTAAATCGCTTGACTAAAACCGTATTATGGTGAAATTAGGAAATTTGGCTTAAATTTTACTATTTGATAAAATTGACAAAATCGATATTTACACTATGAAAATTACGAAAAAGCCCCTAATGGGCCGAATTACGAAATTGCTTTAATGGGCTGATTTGTTATATTGCTTATTGGGCCGATTTGTTATATTGCTTAATGGGTCGATTTGTTATATTGCTTAATGGGCCGATTTGTTATATTGTTTAATGGGCCAATTTGTTATAATGCCCTAATGGGCCGATTTGCAAAGTATTAATGAGCCGAATTTTGTATTAACCTCTGAATTAATTATTGTTGTTATATTTGTAAAATATCATAAATTGCTATGTATGATGCATTTACATGATTTTGCATGGGATGGGAAAATGATGAAGAGAAGTGATTCTGGTGGCATTGCCCGAAATTGTTTGTAATTTGATTCGATATGATTCTGGTGGCTTGTCCACAATTAAATTTGTTAAATGGCTTAATGCCTGCGATTGGTGTGTTGGCGGGGTGGGTTGACTTGATCCCCACAGGTGTGATGGATGGTACGGGTGGTGTGTAGCGGATGGATTATTAGGTTGGTTTGGGATTGCATTACATTCATTTAATATGTTTGATACGTTATTATGTAAAAATGGGCTTAGGCCCAAAATATTGCTAAATGGGTTTTAGGCCCAGTGGAAAATGGTAAGGGGGTTATACACTGAGTTCTAGTAACTCACCCCGTTTCCTTATTCCTTTCAGGTAATGCTCAGTGACGGGGACTTGGGCCATGGATGACTCGGTGGAGGCCATACTACAAAAACGGTTTTATTTGTACTTTGGATTTCTTTTTAGCACACTTATTTACTTTACTATTTTGAATTAAGGTTGTAATAAGGCCTCTGGATTAATTTTTATTTTGTTTTATGTTTGCCGTATTTATATTTTGCTCTAAGTACTTCAAATTGAGATTTTTCTAAAAACTTAAATAAACATTTCCTAAAATGGATATACAAATGGATTTTATAATAAAATTTCATAAATATTTTTAACTTGGAAATCTTCTCTTAAATTTTCATCAACTCTTTTCAAAAGACATGATTGTAAAATCATTAGTTCAGATTTATCGATTATTCAATCAATCTTTTATTCAATAATACTTTGTCAAAAATTTTAAATGGCAATTTGTTTTACAAAATTTTAAAACAAAATCTATTTGTGTACAAATGTAAAGGACTTAAAAAAGCATTTTTCTCATGTGACATGTCAGATCTGGCCTTAACGTATGGGTCGGGTTTGGGGTGTTACAGGGGAGGTGCTGGTGGTGGCGGAAGTGGCAAGGTTATCGTGGTGGTCGACGTGATTCCCAAGCAGCCTGGCGAACCTGACACTAAGAAACTAAAAGAAAATTAAATGAATAAAGCAGAAGAGAAGTATAGATAAGGAAAATAAAGGAGAAGAGAAACAAAAAGAAAAAACAAAAAGGTCTCAAAGACCCTTGGCTCGGTGAATGAATGAAGTTGTCGGCATGAACTCATGTATAGGTTCTCCTTTGAGGAGGCTATGTTTGGCCTTCTTACGCTTCTTCGACATTATGTGGGATGGCTCAAGGATCTAGAGTTTTAATACATGGAGTGAAAAGTCTGAGAGGGAGAAGGTGGAAAAGAAGAAAAGAAAGAAATTGGATGGGGAGAAGGGAAAGGGCTGTGGGGTTTAAATAGAAATTCAGATCTGGCATGTTCCCACACCCGTGGACCTAGGGCGTGTCGATTTGCACGACCATATCGCACGACCGTGTGTCTGTGCATGTTGAGTCACCATGCCTGTTCTTCAGCCAGCCACGCCCGTGGGGCATAAGTCAGTATGTTGCATGGTTCAGAGGCATGGGTGTGTTTCGCCCGTGGTGTGCAAGTCAGTAGCTTCACACGGTCTAGGGGCACGAGCGTGTTCTTCCCGTGGTGTGCAAGTCAGTAGATTTACACGGCTTCAAGGAACGGGCGTGCCACTTTTACGAAGCCCGTGGGTTAGTGTTTGGATCCGTGACGTCGAAGAGTGGTTGGGACTGATTCGTACGGCTTCTACAAAGTCAGTACGGAGATTCTGGTGGTCCACACAGTCACGGCCACAGACACGACCATGTGTAAGACCGTGTGACCTTGAAATTCTGCACATTTGGTCAGTTTAAAAGAAAAGAAAGAATGGAAATACAAAAACTGAAAATAAAATTGAAAGAAAATAATGTTAGTGCTCGGGTTGCCTCCCGAGAAGCGCTCGTTTATAGTCTTAAGCTAGACTTTTCTTCGTAATTATAAAAATCAGGGAGGTTTAAAGGTTTGAATATCTTCCCTCATGCTTACAGTTCTATTTTCTCGATAAAGTTTAAGTCGAGAAGCATTTACCTTAAAAGTACCGAATGTTGGATTGCTTACCTCGACTATTCCGTGGGGGAAGATATCGTGTACCTTACGGGGAGTTTCTCCCTTTGTTTTCAGGTCTGTTATGATGATGTGAGGATCTATGTAGTCTAACAGTATCTGATCTCCTATTTTGAAGTGATTTGATGTTCCTAGGAGCTTTTCTGGTGGTTCCTCTGGTTTTATTTCGTGTGGTTCTGGTTCTTCTTTGTCGTGTGTCTTCTGCTCTTCTAATTTGTCAACCCTAAGGCTTTGTTCCTTATGTAATTCCTCTTTGTCGAATTGGGGTTTTGGCTCAGGGTTATATCCTTGTGGTGTTTCCTGCGATGAAAGTTGCACAAATTGATTATCAAATGAATTTTCTTTCTTACCTTCATCGATTGTTGTCTTGGCGGAATCAAGGGCTTGAAGACTGATTGATTCGTCACCTACACAAAGTATGAGTTCACCTGTGGCAACATCAATTTTAGTCTTGGCAGTTGCTAGGAAGGGTCTTCCTAAAATTAAGGGGATTGAATTATCCTCATCCATGTCTAAAACAACAAAATCTACTGGGAAGACAAATTTATCAATTTTGGCCAAAACATCTTCGATAATGCCCCTAGGAATTCTAACAGTTTTATCAGCTAATTGAATGCTCATCCTAATTTGTTTGGGCTTCCCTAGACCTAGTCGTTTAAACAATGTATAAGGCATGAAATTGATGCTTGCCCCTAAATCAGCTAACGCATTATCAATTGTCAAACTACCAATTAAACATGGAATTGTAAAACTTCTTGGATTTTTTAGCTTTCGTGGTAGTTTATTCTATAAAATTGCTGAGCATGCTGCGTTTAATTCAACATGGCGCTCTTTGTCTATTTTGTGTTTGTTTGTCAAGAGCTGTCTTAGAAATTTCCTCGAATCTGGCATCTAAAAAAGAGCTTCAAGAAAAGGTAAGTTAATATGTAATTTTTTTAAAAGTTTAAAAAACTCACTGAACTGTTCCTCTGAATCGTCTCTTTTCATTGCTTCAGGATAATGTATACGAGGTTGGTACTCTTTGATTACCGGTTTTGGCTTTTCTTGTGTTACCTCTATTTTACCTTCGTCTACCTCTTGGTTTGGTTCGTCTAACCCTTTGCTATCATGATCTGTGATGGCTTGAATTTGCTCCTTAGGGTTAATCTCGGTGTTACTTGGTAGACGTCCTTGCGGTCGTTCAGACATTAGCTTCGCGAGTTGTTCGACTGCATTAGTGACTTCCTTGACTAACTTAGTAAGTTCCTCTACTCGTTTCTCGTTGTCTTTAATTGTTCTCTCAGTCTCGTGGAAACGGTTTTCCGTGTTTGTCATAAATTCTGTTAACATATCTTCGAGGGTTGGCTTCTTCTCTTGCGGATAGTGTAACACCCCCAAACCCGGCCCACAAGTCCTGACCGGATCTGGTTATGTCACTGCGGAAACCGTTTGCAAAATCTTTGACTTTCATATAAAACTTGAAAATTTTATTAACTTTTGGAAACCGTGTCTTATCTTTCAAAATGATAAATAAAGCTTTGTTATTAAAAATAATCCATATTAAAACTTTAGTATAAAAATATATAAATACTTTGATTAAATAGGTTGCTAAAACTAAAATTATCTTCACATAATAATTTCTTCTAAGTAAACCATAATATCAAGTAATATCAAAAATAGTGATAACAAAAAAAATAATAATAATAATAAGGCCCTTATTACAAAAATAATAAATCCAAGTACTCGATAATAAAACGCATAAAGAAAAGATTAAAAACGTCCTCTGCATGGGCCACCTTGTATCCACTCCAACTCGGTCCGATCATCCTGTCACCTGCGATGTTGGATAAATAATTGGGTGAGTCATCATGACTCAGTGTGTAATTAAACCACTGATATCCACCCACATGCTAGCCACATAATATCCCAATTATCAAATGCAACAAGTAATATATATTCATTTTAACAATTACCACAATCTGGGCTTGGCCCACATTCAAATCATACTCAAATACTGGGCTAGGCCCATTCCTCAATAAACCACATATCAACTGGGCTTGGCCCATTTCCACGTATGTTCCCAAAACATACCTATCCACATGTCATATTGGGCTTGGCCCATTTCCATATCATTTTATAAAGAAACAATGCAACAAGATACCCAACCCAAACCTAGGGTCCATCCGCTACACACCCCCTTATCCAGCCTACCACACACCAGGGGACTATCGAGTCACCCTCTCCTTTTCCCTCCAAAAAGGCAACCAATGCCATCCACGATGGAGCACATAGCAACCCATCAAGCCACGATATGGCATAAAGCCGATATCAATCAAGGTAACCACGCGAACTAAATTGCAAAGATCCACAACGCGACCTCAGTCAGCGCCAATCCACGATGTAGCACAAAGCTGACATCAACCACGTACTCGAAGTACACCCGTACCTTCTTTTCATAACCCACCCATGCACATGCCACATAAAATATAATCGTGATAATGCATGCACATGCTTATTAATATCCATAAACATGCTCATAAACAAATAATCACATTGCAACAGGTCCGATACTAACCTGGTCATCGCTATACCCTTTAGGGGTATATATAGCACACTTATTACTGCACTTGTTAGTAAAACATAACACATAAAACCCGGAAACAGTGGGTTAGTTACACACCTTATAACCTGAAGCTCTAAACCCTCGATTTCGACGCTATCGCTTAGCGAGACTACCGTTATCTGCCTATCGTTTTCTGTTGCACGTCCACACCCCGGTGGCCAATCACGAACTGCCGAGACGGCTCTTTTCTTAAACTTCGGGACAGGGACCTTCCCTTGCTCACCTTGACTGGTATTCGCATCCATAACGATATCTAATCAAAACTTGGTTAATACAGATCTCAAACGAATAATCATAAACTACTCATCCTTACCGACAGAGTCTTGAAATCCCGAAAGCTCCTTAATCACTGCTAAAACTCCTAAATGGTCAATGTCAGAATCGGTTACCACAAATGCCAAATATGGCTTATAACAAAAATCCATGAAAAGAGGACCCCTTTGGCCGAATAGCACCTAACCCTTA
The DNA here is from genome assembly GCA_005393395.2 of Gossypium australe. NCBI lineage: Eukaryota > Viridiplantae > Streptophyta > Magnoliopsida > Malvales > Malvaceae > Gossypium > Gossypium australe. The sequence continues at coordinate 24,130,411 of CM016624.1, forward strand.
CCTTGAGTAGCCGAATCTGAACAGCCCCTAAGTGCTCCCTTGCGTTGGCCTTAAAATCGAATGGAGGTGAACCAAGGAGATCACCTTTGTTGATATTCGGCCACCACCCTAGGCTATCAAAAGGAGATTTCGACCAGGTTTGGGAGGAGATTCGGCTAAAACAAATAAAGAAAAGAAAAGGAGAAAAAGCTATGGATATTCGGCTTAGGCTAACTGAAAAAGAGTTAAGGGGTTTCGGTAATGGTGTTCAACATTAAAGAAGTCTTGGCCTACGCAAATAGTTGGGAAAAAAATAAAGAATCTCTCTTGCTTCAAATTCGGCAAGAACACAGGAGAAGAACAAATAGATTTCGGCACAAGCAATAAAAGGAGAGGAAAAAAAATATGAAAAGGGTGCTCCCCCTATTTATAAAATTCGACACCTACCCACCTGAAGAATCCATCATTCGGCCATCAACTACTAATTCAAATTAATTGAATTAGTCCAATTCCCTAACTAAATTATCTCTATTTTATCTCCTTATCAAATCAAAAATAATAACCCAAATAGCCATTATCTCCTATATACTAATAAAACTAACTAAAATAATCCCCCAATAAACAAAGAAAAAATAAATAAAATAAAGCAAGATTCCCACCAGCCGAATTCAAAAAACTAAACAACACTAATCTAACCTTATCTATTAAAATAAAGTAACAGCAATTCATCTTCTAATTACAAATTTTAAACTAAATAAAATACTCCTACAATTATCCTACCATTATCTAGAATAAAAAAATAATAAAAACCCACCCTTATCACTCCTTCCAGCCGAATTCAAGAAGAACTAAACAACTCACCCATGTGCCGTCCAATCTTTACCAAGCTGCTGCAAAAAAATAAGGGTGAAATAAAAATAAAACTTCAATTGCACAGCCTTGGATTCGAACCTGGGACCAACTGCTGCACGCCTCCCTCCAAAGCCCCAGGCCACTCGGCCACTTTGATTTTCATGCCATAAAGCCCCAGCATTTATTCTTAAACCCTTTCTACTCAAGCCCATAACCACCAACAAAAATAAAAACGCCAAATGCTTCTCCGGCCCCTCGAAACCGCGACCTCACCCCCTCCAGCGCCTAAGTGGCGCATGAGTGCCACTTTGCCACTAGACTTCCATGTCCATCAATCCTGCCCCTTTTATTTTTAAGGCCTACTTAGCCCAGCCCCTTGACACAAAATTAAAACAAATTGCTGCCCCAGCAGCTCGAACCCTTGCTCACTTAGGCGCCACCTTCCAAAGCCCCCAAGCAGCGCCTCAACGCCACTTTGCCAAATTCTTTCTTGTGCCATAATCATCCAAATAATTTTCTTAAGCCCTATTAAGCCCAGCTCCATTTCTTAACCCTAAAATTAAAATTTTTCCTAAGCCTTTCCCCTTCAATCCGAGCATTCTTAAACTTCTAAAACACATCCAAAACCCTTCCAACATTTGAATTATACCTAAATTGCCTAGCCCCTAAACCAGGGTGTTACAATTCTACCCTCCTTAAAATAATTTCGTCCTCGAAATTACTTATTACCGAACAATCATAACTCGCTATTCTACACCTCTGCTACGCACTCTGATCTTATTCTATTATACTTCCCGACTCAGTCCCTAAGTTCTCACTCAAGATCCAAATCATACAAGAAAGAGCTAACTTACAAACAAGGAAAACAATTAAAGAATATTCCAAAACAAAGGAGCTTACCCGATATCACATCCTTGGTTGACTTTGACTAGAACCACGACCCCTCGCTGCTCGAGGACAATTCTTAACCAGATGTGCCTTAGATCCGCACCGAAAGCATTCTTTACTATTTCCCCAACACTCTCCTATGTGAGGTCTTCCACATCGAGCACAAAGACGATTCCGATTCTCAGCAACTGGCACAGGTGGGCATATCGCATTCTCAACTTTTGGTCTTTTCTGAGCATCTCCAGACGATGCTGACGGTCCAACCCTTCTCTTATTCTCATTTCTATTCTTCTCTCGGTTTTCTCTTACAGTCTTTTTAACCTCTTCGGCAATCCGAGCTTTCTCTACCAGAATGGCAAAATCCCTTTCTCTTTGTGGCGCGATCAACTCCCGCAACTCATCTCGCAGCCCATCTTCGAATCGAACACTCCTTTCATAATCAGTAGCCACGATTCCTTTGGCGTACTGACTTAGTCGCACAAACTCCGCTTCATACTCCGCTATCGACTTATTCCCTTGTACTAGGTTTAGAAACGCTTCCCTCTGCGCATCTAAGTAGCTTGCTCCAACGTACTTTCCTTCAAACTTTTCCTTAAAGTACTCCCAATCCAATCGATCTGCCGGTACACTTTGTTTGACAGTGAGCCACCATCGATAAGCCTCGTCGCGAAGTAGCGAAACAACACCCTTCAGCTTTTCTTCATTGGTGCATTCCAAATCGTCCATAATTCTTTCGACTCCTTCTAGCCAATACTCTGCCACATTCGGAGCCACTCCCGACACTCCTCTAAAAACTTCAGCCCCATTCGACCTAAGTCTCTTGGATACTGACTTCCGAGTTCCATTTCCCCTACTAGCTCTTGCCACTTGCTGTAGCATGCGTAACATAGCTTGTGACACTGAGCCATCTTCTCCTGTCTGATCTTGCTCCTCTACGTCCACAACTGGCGGCACTTCACTTTCTGACCCATGGCCAGACCCTACCGGTTCCGAAGCTGCCATCCTACCTCTACCACGTCCCCTAGAACTCATCTCTATCGTCGCGATTTAATCTGATTAACAAGTTTTATGCATTAGAAATTTGGTTCCACTATTTAACCACGAGCATATTTTATGAAAGAAATATTTTAGTAGTAGTTCTTTCGATCACACAGAGTTTCAGTTCAAGTTTGCTACCCTAATTCAAAGAATCACATTTACACACACATTCATTCGTCCACAAGAACACATTTCTCCCTTAGTAGAGGCACATTCAGTGGTATCCACCATACACATTCACTACTCGGACCTTTCTGCCCGTTTCTACCCCAAGGGTATTTCCATCATTTTCCTACAGGGGTATTTTAGTAATAAATCAAAGCGATTTCGAAAACTTTACTAAATCAGGATCTTTTTTAAAATTCCCAAAACTGAAGAGTATTTTCGTAAATTCCGCAAACTAAAGGTATAACAGGATTTTGGTAACCAGGGGTATTTTGGTAATTTTGTCAATCGGGGTAATTTTGTGAATTTCCAAAGTCAGGGTTATTATTTTGAAATACAGAAAATTGGATACTTTTGCAATGTAAGAAAATTTTATTAAGTTTGGGGTTAAACCAGAAATTTTAAAAGTCAGGGGCATTTTAGTAATTTTCAACATAGGGTATTTTCGTAAATTTCCTCAAATCAGGGTATCTTGATATTTTGAAAGCTAGAGATTTTGATATTTTACAAAGTAAAAATTATGTTAACAAAAGTTGAGGGTAGTGCGGTAATTTTACAACACAGGGGTATTTTTGTAATTTTACCGCTAGGGGCATTTTGGTAATTTTGGTAAATTGAGAAATCGTTTTTCAAAATCAGATTTAGGGTTTACAAATAAAAGGTAAGTTTGAAAGTTTTTAAAAAAAAAATTAAGGGTTTTAAAACAGCAAGGCCAATCCCTTTCGGGTTTTATTTATTGTTTAGCCTATGACTGAGTCCTCTTGGTTAGGGTGAACCGAAGCTACGCACCAGGTAGGAATCCCGCGAAGAGGAGGTGAGTCACGAGGACTGCTTAAGTACCAGGCTCTTCCGGATCCAATCCTAGACATGCGCACACAGGTTGCCACACCTTAACTCGGCGACTTAGTCATAGGTTTGTTTAGTAACTTTAAGCCTTATGTATATGTTTGAGTAGACTAGTCCTAGGGTTCAATAGATCCTAGTTCACTAATCTACGAGCCCAACTAAGCCCATAACAATTCATATAACAAGCTACTTCACAAGTCTGAAGTACTTACCTGGTGGACTCGGGCCGGAGGTACAGGTGCCATGCCAGAATACCTGAAAAGTTTCTTAAAAACCCATATCTTTGAAAAGCCCATTTTGAAAACGTTTTTGGGCCCAAAACCCTCAAAGCCGAGTTTTGAACCGGGCTCTGATACCAAAATTGTAATACCCCCAAACCCGGCCCACAAGTCCTGACCGGATCTGGTTATGTCACTACGAAAACCGTTTGCAAAATCTTTGACTTTCATATAAAACTTGAAAATTTTATTAACTTTTGGAAACCGTGTCTTATCTTTCAAAATGATAAATAAAGCTTTGTTATTAAAAATAATCCATATTAAAACTTTAGTATAAAAATATATAAATACTTTGATTAAATAGGTTGCTAAAACTAAAATTATCTTCACATAATAATTTCTTCTAAGTAAACCATAATATCAAGTAATATCAAAAATAGTGATAACAAAAATAATAATAATAAGGCCCTTATTACAAAAATAATTAATCCAGGTACTCGATAATAAAACGCATAAAGAAAAGATTAAAAACGTCCTCTGCATGGGCCACCTTGTATCCACCCCAACCCGGTCCGATCATCCTGTCACCTGCGATGTTGGATAAATAATTGGGTGAGTCATCATGACTCAGTGTGTAATTAAACCACTGATATCCACCCACATGCTAGCCACATAATATCCCAATTATCAAATGCAACAAGTAATATATATATTCATTTTAACAATTACCACAATCTGGGCTTGGCCCACATTCAAATCATACTCAAATACTGGGCTAGGCCCATTCCTCAATAAACCACATATCAACTGGGCTTGGCCCATTTCCACGTATGTTCCCAAAACATACCTATCCACATGTCATATTGGGCTTGGCCCATTTCCATATCATTTTATAAAGAAACAATGCAACATGATACCCAACCCAAACCTAGGGTCCATCCGCTACACACCCCCTTATCCAGCCTACCACACACCAGGGGACTATCGAGTCACCCTCTCCTTTTCCCTCCAAAAAGGCAACCAATGCCATTCACGATGGAGCACATAGCAACCCATCAAGCCACGATATGGCATAAAGCCGATATCAATCAAGGTAACCACGCGAACTAAATCGCAAAGATCCACAACGCGACCTCAGTCAGCGCCAATCCACGATGTAGCACAAAGCTAACATCAACCACGTACTCGAAGTACACCCGTACCTTCTTTTCACAACCCACCCATGCACATGCCACATAAAATATAATCGTGATAATGCATGCACATGCTTATTAATATCCATAAACATGCTCATAAACAAATAATCACATTGCAACAGGTCCGATACTAACCTGGTCATCGCTATACCCTTTAGGGGTATATATAGCACACTTATTACTGCACTTGTTAGTAAAACATATAACACATAAAACCCGGAAACAGTGGGTCAGTTACACACCTTATAACCTGAAGCTCTGAACCCTCGATTTCGACGCTATCGCTTAGCGAGACTACCGTTATCTGCCTATCGTTTTCTGTTGCACGTCCACACCCCGGTGGCCAATCACGAACTGCCGAGACGGCTCTTTTCTTAAACTTCGGGACAGGGACCTTCCCTTGCTCACCTTGACTGGTATTCGCATCCATAACGATATCTAATCAAAACTTGGTTAATACAGATCTCAAACGAATAATCATAAACTACTCATCCTTACCGACAGAGTCTTGAAATCCCGAAAGCTCCTTAATCACTGCTAAAACTCCTAAATGGTCAAGGTCAGAATCGGTTACCACAAATGCCAAATATGGCTTATAACAAAAATCCATGAAAAGAGGACCCCATTGGCCGAATAGCACCTAACCCTTACCTTGAGTAGCCGAATCTGAACAGCCCCTAAGTGCTCCCTTGCGTTGGCCTTAAAATCGAATGGAGGTGAACCAAGGAGATCACCTTTGTTGATATTCAGCCACCACCCTAGGCTATCAAAAGGAGATTTCGACCAGGTTTGGGAGGAGATTCGGCTAAAACAAATAAAGAAAAGAAAAGGAGAAAAAGCTATGGATATTCGGCTTAGGCTAACTGAAAAAGAGTTAAGGGGTTTCGGCAATGGTGTTCAACATTAAAGAAGTCTTGGCCTACGCAAATAATTGGGAAAAAAATAAAGAATCTCTCTTGCTTCAAATTCGGCAAGAACACAGGAGAAGAACAAATAGATTTCGGCACAAGCAATAAAAGGAGAGGGAAAAAAATATGAAAAGGGTGCTCCCCCTATTTATAAAATTCGGCACCTACCCACCTGAAGAATCCATCATTCGGCCATCAACTACTAATTCAAATTAATTGAATTAGTCCAATTCCCTAACTAAATTATCTCTATTTTATCTCCTTATCAAATCAAAAATAATAACCCAAACAGCCATTATCTCCTATATACTAATAAAAAACTAAAATAATCCCCCAATAAACAAAGAAAAAATAAATAAAATAAAGCAAGATTCCCACCAGCCGAATTCAAAAAACTAAACAACACTAATCTAACCTTATCTATTAAAATAAAGTAACAGCAATTCATCTTCTAATTACAAATTTTAAACTAAATAAAATACTCCTACAATTATCCTACCATTATCTAGAATAAAAAAAATAATAAAAACCCACCCTTATTGTAATACCCTGGTTTAGGGGCTAGGAAATTCAAGTATAATTCAAGTGTTGGAAAGGCTTTGGGGTGTTTTTGGATGTGTTTTAGAGGTCTAAGAATGCTTGGATGAAAATGAAAGGCTTTGGAAAATTTTGGATTTTTAGTGCAAAAAGGGAATCGGGCCAAGGGAGGCCTTAAGAATAATTTTTGTAAATTTTTGGCACAAGAGAGGCTGTGGTAGAGTGGCCTCCGTGCGCTGCTTAAGGGGGCTGGAAGTAGCGCCTTGGAGGGCTTGGGTTCGAGTCCAAGCGACAGCACATGGGTTTTTATTTTTGGGTTTGGGCGTTAGGCCTAGGAAGGCCTTATAAATAAATTTGGGGGCCTTATGGACATGAAAGGCAGGTAACGGAGTGGCTAAGGCGCTAATTGAGAAGGGTCTTTGTGCAGGTCACGGGTTCGAGGGGCTGGAGCTGTATTTGGGCGTTTTTGTTTTGCTTTTTGGTGATGGGCTGAAGAAGGTAGGTGTTAAGAATAATTATTGGGGGTTTTTAGCATAAAAATCAAGGTGGCCCAAGTGGCCTGGGCGCTACCTAGCAGCAGGGTTCCCCCAGGTCCTGTGTTCGAATCCTGGGGGCTGTAGGTGGATTAGTTTTAATTTTTGTTGCTGCCGATTGGGGTGTTGGACAGCACATGGGGAGGGGCTTTAAATGGATAAAGATTAAGATTAATTTTGGTTTTAATTCGGCTGAAGGAGAATTATTAGATTATTCTTTTATTTTTTTTTTTTAGTTGATAAAGGTATAGAATAAGAAGGAAATTTGAATTAGAATAAAAGAGGTTTTGGTGGTTTTGGAATTCGGCTGGAGTGATAAGGGTGGGTTTTGGTTTTTGATAATTATAGGAGTATTTTAATTAGTTTAAAATTTGAGATAATGGTGGCTGATGGATTATTATTATTAATTAGATGAAGTGGGATAATAGTAGAACAATTCAAATTGTTTTTGAATTGAACTAATTCAAATTTAATTTGAATTAGTAGGTGGTGGCCGCATGTTGGCTTCTTCACGTGGGAGTAGTGATCGAATTTTATAAATAGGGGGGAGCATCCTTTTGAATGTTTTTTCTTCTTCTTGCTTCCAGGACCGAAAGTCTTTCTTCCATTCCACCCTCTTGTGCCGATTTTCTTTGTGAAAGATCACCTAGTGCAATTTCCATTTTCCTTGCCTAGTGACCGAAACTTTAAGGTCCCATAAAGGTACTGTTGGTTTTCTTCTTCCCCTTCCCTATTTTGTGCCTTGGCCGAACCCCATCCCTTTCCCAAACTTTTTGCAAAAATCCATAATAACATCTAGTGTTGGCCGAATGCTTCATTTTCATTTGGAAGCCTAGCCGAAACCTTGAGCTTCTCTTTTATTTCACCAAGCTTAAAGCCAAACCTTGTTCACCATTGAGTCTATTTTGGTCGTGATCGAGGCAAACTCCCCTTGAATCTCTTCAAAGCACATAGGTGGTAAGTGTACTCCTGTGATCAATCGATTTATGTACTCCTCCTGAAGTGGCCAAAACCGAATGGTTGGCCTTAGTTTTGGTATGGCCGAATGTCTCTAGGGCCAGGATGATGTTGTGTTTTGTGTTGTTTGTAGTCAGCGCCAAGGAGCTAAGAAGGGTTTCTCTCGAGGTTAGATCATCAGATAAGGTGGTGGGATTTTCGGCAATTCCATAAGACCATTGGTGTTTTGGGATTCAAGTAAAAGGGTCTTTTTAAGGGCAAATCGACAGAAGCAAAGGGAGGCCTTCGGGATCTCAATTTATTTCGGTAAGAATGATTAGTAAGTGATTTAGACTCGTTAATAAGTAAATTATGACTTGTTGATTAATCGTATGGTTCTGATTAAGCGTTTTGATGGAGGCCAATACCAGTCAAGGGGAAAAAGGGAAAACTCCTATCCCGAAGTTTAAGAAAAGAGCCGTCTCGGCAGTTCGGGATTGGCCACCGGGGTGTGGACTTGTAGCAGAAAACGATAGGCAGATAACGGTAGTCTCGCTAAGCGATAGCGTCGAAATCGAGGGTTTAGAGCTTCAGGTTATAAGGTGTGTAACTAACCCACTGTTTCCGGGTTTTATGTGTTAAATGTTTTACTAACAAGTGCAGTAATAAGTGTGCCATGTATACCCTAAAGGGTATAGCGATGATCAGGTTAGTATCGGACCTGTGCAATGTGATTATTTGTTTGTATATGAGTATGTTTATGAATATTAATAAGCATGTGCATGCATTATCATGATTATATTTTATGTGGCATGTGCATGGGTGGGTTATGAAAAGAAGGTACGGGTGTACTTCGAGTACGTGGTTGATGTCAGCTTTGTGCTACATCGTGGATTGGCGCTGACTGAGGTCGCGTTGTGGATCTTTGCGATTTAGTTCGCGTGGTTACCTTGATTGATATCGGCTTTATGCCATATCGTGGCTTGATGGGTTGCTATGTGCTCCATCGTGGATGGCATTGGTTGCCTTTTTGGAGGGAAAAGGAGAGGGTGACTCGATAGTCCCCTGGTGTGTGGTAGGCTGGATAAGGGGGTGTGTAGCGGATGGACCCTAGGTTTGGGTTGGGTATCATGCTGCATTATTTTTGTAATAATATGGAAATGGGCCAAGCCCAGTTGATATGTGGTTTATTGAGAAATGGGCCTAGCCCAGTATTTGTGTATGATTTGAATATGGGCCAAGCCCAGATTGTGGTAATTGTTAAAATGAATATATTATTTATTGCATCTGATAATTGGGATATTATGTGGCTAGCATGTGGGTGGATTTCAGTGGTTAACTTACACACTGAGTCATTATGACTCACCCAATTATTTTCAAACATCGCAGGTGACAGGTTGATCGGACCGGGTTGGAGAGGATGCAAGGTGGCCCATGCAGAAGGAGATTAATTTAATTATCTTTAAGCAATTTTAATACAAAGTGTTTTGGGTTAATTATTTTTTTGTAATAAGGGCCTTATTATTATTATTATTTTTGTTATCACTATTTTTGATATTTTTTTGATATTATGGTTTACTTAAAAGAAATTATTATGTGAAGATGATTTTAATCTTAGCAACTTATTTAATCAAGGTATTTATATATTTTATACTAAAGTTTTAATATGGATTATTTTTAATAACAAAGCTTTATTTATAATTTCAAAAGAAAAGACATGGTTTCCAAAAGTTAATAGAATTTTCAAGTTTTATTCTAAAGTCAAAGATTTCGCAAACGGTTTCCGAAGTGACATAACCAGATCCGGTCAGGACTTGTGGGCCGGGTTTGGGGGTGTTACACTTATCACTCCTTCCAGCCGAATTCAAGAAGAACTAAACAACTCACCCATGTGCCGTCCAATCTTTACCAAGCTGCTGCAAAAAAATAAGGGTGAAATAAAAATAAAACTTCAATTGCACAGCCTTGGATTCGAACCTGGGACCAACTGCTGTACGCCTCCCTCCAAAGCCCCAGGCCACTCGGCCACTTTGATTTTCATGCCATAAAGCCCCAGCATTTATTCTTAAACCCTTTCTACTCAAGCCCATAACCACCAACAAAAATAAAAACGCCAAATGCTTCTCCGGCCCCTCGAAACCGCGACCTCACCCCCTCCAGCGCCTAAGTGGCGCATGAGTGCCACTTTGCCACTAGACTTCCATGTCCATCAATCCTACCCCTTTTATTTTTAAGGCCTACTTAGCCCAGCCCCTTGACGCAAAATTAAAACAAATTGCTGCCCCAGCAGCTCGAACCCTTGCTCACTTAGGCGCCACCTTCCAAAGCCCCCAAGCAGTGCCTCAACGCCACTTTGCCAAAGTCTTTCTTGTACCATAATCATCCAAATAATTTTCTTAAGCCCTCTTAAGCCCAGCTCCATTTCTTAACCCTAAAATTAAAATTTTTCCTAAGCCTTTCCCCTTCAATCCGAGCATTCTTAAACTTCTAAAACACATCCAAAACCCTTCCAACATTTGAATTATACCTAAATTGCCTAGCCCCTAAACCAGGGTGTTACAGATAGGGCTGATTTTGGAAGTTTTGAGGAGGTTGTTGCCTTTGATTTCCTTGATTTCCTTGACCTCCCCACGAAAAATTTGGGTGGTTCCTCCAACCTGGATTGTAAGTATTACTATAAGGATTATTATTGGATCTGAAATTATTACCTATATAGTTCATCTGTTCGTTTTCTGCATCTGGTTGGTAGGGTGGGTACTCAGGATTCGCCACGGTTCCACTTGCGTCGCACTGCATGACTGGATGTGCCTGCGAAGAACACAAACTATCAATCTTTTTATTCATCATCTCTACCTGTGTTGATAGCATGGTTATCGCCTCGAGAGTGTAAACTCCAGCTGATTTTGTTGGTTTCGTCCTTGTAACTTGCCACTGATAATTATTCAGTGACATCTCCTCAATGAACTCTAGGCTACTTCAGGAGTTCTGTTGTTTAGAGTTCCACCGGCGGCTGAATCAATTAGTTGTCTCGTGGAAGGGTTTACACCATTGTAGAAAGTTTGGACTTGCAGCCACAAGGGTAGACCATGGTGTGGACACCTTCTCAAGAGATCTTTGTACCTCTCCCATGCGTCGTATAATGTCTCTAAATCCATCTGTACAAAAGAAGAGATATCATTCCGTAATTTGGCCGTTTTGGCCGGTGGGAAATATTTCAATAAAAACTTTTCGGTCATTTGTTCCCATGTAGTGATTGACCCTCGTGGTAATGAGTTTAACCACTGTTTGGCTTTATTCCTTAATGAAAAAGGGAATAACCGAAGACGTATGGCATCATCAGAAACGCCATTTATTTTGAAGGTATCACAGAACTCAAAAAAATTAGCTATATGCGTGTTTGGATCTTCGTCCTGCAAACCATCAAATTGAACAAATTGTTGAATCATTTGTATTGTGTTAGGCTTTAATTCAAAATTGTTAGCAGCTATAGCAGGCCTAACAATACTTGATTCTGCTCCTGTTAAATGTGGTTTAGCATAATCAAACATAGTACGTGGAGCATTGTTTTCCCCCACATCATATGGTGGTGGATTATTCTCGTCCATCCCTTCAGTAGGATTGGATCTGTTTTCTTGATCTTCCTCTGTGTAATTTAGGGCTCGCCAGATTTCTCTGCGAGTCCTACGAACGGTAGCTTCGATTTCACTATCGTATACCAAAGGTCCTGTCGGGTTCCTTCTAGTCATAAACTAGAGGTACTTGCTAGGAAAAGAAAAAAAAAGAAAATTCAGCAAAAAATTAAAATTTAACCTAAAAAGATAAAAAATAAAAATAAATTGTGAAATAATAAAAATAATGGCTAAAGTAATAAAAATAGAGTTTTCTTAATATTTTAGTTCCCCGGCAAGGGCGCCAAAAACTTGATCGCTGAAATCAGAGCTTTAAAAAATTATAAAACGAATGATCAAACCTGGAAATTAACTCTGACAATGATTAAAGGCAAGTGTACCTATCGTACAATAGTATAGCTTAGGTGTAACACCCCAAACCCGGCCCCAAACACCACGGCCGAATTTAGAATGCTACTGAGGAAAAAGTTTGGAAAGAATTTGACATAAAGGTGAAAACATAATAATTTTTCTCCGTCTTTTATAAAACATTGTATCTTTGAACTTCTAAGTAAAATTATGTTGTTACAAACTTCCGGATTTAAAACTTTAATATAAGTTTTAAGATGTAATTAGCTTTTAAAATAAAACTTTCCCAAATATTAACTCGATCGTCAATCCAACTTAAACATAATAAAAATCCCCGAATACTTTAAGTGGCCTTATTACAATAAATATCTACTCAAAAGTACTAAAAATATAAAGTGCATGGAATAAATAAAAAAAACATCTTCTGCATGGCCACCTCGTATCCGCTCCAGCCCGGTCCAAGATTCATGTATCACCTGTAATGTTTGGAAAAATAGGGTGAGTCAAACTGACTCAGTGTGTAATTAATCCACGGATTTCCACATATGGGCCTAGCCCAAAACCACACCAACCACATATCAGATAATAATGCAAAATGCACCCAACCCAGCCTAGGGTCCATCCTCTACACACCCCCGTATCCAGCCACCACACACCAGGGGATTACTAAATCGACCCTCCAACCTCTACACACCAATTCGGCAATTAATGCCATCCACCAAGTGGTCTAGCCACTGGTCCACGTGATTAAATCACAATAAATCCACAACGTGACCTCAGTCAACGTCAATCCACGATGTAGCTCGTAGCTAGCATCAAACCACGATGAGACACATAGCCATCACCAACCACGATATGGCACAAAGTCGATACCAACCACGATGAGGCACAAAGCCAATCATCAATCCACGTGAGGCTCGCAGCCATCACTAAACCACGTACATAAATGTACACCCTGTCCTTCTTTCTTATATACATATCCCACCCCATGTTTATGCACATACGATAGTGATATGATGAAACAATGCATGAACATGTTAATCAAACATACAGCACATATATACAGTAATAACCACAATTTTATCTGTATTTAACACTGACCTGATTAACGACATACCCATTAAGGGTATCCATCTCATTATTGCCACTGCATTAGTCATCATACTTATAACACATACAAAGGTTTATACATATTCGGGAAATTGCGTATTAATCACACACCTGATAACTCGAAGAATTACACTCTCAATATCGATGCTATCTCTAACCGAAACTACAGCTATCTGCCTACGCTCCTGTTCTGACGCTGGCCCACACCCCGATGGCCAATCCCGTACCGCAGAGACCGATCGCTTCTTAAACTTAGGGGTAGGCACTACCCCTTTTTCTCCTCGACTGGCACCCGCGTCCATCGAAATTCACTTAATCAGAACATTTAGTTAATCGATAACGTTATAATCTAAATATACTAAATCTAAACTCACTGAACACCCTTACCAAAGTGAATCTGAATCCCGAGGGTAACTGCTTAACTTCCAAGCTGCCGAAATCCCTATACAACCCAAGTCAAATTCGGCTTCTACACAAAAAGCTTTTGAAAGTGGTCTTTGGCCAAACACTATCCCCTTACCTTGAGTAGTCGAACCCAAGAGAATCCTTTAGTGCTCCTTCACGCTGGCTACACACAAAAGATACACAATACTATGGCCCTAAGAAGATTCGGCCACCCCCAACAAAAGCTAACCATTTGGTTTCGGCACACCAAATGGGAAAAGAGAAGAACTCGGTTGCTAAAGAGAATAATACTTACCACCAACACGATTGAGATTAGGAAAAGATGATCGACGGCCCTATCCTTAGAGATTGCCAAACGAACAGTCACTACACCCAAATAGATTCGGTTTTAGAGAAATAACAAGAAATGAATGATTTCGGGACAAGTGACGATACAAAAGAGCAACGAAAAGAAGAAGTGAAGGGGATGGAGTGTGATGCGATTTGGCTTGGTGACAAGAGGGAGATTCGGCCTTAACAAAAGAGAAGAGAAGTGATGAAGTTTAGGGAGAATCGACAATGGTGGGTTTTGAGAGAAAGAGGTTTCGGCTAAAACAAATTAAAAAAAAAAAAGAGAATGGCCAAAGATAGGTTCGGTTTTATAGAGTATAAAGAGGAAACAAAAAGAAGCCGAATGTGACCGATTGGCACTCTTGGTAACTTAAAAATTTTGGCACACTACTAAAGAAAGAGAAGAAACCCGAAAAACCCCTTAAGAAATTTCAGCTACTCCCCTCTACCAACATGACCGAAAATTGTCCTCAAAGGTGCCCCTTGGCCGGCCAACTCTCATCCTCATCTCAAATCCCATATTTTTCTCCTAGTTTTCCTCTTCTCCCCTCATTCAAAACATTTGAATGAGTCAACCTTTATCTCTCTCCCCTAGCCGAATTTCAAATGCATTTGACTTAATCAAATGCTCATCCACTTAGTGTCCCAGTGCCGTCCACTACCTCTCCTCCTTGCTGCAAAAATAAAAGCTTTAATTGCTTCCCTTGCTGCTCGAACCTGAGCCCCCTTCTACTGCTTATGGCGTCACTTTCCAAGGCCCTAAGTGGCGCCTCCCTTGCCACTTTGCCAGCTAGATACTTGTGTCTAAATCCTCATACTATTTTTCTTAAGGCATATCCTGCTTAGCTCCACTTCAAGATTTAAAATACAATATTTCCTAAGGCATTCTCCTACATTCTAAAGTTCCCGAAACTCCCAAAACACACTCAAACCACACATAGGCATGCTACCACATACAATTAAGTTAAAATGCATAACCCCTAAATCCCGGATATTACATTAGGCAAGACCGGATTGTCGAACCCAAAGGAACTAAAACTACTAAAACTAACTTTCTTTTTATTATTTAGCCTAAAATAAAGTGAAGTTGCTTTAATAAAATCTAAACTAATTACTAAGCCAAAGACACATGGAACCAACTCAACAAAGGAGTCATTGTCATAGCAAATATGACATGTGGCACCAGTATCAAGCCACCATTCTCTAGATTTGAATCAACCAAGTTGACTTTAGAAATTACAACGCAGAGGTCAAGCTCAAATACTTTATTAGAAATATTTTCCACAACGTTGGCTTCGTTTGTTCTGACCCTTTTTGGAAGCCTACAATCGAATGACTTGTGTCCCATCTTATTGCAATTAAAACATTTTCCTTGGAATTTTGGCTTCTTAAAGACATCGTGATCGCTGGATTTCAGAGTTTTAAATTTATATAAATGAGAATGATAGAACTTGGAAACTAACTCTGACAACGATTGAGGCAAGTGCACCTATCAAACAGTAGTATAGCTTAGGCAAGACCGGATTGTCGAACCCAAAGGAACTAAAACTACTAATACTCACTTTCTCTTTATTATTTAGCCTAAAATAAGTGAAGTTGCTTTAATCTAAATTAACGACTACTAAGCTAAAGACGCAAAGACAAAAAGAACAAATTGGGAAATAACTTGACAAAAAAACTCAGTTGATCACGATGATACCCTCAGTAAGAATCCACCTAGACTTCACTTGTTATCTAACACTGAACCATACGATTTATTCACTTAGTTTGATCCGTAGGACTCCCTAACGTATATTAAACCCACTCTCGAGGCGAATAATGTCTAACCCTAGGTTAATTAGTGGAACTCTAGTTCTCTTATAATAACCCCCTAGAATAGCAATAAATCGATCAATGGATTCTCATATTAGGTTTCACCCTAATCCGACAAAATCTCGTAACCCTATCTCTAGGCGTTTGATCAACTCCGCTTAATTACGCTTTATCTACTCTTAAGCAGGGTCTATTCCTCCTCCACCTAAGCACATCAGATTTGGATTAAGCATGCATAATTAACAACCAACCAACTATTTATCATATAGTTCAGGAAACAATAACAAGATTCATCTAGGTTTCATCCCCTTCAGGTATCTGAGGGTTTTAGTTCATAACAAATAAAGAAAACATCTCAAGAGAAAAGATAAAACAAAACATAAGAAATCCCTAAAACTCCCTGATGGAACTAAAGGAGAAATCCACCATCTTGAGTAGAATTCCGGCTTATTGGGATGGATCAACTGGCTAACTTTGAGTGATTCCCAGAATTCTAACCTTTCCGGCTTGGCTTCTAGGCCTAGCTCGACGCCCCTTCAACGGTGGTACTTAGGGGGTTTTTATAGGCTCTTGGAATGCGATTCTTTCTCCCTAAGTATCCTTTTCTGAATGAAATTGTCTAAGTCCACGACAGGGGCACGGCCATGTCACATGCTCGTGTGACTCGTCTTCAGGTCGTGTTCGGATTTCTAAGTTGAGGCACGACCGTGTAAGTCAGGGTGAGGCCATGTTCTAGATGCATGACAAGGCACGACCGTGTGCTCTTTGGGCCAGGCCGTGTGGATTTCGTGATATGGCCCATTTACTCCGTTTTGGGACCGTTTTGTGTTCTTTTCATCCTCGGGTGCTTTCCTGGGTATAAGACATGAAAAGAAAGGATTAAGAGCACCTTTTTACATAAATTGAGGAATAAGTCATCCAAAAACAAGCTAAATGGTTTTAAAATATGTTATAATTACAGTTTATCACCTTTCTTGATCTAAATATAATCAAAATTAACTTATTTAATAATCTCTCTATTCAATCTAGTCCAAAATACACATTAAGATAAATTTACACTTTTGCCCCTAACATTTTTCAACATTTTTACAATTTAGTCCTTATTTCATAAAATTATAAATTCATGCAATTCAATTAAAACCCATGCTAGCCGAATTTCAATTGGGTCCCTAGCAGTCCATATTTTTCATTTTTTTCACAATTTAACCACAAAAATTACACATTTCACAATTTAATCCCTAATTAGACATTTCACTAAAAATCACTTAGCAAATGTTGTTTACATAAAAACAAGCATGCATTTTCTATTATCAAACATCAAAATATACCAACATTCATCAATTGAAAAACCCTAAACCTTTAACAGTTTTACAAAATAGTCCCTGAGCTAGCTAGAGTAAGCTGCAACGATCTCAAAAACATAGAAATAATTAAAAACCGAGTCAAAATCACTTACCAATTAAGCAATGCAATGACTGAACCCTAAATAGCTTCCATGGACATTTTCCTTTCTTATTTTCGGTGGAAGAAGATGAAATGAAGAGGAAATTTGACTTGTTTTTACTTAATTTGCTTTTTATTATTGAATTACAAATATAACCTTTATAATAAAACATTAAAATCACTTAAATGATGTCCAAGAATTTCCACTCATATTATCAATGGGCTAATTTAAAAATAAATCCCTTAACTATTTAATTTCATAGCTATTTAATACCTTTAACTATTAGAACATAAGTTTTACACTTTATGCGATTTAGTCATTTTTATCAAATTAAACACTCAAACGATAAAATTTCTTAATGAAACTTTCACACAATTATTCTATCATACTGTAGACATTAAAATAATAATAAAATAATTGTTTAGACCATGGATTTGTGGTCCTGAAACCACTGTTCTCATTTGACTAAAAACGGGCTGTTACATTAATATTGTTAATTGAATGTTTGTATGAATAATAGAATAATTTGTGCCTTATCAATATCTTGTATGATTCAATTGATAAATTGATTAATTGGCTAAGTAAATAATCATATAAGATTAAGTATTTATTTTAGAGTATTTAGTATACTAGGAAGTAACGCCCCTAAAATAAGATCTAGACAGGTGAGACCGAAAGGGTATCCTGTTGAGTAAAGGTCATTCCTAGATGTGAGACCAAGAGGGTGTCTTAGGTGGTAATCCCTAGTGATGATGAGACCAAGATGGTATTTGAAGCTAAGGGTGGTAAGTACTGAAATTAAGGGTAATTTTTGGTTTAGTGAATAATTAGGGATTCAATTAATTCTAGGCTAATAGCTCTCATTGTCGAAACTAGGAATAGGCAAACCCGAATAACTTAGGATTAGATTTAGTCTTAGTTGATTTAATTAGTTTTATTATTATCTTAAATTGGAATTAAAACTACTAATTTGTAACGCTATCATATTAGTAATTATTTTTGGTAATTGATTTAAGAGTGATTTTCTCCAATATGCAATCCCTTGGGTATGATCCTTATAATACTAACCCAGTATTCTGTTGTAACACATCTATATTACAATTTGACATGTATGCTTGCAAATATCGCACTTAATTTTTTTCTTTCTATTTTTTCAGCACATACACTCTCGACATTCGCTAGTTGGGAGACGACTATTTATCTTATTCAATAAAGTGGACTATTCGCTAAGAAAAAAAGAATTATAACATTAAAATAAAATATTGTTTTTTATTCATTTTATTTTTTCTTAAAAATTTAATAGAGGACTGTAGTGCACCCTTTTTGGATGTCGAATGATGAGAGTTGATCCACTAATCGACTTGAGGCGTTGATTGATGCGGGACGAGGCAGTGGCCAAAGCTTGGGTCTTTGATACACCTATGAAGATGGCATTGCCTTGATTGTGAGATCTAATGATAAACCGTAATATGAACATATTTTAATCCCACATTTAGCATACTTTTGGATGATTTAAGCCTTGAATTGTGGAATTCGGTGCTCTTAATCCTTTATTTTCATGTTTTATACTCGGGAGAGAATCGGAGGATGAAAAAAATAAGAAACAGGCCTAAAACGGAGTAAATGGGCCAAATCACAAAATCGACACGGCCTGGGCCCAAGACCACACAGCCGTGCCTCATCAATAGACCCGAACACGGCCTGGCCATGACTTACATGGGCATGTGCCATGGGTGTGTCCCTGAGTGATAAAGAAGAGTTTCACTTGGATTAAGGTACTTAGAGGAAAAGAAAGCCATTCCAAAAGCCTATATAAACACCCTAGAGGCCAACCTTCAGGGGGCGTCCAGTTAGGCCGAAGAGCCGAGCCAGAGAGGCCAGAATTGTGGGATTTACTCGAAGAAAGCCAGTTGATTCATCTCAAGAAGCCAGAGTTATACTTAAGACGGAAGATCTTCTCGTCAATTCCTTCAGGGGGTTTTAGGGTTTTTCTTATGATTTGTTTTATATTTTCTTATGAGATGTATTCTTTTATGATTATGAACTAAACCCTCAAATACCTGAGGGGGATGAAACCTAAGAAGGATCTTGTTATTGTTTTCTGAACTATATGATAAATACTTGATTTGTTCTTAATTATGTGTTCTTAATTCTTGTTTTGATATTTCAGAATATTGATTCAAGTGTTGATGTGCTTAGGAAGAGGAGGAACAGACCCTGTCTAAGAGTATATCTAGCATAGCTAAGCGGAGTTGATCGCAACCCTAGAGATAGGATGACAAAAATATGCCGGATTAGGGTCAAACCTAATATGGGAGTCCAGAGAGTGAGTTAATGCAATTCTAAGGGTTTTAATTAGAAAGAGATTTCAATTAATCAACCTAGGGTTAGACGTTAGTAGCCTCGAGAGAGGTATTAATATACATTAGGGAATCCTACGGATCAAGTCAAGTGAATAAATCGTCTGGTTCAGAGTTAAATAACAAGTGAAGTCTAGGTGGATTCTTCCTCGGGTATTGTCTCAATCAATTGGTTTTTCCCACAAGTATTTTCCCCAATTCATTCTCTTTGTCTTCGCATCTTTAGCTTAATTGTTAGTTAATTTTAGATTAATTAATAATTCCCTTAATTCTTAGGCTAAATAATAAAAAAAAAGATAGTATTACTACTTTTGGTTCCTTTGGGTTTGACAATCCGGTCTTGCCACTAGCTATACTACTGTTCGATAGGTGCGCTTGCCTCAATTGTTGTCATAGTTAGTTTCTAGGCTCGATCATTCTATTTATAAATTTTTACGACTCTGACATAACGGTCAAGTTTTTGGCGCCGTTGCCGGGGAACTAAAATATTAAGAACGCTTAATTTTTATTACTTTAGCCTTTTTTTTTATTTTTGCAAGCTACTTTTATTTTTATTTTGCTTTTAACTTTGCTAATTTTCCTTTTTTTATTTGTTCTTAAGCAGGCACCTCTAGTTTATGACTAGAAGGAACCCGACAGGACCCCTAATTTACGATAGTGATATTGAAGGTACTGTTCACAGAAATCGTAGAGAAATAGGGAGAAACTTAAATTACATATAAGAAGAGTAAGAAGACGAAATTAACACTACTGAAGAGATGGCTGAGAATAATCTGCTACCTCCAGAGGCGGCTGAACATCATGCTCTTCGAACTATGTATGATTATGCTAAACCTAATTTAACAGGAACTGAATCAAGTATTGTTAGACCTGCTATTGCTGTAAATAATTTTGAACTGAAACCTAACACTATTCAGATGATACAGCAATTTGTTCAGTTTGATGGTTTGCAGGATGAAAATCCAAACAATCACTTGGCAAATTTCCTAGAATTTTGCGATACCTTCAAAATAAATGGCGTTTCTGATGATGCCATCGGTCTTCAGTTATTTCCCTTTTCTTTGAGGAATAAAGCTAAACAGTGGTTGCATTCTCTTCCATGAGGATCAATCACTACATGGGAACAAATGACTGAAAATTTTTATTAAAATATTTTCCACCGGCTAAATCGGTCAAGTTAAGGAATGATATCTCTTCTTTTGTGAAGATGGATTTAGAAACACTTTATGATGCATGGGAGAGATATAAAGATCTATTGAGAAAGTTCCCACACCATAGATTACCCTTATGGCTACAGGTCCAAACTTTTTATAATGGTGTGAACCCCTCAACCAGGCAATTAATTGATTCAGCCGCCGGTGGAACCTTGAATAATAAAACACCTGAGGCTGCTTATGAATTCATTGAAGAGATGTCACTGAATAACTATCAGTGGCAAGTCACAAGGACAAAGCCAACAAAAGCAGCTAGTGTTTTCAACCTCGATGCAGTAACCATGCTATCAAACCAGTTAGAACTAATGAACAAAAAGATTGATAGTTTATGTGATTCTTTACAGATACAGTGCAATACGAATGGAGGTTGGAGGAACAACACAGATTATCCACCTTACAACCCGAGCGCTGAAAACGAACAAGTTCACTATATGAGTAACAATTTTATACCTCAAAATAACCCTTATAGTAATACTTACAATTTAGGTTGGAGGAACCAGTCAAATTTCTCGTGGGGTAGTCAAAGAAACCAAAGACAACAATCCTACCCACAAGAAAAGAAGCCAAACCTTGAAGAAATGCTGACAAAATTCATAGAAGTGTCAGAAATCCATCTCCAAAATACTGAAACAATATTGAACAATCAGCAAGCATCAATCCAAGGGCTTAAGGATCAAATTGGACAACTAACTAAGTTAGTTTCTAAAAGGCAACTAGAAGGTTTACCTAGGGAAAAAGAGCAAGTGAAAGTAGTTACACTAAGAAGTGGAAAGGAATTGATTGAAACAACGAAGAAGTTACCACATGAAACAGATAAGGCAAAAGATGAGGAAGTTGAGAATGTAACGCCGGTACGCGAAGAACGTAAACCACCAATCCCATATTCGGCAAAGTTGAAGAAAGACCGATTAGATGCACAATACGGTAAATTTCTTGAACTTTTTAAATAGTTACATATTAACTTACCTTTTATTTGAAGCTATCTCATAGATGCCGACGTATGCAAAATTCCTAAAAGAGCTTCTAACAAATAAAAGGAAATTTGAAGAAATATCAACAGTGGAACTTAATGAAGAATGTTCAGCTATCATCCAAAACAAGCTACCAACCAAATTAAAAGATCCAGGAAGTTTCACTATTCCCTGTTTAATTGGCAGTTTACATATTAAGAAAGCACTAGCTGATCTAGGCGCTAGTATTAATTTAATGCCTTATAAAATGTTTAAGCAACTTGATCTTGGGGAACCAAAACCCACTAGGATAAGCATTCAATTTGCTGACAGATCTATTAAATATCGTAGAGGAGTTATTGAAGATATTCTGGTAAAAGTTGATAAATTTATAGTCCCTGTTGATTTTGTTGTGCTTGACATGGATGAAGACATTAAGGTACCTTTAGTTTTGGGGCGCCCTTTTTTAGCTACTGCTAGAGTGTTATTGATGTAGGTGATGGTAAACTCGCATTAAGGGTAGGCGACGAGGAAATTATTTTCCAAATTTACGATGCTATGCGGTATTCTAGAGAACAAGATGATTCCTGTTATTTTATTGATGCCATTGATCATTTTGTTCAAGATTCTTTGCAGGAAATCATACATGACGACATGATGGAACTGTGTCTTGCTCAAGGTGAAGGGGAAGATGATGATTCCAATGAATTGAATTCTAATACATCTACCTCTAGACAAAAGAAAAAGGAGGACATTGAAATCAACGACGAATTTGAACAAAAACCTTCTATTGATGAGCCACCAAAATTGGAATTAAAACAGTTGACAAAACACTTAGAATATGCATTCTTCGGGGATAATTCTATGCTACCAGTAATTATCTCTTCAGAACTGGAACCCGAAGAGGAAGACGAGTTGCTAAAAGTACTAAGAGAACATAAAAGAGCCATAGCTTGGAAAATTTCTAACGTTAAAGGAATAAACCCATCGTTTTGCACCCACAAAATTTTAATGGAAGATGAGTATAAACCATGTGTGCAACCTCAAAGATGATTAAATCCCAATGTGAAAGAAGTTGTTAAGGCTGAGGTAATTAAACTCCTAGATGCTGGAATAGTTTATCCTATTTTTGACAGTACTTGGGTAAGTCCTGTGCAGGTCGTTCCAAAGAAAGGAGGCATGACTGTTGTAGCCAACGAAAAGAATGAATTAATTCCTACAAGAACAGTCATAGGTTGGAGAGTCTGTATTAACTATAGAAAGTTGAACGACGCCACCAGAAAAGACCACTTCCCTTTGCCCTTTATTGATCAGATGTTGGAAAGATTATTTGGGCATATGTATTACTACTTCTTGGACGGACTCTCCGACTATTTCCAAATTCCAATAGCCCCTGAGGATCAATAAAAGACAACATTCACATGTCCATACGGTATGTTTGCTTATCGTAGAATGCCTTTTGGATTATGTAATGCTCCTGCTACTTTTCAGCGCTGCATGTTGACTATCTTTGATGAACTTGTGGAAGATATTATGGAGGTATTTATGGATGATTTTTCAGTATTTGGTAATTCTTTTCATCTTTGCCTTAAAAATCTAAAACGAGTTCTAATGAGATGTGAGGAAACGAACCTTGTTTTAAATTGGGAAAAGTGTCACTTTATGGTTCGAGAAGGGATTGTGTTAGGACATAAAATTTCTAGTAAAGGGATTAAGGTAGACAAAGCAAGGGTCGAAACCATAGAAAAATTACCTCCTCCTAGTTCGGTTAAGGCTATTAGAAGTTTTTTAGGACATGCTGGATTTTATAGAAGATTTATTAAGGATTTTTCTAAAATAGCTAAGCCTTTAACGAAATTACTAGAAAAAGATGTACCTTTCAATTTTGATCAGGAATGTTTAGATGCATTTAATATCCTCAAAGATAAATTAATAAATGCTCCAATTATAATTGCACCTGATTGGAATTTACCCTTTGAACTAATGTGTGATGCGAGTGATTTTGCAGTAGGTGCAATTTTGGGACAGCGGAGAGACAAACACTTTTAGCCGATCTATTACGCTAGCAAGACATTAACGGCTGCACAAGAAAATTACACCACCACAGAAAAAGAATTGCTAACTGTGGTTTTTGCATTTGATAAATGTAGACAGTATTTGATATTATCTAAAGTTGTCGTTTACACTGACCATTCAGCTCTTCGTTATCTTTTAATTAAATCTGATGCAAAACCTCGACTCATAAGATGGATTTTACTCTTACAGGAATTTGACTTAGAAATTCAGGATAAGAAAGGAGCTGAAAATCTTGCAGCAGATCATCTTTCTAGGCTTGAAAATCTATATATTGAAAAACTAGATGAGAATGAAATAAATGACTCGTTTCCTGAAGAACAACTATTTGCTATATCTAACTTCGAGGTACCTTGGTTCGCAGACATTGCAAATTACTTAGCTCTCACAGACATTGCAAATTACTTAGTTGCTAACATCCTACCAAAAAGGTTAACACATCATCAAAAGAAGCGATTCTTTGCTGATGCGAAAAACTATTTTTGGGAGGATCTTTTTCTTTTCCGTATATGTGCAGATCAAGTAATTTGGAGATGTGTTACAAAGGCAGAAGCAAGCAAAATCCTAGAACATTGCCACTCAAGACCTTCAGGAGGACATTACAGCGGGATTAAGACAACACATAAAATGCTCGAATCAGGTTTTTGTTGGCCAACCCTGTTTAAAGATGCCAACATGTATGTTGCTTTATGTGATAAATGCCAAAGGACAGGTAATATCTCTAAACGTGATGAAACGCCTCAAACGTATATGCTATCATGTGAAATATTTTATGTATGTGGTATTGACTTTATGGGTCCATTTCCTAGTTCATTTGGAAATAAATACATCTTAGTAGTAGTAGATTACATGTCAAAATGGGTGGAAGCTCAAGCTTTACCTACTAACGATGCTAGAGTAGTAGTGAGGTTTCTTAAGAAACTTTTCTCTCGATTCGGAACACCCAAAACAATTATTAGTGATAGGGGTACTCACTTTTGTAATACTCAATTTGATAAAGTCTTAAAAAAATATGGAGTACACCACAAGACAGCTACCCCTTATCACCCTCAAATCAGTGGACAAGTAAAAGTAGCAAATCGAGAGCTTAAGCGTATTCTAAAGAAAACAGTTGAATCAAACAGGAAAGACTGGGCATTAAAAGTAGACGATGCTTTATGGGCCTATAGAACAGCGTTTAAAACTCCCATAGGAACATCCCCATACAAACTTGTCTATAGAAAAAGTTGTCATCTACCATTTGAGTTAGAGCACAAAGCTTTTTGGGCTATAAAATTCTTAAATTACGATCTTAAAACCGTAAGTGAGAAGAGGATGATGCAGTTGAACAAGCTAGATGAATGGCGAGCTAATGCCTATGAGAACTCACGATTATATACGGAGGCAACAAAGCGACGTCATGATGCTCGTTTAAAGCAATCAAAGCAATTCGAAGTAGGAGGCTTAGTCCTGTTGTACAATTCAAGGCTCAAATTGTTTCCTGGAAAGCTGAAATCAAGATGGTCAGGTCCATTAATGATCAAAACCATTTTTCCCTATGGCGCAATCGAGGTAACTCATCCAACTCGTGGCACATTCAAGGTAAATGGTCAGCGACTGAAAATTTATAATGGTGAAGATTTTAGGGATATGAGAGAGGAGCTTCGGCTCCATGAACCTTCATTTAGAAATGAAAACAGGGTGAGTCTAGCTTAAGACTTTAAACGAGCACTTCTCAGGAGGCAACCCGAGCACTAACTTCGCTAAAGTCATATTTTAGATTTCTAGCATCTAACTACAAACTAATCAATTCAGTGAAGTGCAGGTTTCTCCACCACACAGCCATGCACACGGGCATGGCCGTGGCCGTGTGAACACCACGAACAGGTACATGGGCGTGGCAAAGATGGTGTAAAAACAGGAAAAAAATTTTCCCCAAGCCACGGGCTCCGACTAAATGACACGACCGTGCGACGAGGCCGTGGTCGAAACTGACTAATTGACACGGGCGTGTGACATGCCTGTGCATCCAACCCGTGGTTGATTCTGAGTAAACGACACGGGCGTGAAACACACCCGTGCTCTAAGGCCGTGGTTGAAACTGACTTACGAACACGAGTGTATGACAATAGAAACGAGTGTGGGAGAAGTGAACAAGGCTAGGCACGCCCGTGCGATACGGGCATGGAACACAACATATGCACGCTAGACCCCTGAACATTCGAAACACACGGGCTAAAAACAATTTACACGGGCGTGTGACACGCCCGTGTACCCTTATTTCTATATAAACCCCTCACTATTCATCATCTTTTTCCCTAAATTCATCCCCCAAACCCTAGCCGTTTTCTTTTTTCTCCCCTTCCCTGTGTCTGACCACCATCCCCCTCCTTCCCTTCTTCCTTCTCCTTCTCTATTTTCCTTTTCTATTCCTCATTAAGACGTAGTCCATGCCCGTGTAAGGATAACACACCCGTGTGTGTTATTGTTATTGTTTTATGATTATGAACTAAACCCTCAAATACCTGAGGGGGATGAAACCTAAGACGGATCTTGTTATTGTTTTCTGAACTATATGATAAATACTTGATTTGTTCTTAATTATGCGTTCTTAATTCTTGTTTTGATATTTCAGAATATTGATTCAAGTGTTGATGTGCTTAGGCAGAGGAGGAATAGACCCTGTCTAAGAGTAGATCTAGTATAGTTAAGCGGAGTTATCGCAACCCTAGAGATAGGATGACAAAAATCTGCCGGATTAGGGTGAAACCTAATATGGGAGTCCATAGAGCGAGTTAATGCAATTCTAGGGGTTTTAATTAGAAAGAGATTTCAATTAATCAACCTAAGGTTAGACATTATTAGCCTCGAGAGAGGTATTAATATACATTAGGGAATCCTACGGATCAAGTCAAGTGAATAAATCGTCTGGTTCAGAGTTAAATAACAAGTGAAGTCTAGGTGGATTCTTCCTCGGGTATTGTCTCAACCAATTGGTTTTTCCCACATGTATTTTCCCCAATTCATTCTCTTTGTCTTCGCATCTTTAGCTTAATTGTTAGTTAATTTTAGATTAATTAATAATTCCCTTAATTCTTAGGCTAAATAATAAAAAGAAAGTTAGTATTAGTACTTTTGGTTCCTTTCGGTTTGACAATCCGGTCTTGCCATTAGCTATACTACTGTTCGATAGGTGCGCTTGCCTCAATCGTTGTCATAGTTAGTTTCTAGGCTCGATCATTCTTTTTATAAATTTTTAAGACTCTGACATAACGATCATCTAACACACATCATCTTAATGTGTTTTGAGACTAACATGCTCTAGTTGAAGGCGCTCCTTTCCATGAACCCAATATGGCTCTTACCAGAGAAAAGAGACAAAGTGCGATAATAAAATCAAGCATATACACTCCAAGCCCAAAATTAAACTTGTTGAGGGGATCTGTCGATCTTGAAAGGATGACGCTTCGAAAGCTTCTCTTCAGGAGGTCAAAGTCACCTCAATGAAAAGGTAAAGTATTGAATTTAAAATTAATTGAGTAAACGAAGAGTCATTTTCAATGTACAATCTTATGAAATTTAAATTCCTCAATAGGGTTATAAGGTAAGCCTATGTACTTTGCTTCTCATTAACAAAATTTCTATTTGGATGAGAAAAAAATAATTTAATGATATTTACAAAAATTATATGTTTTTTGTTATTCAGTATATACTTTAATAAAACTCTTGACTGAGTTGGAGTTACAAATTAATCTGGTATCAACACGGTTAGGAAATGAAAAATATACTCTTTTATTAAATAAGTACCATTATTATTTTGATGATCTTTTGTCTTTTCATACTCTTATATAATTTTTAAATAAAAGACCTCAAATTAAATAACTTACATTTTAATTTTTTGTTTGTTTGATTTTGATAGCTTATTTTGGTTTATGACTAGAGGAAACTCATTGGAACCGATAGTTTCTGATAGTGAGATTGAGAAAATTGCTCACCAAAATCAAAGAGAAGTTAGAGAACCAAGTCAACGTCAGTATATTTTAATAGACGATTAAGAGAAAAAGGATATTACTGTGGAGATGGAAAATAATCAGTAGCCTCCTGCACCTCATACTCTGTGTAATATGTATGATTATACTAAGTGATCTACTGTAATTCGGTGTAGCAGATTAGATTAGTTTTTGCACTTAAGGAGCCTGAATACAAGCATTTCTATTATATTTTAATTTTCTTTAGTTTTACTTATATCTAATAAAATATGCGAATTGAGTCTTTTATTGACCTTAAGGGCCGAATGAGGCCTAAGGGAGAGCTAACATACTTTGTAAGTGTGCAGGAGACCATTAGAAGGCATTTTAAGTAGATACTGGACGCTATGTCGCAACCCAGGAGGCTCGATGTCACAACATGGAGGGCAGAATGGAGAAAGTACGAAACTACCTTCAATGTCACGACGTCATGACACTGACTAAGGCTGTCGCGACATACCCCTGAAGACATCCCAATGAGAAGCATATTGACTTCTATGTCGCAACACAATTCCTGATGTGTCATGACATCGACTCTAGGACGAAAACTAAACACGAAGTAGGGGTATTTTGGTCCACATAGTCAAACTTAAAGCTCGGGAACGTCAGCTAACCTAGGGTTAAGGACGACGACCACCTAAAGGCTATAAATAGGCTCTTTTGGCACATGTTATGGACACCTTTCCATTAACCTACTATTTTTCTTTAGATTTAGTTTCGTTTTCTATCTTTCTTAGGTTTTCTAGAGTTTAGTTTATTTGTTCGTTGTTTTCTTTCAAGAGATTTGATTTGTAAAGATATCACCTTCTGTGGATTTGTGTTATTATTTATATAAATTAGGCTTTCTTAAACTCCCCACTTCGATTCATTCACCATGTTTTATTCTTCCTTCTATTCATATTGTTTATGAAAGTCATAAGGAACTAATCCTTCTATGGGGAATTAGCGAGTGAATGCATGATCTATTAACTCTTTTATAGGGTTACTCAACGGATCAATTGTTTGGGAAAGGAAGAGCATGAAACAAACCCTAGGCCTTACAACCCCAGAAAGCCATCAAGGTGGGAATTAACCCAAAATTGGTATTGCCTATCCGTGAACACCTTCACCTCAAACTAGTCTGGACTGTAAGGTTAGAAGATAAGTACTCCTTGCTGACTCGTTAGGTTAGTTGAAGATCAGGGGATCTTGTTATGATAGCGACTAGTTGGTTGATGAGGAATCCAAAACAACAGTTGATTGGGATTGCCAAAGCAAGTTAATCACCTATCATCAGATTTGATTCCTTCTACTTTTCTCTTTTGAAATTTAGTTTTCTTTTATGTTTATTTTGTTTTATTATTAGTACTATAAAAATTCCCACAAATCTCTTATTTACATTTTCATATTGTAACTTAATTAAAGTATTAATTAGATCTTTTAGTGTGTATGTAACACCTCTATCTCGAATCCGTTGCTGGATTAAGGTTAGGAGCATTACCAGACATATCGGAAACGTTCACAGACAAAATCATACATTCAATCAACATTCTCAGACATAATGTCCCTTAAACGGGTCATCGAGACTTAAGCATGCTTACAATTTGAGTCGGGACTAAATCGAAACACATAGAGAATTCTCGAAAAATTTAAAACTTTACTAAACTACAGGGGAGGCACGCCCGTGGGAGGAGACCGTGTGCCCTCCACGGCTTCTAGACACCCCCGTGTATCCATCTGTGTCTATATACTGACTATACCAACACGGTCATTAGGCACGCCCGTGTGCCATGGCCGTGTACTACAAGGTCATATACTGACTTCCCCACCACGGCCACCAAGCACGCCCGCATTTTGGCCGTGTACTTTTTAGTTAGCTACTAACTTGCACACCACGGCCAGATGACACACCCGTGTCGAGGCCGTGTGATGCTAAACTGCATCCTACAATTCACCCACGGTCGTTAGGCACGCCCGTGTGCCACAACCGTGTGACATTATAGGCCATTTACAAGGCCAAAATGCCACCCATAAGGGTCAAACCTACAGGCCATATTTAACAAGATATCTCATGCACATTTAACCATCAAAACATACTAAAATAATCAACCAATTCATGCATATTTGCCAACTAAGGTAATCACACTACAAACCATTCACACCAATTCCAAACATACCAATTTGCATGACTAAATCTAAATTATCCCAAGCTCCTTTCATCAACCATTTCATATATCAGCTAATCATGCCAAAACGACTTCACATATCACTCATTAGGGCATATTACCAAAACATAATTAGCCAAATCACATGGCTAAGTTCATTATACAACTTATACCAAAACTAGCCTATACATGCCATATTGAGCTATATACATTTTCAAAGTGTACCAAAATAAGTTTTAGTAGTGTGATGATGATCCGTGACGGTCCCGAGCGTATCAGTAGCTTTGACGACCTACAGAACAAAGAAAACACATACAGAGAGTAAGCTTTCCAAAAGCTTAGTAAGTCAATACACAAATAAACTTGATATGTAAAGCATGTAAGCATATAACCACATTGGCATAGTTCTTCTACAAGGTAAATTTCTCACATTTATACTTTGATTCATATTCTTGGCCAAATTGCCACATTTATCAATTCAAGAATCACAAACACATAGTTTTCATATATGCTTTCATGTAATGTATTTCCAATCCATCATAGTAAAACACTTAGTCCCTTACCTTATTTACACATTTGGTGTATAATCAACGTACCTGAATCGAACATTCATTTACTTAATCTATCAAAGCTCGGATTTGTCATTCATATTTCATACTTGCTCGTTGAATCATAAGGAATCCAATAGGATACTTTAAAAGCTCGGAATAGTAGTACAATGCCATCGTCCCAGACGAGGTCTTACGTGCACTTAGATATCGATGCCACTGTCCCGGATAGGGTCTTACACAAATCAGAATGATGCCAATGTCCCAGACATGGTCTTACACGTAAAGATCATAATGATGCCAACGTCCTAGACGTGGTCTTATACGTAAAGCTTATATTGATGCCAACGTCCCAGACATGGTCTTACACATAATCAGATATCGATGCCACTGTTCCGGACAGGGTCTTACACGAATCTCAAATCAATGCCAACATCCCAGACGTGGTCTTACATGATGAAACAGAACAGATATCTATGTCATGACATAGTTAAACCTATCTATTCTTGATTCGTACGGGACTTCTCAAACGTTGTCATATATCGACCTTATCTCGGAATTCATATGCATAACATCATATAGATGTTCATTATCCACAATAAACATGAGAACATTTACAATTTCATAAAATTGCGTTTATTTTCATAGTGACTTAGCTCGGATTCGGTTTATCAGAATAGAAACCGCAACTCGTTTACTTTCGCTTTCCCGTGATCTAAATTCGTTTTCCTCGGTTCTTGATCTAAACATATTCAGAATTAACCCTTTTATTCACTAGTTCATTCAATTCAATCCAAAGACATACATTTAGGGCTATTTGCAATTTAGCCCTCACATTTGCACATTTTATCAATCTAGTCCATTTTTCATAAAACACCAAATTCACAAAATCCACCCATGTTCATGCTTAGCTGAATATCCCTAGGGACTATACAAGTCCAAATATTTCATCAAATTCACAAATTAGTCCTCCAAAATAATATTTTCTCAATTTAGTCCTATTTAGCTAAATTCAACAAAACTTCAAGAACAAAACATGTTCATTAAGCTTAGATATTTCATTTAACACCATAAAACATCACAAAACTCAACATATGAACAATGGCATAACTCACAAACATCATCAATTCACAAAATTGAGACATGGGTTTGATAGTAGAAGAAGCAACGAATTGCAAAAACGTAGAAATTATCGAAAATCGAAGTCAAAGCTTACCTTAATTAAGCTCAAACCTAGCCGAAACCTTGTTTTCTTCTTCTTTTCTTTTTCTTTTTGATATTCGGCCAAAGATAAAGAAATATGGCTTTATTTTTTTTATAATTTGTCTTATAAAATAGCTTATAATATAATAAGGTTCCTATTAACTTGTAACACCCCAAACCCGGCCCATACGTTTCGACCAGAACTGGTATGCTACGGGTTGTACATTGAAAACTTTTGCTAAGTTGGTTTTAGAAAATCATAAGTTATTAGGCAATATTTGAATAAATAAGTGACATTTGAAAAAGAAACCTTGTATTATTATTATTTGGTATAAATAAACCCCTGACATAAATTCATAAGTTACAAATATCAAAAAAAACTACTTAGGTGAGTATAAACTATGGGGCCTTATTACCTAAATATTCCCAAAATAAAACTTAAAGGAAAAACCAAAAATAATCTATAGAAATAAAAACTTGATGGCCCCTCGAGTCCGTCTCGGCTCCCATGTCCACGATCTACTGCTCATCTGAAAAGTTAGGGAAAAATAATAGGGTGAGTCACCAAGACTCAGTGTGTAAATCCCGAAAACACATAAAAGGCATGGGCCCACAAACACATTATGAGCCGTGGCCCATACACGATGGCAACAATCATAATCACATGATAGATAATAAATGATGCAAAGCCCAACCCATCCTAGAATTCCATCCTCTACACACCAACCCGTACCAACCATCACACCTTGGGGATTTCTACAATCAGCCCACCAACCGCTACACACCATATTGACAGTCATACTGCCTACTCCTTATCAATCAGGAATTTTTAACGTGGTTTTCTACCACCGATCACCAAGTGACCTAACAAATCATTACGTGGGTTTTCTACCACCGATCATCAAGTGACCTAACATTTCATTACGTGGGTTTTCTACCACCGATCACCATGTGACCAATCATGCTCTTCCCCTTTCCATATCAAACCCATCCCATGCATACATTCATGCAAAATTAAGCAATATACTACCTAAGAGATTTCAGTCTTTCACATACATTGATACACATAGAGAAGTTTCTATGGCACATACCTGGCATCCTTTGCCTACCCTTTCTGGGTAACCCGACTGTTCATACAGCCTATTTTTCGGCTTTTAACCATCACATATATATACATACAGATTATTAGTGTGTTTAGAGATCTACACACGACAGTTCATACAGCCTCATTTTTCGGCTTTTCAGCCCCTAACAGGTATAATACAAAATAAAACTTATGTGATAAGGATCTACACACCTGATTACCGTTAGAACGAAACTTTCTAAGTCAACGCTATCTATAGCCAACATAGCTGCTATCTGCTCTATGTGTTGTTCAGAGGCTTGAAATCTCGAAAAGTGATATGAGATTCAGGAACTAGTGTTTCCGGCTTTTAGATCTAAGAGATCTTACTAGAGAAGATTTGGCTACTCCCAGAGGATTCTGGCTTTCTAAGAGAAGATGATTCGAAAAAATCTATAGAGATTCGACTTTTAGAAGAAAGAAGAGAAAAGAATAATGGAGTTTTCGGCTTTTAAAAGAAAGAAGAGAAAAGAATAATGGAGTTTTCGGCTTTTAGAAGAAAGAAGAGAAAAGAACAATGGAGTTTCAGCTTTTGAATCAAAGTGAAGATGAGGGAATAGGGTTAGGAATTTCGACTTCTACTCAAAGGAGAAGAGAAAGAAAAGATGGAAACCCTAAATGCCGAAAAATAAAGAAGAGAACCCTCCCTATTTATAGAAATTTCGGCACTTACCTATGAAAAATCGAAAGTGCCCTTCCTGATAACTAAAAATTAAGCAAATAAAAAGGGAAAATTCGGCACCCCTTTGCCATAAAGAAACTGATTTCTTCCCTCCTCTAGGTGATGGAATTTCGGCCAACACCTAGCCTTGCAGATAGCTCCTATCTTTTCTCTTTTTATCTTCCATATTATCAACTATAATATCTACATTATCCCATTCACATAAATCCTCCTATTTTTGAGCCTTGTTGCCATCCACTCCACCTAACCCTAATGCCAAAAATTAGCTAACTTAAATTAAAATAATTAGGCTCCATGAAACTTAAATTTGGGCCCCTTACTCCCTTGTGTGGCGTCACCTCCTAATATTGGGCCACAAGCCCACTTTGGTATTTTAAACACAGATACTACCTTTTAAACCCTATAATGCCCAAACAGATAATTTTAATCAAGGCCTCTACCTAAGCCTGAGCCCAATTTGGACCCCTAACACTTAGATTAACACATTAAACATATCCACCCATTAAACGCATAGGCCCAAAAATTCAGGATGTTACATAACTAATAAACAAATAACATATAAAAGCATATATATCATTTTATGCCGTCCACTATCAAAGAAAATAAGCAAATTGCCATATAAGGCCTCCAACATTACAAAGCCACAACACTTAGGTACTTTAACAAATAGCAAGCAACTTTCACATTTAATACAATTTAATCCTTTTGTCAAATTAAACACACAAACAAACAATTTAACTTACGGAAATTTAGCACATGCTTAATCACATATCAACAGTACAGAAAATAATATTAAAATGTTATTCGGACTAGCATTCGTGGTCCCGAAACCACTGTTTCGACTAGGGTATAAACCGGACTGTTATAGTGTAGGTTAAAATTGATCTAGTTTTTGTCTCCCTTGGGTACGATCCTCGAAGTACTCACCCACTTTGTTGTAAAATTATATTACAACTAGGCCCATATATTTGTAGATACCACATTGTAATTTTATATTTTATGACAGTATTCACACTCTGGACGTTAGTACGTCCGGAGGCGGTAAAGTTGTTGGCGCCGTTGTCGGGGAGGTAATGTCATTAATCTCCTTAATTTTTGCACCTTAAAAGAATAATTAAGAAAATTGTAGGTTATAGATACGATTTTATTTCATATATTGTTACTAATCTCCTATTTTTGGGTTTAGTGTTTGACTCACTGTAGGGGCACACCTATTGTAGCAATCATAGATCCAAAGAAATAATATGAAGAAATCGCCAACAGCAATAGTAACAGTAGATGCAAGATCCACCACCAGCAGCTGCAGGTAATGTGCCACATGAAAATCACTTGTTTAACGATGCTGACAATAACGCCCTAGGAAACCCACCAGCACCACAGCTTCCTACAAATATTCAGATGGCTCGAAACGAAAAAACTTTAAGGGGTTATACCTTACCAAGTCTAGATATTGTTCAAGAAAGTATAGCAAGAATGAAAATTACAACTAATGATTTTGAAATAAAATCGACTATGATTCAAATGATCCAGAACAAT
Source organism: Gossypium australe (assembly GCA_005393395.2). Classification (NCBI taxonomy): domain Eukaryota; kingdom Viridiplantae; phylum Streptophyta; class Magnoliopsida; order Malvales; family Malvaceae; genus Gossypium; species Gossypium australe. Next base: position 24,165,425 of record CM016624.1, read on the forward strand.
TTGTGTAACACCCTAAAATCCAGCCCAGAAGTTTCGGCCAAATTTTGGAGGTCACATTTGCATCAAATACCAAAAATCCCTTTTCGAAAATCATTTTCTTCTTCTGACAAACGAAAGCCTGATAAAACCTGATTTGTGCTTTGCAAACTGTGTTCTTGTTATTGTAAAAATTAAGATTAACCAAATTGTTATCTTCCAAATCGATTTGCAAACATTTGTAGCAATGGAAAAACCATAAATTAGCTCCAGCTCAAAACTCTTTAAGTAACTTAGACTCAAAAGAAAAAATTTCAACCCACACATGAAGTTCAAATCTAATTTGGAAAAAGGAAAAAGAAAACGTGAAACCCAAAACTCAACAAAAGTCCGAAAACAAAACTCATACCATAGTTTAATAATCTTCCTTACAACCAAATAAAATTATTATATTGAAATTTTAGAAAAAAAAATTATTAAACCAAACCAAACGAAATTACTTAATCTTCGAGACTTTCGATTGTCGAACCCAGCTTCAAAACATAAGAATTACCTGAAAGAGGAAAATCTAAAGGGATGAGCTATAGGAGGTAAGTGTGAGTTCGGAACATAAGAAAATGGAAAAATACAGAATAACACAACAAATATTTTAGAACAGATAATGTACGAAAATCGCAAACCGATAATCCAATATACGAATTTTTTATTTCATTAACAAACATAACACAATTATATTATTCCAACGTACACTCAAATGTGTATTGAATGCAACACATCAAAATCCCACCCACCCAACCAAACACCACTCCAGCCACCCTGCACACCACAAAGGGCTATGGTAAAATCGTTCACCCTACACACCAAGGTAGTGGATTTAAACCACTCAAATAAAAGGAATAACAGCTGAGCTAACATATATATTTATAGCGGATGTACCGCTATTAGAAGAATTTGCAGTTTGACTTCTTAAAACAGACTACATTCTTTTCACAACCAAAATCGTATATTTTTATGCAAATGCAAAAAATGCGCACAATATGCTAGCGGACATACAGAAGTAGGAGTACGCATATTCGGTTGAACAGATTCAAGATCATATAAACTTGTATTCAATTAGTAAGTAACAATAACATCAATAAACTCAAATTCATTCATCACATCATATCAACACTTATACAGACAGCTAAATTTAATCTTAAAAGTACACATAAATACATAAATCCAAGCTGTACCAGAGTTCCAAACACATTTACAGAGGCTTAAAAGAGCGTCGGATTACACAGTAACTAAAATGAGTCAGTTTACGAACTAAGAATAAAAACTGCCCGTGTAAGTGAGATACATGGCTGTGTGGCTCAGACACACGCCCATGTGGCTGAGGTACAGGACCATGTGGCCAGATCGTGTAACTCACTGACCCGTGTGACCAAATTAAAACATTAAAGGAGTAGGAAAGACACACCCGTGTGGTTGGCATACACGCCCGTGTGACTAAATGACACGCCCATGTGTGATTAACTAATTTTCCCAAAATGGGTCACACGGTCGTGTGACCAGCCCATGTGTCACAAAACTTGCCTAATTTCCAAATGGCACACGACTGTGTGAACCGCTCGTGTGCTTGCCCATATGGCTCAAAACCACTCCCAAACCTTATGCACAACCACGAAAATTCACAGAAAAATCACTCTAAAATACAAATGTTTAGGAAATCACACCTTATTACGAGTTCAAAAGCACCAACAAATGATCGATTCCCACTGTTGATCTAAAACCATATTACAAGATCACACAAATCATTCCTCCTATACGAATCCGAATTGAATTTAGATGTGAAAAGAGACGAACCTCCTTAAAATGGAATTCAACAATGTTGTTGAAATCAAAAAGAAAGAAAAACTTAAAGAACAAAAGAGAAAGAAAAAGGAAAATGTTGGAATAGAGGGATTTTGAAGTCAAAAGGCAAAATCTCCAATTGGGAAAAAAATTGAAAACTAACATAAGAGGAAATAAAGAAACCGTGAAGAATTTTGGGAATTTTCTGATTTTTCTAAAAATATTCAAAATAAAATAAAAAATAAATTAGAAAGATTTTTAATAAAAATTTAACCTATCAGAATTTTCAGAATTGAAACCAAAAACTAAAATATTTCCCATATTGCAAAGACGAGGACTCAAACCCAAGACCAAAAGTAGGCTACCCCAAAGAGCTAGCCACTGAACCAATAGACTCATTCTGCTCCTAAAATGCGAAAACCAGCTTAACAGTCCCACCAAACCACTGAATCAACCAACTAACCTGAATAATTCTAACCCTAATTCCGGGGCGTTACAATCTGCAATTTAGGGGCACTATGACAGTGGTCCCTAATTTACACTTAAAACAGTTTCTTCAACTCTGTTATACTTTTAAGTATAACGGGGTCACTAATGACGCTATTCGTGTTTGGTTTTTCCCCTTCTTCTTGATTGATAATGTTTTTTCTTGGTTAGACTCGTAGGCACCAAGGTCTATCACGGCATGGGATGAACTCGCTTGAAAGTTCTTACAGAAGTTTTTCCTGATTAGCAAAACAGTCCAACTAAAGAGAGAGATTTTTGTTTTTAGAAAGATGGAGGGAGAAATTTTTTATAAGGCATAGGAACGTTTTAAAATTTTGATTCAAAAATGCCCGCACCACGAATTTCTTGAGTGGATGCGACTGCAGGTTTTTTATGATGGGTTGGACACAAATGCACGATTTGGATTAGAATGAGTAGCAGGAGGAGCCCTTATGAACAGAACGTATGAGGATACTGTAACATCCTGAAAATGGGGCTATGCATTTTTGAATTAATTATACGAAATGGCATGTCTTATGTGTTATGAATGTATTATGAACATTTTTGGAAACTTGGAAATGTACGGAAATGATTTAGAAATGATAAGTTTCAAAAGAGGAAAGTAAACATTTTTGGAAACTTGGAAATGTAAGGAAATGATTTAGAAATGTTAAGTTTAAAGGAGGCAAACGAACATTTTTGGAAACTTGGAAATGTAAGGAAATGTCTTAGAACTGTAAGGAAATGCTTAAGAAATGTTAAGTTTAAAGTTTAAGAGAGGGACATGAAGCAAGGTGGTCTTAAGAAAATTAATAGAAGAAATTTGACACAAGAACGGGCTTGGAAAAGTGGCAAGGAGGCACCACTTAAAGCCCAATAAGTGACGCCACAGTGCAAGGGGGGACTTGTGTTCGAGTCGCATGGGAAGCAAATAAAGAGCTTTATTTTGCTGCAAGGAGCAAGGGAGTTGGACGGCACCAAAGCACTTGAGGAAGAGTTTAATTCTCTTTAAAATTCGGTTAAATAGGTGGATAAATGATGGATAATTATTGGTATTTAATTAAGAGGTAAGAGATAATTATTGGATTAAGTTTTATTAAATCGAATAGGTGATAATTAAAGTGATAAAGCTAATAAAATAGAAGAGTGATGGCCAAGTAAGGGAGTCTTGGCCTAGTAAATTCGGCAATAGGAGGAAAAGAGAGGCAATTCAACATTCTTTCTTTTTCTTTTTCTCTCTCTGTCGAATTCTCTCTGTCATTGTGCTTCTGTCTCTTTTCAATTTTTGTTGAAGCCGAATCCCCATTGTAAATCTTCTCCTTCTTCTTCACCTCTCAAAAGCCTACTCAAAAAAGCCGAAAACAAGATCCTATAGTCGAATATTGCTAAAGGGTTCAAGCAAGGGCTGTCGATTTCTAAAGTAAGGGTAAGATCTCATTCGGTTTCATCCTTTTTCTTTTAAGATTTGCCGAAATCTAGGACTAACCCCATTAATATCTTGTTGCCAAAACTTTGAAGAGATCTTTCGGGATTTACTAAGTGTCGACTACAAGGAAAGAGAAGTTCTTTTCCCGAAGGTACACCATAGGCCGCATGTTCCCTAGCTATTCGGTGAGTTTCGGGATTCAAAATCCACAAGGTAAGTGTCTATAGCATTCGACCAAGGCCATGTTTGGTAAATATATGTGTTCATTAACTATTCAAAAGCTGAAACTAATCTATTCAAGTAATCTAGTGATTGCCGATTTCAAGAAAGAAGGATACAAAGTTTCCAGTATTTGATTAGACATCAATCGGCACCAAGGTAGGTTTTAAGTGTACAAATCCTACTGGGATTTGGAGTTATAGCCGAATAGGCTTTACACTAACACATTAAGGTTGGCCGAATGTAGGGATTTGAGATCTAAGGCATTAGATCAAGCTTTTCGGGATTTAAGAGAACTGCTAAGTTAATCAGGTGTGTACCCTACCCTAAGTTTTAATATGTTCATGGTTATGTTTTAAATTGAATCTGTTAATAAGAATATGAATATGGCTAAGGTACCATGCTATGGTACAAAAGTACTCAGGTACGTTTCCTACTTCTACTAGGATTATGAATATATGTTATTTTTAACATGAGAAAAGGGATAAGAATGTGAATTAAGGCATGAGATGCATGATATGTATGATAGGGGGCATATGGGATATTATGAAAAGGGGAAGTGAATGTGGTGACCTAAGACCACGATATCTGAATATGGTGTCTCATGACACAAAATATGTATATGGTGGCTATGCCACGAATTTTATAAGGGCGATGAGCACGTCGACTGCAGCTACTACCTTCAATGGTGTGTAGCGGATGGAGGGTTGACTTAGTAGTCCCCACGGTGTGTAGGTTGGTACGGGTGATGTGTAGCGGATGGTATATAGGTTTGGGTTCGGGTTGCATCACTTTTTCTATCTGATTATATGAACATGTATGATAATGTATGCCTGAATTATTAAATTTTAGTGTTGGTTACACATTGAGTCTGTTTGACTCACCCCGTTGGGGAACTTTTTCTTCCAGGTGACAATCAGTGATGGACCGGGCCGGCAGAAGCTTAGGGATGGCCATGCTCAGCAAGAAATTCATTTTTATTTGGACTATTTTATTTTAAGTATTTGAATTTAAATTTTGGGAATTATTTTGATGTAATAATGCCATAGTTGGACTACTTTATTTTTATTATTTATTTTGTTATGAATCTTTTATCAATTAAAAGATTAAGTAAATTTATTTTTAAATTTAACTCTAAATGTTTTGTCACCTAAGTAAAAGATTTTTAATAAAATAGACTTGTTTTCAATTCAAGCCCAACCCAAACCAATCTTTCTTTCAAAACACACAAGTTTTCCTAAGTAACAAAAGAATTTTGAACCGGTTTACATCGAGGGACATACCAGATCCGGTCAAGGCTCTGGGCCGGGTTTGGGGTGTTTCAGATACATACGGGATCACTGAGAACATTGCATTAAACTCCTATTAATGGCCAATTGAATGCTTCACATATGGAAAAAACCTACTATGGTCAAAGTTATCCAGGAGGATGATAAGTATTAGCAAATAGCGGATAGACTTAATCGTATTGAATCTGTTTCTACACCCTCTATGCATGGAGGAGATAAGCTACTTTTCCATTATATTAATAATCCTGTCGATGATATAAATTACATTAGGAATAGGGGTGGAAACCCTTATTCAAATGCATACAATCCCAGCTGGAGAGATCACCCAAACTTGAGATGGGAAGGAAACCAAGGAGGAGGTAACAATTCAAATCAAGTTAAAGATACTAATTACCAACCTCCTTATTTGCAGAAGCCTCAAGATAGGACCAACCCGAGTGACCATACTACATGTGGTCAACGACTAGACAAAATTGTGGGAGGAATGCAGTCAATGAGAACTGATGTAAAAAAGGTGTAGTCTGAGTGCTCCAATTCAACAAGAACATTGACTAAACTTGAGGATCAAAGGAGCCAATTGATGAGCATGATGGGTGACATCAAAATAAAAATTGGCACAGGTACTCCCAGCAACCCGGAAGATAATCCACAGAGAGAAGTTAATGAGCATGTGAAAGAAATTGTGCTCCGATAGGGCAAAATATTGAGTAGCCTAAAAACCACTACTCCGGAGATAATTGCAGAGAAGAATGATGATCCTCAAGAAGTATCCCTAGAAGTAGAATATGAGTTAGAACCAGAGGAGGTAACCACACCGGCAGTGGAGACAGAGAAGGAACTAGCTTCTCAAGAGTCTACGCCGGTGCAAAAAATCTCATTCCCTTCAAGACTAGAAGGAAAAAAAAAAGTGGGATGAGGTTGAATTTGTAAGTTTTCTAAACCTGTTTAAAACATTAAATTTTAACCTACTTTTAATTGAGTTAATTTAAAAGGTTCGCAAATATGCTAAGTTTTTAATGGAAATAATAGCTAGGCATAGGAAAATTAAGGTAGGAGAACAAGTTACTTTAAATGCTTCCTGTAGCGTGACTATTTTAGGACAGGTACCTCAAAAATTGAAAGACACGAGAAGTTTTACTATTCCTATAAAGATAAAGATCATTTATTTTAATAGAGCTCTATGCTACCTAGGAGCTAGTATTAACTTAATACCTCTATCAATTTTTGGAAAACTCAAGTTAGGGATCTAAAAACTACTCAAATAACATTACAGTTGGTTGACAGGTCTTTGGTACGTCCAAAAGGGGTATTGGAAGACGTGTTAGTCAAAGTGCAAAGTTTTATTATGCCTGCAGATTTTGTGGTACTTGATTTTGACGAAGATTGTGAGATACCGATCTTATTAGGAAGACCCTTTTTGGCTACTTCTAGGTCCACCATTGATTTAGAGAAAAACAAATTAACTATGAAAGTCAATGGTGAGACAGAAACTTTTAAATGTGGTCATCAATCGAGCAAGGAAGATAGGAGGAAGTTAGGGGAGCAATGTAAAAAAATATTTATTTCTAAATTCCCCAAGATAAGGGAAACGCTTCCTTTTATGCATACAGAAGGAATAAACAAGTTTAAGGAAAGGGAAAAATGAGTACGGATGGAATGGCACAATGGAAGATGGTCCAATACCGAGAGAACATGAAAATCCTTCATTAGTGAATTGATGATACTGTCGGATGAATCCAATAATAAAACTTAAAAATTAGTTGAATTGCTACTTAACTTTTGTAAATTGTTTTATATTTAACAAACCACCTAGTTTAGATTTTAACTTTTATTTGATGTAGGTTCATCTCTATTAAACTAAGCCTTATTGGATTACATGTTTTGATATAACAAATTAAAGTGTTTCTGTATAAAAAGTAAAGTTGAGAAATTTGATAAAATCAAGTTGAAAATTTTTCAATTGAGTCAAATATTTTAAAATATGTTTTAACCGTTTTCAAACAAGTCAGAACTGCTCCAGGACAAAAAGTATCGATACTTTTTTGTTTAAGTATCGGTATTTTATAAGATATCGATACCCCTCTAATAATCGATACCAAATTGACATTTTGCCATTTTCAAACCCCTCTTAAAGTATCGATAGATTTCCTAAGGTATCGATATTCTTGCTTTAACGGTCACTGAAATCAGTATTAATTTCAAAAAATATCGATACCCATTTAGTAAGTATCGATACTTGTTACTGCAGGTGAAGTTAATGACCTGGTATTTCATCCCCAACGGCTACATTCAATTCTAGAACAACCACAACAGTTGGAAATCAATTAGAGGGTATAAATACCATCTTCCAAAGGTTTAGCAACAACAAGAAACATGTGCAAAACTTAAAGATAAATCAAAACAACCTAGAGCTTGATTCTTTCATACCTTTTCTTGTAAACACTTGTGAGCTTTCATTGTATTTATTTAACTCAAGTGTTCTTCTTTGCCTTAGTGCTTAATTGGAAAACATCATGATCTTGTAAGGATTATTTCTTTGTTTTTTGTTTTCTTTTCTTTGAGAAATGGTTTATTCTTAAGGTTTGGGTAGAAACCTTAAGGGAGTTGTATCTTAATATTTTGGGGTTTAAATCTTAAAAGAGATTGTAAGGTTGAATTTTGTCCTTAAAGATTTCCAAATTAGTGAATTTGGAGAAATTCTTTAGCTGTGGAAAGCTAAAATAGTGGAGCAGGCAATTGTGGCCAAACCACAATAAATCATTGTGTTCTTTGTTGCATATTTTTCTTTACTTCCACCAAAATTTTTAGAGGCCAATTCACCCCCTTGGCATTTTCGATTTGTTCCATCGATTCAATAATATCTAAACCGAAACATCTTTAAAGCTAGAAGTTTTTAGCCGAAACAGAGTTAGTGTCGCAACATCGCCCTAGTGAGTCGCGACATAGCAAATAGTTTCCTTCAGGCCTCCCAACTGACAAACGTGTCGTGATATCGGTGTACTGCTAAGGATGTTGCGACATGAAACCCCTGTGTGGTGACATCTTTGCAATTTTTATAGGGTTGACCCAACCCATTCGCGTAACCCGGTGGCTTACTCTTTATTTAACCCAATTTTTAACACTATAAAACCCAATTTTATAACCTAAAACTATATCTACTTCTAATTAAAACACATCTTAACCCTTAATCCCTCAAACTCTCTCAAATCTCTCAAAACCTCTTAAATCCTAAACCCACAATTTCTTAAACATTATATTTATTCTTCACAAACTCTTCAACCATATTCGAGGCAACAAGGACAGGGAACACCGCGGACAAGCAAGGAATTCAAACGAACTTCGACTATATGTTAAAGGTTAAGGATTCCTAAATTCAACTTTTTACTGTTCCATTGAATTGTTTGATTAGTAAAGTATTACGATTGAAATATCATGCCTCCTAGAAAAGTTAGAAGAACCAATGAATCCAAACCATCGACGAATCTAAACCCCCCTAATTTCACAAACCCAAATATTGGGAAATATTTTTTGAATTTCAAGGAAAAACCTTTATCTAAGGGAGGGAATTCAATCCCTTAATGGTTTTGTGTAAGGAAATATGACCTTCAGTTAGACACCATAGGTGGGAACTTTCTTGGATGATTCTAAAAGAGAATGTTGTGGTCCTCATTGTTCAAAAGTTTTATGCGTCTTTATGGGACCATGAGTCTATAAATACTGAAGGCCATATATGGGATATGGTACTTGTGTGGGGGAAGGAAGTGCGAGTAACCCTCAAATTATTTGCGATTTTTATAATGCTCTATATTATGAGAACGATTTCATTGATGAAACTAATCTAGAATACTTTAGATATATAGATATGGATAGTATTATAAACTTTTTGACTGAAGGGAGGGGTGAATGGAAATATCGCGCATGTACAAATATCCTAGTATCCTTCCATCAACCGATCATGTTTCCTGATGCTAAAATTTGGATTCAATTTGTGTGCACATGAATAGTACCTAATTTAAATGTTTCTAAATTTAATACTTTTAGATCAGTGTTAATCTATTGTATTTTGCAGAAAAAACAGGTTTACGTCGGTAAATGGATCCACCAAAACATGAAAAGATGCATTGATGGCCAGAAGGTGGGAGTTTTCTTTCCCCATCTAGTGACGACCTTATGTAAAAAGCCGAGTGTACCTATGACATCTACTGAGCAACCGTTGAATCCGTCTAAAAGTATCATCGGAGACACCTTGTTCCAACAATACATCGAGTTGCAAACTAAACAGATAAAAGATTGGAACAAGCAAAAGCAAGAAGTGACAACTACACCAGCTTCATCTCATAGGTTGACAAAAGCTCAACAAGAAGTTGGTGAAAGTAGTAATCCAAAGCTAGATTGGATGATTCAGTGGATGCAGGAATCGGGACCAATTTTTGAAGAATTTGCTAGGCAAAACAACATTCGGTTTCCAAATTATACACCTGACATGTTTGGGCCAAAAAATATGGAGCAAGAAGAAGAGGGGCAAGAAAATGAGGAGGTTGAGGAAGATGACGGAAGTGAGGAGATGGATTTTGAAGAAGCTGATTGAATAATTTTTTTTGAAAACTTGTATTAAGTTTTGGACACTTCTTGAATGTTAACTGTGTAGAAGTAGGAATAATAGTAGTTTTTCTTTATTTATTGCATTTTTTAAAATTTTTTCTATGTAGGAACCCAACAGTAAGGAGACACAAACAATTCAAGCTTAACACAGTCAAAGGAGGAAGCACCCACCATTAGTAGATGGAACGACCACAATCAATTGGGTAACTTCTCTCATTATGTTTTTATAGGCTACACATTGAGGACAATGTGTCAACTAAAGTGTGGGGGGTAACATAGAAAATTGGGTTCACATATTTACATTTTCTTTGATTTTTCTTGTCTTTTGTGTGCGTGAGCTTGTAGAAATACAAGTGATTGGTTAGGAGCATGTGCATAGGTTGCTTATGGTTATGAGTAAGTTTGGGATGATGATAGGAGATTTTAAATTTTTTATTATTAGACTCTATAGTTCTATATGTTACATTGTAAATACGTATTAAGCAATCATTTGTACCAAGTGATATAGAAAATACAAGGAAACAAGCATGCTAGTATGAATTATAAATGGTTGAATTTGTGTTTGTTTGGTTGATTAAATTTATGCATGTTGAGATATTTAGGAATGACCTAAGGCATTTTTTAGAATACATCCAAAGTAAAAAAGCTATCATATTTATATTTCACCTTTAATACCAATTCTTGAGGCTGTTGACACTTCTTGATGAACCATATTTCAAGCCCCGAGCTTGAAAATGTCAATTTGTATTTGTCTTTTTTCTTTAGTCCTGAACTATACGGTTATAGACATTTGGCCATATGTATTGAGGGTTAAGTAGATACATCATGGCAGAGTTTGTAAAAATAGAGTGAAATAGGAAAGATTACCGTGATATGTGAATTATAGGTTAGCCTAATGTGCATAACAAAAAGAAAAATCCAAAAAGAAAATTAGTACAAGTAGAAAAGGTTCTAAATTAGCGAAAAAGCATTCATGAGTGAGATATATTGAAAAAGAGAAAAGTGAAAAAGTCACAAAAGAAAGAAAAACTCATTAATTACTGCATAAAAACTCGTAAGGCTAGCCATTGTTACTATGTCATGCTATGATTTCCTATATATGGAGAGACAAGGAGAAATAAGATGGTGAGTGGGTAAGTGTTACTAAGGGGGAAGAATAGGGATCAATACGATGTACCAAACTATTTTTGTGTTTGTAACCCTTTTTTATGATTACTGTTCTTGAATTTCATACCTATCTTAAGTCTCATAACGTTACAAGCTGAAAAGTCCTGTTACCTAAAATATCCTTATACATGAATGGACATCATATTGAATATATACATAAATGGTTATTTGTATTCTGCTTGGATAATCGAAGTACGTGTAAGATCTATTGATGGATTCCTATATGTGAGACTTTTAATATTTGTGTACTTCGTAATGTACTAAACTTTGATGTTTGTGGTAAAAAATGGTAAGTCAACTACTCATCATGTTAAGATTGTTTGTAAGTATGAAATGCCTTGTAAGTATGAAATGCCTAAGCCATATGCTTCGAAGTTAATGCTTGTATCATATTTCCTCAAGGGTCATCATTTTATTATCGTTGTTTATGTTGTTTGAGGACAAGCAATGACTTAAGTGTGAGGGAGTTTTATCTACCGTAATTTGATGTAGTAGATCAAACTAGTTTTCGCACTTAAGGAGCTTGAATACAAGCATTTTTATTATATTTTAATTAAGTTTATTTAGTTTTACCTATATCTATTAAAATGTGCGAATTGAGTCTTTTATTAACTTTAAGGGCCAAATGAGGCCTAAGGGAGTATTCCGTTAGTGTACAAGAGACCATTAGAAGGCATTTTAGGCTGATATTGGACGCTATGTCGCAACACAGGGGGCCCGATGTCGTAACATAAAGAGTAGAATGGAGAAAGTATGAAACCGCCTTCAATGTCAAGACACTGACTAAGGGTGTCATGACATACCCCTAAAGACATCCCAAGGAGGAGTATACTGACATCTATGTCGCGACATAGGTCTTGGTGTGTCGCGACATTGACTTTGGGATAGAAATTAAACACAAATCATGGGCGTTTTGGTTTGCACAATTGAACTTAAAGCTTGGGAACGTCAGCTGACCTAGGGTTAAGGACGATAACCACCTAAATGCTATAAATAGGCTCCTTTGGCACATGTTATGGACACCTTTCCATTAACCTAGTTTCTTTCTTTAGATTTAGTTTCGTTTTCTGTCTTTTTTAGGTTTTCTAAAGTTTAGTTTATTTTTCGTTGTTTTCTTTTAAGAGATCTGATTTGAGAAGACGATCAACTTCTATGGATTCGTGTTATTATTTATATAAATCAGACTTTTCTTAAACTCTCCACTTCGATTCATTCACCATGTTTTATTCTTCCATCTATTCCATATTGTTTATGAAAGCCATAAGGAACTAATCCTTCTATAGGGAATTAGCGAGTGGAGGCATGATCTATTAACTGTTTTGTAGGGTTTTCAACAGATCAGTTGTTTAGGAAAGGAAGAGCGTGAAACAAACCATATGCCTGAAAAACCTAGGAAGTCATCAAGGAGAGAATTAACCCAAAATTAGCATTGCCCATCCCTGAACACCTTCACCCCCAAACCAGTCTGGATTGTGAGGTCAGAAGATACGTAGTCCTTGCTGACTTGTAACACCCCTCACCCGTATTCAACACCGGAATAGAGTAACAGAGCATTACTAAACTTATCACACATTAAAGCATACATTTCTCATTGATAAACCGTAAAAGTAACATATTTTAATCCCACACTTAGCATATTTTCAGATGATTTATTCCTTGATTCGTGTAAAAAGGTGCTTTTAATCCTTTCTTTTCATGTCTTATACTCAGGAAAGCACCCGAAGATGAAAAGAACGTAAAACGGACCCAAAACGGAGTAAATGGGCCATATCACGAAATCCACATGTCCTGGGCCCAAGACCACACGACCGTGCCTCATTTATCTACTAGAACACGGCCTACTCACGATTTACACAGTCGTGGCCCATTCATCAGGTTCGAACACGACCTTAAGACGAGTCACACGGGCGTGTGCAATGGCCATGTCCCTGTCGTCAGAAAGAAGAATTTCACTCGAAAAGGATACTTAGTGGTCAAGAAACCTATTTCGGAAGCCTATATAAACACCCTAAGTATAACCTTAAAGGGGGGCGGTTAGCTAGGCCAAGGAGCCAAGCCGAAAAGGTCAGATTTGTGGGAATCACTCGAAGAGAGCCAGTTCATCCATCTCAAGAACCCATAATTATACTCAAGACGGTGGATCTCTCCTTCAATTCCTTCAAGGAGTTTTAGGGATTTCTTATGTTTTGTTTTATCTTTTCTTCTGAGATGTTTTCTATTATTATTATGAACTAAACCCTTAAGATACCTGAAGGGGATGAAACCTAAGATGGATCTTATTATTTTTTATGAAATATATGATAAATACTTGATTTGTTCTTAATTATGTGTACTTAATCCTTGTGTTAATATTTCCAGGATATTGATTCAAGTTGGATGTGCTTAGGTGGAGGAGCAAAAGTCCCTACTTAAGAGTAGATCTAGTATAATTAAGCGGAGTTGATCGCGCGCCTAGAGATTGGGTGACGAGATTTTGCCAGATTAGGGTGAAACCTAATATGGGAGTCCATAGATCAAGTTAATGCGATTCTAGGGGTTTTAATTAGAAAGAGATTTCAATTAATCAACCTAGGGTTAGACGTTATTCGCCTTGAGAGAAGGTTTAATATAAATTAGGGAATCTTACGGATCAAGTCAAGTGAAGAAATCGTCTGGTTCAGTGTTGGATAACAAGTGAAGTCTAGGTGGATTCTTCTTAGGGTATCGTCGTAATCAACTGAGTTTTCCCAACAGTATTTTCCCAATTCATTCTTTTTGTCTTGAGTCTTTAGCTTAGTAGTTAGTTAAATTTAGATTAGATAACAACTTCACTTATTTTAGGCTAGATAATAAAAAGAAAGTTAGTATTAGTACTTTTAGTTCCTTTGGGTTCGACAATCCGGTCTTGCCTAAGCTATACTACTGTTCGATAGGTGCACTTGCCTTAAATCGTTGTTAGAGTTGGTTTCCAGGTTCGATCATTCTCGTTCATATAAATTTAAAACTCGACAAAACAACGATTAAGTTTTTGGCACCGTTGCCGGGGATTTAAAATATTAAGAAAGCTCTATTTTTATTACTTTAGCCATCATTTTTTTTATTTTCCGCAATTTATTTTTTATTTTATGTTAAATTTTTATTTTTCTAAATTTTCTTTCTTTCTTTTCTCAGCAGGTACCTCTAGTTTATGACTAGAAGGAACCTGAAAAGACCACTACTATACGATAGTGATATTGAAGCTACCGCTCGCAGGAATCCTAGAGAAATTAGGCGAACCCTAAATTACACAGTAGAAGAGCGAGAAGGCAGATCCAATCCTACTGAATGGATGGATGAGAATAATCCACCACCACAAGATGTGGCAGAACACAGTGCTCCGCGTACTATGTATGATTATGCTAAACCTCATTTAACAGGAACAGAATCGAGTATTGTTAGGCCTGCTATAGCTGCTAATAATTTTGAATTAGAACCAAACACTATACAAATGATTCAACAATTTGTTCAATTTGATGGTTAGCAGGACGAAAACCCAAATACTCATATAGCTAATTTTTTAGAGTTCTGTGATACCTTCAAAATACATTGCGTTTCTGGTGATGCCATACGTCTTTGGTTATTTCCCTTTTCATTAAGGAATAAAGCCAAACAGTGGTTAAACTTGTTACCACGAGGGTCAATCACTACATGGGATCAAATGACCGAAAAATTTTTATTAAAATATTTCCCACCGGCCAAAAAGGCCAAATTACGGAATGATATCTCTTCTTTTGTGCAGATGGATTTAGAGACATTATACGACGCATGGGAGAGATACAAGGATCTCTTGAGAAGGTGTCCGCACCATGGTTTACCATTATGGCTCCAAGTCCAAACTTTTTATAATGGTGTAAGCCCCTCAACGAAGCAATTAATTGATTCAGCCGCCGGTGGAACCCTGAACAACAAAACTCTTGAAGCAGCCTACGAGTTTATTGAAGAGATGTCACTGAATAATTATCAGTGGTAGGTCACCAGGACAGAACCAACAAAATCAGCCGGAGTTTTCAACCTAGACGCAGTAACCATGCTATCAACACAGGTAGAGATGATGAATAAAAAGCTTGATAGTTTGTGTTCTTTGCAGGCACATCCAGTAGTGCAGTGCAACGCAAGTGGAATTGTGGCGAATCCTAAGTACCCACCCTACCAACCGGGCACAGATAGCGAATAGATGAACTATATAGGTAATAATTTCAGATCTAATAATAACCCTTATAGTAATAATTATTATCCAGGTTGGAGGAACCACCTAAATTTTTCATGGGGAAGTCAAGGAAATCAAGGAAATCAAAGACAACAACCTCCCCAAAATTTCCAAAATCAGCCCTATCCACAGGAAAAGAGGCTGAATCTCGAAGAGATGCTGACAAAATTCATGGCAGCCACAGAAACCCGTCTCCAAAAAACCGAGGCAACACTCGATAATCAACAAGCATTAATCAAAGGGATCGAGAGCCAAGTTGGAGAACTTACTAAGTTAGTTCGACAACTTACCAAGATAGTTTCCGAAATTTGATCGGAGATTTCTGAACGACCGCAAAGGCGTTTACCGAGCAACACTGAGATTAACCCAAGGGAGCAAATCCAAGCCATCACAGCTCATGATAGTATAGGGTTAGATGAACCCAATCCAATACAAGAAAATGAGGTAGAAAAAGGTAAAGTTGAGGTAATACAAGAAAAACCAAAACCGGTAATCAAAGAGTACCAACCTCGCATACCTTATCCCGAAGCGACAAAGAGGGACTGATAAACCGTAAAAGTAACATATTTTAATCCCACATTTAGCATATTTTTAGATGATTTTATTCCTTAATTCATGTAAAAAGGTGCTTTTAATCCTTTCTTTTCATGACTTATACTCAGGAAAGCACTCAAGGATGGAAAGAACGAGAAACGGGCCTAAAACAAACCTAATTTTGCCAAAGAGGAAATTGACACGGCCTGGACTTAAGCCCACACGGTCGTGACTCATTGAGCAACTAGAACACGGCTGATCCCGATTCACACGGCCGTGCCTCATTAAAGAAATCCGAACACAGCGTAAAGACCGTTCACACGGGCATGTGACATGGCCGTGTCCCTGTCGTGGCAAAGAGAAATTTTAATCTGAAAAGGATACTTAGGGCCAAAGAAACGCATAACAAGAGCCTATATAAACCCCCTAAAGTGCAACCTGAAAGGGGGCGGTTAGCTAGGCAAAGGAGCCAAGCCGAAAAGGTCAGATTTGTGGGAATCACTCGAAGAGAGCCAGTTGATCCATCTCAAGAAGCCGAAATTCTACTCAAGACGGCGGATCTCTCCTTCAATTCCTTCAGGGAGTTTTAGGGATTTCTTATGTTTTGTTTTATCTTTTCTTCTGAAAAGTTTTCTTTTATTATTATGAACTAAACCCTTCAGATACATGAATGAGATGAAACCTAAGACAGATCTTGTTATTGTTTTCTGAACTATATGATAAATACTTGATTTGTTCTTAATTATGTGTGCTTAATCCTTGCGTTAATATTTCTGAGATATTGATTCAAGTTGGATGTGCTTAGGTGGAGGAGCAAAAGTCCCTGCTTATGAGTAGATCTAGCATAATTAAGCAGAGTTGATTGCGCGACTAGAGATAGGGTAACGAGATTTTGCCAGATTAGGATGAAACCTAATATAGGAGTCCATAGATCGAGTTAATGCGATTCTAGGGGTTTTAATTAGAAAGAGATTTCAATTAATCAACCTAGGGTTAGACGTTATTCGCCTCGAGAGAGGGTTTAATATAAATCCGGTCTTGCCTAAGCTATACTACTGTTCGATAGGTGCACTTGCCTTAAATCGTTGTCAGAGTTGGTTTCCAGGTTCGATCATTCTCATTCATATAAATTTAAAAACTCTTAAATCTAACGATCAAGTTTTTGGCACCGTTGTCAGGGATCGAACCCAGGTCACCCGTGTGACAGGCGGGAATACTCACCACTATACTACAACGACTTCATCTATAATTTATTTTAGTTTTTTAAGAAAGCTCTATTTTTATTACTTTAGCCATTATTTTTTTTTATTTTCCGTAATTTTTTTATTTTTATTTTAGGTTAAATTTTGATTTTGCTAAATTTTCTTTCTTTCTTTTCTCAATAGGTACCTCTAGTTTATGACTAGAAGGAACCCGAAAGGACCACTACTATACGATAGTGATATTGAAGCTACCGCTCGCAGGAATCGCAGAGAAATTAGGCGAGCCCTAAATTACACAGAAGAAGAGCGTGAAAACAGATCCAATCCTACTGAAGGGATGGACGAGAATAATCCACCACTACAAGATGTGGGAGAAAATAATGCTCCGCGTACTATGTACGATTATGCTAAACCTCATTTAACAGGAGCAGAATTGAGTATTGTTAGGCCTGCTATAGCTGCTAATAATTTTGAATTAAAGCCTAACACTATACAAATGATTCAACAACTTGTTCAATTTGATGGTTTGCAGGACGAAGACCCAAACACTCATATAGCTAATTTTTTAGAGTTCTATGATACCTTTAAAATAAATGGCGTTTCTGATGATGCCATACGTCTTCGGTTATTTCTTTTTTCATTAAGGAATAAAGCCAAACAGTGGTTAAACGCACTACCATGAGGGTCAATCACTACGTGGGATCAAATGACTGAAAAAATTTTATTAAAATATTTCCCACCTGCCAAAACGGCCAAATTACAGAATGATATCTCTTCGTTTGTGCAGATGGATTTAGAGACATTAAACGATGCATGGAAGAGATACAAGGATCTCTTAAGAAGGTGTCCGCACCATGGTTTACCCTTATGGCTTCAAGTCCAAACTTTCTATAATAGTGTAAACCCATCAACGAGGCAACTAATTGATTCAGCTCCTGGTGGAACCCTGGACAACAGAACTCCTGAAGCAGCCTACGGGTTTATTGAAGAGATGCCACTGAATAACTATCAGTGGCAGGTTACAAGGACCAAACCAACAAAATCAGCCGGAGTTTTTAACCTCGATGCAGTAACCATGCTATCAACACAAGTAGAGATGATGAATAAAAAGCTTGATAGTTTGTGTTCTTTGCAGGCACATCCAATAATGCAGTGCGACGCAAGTGGAACTGTGGTGAATCCTGAGTACCCACCCTACCAACCGGTCCCAGAGAGCGAACAGATGAACTATATAGGTAATAATTTCAGATCTAATAATAACCTTTATAGTAATACTTATAATCCAGGTTGGAGGAACCACCCAAATTTTAAATAGGGAGGTCAAGGAAATTAAGGAAATCAAAGACAACAAGCTTTTCAAAATTTCCAAAATCAGACCTATCCACAGGAAAAGAAGCCAAACCTTGAAGAGATGCTGACAAAATTCATGGCAGCCACAAAAAACCGTTTCCAAAACTCTGAAACAAACCAACGAACATCGATTGAAGAGATCAAGATCCAAGTTGGGGAACTTACTAAGTCAGTTGGACAACTTGCAAAGTTAATGTCCGAACAACCGCAAGGGTGTCTACCAAGCAACACTGAGATTAACCCAAAGGAGCAAATCCAAGCCATCACAGCTCATGATAGTATAGGGTTATATGAACCCAATTCAATACAAGGAAACGAGGTGAAAGAAGGTAAAGTAGAGGTAACACAGGAAAAGGCAAAACTGGAAATCAAGGAGTACTAACCTCGCATACCTTATCCCGAAGTGATGAAGAGAGATGATACAGAGGAACAGTTCGGTAAGTTTCTTAAAACTTTAAAAAAAATTACATATAAACTTACCTCTTCTTGAAGCTCTTTTTCAGATGCCAGATTCGAGGAAATTTTTAAAACAACTCTTGACGAACAAGCGCAAATTAGACGAAAAGCCACACGTAGAATTAAATGCAGTATACCCAGCAATGTTACAGAATAGACTACCATGGAAGCAAAAAGATCCAGGGAGTTTTATAATTCCATGCGTAATTGGTATACTAACTGTTGATAATGCATTAGCTAATTTAGGGGCAAGTATAAATGTCATGCCTTAAAAAATGTTTAAACAACTAGGTCTAAGGAAACCCAAACAAACTAGGAAGAGCATTCAATTAGCTGATAAAACTGTTAGAATTCCTAGGGCTATTATCGAAGATGTTCTTGTAAAAATTGATAAATTCATTTTCCCAGTAGATTTTGTTGTCTTAGACATGGATGAGGATAATTCGATTCCCTTAATTTTAGGAAGACCCTTTTTAGCAACTGCTCGAACTAAAATTGATGTTAGCACAGGAGAAGTCATACTTCAGGTAGGTGATGAATCGATCAGTTTACAAGCTCGAACCAGGTTGTTCAACTTTCACCACAAGAAACACCACAAGGATACAAAACTGAGCCAAATCATGGACCTCGTGCCAACACAGAAGAATTACACAAGGAGCGAAGCCTTAAGGGCGACGGATTAGAAGAGTGGAAGACACACTTTAAAGAGGAACCAGAACCGCACAAAGAAAAACTGAAGGAGCCTCCAGAAAAGCTCATAGGAACATCAAACCACTTCAAAATAGGAGACCAGGTACTGTTAGATAAATCAGATCCTCGAATCACCATGTCAGACCTGAAAGTAAAAGAAGAAATCCCCCTTGAGCTATACAATATCTTCCCATACGGAACAGTCGAGGTAAGCAACCCCATATTCGGCACTTTTAAGGTACACGTTTCTCAACTCAAAATTTATCAAGAAAATAGAATTATACGCATGAGGGAAGATATTCAAACCTTTAAACCTCCCTGATTTTTCAAAGACGAGGAAAGTCTAGCTTAAGACTATAAACGAGCGCTTCTCGGGAGGTAACCCGAGTACTAACCCCATCAACTTTTACATTTTTTATTTTTTCTTATTTGTTTTGCTTTAGGACCTAACTTTAAACTAACTAAAAAGGGCAGATTTCCAGACCACACGGCCTTGCACACGGTCGTGGCCATGGCCGTGTGGTAGTACAGAATCTCCGTATCTCCGTACTGACAATGGCAGAGATGGTACGAATCAGACCCAACAAATTTTTGAAGTCACGCCCAACCACTCCA
This sequence comes from Gossypium australe, assembly GCA_005393395.2. Lineage (NCBI taxonomy): Eukaryota > Viridiplantae > Streptophyta > Magnoliopsida > Malvales > Malvaceae > Gossypium > Gossypium australe. Next base: position 24,185,498 of record CM016624.1, read on the forward strand.
CCACGGGCACCGACAAAGTCTATTTGTAAATTACCAAAATACCCTTAGATTTGTAAATTACCAAAATACCCTATTTTGCAAAAGTACCAAAATACCCCTATTTTGCAAAATTATCAAGATACCCTTATTTTTCCAAATTACCAAAATACCCTTGTAGGGTAGAACTACGAAAATATCCCTAGGTAGTGAAATGACAAAAATACCTCTATGTGACGAATATGAGTTTGTGAATGTTACTTATGTGTTTGATGCATTCGTATGATATTCTGTTTAGGATGCATATGGGTGGGAATTATGCTACGGAGGAAGATTTGAGGATCGCATAGTCGTATGGCAATGGATCCACCGGTGGCTTTAAACCCATTATATGATTAGCAGCTTTGTTGCAACGTTAGGTAGTACTGCAACCGGGATACCTTTGGTGTGTAGAGGATGGGTGGGTCAATTTAGAAATCCCCACAGGTGTGTATAAGGTTGGAAGGGAAATGGTGTGTCTAGCGGATGGATTGTTGGGATGGGTTTTGCATTATCTTGTTTATATATGATACGATATGATATGATATGAGGTCATTGTGGGCTAAGGCCTAAGACCATCGATTTTGATAGGGCTTAGATGTAACACCCTGGTTTAGGGGGCTGTGCATGTTGGGTTTAATCCAAGTGTTACTAGGTTTTTGGGAATGCTTGGATGAGTTTTGGAGGTTTTAAGAATGTTGGGATGAAAAGGGAAGGCTTTGAAAAATTTTGGATTTTTGGGGTGAAAAAGGAATTGGGCCAAGGGAGGCCTTAAGATTAATTTTTGGTAAATTTTGGCACATGAGAGGCTTTGGCAAAGTGGCTTCATGCGCTGCTTTAGGGGCTGGAGGTAGCGCCTTGGGGGTCTTAGGTTCGATCCAAGAAGGCAGCAGTTCTGGCGTTTTTTAATTGTGATGGGCTGATGTAGATAGGTTTTAAAAATAATTTTGGGGCGTGTTTGGTCGCAAGGAGCAGCTGGTTCAGGTGGTGCCTGTGCGGAACTTAGGCGCTGAAGGTGCGTGTGGGCGTTGGTTCGAGCAACGGAAGCAGCTTTTGCGTGTTTATTCTTATGCGGCTGGGGGGGCTTGGGTAGGTAGCCCTTAAAGATTTTATGGTGTGGTTTTTGTCATAAAAATCAAGATGGCCGAGTGGCCTGGGCGTTGGGGGTTAGGCGTGCGACAGTTGGTCCCAGGTTCGAACCTGGTGTGTGGCATTTGGAGTTTTGATTTCTTTTTATTTTGGGCAGCAAATTGAAGGCAGTGGACGGCACATGTAGTTTAAATTAGGTGATAAGGATAAGCTTAAGTATTATTTTGAATTAGAATTTGGCTAGTGGGTGGCTTTATTATTTTATTATTGTAGATAATTATAGTTTTTTTTTAATTAGTTTAAATTAGAGATAGGATGTGGATAGGATAATGGGGGGATTTGTTTAATTCAAATGGAATTGAATTTGTGGCTTGAATTGGTTCCAGGAGGTGGCCAACTATGGGAACTTTCAAATGGGTGTATGTGGCCGGTTTTGGAGGTGTTTTAGGAAGGTGAATGCTGTTTTTCTTATGGCATTTGTGGGTGATTTTCGGCCAGCTTTAGGAGAGTGTACCAAAGCCGATTCTCCCCAATGCAAATTCTCTCTTTTTCATTTATTGAAACCAAAACTTTGTGTAGCCGAATGCTTCTTCTATTTCTCTTTCTTTTTTTTTTTTTTCACTTATGCTAAGCCGATATAGCCATTCTCTTCTCCACCTATCTTGTGTGATTTTCATCTTTTATGCCGAAACATACCTTGTCTACCTAGGCCGAATTCTTCAATTGTTTTCTTCTCATTTCTTTTGTACCGAAACCTTGCCTTCACTTCTCATCCTCTCTTTTCTTTTTGTTCAAACCGAGTGTAGGTGTGGTAAGCATCTAAAGCCGTTTTCTTTTTCTTCTTGCCTAAGTATTGGCCGAATCTTCTTTTCCCTCCTAGTTCTGTTCCTGGCCGATTGTTAGGTGGAGTGTGGGCTGCTTTTGGCGATTGGGTTAAGCCTTGGAGAAAGTGTTTAGATAAGGTCGAATGCTTTTTGGTAAGGTCTCTGTTCTCTGTCGACATCTGTAAAGGTAAGAGTGTGGTTTTGGTGTTTATTTGGTAGTATGTTGATCATTGGTTGGAATCTTTTTGGCATAGGATATCCGGGATTTTGAAGCAGGCAAGTGTAGCCTCGGTTCTTTGGTTGATCGTTGGTAAGTAGTGGTAAGTGGTTGCCTTAACAGTCTTTCGGTTGGTATTTGTGTTAGGCCGTAGGCTTTTATGATGGGTTGGTTGCCGTTTGTGAACAGGTGAAGCAAGAGCACTTGGTGGCGTTGGTTAGTGGTCTAAAGCGAGTAGGTAAGGTCTCGGGTTCAAGTGTTGACCCTTTGGTTGATGTTCTGTTTTGGCCGAATGGCGTAGGATGTTAATTCTTTGTTTGGCCGATTTTAGGTGCAGGGTGATCGAGGGATTTTAGGTCGATTCTTTGATTAAGGCTTTCAGGTGTGTTCATACACACACTCTTCTATCAATAAATGTGCTCACTTTATCGTGTGTTCTTATACACACTACTCTGTCATTGTATATGTATATGTGTATATTGTGTGTTGGATGGATCCATGGAAAGGTGGTTTAAGTGCCACTAAGATATGAGGCAAAGGGCCAGGTAAGTCCCTCATGTTGATGCTTTTGGTAAGCATAGTATACCCGATATGTGTTCTGTAATACTAGATTAATGATACACGTTATGTATGTTGTTAAACCAGCATGATGGTATAATTTTATTAAGATGCATGTTCATGGTTGATGTGGGTTGTACGAGAGGAGGGGGCAATGATATTGTGCCGACGGGCACCAGTGTTTTGGTAACACACTGTGACTGCGGTCACCAGAGGTTTGGTACCTCCAGAGGTTTGGCACCTCATAGCGACTTATCCCTGTGGTTAACACCACCGTGGGTTGGCCCCACTTTTGAGACACGGGATCGTCTGCCAGTGTTTTGGTATCACACGATGGGTTGGCCCCATCAATTGATTTGTGACTTCGGTCACCAGTGTTTTGGTAACACACTTTGTGTCTTTGGGACACCAGTGGTTTGGCACCACATTGACGGATATCGTGTCTGCGGACACCAGAGGTTTGGCACCTCCAGTGATTTGGCATCACATCTGTGACTATATGTCACCAGTGGTTTGGCACCACCAGTGGTTTGGTACCACACGGGGTAGAGAAAGGTGTTATGGATGGTTAGGTTGGGTGCATATTAATGAGATGCATGATGATCATGTTTATGTTTGTATATGATATTTTGCTAATCCGGGAAAAAGGGTGGCACACTGAGTCTTGGTGACTCACCTTTTTCCTTAACTGTTTCAGGTAGTGCATAGAGCTGGACCGGGATCGGAGAGGACAAGGTGGCCCATGCCGAAGATCAAGTTTAATTATATTATGCTTAATATTGATTCGAGTATTTCATGTTAGTATTGGTTTGTAATAAAGGCCATTCTATTATTTTGGTATTACTTTAACTATGGTTATTTAATTTAAGTTGCTAGGTGAAAATGATTTAGGGGTTGCAACCTATTTATTCAAACCGGTTTTCATATACTAAAGGTTTAAAAATGCATAAGTTTTAATAATAAAGTTTTACTCAAAAGCTTCAATGGATAAGTTTTCCAAAATTCAACAAATTACAATGTTTTATCTTAAATTAGAAAGATTTTCAACCGACTTTCCCCAGTGACATAACCAGATTCGGTCGTAATGAATGGGCCGGGTTTGGGGATGTTACAGATTGGTATCAGAGCCCGGTTCAAAACTAGGCTTTGAGGGTGTTGGGCCCGAAAACATTTTCAAAATTGGCTTTTCGAAATGTGGGCTTTTATAAAAAAAAAAAGTTTTTCAGGTATTCTGGCATGGCACCTGTACCTCCGACCCGAAGTCCACCAGGTAAGTACTTCGGACTCTTTTGAAGTTATCTGTTTGTATGAATTGTTTTGGGCTTAGTTTGGGCTCGTAGAATAGAATACTAGGATCTGTTGGACCCTAGGATGAGACTACTCAAACAATGGCATAAGACTTAAAACTCGTAGACAAACCTGTGAAATAAGTCGCCGAGTTAAGGTGTGGCAACTTGTGTGCGCATGTCTAAGAGTGGTATTCAGTGGGAGCTTGGTATTTAAGCAGTCTGCGTGATTCACCTCCTCTCCACTCGAACCCTACCTGGTGCGTAGCTACGGTTCACCTTAACCAGGAGGACTTGTTCATAGGCTAAACCGGTTATTAAAACCCGAAAGGGAAGTAGCCTTGCTGTTTTTAAAAACCTTTTGTTTTAAATTTTTTTAAACTTACCTCTTTGGTTTGTAAACCCTAAATCTGGTTTTGGAAAACATTTTCTCGATTTACCAAAATTACCAAATTGCCCCTAGTGGCAAAAATTACTAAAATGCCCCTGACTTTCAAGATTTCCGGTTTAACTCCAATTTAATAAAATTTCCCTACTTTGCAAAAGTATACAAAAACGCTATTTTCAAGATACCCTGATTTGAAAATTTACAAAATTACCCCTGATGAACAAAATTACCAAAATGCCCTTGGTTTCAAAATTTTCATAATTCCCTCGATTTTTACTAAAATGTTCTTACATTATGAAAATATCAAAAACTTCTATTTTACAAATATCGAGATATCCTGATCTGAGAAATTTACGAAAATGCCCTTAACGTCCCCAATTACTGAAATAACCCCGATTTCTGAAATTTTTACAACACATCTGGTTTGAAAAACAAATTTTTCAAGATGACCCCTGAGATTTTGTAAACTTTGAAATATCTTTAATTTGAAAACTATATTCAAATTGACTCTGAGTTATTACCAAAATACCCCTATAAGAAAAATGACGAAATTACCCTTAGGTAGGAAGGAAACTTTGATTGATCGAAAGAACTACTCTCGGAAACTTCATTGCATAAAATTGCTAATGGTTATAACAGTGAAACAATAAGTTCTAATTCATAAAACTTTCCAAGCAGACTAAATCGAGGCGCTAGATATGAGTTCTAGAGGGCGTGGTCGCAATACTCGTGGACGTGGTAGGGGCAGTTTTGGTGACTGTTTGTTTTGTTGCTCGTAGAGTATGATAGTTCTTTAAGATCAGAGTGCGCAGCGATAGTGTAAGTTTGGAGAGTTAGGACGTGGACCGTTAGTCTAGCCAAGTAATTTCGAGGACGAAATTATTTTAAGGAGGGCAGAATTGTAACACCCTGGTTTAGGGGGCTGTGCATGTTGGGTTTAATCCAAGTGTTACTAGGTTTTTGGGAATGCTTGGATGAGTTTTAGAGGTTTTAAGAATGTTGGGATGAAAAGGGAAGGCTTTGAAAAATTTTGGATTTTTGGGGTGAAAAAGGAATTGGGCCAAGGGAGGCCTTAAGATTAATTTTTGGTAAATTTTGGCACATGAGAGGCTTTGGCAAAGTGGCTTCATGCGCTGCTTTAGGGGCTGGAGGTAGCGCCTTGGGGGTCTTAGGTTCGATCCAAGAAGGCAGCAGTTTTGGCGTTTTTTAATTGTGATGGGCTGATGTAGATAGGTTTTAAAAATAATTTTGGGGCGTGTTTGGTCGCAAGGAGCAGCTGGTTCAGGTGGTGCCTGTGCGGAACTTAGGCGCTGAAGGTGCGTGTGGGCGTTGGTTCGAGCAACGGAAGCAGCTTTTGCGTGTTTATTTTTCTTATGCGGCTGGGGGGGCTTGGGTAGGTAGCCCTTAAAGATTTTATGGTGTGGTTTTTGTCATAAAAATCAAGATGGCCGAGTGGCCTGGGCGTTGGGGGTTAGGCGTGTGACAGTTGGTCCCAGGTTCGAACCTGGTGTGTGGCATTTGGAGTTTTGATTTCTTTTTATTTTGGGCAGCAAATTGAAGGCAGTGGACGGCACATGTAGTTTAAATTAGGTGATAAGGATAAGCTTAAGTATTATTTTGAATTAGAATTTGGCTGGTGGGTGGCTTTATTATTTTATTATTGTAGATAATTATAGTTTTTTTTTAATTAGTTTAAATTAGAGATAGGATGTGGATAGGATAATGGGGGGATTTGTTTAATTCAAATGGAATTGAATTTGTGGCTTGAATTGGTTCCAGGAGGTGGCCGACTATGGGAACTTTCAAATGGGTGTATGTGGCCGGTTTTGGAGGTGTTTTAGGAAGGTGAATGCCGTTTTTCTTATGGCATTTGTGGGTGATTTTCGGCCAGCTTTAGGAGAGTGTACCAAAGCCGATTCTCCCCAATGCAAATTCTCTCTTTTTCATTTATTGAAACCAAAACTTTGTGTAGCCGAATGCTTCTTCTATTTCTCTTTCTTTTTTTTTTTCACTTATGCTAAGCCGATATAGCCATTCTCTTCTCCACCTATCTTGTGTGATTTTCATCTTTTATGCCGAAACATACCTTGTCTACCTAGGCCGAATTCTTCAATTGTTTTCTTCTCATTTCTTTTGTACCGAAACCTTGCCTTCACTTCTCATCCTCTCTTTTCTTTTTGTTCAAACCGAGTGTAGGTGTGGTAAGCATCTAAAGCCGTTTTCTTTTTCTTCTTGCCTAAGTATTGGCCGAATCTTCTTTTCCCTCCTAGTTCTGTTCCTGGCCGATTGTTAGGTGGAGTGTGGGCTGCTTTTGGCGATTGGGTTAAGCCTTGGAGAAAGTGTTTAGATAAGGTCGAATGCTTTTTGGTAAGGTCTCTGTTCTCTGTCGACATCTGTAAAGGTAAGAGTGTGGTTTTGGTGTTTATTTGGTAGTATGTTGATCATTGGTTGGAATCTTTTTGGCAACGATTGAGGCAAGTGCACCTATCGAACAGTAGTATAATTTAGTGGTAAGACTGGATCGTCGAACCCAAAGGAACTAAAAGTACTAATACTAACTTTTTTTCTATTATTTAGCCTAAAAAATTAAGGGAATTATTAATTAATCTAAAATTAACTAACTATCAAGCTAAAGAAGCAAAGACAAAGAGAATGAATTGGGAAAAATACTTGTGGAAAAAACCAATTGATTAAGACAATACCTGAGGAAGAATCCACCTAGACTTCACTTGTTATTCAACTCTAAACCAGACGATTTATTCACTTGACTTGATCCGTAGGATTCCCTAGAATTGCATTAACTTGATCTATGGACTCCCATATTAGGTTTGACCCTAATCCGGCAGATTTTCGTCATCCTATCTCTAGGGTTGCGATCAACTCCGCTTAACTATGCTAGATCTACTTATAGACAGGGTCTATTCCTCCTCTGCCTAAGCACATCAATACTTGAATCAATATCCTGAAATATCAAAACAAGAATTAAGAACACATTATTAAGAACAAATCAAGTATTTATCATATAGTTCAGAAAACAATAACAAGATCCGTCTTAGGTTTCATCCCCCTCAAGTATTTGAGGGTTTAGTTCACAATGATAAAAGAATACATCTCAGAAGAAAATATAAAACAAAACATAAGAAAAACCCTAAAACACCCTGAAGGAAATTGTAGGGAAGATCTTCCGTCTTGAGTATAACTCTGGCTTTTTGAGATGAATCAACTGGCTCTCTTTGAGTAAATCCCACAATTCTGGCCTCTTTGGCTCGGCTCTTCGGCCTACCTGGACGCCTAACTAGACCCTCTTGAAGGTTGACCTCTAGGGTGTTTATATAGGCTTTTGGAATGGCTTTCTTTGCCTCTAAGTACCCTAAACCTAACTAAACTCTTCTTTGTCATGACAGGGACACGCCCATGGCACAGGCTTGTGTGAGTCATGGCCAGGCCGTGTTCGGGTCTATTATGGTGGCACGGCCGTGTGGTCTTGGGCCCAGGCCGTGTCAATTTTGTGATTTGGCCCATTTACACCGTTTTAAGCCCGTTTCTCATTCTTTTCATCCTTTGCTGCTCTCCTAAGTATAAAACATGAAAACAAAGGATTAAGAGCACCAAATTACACAATTCAGGGAATAAATCATCCAAAAGTACGCTAAATGTGGGATTAAAATATGTTTATATTACGGTTTATCACAATGCTATATATGCTCACTATCGAGATATTAACGGGCCTGCTCACACAAGCTGTGGGTCAAGACGTAGCTATACGGTGCTGCTCACACAAGCTGTCAAGTAACCGCAACACATGCTGGTATACTCAGCCACCAGTAGAACATACAGGACCAGCACCCGGATCACATAATCACAATAAGCCCTAATGACATGTCATTTGTATCCTGATCTATTCCTAAGGTTCAACCGGGATTTCAAATGCCAAATCATCATCGAATCATTGTTGAACATGTTCGTAGTCTCGTATTCACAGTTTATGCAATGTCAAACCATTTAAAATACATTTGTAACATAATTATTTTATACGAACTTACCTCGGATGTAAAAACGGCTAAATTGGTTGATTAGTCGAGAACTTTGTTTTTCCCTCGATCTAGATCCGAGTTTTGCTTTTCTTGATAATTAGGCTAGTAATTGACCGAAGCTTTAAACCCTAGAAATGGCTTTCTCTTCTCTTCAATTTTGGCAAAAGATGAAGATGAAAGCATTTAATTTTTGTTTGTTTTATTTAATTAACATGTATTTAACAATTACCAATTTAACCTTAATAATAAACCATTAAAACATCTAATAATGTGTCCATAAATGTCCACCCACCTTAATAATGGTCTAATTACAACATAAGGACCTTAACTTTAATATTCCATAGCTATTTAATACCTTTAGCTAATAGAACATAAGTTTTACACTTTACACGATTAAGTCCTTTTTACCGAATTAAGCATTCAAACGATAAAATTTCTTAACAAAATTTTCACACCATCATATTATCATGCTGTAAACATTAAAATAATAATAAAATAATTATTTTTACTTCAAATTTATGGTCTCGAGACTACTATTCCGATTTGACTAAAAACAGGCTGTTACAACTCTCCCCCTTAGGGATTTTCGTCCCTGAAAATTTTACCAGTGAATAGGTTAGGGTACTTTTTTCTCATAGCTTCCTTGGATTCTCACGTAGCCTCTTCGACAAAGTGTCATTACCACAAAACCTTTAAAGCTATGTAACGACCCGAATTTGGGCCTTGTAGAATTGGGCCCATTGGGCCTTGGGCACGGGAGCGTTTAAAATTTTTGGAGAACAAGAGAATGGCAACGCAAGTTGGACCTACTAAGTGAGTGATTTTGGAAGGGTAGGGGGCTTCTATGAAGTCCCGAGATCAAACTTGGGCTTAGGAAAAATTTTGGTTTTAGGTGAATAAAACCCTGGGAGTTAGTAGTAGGCTTTAAGAATAAAATGTGGAGAAAAATGACACAAGTGGAGGTGTGGTGTAGTGGCAAAGTGACGCCACATAAGAGACAATGGGGTGACGCCACAAGGAAGGAAGGAGGTCAGAGGTTCAAGTTGTAGCACTTGCATTTCTTTTAGATTATTTTTTTAAGTGGATTTAGACATTGGCCATAGACTTAGCTTTAGTTGCGCATGATTTTAGTCACAAGAGGAGCTTGTGGCTTAGTGGCAAGTGGCGTGTTGAGCTATTGAAGGGAGCCTGGGTTCGAATCTCATGACAAGCAAAGGAGTATTTATTTTGCAGACTGGACGGAAAGAGTTTGAGTTGGATTTAAACTCTGCTAACGGAGGGATCCCACATCGGAGAGATACAAAGAGGGAAGGTGGGAAGCTGGCTATATATAGAGCTATCTATGATTGGAGAGAAAACATACATTGGTGGGCGTTGGGCATAGGAGTGCTCGGAGCATGGATTAGCAACTTTCGATTCCTATCAGGTGTGTATTTCTCTCTACTCTAGTTGTAGAGCGACAAATGCCGAAATGCCGGTCACCCGGCGATGGTAGCCACACGAACGTGCGAGCACACGTGTGGGGGGCTTTGACGCGATAGTTAAGGCCATCATTAGTGTTATTGTGGGTTTAGGCTGTTAGGGCCACGATGGGCCGAGCGGGGCCAAATGGGCCCAATGGGCCCGCGGGCCCATATGAATAAATTGCATGTTTGGGTAGTAGATATTGGATTAGACTATGTGAATCTCATAGATGTGGCTCGTAGGGGTGACTTATGTACAATATGGGTCACTTGGTTGGGTGTAGATCTAGAGGATAATCGCCAATAGTAGCAAAGGAAGGGCTGCTAGAACATGAAGTACACGGTAAGGGTACGGTGAGGTTTCGATTTTTGATAAGTATGCGTTAAATCTTGGTTAATAGCTAGTAATGTCGGTTGTAGGGTAGTGACTAAGAGATTCGCAGCGCGCATGGTTACCAGGTGTGTACAAACACTACACACACGATATCGGCGTTGAAAAGTCGCAAAGTCGAAAAGCAGAAAGTGGCTAAATGGGCCCGATGGGCCCTGAGGCTAAGAATTGATGAAATGGTTTGTCTGGTTATACGAATTGAATTAGTCATGCATGATACATGAATTGGATTTGTTTTGGGCCTAATAGGCCATATGATGAGATTTGGGCTTGATGGGCTTATGGGGACGTAGACATGTATGTTTATAAACCTTAGGCCTAGTTCGAACAACTCTTAAATTCCATAAGACTTAATCTAATTAAACATGTCTGTGAACAAGTCGCAGGGTTGGAGTGTGGCAACGGGCGTACGCATGTCTAGGATTGGATCTAGGAAGAGCTTGGTACTTAAGCGGCCCCAGTGGCCCACCTCCTCTTTTCTGGAATCCTACCTGGTGCGTAGTGTCTGTTCACTTTAGCCGCGAGGACTTGTTGATGGGCCAAAGTTCATAGCTAAAACCCGAAATGGACCAAATACCCTTATATTTGCAAAATTCCTAAAATACCCTTATATTTGTAAAATTTACTAAAATACCCCTAGATTTGTAAAGTACCAAAATACCCCTGATTGCAAAATTACTGAAATACCCCTAGGTTGAAAATTTATCGAAATACCCCTGGTTTGCGAAATTACCAAAATACCCTTGGTTTACGAAACTACCGAAATACCTTTGATTTGCAAAATTACCGAAATACCCCTGGTTTGCAAAATTATCGAAATACCTTCGATTTGTAAAATTACCGAAATACCCTTGGTTTGCAAAATTATCGAAACACCCTTGGTTTGCAAAATTATCGAAATACCCTTGGTTTGTAAAATTATCGAAATACCCTTGGTTTGTAAAATTACCGAAACACCCCCGATTTACAAAATTACCGAAATGTCCCTGATTTGTGAAATTACCAAGATACCCCTATTTTAGAAAATTACCAAAATACCCCTATAGGGTAGAATTACGAAAATACCCCTGGGTAGTGTAATGACGAAAATACCCCTATGTGACGAATATGAGTTTATGGATGTTACTCGTATGTTTGATGCATTCATATGATATTCTGCTTAGGATGCATATGGGTGGGAATTATGGTACGGAGGAAGATTTGAGGATCGCATGGCCGTATGGTATGGATCCAGAATTGCATAGCCGTATGGTATGGATCCACCGGAGGCTTTAAGCCCAATATATGATTAGCAGCTTTGCTGCAACATTCAGTTGTACCGCAATCGGGCTACCCTTGGTGTGTAGCGGAGGGGTGGGTCGAGCTAGAATTCCCCACAGGAGTCATAAGGTTGGAAGGGAAATGGTGTGTGTAGCGGATGGATTTTTGGGGTGGGATTTGCATTATTTGTTTATAAATGGGACAATATAATATGATATGAGGTCATTGTAGGCTAAAGCCCAAGACCACCGATTTTGATAGGGCTTAGGCCCAATGTGAATATTTGTAAGTGATTTGATTGCCAAGGGTTGTGCACACTGAGTTTCAAAACTCACACCCCTTTAATTTAATGTTTCAAGTAATCCCGAATAGACGACTCGACGTGGGAGAGGACTCAGAGATGGCCACACTACAAAAGGCTTGAATTTTCATTTATTTGTTTCAAAATACATGTTTTTATTTACTTAATTTTCGGTGGATGTAATAAGGCCTTGTACTTCGTTTTGACTTCAGATTTATTTTGGGTTTTGAGATTAATTGTTTATTTTAATTATTAAACCTAAGTAAGATCTTATGTTTAAACTTGGTTTCCGAATTACTTAAAACAATAAAATGGGTTTTTATGTTTAATTAGTAAGACTCAAAGATTTTGGGCTTTTGGGCCTTAAATTTTTAATTAGCAAAACCGTTTTGAATTGTGCCTTTACTGTGACATTCTGGATTTGGGCCTAACTTCTAGGCCGGGTTTGGGGTGTTACAAGCTATGTGTTTATTTCTCAATTGTTTAACCTCTCGAGCTAAAATTCTGATTGGTTCTTCATTGTATGTCATATCAGGTTGAATCTCAATATCTGACGGAGAAATTATGTGTGATGGATCTAATCTATATTGGCAAAACATTGACACATGAAACACATTGTGGATCTTTTCTAATTCTGACGGTAAAGTTAGCCGATATGCCACTAGACCTATCCTTTCAATGATCTCGTACGACCCGATAAAATGCGAACTTAGTTTACTTTTACGACCAAATCGAAGTATTCTATTCCACGGAGAAACTTTCAGAAATACTTTGTCGCCGATCTGAAATTCAATGTCTTTTCGTTTTAAATTCGCGTACTATTTCTGTCAATCTGAAGCTGCTTTCAAACTATCGTGAATTACTTTCACTCTTTCTTCAGTCTCTTAGATCAAATCAACCCCGTGAATCTTTTTCTCACTAAGCTCAGTCCAATACAATGGAGTTCGGCATTTGCGACCATATAAAGCTTCATACGATGCCATCTTTATGCTCGATTGAAAACTGTTGTTATACGTGAATTCAACCAATGAAAAATATTTCTCCCAGTTGCCTTCAAACTCTAAAACATAACAACGAAGCATATCTTCGAGAATGTGTATTACTCTCTCAGACTGACCGTCAGTTTGAGGATGAAATACGGTACTAAAGCTTCTTGCAATTTCTTCCAAAATCGCAATGTAGACCTCAGATCTCTATCCAAAATAATCGAAACTGGCACCCCGTGCAATCTAACGATCTTAGAAATGTATAATTCAGCCAATTTATCAAGCGAATGAAATGTGCAGATTTTGTCAGTCAATCAACAACAACCCAAATAGTATCTTTCTTCTTTGGAAAAAAGGTTAATCCTGATACGAATTCCATCGTAACTCTATCCCATTTCCACTCTGGTATCATCACAGGCTAGAATAATCCTGAAGGTACTTGATGTTCAGCTTTAACTTGCTGACAAACCAAACATCTCGATACAAACTCTGAAATGTCTCATTTCATGCCTGACCACCAGTACAATTGTTTCAAATCATTGTACATTTTGGTACTCCCTGGGTGAACAGATAAACAACCACTGTATGCTTCATTCAGAATTTTCTGTATAAGCTTTGGATCTCTCAGTATGCAAACTCTACCTCGGAACAATAAATAATCATCGAATCCAATTTGATAGTCTGAATCACTAGTCGACTCACATTGCAATCTTTTAGATTGTAACTCGTTATCAAACTTTTGAGCTTCACAAATTTACTGCAAAAAAACCGGTTTAGCTTTTAACTATGCTAGAATCGAACCATCATCAAACAAGGGTAACTGAGTATTCATCGCTTTCAAAGAAAATAATGATTCTCTACTCAGAGCATCCACGACTACATTCGCTTTCTCTGGATGATAATCAATCACTAACTCATAGTCTTTCAGTAACTCGAGCCATCTTCGTTGTCGCAAATTCAGAACTTTCTGAGTCATTATATAGTTTAATCTTTTGTGATCGGTAAAGATGTGACACTTTTCACCGTACAAATGATGTCGGCAAATTTTCAATGCGAAAACAATAGCGGCCAATTCTAAATCATGCGTTGGATAATTCTTTTCTTGTGGCTTCAACTGTCTGGAGGCTTAAGCTATCACTTTTCCTTCTTGCATCAAAACACAACCCAAACCGTTCAATGACGCATCGCTGAAAATCACAAATTCTTTACCCGACTTAGGTTGAACCAAAACTGGTGCTTTTGTTAGCAAGGCTTTCAACTGTAGCAATCTAGTCATCGGTATAGCAATCATCGAGAATCCTTTTACAAAATGTCAATAATTACCAGCTAACCCCAGAAAGCTTCTGACTTCAAATACATTTCTTGGTGGTTTCCAGTCAACAACTACAGAATTCTTGCTCAGATCAACTCGTATACCTTCCGTTGAAACAATGTATCCTAGAAATCCAACCTCTCAGAGCCAAAACTCGTATTTATTGAATTTAGCAAACAATTGCTTATCTCTCAAGGTTTGAACCACAATTCTCAAATGTTCGGCATGCTCAGATTTATCTCGTGAATAAATCAGAATGTCGTTAATGAAAACTACAACAAATCTGTTTAAATATGGTTTGAAAATTTGATTCATCAAATCCATAAAAATGCAGGAGCGTTAGTCAATCCAGAAGGCATAACAAGAAATTCATAATGTCCGTACCTCGTTTTGAACACAGTTTTTGACACATCCGAATCCTTCACTCTCAACTGATAGTAACCAGACCTCAAATCAATTTTCAAAAACACTGTTGCTCCTTTCAACTGATCAAATAAATCATCTATTCTCAGCAACGAATACTTGTTCTTTATCGTAACTTTGTTGAGCTGACGATAATCAATACACATTCTTATCGATCTGTCTTTCTTCTTTACAAACAACACAGGCGCACCCTAGGGAGAAAAACTAGGTCATGCAAAACCTCTATCTATTAATTCTTGCAACTGAGCTTTCAACTTGTTCAATTCTATCGGAGCCATTCTATACAGATCTATCAATATCGGTGAGGTTCTCGTTACTAACTCAATAGCAAATTCAACCTCTCTTATCAGTAGTAACCCCGGTAATTCTTCTGGAAGCACATCCGCATACTCACAGAAAACTGGCACTGATTCAATCTTAGATTATGACACTTTTATATCTAAAACATAAGCCAGATAAGCTTCACAACCTTTTCTCACACATCTTTGAGCTGACATAGACGAAATTACAACCAGCAATTCACTCGACTCACCTGATTCAATTCGAAGAATTTCATTGTTCTAACATTTCAATTCAATAATCTTTCGTCTACAATTTACAACGGCATCATGCAATTTCAACCAATCCAAACCCAGAATTACATTGAATTCATCAAAAGATAGTAACATCAAATCAGCAGGAAAACAGTAACCCTGAATTATTAAAGGACAGTTCTTGCAAACTTTATCAACTAGAACATACTTGCCTAAGGGGTTCGATACTTTAATCACAAACTTAGTAGACTCCACAGGCAAACTCTTATTAGACACCAAATTCATACATATATACGGATGAGTCGATCCAGGATCAATCAAAGCTCTAGTAGGTGCTCTAGACTTAGATCTTATAGCCGAATCTTTTTTTGAACCTCTACTACTAGTCACATTTCCCGCATTTCTCGATGGCCTTCTTCTAGTGGCTATGTTACTCGGTCTTACATTCTGGAATTTTTCTTTCTCCTCTAATTCAAGGCAATCTCGTATGAAATGATCTTGCGAACCACATTTGAAACAAGCCCAGTTATTCATTCTACATTACTAGGATGTCGTCTTCCACATCGTTGACATTCAAGTTTATAGTTTCTCACACTACCAACACTCGATACTGATGTAGCTTGAGCTTTAGGGCTTGAGTATTTTCCATGACCTCTGTTCTAATACCCAATTGAAGCATTTGGACAAGTGTACGGATCTTTGGATTTCTTTGACGAAGATTGGTACTGTTTATTCATCAATATTTTTTCTCTAGTCTCTAGTCTCTTGCCTCTGAATCTGCTTTTCTCTTTTATTTGCTAAGCTCCTCGACTTTGCAAGCCCTATCAACCAAGACAACAAATTATTTCAACTCTAGAATTCCTACTAGAAGTTTAATATCCTTGTTCAACCCATCAATGAACTGTTTGCACATGATTTCTTCAGTAGAAACATACTCCCGAGCATACTTACTTAATCTTACAAATTCTCTTTCATACTCTGTTACTATCATACAGCCTTGTTTCAGTTCTAGAAACTCTTTGTGCTTTTGATCAAGAAACTGCTGACTTATATATTTCTTCCGGAACTCAGTTTGAAAGAATTCCCAAGTAACTCTTTCTCTCGGTACCATTGATACTAGAGTATTCCACCACTGATACGCAGTGTCCCTCAATAATTAAATAGCACATTTTAACACTCATCTGGCGTGCACCACAGTTCATTGAATACCTGAATAGAGTTTTTAAGCCAAAATTCAGCTCTCTCAAGATCATCATTGATAAACAGTAATAGTAATATATTTTAATCCCACATTTAGCATACTTTTGGATGATTTAAGCCTTGAATTGTGTAATTTGGTGCTCTTAATCCTTTGTTTTCATGTTTTATACTCAGAAGAGCACCAGAGGATGAAAAGAACGAGAAACGGGCCAAAACAGAGTAAATGGGCCATATCACGAAATCAACACGGCCTGGGCCCAAGACCACACGGTCGTGCCTCATTCAACAGTCTCGAACACGGCCTGGCCACGATTCACACGGACGTGTGCCACGGGCGTGTCCCTGCCATGACAAAGATGATTTCACTCGGAATAGGATACTTGGAGGCAAAGAAACACATTCCAAAGCCTATTTAAACATCCTAGTAGGAATTCTACTTGAATTAGGATACTTAGCGGCCAAGTAAGGCATCTTAAAGCCTAAATAACCACCTTGGGGTAATTTAAGCGGGGAGTTCGGCAGAAGCCGGGAACCCAAGGCTTTAGTCAGGGGGCGTCTAGTTAGGCCAAAGAGGGCAGATTTGTGGGGGTTTACTCAAAGATAGCCACTTCATTCATCTCAAGAAGCCAGAGTTATACTCAAGACGGAGGATCTCTCTTTCAATTCCTTCAGGGGATTTTAGGGATTTCTTATGTTTTGTTTTATCTTTTCTTCTGAGATGTATTCTTTTATTATTATGAACTAAACCCTTAGATACCTGAGGGGGATGAAACCTAAGATGAATCTTGTTATCGTTTGCTGAACTATATGATAAATATTTGACTTGTTCTTAATTATGTGTTCTTAATTCTTGGGTTGATATTTCCAGAATATTAATTCAAGTTGGATGTGCTTAGGTGGAGGAGCAAAAGTCCCTTCCTAAGAGTAGATCTAGCATAATTAAGCAGAGTTGCTCGCGCGCCTAGAGATAGGGTGACGAAAATCTTCCGGATTAGGGTCAAACCTAATATGGGAGTCCATAGATCGAGTTAATGCAATTCTAGGGGTTTTAATTAGAAAGAGATTTCAATTAATCAACCTAGGGTTAGATGTTAGTCGCCTCGAGAGAGGGATTAATATAACTTAGAGAATCCTATGGATCAAGTCAAATGAATAAATCGTCTGGTTCAGAGTTAGAAAACAAGTGAAGTCTAGGTGGATTCTTCCTCAGGCGTCATTTGCCACTAGAACACAACCCCTTTTGTGTCATTTTTCTCCACATTTTATTTTTAAAGCCTACTTACTAACTCCCAGGGTTTTATTCACCTAAAACCAAAAATTTCTTAAAGCCCAAGTTTGATCCCGGGACTTCATGGAAGCCCCCTAACCTTCCAAAATCACTCACCTAATAGGTCCAACTTGCATTAGTGTTGTTCTCTTGTTCTCAACAATTTTAAACGCTCCCATGGCCAAGGCCCAATGGGCCCAATTCTACTAGGCCCAAATTCTGGTTGTTACACTCCCGAGAAGCGCTCATTTAAAGTCTTGAGCTAGACTTACCTGTTATTCGCATAATCATGGTAGTTTAAGGAGGTGGAAATCCTTTCTCATATGATCAATTCGATTATTGAAGTAAAGTTTAAGTCTAGTAATGTTTACCTTAAAGGTGCTGATTTTAGGACTAGTTACCTCGACTGTTCCATCTGGGAGGATTTTGAGTACCTGATCTCCTATCTTAAGCTGGGTTGTCCCATCATTAAGTTCGTCATGAAGTTGCTGTTGGAATGCCGGAACCTCATAGCGCAGCAGAATAAAATTAGATCCGGTGATCCAAACCATGGATCCATGTGTGAGGAACGAATCGGGGTGAAATAAAGGTTTCGAAATTACCAAAACTTCAATCTGAGTAGACAGCGACGCCTTGGCAACAAGAGTTTTGATCTACTGTCGAATCAAGCCACAACCTTTTTCGATGGCAGCCTCTACGTGATCCACCCGGTTTGATTATGAACGGAAGAAATCTCCAAAACTATTTTGGAGGTTTATTTGCTTGACGGCTGCTAGACCTAACAAGCAATCTCTTAGGGTTTTCTCATAAGCTTTGCCTCTTTTAAATACCTTTTATGTTGGGTATCCTTTTAATTGGGCCCATTATTTGGTATCCTTTTAATACCCTTTTATAATTGGTATCTTTTGAATGTATCATAAGATACAATAAAGTTTTTAACTGAAAATTATAATTACATTAATTATATTTGAAAATTATAATTACATTAATTATAATAAGGATTTCGGTAAACTATATTTATTTAAATTTATATATGAATCAAATTCATATATTAATAGAATTATGTTGTCATTATGTGTACAACATCCTTGTACATATAATATGTTCAATATTTGATTGCCCAATTAAATTAATTCTTTAATTAATTTAATTCATGTGACAACAAAAAAACAATACCAATTATATTTTATTCCGTTCATTTAAACCATAGGGTGTGACCCTGTAGGTTCTTGCAACGTTAGCAGTAATAATAGAACGATTCTAATGTCACAAACAATGAGTGGCATCTAGCAATGCATCATTGCTACCTAAGTTACAAGAAGTCATGATTCCACATAACTTTTGTGATTAACCTTTCATACATTAATCCTTAAGTCCTTTATCTCTGGAATGGACACAAGTCATGGAATAGTCACACTTGTATAGTCCATCCCATGTTTCTTGATATCTTGAGTAGACTATGATATACAAATTAGTATGACATCTCATGTCAACTTATTTGAGCATGGCCATGCATTTCTAGTCTCACTCAATCAAGTGGCCTAAGATATTACTCCCATTATGTAGAAGGGACTTATCCTATATTGATCAACCATATCCCTCTACATAGATTGTGGTATATCCAACATCAGTCTTTATAGAACAACCAATTACGGTGTACGTTTGACTGTATCAAAATATACAACTCACGATGTTGAGATAATAATTATCTCAAGTCTGAGGATCATATACATATTAATCACTATGAGTAATGTTGTGACAATTACATAATAATCCAATAAACATACTCATAACGGGTCAATCCAATATGTTGTTCTCTAACACACATATTCATGCATTGATTTTGACAATCCACATCAATGACAACTCTTTATCATCAATCAACTACATGTTAGTCTTAATGCATTATTGTTGTCCTAGTCAATAATAATACTCGACTAAGGATCTTTTAAGAATAATCATATTATTCTAAGGACATTATTATAAAACAGTTTATTTGTACACACAGAAAGAAAAACTGAAATAATAATAATGATAACGCTTTATATTAATAAACATGGTAAATTAAGTATGTTATTACAACCATCTCATGATTGGTCTTTGGGCATACTCTTACAGTTGCCTCGTTTTTGCTTCGTATGTTTTTAGTTTCTCTTTGAAGTGTGTCTTCCACTCGTCTAGTTCATCGATCCAAAGCCTTCGTTCCTCATGAATTTCTTCTTTATCGGCACGAGGTCTAGGACCTGGCATCTGCAAAAGAGCTTCAAGAAACGATAAGTTAATATGTAATTTCATTAAAATTTTAAGAAACTTACCGAATTGTTCCTCTGTGTCGTCCCTCTTCATTGCCTCGGAATATGGTACGCGAGGTTGGTATTCTTTGATTACCAGTTTTGGCTTATTATTTTCCTCAACCTTCCTTTTTTCTACCACATTCTCTTGCCTTAAATTGGGCTCGTCTAACCCTTCACTATCCCGAGCTGTTATGGCTTGAATTTACTCCTTTGGTTTAGTCTAGGTGTTGCTTGGTAGGCTTCCTTGTGGTATTTCAGAGATCAACTTAGCGAGTTGCCCTAACTGATTCTTGATCCCTTGGATCAATGCTTGTTGATTTTTAAGTGTTGTTTCGGTGTTTTGGAAACGTGTTTCTATATTTTGGAAACGTGTTTCTAAGACTGCTATGAATTTTGTCAGCATCTCTTCAAGGTTCGACTCCTGTTCCTGTTGGTGAGGTGGTTGTTGAAAAGATGGGGAAAG
Organism: Gossypium australe; assembly: GCA_005393395.2. NCBI lineage: Eukaryota > Viridiplantae > Streptophyta > Magnoliopsida > Malvales > Malvaceae > Gossypium > Gossypium australe. The sequence continues at coordinate 24,205,802 of CM016624.1, forward strand.
TTCTGGTCTTTGGCTACTTTGAGCATCCCACGAGAAATTGTGATCGTACCCCCAACCTGCATTATAAGTGTCACTATAAAAATTATTTTGAGGTCTAGAATAGTTACTCATATAGTAGACTTGTTCGTTCTCTGTGCCAGGGTTGTAGGTTAGATATTCTGTGTTGTTCACCCCTCTTCCATATCGTACTTGTATTATCGGATGTACCTGCAAAGAATTACATACGCCGTCAATCTTTTTATTCATCATCTCTACCTGTTTTGATAGTATGGTGACCGCGTCAAGGTTGAAGACACTGGCTGCTTCAGTAGGCTTTGTCCTCATGAATTGCCACTGATAGTTATTCAGTGCCATCTCCTCTATAAACTAAAATTATCTATCAAAATAAAAGAAAAATTAGCAAAATAAAAAATAGAATTTTAATTGCAAAAAAAAAAAATATGGCTAAAGTAATAAAAATTGAGCTTTCTTAATATTTCAGTTCCCCGGCAACGGCGCCAAAAACTTGATCGTTGTTTTATGCGATGTCAAAGTCTTAAAATTTATAAAAAGAATGATCGAACCTGGAAACTAACTATGACAACGATTTGAGGCAAGCGCACCTATCGAACAATAGTATAGTTAAGGCAAGACCAAATTGTCGAACCCAAAGGAACCAAAAGTACTAATACTAACTTTCTTTTTATTATTTAGCCTAAGAATTAAATGAATTTTTATCTAATCTAAAATTAACTAACAACTAAACTAAAGATGCAAAGACAAATAGAATGAATTGGGGAAAAAAACTTTGGGAAAAACCAATTGATTAAGACATAAGAGACAAGGGAATGACGCCACAAGGAAGCAAGGGGTCCAAGGTTCAAGTCTTGGTGCTTGCAATTCATTTTGATTTATTTTTAAGTGAACTTAGACTTTGGCCCATAGACTTATATTTAGTTGCACATTATTTTAGACACAAGAGGAGCTTGTGGCTTAGTGGCAAGTGGCGTGAATTGGCTGATGGGAGAGCTTGGGTTCGAATCTCATGACAAGAAAGGGAGTGTTTATTTTGCGAATTGGACGGCCAGAGTTTGTGTTGGATTTAAACTCTACTGAGGGAGGGATCCCACATCGGAAAGCTATCAAGAGGGAAGGTGAGAAGCTGGCTTTAAATAGAGCAATCTATGAGGAGAGTAAGCATACCTAGTTGGCAATGGGTATAGGAGCATTCAGAGCGCGGATTAGCTTCAGACTCTTATCAGGTGTGTATTTCGCCCTACTCTAGCTGTAGAGCGGCAAATGCCGAAATGCCGGTCACACGGAAATGATAGCCATACGAGCATGCGAGTGCACATGTGGGAGCTTTGACGCCATAATTGAGGCCACCATGAGTATTCTTGTGGGCTGGTGCTGTTTGGGCCATGATGGGCCCTAATAAACCTTAAAAGTAACATATTTTAATCCCAAATTTAGCATATTTTCTGATACGGACCGGCTCGGGATGATTCGAAACGTATGCGAGTTGCCCAATCGTCTACGAGGAGGACATCAAGCCTTCGGAATATTATCGGAAAATATGGATGAATTTGCGGAAGCTTTAAGTGAATAAAAAGGAGATGGTTCGGTGTAATGGAATGAAATAAAAATAAAATGGATAAAAGATAATTTGATGGAAATGGATAAAAGAACTTAAATGAGAAACGATTCAACACTAAAAAGTGTCACCCCGGATTCTATAATGTTTAAGGTGGAAAATGGTAATTGATGATGGAAATGGAAATACGAACTTAACTTAGGAAAGATTCAACACTATATAACAGTGTCACCCCGTTTCTTATATCATTAAGGTGAAAAGATGAAGATAGGTTGATGAACGTCACACCAAAGGGAATTTGGTGATAAGTTCCAACAAGCCGAAGATGCCACAAGCAAGCTTGATAAGTCTAACGAAACTTGTACGAAAATGAAGAGGAGATGAGCTCACTCAAATGAACAAAGTTCATGAAATTTCATTACCAAAATCTGAATTCTCCTCAAATGAAAATAGCAAGATATTTATAGGCTAATCTACAAGCTAGCCGAAAAAAAGAAATGGAAAATGGAGAGGCTGTTCGGCCAATGCACCTAATTGTAAGAAATTAATTTCATTTCCCATGTCCATGTGTCGCCCAAGTTGCTGTCCAATATGCTTCCATTTTGGCTGCCCATGCTCAAATTAAAGATTAAGTTTCAGCTCCATACTAATTTTAATTCTTAGCATGCATAAACTTTCATTGCCATCCAAACCATTAAAATAATATGGCCATTATCTCTTGTCCAAATTCACGCATGCTTCCATATATGCCTTCATCAAATCATTATTTAATTCAAGGCTTGTCAAACCCCATGTGCCGTCCATGCTTCTTAATGCCTTCAATTTCAATTGTTTAATTTGCCATCCATTAAATGCACTCACCTTGTTTGATTTATTATTGCTCGGTCGTTGATCACTAGTCTCATGATACTTTCAATTTCATTTGTTTATTCAAGACAAGCTTGCCGTCCATCCCCTTAATCAACACATGTTTTCTTCCATTTGTGTATTCCTCCATTATCTTGCCATCCATTACCACTCAACACACATGCTTTATTTTATTCACCCATAATTTCCATGTGCCTTCCAAGTCCATAATATTCCTTCACCAAGCTGTCCAAGTTCATGCTCCAATTCTTTGAAATATTTTTTTTTTATTTCCCTCATGTGTCCATTGCTTCCACATAGCTTCTACCGTCCATCTTCAATGCTCCACTTGATCTTATCTTCATTTTTTCCATGCATTTACAAGTCAAACTCCCTTGTTTATTCATTCAATCTCCATGCGTCAACTTGCCAAATTAAAATTTCAAAAATCTTCCATGCAATCGCTGCATGCTAATGGTTTGCCTCTCACTTTAATTTCCATTTGTTTGTGCTTTGATATGCATTGTGGATATCTCTCATGGCTTTATTATTTCCTTAGTGTTTCACTGTCCTTCATGCATCATGCCTTTCATCCAATTGATGTGTGTCATCCCATGGTCAATGTACCTACAAAGAAAATGCTAGAACCAATTTAATTCAAATGTATGATCAGCCGAAACAAATATTAATAAAAAATTAGACACCTTAATTAACAAATAAACTAAGCTAAAACAAATTTAATAGTCTTAAACAAGACATATTAAATTTGGTTATGGCTAACATAAACACATTAAAACACGCAATACTAGGGCATATTAATGCTTGACTAAATTATTTAATTGAATTAAATTAAATTAATTAAATTTTATTCCAGAAATTTAATTAACTCAAACTAAGTTAACTAATTTTTATTCCAACAATTAAATAAATAAAATGAGCTAAAAGTGAGCTAATAACGAGCTCCATAAATTTAAAAAAAATCGGGCGTGCTCGTATCATTTTCGGATGATTTATTCCTTGATTCATGTAAAAAGGTGCTTTTAATCCTTTCTTTTCATGTCTTATACTCAGGAAAGCACCCAAGGATGAAAAGAACGTAAACGGGCCCAAAACAGAGTAAATGGGCCATATCATGAAACCGACACGGCCTCGACTTAAGCCCACACGACCGTGCCCCATTCAACAGGTCCGAACACGGCTTAAAGACCATCCACACGGGCGTGTGACATGGCCGTGTCCCTATCGTGGCAAAGAATAATTTCACTCGGAAAAGGATACTTAGGGCCAAAGAAACGCATTCCAAGAGCCTATGTAAACCTCTTAAGTGCAACCTGAAAGGGGGCAGTGAGCTAGGCTAAGGAGCCAAGCCGAAAAGGTCAGATTTGTGGGAATCACTCGAAGATAGCCAGTTGATCCATCTCAAGAAGCCGGAATTTTACTCAAGACAGCGGATCTCTCATTCAATCCCTTCAGAGAGTTTTAGGGATTTCTTATGTTTTGTTTTACCTTCTTCTGAGATATTTTTTTTATTATTATGAACTAAACCCTTCAGATACCTGAAGGGGATGAAACCTAAGACGGATCTTGTTATTGTTTTCTGAACTATATGATAAATACTTGATTTGTTCTTAACTATGTGTGCTTAATCCTTGTGTTAATATTTTCGGGATATTGATTCAAGTTGGATGTGCTTAGGTGGAGGAGCAAAAGTCCCTGCTTAAGAGTAGATCTAGCATAATTAAGTGGATTTGATTGCGTGCCTAGAGATAGGGTGATGAGATTTTGCCGGATTAGGGTGAAACCTAATATGGGAATCCATAGATCGAGCTAATGCGATTCTATGGGTTTTAATTAGAAAGAGATTTCAATTAATCAACCTAGGGTTAGACATTATCCGCCTTGAGAGAGGGTTTAATATAAATTAGGGAATCTTACGGATCAAGTCAAGTGAATAAATCATCTGGTTCAGTGTTAGATAACAAGTGAAGTCTAGGTGGATTCTTCCTAGGGTATCGTCGTAATCAACTGAATTTTCCCAACAGTATTTCCTAAATTCGTTCTTTTTGTCTTAAGTCTTTAGCTTAGTAGTTAGTTAAATTTAGATTAGATAACAACTTCACTTATTTTAGGCTAGATAATAAAAAGAAAGTTAGTATTAGTACTTTTAGTTCCTTTGGGTTCGATAATCCGGCCTTGCCTAAGCTATACTACTGTTCGATAGGTGCACTTGCCTAAAATCATTGTCAGAGTTAGTTTCCAGGTTCGATCATTCATATAAATTTAAAACTTTGAAATCTAACGATCAAGTTTTTGGCGTCGTTGCCGGGGACTAAAATATTAAGAAAACTCTATTTTTAATACTTTAGCCATTATTATTTTTTATTTTCCGCAATTTATTTTTTATTTTTTTAGATTAAATTTTGATTTTGCTAAATTTTCTTTCTTTCTTTTCTCAGCAAGTGCCTCTAGTTTATGACTAGAAGGAACCTGAAAGGACCATTAGTATACGACAGTGATATTGAAGCAACTGCTCGCAAGAATCGCAGAGAAATCAGGTGAGCCCTAAATTACACAGAAGAAGAGAGAGAAGACAGATCCAATCCTACTAAAGGGATGGACGAGAATAATCCACCACCATAAGATGTGGGAGAAAATAATGCTCTGCATACTATGTATGATTATGCTAAACCTCATTTAACAGGAGCAGAATCAAGTATTGTTAGGCTTGCTATAACTGCTAATAATTTGAATTAAAGCCTAAGACTATACAAATGTTTCAACAATTTGTTCAATTTGATGGTTTGTAGGACGAAGACCCAAACACTCATATAGCTAATTTTTTAGAGTTCTGTGATACCTTCAAAATAAATGGCATTTCTGATGATGTCATACGTCTTCGGTTATTTCCTTTTTCATTAAGGAATAAAGCCAAACAGTGGTTAAACTCGTTACCACGACGGTCAATCACTACATGGGATCAAATGACCGAAAACTTTTTATTAAAATATTTCCCAGCGGCCAAAACGGCCAAATTACGGAATGATATCTCTTCTTTTGTGCAGATGGATTTAGAGACATTATATGATGCATGGGAGAGGTACAAGGAGCTCTTGAGAAGGTGTTCGCACCATGGTTTACCATTATGGCTTCAAGTCTAAACTTTTTATAACGGTGTGAACCCTTCAACAAGGCAACTAATTGATTCAGCCACCGGTGGAACCCTGAACAATAGAACTCCTGAAGCAGCCTATGAGTTTATTGAAGAGATGTCACTGAATAGCTATCAGTGGCAGGTTACAAGGACCAAACCAACAAAATCAGCCGGAGTTTTTAACCTCGACGCAGTAACCATGCTATCAACGCAGGCAGAGATGATGAATAAAAAGCTTGATAGTTTGTGTTCTTTGTAGGCACATCCAGTAATGCAGTGCGACGCAAGTGGAACTGTGGCGAATCCTGAGTACCCACCCTACCAACCGGGCGTAGAGAGCGAACAGATGAACTATATAGGTAATAATTTTTGATCTAATAATAACCCTTATAGTAATACTTATAATCCAGGTTGGAGGAACCATCCAAATTTTACATGGGGAGGTCAAGGAAATCAAAGACAACAACCTCCTCAAAATTTCCAAAATCAGTTCTATCCACAGGAAAAGAAGCCGAACCTTGAAGAGACGCTGAAAAAATTCATGGCAGCCTCAGAAAACCATTTCCAAAACATTGAAACAAACCAACGAACATCGATTGAAGAGATCAAAAACCAAGTTGGGGAACTTACTAAGTCAGTTGGACAACTTGCAAAGTTAATGTCCGAACGACCGCAAGGGCGTCTACCAAGCAACACTGAGATTAACCCAAAGGAGCAAATCCAAGCCATCACAGCTCATGATAGTATAGGGTTAGATGAACCCAATTCAATACAAGAAAACGAGGTAAAAGAAGGTAAAGTAGAGGTAACACAGGAAAAGCCAAAATCGGTAATCAAGGAGTATCAACCTCGCATACCTTATCCCGAAGCGATGAAGAGAGATGATACAGAGGAACAGCTCGGTAAGTTTCTTAAACTTTTAAAGAAATTACATATCAACTTACCTCTTCTTGAAGCTCTTTTTCAGATGCCAGATTCGAGGAAATTTTTAAAATAGCTCTTGACGAACAAGCGCAAATTAGACGAAGAGCCACACGTAGAATTAAACGCAGTATGCTCAGCAATGTTACAGAATAGACTACCACGGAAGCAAAAAGATCCAGGGAGTTTTACAATTCCATGTTTAATTGGTAGACTAACTGTTGATAATGCATTAGCTGATTTAAGGGCAAGTATAAATGTCATGCCTTATAAAATGTTTAAACAACTAGGTCTAGGGAAACCCAAACAAACTAGGATGAGCATTCAATTAGCTGATAAAACTATTAGAATTCCTAGGGGTATTATCGAAGATGTTCTTGTAAAAATTGATAAATTCATTTTCCCAGAAGATTTTGTTGTCTTAGACATGGATGAGGATAATTCGATTCCCTTAATTTTAGGAAGACCCTTTTTAGCAACTGCTCAAACTAAAATTGATGTTAGCATAGGAGAACTCATACTTCAAGTAGGTGATGAATCAATCAGTTTACAAGCTCTTGACTCGGCCAGGACAACAATTGATGAAGGTGAAAAGGCAAATTTAGTTGATAACCAGGTTGTTCAACTTTCACCACAAGAAACACCATAAGGATACAAACCTGAGCCAAATCATGGACCTCGTGCCAACACAGAAAAACTACACAAGGAGCAAAGCCTTAAGGTCGACAGATTAGAAGAGTGGAAGACACACTTTAAAGAGGAACCGGAACTACACAAAGAAAAAACCGAAGGAGCCCCCAGAAGAGCTCATAGGAACATCAAACCACTTCAAAATAAAAGACCAGGTACTGTTACATAAATCAGATCCTCGAGTCACCATGTTAGACCTAAAAGCAAACGAAGAAATCCCCCTTGAGGTACATAATATCTTCCCATACGGAACAGTCGAGGTAAGCAACCCCATATTCAGCACTTTTAAGGTACACGTCTCTTGACTCAAACTTTATCAAGAAAATAGAACTGTAAGCATGAGGGAAGATATTCAAACCTTTAAACCTCCCTGATTTTTCAAATATGAGGAAAGTCTAGCTTAAGACTATAAACGAGCGCTTCTTGGGAGGCAACCCGAGCACTAACACAATTTATTTTCACATTCTGCTTTCAATTTATTTTCTTTTCTTCTTTTCTTTCTGAATACCTAGTTGTAAACTAACTAAAAGTGCAGATTTCCAGACCACACGGTCTTACACACGGCCGTGGCCGTGACCATGTGGAAGTACAGAATCTCCGTACTGACATAGTAGAGGTGGTACGAATCAAATCCCAACGAATTTTCAGAATCACGGACCCAACCACCCTACCACGGGCACCGATAAAGTGCCACAGCCGTGCGAGGCGGCCGTGGAAGATACTGACTTATCAGAAACGGGTGTGGCTGGCTGAAAAACGGGCATGGAAAATCAACACGCTTAGACACACGGCCGTGCGAGGTGGCCGTGTGTAACGACACGCCCTCGGTCCATGGGCGTGGGAAAGTACCATAATTGAGCCTCTATTTAAACACCAACCCCCTTCCCCATTCTTCTCATTTACTTTCCCCCTCTTTTCTCATTCCCTTTTCTCAGATTCCCCTCTCCATAACAAGTCTTTTATAACTCTTGAGCCACACCAAAGCCATGACAAAGAAGTGGAAGAGGACAAATGTAGTCTACTCAAAAGAGACCCCGATACATAAGTTCATGCCGGCAGCTTCATCCAAACAATAAGCCAAGGGTCTTTGAGACCATTTAGTTTCTATTTCTCTTTTCTCTTTTTCTTCAATTTCCTTCCCTTTGACTATCTTATGTTTAATTTAGTTTATTTTACTTTAGTTTATTAGTGTCAGGTTCAAAAGGCTGCTTGGGAATCACGCTACTTTCGCCACCGCCAGCACCTCCGTCGCCTTAGAAGTCACACCCACCTCGCGAGCCATCTATCAATAAGGATTCTCAAGCCCCTTTATCTTCTAGCCTTAGTTTATTTTCCTTCTTAGTCTCTTTATCTTTATCTTTCTTGTCTTTATATGTATGATTAGTTTATTTTCAATATGTTTCAATAATCCCTGGCTAATTCTTCACGAGCTTCCCAATTTCTTCATCTAGCGCAGAGCTCGGAAGAAACTACCACCCCTCGGAACTTCCACCTTAAGGAAACCATCCAAATTCAGGAAGTTTCACCACTCTCTCCTTATTAAATTTAATATACATCTTTGTACATTGAGGGCAATGTACATCTTAAGTGTCGGGGGGTGAATATCTATTTCGAGAAAGTGCCTAACTTTTTGCATTATTCTCAAATACGGCCTAACTTTCTTCATTATTCTCAAATACTTGAATTATATATTGTTCTTAAGTAATTTCCTCATATTACTAATTAGGATGAAATTTCTGATGAATTACGATTTTTATTGATATGTTTCTGAGTAAGCCATAGTTAATTGTGCATTGATGATTAAATTAGAAGAATATTAGAGAATCAAGCATGATAAGTCTATTTTTCAGAATAATTTTTTTTGAATAGATTGTCTACCTGAATCTGAATGTTACATTGAAATTTAAAATTTACGAGGTTGATGTCAAAAACACCCATAAGTTTTGTGAGATTTTGAGCCTTATAGAGCATATATTCTTTTTCATGCTCACTTTATTGATTATGAGTGTGTCAACATTGAACTGTTATTCTAAAACTTGCCTCGATTATACATGTTGAGACCACACCTATGATTTGATATACCGAGATGATAAAGGCACCTAGGTTTTAACCCACTCACTCCACTAAAAAGCCTACCTCCATAATTAACCCCTAGTGAACCCCGTTGATCCTAACAACCCTTTTATTGACTCACCTACTAATATTACCCCAAAACCCTTTGTATTTGTTATCACCATTCCTTTTGACTACCCTTATATCGAGATTTGATTTGATTAGTTACCTAATTATATTATTTAAGTAGTTGAATTTATCTTTTATTACTTGATTTGTTCTTAAAAAAATTTCGAAGTATATCCAGTGTTACTAATATGAAAAGTGAGATTATACAGTAAAAAGTATATTTATCAAAAGAAAAGCTCGTATTATTAGGGTTATTACTTTTCAGTTGATGTAATTATTTATTATCGTCCCAGTATTTCTAGATAGGTAACTTGTCAATTCAATCTCGATTCTAACCTTCTAATTCAGCCTTTATCCACACCTTTAACCCTAGCCTCGTTACAACCCTGTTAAAGACCTTTTAATCTGTTTATCATCTCATTTTACAGTGGTGGAGACTTGATTTTCAAGCAAGCCTTTGGGATTAACTTTTCAGGTTCGACTTTTGAGTGCTCTTTTCTTGAACCTTAAACACTTTGAGTAATTTGAGTGAATCTTTTGTGAGGATGTCAGCCCCTATAGGTTTTGAATTAAGGGTAATTATTCAGGTAAGGGGAAACACCTACGTTTTCGTGAATACGAATGTATGACTTATATTGTTTGAATCTTTAGGACTCCTCGAGTTAGATCATCCATGTATAAATTGTCTATGAATTATGATGAGACATTGTTGATAGGAATTATGAATCATGAAAAGTTCATTTTAATTGTGAGTTGAGAATTTTGCTTGAGGACAAGCAAAAGCTTAAGTGTGGGGGTATGTGATAAACAGTAAAAGTAACATATTTTAATCCCACATTTAGCATATTTTCAGATGATTTATTCCCTGATTCATGTAAAAAGGTGCTATTAATCCTTTCTTTTCATGTCTTATATTCAGGAAAGCACCCGAGGATGAAAAGAACGTAAAATTGGCCCAAAACAGAGTAAATGGGCCATATCACGAAATCGACACGGCCTGGACTTAAGCCCACATGGGCGTGCCCCATTCAACAGGTCCGAACACATCTTAAAGACCATCCACACGGACGTGTGACATGGCCGTGTCCCTGTCGTGGTAAAGAAGAATTTCACTCGGAAAAGGATACTTAGGGCCAAAGAAACGCATTCCAAAAGCCTATATAAACGCTCTAAGAGCAACCTGAAAGGGGGCGGTGAGCTAGGCCAAGGAGCCAAGCCAAAAAGGTCATATTTGTGGGAATCACTCAAAGATAGCCAGTTGATCCATCTCAAGAAGCCGGAATTCTACTCAAGACAGCGGATCTCTCCTTCAATTCCTTCAGGGAGTTTTAGGGATTTCTTATGTTTTGTTTTATCTTTTCTTCTGAGATGTTTTCTTTTATTATTATGAACTAAACCCTTCAGATACCTGAAGGGGATAAAACCTAAGACGGATCTTGTTATTATTTTCTGAACTATATGATAAATACTTGATTTGTTCTTAATTATGTGTGCTTAATCCTTGTGTTAATATTTTCAGGATATTGATTCAAATTGGATGTGCTTAGGTGGAGGAACAAAAGTCCCTGCTTAAGAGTAGATCTAGCATAATTAAGTAGAGTTGATCACGCGCCTAGAGATAGGGTGACGAGATTTTGCCAGATTAGGGTGAAACCTAATATGGGAATCCATAGATCGAGTTAATGCGATTCTAGGGGTTTTAATTAGAAAGAGATTTCAATTAATCAACCTAGGGTTAGACGTTATTCGCCTTGAGAGAGGGTTTAATATAAATTAGGGAATCTTACGGATCAAGTCAAGTGAATAAATCATCTGGTTCAGTGTTAGATAACAAGTGAAGTCTAGGTGGATTCTTCCTAGGGTATCGTCGTAATCAACTGAGTTTTCCCAACAGTATTTCCCCAATTCGTTCTTTTTGTCTTGAGTCTTTAGCTTAGTAGTTAGTTAAATTTAGATTAGATAACAACTTTACTTATTTTAGGCTAGATAATAAAAAGAAAGTTAGTATTAGTACTTGTAGTTCCTTTGGGTTCGACAATCCGGTCTTGCCTAAGCTATACTACTGTTGAATAGGTGCACTTGCCTAAAATCGTTGTCAGAGTTAGTTTCCAAGTTCGATCATTCATATAAATTTAAAACTCTGAAATCTCTCGATCAAGCCCAATGGGCCCGTGGGCCCATATGAATAAATTGAATGATTGTGTAGTAGATAGTGAACTGGTCTATGTGAATCTCATATTTGTAGCTAGATTTGGGCTAAATGGGCCACACGAACGTGTGGGTTCATTTGGGCCGAGAATGGGCCGTAGGCCCATTCGCATTGTTATCTCTATTTAGAATACATTGGTTTGCAAAATTACCGAAATACTCCTGGTTTCCAAAATTACCAAAATACCCCTAATTTTTAAAATTATCGAAATACCCCCGGATTACAAAATTACCGAAATACTATAGATTTGTAAAATTACTAAAATACCCCTGATTCGTAAAATTATCAAAATACCCATGATATGCAAACTTACCGAAATACCCTAGTTTCCAAAATTACCAAAATACCCCCAGTTTATGAAATTACTGAAATGCCCTCGATTTGTGAAATTACCAAAATACCTTCAGTTTGCAAAATTACCTAAATACCCCTAGGTTGTAAAGTTATCAAAATATCCCTGGTTTGCGAAATTACCAAAATACTCCTAGTTTACGAAATTACTAAAATACCCTCTATGGGTAAAGTTATTGAAATACCCTCGACGGGTAAAATTACTGAGATGCCCTTACAGGGCAAAATGACCATTTTACCCCTAACCAATTAAATGACTGTTGTACCCTCGTGGTAGTACTAATGTTGTATGTGTTAATTGTATGATTGATTATGTTTAAGATGCACTGCATACATGGATTAGTTATGAGTAGAATTACCCCTGTAGGGTAGGATTATCGGAATACCCTTATAGGGTAAAATGACTGATTTGCCCTTGTGGGTAAATGACTGACTTGTGCTATGATTTGACCGATTTGACTGTGATTGTATGACTGTGTTTTAACAGACTTGACTGTGGGTGTGCGTCTAATTTACTGTTAATATGTGTTGAAATGACTGTTACTAAGCATGGCCATTTTGCATACACATGCAATGATTGAGCATGACATACACGACATGTTGCATGGGTTGGGTTTGATGATTGGAGGAAGTGATTGATCTGTTAGGGTCACACAAGTCGCCCAAGATGACTATGGACACCGATTTGATTGTTAGGGTCACACGGGTCGCTCGAGACAACTGTAGACCCACCGATTTGATTGTTAGGGTCGCACAGGTCACCCAAAACGACTGTAGACCCACCAATTTGATTGTTAGGGTCGCATGGGTCGCCTGAGACGTCTGTGGACCTACCGACGGCTTTAAGCCGCTTACATTCTGGCACCTTGGCTGCGTTCTTGGTGTGTAGGGCTGGGTGGGTTGACTTGGTCCCCACAGGAGTGTAGGGTTGGTATGGGTGGTGTGTTGGTTGGATTGGGTTAGGCTGTATTTTTGTTCTATTTGCATTATCATGTTTATAGGGCTTAGGCCCAGATTGATACCGTAAGGGCTCAGGCCCAGATAGTGACCGTTTAAGGGATTACACACTGAGTTCTCGTAACTCACCCGCTTTCCCTTAACCTTGCAGGTAATCCCCAACGTTAGAGGATTTGGAGCTGCGGAGGACTCGGTGATGGCCATACATTGGAGTTACTTCTCACGAAAATTAGTAAATCCAATTTTTAAGTTTATTTTATGTTATTTATTTCGGGGTAATTATTTTGTAATAAGGCCAATGGATTTTATTTTCCTTTTAAACTTTCATTTTGGTTATTATCAAACTATTATAGGTTTAAACACTGGGTTTTCTTAAAATGACAATAACTGTTTTCAAAATATCACGTTTCCGCAATTCTTTGAATCTGATTTCTGCTATAAACAAAGTTTTTGAAAATAATAACATCTTTACAAGAAAACATTTTAAGCAAATCTTGTTTTCACAAGCAACAAAGTTTGGAGTATCACAAAGGAATACAAAGTTTTTAACGAACACAAAGCTTTTAAACAACCTTTTGATGTGACATGCTAGATCCAGCCATAACGTCTAGGCCGTGTTTGGGGTGTTACAGGGAGGCAACCCAAGCACTAACTGTACTAATTAGTTTGGTTTTATTTCTTTTCATATTTAGGCATAGGTTTTCATATTTACTTTTATTCCTATTTTTATTTTTATTTTTATTTCTATTTTTTACTGCATTTATTATTTTCTTCTTATTCTTCGTGCTATTTAGATTTAGCTTAGGATATAATAAAATTTGGATGGCTGCTTTGAGGATTCAATTTCAAACGGTTCGAGGCGCTTCCTCACGTTCACCTCTAATCCTAACCGATTTCTTTTCATTGACTTCATCCAAAATTCAGGAAGTTTCACTTCTCTCCCCATCTTTTGATTTTCTCACTATATTGTCATTTGATCTATCTTTGTACATTGAGAGCAATGTACATCTTAAGTGTGGGGGGTTAACTATAGTATTATATGAAAATTCATGAATTATGCCTTGTTCTAAAGTAAGTTTCTCATATTATGATTAGAATGAAAATTTCCCCTTATTTATGATTTTTATTGATATGTTTTGGATTAAGTCATAGTTAAATGTGCATTGATGATTAAACTTTAAGATACTAGAGAATCAAGCATGATGAGTCTATTTTCAAAAATTAAAATTTTGTTAGGTTGTCTACCTGAATCTAAATATTACTTTGAAGTTTGAAATTTACGAGGTTGATATCAAATAACCATAATTTTTGTGAGATTTTGAGCCCTTTAGAGCATATATTCTTTTTCGTGCTCACTTTTTATTATGAGTGTGTCAACATTGATTTGTTATTCTAGAACTTACTTCGATTATACATGTCGAGACCACACCTTTGATTTGATATACAGAGATGATAAAGGCACCTAGGATTTAACCCACTCACTTCACTAAAAGCCCACCTTTATAATTTACCCCTACTGAACCCCCTTTGATCCTAACAACCCTTTTTATTGACTCACCAGCTAATATTAACCTAAAACCCTTTGTATTTATTATCACCATTCCTTTTGACTACCTTTATATCGAGATTTGAGTTGATCGGTTGCCTAATTTTATTCATTTCAGTAGTTGAATTCATCCTTTATTATTTGATTTGTTCTTAAAAAAAATTAGAAACATATTCATCATTAGTTCTATGTTAGCTCAGACATGTAAATCCCAAATCTTGAAGAAAAGGCTCGTACTATTAGTGTTACAAGTTTTCATTTGATGCAATTATCTATTATCAGTTCATTTATTTTCTAGTTAGGTAATTTGTCAATTCAATCTCGATTCTAACCCTCTAATTCAGCATATATCCACACCCTTAAACCTAAGCCCCGTTACAACCCTATTAAAGACCTTTTGATTTGTGTATCATCTCATATTATAGTGGTGGAGATTTGATTTTCGTGCAAGCCTATGGGATTAACTCTTCATGTTTGACTTTTGAGTGCTTAATTCTGAACCTTAAACACTTCGAGTGATTTGAGTGAATCTTTAGTGAGGATGTCAATTCTTGTTGGTTTTGAATCAGAGGTAACTATTTAGATGAAGGGAAACGTGATACGGGTTGCCTCGGGGTGAGTCGAAACGTATGCGGGTTGCCCAATTGTCTACGAGGAGGAATCAAGCCTTCGGAAATTAATCGGAAAATATAAATGAGTTTTCGGAAGCTTAAATAAATAAAATAGGATTTGGTTCGGTTTTGATAAAATAAAATATAAAATTGATAAAAGGATAATTGGATGGAAATGGATAAACGAACTTAAATGAGAAGCGATTCAACACTAAAGAGTGTCACCCCGGGTTCTATATTGTTTAAGGTGGATGAATGGAATCGATGATGGAAATGGAAATACGAACTTAACTTCAAGAAAGATTCAACACTATATAACAGTGTCACCCCGTTTCTTATATCGTTAAGGTGGATAGGTGAAGATAGGTTGATGAACGCCACACCAAACGAAATTTGGTGATAAGTTCAAACAAGCCGAAGACGCCACAAGCAAAGCTTGATAAGTCTAACAAAACTTGTGCGAAAACGAAGAGGAGATAAACTCACTCAATGAACAAAGGTTCATAAAAAATTCATTCATAAAAATTCTGTCCCCGTAAAATGAAAATGGCCAAATATTTATAGCCAATGTGCCTTACAAATAAAAAAAAATAAATAGCAAGAAATTTTTGTCTTCAATTGCCGTCCATAATCTTTTAAAAAGCCTTTTGTCCACTTGTCCTCTTAGTTGACTTCTAAAAGAAATGAATCAGCCACCATCTTATGTTTTGGTGCCGTCCATGATTTGAAGAATAATTGAAATTCATGCAAGCATATGGCTTGTTCTTCAGTGTGCCGTCCCATGCCAGGTTCCATCTCCAACATTTGAATTCCAAAAATTCATCTCCTTAAAATAATGTTCCATTATCCCATGCTTCCATTCCATCTTGTCTCCCATTTATATGCCCAAATATCAATTAAACAAATAAAAGCAAAACATAAAGGCATGGGATTATTTGTGCCACGTTGAAAGCTTAAGAGCATGGGAATTTTTTTTTAATTCCCTTGCCGTCCAAGGTGCATAATACCATTCATCCACATGCTTGATTTTATTTATAACTCACCCATTAGCTCCACTTGGCCGTCCAAGGTAAGTGCATTTTAAAATGGCTTGTTTCCTTGTATTATTTAATTTCACATGCTCTCTTTTAACCCCATGTTGACGTCCCCTACAATATTCCCAAAGCTCCAACTTTGCTTCAATCATTCTTTAATCCACCACTTGCACATTTGTTAATTCCAATTAGCTATCATCAAGTCTCCATAATATTCCACGCCATTTGTTTTTTCAACACCACAAACATGCTTCCATACTCCATATTGCCGTCCCATACTTCACTAGCCACACAAGTGCTCCATTTATTTGTTGTTTATTCAAAACAAATGTCCATGTTTCTTAATTTCATGGATCCTTGCGTGCATTCTACAAGAATTGAAAACCCATGTTTGTACACCATTAGATGCCTTGATTAAAATAACAATAAGCTCCACCTTTGCTGTCCATGCTAGGCACTTTAGATTTCATTTCATGGCTTTGCTCACCCTTTAAATATTCGGCTGAATGTTGGCTTTGTTTAATCATCCATGTGCAGCAACTTGAAGAGCTTCATAATGTGGCCGAATATCCCTATTGCAACATAAAAGTGCAACAATTAAAATTAACCCATTGGCTCATAAAATTAACAATAGACATCTAGACATATTTAATATGATACTAATTATTTGACAAATTAATTTGCTATAGAAAATCAATTAAATAAATTAAGATGTTTAATTCATTTAATTAAAATTCAGCAATTTAATTTTCAACAAATTCAAAGACTCGATTTATTTAAAGCAATAAAAATTAAAGTTTGGCGTCGAGCTTCGTCGACTTGAAAATTCGGTGGGTGCTACGGGCGTGCCCGTATCAAAACGCCTATGTTTTCATACTACAAATGTATGACTTAGATTGTTTGAATCTTTAGGACTCTTTGAGTTGAATTATCTATGTATAAATTATCTATGAATTATGAGGAAACACTATTGATGAATATTATGAATCAGGGAAGTTTGTTTTAGTTGTAAGTTGAGAATTTTGCTTGAGGACAAGCAAAAGCTTAAGTGTGGGGGTATTTGATAAACCGTAATAGTAACATATTTTAATCCTACATTTAGCATGCTTTTGGATGATTTAAGCCTCGAATTGTGTAATTTGGTGCTCTTAATCATTTGTTTTCATGTTTTACTCAGAAGAGCACCAGAGGATAAAAAGAACGAGAAACAGGCCCAAAACAGAGTAAATGGGCCATATCACGAAATCAGCACGGCCTGGGCCCAAGACCACACGGTCGTGCCTCATTCAACAGTCTCCTACACGGCCTAGCCATGATTCACACGGGTGTGTGCCACGGGCGTGTCCCTACCATGACAAAGATTAATTTCACTCAGAATAGGATACTTGGAGGCAAAGAAACACATTCCAAAGCCTATATAAACATCCTAGTAAGAATTCTACTTGGATTAGGATACTTAGCGGCCAAGTAAGGCATCTCAAAGCCTATATAAACACCCTAAGGGGCAACTTAAGCGGGGAGTTCGGCAGAATCCGAGAACCCAAGGCTTTAGTCAAGAGGCAAGCTAGGCCAAAGAGGGCAGATTTGTGGGGATTTACTCGAAGATAGCCAGTTGATTCATCTCAAGAAGTTCGAGTTATACTCAAGACGAAGGATCTCTCATTCAATTCTTTCAAGGGGTTTTAGGGATTTCTTATGTTTTGTTTTATCTTTTCTTTTGAGATGTTTTCTTTTATTATTATGAACTAAACCCTCAGATACCTGAGGAGGATGAAACCTAAGATGAATCTTGTTATCGTTTGCTAAACTATATGATAAATATTTGACTTGTTCTTAATTATGTGTTCGTAATTCTTGTGTTGATATTTCCGAAATATTAATTCAAGTTGGATGTGCTTAGGTGGTGGAGCAAAAGTCCCTGTCTAAGAGTAGATCTAGCATAATTAAGCGGAGTTGCTCACGCGCCTAGAGATAGGGTGACGAAAATCTGCCGGATTAGGGTCAAACCTAATATGGGAGTCCATAGATCGAGTTAATGCAATTCTAGGGGTTTCAATTAGAAAGAGATTTCAATTAATCAACCTAGGGTCAGACGTTAGTCACCTCGAGAGAGGGATTAATATAACTTAGGGAATCCTACGGATCAAGTCAAATGAATAAATCGTCTGGTTTAGAATTAGATAACAAGTGAAGTCTAGGTGGATTCTTCCTCGGGTATTGTCTTAATCAATTGGCTTTTCCCAAAGTTATTTTCCCCAATTCATTCTCTTTGTCTTTGCATCTTTAGTTTAGTTGTTAGTTAATTTTAGATTAGATAAAAATTCATTTAATTCTTAGGCTAAATAATAAAAAGAAAGTTAGTATTAGTACTTTTGGTTCCTTTGGGTTCGACATTTCGGTTTTGCCTTAACTATACTATTGTTTGATAGGTGTGCTTGCCTCAAATCGTTGTCATAGTTAGTTTCCAGGTTCGATCATTCTTTTTATAAATTTTAAGACTTTGACATCGCATAAAACAACGATCAGTCATCAACATTAGCTATGAACTCTTTGGCCCCGTATTTCTGGATCTTATCAACTGGCGGCTTAATTATTCGTAGAAGTTCCACACCTTGAGGAGCTATGGGAACTGGTTAGGGATTAGGTGGGGGTGAAGGTTGTTGAGCAGCTGGATTTGTTCGAACAAATTCCGTGAACCACTCATTCATCATTTGGAAAAAGGCTTCTTTAGCCTCTCTTCTATGACTACTCGATACGTTTCTAGATTCAGATGGCACTGTCCCTTGAGTGGGAGTTGGCACCTTACTCTCTACATCATCAGCTACAGCTCGATTGGGATCCATTTACTATAGGAAAACACATTTTAAATTATCAAGAGTCATCACACTATCACAGGTTATATATGGCATGTATAGCTAGATTCTCACATATGCTAGGTTAGTCCTAGAATTGACTAAACCATAGCTCTAATACTAATAAATGTAACACCCCTCACCCGTATTCAACGCTGGAATATAGTTACGGAGCATTACCGAACTTATCACACATTAAAACATACATTTCTCATACAAATTAATCATTTCAAATACAATTCATTCACACCAATCGTTTTGTCCCTAATACGAGCCTACAAGGCCTTAAATATGCATTGGGACTGGTTCGAGACTAAACCGATAAATTTTGAAACTCTTAGAACACTTAGAAAATTTTCTCAAATATAGGGGACACATGCCCATATGGCCCGGCCGTGTGTCTCACACGGCCAAAGACACGTACGTGTAACAGGCCGTGTAGACATTCGAAATGGGAGTGCATGGTCGTGTCCCAGCCCATGTCTGATCTCATGTAACTCTTCGACTTGGGCCACACACCCATGTGGCTAGCCCGTTTGCCCTAAAAATGTCCATACACGCCCATGTCCCATGCTGGGTACTAGGCCGTGCCAAACCTGTAGGCTATACTGACTTATGCCACACGGCCAAGTCACACACCCATGTGTGAGGCCATGTAGAACATACTGACTTGGTTTCTAATTCAACACCAGAGGACACACGACCATGTGTCACACACGGTTGAGACACTCGCCCGTGTCTCTGCCCGTGTGGACAAAAATAGGCTATTTACCAAGCTAATTTGCCATCCAAACTTTGGTACACCTACACCAAACTCAATGGGACTTAAACATAGCATATATAAACACTTAAATTAACTCCAAACAAGTATAATCCATACCATTTCATTTCCAACCAATCTAAAACACATTCATACCATAATATACCACTCAATTCATATCAAATCTAATTAACTCAAATTACCAATATGAACACTTTCAAATTTTGCATCATTGACCGTTATGTCAAAATCTTAAAAATTTATATAAAGAATGATCGAGCCTAAAAACTAACTATGACAACGATTGAGGCAAGCACACCTATCAAACAGTAGTATAGTTTAGTGGCAAGACCGAATTGTCGAACCCAAAGGAACTAAAAGTACTAATACTAACTTTCTTTTTATTATTTAGCCTAAGTATTAAAGGAATTTGTTATCTAAACTAAAATTAACTAACT
Organism: Gossypium australe; assembly: GCA_005393395.2. Taxonomy (NCBI): domain Eukaryota; kingdom Viridiplantae; phylum Streptophyta; class Magnoliopsida; order Malvales; family Malvaceae; genus Gossypium; species Gossypium australe. Next base: position 24,225,942 of record CM016624.1, read on the forward strand.
ACTAAGCTAAAGATGCAAAGACAAAGAGAATAAATTCGGGAAATACTTGTGGGAAAACCCAATTGATTAAGACAATACCCGAGGAAGAATCCACCTAGACTTCACTTTTTATTTAACTCTGAACCAGACGATTTATTCACTTGACTTGATCCGTAGGATTCCCTAATGTATATTAATACCTCTCTCGAGGCTACTAACGTCTAACCTTAGGTTGATTAATTGAAATCTCTTTCTAATTAAAACCCCTAGAATTGAATTAACTCGATCTATGGACTCCCATATTAGGTTTGACCCTAATCCAGCAGATTTTTGTCATCCTACCTCTAGGGTTGCGATCAACTCTGCTTAACTATGCTAGATCCACTCTTAGACAGGGTCTATTCCTCCTCTTGTAACATCCTGAATTAAGGGGTCTATGCGTTTAGTGTAAGTATATGTTTAATATGTTAATTTAAGTGATAGGGGTCCAATTTGGGCTCAGGACTAGGCAAAGGCCTTGGTTAAATTATCTGATTGGGCATTATAGAGTTAAAAGGTGGTAATTGTGTTTAAAATACCAATGTGGGCTTGTGGCCCAACAATAGGTGGCGCTGCAAGGGAGTTAGAAGGTGGCATCACTAACAGTTAAAGGGGCCCAAGTTTTGGCCGCAAGGAGCCCATGTTTTTGGGCCATTTTCGGCACTTAAAAGGGAGCAAGGGGTGACGCCACAACCAGGGTGTAAGGGGCCCAAAATTTAAGTTCTATGGAGCCCAATTCTCTTAATTTAAGTAGGCTAAATTCGACATTAGGGTTAGGTGAAGTGGACGGCAACAAGGCTTAAAAATAGGAGGATTTATATGGATTTTATAATTGATAATATAGAAGATAAAAAAGAGAAAAGATAGGAGCTATCAAGGAAAGGTGATGGCCGAAAATCCACCACCTAGAGGAGTAAAGAATTCGGCTACTTCATGGAAAAGGGGTGCCGAATTTTCCCTTTTTATTAGCTTGATTTTTAGTTATCGGGAAGGGTACTTTCGATTTTTTTTTATAGGAGTTCCGAAAATTCTATAAATAGGGGGGATATCTCATTGATTCTGGCATTTGAACCCTAATTTCTTCTTCTTCCATTGTGCTGAAATTCTTAGTCTCTCCCTCTACAATTTCTTTTCTTTAATTTCTTCAAAAGCCGAAACCTCTCCCTTCACTCTCTTTTCCATTCTTTTCCTCTTGTGCCGATTTCTCTAAAAAGCCAAAATCTCCATAGTTTTTCTCTATTCATCTCATCTGTGAGTTGGTTCTATTTCTTCCGGCATTTAAAACTTCTTCTTTGACATTGCCGAATCTTCTCTCCAGTGCTAGCCGAATTCCCTGTGCTAAGGTAAGTGTCGACTTCTGTTAGATCTCATGTTCTATTTCAGTTCTTGAAAGGCAAAAGCCAAAAAGCTAATAGTTTAATGGTTCTACGTTGGGCGGTATTCCGGGATTTGAAGGAAACTTGGTCGTCTAGATCTAAAAGCCGAAAATCGCTAGTCTCCAATTTCGGGATTTTAAGGTAAGGAGATTTTCCCTAGATTTGTACTAGATTCGTTTATAGTATAAAAGATCTTAACTTTATGATAAGGATTAACGATCATACATTTTGATAGTAGTTCTGACAAGGACTTGTGATGGAATTAAATATGGATCAGGCAAAGGAGAGAATCCCTAAGTTTAAGAAACGAGCGGTATCTGCCGTTCGAGATTGGCCACTTGGTTGTGGACCGGCTTCTGAACAACACCTTAGGCAGATAGCATTTGTGTCGACTACGGATAGCGTCGACATAGAAAGCATCATTTTATCGGTAATCAGGTGTGTAGATCTCTAACACACTATTAATCTTGTATGTATGTCTATATATATGTTACGGGCTAAAAAACCGGAAAGAGGCTGTATAGACAGTCGAATGGAACCCTAAAAGGGTTAGGCATGGATGCCAGGTACGTAAACATAGAACTCTCTATGTGTATCGAAATATATAGAAGCCTGCATGATGTTTTCTTAATATGTGTATGCTTGGGGGGGATTATGATATTGAAGGGGAAGTACATGATAGGTCACTTGGTGATCGGTGGTAGAAAACCCACAAATATAAATGATAGGTCACATAGTGATCGGTGGCTATGCCACGTTTAATGATTCCTGAATAACAGGAATAGGCAGTACGGCTGTTTTTATGGTGTGTAGTGGATGGAGGGTTGATTGTAGAAATCCCCAAGGTGCGATGGTTGGTATGGGTTGGTGTGTAGAGGATGGAAACCTAGTATGGGTTGGGTTATTAATCATTTATTATTTGATATATAATCATGATTGTTGCCTTTATGTATGGGCCAGGGCCTATAATGTGTTTGTGGGCTCAGGTCGTTGTGTGTTTTGAGATTTATACACTGAGTCTTGGTGACTCACGCTTTCCTTTTTCTCTACTCTTCCAGATGAGCAGTAGATCGTGGACATGGGAGCCAAGACGGACTCGAGGGGCCATCAAGTTTTTATTTCTACAAATTATTTTTGGGATTTTTTTAAGTTTATTTTATTTTTATTTTGAGAATATTTATGTAATAAGGCCCCTAGTTTTTATTCAACTAAGTAGTTTTCAATGTTCTGCAACTTATGAATTTATGACAAGGCTTATTTATACTTAATAATAATAATACAAAGGAATTTATTTTTTCAAAATGTCATTTATTTATTCAAATAATGTCTAATTAACTTACGACTTCCAAAACCAACAAGGCAAAAGTTTTTAATGTACAACTCGTAGCATACCAGATCTGGTCGAAACGCATGGGCCGGCTTTGGGGGTGTTACATTTTGGTATCAAAGCCCAGTTCAAAACTCGAGTTGTGAAATGGGCCTAGTAATGTTTTGTAAAGTAATGTGAATTTGAAAAAAATGTGTCTTTGTTGAAGATATGGCCTTCGAGTCTACCGGCACCCGATCCACGCAGGTAAGTATCCTAAACTCTTGCTGTGTTATATATGTGGGCTTAATGGGCTTGAGGGTCGTAGATTAGTATGATAGTATTAATGGACCTTAGGCTTAGATAAACAACTCTTCAATTCCATAAGATTTAATCCAACTAAACAAACCCGTGAACGAGTCAACAGGTTAGGGTGTGGGAACAGGCATATGCATGTCTAGGATTGGATTCAGGAAGAGCTTGGTGCTTAAGCAGTCCTAGTGACTCACCTCCTCTTCGCTAGAATCCTACCTGGTGCGTAGTGACTGTTCACCCTAGCTACGAGGACTTGTTGATGGGCTAAACCTTATAATTAAAACCCGAAAGGGACCAGCCACTCTATTTGAAAAAAAAACCCAAGTTTTGTAAAATTTTCAAAATACACTTGATTTGTGGAAAAAAAATTTTGCAACGAACCACGAATTCATAAAATACTTATGTTTTGAAAATTTACCCAAAATCCTCATGTTTACAAGAGCAACTCGGATGGTGAAATTGGGTTTTCCAAAGTACCCCTGTTTTAAAAAAAAAACAACAACAACATTAAAATATCCCTGATTTGTAAAATTACCAAATTACCCTTGATGTGCAAAATGACCAAAATATCCCTGAATTTCAAAATTACCGAGATACCCTTGGATTTCAAAATTACCGAAATACCCTTGGATTTCAAAATTACCGAAATACCCCCGAATTTCAAAATTACCAAAATACGCTTATTTCACAAAATCACCAAGGAACCCTATTTTGGAAAATTATGAAAATACCCCTGCAAGATAAAATTACGAAAATACCCCTGGGTAGTGAAATGACGAAAATACCCTTACGTGATAAACGTGAGTTCATGGATGTTGTATGTATGCTGATGATGGATGATTGAATGTATGTGTTTCTTAGAACTAGGAGATGCGAACTTGAGACTAAATTGTAGATATAATTGCGAATTCGGAAGAACTACTCTTAAAACTACTATTTATAAGACTGTTCGTGGTTAAACAGTGGAAGAAAACTAATAATTCATAAAATTTCTAATCAGATAAACGTGAATCGGTAGAATGAGTACAAGGGGTCGTGGACGTCCGCCACGTGGTCGTGGTAGGGGTAGGATGACGGTGTCGGAACCAGTAGGATCTGGTCATGGATCTGGAAACGAGATGCCAGCAGTGGGGGAGGAATTTCAGGATCAGACTGCCGGAGATGACGTGGTATCTCAGGTAATGTTAAGGGTTTTAGAGAGGGTTGCTGGGGCAGGTATGGGCACAGGAGCCCGGAAATCTGTGCCGGAGCGGCTTAAGGCCAACGGGGCAGAAGTGTTTAGGGGAATTTCTAGTGTAGCCCCAAGTTCAGCTGAGTATTGGTTGGAGGCGGCAGAACGCATAATAGATTATTTGGATTTCACTGAGGAGGAGAAGTTGAAAGGGGTTGTATATCTTCTGCGGGATGAATCCTATCAATGGTGGCTTACGGTTAAGGATGGTACAATGGCTGACCGTATCACCTAGGATCTCTTTAAAACAGCGTTTCAGAATAAGTACATTGGATCGAGTTATGTGGATGCGCAGAGCAGAGCATTTCTGAATCTGGTTCAAGGGAGTAGGTCAGTGGCTGCGTATGAAGCTCAATTCTTACGCCTTAACCATTATGCTCGAGGGATGGTAGCCACGGAGCATGAACGTTGTGTTAGGTTCGAGGATGGCCTAAGGGATGATTTGCGTGCTTTGATAGCCCCACAGCGGGAGAGGGAATTTGTTGTCCTAGTGGAAAAGACTAAGATAGCCGAGGAGGTAAATCGGACCAAAAAATTAAATCGGGATAGAGATACGGGTGGAAATAAGAGGAATTTTGGATCGTCAAGAGCAGCTGGGCGTACTCAGAAAAGGCCCAGGACTGATGGACCGAAACGGGAAGAGAAACCTGCTGCTGCTAACCAGACACCAAAGTGTGCTCGATGTGGTAAATTTCATACCAGTGAGTGTTGGGCAGGTAGTGGGAAGTGTTTTAGGTGTGGATCTAAGGACCACCAAGTTAGAAACTGTCCGTAACAATGGGACGGTGAAGGGACCAATGCTCAGCCTGGCAGAGGAGGTCAGCAGCCACAAAGAGGTCGTGGTGCAGCCAGTGGTGGTAATGGTGCTGGTCGGGGTCATGGAGCACCAGGCCAAGGGGTAGGAAACACTGAGGCGAGACAGTCGGGGTTGGTCTATGCTGTCAGACGTCGAGAGGAGGCCGACGCACTGGATGTCATAATCGGTACGTTTTTAATTTTTGGCTTGCCTTACACTACATTAATTGACATTGGGTCAATGCATTCGTATGTAGCTAGTAGCGTATCTGGAACTCTAAGGTTAGAATCTGAAATTACCCCTAGGGCAATGACTGTAGTTAGCCCGTTATGGCAATCTGTAGTAGTGGATAAACTCTATCAGGAAGTACCTCTAGAAGTTCAGGGGATAGTTTTACAAACGGATCTAATGGAATTACCGTTCGGAGAGTTTGATTTGATTTTAGGCATGGATTGGCTTGTAAAGTATCAAGCTAATCTAGAATGTGCAGCCAAGTGAATGGTGTTAAAAACCCCCGAGGGTGATGAAGTGTTGGTGATAGGAGAAAGGGGGAACTGCTTGTCGAATATAGTGACTGCCCTAAGAGCAGAAAGGATGGTGAGGAAAGGATGCGAGGCAGTTTTATTGTTTGTTCGGGCTCTGGAAGCTAAGAACCTGACTGTTGGGGATGTCAGGACGGTAAATGAATTTCCTGATGTTTTCCCTGAAGAACTTCCGGGATTACCCCCAGATCGTGAAGTGGAGTTTGGTATCGACCTTCTTCTGGGAACAACGCCAGTATCTATTGCTCCGTATAGGATGGCGCCGAAGGAGCTGGTGGAGTTAAAAGCACAGATTCAGGAGTTGCTGGATAGAGGATTTATTCGACCGAGTGTGTCGCCTTGGGGAGCGCCGGTGTTATTTGTTAAGAAGAAGGATGGATCAATGCGTATGTGCATTGATTATCGCCAGTTGAATAAGCTAACAATTAAGAACAAGTATCCGTTGCCAAGGATCGATGACTTGTTCGATCAGTTGAAGGGAGCCTCAGTCTTTTCAAAGATAGATCTGAGGTCAGGGTACCATCAGCTTAGGGTCAAAGAGACGGATATTCATAAGATGGCTTTTAGGACTCGCTACGGTCATTATGAGTTTATGGTGATGCCATTTGGATTGACCAACGCGCCAGCAGCGTTCATGGACATGATGAACCGGGTGTTTCAACCCTACCTAGACCGGTGTGTCGTGGTGTTTATAGACGATATCTTGGTTAATTCGAAGTCAGAGGAGGAGCATGATGCTCATCTGTGAATAGTTTTGCAGATTCTAAGGGAGAAGCAGTTGTATGCCAAATTCAGTAAGTGTGAATTTTGGCTAAGGAAAGTTACATTTCTAGGGCACGTTGTGTCGGCAGAAGGGATTAGGGTTGACCCTCGAAAGATTAAAGCGGTGTTGGATTGGAAGCCATCTAGGTCTGTGGCTGAGATTAGGAGTTTTCTTGGTTTAGCTAGGTATTACCGAAGGTTTGTTGAAGGATTTTCTTCAGTTGCGACACTGTTGACTAAGTTGCTACGGAAAGGAGTTCCGTTTGTTTGGTCTTATAAGCAGCAGGAGAGTTTCGAAAAGGTAAAGAGGTTTCTGACGGAGGCTCCGGTGTTGATTTAGCCGGAGGCAGGGAAGGAGTTTGTAATTTACTGTGATGCTTCACACGCAGGACTGGGATATGTGTTGATGCAAGAGGGAAATGTGGTTGCATATGCATCCCGGCAGTTAAGACCGCATGAATCGAATTATCCCACCCATGATTTGGAATTGGCAGCGGTGGTGTTTGCCTTAAAAATTTGGAGGCACTATTTGTACGGGGAGAAATCTGTCATTTACACAGATCATAAGAGCTTAAAGTATCTTTTGACTCAGAAGGAGCTGAATCTAAGGCAGAGAAGGTGGATCGAGTTGCTAAAAGATTATGACTGCTCGATCGAGTATCACCCGGGTAAGGCTAATGTAGTGGCGGATGCTCTAAGTCGTAAAGTAGTTTCTGACTTAAGAGCAATGTTTGCTCACCTTAGTTTGTATGAGGATGGAAGTTTATCAAGTTAAACCCTCTTGGATTAGCCAAGTGAAGGAGAGGCAACAGACCGATGAGTTACTAAAGGGAAATTGCAGCTAATCTCAAAGGATGGACCAACGAAATTCAGTATGAATGAGGAAGGACTGTTATGTTTTTGAGGGAGAGTGTGCATGCCAAAAGATCCGGAGTTGAGGCGTACGATTTTGCATGAGGCACATGGTGGTGCATACGCTATGCACCCTGGAGGAAGTAAGATGTTTCGGGATTTGCGAGATCAGTTCTGGTGGTCGGTTTTGAAGCAAGAAGTAACTGAATTAGTGGGCAAGTGCTTGACCTGTCAGCAAGTCAATGCGGAACATCAGTTACCATCAGGATTATTACAGCCAGTGAAGATTCCACAATAGAAGTGGGAAAGAATTACCATGGACTTTGTTAGTAGGCTTCCCCTCACACCCACTAAGAAAGATGCGGTTTGGGTAGTTGTGGATCGCTTGACGAAGTCCGCACACTTCATCCTAGTGCGTGTTGACTATTCCTTGCAAAAGTTAGCTAAGTTATACATAGCGGAGGTGGTGAGGTTGCATGGAGTACCAGTTTCAATCATATCAGATAGGGACCCTAGGTTCACCTCACGATTTTGGAAGGCGTTGCATCGAGCGTTGGGTACAAAGTTGGATTTCAGTACAGTGTTTCATCCTCAGACCGATGGACAGTCTGAGCAGGTGATCCAGATCTTGGAGGACATGTTGAGAGGATGTGTCATTGATTTCAGAGGTAGTTGGGAAGAGTTCTTACTGTTAGCAGAGTTTGCTTACAACAACAGTTACCAGTCAAGTATTCAGATGGCGCCCTATGAAGCTTTGTATGGGCGGAGGTGTCGTACTCCTACCTGTTGGGCGGAATTAGGGGAACGTCAGATTCTGGGTCTAGAGTTGGTGACCGAGACAGAAGAGAAGGTTGAATTGATTCGGGTTCGACTGAAGGAGGCGTCGGACAGACAAAAATCCTATGCTGATTTAAAGCGTAAGGATAGAGTTTGCAGTGGGTGATAAAGTATTCCTAAAGGTGTCACCGTGGAAAAAAGTACTAAGGTTTGGTCGAAAGGGTAAATTAAGTCCCAGATTTATTGGACCATATCGGGTGTTGAAGTGAGTAGGACCAGTAGCCTACCAGCTGGAGTTACCTCCGGAGTTAAGTCAAATTCACGATGTATTTCACGTCTCCATGCTAAGACGTTACCGTTCGGATCCATCTCATGTTGTGCCTGTGGAGGAAATTGAGGTAAGACCTGATTTATCCTTCGAAGAGGAACCAGTGGAAATCTTGGATCGTGATGTCAAGGTGTTGCGAAGGAAAACGGTTCCATTGGTTAAGGTGCTGTGGAGGAATCATGGTTCGAAGGAGGCTACGTGGGAACCCGAGGAAGCAATGCGGCAGTAATACCCCCATCTTTTCTGATCAGGTAATTTCGAGGACGAAATTTCTTTAAGGGGGTAGAACTGTAACATCCTGAATTAATGGGTCTATGCGTTTAGTGTAAGGATATGTTTAAGGATATGTTTAATATGTTAATTTAAGTGATAGGGGTCCAATTTGGGCTCAGGACTAGGCAAAGGCTTTGGTTAAATTATCTGATTAGGCATTATAGAGTTAAAAGGTGGTAATTGTGTTTAAAATACCAATGTGGGCTTGTGGCCCAACAATAGGTGGCGCTGCAAGGGAGTTAGAAGGTGGCGTCACTAACAGTTAAAGGGGCCCAAGTTTTGGCCGTAAGGAGCCCATGTTTTTGGGCCATTTTCGGCACTTAAAAGGGAGCAAGGGGTGACGCCACAACCAGGGTGTAAGGGGCTCAAAATTTAAGTTCTATGGAGCCCAATTCTCTTAATTTAAGTAGGCTAAATTCGACATTAGGGTTAGGTGAAGTGAACGGCAACAAGGCTCAAAAATAGGAGGATTTATATGGATTTTATAATTGATAATATAGAAGATAAAAAAGAGAATAGATAGGAGCTATCAAGGAAAGGTGACGGCCGAAAATCCACCACCTAGAGGAGTAAAGAATTCGGCTACTTCATGGAAAAGGGGTGCCAAATTTTCCCTTTTTATTATCTTGATTTTTAGTTATCGGGAAGGGTACTTTCAGTTTTTCTATAGGAGTGCCGAAAATTCTATAAATAGGGGGGATATCTGATTGATTCTGGCGTTTGAACCCTAATTTCTTCTTCTTCCATTGTGCCGAAATTCTTAGTCTCTCCCTCTACAATTTCTTTTCTTTAATTTCTTCAAAAGCCGAAACCTCTCCCTTCACTCTCTTTTCCATTCTTTTCCTCTTGTGCTGATTTCTCTAAAAAGCCGAAATCTCCATAGGTTTTCTCTATTCATCTCATCTGTGAGTTGGTTCTGTTTCTTCCAGCATTTAAAACTTCTTCTTTGACATTGCCGAATCTTCTCTCCAGTGCTAGCCGAATTCCCTGTGCTAAGGTAAGTGTCGACTTCTGTTAGATCTCATGTTCTATTTCGGTTCTTGAAAGGTAAAAGCCGAAAAGCTAATAGTTTAATGGTTCTATGTTAGGCGGCATTCAGGGATTTGAAGGAAACTTGGTCATCTAGATCTAAAAGCCGAAAATCGCTAATCTCCAATTTCGGGATTTTAAGGTAAGGAGATTTTCCCTAGATTTGTACTAGATTCATTTATAGTATAAAAGATCTTAACTTTATGATAAGGATTAACGATCATACATTGTGATAGTAGTTCTGACAAGGACTTGTGATGGAATTAAATATGAATCAGGCAAAGGAGAGAATCCCTAAGTTTAAGAAACGAGCGGTATCTGCCGTTCGAGATTGGCCACTTGGTTGTGGACCGGCTTCTGAACAACACCTTAGGCAGATAGCAGTTGTGTCGACTACGGATAGCGTCGACATAGAAAGCATCATTTTATCGGTAATCAGGTGTGTAGATCTCTAACACACTATTAATCTTGTATGTATGTCTATATATATGTTACGGGCTAAAAAACCGGAAAGAGGCTGTATAGACAGTCGGATGGAACCCTAAAACGGTTAGGCATGGATGCCAGGTACGTAAACATAGAACTCTCTATGTGTATCGAAATATATATAAGCCTGCATGATGTTTTCTTAATATGTGTATGCTTGGGGGGGATTATGATATTGAAGGGGAAGTGCATGATAGGTCACTTGGTGATCGGTGGTAGAAAACCCACAAATATAAATGATAGGTCACATAGTGATCGGTGGCTATGCCACGTTTAATGATTCCTGAATAACAGGAATAGGCAGTACGGCTGTTGTTATGGTGTGTAGCGGATGGAGGGTTGATTGTAGAAATCCCCAAGGTGCGATGGTTGGTATGGGTTGGTGTGTAGAGGATGGAAACCTAGTATGGGTTGGGTTATTAATCATTTATTATTTGATATATAATCATGATTGTTGCCTTTATGTATGGGCTAGGGCCTATAATGTGTTTGTGGGCTCAGGTCGTTGTGTGTTTTGAGATTTATACACTGAGTCTTGGTGACTCACGCTTTCCTTTTTCTCTACTCTTCCAGATGAGCAGTAGATCGTGGACATGGGAGCCAAGACGGACTCGAGGGGCCATCAAGTTTTTATTTCTACAAATTATTTTTGGGATTTCTTTAAGTTTATTTTATTTTTTTTTTGAGAATATTTATGTAATAAGGCCCCTAGTTTTTATTCAACTAAGTAGTTTTCAATGTTCTGCAACTTATGAATTTATGACAAGGTTTAATTATACTTAATAATAATAATACAAAGGAATTTATTTTTTTAAAATGTCATTTATTTATTCAAATAATGTCTAATTAACTTACGACGTCCAAAACCAACAAGGCAAAAGTTTTTAATGTACAACTCGTAGCATACCAGATCTGGTCGAAACGCATGGGCCGGTTTTGGGGGTGTTACACCTCTGCCTAAGCACATCAATACTTGAATCAATATCCTGAAATATTAAAACAAGAATTAAGAACACATAATTAAGAAAAAATCAAGTATTTGTCATATAGTTCAGAAAACAATAACAAGATCCGTCTTAGGTTTCATCCCCCTCAGGGATTTGAGGGGTTTAGTTCATAATAATAAAAGAATACATCTCAGAAGAAAATATGAAACAAAACATAAGAAAAACCCTAAACTCCCTGAAGGAATTGAAGAGAAGATCTTCCGTCTTGAGTATAACTCCGGCTTCTTGAGATGAATCAACTGGCTTTCTTCGAGTAAATCCCACAATTCTGGCCTCTTTGGCTCGGCTCTTCGGCCTAACTAGACACCTAACTGGACCCCCTTGAAGGTTGGCCTCTAGGGTGTTTATATAGGCTTTTAGAATGGCTTTCTTTGCCTCTAAGTACCTTAATCCGAATGAAACTCTTCTTTGTCACGACAGGGACACGCCCATGGCACACGCCCGTGTGAATCATGGCCAGGCCGTGTTCGGGTCTGTTAAGGTGGCACGGCCGTGTGGTCTTGGGCCCAGGCCGTGTCGATTTCGTTATTTGGCCCATTTACTCCATTTTAGGCCCGTTTCTCGTTCTTTTCATCCTTTGGTGCTCTCCTAAGCATAAAACATGAAAACAAAGGATTAAGAGCACCAAATTACACAATTCAGGGAATAAATCATCCAAAAGTACGCTAAATGTGGGATTAAAATAGTTTATATTACGGTTTATCAAATACCCCCACACTTAAGCATTTGCTTGTCCTCAAGCAAAATTCTCAACTCACAATTAAAATGAACTTCCTTGATTCATAATATTCATCAATAATGTTTCATCATAATTCATAGATAATTCATACATTGATAATTTAAATTGAAATGTAACGCCCCGAATTTGGGCCTAGTAGAATTGGGCCTATTGAACCTTGGGCGTGGGAGCGTTTAAAATTTTTGATAACATGAGAACGACATTTATGCAAGTTGGACCTGTTAGGTGAGTGATTTTGGAAGGTTAGGGGGCTTCTATGAAGTCCCGAGATCAAACTTGGGCTTTAGGAAAATTTTGGTTTTAGGTTAATAAAACCCTGGGAGTTAGTAAGTAGGCTTTAAGAATAAAATGTGGAGAAAAATGACACAAAAGGAGTTGTGGTCTAGTGGCAAATGACGCCACATAAGAGACAAGGGAATGACGCCACAAGGGGTCCAAGGTTCAAGTCTTGGTGCTTGCATTTTGATTTTCTTTTTAAATGGACTTTAGACTTTGGCCATAGACTTATATTTAGTTGCGCATGTTTTAAGACAACAAGGAGCTAGTTGGTAAAGTGGCTAGCGGCATGGATTATGCTACAATGAAGCCTAGGTTTGAATCTCATGACAAGCAATGGAGTATTTATTTTGCGGATTGGATAGCCAAAGTTGTGTTGGATTTAAACTCTACTGAAGGAGGGGTTCCACATCGGGAAGCTAGCAAGAGGGAAGGTGAGAAGCTGGCTATAAATGGAGCTGTCCATGAGGAGAGGAAGGATACCTTGGTGGGCGTTTGGGCATAGGAGCATTCAGAGCACGGATTAGCTTCAGACTCCTATCAGGTGTGTATTTTGCCCTACTCTAGCTGTAAAGCGGCAAATGCTGAAATTCCGGTCACACGACTGTGGTAGCCACACGAGCATGCGAGCGCACGTGTAGGAGCTTCGACGCGATAGTTGAGGCCCTCATGAGTGTTCTCATGAGTCTAGGCTGCCTTGGGCCAAGTGGGCCCAATGGGCCTGTGGGCCAATATGAATAAATTGTATGATTGTGTAGTAGATAGTGAACTGGTCTATGTGAATCTCATATCCGGGGCTAGATTTGGGCTAAATGGGCCACATGAGCGTGTAGGCCCATTTGGGCCTCGAATGGGCCATAGGCCCATTCGCATCGTTATCTCTGCTTAGAATACCTCGATTTACAAAATTACTAGAATACCCTTGGTTTATAAAATTACTAAAATACCCTTGGGTTGTGAAATTACCAAAATACCCTTGGAGGGTAAATTACCGAAATGCCCCTAAGAGGGCAAAAACGACCGTTATACCCTTGATTGTGATTAAATATCGTGTGTATGATTTTATTTATACTTCTATATGTTGATCTATATATTGCATTTTACCATGTTGCATGGGGCGGGTTAATGATTGAAGAGCAATGTAGCCTGGTGGCACAGCCACAATATATATATATATTTACATAATTATGGCTCTAGTGGCTCAGCCACAAATACTATGTGATTAGCAGCTTGTCTGCAATATTGGTGTGTTTGGCGGGGTGGGTTGACTTGATCCCCACAGGTGTGATTGGCTGGTACGGGGGTATGTTTGGTTGGATTGGGTTAGGTTGCATTACATTCTTTGCATCCCATCATTGTATTACCTGAGTTCTTGTAACTCACCCCTTTTCCCTTGACCTCGCAGGTAATTCCCAGCGGTAGAGGATTTGGAGTCGTGGATGACTCGATGAAGGCCATACATCAGAGACATTGCTCGCAAACTTTAGTAAATTTCCATTTTGCTTCATTTTTAAAGATTATTTTTAATTTAGGTTAATATTTTGTAATAAGGCCTCTGGGATTTATATTTCCTTAAACTCTCATTTCAGTATTTTCAAACTATAAACATTTAAACCTATAAACATGAGGTTTTCTTAAAACATCAATAATCGTTTTCTAAAATATCGCGTTTTGGCAACTATTCAAGTTCGATTTTCACAACAAAAAAACTGTTTTTCAAAATAATAACATCGTTATAAAAATGGACATTAAGAAAATCGTGTTTTTACAAACGAAACTTGGAGTTTCTCAAAGAGATGCAACATTTTATCGAACGCTTAGATTTTCAACTACCTTTTGATGTGACATGCTAGATCCGGCCATAATGTCTAGGCCGAGTTTGCGGTGTTACAAGAAAGATCTTAAAGATTCAAACAATCAAAGTCACAGTTTTTGTAGCATGAAAATATAGGTGTTTTCCCCTTACCTAAATAATTACCTTTAATTCAAAATTGACAAGATTTGACATCCTCACTAAAGATTCACTCAAATCACTCAAAGTGTTTAAGGTTCAAAATTAAGCACTCAAAAGTTGAACATGAAAAGTTAATCCCATAAGCTTGCTTGAAAATCAAATTTCCACCACCGTAAAATGAGATGATACACAAATCAAAAGGTCTTTAAAAAGGGTTGTAATGGGGCTTGGGTTAAAGGTGTGGATAAAGGCTGAATTAGAGGGTTATAATCGAGATTGAATTGACAATTTACCTAACTAGAAAAATGAACTAATCCTAAATAATTACATCAATTGAAAATATGAAATACTAATAACATGAGCTTCTTCTCAAGATGTGGAATGTAAACGTACAAGCTCAATTACAAAGAGCTAATATTGAATATACTTCGTTTTTTTCTTTAAGAATGATCGTGTATGTCAGAGTCTTAAAATTTATATAATGAATGATCGAGCTTAAAAACTAACTGTGACAACGACTTGAGGCAAGTGCACCTATCGAACAGTAGTATAGCTTAGTGGCAAGACCGGATTGTCGAACCCAAAGGTACTAATACTAACTTTCTTTTTATTATTTAGCCTAAGAATTAAAGGAATTTGTTATCTAATCTAGAATTAACTAACTACTAAGCTAAAGATGCAAAGACAAAGAGAAGGAATTGGGAGAAATAACTTTGGGAAAAACCAATTGATTAAGACAATACCCAAGGAAAAATCCACCTAGACTTTACTTGTTATCTAACTCTGAACCAAACAATTTATTCGCTTGACTTGATCCATAGGATTCCCTAATTTATATTAATACCTTTCTCGAGGCTACTAACGTCTAACCCTAGGTTGATTAATTGAAATCTCTTTCTAATTAAAACCCCTAGAATTGCATTAACTCGATCTATGGACTCCCATATTAGGTTTGACCCCAATCCGGCAGATTTTCGTTATCCTATTTCTAGGGTTGCGATCAAATCCGCTTAACTATGCTAGATCTACTCTTAAACAGGGACTTTGCTCCACTGCCTAAGCACATCAGTACTTGAATTAATATCCTAAAATATCAAAGCAAGAATTAAGAACACATAATTAAGAACAAATCAAGTACTTATCATATAGTTCAGAAAACAATAACAAGATCCGTCTTAGGTTTCATCCCCCTCAGGTATTTGAGAGATTTAGTTCATAATGTTAAAAGAATACATCTCAAAAGAAAATATAAAACAAAACATAAGGAAAACCCTAAAACCCCCTGAAGGAATTGAAGAGAAAATCCTCCGTCTTGAGTATAACTCCGGCTTCTTGAGATGAATCAACTGGCTTTCTTCGAGTAAATTCCACAATTCTGGCCTCTATGGCTCGGCTCTTCGGCCTAACTGGACCCCTAACTGGACTCCTAACTGGACTCCCCCTCAAGCTTGGCCTCTAGGGTGTTTATATAGGCTTTTGGAATGGATTTCTTTGCCTCTAAGTACCCTAATCTGAATGAAACTCTTCTTTGTCACGACAGGGACACGCCCATGGCACACGCCCGTGTGAATCGCGATCAGGCCATGTTCGAGTCTGTTAATGAGGCACGGCCCAGGCGGTGTTGATTTCGTGATATGGCCCATTTACTCTGTTTTAGGCCGGTCTTTCGTTCTTTTCATCCTCCGGTGCTTTCCTAAGTATAAAACATGAAAACAAAGGATTAAGAGCACCAAATTCCACAATTCAAGGCTTAAATCATCCAAAAGTATGCTAAATGTGGGATTAAAATATGTTTATATTACGGTTTATCAAATACCCCCACACTTAAGCATGTGCTTGTCCTCAAGCAAAATTCTCAACTCACAATTAAAATGAACTTCCTCGATTCATAATATTCATCAATAATGTTTCATCATAATTCAAAGGCAATTCATACATTGATAATTTAAGTAGAAGGGTCCTAAAGATTCAAACAATCAAAGTCATACATTTATAGCCCGAAAAACGTTAGGTGTTTCCCCTTACCTAAATAATTACCCTTAAATAAAAATCGACAAGAGTTGTCATCCTCGCTAAAGATTCACTCAAATCACTTAAAGTGTTTAAGGTTCAAAATTAAGCACTCAAAAGTCGAACATGAAAAGTTAATCCCATAGGCTTGCTTGAAAATCAAATCTCCACCACTGTAAAATGAGATGATACACAAATCGAAAGGTCTTTTAAAAAAATTGTAATGGGGCTCAGGTTAAAGGTGTGGATAAAGGCTGAATTAGAGGGTTAGAATCGAGATTGAATTGACAATTTACCTAACTAGAAAAATGAACTAATCCTAAATAATTACATCAATTGAAAACTTCATTACTAATAATACGAGCTTCTTCTTCAAGATGTGGAGTTTTTAAACGTATAAGCTCAATTACATAGAACAAATACTGGATATACTTTTTTTAAGAACAAATTAAGTACCTATTAAAGGATGAATTTAACTACCGGTTGATCAATCAAATCTCGATATAAGGGTGGTCAAGAGGAATGGTGATAACAAATACAGACCGAGTTTTGGGTTAATATTAGTGGGTGAGTTAACAAAAAGGGTTGTTAGGATCAAAGAGGTTCGCTAGGGGTTAATTATGAGGGTAGGCTTTTAGTGGAATAAGTGGGTTAAATCCTAAGTGCCTTTATCATCTCAGTATATCAAATCAATCAATGTGGTCTCGACATGTATAATCGAAGCAAGTTCTAGAATAACAGCTCAATGTTGACACACTCATAATCAAAAAGTGAGCACGAAAGAATGTATGCTCTAAAGGCTCAAAATCTCACGAAAGTTATGGGTTTTTGATATCAACCTTGTAAATTTCAAACTTCAAGGTAATAACTAGATTCAGGTGGGCAACCTAACAAATTTTAATTTTAAAATAGACTCATCATGCTTGATTCTCTAGTCTCTCAAAATTTAAATCATCATTGTAAAATTATCAATGATTTAATTTGAAACATATCAATAAAAATCATAAATCAAAGGAAATTTCATTCTAGTAGTAGTATGAGAAAATTACTTAAAGACAAGATATCATTCAGGGATTTAAGAATAATGCAGAAAGTTAGGCACTTTCTCGAAATAAATATTCACCCCCACACTTAAGATGTACATTGCCCTCAATGTACAAAGATATATAATAATATAGTGTGAAAATCAAAAGATAGGGAGAAGTGAAACTCCCTGAATGCTGGATGAAATCCTTGGAAGATGGCTAGTGATGATGATTTAGGCATGGGTGAATGTGGTGGTGAATACTCCGGTGCTGTGTTCGTTCTTGTAGTGGCAATTTGAACCTTTTAAACTACGAGGTTATCAGTTAGATGTTCAGGGAGTATTTATTTAATGAGTGTTGTTAGAGATACTCGAGAATTGGATAGCCAGTGATAAAAGAAATAAAACTGTACTAATAAGAGTTTTAAACAAGAAAGGCAAAAATTTTTAATTAAAAACGAAAATAAGCTAAACATAAACTAAATTTGAAGACTGAAAAATAAATAAAATCAAAGGACTCAAAGGTCCTCGTCATCGTTTGGGTCACGAGGTGGTGGAGGCGGCGATATGTGAAACTGATGACAAATCTGCTGAAGAGTCACCTCAATAACATCGAATTGTCCAGCGGTGTCATTGAATTGTTGAGTACAGTAATGCTGGAACTGAGTGAGACGTACAGAGATGTCAGAAAGTGAAGCAGCCGCATGAGCTGGGCGATGGCTCGATTGTGGTTCCTCCTGTGGGTGTGGGACATTGTCAATAATGTCCTCAGGATCCTCTTCTTTGGTGGTAGGTGCTAGCCGATATTGGGGAGGATCGGTCCCACGTCAACGTTGGATCATCCTCATGTGTAGCATCGTCTGGATGCCCTGTGGGGACATCTAACCTATCAGTGTGAGGGAGGAGATCTGAGCGGCGGTGTTGAGGAGCTCAAAATATCTAGCCAAGCGTGTGATGTATGGACCCATAGATATGACCCCCCTTCTATGTTGCTCCGTCTGATGTTGAATGGCAAGACCTATAAAATAGGCTAGGTCGAACACATGCCCGTTTGCCATGCACCATAAGAAATAGGCGTCGTGAGTGTTGACGACACCGGTGCTTTCTCGCCTACCTGTCAGTGTATGGGCTAAAATAGCGTGTACGTACCTCAGGAATGGGGCGAGAGTCGTCGCTTTGGAGCGACTAGAGTCATAGGAGGCATTCTAAGGTGCTATATTGTACCAACATCTCGTAGGGGTGTTGTGGACATGGTGATGGAGCGTCGCGAGATCATTATCCTCTATAAATTCGTCGGTGTAGAGTCCCAATGCAGCCCTGAATTGCGGTACATTTAGTTCCATACAATGCCTCCTAAATGGAATTGGATCGTGTCGGGGTCATCGTGGCGTGTCATCACCGTTTGAAGGTGGAAAGTGGAACATAGCTCCAAAGTGAGCTCTAGATATGTGGGTTTGATGATATTGAAGAATTGGTCCCATGGATCGGTAGTAAGGAGAGCCCGTACGTTGTCGACTAGTTGGACCTACTCCAAAGCAGCCCAATCAATGCACCTCCCTGTGTCGAGGGTTCGCGTGCGAAGTATCTTATGAAGGTTCTCCTGAGATCCTGGAGGAAATTGTAAAATTGGATGTCGTACTTCGGCGGTTGCACTGGCTGATGATGAACTGAGTCCCTTCCATTTTTTGGAACTAGGGACTGTAGTTTTCTTGCCTCGGGATGATGACATTATGGTCCGGTAGAGTTTTGGCGAGCTGCACGGGCGTTGAGCAGTGGTGCACGGGTGTGTGCTACAAATAGTTGGGTGAACACGGCTGTGTTGCGATTTTGGATGGGCGTGTGTTCCGTCTGCACGGGCGTGGACTGGTTTTCTATGTGTATGTGAAAGAGAGAAAGAAATAAGGGATAGGGGAAGTCAAGGGAGGAGAGGATTTTGCTGGTGGCCGGAATGGGGGAGTGGTTTTGGAGAGAAACGGCTAGGGTTTTTGGGGGTTAGGGAAAATTTTGGGGGAGACGGGCATTGGTTTCTTTAAATAGGGGTGGGGGACACAGTCAGAGGCCACACCCGTGTTCCCTTTATTCAGCCCGTGTTTTTCAAAAAATTTTATTTCAAGCGCATTTATGTTGTGTTCCACACCTGTATCGCACGTGCGTGCCTGGAATTGTTCGTTTCTCCCACGCCCGTGTTTCGCAAGTCAGTGTCTTCCACGGCCTTAGAGCACGGGCGTGTTTAACATCAGTGTCCTTTACTCAGGATCAACCACGGTTTGGATGCACGAGTGTGTTGCATGTCTGTGTCCATTAGTCAGTTTCGACCACGGTCACGTCGCATGGCCGTGTCACTTAGTCAGAGCCCGTGGCTTGGGGAAATTTTCCCCTATTTCTGCACCCTATTTGCCAGGCCCATGTACCTATTCGTGGTATCCACACGGCTACGGACATAGCCGTGTGTGAGGCCGTGTACGTGGAAAAAACTACACTTTTTTGATTAGTTTATAGTTGGATGCTAAAAAGGGGAAAAAATAAAACTAGAAATAAAAATAAAATTAATGGGGTTAGTACTCGGGTTACCTCCCGAGAAGCGCTTGTTTATAGTCTTAAGCTAGACTTTCCCTGTTTTCGTTTCTAAATGAAGGTTCACAGAGCTGAAGCTCCTCTCTTATATCTCTAAAATCTTCACCATTATAAATCTTTAGTCACCCGTTTACCTTGAACATGCCATGATTTGGATGGGTTACTTCGATTATGCCATAGGGAAAGATAGTTTTGATCATGAAAAGTCCTGACCATCTTGATTTCACCATTATAGATCTCCTACTTTGAATTGCTTTGGTTGTTTTAAATGAACATCATGGCATCGCTTTGTTGCCTCCTTATATAGTCGTGAATTCTCATAGGCGTTAGCTCGCCATTCATCTAACCCGTTCAACTGCATCATCCTCTTCTCACCTGCAGTTTTAAGATCGTAATTTAGAAATTTTATAGCCCAAAAAGCTTTATGTTTTAATTCAAATGGTAGGTGACAACTTTTTCTGTAGACAAGTCTGTATGGGGATGTTCCTATGGGCGTTTTAAATGTTGTTCTATAAGCCCATAAAGCATCGTCTACTTTTAATGCCTAACCTTTCCTGTTTGATTCAATTGTCTTCTCTAGAATACGCTTGAGCTCTCGATTTGCTACTTCTTCTTGTCCGCCGGTTTGAGGGTGATAAGGGGTCGCTGTTCTGTGGTGTACTCCATATTTCCTTAAGACTTTGCCAAATTGAGTATTACAAAAATGAGTACCCCTATCGCTTATAATTTCTATGGGTGTGCCAAATCGAGAAAAGAGTTTCTTAAGAAATCTTACTACCATTCTGGCATCATTAGAAGGTAAAGCTTGAGCTTCCATCCATTTTGACATGTAGTCTACTGCTACTAAAATATATTTATTCCCAAATGAATTAGGGAATGGGCCCATAAAATCAATACCCATACGTCAAAAATTTCGCATGATAGTATGTACGTTTGAGGCATTTCATTGCGTTTAAAGATATTACCTATTCTTTGACATCTATCACATGAAGCAACATACCTGTTAGAGTCTTTTAACAAGGTAGGCCAAAAAAAACCTGATTCGAGTATTTTGTGTGCTGTCCTGATCCCACTGTAATGTCCTCCTGTAGATCCTGAATGGCAGTGTTCTAAGATCTTGTTTGCTTCTGCTTTTGTAACACATCTTCGAATTACTTGATCTGCACATATACAAAAAAGAAAATGATCCTCCCAAAAATAGTTTTTCACATCAGCAAAGAATCGCTTCTTTTGATGATGTGTTAACCTTTTTGGTAGGATGTTAGTAGCTAGGTAATTTGCAATGTCTGCAAACCAGGGTACTTCGGAGTTAGAAATAGCAAATAATTGTTCTGCAGGAAACGAGTCATTTATCTCCCTCTCATCTAGTTCTTTGATATGTGGATTTTTAAGTCTAGATAGATGATCTGCTGTAAGATTTTCAGCTCCTTTCTTATCCTAAATTTCTAGATCAAATTCCTGCAAGAGTAAAATCCATCTTATGAGTCGAGGTTTTGCATCAGTCTTTGTTAAGAGATAACGAAGAGCTGAATGGTCAGTGTAAATGACAACTTTAGATACTATTAAGTAATGTCTAAATTTATCAAATGCAAAGACTACAGATAGCAATTCTTTTTCCGTGGTGATGTAATTTTCTTGCGCAGCTGTTAATGTCTTGCTAGCGTAATAGATCAGCTGAAAATGCTTGTCCCTTCGCTGTCCCAAAACTGCACCCACTGCAAAATCGCTCGCATCACACATTAGTTCAAAGGGTAAATTCCAATCGGGTGCAATTATAATTGGATCATTTATTAATTTATCTTTGAGGATGTTAAATGCATCTAAACATTCTTGATCAAAATTGAAAGGTACATCTTTTTCTAGTAGTTTCGTTAAAGGCTTAGCTATTTTAGAAAAATCCTTAATAAATCTTCTATAAAATCCAGCATGTCCTAAAAAGCTTCTAATAGCCTTAACTGAACTAGGAGGAGGTAATTTTTCTATGGTTTCAACCTTTGCTTTGTCTACCTCAATCCCTTTACTAGAAATTTTATTTCCTAACACAATCCCCTCTCGAACCATAAAGTGACACTTTTCCCAATTTAAAACAATATTCATTTCTTCGCATCTCATCAGAACTCGTTTTAGATTTTTAGGGCAAAGATGAAAAGAGTTACCAAATACTGAAAAATCATCCATAAATACCTCCATAATGTCTTCCACAAGTCCATCAAAGATAGCCAGCATGCAACGCTGAAAAGTAGCAGGAGCATTACATAATCCAAAAGGCATTCTACGATAAGAAAACGTACCGTATGGACATGTGAGTGTTGTCTTTTCTTGATCCTCAAGGGCTATTGGGATTGGGAAGTAGCCGGAGAGTCCGTCTAGGAAGCAGTAGTACATATGCCCAGATAATCTTTCCAACATCTGATCAATAAAGGGCAAAGGAAAGTGATCTTTTCTGGTGGCGTCATTCAACTTTCTATAGTCAATATAGACTCTCCAACCTGTGACTGTTCTTGTAGGAATTAATTCATTCTTTTCATTGGCTACAACAGTCATGCCTCTTTTCTTTGGAACGACCTGGACAGGGCCTACCCAAGTACTGTCAGAAATAGGATAAATTATTCCAGCATCTAGGAGTTTAATTACCTTAGATTTGACACCTTCTTTCACGTTGGGATTCAATCGTCTTTGAGGTTGCACACATGGTTTATACTCATCTTCCATTAAAATTTTGTGGGTTCAAAACGATGGGCTTATTCCTTTAATGTCAGAAATTTTCCAAGCTATGGCTCTTTTATGTTCCCTTAGTACCTTTAGCAACTCGTCTTTCTCTTTGGGTTCCAGTTCTAAAGAGATAATTATTGGTAGAGTAGAATTATCCTCGAGGAATGCATATTTTAAGTGTTTTGGCAACTATTTTGATTCAAATTTTGGTGGCTCAACAATATAGGGTTTTTGTTTTAGTTCGTCATTGATTTCAATGCCCTCTTCTTTCTTTTGTCTAGAGGTAGATGTATTAGAATTCAACTCATCTGTTTCATCATCTTCCCCCTCACCTTGGGTAAAACACAGTTCCATCGTGTCGTTATGTATGATTTCCTGCAAAAAAATCTTGAATAAAATATCAATGGAATCAATAAAATAACAGGAATCATCTTGCTCTCTAGAGTACCACATAGCATCGTAAATTTGGAAAATAATTTCCTCGTCGCCTACCCTTAACGCGAGTTTACCATCACCTACATCAATAATAGCTCTAGCAGTAGCTAAAAAAGGGCGTCCCAAAATTAAAGGTACCTCAATGTCTTCATCCATTTCAAGAACAACAAAATCAATAGGGAATATAAATTTATCAACTTCTACCAGGATATCTTCAATAACTCCCCTAGGATATTTGATAGATCTGTCAGCTAATTGAATACTCATCCTAGTGGGTTTTGGTTCCCCAAGACCAAGCTGCTTAAACATTTTATAAGGCATTAAATTAATACCGGCGCCTAGATCAGCTAGTGCTTTCTTAATATTTAAACTACCAATTAAATAGGGAATAGTGAAACTTCCTGGATCTTTTAATTTGGCTGGTAGCTTGTTTTGGAGGATGGCTGAACATTATTCATTAAGTTCCACAGTTAATATCTCTTCAAACTTCCTATTATTTGTTAGAAGCTCTTTAGGAATTTCGCGTATGTCGGCATCTATGAAATAGCTTCAACAAAAGGTAAGTTAATATGTAACTGTTTAAAAAGTTTAAGAAATTTACCGTATTGTGCATCTAATCGGTCTTTCTTCAACTTTGCCGAATATGGGATTTGTGGTTTACATTCTTCACGTACCGGTGTTACACTCTCAACTTCATCATTCTTTTCCTTATTAGTTTCATGAGGTACCTTCTTCTTTGTTTCAGCTAACTCCTTTCCACTTCTTAGTGTAACTGCCTTCACCTGCTCTTTTTCCCTAAGTAAACTTTCTGGTTGCTTTTTAGAAACTAACTTAGTTAGTTGCCCAATTTGATTCTTAAGCCCTTGAATTGACGCTTGTTGATTGTTCAATATTGTTTCAGTATTTTGAAACCGGGTTTCCGACACCTCTATAAATTTTGTTAACATGTCTTCCAGGTTCGGCTTTTTTTCTTGTGGGAAGGATTGTTGTCTTTGGTTTCTTTGACTTCCCCACGAGAAGTTTGAATGGTTCCTCCAACCTGAATTGTGAGTGTTACTATAAGGGTTATTTTGAGGTAAAAATTGTTACCCATATAGTGAACTTGTTCGTTTTCAGCGCTCGTGTTGTAAGGTGGATAATCTATGTTGTTCCTCCAGCCTCCATTCGTATTACACTGCATAATTGGATGTATCTGCAAAGAATCACATAAACCATCAATCTTTTTGTTTAACATCTCTACCTGATTTGATAGCATGGATACTACGTCGAGGTTGAAAACTCTGGCTGCTTTTGTTGGCTTCGTCCTTGTGACTTGCCACTGATAGTTATTCAGTGACATCTCTTTATTGAATTCATAGGCAGCCTCAGGTGTTTTGTTATTTAGGGTTCTGTAGGCGGCTGAATCGATCAATTGCCTCGTTGAAGGGTTTACCCCGTTGTAAAAAGTTTGGACCTGTAGCCACAAGGGTATTCCATGGTGTGGGCACCTTCTCAATAGATCTTTGTATCTCTCTCATGCATTGTAAAGTGTTTCTAAATCCATCTGTACAGAAGAAGAGATATCATTCCTTAACTTGGCCGTTTTGGCCGGAGGAAAATATTTTAACAGAAATTTTTCGGTCATTTGATCCCATGTAGTGATTGATCCTCGTGGAAGAGAATGCAACCACTGTTTAGTTTATTCCTTAATGAAAAGGAAAATAACCGAAGGCGGATGGCATCATCAGAAACGCCATTTATTTTGAAGGTATCACAGAATTTGAGAAAATTTGCTAAGTGTGTGTTAGGATCCTCATCCTGCAAACCATCAAACTGAACAAACTGTTGTATCATCTGAATAATGTTAGGTTTCAGTTCAAAATTATTTGCAGCAATAGTGGATCTAACAATACTTGACTCAGTTCCTGTTAAATTAGGTTTAGCATAATCATACACAATTCGAGGAGCATGGTGTTCAGCCGCCTCTGGAGGTAACGTATTATTCTCAGCCATATCTTCGGTGGTATTGGTTTTAACTTATTGCTCTTCTTCTATGTAATTTAAGCTTCGCCTTATTTCTCCACGATTTCTACGAACAGTACCTTCAATATCACTGTCGTAAATAAAGGGTCCCGTCGGGTTCCTCCTAGTCATAAACTAGAGGTACCTATCAAGAACAAATAAAAGAAGAAAAATTAGTAAAGTTAAAAGCAAAATAAAAATAAAAATAAATAGTAAAAATAAAAATGGCAAAGTAATAAAAATTGAGCGTTCTTAATATTTCAGTTCCCCAGCAACGGCGCCAAAAACTTGATCGTGTATGTCAGAGTCTTAAAATTTATATAATGAATGATCGAGCCTAAAAACTAACTGTGACAACGACTTGAGGCAAGTGCACCTATCGAACAGTAGTATAGCTTAGTGGCAAGACCGGATTGTCGAGCCCAAAGCAACCAAAAGTACTAATACTAACTTTCTTTTTATTATTTAGCCTAAGAATTAAAGAAATTTGTTATCTAATATAAAATTAACTAACTACTAAGCTAAAGATGCAAAGACAAAGAGAAGGAATTAGGGAAAATAACTTTGGGAAAAACCAATTGATTAAGACAATACTCGAGGAAGAATCCACCTAGACTTCACTTGTTATCTAACTCTGAAACAGACGATTTATTCACTTGACTTGATCCGTAGGATTCCCTAATTATATTAATACCTCTTTCGAGGCTACTAACGTCTAACCCTAGGTTGATTAACGTCTAACCCTAGGTTGATTATTTGAAATCTCTTTCTAATTAAAACCCCTAGAATTGCATTAACTCGATCTATGGACTCCCATATTAGGTTTGACACTAATCCTGCAGATTTTCGTCATCCTATTTCTAGGGTTGCGATCAACTCTGCTTAACTATGCTAGATCTACTCTTAAACAGGGACTTTGCTCCACTGCCTAAGCACATCAGTACTTGAATTAATATCCTAAAATATCAAAGAAATTATTAAGAACACATAATTAAGAACAAATCAAGTATTTATCATATAGTTTAGAAAACAATAACAAGATCCGTCTTAGGATTCATCCCCCTCAGGTATTTGAGAGGTTTAGTTCATAATGTTAAAAGAATACATCTCAAAAGAAAATATAAAACAAAACATAAGAAAAACCCTAAAACCCCCTGAAGGAATTGAAGAGAAAATCCTCCGTCTTGAGTATAACTCTGGCTTCTTGAGATGAATCAATTGGCTTTCATCAAGTAAATTCCATAATTCTGGCCTCTCTGGCTCGGCTCTGCGGCCTAACTGGACCCCTAACTGGACTCCTAACTGGACTGCCCCTCAAGGTTGGCCTCTAGGGTGTTTATATAGGCTTTTGGAATGGATTTCTTTGCCTCTAAGTACCCTAAACCGAATGAAACTCTTCTTTGTCACGACAGGGACATGCCCATGGCCCACGTCCGTGTGAATCATGGCCAAGCCGTGTTTGGGTCCGTTAATGAGGCACGGCCGTGTGGTCTTGGGCCCAAGCCGTGTTGATTTTGTGATATGGCCTATTTACTCCATTTTAGGCCCGTTTCTCGTTCTTTTCATCCTCCGGTGCTTTCCTAAGTATAAAACATGAAAACAAAGGATTAAGAGCACCAAATTCCATAATTCAAGGCTTAAATCATCCAAAGTATGCTAAATGTGGGATTAAAATATGTTTATATTACGGTTTATCAAAGAACAAATCAAGTCATAATAAAAGATGAATTTAACTATTGAATTAAAGATTATAGTTAGGCAACTGATCAAATCAGTTCTCGATATAAGGGTGGTCAAGAGGAATGGTGATAACAAATACATACCGGGTTTTTCGGGTTAATATCAGTGGGTGAGTCAATAAAGGGTTGTTAGGATCAAAGGGGTTCATTAGGGGTTAATTGTGAGGGTAAGCTTTTTTTTAGTGGAATGAGTGGGTTAAATCCTAAGTGCCTTTGTCATCTAAGTATATCAAATCAAGCAATGTGGTCTCGACATGTATAATCGAAGCAAGTTCTAGAATAACAGCTCAATGTTGACACACTCATAATCGCAAGGTGAGCACGAAAGAATGTATTCTCTAAAAGGCTCAAAATCTCACAAAAATTACAGGCTTTTGATATCAACCTTGTAAATTTCAAACTTCAAGGTAATAATTAGATTCAGGTAGACAACCTAACAAAATTTTAATTTTTTTGAAAATGGACTTATCATTCTTGATTCTCTAGTCTCCTAAAGTTTAAATCATCACTGCAAAATTATCAATGACTTAATAAAAAACATATCAATAAAAAATCATGAATCAAAGGAAATTTCATTCTAATTAGTAATATGAGAAAATTACTTAAAGACAAGATATCATTCAGGGATTTGAGAATAATGCAGACAGTTAGGCACTTTCTCGAAATAAATATTCACCCCCCACACTTAAGATGTACATTGCCCTCAATGTACAAAGATATATATGAAATTTAAGAGAAAAGGAGAGCTGAAACTTCTTAAATTTGGATGGCTTCCTTGAGTTGGGAGTGTCGTGGTGTCCGCCGATAATTTCTGCGCTAGATGAAGAAATTGGGAAGCTCGTGAAGAATTAGCCAGGAAATAAAAATAATAATTCAAAATATACTAAATATATATTTAAAGACAAGAAAAATAAAGAGAAAGAAAATAGAAAGTAAAATAAAATTAAAAGAAAAGACTAATGGACCGAAGAGTCCTTATTGTTAGATGGTTCGCGAGGTGGGTGTGATTTCTAAGGCTGCGGTGGGGTGGCTATGGTCGTGGTGTGGTGATTCCCAAGCAGCTTTTAAAACCTAAATTAAAGAAAATGAAATAAAATAGATTAAACTAAGTAAAGAAAAAATAAAGAAAAGGAAAATAAAGGAGAAGTGAGAATGAAAAGAAAAGCTAAATGGACTCAAAGGTCCTTTTCCTGTCGAGTTAATGAAGCGGCCGGCATGAACTTATGTAGATCGGTCTCACAAAGGGAGACTGTGCTAAGATCTTTCCGTTTCTTCGACATTGATGATTGTTAGAACAAGAGTTATGAGGAATGAAGAAGAATGCGAATGAAAAAGAAGGGAGGTGTGAAGGAAGAATAAGGGTGGGGAGTAGGTAATAAGGGGAGAGGGGTGGTTTAAATAGAAACTTCAGGTCTAGTACGTCCCCACCCCCGTGTACCGTGGGCGTGTCGAGTCACACGGTCGTGTCGCACGGTTGTGTTATGCTTCGTTCATTTCTCCCATGCCCATGTGCAGGTCACCACGCCCGTGTTTCTAAGACAGTGTCGACCACAGCCGCATCGCACGGCCGTGGTATTCAGTTGGGGTCTGTGGCTTGAAGATATTTTTTGTCCTGTATTGTACTGTCTCTGCCATGTCAGTACTTACATCCGTAGCCTCCACACGGCCACAACCACGGCCGTGTGCAAGGGAAATTTGCACTTGGTTAGTTTATAGTTAGGTGCTAAAAAGGAAAAATAAAAGAAAAAATAAAAATGTAAAAATTAATGGGGTTAGTGCTCAGGTTGCCTCCCGAGAAGCGCTCGTTTATTGTCTTAAGCTAGACGTTCCTCTCTTTCGCATGATCATGGTGGTTTGAAGAGTGAAAAATCGTTTCTCATGCTATCAATTTTATCATCAGTATATAGATTAAGTCGAGTAGCGTTTACTTTAAAAGTGCTGAATATAGGATTACTTACCTCGACTGTTCCTTATGGGAAAACATAAGTACCCTAAAAGTGATTTCTTCATTTGTATTAGGGTCAGGACCAGGTATTCGAGGATCTGCCTTATCTAACAATACCTGATCTCCGATCTTAAATTCGTCTGTCCCACGGAATGGTGTTGGTTCTTCTTTGTGTATTCCTAATTTCTCCTTGAAGTGTGTCTTCTACTCATCTAGTTCATTGATCTGAAGCATTCGTTCCTCATGAGTTATTTCCTTGTTGGCATGAGGTATAGGATCTGGCTCAGTTGTGTAGTTCCGTAGTGCTTCCTGAAAAGAAGATTCAGTCGAATGGTCATTAATAAAATTAATTTTCTCACCTTGATTACTCGATGTCCTAGCTGAGTCAAGAGCCTAGAGACTGATTGATTCGTTACCTACACAAAGTATGAGTTCACCTGCGTTAACATCAATTTTAGTCCTGGAAGTTGCTAAAAAGGGTCTTCCTAAAATTAGGGGGATACTATTTTCCTCATCCATGTCTAAAACGACAAAGTCTATTGGGAATACGAATTTATTAATTTTTACGAGAACATCTTCAATTATACCCCTAGGAATTCTAACAGTTTTATCAGCTAATTGAATGCTCATCCTAGTTTGTTTGGGTTTCCCTAGACCTAGTTGTTTAAACATTTTATAAGGCATAAGGTTTATGCTTGCCCCTAAATCAGCTAAAGCATTATCAACAGATAAACTACCAATTAAGCATTGTAACACCCCAAACCCAGCCCATGCATTTCGACAGGATCTGGCATGTCATGGCTTGTACTTTGAAAACTTCTACTTTGTTTGTTATGGAAATCGTAAGTCAATTAGATATTCCTTGGATAAATAAGTGTCATTTTAAAATATAAAATCCTTTGTATTATTATTAAGTATAAATAAAAATAAACCTTGTCATAAATTCTTAAGTTGCATAACATTGAACTACTTAATTGGATAGAACTGTGGGGCCTTATTACATTGATAATTCCAAGTAAAAATGAAACAAAATTTAAAGAAATCTCAAAAAAAATAATTTGTAGAAATAAAGCTTGATGGCCCCTCGAGTCCATCTCGACTCCCATGTCCACGATCTACTGCTCATCTGGAAGAGTAGAGAAAAGGAAAGCGTGAGTCACCAAGACTTAGTGTATAAATCTTAAAACACACCACGACCTAAGCCCACAAACACATTATGGGCCCTGGCCCATACATAAAGGTATCAATCATAATCACATGATAAACAATAAATAATGAAAAACCCAACCCACCCTAGGTTTCCATCCTCTACACACCACCTTGGGGATTTCTACAATCAACCCTCCATCCGCTACACACCAAAACGACAGCTGTACTGCCTATTCCTATTAATTAGGAATCATTAAACGTGGCATAGCCACCGATCACTATGTGACCTTACATTTAAATTATGTGGGATTTCTACCACTGATCACCAAGTGACCTATCATGCACTTCCCCTTCAATATCATCAATCCCACCCCATGCATACATACATAAAGAAAACATCATGCAGACTTATATATTTTTTGATACACATAGGGAGTTCTATGTTTACGTACTGGCATCCTTGCCTAACCCTTTTAGGGTTCCATTCGACTGTCTATACAGCCTCATTCCAGCTTTTTAGCCCATAACATATATAAATAGACATACATACAGGTTTATTAGTAGTGTGTTAGAGATCTACACACCTGATTACTGATAAAACGATGCTTTCTATGTCGACGCTATCCTTAGTCGACACTACTGCTATCTACCTAAGGGGTTGTTCAGAAGCCGGTCCACAACCACGTGGCCAATCTCGAATGGCAGATACTGCTCTTTTCTTAAACTTAGGGATTTTCTCCTTTGCCTGATCCATATTTAATTCCATCACAAGTCCTTATTAGAACTACTATCACAATATTTAATTGTTAATCCTCATTATAACATTAAGATGATGGAATCTAATAGAAATCTAGGAAAATCTTCTTACCTTAAAAATCCCGAAAGTGGAGACTAGCTATTTTCGGCTTTTAGATCTAATTGACCAAGCTTCCTTCAAATCTCGAATTGCCGCCCATCATAAAACCATTAAACTATTAGCTTTCGGCTTTTGCCTTTCAAAAACCGGGAATAGATCATGAGAACTAATCAAAAATCGACACTTACCTTAGCATAGGAGATTCGGCTAGCACTAGAGAGAGGACTCGGCAATGCCAATGGAAGATTTAAATGCCAGAAGTATAGAACTAATTCTCAAATAGGATGAATAGAAGAAATGACGATGGATGCTTCGGCTTTTTAGAGAAATCGGCACAAGGAGGAAAAAGTGGAGAAGAGTTTCGGCTTTTGAAGAAATTGGAGAAAAGAAATTGGAGAGGGAGAGGATAGGGAATTTCGGTACAATGGGAGAGGAATCTAGGGTTTTCAGTGTCAGAATCAAGGAGCTAGCCCCCCCTATTTATAGATATTTCGGCACCTACTGCTAAAAACCGAAACCGCCCTTAAAATTCAAGCTAAAAGAGAGAGGAAATTCGGCACCCTCTTTGCCATGCAGTAGCCGAATTTTACACTCCTCTAGGTGGTGGATTTTCGGCTAACACTTCCCTTGAAGATAAGCTCCTAACTTCTCTCCTTTTTATCTATGATATTATCACTTATAAAATCCACATAATTTCTCCAATTTTTGAGCCTTGTAGCCGTCCACCTCTACTAACCCTAGTGCCAAAATTTAACTCACTTAAATTAAAAGATTTGGGCCTCATTAAACTTAATATTTGGGCCCCTAATTCCTTGTGTGTGGTGTCACCCTATCTTCATTTAAAGTGCCGAAATTGGCCTAAAAATATGGGCTCCTTGTGACCTTAAACTTGTTCCTTTTTAATTGTTAATGATGCCACCTTAAAATAATTTAATCTGGGCCTTTGCCTAATTTTAAGCCCAAATTTAGACCCCTTTCACCTAAGTTAACATATTAAACATATTCCTACACTAAACGCATAGACCCATTAATTCAAGATGCTACAAGCATGGAATTGTAAAACTCCCTGGATCTTTTAATTTTCGTGGTAGTTTGTTTTGTAATATTGCCGAGCACACTGCGTTTAGCTCCACATGCAATTCTTCATCTAACTTCCGTTTGTCTGTTAAAAGATCTTTTAAAAATTTCCTTGAATCTGGCATCTGCGAAAGAGCTTCAAGAAACGGTAAGTTAATATGTAAGATCTTTAAAAGTTTAAGAAATTTACCGAATTGTTCGTCTGTGCTGTCCTTCTTCATCGCATCAGGATAAGGTATACGAGGTTGGTACTCTTTAATTACTGATTTTGGCTTCTCGTGACTTACCTCAACCTTATCGTTCTCTACTGAATTCTCTTGGCTTAATTTAGGTTCATCTAACCCCACACTATCCTGAGCTGTTATGGCTTGAAGTTGCTCCTTTGGGTTAGTCTCAGTGTTGCTTGGCAAGCTGCCTTGTGGTCGCTCAAAGATCAGCTTAGCCAGTTGCCCTAATCGGTTCTCGATTCCTTGAATCGATGCTTGTTGATTTTTAAGTGTTGTCTCAGTGTTTTGGAAACGTGTTTCTAACACTGCTATGAATTTCGTTAGCATCTCTTCAAGGTTCGGCTTCTTTTCCTGTGGATAGGGCTGTTGTTGGAAGTTTGGAGAGGGTTGTTGTCTCTGATTTCCTTGACCACCCCATGAAAAATTGGGGTGGTTCCTCCAACCTGGATTATAAGTATTACTATAAGGGTTATTTTGAGGTTTAAAATTGTTATCCATATAGTGAACTTGCTTGTTCTCAGCACTAGGGTTGTAAGGTGGATAGTCTGTGTTGTTCATCCCTCCTCTATTCGTATCGCACTGCATGACTGGATGTACCTGCAAAGAATCACATACGCCATCAATCTTTTTATTTATCAGTTCTACCTGGTTTGATAGTATGGTTACTGCGTCGAGGTTGAAAACACTAGCTGCTTTTGTTGGCTTGGTCCTTGTGACTTGCCACAGATAGTTATTCAGTGACATCTCTTCAATGAATTCATAGGCAGCCTCAGGTGTTTTGTTATTCAATGTCCCGCCGGTGGCTGAATCGATTAATTGCCTAGTTGAGGGGTTCACACCGTTGTAAAAAGTTTGGACCTGAAGCCATAAGGGTAATCCATGGTGTGGACACCTTCTCAATAGATCTTTCTATCTCTCTCATGTATCGTAAAGTGTTTCTAAATCTTTCTGCACAAAAGAAGAGATATCATTTCTTAACTTGGCCGTTTTAGCCGGTAAAAAATATTTTAATAAAAATTTTTTGGTCATTTGTTCCCATGTAGTAATTGATCCTCGTGGAAGAGAATGCAACCACTGTTTAGCTTTATTCCTCAAAGAAAAGGGAAATAACCGAAGACGGATGGCATCATCAAAAACGCTATTTATTTTGAAGGTATCGTAAAATTCTAGGAAATTCGCCAAGTGATTGTTTGGATCTTCATCCTGCAAGCCATCAAACTGAACAAATTGTTTTATCATCTGAATTGTGTTAGGTTTCAGTTCAAAATTATTTGCAGCAATAGCAGGTCTAACAATTCTTGACTCAGTTCCTGTTAAATTAGGTTTAGCATAATCATACATAGTTCGAGGAGCATGATTGTCGACTACCTCTGGAGGTAGCGGATTATTCTCAGCCATCTCTTCGATGGTATTAATTTCGACTTTTTGCTCTTCTTCTATGTAATTTAAGCTTCGCCTTATTTTTCTACGATTTCTGCGAACAGTGCCTTCAATATCACTGTCATAGATCAGGGGTCTTGTCGGGTTCCTTCTAGTCATAAACTAGAGGGACCTGCTAAGAAATAAAAGAAGGAAAATTAGCAAAGTTAAAAGCAAAGTAAAAATAAAAATAAATTGCAAAAATAAAAATGGCTAAAGTAATAAAAATTAAGCATTCTTAATATTTTAGTTCCTCGGCAACAGCGCCAAAAACTTAATCATTATGTCAGAGTCTTAAAATTTTATATAAAGAATGATCGAGCCTAAAAACTAACTATGACAACGATTGAGGCAAGCACACCTATCGAACAGTAGTATAGTTTAGTGGCAAGACCGGATTTTCGAACCCAAAGGAACTAAAAGTACTAATACTAACTTTCTTTTTATTATTTAGCCTAAGTAGTAAAGGAATTTGTTATCTAGTCTAAAATTAACTAACTACTAAGCTAAAGATGCAAAGACAAAGAGAATGAATTTGGGAAATACTTGTGGGAAAAACCAATTGATTAAGACAATACCCGAGAAAGAGTTCAACTAGACTTCACTTTTTATTTAACTCTGAACCAGACGATTTATTCACTTGACTTGATCGTAGGATTCCCTAATGTATATTAATACCCCTCTCGAGGCTACTAACGTCTAACCCTAGGTTGATTAATTGAAATCTCTTTCTAATTAAAACCCCTAGAATTGCATTAACTCGATCTATGGACTCCCATATTAGGTTTGACCTTAATCCGGTAGATTTTCTTCATCCTATCTCTAGGGTTGTGATCAACTCTGCTTAACTATGCTAGATCTACTCTTAGGCAAGGTCTATTCCTCTCTGCCTAAGCACATCAATACTTGAATCAATATCCCGAAATATTAAAACAAGAATTCAGAACACATAATTAAGAACAAATCAAGTATTTATCATATAGTTCAGAAAACAATAACAAGATCCGTCTTAGGTTTCATCCCCCTCAGGTATTTGAGGGGTTTAGTTCATAATAATAAAAGAATACATCTCAGAAGAAAATATGAAACAAAACATAATAAAAACCCTAAAACCCCCTAAAGGAATTGAAGAGAAGATCTTCCGTCTTGAGTATAACTCCGGCTTCTTGAGATGAATCAACTGGCTTTCTTCGAGTAAATCCCACAATTCTGGCCTCTTTGGCTCGGCTCTTCGGTCTAACTGGACCCCCTTGAAGGTTGACCTCTAGAGTGTTTATATAGGCTTTTGGAATGGCTTTCTTTGCCTCTAAGTACCATAATTCGAATGAAACTCTTCTTTGTCACGACAGGGACAAACCCGTGTGAATCGTGGCCAGGCCGTGTTCGGGTCTGTTTAAGTGGCACGGCCGTGTGGTCTTGGGCCCAGGCCGTGTCGATTTCGTGATTTGGCCCATTTACTCCGTTTTAGTCCCATTTCTCGTTCTTTTCATCCTTTGGTGCTCTCCTAAGTATAAAACATGAAAACAAAGGACTAAGAGCACCAAATTACACAATTCAGGGAATAAATCATCCAAAAGTACGCTAAATGTGGGATTAAAATATTTTTATATTACGGTTTATCAATCATTCAGCCTAATCTCATAAAGATTCTAAGTTCATTTCTCATCCATTTAATACTTTTAATTTCCCAATACCAACCAACAACACATTACCATATTCAAACACATAAAAAGACCCATATGCACAAATATATACACAACCACATCAACCAAAATAAGCCAACTCTCATGGCTATATACAAACCAAAACATTTAACATTTACAAGCCATTTCAAATGACCAAAATCATTATCAACTCATAACCAAAATGACCAAAGTCCCTACACATGCCATATACCAAAATACCAAAGTCCAAAAGTAACAAGTGATAGTAGGATAGTGTGACGTAGTCTTCGATGATCCCCGATCCGAGCTAGCTTTGAAATCACTATAAATCATGGAGAAATAAACAAAGTAAGCTTTATAGCTTAGTAAGCTCTTAAGTTATCTTGTGGGGTATCTCTAATGGATTTATCATATATATATACTTGTGATTTGAATTGTTTAGTTATGAATTACCATTTGGGATTGTGCATGACAGGAAGTTTGCACAGTTGTTATATTATTGTTTATGAATTATTATATTCACTTCAATAAGATTTATTGATTTAATACGTCGAACTTACTAAGATTCATTGAGCTTACTTGTGTTAAACTTTATTCTTGTAGATACTCAGAAGGTTAGACGATCAGATCAGCACTCAAGTCACACTATCCAGCTTATTTTGTTAGCTTTTGAACGTTTACTTTAGATTATATGGCATGTAATAGGTTGATTGATGATATTAATGTTTTGGATATATAAATAAGTATAAATTTGGTTGTACAAATTGCTTGGTATGATCTTCTTTTGGTACTTTTGGTGCCTTATCATTATGAATGGCCATTTGTTACTTGTTGGAATGGTTAAAAGAGTATGTGATGAATTGGTTGTTAAGTAGCTAAGATATGGTATGTTTGAGTTGGTATTGATAGGTGATATCTTAAATGAATTAATAGGTTGAATTTAATGTTATGTTTTGATATAAATGTATGTATACTTGTGGTACCAATGAGGGTACATTGGTTAGGCACTAAATTAGGTTGATTTTGGTATGTTTTGGCATGATTAAAGTCAATTTGAATAGGTATTTTGATTGGTAAATGGTTTGCTTAGGTTCCAAGTAGCTTAAAATAGTAAACTAGTTGATTAAGGCACATTTTAGGTCCACATGGCCATGCAACACGGCCATGTGTCCCCTGTAGGTTCAAGGCATGCAAGTCAAGCTGTTACACGGCCTAGCACATGGGTGTGTGAGATCATTTTGAGGGGTACATGGCCTGGCACAAGGGCGTGTGGCTTGGCCATATGACCAAGTCAGTGAGTTACACAGGCATGGACACAGGCTGGGACACGACCGTGTGTCTCTATTTCAAATGTCCACACGGCTTGAGATACGGGCGTGTGTCTCAGTCGTGTGAGTCACACGACTTGGCCACACAGCTGTGTGACCTCTGCAGTCTAAATTTAGCAACTTTTTCTTAAAATTTCCAAATGTGTTCAATATAGTCTCGAATTGTTTCTATAGTTTTTTTAGGGCCTCGAGGGCTTGATTAAGGGACAATATGAATGTATTTGAATGAAATTTAATTATGTTTGTATTAATGTATGATTTGAATGTTTACTATTCTGTTGGTCCGGTAATGCTTCGTAACCTTGTTCCGGCGATGGATATGGGTTAGGGGTGTTACAATAATTTTATATTTTATGGCAGTATTCACAATCTGGACGTTAGTATGTCTAGAGGCGATCACTAAGCCTATTCTGATTGGGGCTGAATCGAGTATTGTCAAACTAAATGTTGCTACAAATAATTTTATGATCAAGCCGAGCATAATTCAAAGGTGCAACAATATGTTCAGTTTGACGTGTTGCAAGATGAAGATCCAAATGTTAATTTGGCTATCTTTCTAGGGTTTTGCGACACATTCAAGATTAATGGCATTACTGATGATATCATACACTTATGGTTGTTCCTATTTTCTTTGAAGAGCAAAGCAAAATAGTGGTTGAATTCACTTCCACGAGATTCTATCATGACTTGGGATCAAATAACTGAAAAATTCCTATTGAAATATTTTGCATCGGCCAAAACAACTAAGTTGAGGAGCGACATCTCTTTGCTTGCCCAAATTGAGCTTGAGATAGTATATGATGCATGAGAGAGATTTAAGGATCTCTTAAGAAGGTGCCCTCATCATGGGTTACCTTTGTGGTTACAAGTTTAAACCTTTTACAACGGTTTGAATCCCTCAACTAGACAAATTATTGATGTAGCAGCTAGCGGAACATTGAATAACAAAACACCTGAGGTAGCCCAAGAATTTATTAAAGAGATGGCACTAAATAATTATAAGTGGCAAGTCATGAGAACAAAACTGATCAAGGCAACCGGTGTTTTAAATATGGATGTAGTTGTTATGTTGACGAGTTAGGTTTAAGCACTAAGTAAAAAGATTGACGGTTTGAGTTGCAGTAAACATGGGAATTCAGTAATGCAATGCAATGCGATGAGATTGGAGCGGGGATGATTAATTTAGGATATTCACCCTTCAAGTCTAACATGGAGCATGAGCAAGTTGACTTTATGGGTAATAATTCTAGACCATAGAACAATCCTTATAGCAATAATTATAATTCAAGATGGATGAATCATCCAAATTTCTCTTGAGGTGGTCAAGGTAATCAAAGGTCACAATCTCTTTCGGGTTTTTAGCAACCTTATCAGCAAGAAAAGAAACCAAACCTTGAAGAGATGCTTGCAAAATTTATTTCGGTGTTCAAAACTAGATTTTGATAGCACTAAGACAACTTTGAAAAATCAATAAGCATTGGTTCAAGGGCTTGAAAATCAGATTGGAAAGCTCATTAAACTATTTTTGGAAAGACAACAAGGTAGCTTACCTAGTAACACTGAAACTAACCCAAAGGAAAAGTCCACGTAATCACTGTTCAAAGCATGGAAGGGTTAGTCGAGCCTAAAAAAAAGTTTCTAGAAGCTGTTGAGAAAAATGATGGGGTTGAGGAAAGCAAGAAAGAGCATAAGCCGGTGGTCAGAGAATACAAACCATGAATTTCATATCTGGCAGTTGTGAAGAAAGACCGTATCAACAAACAATATGGTAAATTTCTTAAACTTTTGAAAAAATTGCATATTAACTTACCTTTTGTTAAAGCTCTTTCACAGATGCCAAAGTATACAAAATTTCTAAAAGAGTTGTTAACAATAAAAGGAAGTTAGATGACTTGTCAACTGTGGAGCTCAATGAGGATTGCTCGTTCATTATCCAAAACAAACTACCCACAAAGCTTAAAGATCTAGGGAGTTTTACTATTCATGTTTGATTGGTAGTTTAAATGTAGAAAAAGCATTGGCAGATTTGGGTGGTAGTATAAATTTCATGCTTTATAAATTTTTCAAAAACTTGGTCTCGAGGAATAAAAACCTACTAGGATGAGTATTCAATTATCTAATAGATCAATTAAGTATCCTAGGGGTATTATTTAGGATGTACTTGTCAAAGTAGATAAATTTATATTCCCTATTAATTTCGTTATATTGGACATGGATAAGGATATTGAGGTACCCATTATCTTAGGTCGACCTTTTTTAGCCACTGCTAGACCTTTTAATAATGTGGGTAATGGTGAACTTTTGCTTAAGGTAGGTGATGAAGATGTTACTCTTCAAGCATGTGATTTTATGAGAGTTCCTAGTGAGCGAGATGATACTAGTTTTTCTGTTAATGTGAGTTATCATGGAGCTCAATGCTCTTTGCAGGAAATCACCCATGAAAACGTGTTAGAACCATATCTTGTTCAAAGTGATAGAACTCGAGGGACAAGTGAAGAGCAAATGGTGCAATTCGATGAATTAGATAAATGGAAAACAAAGTCTGATGAGAACCCAAGAATGGTCAAAGAAATAACTAAGCAACGCCATAGTGTGCATTTAAAAATACAAATCAATTCAAAGTTGGTAACAAAGTGCTGCTAGACAAGTCAGATCTACAAATGTTCCCTGCAGAGCTTAAGTTAAGAGGGTCGAACCCATTTGTGGTACAAAATGTATTCCCACACGGAACCATTGAGGTAACACATCCTGAATACGACACATTTAAGGTAAACAATCATTGACTCAAACTCTATTTTTGTGGTGAAATTAATAACGAGAGAGAGGAGCTCCAGCTCCAAGATCTGCCTTAACTGTAAGTTTAAAAAGGGAAGTCAAGCTTAGACTCTAAATAAGTACTTCTCGATAGGCAACTCGAGTGTTTTTATGTTATTTATTTATTTTACTTAGATTTTATTTTAAAAAAATTAAAATATGAAAATATAAAAATTAGTACATATATTTTTATTACTAAAAAAAGAAAGAAAAAAGAATTTGAAAAAAATTGAAAAAAATTAAATTAAAAAAATAGTGGTCCACGTGGTCTGGGGTGATCCACACGGCCGTGTGAACATTGGATCTAATTTTTCAAAATTATTTTTTTGACCTACACGGTCGTGTGACCTACACGCCCATGTATACGAGCGTGGGAGAAGCAAATGACAACAACACATGGTTTGGCCACATAACCGTGTGAACACTAAAGCGGTGAGATCGAGAGGGTATCCTATTGAGTAAAACTCATGCCAAGCGATGAGACCGAGAGGGTATCCATATGCCTAAGTGAGACCGAGAGGTATCTTATATGGCAATCCTTCATGAAGATGAGATCGAGAGGGTATTCGTAGCTAAGGGTGGTAAGTACTAAAATTAAGAGTAATTGTTGGCTTAGTAAATAATTAGGGCTTCAATTGATTCTAGGCTAATAGCTCGCATTGTCGAAACTAGGAATAGGCAAGTCTAAATAACTTAGGATTAGATTTAGTCTTAGTTAATTTAATTAGTTTTATTATTAACTTAAATTGGAATTAACACTACTAATTCGTATCTCTATCAGATTAGTAATTAATTTAATAGTGGTTTTCTCCAATCTGCAATCCCTTGAGTATGATCCTCAAAATACTAACTCAGTGTTCTGTTATAACACATCTATATTACAATTTGACATGAACGCTTGTAGAAACTGCACTTAATTTTTATCTTTTTATTTTTTCAGTATTTACACTTTTGACGTTCGTATATCGGGAGGCGGCCATTTATCTTATTCAATAAAGTGGACTATTGGCTAAGAAAAAAGAATTATAATATTAAAGTAAAATATTGTTTCTTTTGCATTTTTTTTTCTTAAAAATTTAATAGAGGTATATAGTGTGTGGAATGATGAGAGCTAATCCACCAATCGACTTGGGGGCGTTAATTGATGCGGTACAAGGTAGTGGCCCAAGCTTGGGTTTTTGATAGGCTCATAAAGATGTCAATGCCTTGATAGTAAGATCTAACACACATCATCTCAGTGTGTTTCGACTAACGATCTCTAGTTGAAGGCGCTCCCTTCCATGAACCTGATATGGTTCTTGGCAGAAAAAAGAGATAAAGTTCGATGATAAAATTAAGTATAGACACCCTAAATTTAATATTAAACTTGTCGAGGGGGATCTCTCGATTTTAAAAGGATGACGCTTCAAAAACTTCGCTTCAAGAGTTTAAAGTTATCTCAATGAAAAGGTAAAGTAGTGAATTTAAAATTAATTGAGTAAACAAATAGTCATTTTCAATATACTATTTCATGTAATTTAAATTCCTCAATAGGGTTATAAGGTGAGTCTATGTACTTTGCTTCTCATTAATAAAATTTCTATTTGGCTGAGAAAAAATAATTTAGTGATATTTACAAAAATTGTATGGTTTTTATTTATTTATTTAGTATATACTATTAATAAAACTCTTGATTGAGTTGATGTTATAAATTAATTGGGTATCAACACGGTTAGGAAATGACTAATATACTCTTTTATTAAATGATTACCATTATTATTTTGATGGCTTTTTGTCTTTTCATATTTTATATGATTTTTAAATAAAAGACCTAAAATTAAGATGCCTAGGGATAGAACTCATATTTAATGTACATATAAACAAATTCTTTACCTTTACACCAATAATAAATCTTGAATAATTTTTTTTTAAAAAATTAACTTTTAACATAAAATATTTTCTCTCACCAAATTTACGTGTATATACTATTAATAACACCTCTGACTGAGTTGGTGTCGCAGGCTAACCGGGTACCATCTCAATTAGGAAATGACTAATATACCCTTTTATTAAATGACTATTACTATTATTTTGATGTCTTTTTTGTCTTTTCATTAATTTTATATAGTTTTTAAATAAAAGAATTAAAAACATGTTTAGGGATTGAACTCATATTTGATAGATTTATAAACAAATTCTTTATCACTACACCAATAATAATTCTTAACTTTAAAAAAATTAAATTTTAACTTTTATTTATGTATTTATACTTATTAATGAAACTCCTTATAGTTTTTAAATAAAATAACTAAAATTAGCATATTTAAGGATTGAACCTATGTTTAATGGATTTATAAATAAACTATGTACCACTACATCAATAATAATTCTTGAGTAAACTTAAAAAAATAATAATAATGTTTAACATAAATGTTTTCTCTCATGAAATTTGTGTTTCTATACTATTTATTAAGTATTTTATTGAGTTGGTATCACTCTCAATAAGGTCATCGACTTGGTTAAAGAAATTACAAAAATGTTCTTTTGTAATTATTATTTTAAGGTAATTTAGTATTTTTATTTAAAAAACCAATATATATATATATATATATATATATGGAATTTGAACTCAAACCAATTGCATTAATTAAACCTTTAATTTATCACTCAACCAAAGTTTTATTTTGATATGTTTATACATTTCAATTGTCATTATGGAGTCTTTATTACCTTCATTAATTGTATTTCTATATTATTATATTTGATTGAGTTGGTGTCAAAAATTAACTCAACACCGACTTAAGATTGATGACAACATCATCATAAACAATTTTATGTAATTTTTTTCATTTTAGCATCATACATATTTCATGTGTTATTATTAATTAGTTTCAAATTATACTTTCATTATTTATTGTATGTTATTATCAAACATACATTTGTATTTTAAGTTTGTGGTTTTCACAGAGATATGCGTATGATAGGATTTTTAATATTCATTATATATTTTATATTTAATCGAATATATAATATCTTAAACTTAAAAATGTAGCATTTTTTATTTTTTAAAATAAGGATAGAATTATTTAATATGAGGTGATTCATAAATTTATAAATTATATAAATTAAGTGATTCATAAATTTATAAATTATATAAATTACTTTATTTTGTAAAATATTAATTATAGCTTTTAATATTTTTAATTGTTACATTGGATGTGAGTTAAACTAATATATTTTATAAACTTCAAATTACAGTATCTAATGTAGATAACTTATTAATAACATTAGTTTGGTTGTTGACTAGGTTTCTAAGATTGAAAAGCTCAGCTGTTGTTAAGAGAAATGTAATCTAAGTCTCTTCATTGTAGTCCTCTTGATTTCTTTGAATTTTTTTTTTTTAAGGAATCCGAACCCGATCCCCTCATTTTTAGCAGAAATTAAAAACAAATCCCTTTCTTCAATTTTTTTTGAATGTTATGTAGTTTAACTTTGCAACAAGATGCTATCCATTGATAAATGCAAAGGACACTTGGGACCACAATGCAACTATTAGAATTAGAATCATGACAATCCTTTGGCTGGATTCGCACATGGCGCTGACGAAAAA
Organism: Gossypium australe; assembly: GCA_005393395.2. Taxonomy (NCBI): domain Eukaryota; kingdom Viridiplantae; phylum Streptophyta; class Magnoliopsida; order Malvales; family Malvaceae; genus Gossypium; species Gossypium australe. Next base: position 24,268,572 of record CM016624.1, read on the forward strand.
GGAAATCTATTCTTTTCTTCTCCCCCTCTCCACTGGACGTATGGAGAATCTCCCTTTTAGGAATCACTCTTTTAGCTACACTCCAGAGACCGGTTTCACATTCTTAGCGAACTGTTGGCCCTAATTGTTATTTTTAATATGCTCTTCAAATTTTTTTGTCCTTTTCTATCTGTTTGTTATTAACATGGAATTTGCCAATATCAAGGTGTCATATTCTATTCAATTTTAATTTCGTTTCCATCGTCCAACCATCATTAATAATACAACCTAATCTTGTACCTCTCTCAACACTAGTTCACGAAGAAGAAGAAAGCACAGAACAAACTTATTAGCGAAATGGATCGTATTCCTCAAGAGCTTGCACTTGATATACTATCAAGGCTTCCAATCCCAAGCTTAGTGCAATCCAAGTCCGTGTGTCAAGACTGGCGTATCTTAACACATGATCAACTACTTGTCAACAAGCATTTCAAGCAGATGGTTGAGAACGATCCAAGCTTCATTTTGCAAATCATGGGTTATTCTATCCAAAACCAGCTTTATTTTGGAGATTTATCCAGCGACCCAAACGATGGAAACGTGACGATCATAGCAAAGAAGCTTACCATACCACCATTGCTTAACTTCCATTTGGTGAGTTCATGTAATGGATTGCTATTGTTGCATGCCACTCACCCAAGCTTTGAACTCTGTATTTACAATCCATTTACCAGGGATTATATAGAGTTACCGAAGCTTAGTCATCATGATGGGTTGAGAGGATTTGGCTTCGATCCCACCACAAAGAAATATAAGGTTGTCGAGATATCATATAAAAGAACAACTCCTTTCACTTTTAGTCGCCGTGTTGTTAGATTTGGCATGCGTCGATCTCATCAGACGGAAACATCTTCTTTAATTGAATCTAAGGTTCATATATTGACTGTTGGTAGCCCCACTTGGAGAAATTTGGGATGTTTTCCTTTCCGTTTTATGTGGCAAAAATCTCAGGTTTTGGTCAACAGGAAACTTCATTGGAGAACTACTACTAACCTTATTATGTCCTTTGACTTGGCAACTGAGCAATTCAAGGAGGTCCCTAGGCCTGATGTCATCACTTCGAACTCGGACAGACAATTTCATGAACTCGTGGTTCTACGAGGTTGCCTTTCGGCAGTTTCTTTTGATGGCGACAATCAAGAACTGGAGATTTGGGTTATGAAGGAGTATGCTGTGAAGGACTCTTGGCTCAAACAATTTAATATTGGAGCTTACGTACCAAAGATATTTCAGTCAAATTATCAGTGTCATTCCTCCAGCAATTCAAGGTTTTATTTGCCTAAAAAATGCATCCAAGTACTTTGCCTGTTGAGGAATGAAGGAGTTTTATTGCAGTACGGAAACAAAGCAATTGTTTTCTATGATCCACATTGTAGGACTTTCCAAGATATTCAAGTAACATTTGAAGGCATTTCAAGTTGTTTCACTGCAGTTGCTCATGTTGCTAGCCTCAATTTCACAGATACATTTGTGGATACCTAGAAGGAAAGTTCTAATTTGATTTTATGTTATTTGGAACGGATATTTGAGAATAAAAATCTTAAATACATTGATGATATTGTTCTATTGAAGTTTGTACAGGGTCGCTGAACTGCTTAGAGCAACAGCATGTTTCACTTGTAGAGCTGAAAACGATCCAAGTTTCGTTTTTATGGAAGGTTACTTCCTATAGAGAGGAAAATGATCGATGCCACGAGTGAAGGTGCATTAATCAATATGACTCTTCAAGCTACTCAAGATCTAATATCAACTATCCCTACGAACTCTCAATAATTTTGAACTAACTACAACTCTAAAATTGGTCCATTTTTCAGTGGGATCAAAAACGGTGGTTTCAAAATTTTGTTTTTCGATGATTGAGTTAATAAATATTATTTATTAATATTTACGAGTTCGTTATAATGTTATATTGAATTTTAGTTCGGTAATTTTATTGAATGGATAGTAATTAAGATATAAGGGCTAAATTATAAAAAATCGTAAAAAATTAACCGCTATTGATTTTATTAGTTTAAAAGGCTTAAAGAGTAAATGTTCAGGTATTATGTGGTAATTATCCACTTTTTAATTAAAGTGGACGGTTGGTAATAGTTTTTGTCACAATTTTAATGTTACAATATTATTAAATAACATTTATATTAAAGTGGACGGTTGGTAATAGTTTTTGTCACAACTTTAATGTTACAATATTATTAAATAACATTTATAATGGTTAGGAAGAAAAATAGGGCCACCATCTTCCACATTTCTTTCCCCCGTTTGAAACAAGAAAAGAAAGAAAAGAAGTCATTGTTAAGCTCTTAGAATTCAACCAAACTTGTGTCCTTGAATGGTATGTATATTCAGGTCTATTTTTCGTAAATTTTATATTTTAGGATCGTTGAGTTTAATCTAACTAATCAAGGTATTAAATCGTAAATTTGTTAAAGATTTTAAAAATTTTCATTGGTGATTTTTGAGGTTTTTTTATGCTAAATGGTAGAATTTCAAGCTTAGAAATGAAATAGGACCAATTTGTAAAGTGAAATTTGTTAGTTTTAAGAACATGGACTAAAATGAAAATATTTCAAATTTGACATGGAATTTCTATAATTATTGAATTTAAAGGGATGTAGAAGGATAGATTTGAAATCGGAAATGGAGCTTAAATGTGAAATTTATGATAGTTTCAAATATTATAAATTCGCCATTTAAACAGAAACATTGAAATCGGTTAATGCAAACATTGTCATTTTAGTTTGGTGCAAAGAGTTGTTTTGATATGTGTATTGAGCTCGGATGAACATAGGATAGGACACAATTGGCATGCCAATAGAGTTAATTGCACGCTTGTAATAGATTTCACATTGGTCCCACTGTTTGCACTTTGATGCCATTGTTTGCACTTCGGTGCCATTGTTAGCACTAGGTATCTTTGTTTAGCATTACGATGCTTTCTAGTGTGGTGTAGTTACTTATGTATCTGTATCTATTTATTTGGTTCTTCAGGCTAACTATTTTAAATTATATGTATGGACTGATTCGATAAGATGATTGGGAATGTGTGAGTTTATATGAACATATTTTCGTACATGCTTGAATTGAGTAAACAATGTGTATGATCAATATTTCTAATAGATGGTACTAACATGAGTTGTACGGAACAGGTTGTTAGTTATATGTTTGTTCTGTGGAATACTCACCTTGTGATTGTAAACTATTACAATAGGAAAGTTAACTAAATTTGTTAATTATGTAGGTTTAATTAAGAATTGAGGTAAGTTTAAAGTTTAATTACCTATGAGCTTACTAAGTGTGTAAACGCTTACTCTGTTTTGTTATTATGTATTCTGTAGTTAACATTTTGTGAAACACGGTATATCAGATCACTCCAGAGCTCACACAACCCCGCTTCAATCTCAGTAGACTTTTTAATTGTTCAGAACTAGGTTTTATGGCATGTATATAGGCTTGACATGTATAAGTGTCATTTTGGATGTTAATGGTTATAATGTGCATATAATACTTGTACTTGATGACAATATGATATGTGTATAAGTTTTGTTAAGTGTTTATATTCAGTTTGGATCTCTCTTGTGCTATCATCTTAAATATTTATTGCTTTAAAGTTAAAGACACATAAGTATGTGTCCGCCACCACCAAAGTGTGAATACTACAATAAAATATAGAAGTACGAGGCGATATCCACAAGTATACGGGTCGAGTTGTACTATAGTTTTAAAGCGGAGTAGGTCAGTACTCCGAGGATTGTACCCAAGGGAGGCCAGTGCTAGATCAATTCTAACCTAAACACTAAAAGATCTAATTAGTACTTTAAATTAGTAGTACAAAAACATAAAATAAAGGATTTTTAAGGTTTTTATAATAATAAAAAAATATCATAAACCAAATAAACTTCAAGAGATAGAAAGGAGAATGAATAAATCTTGATTATGGATGATCCGTTTGCTTCAATAATCCCCATCAACTGTCGTTTTAGGTTTCTCATCAATCAACTAGTGGTACCCTAGCAGGATCTTCCGGTCCTCCACTAACATAACGAGTTAGCAAGGACTACTTATCTTCCGACCTTACAGTCCAGACTAGCTTGGGGTAAAGGTGTTTGATAAACCGTGATATATACATATTTTAATCCCAGATTTAGTATACTTTTTGGATGATTTATTCCCTGAATTGTGGAATTTGGTACTCCTAATCCTTTAATTTCATGTTTTATACTTAGGAGAGCACCGAAGGATGAAAAGAACGAGAAACGAGCCTAAAACAGAGAAAATGGGCCAAAGTACGAAATGCACATGGCCTGGGCCCAAGATCACATGGCTGTGCCTCCTTAAACAGACCCGAACACGGCCTGGCCTCGACTTACATGGACGTGTTCCATGGGCGTGTCCCTGACGTGATCTGTTTGAATTTCATTCGGATTAGGGTACTTAAAGGCAAAGAAAGCCATTCCAAAAGCCTATATAAACACCCTAAAGGCCAACCTTTAGGGGGCGTCCAATTAGGCCGAAGAGCCAAGCCAGAGAGGCCAGAATTGTGGAATTTGCTCGAAGAAAGCCAGTTGATTCATCTCAAGAAGCCGGAATCATACTCAAGACGGAGGATCTTCCCTTCAATTTCCTTCAGGGGGTTTTAGGGTTTTTTCTTATGTTTTGTTTTATATTTTCTTCTGAGATGTATTCTTTTACCATCATGAACTAAACCCTCAAATACTTGAGGGGGATGAAACCTAAGACGGATCTTGTTATTGTTTTCTAAACTATGTGATAAATACTTGATTTGTTCTTAATTATGTGTTCTTAATTCTTGCTTTGATATTTCAGGATATTGATTCAAGTATTGATGTGCTTAGGCAGAGTAGGAATAGACCCTGTCTAAGAGTAGATCTAGTATAATTAAGCGGAGTTGATCGCAACCCTAGAGATAGGATGACGAAAATCTGCCGGATTAGGGTCAAACCTAATATGGGAGTCCATGGATCGAGTTAATGCAATCCTAGGAGTTTAATTAGAAAGAGATTTCAATTAATCAACCTAGGGTTAGACGTTAGTAGCCTTGAAAAAGGTATTAATATAAATTAGGGAATCTTATGGATCAAGTCAAGTGAATAAATCGTCTGGTTCAGAGTTAGATAAGAAGTCTAAGTGGATTCTTCCTCGGGTATTGTCTTAATCAATTGGTTTTTCCCACAAGTATTTTTCCAATTCATTCTCTTTGTCTTAGCATCTTTAGCTTAATAGTTAGTTAATTTTATATTAAATAAACAATTCACTTTTATTTTAGGTTAAATAATAAAAGGAAAGTTAGTATTAGTACTTTTGGTTCCTTTGGGTTCGACAATCCAGTCTTGCCGCTAAACTATACTACTTTTCAATAGGTGCACTTGCCTCAATCGTTGTCACAGTTAGTTTTTAGGCTCGATCATTCTTTATATAAATTTTTAAGACTCTGACATACGATCAAGTTTTTGGCGCCGTTGCCGGGGAACTGAAATATTAAGAACACTCAATTTTTATTACTTGAGCCATTTTTATTTTTTGCAATTTACTTTTATTTTTATTTTGTTTTTAACTTTACTAATTTTCCTTCTTTTGGCAGGTAATTCTAGTTTATGACTAGGAGGAACCGGCTAGGATCCTTGATTTTTGACAGTGAAATAGAACATACCGCTCGCAGAAACTAAAGAGATGTCATTGAATAATTATCAGTGGCAAGTCATGAGGACAAAGCCTACTAAAGCAGAGATGTTGATCGTTGTTTTATGTGATGTCAAAGTTTTAAAATTTATAAAAAGAATTATCGAACCTGGAAACTAACTATGACAACAATTTGAGGCAAGCACACCTATCAAACAATAGTATAGTTAAGGCAAGACCGAATTGTCGAACCCAAAGGAACCAAAAGTACTAATACTAACTTTCTTTTTATTATTTAGCCTAAGAATTAAAAGAATTTTTATCTAATCTAAAATTAACTAACAACTAAACTAAAGACCCTAAGACAAAGAAGAATGAAATTTGGGAAGAATACTTTGGGAAAAACCAATTGATTAAAACAATACCCAAGGAAGAATCCACCTAGACTTCACTTGTTACCTAACTTTGAACCAGATGATTTATTCATTTGACTTGATCTGTAGGATTCTCTAACGTATATTAATCCCTCTCTCGAGGCGACTAACGTCTAACCCTAGGTTGATTAATTGAAATCTCTTTCTAATTCAAACCCCTAGAATTGCATTAACTCGATCTATGGACTCCTATATTAGGTTTCACCCTAATCTGGCAAAATCTAGTCACCCTATCTCTAGGCGCGCGACCAACTCCGCTTAATTATGCTAGATCTACTCTTAGGCAGGGACTTTTGCTCCTCCACCTAAGCACATCACACTTGAATTAATATCCCAGAAATATCAACACAAGAATTTAGAACACATAATTAAGAACAAGTCAAATATTTATCATATAGTTCAGCAAATGATAACAAGATTCATCTTAGGTTTCATCCCCCTCAGGTATCTGAGGGTTTAGTTCATAATAATAATAAAAGAATACATCTCAGAAGAAAAGATAAAACAAAACATAAGAAATCCCTAAAACCCCTTGAAGGAATTTAAGGAGAGATCTTCCGTCTTGCGTATGATTCCGGCTTCTTGAGATGAATCAACTGGCTATCTTCGAGTAAATCTCCACAAATCTGCCCTCTTTGGCCTAGCTGGACGCCCCCTGACTAAAGCCCTGGCAGAAGGCTTCTACCGAACTCCCCCCTTTAAGTTGCCCCCTTGGGTGTTTATATAGGCTTTGAGATGCCTTACTTGGTCCCTAAGTATCCTAATCCAAGTGGAATTCCTACTAAGGTGTTTAAATAGGCTTTGGAATGTGTTTCTTTGCCTCCAAATATCCTATTCTGGATAAAACTCCTCTTGGCCGCGGCAAGGACACACCCATGGCACACACCCGTGTGAATCGTGGCCAGGCCGTGTCTAGGTCTGATAAGGAGGCACGGCCGTGTGGTCTTAGGCCCAGGCTGTGTCGATTTCATGATATGGCCCATTTACTCCGTTTTGGGCCCATTTCTCGTTCTTTTCATCCTCTGGTGCTCTCCTGGGTATAAAACATGAAAACAAAGGATTAAGAGCACCAAATTACACATTTCAAGGCTTAAATCATCCAAAAGCATGCTAAATGTGGGATTAAAATATGTTACTATTACGGTTTATCAGATGTTTTCAACCTTGACGCGATCACCATGTTATCTAACTATGTAGAGTTTTTAAATAAAAAAAAATTGATGGTTGGTATGGTTCTACGCAGGTACATTTGGTAATACAGTACGATACAGATGGAAGAGGGGTGAACAACACAGAATATCTATCCTACAACCCTAGCACAGAGAATGAACAAGGTAACTATATGGGTAACTATTCTAGACCTCAAAATAATCTTTACAGTAACACTTACAATGCAGGTTAGAGGTACCATCCCAATTTCTCGTGGGGTGGTCAAGGTAATCAAAGATCGCAACTTCCTCCAGGCTTTCAACAACCACCTCACCAGCAGGAAAAGAAGTCGAACCTTGAGGAGATGCTAACAAATTTATCTTGGTGTCAGAAACACGCTTCAAAAACACTGAAACAACGCTTAAAAATCAGCAAGCGTCAATTCAAGGGCTCGAGAATCAATTAGATCAGCTTGCTAAGCTGATCTCAGAAAGACCACAGGGTATCTTGCCTAGCAACACCGAAACTAACCTAAGAAAGCAACCTCAAGCAATAACTGCTCACGATAGTGAAGGGTTAGATGAACCAAAATTGAAGCAAGAGAATGTGGTAGAGGAAGGTAAGGTTGAGGTAAGCCATGATAAACCAAACCCGGTAATTACAGAGTACCAACCACGTGTGTCATACCCCAATGCGATAAAGAAAGGCCACATAGAGGAACAATTCGATAAATTTCTCAAACTTCCAAAGAAATTACATATTAACTTGTCGTTTCTTGAAGCTCTTTCTCAGATGTCAGATTCAAGGAAATTCTTAAAAGAGTTTTTGACAAACAAACGGAAGTTAGATGATACGTCGCATGTGGAGCTAAACGCAGTTCTTGACACAACTAGGACATCGAGTATTAAAGGTGGAACCAATCACTTCAAAGTTGGGGGCCAGGTGCTGTCAGATGCAACCGACCCTCGAATAACCGCTTTAGAGCTTAATACAAACGGTGCGACTCTTTTTTCGGCATAAGGTCTTTCCATACGGAACGGTCGAGGTAACACATTCTAATTTTGGCATTTTTGAGATAAATATTACCCGACTCAAACCATATGTTGATAGAATTGATAGTAAAAAAAAAGAGTTTCGACTCCGTGAACCACCATGGCCATCCGAATAATAGGTAAGTCTAGCTCAAGACTTTAAACGAGTGCTTCTCGGGAGGCAACCCGAGCACTAACCCCACTAGCATCCATATTTTCGAATTTTAGCATCCAACTAAAAACTAACCAAAATTCTTAGGCATAGGTTTTCCTATCACACGACCTTGCAGATGGGTGTGGCCGTGGCCGTGTGGACACCACGAATTTGCACACCAGTGTGGCAGAGACCGTGCAAATCAAGGACGAAAATTCCCCAAAACACGGGTTGCGATAAAATGCCATGACCGTGTAATGCGGTCGTGGTTGAAACTGACTAAAAAATACAGGCGTGCGACATGCCCGTGCTTATAAGTCGTGAGCGAACACTTTATATGGGTGTGGGAGAAATGCATGAAGTTTAACACGGTTGTACGATTCGACCGTGTGACATAACACGCCCAGGATTTAGCTTAGGATACAATAAAATTAGGCCAGCTGCTTCGAGGATTCAATTTCAAACGGTTCAAGGCGCTCCCCCACGTTCACCTCTACCAATCTTATCCGGTTTCTTTTCATTGACTCCATCCAAACTTCAGGAAGTTTTACTTCTCTCCCTATCTTATGATTTTATTAGTATTTGGCTATTATTTTGTACATTGAGGACAATGTACATCTTAAGTGTGGGGGGGTCAACTATAGTATTATTCTCAAATCCCTGAATGATATTTTGTCTTTAAGTAATTTTCTCATATTACTACTAGGATGAAATTTCCTGTGATCCATGATTTTCTTTGATATGTTTTGAAGTTGATATCAAAAACCCATAATTTCTGTGAGATTTTGAGCCTTTTAGAGCATATATTCTTTTCGTGCTCACTTTTTGATTATGAGTGTGTCAACATTATTTGTTATTCTAGAACTTGCTTCGATTATACATGTTAAGACCACATTATTGATTTGATATATAGAGATGATAAAGGCACTTAGGATCTAACCCACTCACTCCACTAATAAGCTTACTCTCATAATTAACCCCTAGTGAACCCCTTTGATCTTAACAACCCTTTTATTGACTCACCCACTAATATTACCCCAAAACCCATCTTGTATTTGTTATCACCATTCCTTGACTCCCTTTTTGTCGAGATTTGATTTAAGCAGTTGCCTAACTATGTTCTATATTTCAGTTGTTAAAGTTCTTTCTTATTATTGTAATGATTTGTTCTTAAAAAAATCGAAGTATATTCAATATTAGTCCGATAATTAAGTGAGCTTATACGTTTAAATTCCACATCTTGAAGAAAAAGCTCGTATTATTAGTATTTTAGGTTTTCAATTATTTAGGATTAGTTCATTTTTCTAGTTAGGTAAATTTGTCAATTCAATCTCGATTCTAACCTTCTAATTCAGCCTTTATCCACACCTTTAAACCGAGACCCATTACAACCCTTTTTAAAGACCTTTTGATTTGTGTATCATCTCATTTTACAGTGGTGGAGATTTGATTCTCATGCAAGCCTATGGGATTAACTTTTCATGTTCGACTGTTGAGTGCTTAATTTTGAACCTTAAACACTTTGAGTGATTTGAGTGAATCTTTAGTGAGGATGACAACTTTTGTTGATTTTGAATTAAAGGTAATTATTTAGGTCAGGGGAAACACTTATATTTTCATGCTACAAAAACTATGACTTTGATTGTTTGAATCTTTAGGACCCTTCTACTTAAATTATCAATGTTTAAATTATCTATGAATTATGATGAAACATTATTGATGAATATTATGAATCAAGGAAGTTCATTTTAATTGTGAGTTGAGAATTTTGCTTGAGGATAACCAAATGCTTAAGTGTGGGGGTATTTGATAAACCGTAACATATACATATTTTAATCCCACATTTAGCATACTTTTTGGATGATTTATTCCCTGAATTGTGGAATTTGGTGCTCCTAATCCTTTAATTTCATGTTTTATACTTAGGAGAGCACCGGAGGATGAAAAGAACGAGAAACGGGCCTAAAATAGAGAAAATGGGCCAAAGTACGAAATGCAGACGACCTGGGCCCAGGACCACACAACCGTGCCTCCTTAAATAGACCCGAACACGGCCTGGCCTCGCCTTACACGGGCGTGTTCCATGGGCGAGTCCCTGACGTGATCTGTTTGAATTTCATTCGGATTAGGGTACTTAGAGGCAAAGAAAGCCATTCCAAAAGCCTATATAAACACCTTAGAGGCCAACCTTTAGGGGGCGTCCAGTTAGGCCAAAGAGCCAAGCCAGAGAGGCCAGAATTGTGGAATTTACTTGAAGAAAGCCAGTTGATTCATCTCAAGAAGCCGGAATCATACTCAAGACGGAGGATCTTCCCTTCAATTTTCTTCACGGGGTTTTAGGGTTTTTTTTTTTATTTTTGTTTTATATTTTCTTCTGAGATGTATTCATTTAGCATCATGAACTAAGCCCTCAAATACTTGAGGGGGTTGAAACCTAAGACGGATCTTGTTATTGTTTTCTAAACTATGTGATAAATACTTAATTTGTTCTTAATTATGTGTTCTTAATTCTTGCTTTGATATTTCAGGATATTGATTCAAGTATTGATGTGCTTAGGCAGAGGAGGAATAGACCCTTTCTAAGAGTAGATCTAGCATAATTAAGCGGAGTTGATTGCAACCCTAGAGATAGGATGAGGAAAATCTGTCGGATTAGGGTCAAACCTAATATGGGAGTCCATAGATCGAGTTAATGCAATCCTAGGGGTTTTAATTAGAAAGAGATTTTAATTAATCAACCTAGGGTTAGACGTTAGTAGCCTCGAAAGAGGTATTAATATAAATTAGGGAATCCTACGGATCAAGTCAAGTGAATAAATCGTCTGGTTGAGAGTTAGATAACAAGAGAAGTCTAGGTGGATTTTTCCTCGGGATTATCTTAATCAATTGGTTTTTCCCACAAGTATTTTCCCAATTCATTCTCTTTGTCTTAGCATCTTTAGCTTAATAGTTAGTTAATTTTAGATTAAATAAACAATTCACTTTTATTTTAGGCTAAATAATAAAAAGAAAGTTAGTATTAGTACTTTTGGTTCCTTTGGGTTCGACAATCCGGTATTGCCGCTAAACTATACTACTGATCCATAGGTGCACTTGCCTCAATCGTTGTCACAGTTAGTTTTTAGGCTCGATCATTCTTTGTATAAATTTTTAAGACTCTGACATACGATTAGTGTTCACGGATGGGTCATCCCAATTTTGGGTTATTTCTCACCTTGATAACTTCCCGAGGTTGTCAGGCCTAGGGTTTATTTCACGTTCTTCCTTTCCCAAACAACTAATCCATTGAGTAATCCTACAAAATAGTCAATAGATCATACCTCCACTTGCTAATCCCCCATAGAGGGATTAGTTCCTCATGGTTTTCATAGACAATATAGAATTAATATAAAGAGAAAGCATGCTAATTAAATCGATAGTATAGAGTATATGAAAGAACCTGATTGTATTGAGCTTAATCGTGAATCCACAAATTTTGAACCAGATCTCTTGAGAACAATGAAGAACAAATGAAATAAATTCTAAAACATAAAAACGAAAGAAAAACTAAACTAAATTGACTAAAAAAATCTAGGCTAAGTGAATGGTGTCCGTAACATCAGCCAAAGGAACCTATTTATAGATTTTAGGTTGTAACAACCCGATTTAGACCCTAGTCAGAATAGTGGTTTCGGGACCACAAATTCGAGGTCAGAATAATATTTTAATTTTATTTTTGGTGTTGATTATATGTGATATAGCCTGTGTGAAAATTCTGTGCGGTAATTTTATCGACTGTGTGCCGAATTAAAAGAAAGGACTTAATCGCGTAAAGTGTAAAAGTTTTGTGTTGATTTATAAGTGTTTAATTGTTATTGTCTTTATAATGTGGAGGCCTTATGAAGCAATTAGCCCATTATTTAGATAGTGGATGGTAGATGGAAATTTATAACCAACCATTATAAGCTTAAATGTTTATTTCATTAAGGGTATGATTGGAAATCAATTATAAATGTTATAATAAACAAAATGAAGTTAAAATGTTCATCTTTTTCATGTATATTCCCACCGAAAATAAGAAAAGAAGAGGAGGGTTTGAGACTTTGTGATTTTCGGCTAGGGATTAGCTAAATTAAGGTATGTTTTGACTTTAGTTTTTGATGATTTTTATGTTTTTGAGATTGTTGCTTAGTCTACTATCAAGCCCATGTTGTAATTTGAAGAATTGATGAAGTTTATGAGATGTATCATTTCATAAGCTTTGTGATGAGTATTAGTGTTAAATGAAGGATATGTGTTTAATGAACATATTTTGTTCTTGGATTTTTGGTGAATTTAGCTAATTAGGGCTAAATTGTGAAAATAATAAATTGAAGGACTAAAATGTGAAATAAATGAAATGTGTGGTCCTGTATGAACACAAGGAAAATTCGGCTAGGCTTGTGTGAAAAGAAATTATGTGAATTTGTGAAATAGGGACTAAAGTGTCGAAATGTGAAAATGTGAGGGTTATTTTGTAAAATTCCCTAAATAAGTGTGTGTGGGTTAAATTGAATGGATTGAATTTGAATATGTATAGACCAAGAAAGGAGAGGTTCGGATCGAGATCGAGGCAAAGACAAAGTGCTCGATTAATCGACCGTTTCTGTATTTCGACGTCCGAGGTAAGTTCGGATATAGTACAAGTTGTTAATTTATGTTCTATGTGATGTGAATTGAATGATTATCTATATAACTATGAGATTAGAAATTCTATGTGCTGAATTGAATTAGAGGCACTAAGTGTGCGAAATTAGAAACGGGGTAGAGATGATTGGCACTATGTGTGCAAGATGATAGAAGCTTCGACTTATTGAATTGGCACTGTGTGTGCGATACCGATATAAGCTCGATTTAATGTATTGGCACTAAGTGTGCTATGACAATTATGTTTGTCTATAAGTTGGCACTAAGTGTGCGAATAAAGCAAGAGAATAGCAAAGGTTGATCAAAATGTAAAGTCGAGTGGTGAGTAGCATTGTTGGTGACTAACTATGTGTTGGAAAAGGTATGTATGATACCTATGTGGTTGAGGAAATTTAAAGTAGATGAACGAGATGTTATGTGAGTATTGAATATGATTCAATTTGTGTGACATTCATAAATTATCTATGTGATGGTTGAGTGTGTACATTGATTTGATTCATTGAGTTAATTGTATTGTATTTCGAACTTTCTAAGCTTTGAAAGCTTACTGTGTGATTTGTTTCTCTTTTTTTTCACTGTCAGTAAAGCTAGCTCGGATCCGGGGATCGTCAACGTCTCAATCATACTATCGGCAATCTATTTTGGTACTTTAGAAGATGTGTATATGTGAATATGGCATGTATAGGCTAGTTGTTTTAAAATATGTTTGAGATGTGTAATTAGCCATGAGATGTGGCTAGATAAATGTTGGCAATATGCATATGTGGATTTGGTGTATGAAGTATGTTTTGATATGTTTTGATGGTATTAATAAATTCTTGTGAATGGTAAGTTTAGGGATGGATTGATGCCTTTGTGGTCTAGAGATCTTGTGGATGAATCATGCTTGGTTGTACATGTGTTATAGTTGTGCAATTTGGTATATAAGTTGATATGATTAGAAATGAGATTGGATGAGATGATATGTTGATCACTTGACATGAAATTGGTTGCCAAATTGTGTGTGGAATTATGCTTAAATGTGCTTGTAGGTTTGACCCTTATGTGGGTGGCAAATTGGCCTTGCAAATGATCTGTTTTGCCTACACGGTTATGGCACACGGGCGTGCCTAGTGACCGTGGGATAAAGTCAATAGCTAGCCCAAGTATGCACGGCCACAGTACACGGACGTGCTTAGTAGTCGTGTGAATAAGTCAGTATATTGCTTAAGAGTATACTGCCCAAACACTACAACTGGACCTGGCATGTCACTAAGGAAATCTAGTAAAACATATCGCATTTTTGGAAAACAATTATCAGGTTTAAATATTTATACCGAAAACTTGGTAATTTATTAATTCGTGTAAAATATAAAGTTATAAAGTGCCTTAATGAATTTTAAACAAAAACCAAAATCTTATACATGCCTTAACTTAATTTAAACATAAATTGTAAAAAAAACCCAGTAATAAAAGCCCAACATAAAACCCAAAACATAAATAGTAGTCTAGTGGCCCTAGGCCTTATTACAACCATATTTAAAACCCACTTAAATAAAAATATAAAATAATAAACTAAAGTCTTTTCACTGAATCCAAATGCTCTTTTGCATGGCCACCTTGCTCTCCTCTCTAGCCCGGTCCGATGCGCTAAGTGTCACCTGAAATTGTTAAAATAAAAGGGTGAGTCGCGGGACTCAGTGTGCAACCCTTATGCACCATCAGATTGGGCCTTAGCCCACAGATCAGAACATAAAACATAATACTGCAAAAAACATACATAACCCAACCCAAACCTAGGTTTCCATCCGCTACACGCCACCCTTACCTGCCGATCACACCATTGGGGATTTCTACAATCAACCCACACCGCTACACACCACCGATGGCAGTCATGCTGCAGTTAGCTGCTCATCGTCAAAGTTGTGACAGAGTCACCAGGCTGAAATGGCAGAAGCCACCATAAATAGAGTTGTGACAAAGTCACCAGGCTGAAATGGCAAAAGCCACCAGAACAGATCACTTCCCCCTTTTCATCAATTACCCAACCCCAAGCATACAGAGAAATCGGCATACAAAGCATATTACTGAAGAAGGACAGAAATCACTGACCTGATGATTAGCCTTTACCCTCCTCGGGTTTTCAATCATAATGCCGGGATTTCGGCATTTAACGGAGTATAGCAGATTTATACATATATATTAGCACCCAATCTAATAGTGAAAACGGTTACACACCTGATTAATGTCGATACCCTTGCCAAATCGATCTACAACTTTGCTTAAAAAGCCAGAAAATGTGAAAATAGGACCTTTCCTACAATCGGCCAAGGGTTAATAAATACCCGAATTAACACTTTGAAACTAATAGATTCTTCTTACCTTGAAATCCCGAAAGTAACACAATTCGAGTGTTACCGACTATTACTTAGAGATTTGTGCAATTGGCCCCATTCCAGATCCCGAAATGCCGAAAATAAGAGAAAACAATAGATTAGTTACTAGATAGCCATTCGACTAGGGACTTTGAAAAGCCGGAAAAGATTTGGATTTCACAAATCGATACTTACCTAAAATTCCCTTCAAATTTCAGCACAAGCAGGCTCCACTAAAGAAGATTCAGCAACTTCAGGAGCTGAGATCTAAGGATTTCGGCTTTTAGAAGATTTAAGAATTGAAGAGATGGCTAAGAGAGATTCGTCCAATGAATATTAAGGAGGAGGTTAGAATAATAGAGATGTAGTTTTGGCTTTTAGAGATTAAAAGAAGAATATCAATAGGGGTTAGAAGATTCGGCTAACCAAGAAATTTCAGAGAGGAAGAAAAGGTGAAGAAGATGATGGTTTTCGGCTTTTGAGAGGAAGAAGATGAGAAAAGAAAAATAAAAGAGAGGCTTCAAAATTTCGGCACCCCTTCTATAATAGAAAACCGATTCCTCCCCTTAGTAGAGATTGATTTTCGGCCAACACTGCCACACATGATAGCTCCTATCCCTTTTCCCTTATCTTAATATGTTATCTCCTCAAAAATAGCCTTTATCTGCTTATTATCCACACACAAAATAAATATTAAAAATCCCTAAAAAGTAGCCTTGTGTCGTCCCCCTTATTGCTCCCTTTAAGTGCCGAAATTTAGCCCTAAAACTTGGGCTTCAAGCTGCTAGAATTTGGGCCTTCCTCATGCACAAGTGACGCCAACTCCTCTTTCTCCTAATGGCACCATTTCCTTTGGGCCACAAGCCCAATATGCCCATTAGACTACTAAAACTTCAATTTAAACCCCTAGAGTGTCTGAACAAAATATTTAAAACAAGGCCTCAGCCCAATTTGAGCCCCATTTGTACCTCAAATTCTCAAATTAAAGTTTTAAGCATTCAAACACATAAAATGCACAAACCCAATTATTCAGGATGTTACATTCATGACATAGAAGTCAGTATACTCCTATTAGGATATCTTCGGGGGTGTGTTGTGACACTCTTAGGCTGTATCATGACATCGAATGGAATCTTGAGCTTTCTCCATTCTACTCCCTATGTTGCGACCTCGAATATCCTATGTTGTGACATAGTGACCAATAGCATTTAGTATGCATTCTAATGGTTTCCTGCACAGTCTTAAAGTGCATTAGAGATGGGCTCGAAACTAACAAATATTTCGACAATGGCAAGCACACCTATTGAACAGTAGTATAGCTTTGGTGAGTCCAGAATATCGTATCCTCAAGGACTAAAATTACTAGTAATAACTATCTTTTTATTATCTAGCCTAATAATTAAGGGGTTTTGTTTCAATCTAAAATTCAACTAACTAATTGACTAACTATGAACGCGACAGAGAATGAAGAGAATAATCGAATGAATAAAGACGATACCTAAGGAAGAATCCACCTAGACTTCACTTATTATTCTAACTCTAAATTAAATGATTTATTCACTTGACTTGATCCATAGAAATCCCTAAATTATGTTAATATCTCTTTCATGACTAAGAACAATTGACTCTAGGTTGATTAATTGAAATCTCTTTCTAATTAAAACCCCTGTTGTCGCATTAACTCGATCTATGGATTCCCTTATTAGATTTGACTCTAATCCTGCAGATTTATGTAATCCTATTTCTAGGGTTGCAATCAACTCCGCTTAATTGTGTTGGATCTTCTCTTAAACAGGGACTTTTGCTCTGTTGAATAAGCACATTAAACTTGAATTAATATTCCTGAAAACATCAAAACAAGGATTAAGAACACATAATTAAGAACAAGATCAAGTATTTATCACGTAATTCAGATTTACTAAATAATAAGATTCATCTAGGTTTCATCCTCCCTAGGTATTTAGGGAGTTTAGTTCATAACGTAAAAGGAAAACATCATAGAATTAAGAAAACAACAAGACATAAAGAACCCAAAAACTTCTAAAGAACTTGATGGAGATATTCAATATTAGAGTGAATCCGACTTTTAGATGATTCCGACTGCTTCCTTTGAGTAATCTTTGCGATCTACTCTCCGTGCCCCCTTAGGTCTTCCTTTGATGTGTATTTATAGACTTTAGAAGGCTCAAAAACCCTAAAATTTTGCTTTTTCAGTGTGAAATCAAAGCAGGGTGCGACAGGGGCACGGGCATGTGCTTAGCCCGTGTGAGGGGCCCAGGCTGTGTGAGAATTAGTATGGCTCTCGATCGACACGGGCTGGCACACAGGCGTGTGTCCAGCCCGTATGGTTTACACGGGCATGTGTTAAGCCTGTGTGGTATGGGCTTTGGCCGTGTTGATCCTTAAGATGGCCTGTTTTGTCCAGATTTGGCCCGTTTTCCGTTCCTTTCACTCCCCTATGCTCTTAAGTATAGAAATACAAATTCAAAGGATTAGGAGCATTGAATTCACAAAATTCTATAAATTATCATCCAAAAACAAGCTAAGCATGGGATTAAAATGTGTTACTTTTATGGTTTATCAAATATCCCCACACTTAAGCATTTGCTTGTCCTCAAACAAAATCCTCAACTCACAATTAAAATTCAACTTCCTTCATTCACAATTCTTATCAATAATGTATTATCATAATTCAAAATTAATTTATACATTGATAATTTAACAAAAAGAGTCCTAAAGATTCAAACAATCTAAGTCACAAATTTTTATAGAAAAAAAACATAGGTGTTTCCCTTTATCTAAATAATTACCTTTGATTCAAGACCAACAAGAATTGATATCCTCACTAAAGGTTCACTCAAATCACTCAAAGTGTTTAGGTTCGAATTAAGCACTCAAAAGTCAAACATGAAAAGTTATTACAATAAACTTGCATGAAAATCAAATCTCCACCACTATAAAATGAGATGATACACAAATCAAAAGGTCTTCGAAAGGGTTGTACTGGGGCTTGGGTTAAAGGTGCGGATAAAGGCTGAATTAGAGGGTAAAAATCGAGATTGAATGGACAATTTACTTAACTAGAAAAATAAACTAATACTGAATAATTACAATTGAAAAATAACACGAGCTTCTTCTCAAAATGTGAAATTAACTGCGTAAGCTCAAATAACATAGAACTAGTAATAAATATTTTCCATTTTTTATACAATAATAAGACAAATTTAACAACTGAAATAAAGAAAATAGTTAGGCAACTGACCAAATCAAATCCCGACAAAAAGGGAATCAATAAAGTAGGAGAAGTAAAAAATTGGGTTTTGGGTTAATATTAATGGGTGAGTCAAGAAACGATTTATTAGGCTCAAAGAGGCTTACTAGGGGTTAATTATGAAGGTGGGATTTTAATGGAATAAGTGGGTTAAAACCTAAGTGCCTTTATCATCGCAGTATATCAAATCAAGGGTGTGGTCTCAATATGCATAATCGAAGCAAGTTCTAGAATAACAAATCAATATTGACACACTCATAACCAATAATAAAGTGAGCAAGAAAAATATATGCTCTAAAAGGCTCGAAATCTCACAAAAATTATGGTTTTTGATGTCAACCTTGCAAATTTCAAACTTCAAAGTAATATTTAAATTTAGGGAAAGAACCTAATAAATTTTTAATTCTGAAAAATATACTTATCATGCTTGATTCTCTAATGTCTTAAAGTTTAAACCATCAATGCACAATTACCTATGACTTAATCCAAAACATATCAATAAGAATCATAAGTTAATAGAAATTTTATTCTAATAGTAATATGAGAAAATTTATTGAAGAACAAGACATAATTCAGGGATTTTCTAATAATACTATAATTAACCTCCCCACACTTAAGATGTACATTGTCCTCAATGTACAAAGATAGATAATGACAATATAGTAAGAATATCATAAGATATGGAGAGAAGTGAAACTTCTTGAATTTTGGATGGAAGCCGTGAATAGAAGCCTGATGAACTAGGAAGAGGTGAAGGTGGGGGAGAATACTCCGGTAGCACCTTGAACCTTTTGGAATCGAGTCAATGAAGCAGCCTGCATGAACTGGTCTATGAGGAAATGGTGGCATATCTGCTGTAAAGCAGTCGCGCACGGGGAGACCGCGCCGGGACCCTTCTGCTTGTTCCAAGCGAGAACGGTGGCTTTGGTTTTACCTCGAGTATTAGTCATGGTGTATCTAAAAAAATGATTTTCAATAAATAATTCAAGCATCACCACAAGTAATATCTAAATAGTCCTAAATAATAGTATATTCCTAACATAGTGAATTTAAAAGTTAAACAAAGAGCAAATATTTTTATTATTAACAATAAAAAATACTAACTTATGGTACCCTTAACACATGAAATAAAAGGATCCTCAAATACTAAAAATAAACCTACTCAGAATAAGTAACAAAAATGGAAAATATTCATAATCATAAGCTAAATCTAAATGGAATTAATAATAATAATAAAATAATAAACAAAATAAAGATAAGAAAAATAAATAATAGAAAATAAATATGAAAAAAATAAGGGGAAAAAGAGTCACCCACGGTGGTGAGGATAGTGGCCGGGGTGGGGCGCGACGGGTCGGGGAAGGACCGTTGGTCGACGTATTTTAAGTGGGGAAAAGGTTGGCAGCGTAAAGTGGTGGTTGGTGCATGGAAAAGGGAAGGGGAAGGGAAAAAGAAGGAAGAAAGACAAGGGGACAAGAAGAGGGAAAAGGGGGGGTTTCGGGTTGAGGGAGAAAGAAAAATGAGGAAGGAGGGAGGGGAGTGGTCGATGGTGGCCGGAGGTGGCAGGGGGGTTGCGGCGGTAGAGTTTGGGGAGAATTTGGGGGAAGAAAGGAAGAAAAATTACAAAAAAAAGGTTTAAATAGGGGACACGGTCGTGTGTTGGGTCACACGGCTGTGTCACACGCCCGTGTGGCTCGAATTCTATCCCGTGTTCGTCGCGAAATCTAAAAATTTGGCATTCACACGGCCTCGTCGCACGGCCGTGTGCTAGGTCCTTCGCTTCTCCCACGCCCTTGTAGAAGTCCACACGTCCATGTAATAGCTCACACGGCCGTGTGTGTTACCCGTGGAGTCTCCTGACTTGTTTTAAATTTTGGATTTTTTAAAAATTGAGCTCCAATTTTTACACAGCCTAGGACACACCCGTGTGGAATTTTGACACGCCCGTGTGCTCGAACACACGGCCATGTGTTGTGCCCGTGGAGCCCCTGTCGATTTTTTTTAATTTTAAAAACTAAGTCCCCACATCCACACGGCTAGGGACACACCCGTGTGTCCAGGCGATATGGGTTAAAAACCTATATTAAAAAAATGAATAAGAGTAAAAATAAACTAATTAGTAGGGTTAGTGCTTGGGTTGCCTCCTGAGAAGTGCTTATTTAGAGTCTAAGCTCGACTTACCTCTCATTTGCATGGTCATGGTGTTTCGAGGAGTTGGCACTCCTCTCTCCTGCTATCAGTTCTATTATCAATATACAGTTTGAGTCGAGTAATGTTTACCTTAAAAGTTTCGAATTTAGGATTAGTTACCTTGACTGTTCCGTATGGGAAGACATTGAGTACCGTGAAAGGGATCGCTCTGTTTGTATTAAAGTCTGAAGTGGCGAGGGTCTGTTTTGTCCAACAATACCTGATCCCCGATCTTAAATTGGTTTGTCCCATCCTTAAGCTTGTCATGGAGTCGCTTTGGTTCATCGTGTTTTCTCGGTTTCTCTTTGACATGTGTTCGCCATTCATCTAGTTCATCAATTTGCAGTCTTCTTTCCTCATGAACAATTCTGTTCTCAATATGAGAACTAGACCATGGCTCTGTCATCTTTTTCTGAGGAATTTCTTGCAAATGAGATTGAACATTAAGTTCACTTACATTAACAGGACTTGTATCATCTTGATCACTAGATATTCTGATAGAATCACGTGCTTGGAGGTTAATTATGTCATTACCTACACGAAGTATTAATTCCCCTATACCAACATCAATAATGGTCCCAGCAGTTGCTAAAAAGGGTCGTCCTAAAACTAAAGGATGTTGGAACGCCGGTACCCCATGGCGCAGCAGAATAAAATTAGATCCGGCGATCCAAATCATGGATCCATGTGTGAGGAACGAATCGGGGTGAAATAAAGGTTTCGAAATTACCAAAACTTCAATCTGAGTAGACAGTGACGCCTTGGCAACAAGAGTTTTGATCTACTGTCGAATCAAGCCTCAACCTTTTCCGATGTCGGCCTCTACGTAATCCACCCGGTTTGACTATGAACGGAAGAAATCTCCAAAATTGTTTTGGAGGCTTATTTGCTTGACGGCTGCTAGACCTAACAAGCAATCACTTAGGGTTTTCATGTTTTTTTTTGTCTCCTTTTAATACCTTTTATAATGGGTGCCTTTCTCATTGGGCCTTTTATAATAAGTATCCTCTTAATTGGGCCTTTTATAATTGGTATCTCTTGAATGTATTACAAGATTAAATAAATACAATAAAGTTTTTAACCGAAAATTATAATTACATTAATTATATCTGAAATTTATAATTACATTAATTATAATAAGGATTCCGGTAAACTATATTTATTTAAATTTATATATGAATCAAATTCATATATTAATAAAATTATGTTATCATTATGTGTACAACATCCTTGTACATATAATATGTTCAATATTTGATTGCCCAATTAAATTAATTCTTTAATTAATTTAATTTATGTGACAACCAAGCATAATACCAACTATATTTTATTCTGTTCATTTCAACCATAGGGTGTGACCCTGTAGGTTCTTGCAACGTTAGCAGTAATACTAGAACGATTCTAATGTCACAAACAATGAGTGGCATCTAGCAATGCATCATTGCTACCTAAGTTACAAGAAGTCATGATTTGACATAACCTTTCGTGATTAACCTTTCATGCATTAATCCTTAAGTCCTTTATCTCTGGAACGGATACAAGTCATGGGATAGTCACACTTGCATAGTCCATCCCATGTTTCTTGATATCTTGAGTAGACTATGATATACAAATTAGTATGACATCTCATATCAACTTATTTGAGCATGGCCATGCATTTCTAGTCTCACTCAATCAAGTGGCCTAAGATATTACTCCTATTATGTAGGAGGGACTTATCCTTTATTGATCAACCATATCCCTCTACATAGATTGTGGTATATCCAACATCAGCCTTTATAGAACAACCTGTTACGGTGTATGTTTGACTGTATCAAAATATGCAACTCACGATGCTGGGATAATAATGATCTCAAGTCTGAGGATCATATACATATTAATCACTATGAGTAATGTTGTGACAATTACATAATAATCCAAGAAACATACTCATAGCGGGTCAATCCAATATGTTGTTCTCTAACACACATATTCATGCATTGATTTTGACACTCCATATCAATGACAACTCTTTATCATCAATTAACTACATGTTAGTCTTAATGCATTATTATTGTCCTAGTCAACAATAATACTCGACTAAGGATCTTTTAAGAATAATCATATTATTCTCAGGACATTATTATAAAACAGTTTATCTATACACACAGAAAGAAAAACTGAAATAATAATGACAACGCTTTATATTAATAAACATGGTAAATTAAGTATGTTATTACAACCATCTCATGATTGATCTTTGGGCATACTCTTACAAAGGAACGTCACTATCCTCATCACTGTCTAAAATAACAAGGTCTACTGGGAATATGAATTTATCAATTTTTACTAGCACATCTTCAATTATACCCCTAGGAACTCTAATGGTTTTATCAGCCAATTGAATGCTCATCCTAGTTTGATTGGGTTTCCCAAGGCCTAGCTGTTTAAACATTTTATAAGGCATAACATTGATACTTGCCCCTAAATAAGCTAAAGCATTATTAATAGATAAACCACCAATTAAGTAAGGAATCGTAAAACTCCCTGGATCTTTTAATTTGCGGGGTATTTATTCTGTAAAATCGCTGAGCAAACTGTATTTAGCTCCACATGCGACGCATTGTCTAACTTCCGTTTGTTTGCCAAAAGCTCTTTTAAAAATTTTATTGAATTGGGCATCTGCGAAAGAGCTTCAATAAACGGTAAGTTAATATGTAATTTCTTTAAAAGTTTAAGAAATTTACTGAATTGTTCATCTGTGTGGTCTTTCTTCGTCGCATTGGGGTATGGCACACGAGGTTTGTATTCTGTACTTACCAGTTTTGGTTTATTATGGCTTACCTCAGCCTTACCTTTATCTACCACATTTTCTTACCTCGGGTTTGGTTCGTCTAACCCTTCACTATCGTGAGCAGTAATGGCATGAAGTTGCTCCTTTGGGTTAGTTTTAGTGTTGCTTGGTAGGATACCTTGTGGTCGTTCAGAGATCAGCTTAGCAAGCTGACCTATTTGATTTTCAAGCCCTTGAATTGATGCTTGCTGGTTTTTAAGTGTTGTTTCGGTGTTTTGAAAATGGGTTTCTGACACCGAGATGAATTTTGTTAGCATCTTTTCAAGGTTCGGCTTTTTCTCCTGTTGTTAGGGTTGTGGTTGGAAGCCTGGAGGGGGTTGTTGTCTCTGATTTCCTTGACCACCTCATTAAAAATTGGGATGGTTCCTCCAACCTGGATTGTAAGTGTTACTATAAGGGCTATTTTGAGGTCTAGAATTATTACCCATATAGTTCATCTGTTCGCTCTCTATGCCAGGGTTGTGGGATGGATATTTTGTATTGCCCATTCCTTCTCCATTCGTATCTCACTGCATCACTGGATGTACCTGTGAACAACTACACAAACCATCAATCTTTTTATTTAAAAGCTCTACCTGGTTCGATAGCATGGTAACTGCGTCGAGGTTAAGAACACTGGCGGCTTTTGTCGGCTTTGTTCCCATGACTTGCCACTGATAGTTATTCAGTGACATCTCCTCTATAAACTCATAAGCTGCTTTAGGGGTTTTGTTGTTTAGTGTACCGGCGGCGGCTGCATCAATCAATTTCCTAGTTGAGGGGTTCACACCATTGTAAAAGGTTTGAACCTGTAGCCATAATGGTAACCCATGGTGAGGGCATCTTCTCAATAGATCCTGGTATCTCTCCCATGCATCATAAAGTATTTCTAAATCCATCTGCACAAAAGAAGAGATATCATTCCTCAACTTAGCCATTTTAGCTGGCGGAAAATATTTAAGTAAAAATTTTTCAGTCATTTGTTCCCATGTAGTGATTGATCCTCGTGGTAAGGTTTCAGCCACTGTTTAGCTTTGTTCCTCAACAAGAAGGGAAACAATCACAGGCGAATGACATCGTCAAAAACGCCATTTATTTTGAAAGTATCACAGAATTCTAGAAAATTTGCTAAATGAGTATTTGGGTCTTTGTCCTGCAAACCATCAAACTGAACAAACTGTTGAATCATTTGAATAGTGTTAGGTTTTAGTTCAAAATTATTTGCAGCAATAGCAGGTCTAACAATACTTGATTTAGCCCTAGTTAAATTAGGTTTAGCATAGTCGAACATAGTACGAGAAGCATGATTTTTGGCAACCATTGGAGGAAGCGGATTATTATCAGCCGTCTCCTCAATAGTATTAGTATCGTCCTCTTGCTCTTCCTCTATGTTTTGTAAACTTCGCCTTATCTCCCTGCGATTTCGGCAAACGATACTTTCTATCTCACTGTAAAAAAGCAAGGGTCCTGACGGGTTCCTTCTAGTCATAAACTAGAGATACCTACCAGAAGCAAAGAATGAGATAAGTTAGTAAATTAAAATAAAAAAAAATTGTAAATAAAAAAAATGGCTAAAGTAATAAAAATTTAGTATTCCTAATATCTTAATCCCCAGCAACGGTGCCAAAAACTTGATGGGCTCAAAACTAACTAATATTCTGACAAAGGCAAGCGCACCTATTGAACAGTAGTATAGCTTTGGTGAGTCCGGAATATCGTATCCTCAAGGACTAAAATTACAAGTAATAACTATCTTCTTATTATCTAGCCTAATAATTAAGGGGTTTTGTTTCAATCTAAAATTTAACTAACTAATTGACTAACTATGAACGCGATAGAGAATGAAGAGAATAATCGAATGAATAAAGAAAATACCTAAGGAAGAATCCATCTAGACTTCACTTATTATTCTGACTCTGAGTTAAATGATTTATTCACTTGACTTGATTCGTAGAAATCCCTAAATTATGTTAATATCTCTTTCAAGACTCAGAATAACTGACTCTAGGTTGATTAATTGAAATCTCTTTCTAATTAAAACCCTTATTGTCACATTAACTCGATCTATGGATTCCCTTATTAGATTTGACTCTAATCCGGCAGATTTATGTCATTCTATTTCTAGGGTTGCAATCAACTCCGCTTAATTATGTTGGATCTTCTCTTAAACAGGGATTTTTTCTCCACTGAATAAGCACATTAAACTTGAATTAATATTCCTGAAAACATCAAAACAAGGATTAAGAACACATAATTAAGAACAAGATCAAGTATTTATCATGTAATTCATACTTATTAAATAATAAGATTCATCTAGGTTTTATCCTCCCTAGGTATTTAGGGAGTTTAGTTCATAATGTAAAAGGAAAACATCATAGAATTAAGAAAACAACAAGACATAAAGAACCCAAAAACTTCTAAAGAACTTGATGGAAATCTTCAGTCTTGGAGTGAATCTGCCTTCTAGATAATCTGACGGCTTCCTTCGAGTAATCTCTATGATCTACTCTCCGTGCCCCCTTAGGTCTTCCTCTGATGTGTATTTATAGACTTTAGAAGGCTCAAAAACCCTAAAATTTTGCTTTTTCCGTGTGAAATCAAAGTAGGGTGCGACAGGGACACGGGCGTGTGCTCAGCCCGTGTGAAGAGGCCCAGGCCGTGTGAGAATTTGTGATTGTGTGTCAGAGTCTTAAAAATTTATATAAAGAATGATCGAGCCTAGAAACTAACTGTGACAACAATTGAGGCAAGTGCACCTTTCAAACAGTAGTATAGTTTAGTGGCAAGACCGGTTTGTCACACCCAAAGGAACCAAAAGTACTAATACTAACTTTCTTTTTATTATTTAGCCAAAGAATTAGGGGAATTATTAATTAATCTAAAATTAACTAACTACTAAGCTAAGGATGCTAAGACAAAGAGAATGAATTGCTGAAAATACTTGTGGGAAAAACCAATTGATTAAGACAATACCCGAGAAAGAATCCACCTAGACTTCACTTGTTATTTAACTCTAAACTAGACGATTTATTCACTTGACTTGATCTGTAGGATACCCTAATGTATATTAATACCTCTCTCGAGGCTACTAACGTCTAACCCTAGGTTGATTAATTGAAATATCTTTCTAATAAAAACCCCTAGAATTGCATTAACTCGATCTATAGACTCCCATATTAGGTTTGACCCTAATCCGGTAGATTTTCATCATCCTATCTCTAGGGTTGCGATCAACTCCGCTTAACTATGCTAGATCTATTCTTAGACAGGGTCTATTCCTCCTCTGCCTAAGCACATCAATACTTGAATCAATATCCTGAAATATTAAAACAAGAATTAAGAACACATGGTTAAGAACAAATCAAGTATTTATCATATAGTTCAGAAAACAATAACAAGATCCGTCTTAGATTTAATCCCCCTTAGGTATTTGAGGGTTTAGTTCATAATCATAAAAGAATACATCTCAGAAGAAAATATAAAATAAAATATAAGAGAACCCTAAAACCCCCTGAGGAAATTGAAGAGAAGATCCTCCGTCTTGAGTATGATTCAGGCTTCTTGAGATGAATCAACTGGCTTTCTTCGAGTAAATCCCACAATTCTGGCCTCTCTGGCTCGGCTCTTCAGCCTAACTGGATGCCCCTTAAAGGTTGGCCTCTAGGGTGTTTATATAGGCTTTTGGAATTGCTTTCTTTGCCTCTAAGTACCCTAATCCGAATAAAATTCAAACAGGTCACGTTAGGGACACGCCCATGGCACATGCCCTTGTGAATCGTGGTCAGGCCGTGTTCGGGTCTGTTAAGGAGGCACGGCTGTGTGGTCTTGGGCCCAGGCCGTGTCGATTTTGTAAGTTGGCCCATTTACTCTATTTTAGGCCCGTTTCTCGTTCTTTTCATCCTCCGATGCTTTCTTAAGTATAAAACATGAAATTAAAGGATTAGGAGCACCAATTTCCACAATTCAAGGAATAAATCATCCAAAAGTATACTAAATGTGGGATTAAAATATGAATATATTACACTTTATCAAATACCCCCACACTTAAGCATTTTCTTGTCCTCAAGCAAAATCCTCAACTCACAATTAAAATGAAATTCCTAAATTTATAATATTCATCAATCAAGTTCCATCATAATTCAAAGATAATTTATAAATTGATAATTTAAATAGAAGGATCCTACAGATTCAAACAATCAAAGTCATAGTTTTTGTAGCATGAAATATAGGTGTTTTCCCTTACCTAAATAATCACCTTTAATTCAAAATCAACAAGAGTTGACATCCTCACTAAAGATTCACTAAATCACTCAAAGTGTTTAAGGTTCAAAATTAAGCACTCAAAAGTCGAACATGAAAAGTTAATCCCATAAGCTTGCCTAAAAATCAAATCTCCACCGTTGTAAAATGAGATGATACACAAATCAAAAGGTCTTTAAAAAGGGTTGTAATGGGGTTTGAGTTAAAGGTGTGGATAAAGGCTGAATTAGAGGGTTAGAATTGAGATTGAATTGACAATTTACCTAACTAGAAAAATGAACTAATCCTGAATAATTACATCAATTGAAAACATGAAATACTAATAACATGAGCTTCTTCTCAAGATGTGGAATTTAAATGTATAAGCTCAATTACATAGAGTTAATATTTAATATACTTCGTTGTTTTTTTAAGAACAAATCAAGTATAGGAAAGAACTTTTACAACTGAAATATAGAACATAGTTAGGTAATAGCTCAAAATCAAATCTCGACAAAAAGGGAGTCAAGGAATGGTGATAACAAATATAAAATGGGTTTTAGGTTAATTTTAGTGGGTGAGTCAATAAAAAGGGTTGTTAGGATCAAAGGGGTTCACTAGGGGTTAATTGTGAGGGTAAGCTTTTCAGTGGAGTGATTGGGTTAAACCCTAAGTGCCTTTATCATCTCTGTATATCAAATCAATAATGTGGTCTTGACATGTATAGTCAAAGCAAGTTCTAGAATAACAAATCAATGTTGACACACTCATAATCAAAAAGTGAGCACGAAAGAATGTATGCTCTAAAAGGCTCAAAATCTCACAAAAATTATGGGTTTTTAATGTCAATCTTGTAAATTTTAAACTTCAAGGTAATAATTAGATTCAGGTAGACAACCTAACAAAATTTAATTTTTGAAAATGGACTCATGATGCTTGATTCTCTAGTCTCCTAAAGTTTAAATCATCACCGCACAATTATCAATGACTTAATCCAAAACATATCAATAAAAATCATGATTCAAAGGAAATTTCATTTTAATCTTAATATGAGAAAATTAGTTAAGAACAAGATATAATTCAGGGATTTTTAAATAATACTATAGTTAACCCCCCACACTTAAGATGTACATTGTCCTCAATGTACAAAGATAGATAAATCAATATAGTGAGAAAATCAAAAGATAAGGAGAGAAGTGAACTTCCTGAATTTTGGATGGATTCCTTGAGAATGAAACTTGTAGGGATGGAGTAGATGAAAGGCATGATGAACTAAGCAGAGGTGAAGGTATGTGAAAATATTCCATTTCCTTAGTAGCACATTGAACCTTTTGGAATTGTAGAGTCATCAGTAACTTTTTTGGGAGTTTTGTTATGATATTTACTCGAAGATTAGATAGTCGGGGATAAAAGAAATTGGACTTTTACTAATAAAAGTTTTGAACAAAATAGAAGGTAAAGGTGTTAACTATCAAATTATAATAAAAGGGTACATCAAAATCGTAAGCAAAAATAAAGATAGAAATAAAAAATAAAAATACAAAGGACTCAAAAGTCCTCATCATCGGTTGGGTCGCGAGGTGGAGGAGGCGGCGATATGTGAAAGTGATGGAAAATCTGTTGAAGAGTCACCTCAATGCTGTCGAATCGTCAAGCGGTGTTATTGAATTGTTGAGTACAGTAATGCTCGAATTGAGTGAGACATTCAGAGATGTCTGAAAGTGAAGTAGCCGTATGAACTGGGTGATGGCTCAGTTGTAGTTCCTCATGTGGGTGTGGGACATTGTCAGTAATGTCCTTAGGATCCTCCTCTTCGGTGGTAGGTGCTAGCTGATATTGGGGAGGATCGGTCCCACGTCGACGTTGGATCATCCTCATGTGTAGCATCGTCTAGATGCCCTGTGGGGATATCTGACCTATCACTGTGGTGAGGAGATCTGAGCGGCGGTGTTGAGGAGCCCGAAATATCAAGATAAGCGTGTGATGTATGGACCCATAGATATGACCCCTCTCCTATGTTACTTTGTCTGATGTTGAATGGCACGAGCTATGAAATAGGCTAGGTCAAAAACGTGCCCGTTTGCCATGCACCACAGGAAGTAGGCGTCGTGAGTGTTGACGACGCCGGTGCTCTCTTGCCTACCTGTCAGTGCATTTGTAACACCCCAAACCCGGTCAATACGCCACGACCGAATCTGGCATGCCACAGAGGAAAACATTTTGAAGAGAATTGTGTTACCGATTAAATTATAGTGAAAAACTCTTTGTTGCTCTATGTTTGAAGAAATTAGGTGTATAATAAGTTAAAAACTGATAATTTACTTTGAAATTCCATAAATAAAACTTTAAAACTTAGTTGTCAATCCATAGGTTAGAAAACATTTATGCCATTTTAAGAAAAACCCGAATTATTACTTTGAAAACCGTTTGCATTTTAGTGTAGAAACTTCAATTTGGAAATCATTTAAGTTGTCGGAAACACTTAAGTTGTAATTTTACTATCAAACGATTTATATTACCCGATGGTAAGATTTTGAAAACTGTTGCGTTTTTATAGTTTAGAAAACTTTGGGCTCAATTATTAAATCAACCATGATATTTATTTAGCCATGTTTAAAACAAGTCCAAAGCAAATAAATAATCCAAAAACATAATTAAAGAGGCCTTATTACAAATTCAAATAAAGACGAAAACCAAATTAAAATAAAATAAAGTACCCAAATCGAAGTTCATGTAAAACCAAATTTTATTGCATGGCCTCCTCGAGTTCATCCGGCTCCTCATCCGCGATCTATGAATCACCTGAAAAGATAAGGGAGAAGGTGAGTCACCAAGACTCAGTGCATAAATCCTTACCCCAGTTAATGCAACATTCTTACACAATTCATAACCAAGCAATATATATATAATGCACCCAACCTAGCCATCCATAACTCCTTTTCTACCCTGTGTGGTACCAAACCACTGGTGACCCAAAGTCACGAATAATCAAGTTGTGGGGCCAACCCACGTGTGATACCAAATCACTGGCGACGATCTCGTAATATCAAATGTGGGGCCAACCCACTGTGGTGCTAAGCCACTGGGACGAGTCGCTATGAGGTGCCAAACCTCTGGTGTCCCAAAGACACGAAATAATCTTGTGGTACCAAACCACTGGAGGTGCCAAACCTCTGGTGTCCCAAAGACACGGATATCAAATCCTTCCCCCTCTTCTCATATCACCCATACCAATGCAACATTTAAACAAATCATGCCATTATACTTTATTAGGAATCACTTAGCAAATATATCATAAATCGTATCATCATGCATCATATTGCAAAAGTCATATCGAAACGGACTTACCCGATTCCTTGCTCATACCCTTACGGTATCATATTGAGAATCTCATAGTTTTCGGCTTTAACAACATGATTAGAATATTTATATATTTATATTACCGAGTTATGAAGTGTGTAAGGTACACACCTGTCACTAGCGAAATCACTAAATCCCGAAGACCCGATCTACCGCACTAGATCTCCTTGTCCTACATTCGGCCAACACTTAGATTAATAACACAGACCATTCGGCCAACAATAAAACTTAGTCTCAATAGCCTCCGGCTTTACATCCACTTAAAGATTAATGAACCAACAAAAATCCTTACCACTTGACTTACCAACTTCAATTGCTAGAGAAATAGGGCTTAGATCGATTGCTTCCTAAGTCCCGAAGAGTCTAGAAGAAATAAATTCCTATGAATAGTTAGAACCTTGCAACAAATGCCCAAAAATTCGGCCTTTGCTCTCAAGAAAAACAACATAGAAAAGAGAGAAGGAATAAGGAAATTCGGCCAAGACACTTACCTATCTTCAAAACCGATTATAGGTGAACCCGAAGAAAATCTACCCTTGATAATATTCGGCCAAGATAACACCAGAAGAGAGAAAAAGATTCGGCTATAGTGGAGAAAAAGAAAGGAAAATAAAAGTGAAAATAGGAGAAGGAGGATTCGAAAATAGAAGAAAGAAGAAAATAGAATGGGGGATGGATGAAAATAGAATGGGGGATGGATGTTTTTAACTTTGAGCAAAAGTGAAAGAAAGAAAAGAGAATTGGGGAGGAGGAAGATTCAGCCAAGAGAAAGTAAATAGAAATGTGGGTTTTGAACAAGTATGAAAAGAATGGAAAAGAAAGTTGTGAACAAGAGAGGTTCGGCCAAGCACTATGATGGTTTTGGTTTTTGTTTCACTTTGGTGCACTAGGGAGAAATTTGCAAAACTCAAAGGGTTTTCGGTTATGACAGAAAACAAATGATGAAGGCCAAAACTAAAACAAAAATTCACCTTTTTGCCAAGAACACAATCGGCTAGAGAGAGTGTTTGTGGAGAGAAAAGAAAAAATTGCTCAAATGCAAGGAAATTTTTTTACCAACTAGCTACCAACCTACCAAGCCTTCAACAAATTCGGTCAACCCCTCCCCTAGACCAATATGCCATCCACATACATGGACTAATGGCCATAGAAGAGTTTCCAAAACAACTCTCCAAAATTCAAGCCTTTTGTCCCCCTATCCATCCTTAATCCATAAGATTCCTATCCCAAAATACAAGCTTTCCTAATCTATTATTCAACTTGCCATAAAATTTAAAGTCCAACCTACCATATGTATAGTTTGACCGACACTTAATGTAAGGTGCATAAAAATAAAGTCTTCAAAATGTATTCCATGCTACTCGAACCACTTCCCTCAAGCAACCCTTCATGCACCATAACCATCATGCCACTAACTCCTCATGTGCTAAATTTAGACACTTAAATTAACTTAAGTGTCAGGATCTCCTAATCCACTTCACTAAATTTTCAATACAAAAAATTATTCTAGCTTAGCTAATAATTCCAAGCCTTCACAAAACTATACTAAGCACATAATAAAAATCATACTCGAGCTAACACAAGTAACAAGATGATACTCAAATTTTTAGGATGTTACAATTTTACCCCCTTAAAATAATTTCATCCTCGAAATTACCTGATCAAAAGAGTTGAAGGTACTGCTGCCTCATCACATCCTCCGGTTCCCACGTAGCTTCTTCTACGCCATGATTTCGCCATAAAACCTTCACTAATGGAATTGACTTCTTACGCAAAACTTTCACATCTCGATCCAGAATCTGCACCGGTTCTTCTTCTATCGTCAAATCTGGACTCACCTCTATTTCCTCTACTGCCACAACATGCGATGGATCAGAACGATAGCGTCTAAGCATGGAGACATGGAACACATCATGTATCTGACTCAGTTCTACTGGCAACTCGAGCTGATAAGCTACTGGTCCCACTCGTCTCAACACTTTATACGGCCCAATAAACCTTGGACTTAACTTGCCTTTTCTCCCAAATCTTAACACTTTCTTCCACGGCGAGACCTTCAGAAAAACTTTGTCACCCACTGCAAACTCTATATCCCTCCGCTTGAGATCGACATATGACTTCTGCCTATCCGAAGCTTCCTTCAACCGAGCTTGAATCAACTTCACCTTATCCTTAGTTTCTGCAACCAACTCTGGTCCTAACATCTGACGCTCACCCAATTCTGTCCAGCATGTAGGTGTGCACACCTCCTACCATACAATGCCTCGTATGGTGCCATCTTAATGCTTGCCTGATAACTATTGTTGTACGCAAACTCAGCTAATGGTAAAAACTCTTCCCAGCTACCTCTGAAATCCAAAACACAACCTCTCAACATATCCTCTAA
This sequence comes from Gossypium australe, assembly GCA_005393395.2. Lineage (NCBI taxonomy): Eukaryota > Viridiplantae > Streptophyta > Magnoliopsida > Malvales > Malvaceae > Gossypium > Gossypium australe. The sequence continues at coordinate 24,302,293 of CM016624.1, forward strand.
AATCTGTATAACCCGTTCCGACTGCCCGTTAGACTGTGGATGAAATGCCGTACTGAAAACCAACCGCGTACCCAAAGCTTGATGTAATGCTCTCCAAAACCTCGACGTAAATCTAGGATCTCTGTCTGAGATGATCGACACTGGCACACCATGCAACCTCACTATCTCCGCCACATACAACTTAGCTAACTTCTGAAGCGAGTAATCCACCCTTACCGGAATAAAATGAGCTGACTTAGTCAAACGATCCACAATCACCCAAACTGAGTCCTTCTTACTAGGTGTAAGAGGTAATCCACTGACAAAGTCCATAGCGATCCTTTCCCACTTCCACTGTGGAATCTTCACCGGCTGAATTAACCCGGACGGCAACTGATGTTCAGCCTTGACCTGCTGACAAGTCAGACATTTACCCACAAACTCAGTTATCTCCCGCTTCAAACCTGGCCACCAAAACTGCTCTCTTAAATCCTGATATATCTTGCTACCTCCAGGATGCATAGCATATGGGCTGCTATGTGCGTCCCGAAGAATCCTTTGCCTCAACTCAACATCCTTCGGCATACAAGCTCTCCCTTGAAAATACAATACTCCATCACTGGACAAACTATAATCCTCTAAACCACCATTCTGAACCCGCAACCTCCGATCATTCAAACCATTATCCTCTAACTGTTTTTCCTTGATCTGCTCTAACCAAGTCGGCTTGACTTGCAATTCAGCCAAAAGACTCCCATCGTCATACAAACTAAGACGAGCAAACATCGATCTTAAGTCTGATACAACCTTACGGCTCAACGCGTCTGCCACCACGTTAGCCTTGCCTGGATGATACTCAATCGAACAGTCGTAGTCCTTCAACAACTAAATCCATCTATGCTGCCTCAAGTTTAAATCCTTCTGAGTCAAAAGATACTTAAGACTCTTGTGATCCGTGTAGACTATCGACTTCTCTCCGTACAAATAGTGTCTCCAAATCTTCAAAGCGAAAACCACTGCGGCTAATTCCAAATCATGCGTCGGATAGTTAACTTCATGTGGTCTCAACTGTCGAGATGCATAAGCCACTACCTTCCCTTCCTGCATCAGCACACATCCCAAGCCAGTATGTGATGCATCACAATAAACCGTGAATTCCTTGCCTGTCTCAGGTTGAATCAAAACCGGAGCTTCAGTCAGAATCTTCTTCAACTTGTCGAAACTTCCTTGTTGCTTCTCAGTCCACACAAATGGAACTCCTTTCCTCAACAACTTGGTTATAGGTGCTGCGATCAAAGAAAATCCCTCTACAAATCTTCGGTAATACCCCGCCAGACCTAGAAAACTCCGAATCTCAGCCACTGACTTAGGCGGCTTCCAATCCAACACTGCCTCAATCTTTCGAGGATCCACTCTAATCCCCTCAGCTGATACTACGTGACCCAAGAAAGTCACCTCCCTAAGCCAGAACTCGCACTTACTAAATTTAGCATAAAGCTGCTTTTCCCTCAGAATCTGCAACACTACTCGCAAATGCGCATCATGCTCCTCCTCTGACTTGGAGTATACCAAAATATCGTCTATAAATACCACAACAAACTGATCCAAAAACTGCTGGAATACCCGATTCATCATGTCCATGAATGCTGCCGGCGCGTTAGTCAACCCAAACGGCATTACCAGAAACTCGTAGTGCCCATACCGAGTGCGAAATGCCGTCTTATGGATATCAGCCTCTTTCACCTTTAGCTGATGATACCCAGACCTTAAATCAATCTTGGACAAAACCGCTGCCCCTTTAAGATGATCAAACAAGTCATTTATCCTCAGCAAAGGATACTTGTTTTTGATCGTCAGCTTATTCAACTGGCGGTAGTCAATACACATCCGCATCGTACCATCCTTCTTCTTGACAAAAAGTACCGGCGCTCCCCAAGGCGAAACACTTGGTCGAATAAAACCTCGATCCAACAACTCTTGAATCTGAGCCTTTAATCCCAACAATTCCTTCGGTGCCATCCTATACGGAGCGATAGACACTGGCGCAGTTCCGGGTAATAGATCTTTACCAAATTCAACTTCACGATCCGGAGGCAGTCCTGGAAGTTCTTCTGGAAATACGTCAGCATATTCCTTTACCGTTCAAACATTCCCCACAGTAGACTCCTTAGCCTCCAACGCACACACATGAACCACAAATGCCTCACAACCCTTCCTGACCATCTTCACAGCTTTCAGCGCAGATACCACGTTGGATAGATAATCTCTTCTATTACCTATCATGACCACCTCTTTACCCTCAGCTGTATTCAAAACCATGCGCTTAGCAGCGCAATCCAAACTTACCTGGTACTTGACCAACCAGTCCATCCCAAGAATCAGATCGAACTCCCCAAACGGCAGTTCCATCAGATCAGCTACAAACACTACCCCTTGGAGTTCTAGGGGTACATCCCTATACAGCTTATTTACTTCTACAGAGTGACCTAGAGGGCTAAGTACTGTCATCCTCCTAGAAGTAGTCTCAGAGTCTAGGTTCATGGTCTCTATTATACTACTAGTACCATACGAATGCGTCGAACCCACATCTATCAAAGCAGTATATGGTACACCAAAGATTAAGAACGTACCGGTTATGACGTCCGGTGCGTCGCCCTCCTCTCGACGTCTCGCTGCATACACCAAACCAGGCTGTCTTGCCTCAGTGTTACTTGCACCTCTGCTCGATGCTCCGCGACCTCGACCAGAACCATTACCTCCTCTACCATTACCACGACCTTTCTGCGGTGACGGTCCCTCCTTTCTGAACTGAGCATGACCTTGACCCTCAGTCTGATTCCTGGCTAGCTTACATGGACAGTCCCTCACACGATGATCCAGCGAGCCACACTCAAAACATCCTTTCCCTCCGGTCCAACATTCGCCCCAATGAAATTTTCCACATCGGTTACACTGTGCTGGTCCCTGATTAGCAGTAACAGACCTTCCAGACTGATTCAGACCACTCTGCCTAACCCTCTTCTGAGAATTACCGGCTGACCCGGATGATCCAAAACCTCTCTTATGCTTATTCCTGTCGTGACTCTGCCTTACAGATTCCTTTATCCCTTCAGCTATCTTAGTCTTTTCAACCAGCGCAGCAAACTCTCACTCCTGATGTGGAGCAATCAGCAATCTCAGCTCGTCCCTCAATCCATCCTCGAACCGAACACATCGCTCGTGCTCCGAAGCCACGATACCTCCAGCATACCGGCTCAATCTTAAAAATTCTGCCTCATATTCTAATACGGACTTACTCCCCTAGACCAAACTCAGAAATGCCTTACGTTGCGCATCAATGTAACTAGACCCAATATATTTCTTCTGATACGCTGCCTTAAAATAGTCCCAAGTGAGATCCTCCGCCGCAGCACTATTCTGCACCGTGAGCCACCACTGATATGACTCATCCCGAAGAAGCGACACTATCCCTTTCAACTTTTCCTCAGCATTCAGATCCAAGTCATCCATGATTCGCTCCGTCGCCTCTAACCAATACTCAGCCGTACTGGGAGCCACACCAGAAACACCTCGAAATACTTCAGCTCCATTGGCTTGGAGTCGCTCAGGTACGGATTTCTGAGCTCCCGCGCCTCCACCTACTCTAGCTACTCTCTCAAGAACTCGCAGCATCACCTGAGACACTGCGTCATCCCTCGTTTGATCCTGATGCTCAACTCTAACAGCTGGTGGTGGGGGTGGTGGTACCTCATTTTCGGATCCTTGACCAGACCTCACTGGTTCAGACACAGTCATCCTACCCCGACCACGTCCACGCATAATACGACCCCGACCACGAGTGCTCATGTCTAAAGTCTCGACTTATCTGATTTAAAAGTTTTATGCATTAATCATTATTCCACTATCTTTAAAACATAGTTTTATGAAAAATTTTTAGTAAGAGGTTGTTTCGCGAGTACATCCAACCTATAGTTTTGGGTCTCTAAAGTAGTTCCCACTACTATACAGTCATACCATCATCAACTTATCATCAAAATCAACAGTTTGAAGTACTTACCTGGGCAGATCGGTGCCGGAGACTCGGTGCCATGCTTTTCAAATAATTTCAAACAAAAACATTTTAAGACCATACTCTAAAACATTTTGGGCCTCGGGCCCACAGCCGAGCCTTTGAACTTGGCTCTGATACCAATTTGTAACACCCCAAACCCGGTCAATACGCCACGACCGAATCTGGCATGCCACAGAGGAAAACATTTTGAGGAGAATTGTGTTACCGATTAAATTATAGTGAAAAACTCATTGTTGCTCTATGTTTGAAGAAATCAGGTGTATAATAAGTTAAAAACTGATAATTTACTTTGAAATTCCATAAATAAAACTTTAAAACTTAGTTGTCAATCCATAGGTTAGAAAACATTTATGCCATTTTAAGAAAAACCCGAATTATTACTTTGAAAACCGTTTGCATTTTAGTGTAGAAACTTCAATTTGGAAATCATTTAAGTTGTCGAAAACACTTAAGTTGTAATTTTACTATCAAACGATTTATATTACCCGATGGTAAGATTTTGAAGACTGTTGCATTTTTATAGTTTAGAAAACTTTAGGCTCAATTATTAAATCAACGATGATATTTATTTAGCCATGTTTAAAACAAGTCCAAAGCAAATAAATAATCCAAAAACATAATTAAAGAGGCCTTATTACAAATTCAAATAAAGACGAAAACCAAATTAAAATAAAATAAAGTACCCAAATCGAAGTTCATGTAAAACCAAATTTTATTGCATGGCCTCCTCGAGCTCATCCGGCTCCTCATTCGCGATTTATGAATCACCTGAAAAGATAAGGGAGAAGGTGAGTCACCAAGACTCAGTGCATAAATCTTTCCCCCGGTTAATGCAACATTCTTACACAATTCATAACCAAGCAATATATATATAATGCACCCAACCTAGCCATCCATAACTCCTTTTCTACCCTGTGTGGTACCAAACCACTGGTGGTGCCAAACCACTGGTGACCCAAAGTCACGATATCCAATAATGTGGTGCCAAACCACTGGTGACCCAAAGTCACGAATAATCAAGTTGTGGGGCCAACCCACGTGTGATACCAAATCACTGGCGACGATCCCGTAATATCAAATGTGGGGCCAACCCACTGTGGTGCTAAGCCACTGGGACGAGTCGCTATGAGGTGCCAAACCTCTGGTGTCCCAAAGACACGAAATAATCTTGTGGTACCAAACCACTGGAGGTGCCAAACCTCTGGTGTCCCAAAGACACGGATATCAAATCCTTCCCCCTCTTCTCATATCACCCATACCAATGCAACATTTAAACAAATCATGCCATTATACTTTATTAGGAATCACTTAGCAAATATATCATAAATCGTATCATCATGCATCATATTGCAAAAGTCATATCAAAACGGACTTACCCGATTCCTTGCTCATACCCTTACGGTATCATATTGAGAATCTCATAGTTTTCGGCTTTAACAACATGATTAGAATATTTATATATTTATATTACCGAGTTATGAAGTGTGTAAGGTACACACCTGTCACTAGCGAAATCACTAAATCCCGAAGACCCGATCTACCGCACTAGATCTCCTTGTCCTACATTCGGCCAACACTTAGATTAATAACACAGACCATTCGGCCAACAATAAACCTTAGTCTCAATAGCCTTCGGCTTTACATCCACTTAAAGATTAATGAACCAACATAAATCCTTACCACTTGACTTATCAACTTCAATTGCTAGAGAAATAGGGCTTAGATCGATTGCTTCCAAAGTCCCGAAGAGTCTAGAAGAAATAAATTCCTATGAATAGTTAGAAACTTGCAACAAATGCCCAAAAATTCGGCCTTTGCTCTCAAGAAAAACAACATAGAAAAGAGAGAAGGAATAAGGAAATTCGGGCAAGACACTTACCTATCTTCAAAACCGATTATAGGTGAACCCGAAGAAAATTTACCCTTGATGATATTCGGCCAAGATAACACCAGAAGAGAGAAAAAGATTCGGCTATAGTGGAGAAAAAGAAAGAAAAATAAAAGTGAAAATAGGAGAAGGAGGATTCGGAAATAGAAGAAAGAAGAAAATAGAATGGGGGATGGATGTTTTTAACTTTGAGCAAAAGTGAAAGAAAGAAAATACATGCAACCATAATTCATATTACAAAGTAGTGTGGAGTACACACATTCTTAATAATACATTTAATTTAAACATAGCCATGAACCTATCAAAACTTAGGGTAGGGTACACACCTGATTTGCTTAACGAATTCCTTGAAATCCCGAAAAACTGATCTATTGCTTCAGATCTCAGTTCCTACATTTGGTAACCTTAATATGTTAGCATAAAGCCTATAAAACCAAATCCTAGTAGGATTTGTATTCTTAAAACCTACCTTGTTGTTGAATTGACTATAGTCAAATCCCGAAAACTTGTATTCTTCTCCTTTGAAATCGGCTACTCACTAGATCCCTTGAATCTGTTAGTTTTTGGCTTAAAACACATAATAATAGATCTAACTACTAAAATAGGCCTTGGTCGAATGCTATAGACACTTACCTTGTGGATTTTAAATCCCGAAACTCACCGAATAACTAGGGAACACGCGGCTTATGGTGTACCTTCGGGAAAAGAACTTCTCCTTCCTTATAGTCGACACTTTGTAAATCCTGAAAGATCTCTTCAGCAACAGATATTAAGGGTATTAGAATCTTAATTTCGACAGCCTTAAAAAGAAATAGAATGAGAATCTAACCTAATCTTACCCTTACTGAAGAATTTGATGGAACTCTTGCTTGAACCCTTAGCAGTATTCGGCTATGGCTTTGATGTGGATAACAATTTTGGCTCTTGAGGCTTAGTGAGAAATCGACTAGGGCTATTGGTATCTTCGGCTTTTGGTTGTGTTTGTAATAGAAGAAGAAAAGAAAAGAGAAAAAGAGAAAAAGAGAATAATGGCAGAGAAAATTCGGCAGAGAGAAGAGGAGAAACTTTAGAGAATTTCGGCAGAGGTTTTCTTGAAGAGAAAAGAATGAATGAAGAATAGCCTTACTCTTCCTTTTATAGCCAAAATTACTAGCTAGAGTCCTTTACTTGGCCACCACTCTTCTATTTTGATAGCTTTATCCCTTGATTTATCACTTTAATAAAACTTAATCCAATAATTATCTCTTATCTCTTAATAAAAATAATACTAATAATAATCCTCTTTTATCTCTTCCTTATCTATCAAAATAAAAGAAATAAATCCATATTTATCCATCTATTATCTCTTCAAAAAAATAATCCAATTTAAATCCCTTATTTATCCCATTAATTGCCGAAATTTAAAGGGAATAAAACTCCCTTTTTCTAGAAGCCTTGCCGTCCACTCCTCTGCTTCTGGAAGCAAAAAAATAAAACTCCTTTTATTTGCTTCCCAAGTGACTCGAACCCAGGCCCAACACCTTGCATGTGGCGCCATTTCCAGAGGCCCTAAGTGGCATCTCCAGGCCACTTTTCCAAGCCTGTTAGTGTGTCAAATTTCACAAACTTTTTCTTTTAAGGCCACCTTGCCTTAATTTCCTCTTTTAAACTTTAAAACTCGACATTTCTAAGTCATTTCTAAGTTTCCAAAAATTTTCGTTCGGCTCTGTAAACTTGACATTTCCTTACATTTCCAAATTTCCAGAAATGTTCACTTTCCTCTTTTGAATCATTTCCAAATCATTTCCTTACATTTCCTAGTTTCCAAAAATGTTCACTTTCCATTTTTAAACTTAACATTTCTATACGTTTTCAGGTTTCCAAAAATGTTCATTTCCAAATCATTTCCATTCATTTCTGGGTTTCCAGAAATGTTCGAAACTTATTCCTAGTACATAAAACATGTCACTTCGTACAATTAAACCGAAAATGCATAGGCCCTTTACAGGATGTTACAAAATAAGTAAAGTTGTTTAAATCTATTCTTACTATTTCTAAGCTAAAGATGTAAAGACAAAAAGAATGAATTGAGAACTAACTTGAAGAAAGACTCGGTTGATTTCAGACGATACCCTCAGAAAGAGTCCACCTAGACTTCACTTGTTATTTAACCCTGAACCATACGATTTATTCACTTGACTTGATCCGTAGGATTCTCTGATTTATATTAAACCCTCTCTCAAGGAAAATAATGTCTAACCCTAGGTTAATTAATTGAAATCTCTTTCTCTTTAATAACCCCCTAGAATATCAGTAAATCGATCTATGGATTCCCATATTAGGTTTCATCCTAATCCGGCAAAATCTCTTCACCCTATCTCTAGGCGCTCGAATGACTCCGCTTTAATTATGTTAAATCTATTCTTAAGCAGGGACTTTTGCTCCCCCACCCAAGAACATCTTACTTGAATCAATATCCCGGAAACATTAATACAATAATTAAGCGCACATAATTAAGATAAAATCAAGTCTTTATCTTATAGTTAAGAAAACAATAACAAGATTCATCTAGGTTTCATCCCCTTCAGGTATCTGAAAGGTTTAGTTCATAACAATTAAAGAAAACATCTCAGAAGAAAAGATAAAACAAAACATAAGAAATCCCTAAAACTCCCTGAAGGAATTGAAAGAGAGATCCGCTGTCTTGAGTAGAATTCTGGCTTCTAGAGATGGATCAACTGGCTATCTTCGAGTGATTCCCACAACTTTGAGCTTTTCAGCTTGGCTCCTTGGCCTAGCTAACCGCCCTCCTTTCAGGTAACACTTAGGGGGTTTATATAGGCTCTTGGAATGTTTTTCTTTGCCCCAAAGTATCCAAATCTGAATAAAATTGCTCTTTACCACGACAGGGACACAGCCATGTCACACGCCCGTGTGACTAGTCTTCAAGCCGTGTTCGGACTTCTTTAATGAGGCACGGCCGTGTGAATCGGGGGTAAGGCCGTGTTCTAGATGATCAATGTGGCACGACCGTGTGGGCTTAAGTCCAGGCCATGTGGATTTCGTGATATGGCCCATTTACTCTGTTTTGGGCCCGTTTTATTTCTTTTCATCCTCAGGTGCTTTCCTGAGTATAAGACATGAAAAGAAAGAATTAAGAGCACCTTTTTACATAAATCGAGGGATAAATCATCCAAAAACATACTAATTGTGGGATTAAAATATGTTACTTTTACGGTTTATCAAATAAAAAAACTTGATCGCTGAAATCAGAGTCTTAAAATTTATAAAGAGAATGATCAAACCTGCAAACTAACTCTGACAACGATTAAAGGCAAGTGTACCTATCGAACAGTAGTATAGCTTAGGCAAGACCGAATTGTCGAACCTAAAGGAACTAAATGTACTAATACTAACCTTCTTTTTATTATCTAGCCTAAAATAAGAAAAGTTGTTTAAATCTATTCTAACTCTTACTAAGCTAAAGATGCAAAGACAAAAAGAATGAATTGAGAAATAACTTGAATAAAGGCTCGGTTGATTTCAGACGATACCCTCAGGAAGAATCCACCTAGACTTCACTTGTTATTTAACCCTGAGCCATACGATTTAGTTACTTGACTTGATCCGTAGGATTCCCTGATTTATATTAAACCCTCTATCGAGACGAATAATGTCTAACCCTAGGTTAATTAATTATAATCTCTTTCTCATTAGTATCCCCCTAGAATAACAGTAAATCGATCTATGGATTCCCATATTAGGTTTCACCCTAATCCGGCAATATCTCCTCACCCTATCTCTAGGTGTGCGAATGTCTCCGCTTTAATTATGCTAGATCTATTCTTAAGCAGGGACTTTTGCTCCTCCACCTAAGAACATCTGACTTGAATGAATATCCTGGAAACATTAATACAAGAATTAAGCGCACATAATTAAGAACAAATCAAGTATTTATCTTATAGTTCAGAAAACAATAACAAGATTCATCTAGGTTTCATCCCCTTTAGGCATCTAAAGGGTTTAGTTCATATCAATTAAAGAAAACATCTCAGAAGAAAAGATAAAACAAAACATAAGAAACCCCTAAAACTCCCTGAAGGAATTGAAGGAGAAATCCGCTGTCTTGAATAGAATTTCAGCTTCTAGAGATGGATCAACTCGCTATATTCGAGTGATTCCCACAACTTTGACCTTTTCAGCTTGGCTCCTTGGCCTAGCTAACCGCCCTCTTTCAGGTAACACCTAGGGGGTTTATATAGGCTCTTGGAATGTGTTTCTTCGCCCCAAAGTATCCAAATCCGAATTGAATTGCTCTTTGCCACGACAGGGACACAGCCATGTCACACGCCAGTGTGACTAGTCTTCAAGCCGTGTTCGGACTTCTTTCACAAGGCACGGCCGTGTGAATCGGGGGTAAGGCCGTGTTCTTGATGATCAATGCGGCACGGTCGTGTGGGCTTAAGCCCAGGCCGTGTGGATTTTCTGATATGGCCCATTTACTGCGTTTTGGGCCCATTTTATGTTCTTTTCATCCTCGGGTGCTTTCCTGGGTATAAGACATGAAAAGAAAGGATTAAGAGCACCTTTTTACATAAATCGAGGCTTAAATCATCCAAAAGCATACTAAATGTGGGATTAAAATATGTTACTTTTACGGTTTATCAAATACCCCCACACTTAAGCTTTTGCTTGTCCTCAAGCAAAATTCTCAACTTACAATTAAAACAGACTTTCCATGATTCATAATTCCTATCAACAATGTCTCATCATAATTCATAGATAATTTATACATGGATGATCTAACTCGAAGAGTCCTAAAGATTCAAACAATCAAAGTCATACATTTGTAGCATAAAAACGTAGGTGTCTCCCCTTATCTAAATAATCACCTTTGATTCAAAACTGACAAGGATTGATATCGTCACAAAAGATTCACTCAAATCACTCGAGGTGTTTAAGGTTCAAAATTAAGCTCTCAAAAGTCGAACCTGAAAGGTTAATCCTATAGGCTTGATGATACACAAATCAAAAGGTCTTTTTTAGGGTTGTAACGGGGCTAGGGTTAAAGGTGTGGATAAAGGCTAAATTAGAAGGTTAGAATCGAGATTGAATTGACAAGTACCTACCTAGAAAATACTGAGATAATATTTACATTAACTGAAAAGTAATAATCCTACTAACACGAGTTTTTCTTTCGAAAAATAGACTCTAACTGTATAAGTTCACCACTAATAGTGAATATACTTCAATTTTTTTTAAGAACAAATCAAGTGATAAAAGATAAATTTAATTACCGGAATAATATAATTAAATAACTAATCAAACCATATCTCGATATAAGGGTAGTCAAAAGGAATGGTGATAACAAATACAAAGGGGTTTTGGGTTAATATTAGGTGAGTAAAAAAAAAGGTTGTTAGGATTAAACATGGTTCACTAAGGGTTAATTTATAGAGGTAAGCTTTTTAGTGGAGTCAGTGGGTTAAAACCTAGGTGCCTTTATCATCTCTGTATATCAAATCATATGTGTGGTCTCAACATGTATAATCGAGGCAAGTTCTAGAATAACAGTTCATAGTTGACACACTCATAATCAATAAAGTGAGCATGGATAAGAATATATGCTCTAATAGGCTCAAAATCTCACAAAAATTATGGGTGTTTTGACATCAACCTTGTAAATTTCAAACTTCCAGATAATATTCAGATTCAGCTCAACAACCTAGCTAAGATTTTAATTCTGAAAAATAGACTTATCATGCTTGATTCTCTAATATTATTCTAATTTAATCATCAATGCACAATTAATTATGACTTAATCTAAAACTTATCAATAAAAATCATAAACGATCAGAAATTTCATCCTAATTGGTAATATGAGGAAATTACTTAAAAACAAGACTAAATTCACGGATTTGAGAATAATGAAGAAAGTTAGGCCGGATTTGAGAATAATGCAAAAAGTTAGGCCCTTTCTTCAAATAAATATTCACCCCCACACTTAAGATGTACATTGCCCTCAATGTACAAAGATGTATATAAAATTTAAATAAAATCAAAATAGAGGGGAGAAAGTAACACTTCTTGAATTTATGGATGATCTTCTTGGATTGGCAGAGGTTGTGGTTACTGATGACTTATGTGGTAGTGAATTACTCCTAGTGATTTGTTCGTTTATATGGAGTGTTCATTTGATACTGCGAAGTCACCAATTAGAAATCTTGGAGGCGTATTTAAATAAATATATGTTAAGAATACTCGAAGGTTAGATGTGAATGATAATCATGATGAAAGTTTGCAAAAAGTTCAAACTAAGACAAATAGAAATTAAAATAAATGGAAAATAAAAGTAAAATCTTAAAATAAGGAAAAGAAAAAACTAGATAAAAGGACTCAGAGGTCCTCATCATCAGCCAGGTCCTTTGCTTGTGTCGGTGATGAGATATGGAAGTGATGGCATATCTGCTGGAGGGTGGCCTCGATTCTATTAAAACGTCGAGCGGTATCAGCGAAATACTGCTCGAACTGGGTGAGGCGTGCAGAGATATCCAACAATGAAGCTACTGTATGGGATGGCCGCTGGCTCGAGTTTGGTGCCTTTTGTGATGGTGGTGGGACATCATCAATAATGTCCTCGGGTTCCTCCTCGTTTGTGGGGATGGCTAATTGGTACTGAGAAGGGTCGGTTCCACGACAATATTTAATCATCCTCATGTGTAGCATCGTCTGGATGCCCTGAGGTACCATCTGGCGCATCAATGTGAGTGAAGAGGTTTGTGCGTCTGTGTTGAGAAGGCCAAAGTATCGAGCTAATCGTGTGATGTACGGCCCTATCGATAAAATCCCCTTCCGGTGTGGCTCTGTCTGGTGCTGAATTGCACCGGCTATGAAGTATGCGAGGTCAAAAACATGTCTGCTTGCCATGCACGATAAGTAGTAGACGTCATGCATATTTACCATACCAGTGCTCTCTCGTCGACCTGTAATAGTGTGAACGAGAATGGCATGAAAGTACCTCAGATATGGGGGAAGGGATGTCGCCTTGGAGCGACTGGGGTCGTAGATGCCTGTGGTGGGGTTTAAGTTGCGCCAACAACTGATAGGGGTGCAGTGGAGCTGACGGTTGAGCTCAGAGAGTGGATTTTCTGCTATAAACGCTTTGTATAGAGTCCGAGTGCCATCCCAAATTGCGGTACGCTCAGGCGACGTACGATGCCCCCTAAACGGAATTGTACTGTACCCGGGTCGTCATATTGCGCCATCACTGTCTGCAGGGTAAAATTGGTGCAAAACTCGAGGGTTAGTTCTAAATAGGTGGGCTCGATGATGGAGAAAAATTGTTCGCATGGGTCGGTCGAGAGGAGTGCTCGAATGTCGGTTGCTAGCCCGCCCTGCTCCACGGCATCCCAGTCAATGCACCTTCCGATGCCGAGAGGTCTTTCCCGGAATGCCTTGTATCATTTTTCCTGGGCTTCCTGAGAGAATTGGAGGAAGCGGTTTCGTATTTCAGAAGAGGCACTGGCTGAAGACGAGCCGGGTCCCTTTCTTTTCTTGGTGGGGGCGGCCGTGGTTCGTTTCCCTCGTGATGATGACATTGTACTTGAATGTTCACATAATGTTTGTATCCAATTAAATCAAGTACTTTCATTTATACCCGGGATATTAAAGGCTAAATACAATTATTCAAACTATGAGCAATCAATTCTATCTAATGACTATCCAAAACAAACTGTTCGATTTAACAATGGAATTGCAAAATAAAGTAAATAATACTTAAATTAAAAAAACTAACTAACATGCAAAAATTGAAATAATTAATGGATTATTCAAAAAGAACCTAACTAATACTTACTAAAAGAAATAAAATCAATAAAAGTCATTGTAAGCAAAACAAAACAAAATTTATCAAATAGTCAGTTAAGAGAATGAAGTAATGTAGGGAACCAGGGGTTGTGATGGTGTAAATTGGCTGGACATAGGCGAAGAATGGTGGTGCTATGAGGTTTTCTGCAGGTGCATGGCTATGGCGAGGGAGTGGCTTGCTGCAGCACGGCGGTGGCGTGGGCGTGGGGTGCGGTTTTGCAAGGTTTTTTGAGAGAAAGGAGGGTTGAGAGGTTTTTTTAGTGGGGTTGAGGATGTGGATGTGGCCGGAATTTGGAAAAAGGAGGCTGAGAAATTGTTTAGGGTTGATTTTGGGGAGGGTGAGCGGTTTAAGTTGCTTAAATATGGTTGAGAACACGGGCAGGGGCCACGCCCGTGCTAGATTTTTATGCGCCCATGTTTTTCGTGATTTTAGATTTTGGGCGCGATCAGGTTTTTGGCCACGGCCGTGGGTATTTATGGCACGCCCGTGTTCTTATTCACACGGTCATGTAGAACGAGCGTGTTTCACCCATTTTCGACAAGTCAATATGTTGGCACGGTTAGCAGGCACAAGCGTGTTCCGCCCGTGTTTGGTAAGTCAGTAACCTCGCATGGGTAGTCAGCACGGGCGTGGACTGTTATCGCAGCCCGTGTTGGGAGAAGAAATTCTTCTCTGTTTGTGCATGACTACTAGCACGCCCGTGGTTCTTCCCCTATTTTCCACACGGCCACGGCCACGACCGTGTGCAAGACCGTGTGGCCTGGAAATCTGCACTTTTGGTTAGTTTAAACTAGGTATTCAGAAAAGAAAATAAATTGAAAGAAAAATGTGAAAATAAATTGTGTTAGTGCTTAGGTTGTCTTGATAAACCGTAATTGTAACATATTTTAACCTACATTTAATATGCTTTTCGATGATTTATTCCTTGATTTTTATAAAAAGGTGCTTGTAATCCTTTCTTTTCATGTCTTATACCCAGGAAAGCACCCAAGGATGAAAAGAACTCAAAACGGGCCCAAAAACGGAGTAAATTGGCCTTAGTATGAAATTGTCATGGCCTGGCCCAAAGCTCACACGGCCGTGCCTCAAATTAGAAGTCCGAACACGATCTAAACTCGACCCGCACGGGCGTGTGCCATGGCCGTGCCTCTGTCGCTGGAAAGAGCAATTTCAGTCGAAAAAGGATACTTAGGGAGAAAGAATCACATTCCAAAAGCCTATATATATCCCCTAAGTACCACCTTTGAAAAGGCATCAAAGTTAGGCCTAGGAGCCAAGCCAAGAAGGTCAGAGTTAGGGAATAACGCGAGGATAGCCAATTGATCCATCCCAAGAAGCCGGAGTTATACTCAAGACGGTGGAATTCTTCTTCAATTCCTTCAAGGGGTTTTAGGGATTTCTTATGTTTTGTTTTATCTTTTCTCTTGTGATGTTTTCTTTATTCATTATGAACTAAACCCCTAGGATACCTGAAGGGGATGAAACCTAGACAAATCTTGTTATTTGGTTTTTAAGTTATATGATGAATTACTTAGTTTGTTCTTAATTATGTTGCTTAACCCAAATCTAATGTGCTTAGGTGGAGGAGGAATAGACCCTGCCTAAGAGTAGATCTAACATAATTAAGCGGAGTTGATCGAACGCCTAGAGATAAGGTTACGAGATTTTGCCGGATTAGGGTGAAACCTAATATGGGAGTCCATTGATCGATTTACTGCTATCCTAGGGGGTTATTATAAGCGAACGAGAGTTCCACTAATTAACCTAGGGTTAGACGTTATTCGCCTCGAGAGAGGGTTTAATATAGGTTAGGGAGTCCTACGGATCAAGCTAAGTAAAGAAATTATATAATAAAGGGTTAGATAACAAGTGAAGTCTAGGTGGATTCTTCCTGAGGGTATCGTCATGATCAATTGAGTTTTCTTCAAGTTATTTTCCAAATCGTCCTTTTTGTCTTTGTGCCCTTAGTTTAGTTCTTGTCAATTTAGTTTAAATCAATCCTCACTCTAATTTTAAGGCTAAATAATAAAAAGAAAGTTAGTATTAATACTTTTAGTTCCTTTGGGTTTGATAATTCTGTCTTGCCTAAGCTATACTACTGTTCGATAGGTACACTTGCCTTTAATCGTTGTCAGAGTTAGTCTCCAGGTTTGATCATTCTTTTATAAATTTTTAAAGCTTTGATTTCAGCGATCAGTTGCCTCCCGAGAAGCGCTCGTTTATAGTCTTAAGCTAGACTTACCCTATTTTCATTTCTAAAAGAAGGTTCACGGAGCTGAAGCTCCTCTCTCATATCCCTAAAATCTGCACCATTATAAATTTTGAGTCGGTGACCATTTACCTTGAATGTGCCTTTAGTGGGGTGAGTTACCTCGATTGTGCCATATTGAAAAATTGTTTTGATCATGAATGGGCCTGATCATCTTGATTTCAGCTTCCCAAGGAATAGTTTAAGCCTTGAGTTGTATAGCAGGACCAAGTCCCCTACTTCGAATTGTTTTGATTTCTTGAGACGAGCATCATGGCGTCGTTTTGTTGCCTCCTTGTATAGTTTCGAGTTCTCGTATGCCTCAGCTCTTCATTCGGCTAGCTCATTCATCTGCATCATTCGTTTCTTTCCTATAGTTTTAAGATCAAAATTTAAGAACTTTATGGCCCAAAAATCCTTGTGTTCTAACTCGAATGGTAGATGACAGCTTTTCCCGTATACAAGTTTGTATGGGGATGTTCCTAGAGGGGTTTTAAATGCTGTTCTATAGGCCCATAGGGTATCATCTACTTTTAATGCCCAATCTTTCCTGTTTGATTCAACTATTTTTTCTAGGATGCGTTTAAGTTCCCGGTTTGCTACTTCAACTTGCCTACTGGTTTGAGGGTGATATGGGGTAGCTACCCTGTGGTGTACTCCATATTTTTTTAGAACTTTTTCAAATTGAGTATTATAGAAATGGGTGCCCCTATCACTAATGATAGCTCTAGGTGTTCCAAATCGAGAGAACAGTTTTTTGAGAAACTTAACTACTACCCTAGCATCATTGGTAGGTAAAGCTTCGGCTTCCACCCATTTTGACATGTAATCAACTGCCACTAGGATGTGTTTATTTCCTAATGAACTATGAAATTGTCCCATAAAATCAATACCCCATACACCAAATATTTCACATGATAACATATATGTTTGAGGCATTTCATCAAGTTTAGAAATATTACCTGTTCTTTGGCATTTATCACACGAAACGACATACCTATTGGCATCTTTAAATAGAGTGGGCCAATAAAAACCTGATTCGAGTATTTTATGTGCTGTCTTAATGCCACTATAGTGTCCTCCTAAAGGTCATGAATGGCAATGTTCCAGGATTTTGCTTGCTTCTGCCTTTGTAACGCATCTTCGAATTACCTGATCTACACATATGCAGAAAAGAAAGGGATCTTCCCAAAAATAATTTTTCGCATCAGCAAAGAATCGTTTCTTTTGGTGATGTGTTAGTCTTTTTGGCAAGATGTTAACGGCTAAACAATTCGCGATATTTGCAAACCAAGGTACCTCAGAATGTGTTATAGAAAAGAATTGTTCTTCGGGAAACAAGTCATTTATCTCACTTTCATCGAGCTCTTTGATATGTGGATTCTCAAGTCTGGAGAGGTGACCTGCCGCAAGATTTTCAGCTCCCTTCTTATCTTGTATTTCCAAATCAAATTCCTGTAAAAGTAAAATCCATCGTATGAGTCCAAGTTTTGCATCAGATTTAGTTAAAAGATAACGAAGAGCTGAATGGTCAGTGTAGTTTTCTTTTGCGGGTGTTAATGTTCTGCTAGCATAGTAAATTGGCTGAAAATGCTTGTCTCTTCGTTGTCCCAAAACTGCACCTACTGCAAAATCACTTGCATCACACATTAGTTCAAAGGGTAAATTCCAATCAGGTGCAATTATAATTGGAGCATTTATTAATTTATCCTTAAGGACATTAAATGCGTTTAAACAGTCCTGATTGAAATTGAAAGGAACATCTTTTTCTAATAATTTTGTTAAAGGCTTAGCTATTTTAGAAAAATCTTTAATAAATTTCTATAGAACCTTTCATGTCCTAAAAAGCTTCTAATAACCTTAACTGAACTAGGGGGAGGTAATTTTTCTATGGTTTCAATCTTTGCCTTATCTACCTCAATCCCTTTACTAGAAATCTTATATCCTAATACAATCCCTTCTCTAACCATAAAGTGACATTTTTCCCAATTCAAAACAAGGTTTGTTTCCTCACATCTCATTAATACTCGTTTTAGATTTTTGAGGCAAAGATGGAAAGAATTACCGAATACCAAGAAATCATCCATAAATACCTCCATAATGTCCTTCACAAGTTCGTCAAAGATTGCCAACATGCAGCGCTAAAATGTAGCAGGAGCATTACATAATCCAAAAGGCATTCTACGATAAGCAAACGTACCATATGGGCATGTAAATGTTGTCTTCTCTTGATCTTCAGGAGCTATTGGGATTTGGAAGTAGCCGGAGAGTCCGTCCAAGAAACAGTAGTACATATGCCTGGATAGTCTTTCTAACATTTGATCTATGAAGGGTAGAAGGAAGTGATCTTTTCTGATAGCATCGTTCAACTTTCTATAGTCTATACAGACTCTCCAACCTGTAACTGTTCTTGTAGGGATTAACTCATTCCTTTCATTGGGCACTACAGTCATACCTCCTTTCTTTGGAACTACCTGTACAGGACTTACCCAAGTACTGTCAGAAATAGGATAAATTATTCCTGCATCTAGAAGTTTAATTACCTTAGCTTTGACCACTTCTTTCATGTTGGGGTTTAACCGTCTCTGAGGCTGCACATACGGCTTGTATTCCTCTTTCATTAAAGTTTTGTGGGTGCAGAATGATGGGCTTATACCCTTGATGTCAGAAATTTTCCAAGCTATGGACCTTTTATGTTCTCTTAGTACCTGTATCAACTCCTCTTTTTCCTTGGGTTTTAGTTCTGAAGAGATAATTACTAGTAGCATAGAATTGTCCCCAAGGAATGCGTATTCTAAGTGTTTTGGTAACTGTTTTAATTCCAGATTTGGCGGTTCATCAATGGAGGGTTGTTGTTTTAGTTCATCATTGACTTTAATGCTTTCTTCTTCCATTTGTTTAGATGAAGATATATTCAAATTCAACTCGTCATCTTCATCTACTTCCCCCTCTTCTTGAGTTAGAAACAGTTCCATCGTGTCATCATGTATGATTTCTTGTAATGAGTTTTGAATGATATGATCAGTAGTATCAACAAAATAACATGCATCTTGTTCTCTAGAATATCGCATGGCATCATAAATTTGAAAAATAATTTCCTCGTCGCCTATCCTTAATGTAAGTTTACCATTACCTACATCGATAACAGCCCTAGCAGTAGCTAAAAAGGACGCCCTAAAGTTAAGGGAACGTCAATGTCTTCATCCATATCTAACACGACAAAATCAATAGGGAAAATAAATTTATCAATTTTCACCAAGACATCTTCAATAACTCCTCTAGGATATTTAATAGATCTATTAGCTAACTGAATACTCATCCTAGTGGGTTTTGGTTCCCCAAGATCTAGTTGTTTAAACATTTTGTAAGGCATTAAATTAATACTGGCACCTAGATCTGCTAATGCCTTCTTAATATTTAGGCTACCAATTAAACAAGGAATAGTAAAACTTCCTAGGTCTTTTGATTTGGTTGGTAACTTGTTT
Source organism: Gossypium australe (assembly GCA_005393395.2). Classification (NCBI taxonomy): domain Eukaryota; kingdom Viridiplantae; phylum Streptophyta; class Magnoliopsida; order Malvales; family Malvaceae; genus Gossypium; species Gossypium australe. The sequence continues at coordinate 24,321,811 of CM016624.1, forward strand.
TGGAGGATGGCTGAGCATTCTTCATTAAGTTCCACCGTTGATAATTCTTCAAGCTTCCTTTTATTTGTCAGGAGTTCCTTTAAGAATTTTGCGTACGTCGGCATCTGTGAAATGGCTTCAACAAAAGGTAAGTTAATATGTATTTGTTTAAAAAGTTCAAGAACTTACCGTATTGGGCATCTAATCATTCTTTCTTCAGCTTTGCTGGATATGGGATTGGTGGTTTACTTTCTTTGTATGCTGGATTTACGTCCTCAACTCCCTCATCTTTTGTGTTGTTATCTTCGTGTGGTATTTTTTTTCTTTGGTTCGACTAACTCCTTTCCACTTCTTAGTGTAACTACTTTTACCTGTTCTGTTTCTTTAGAAAAAAATCTCTGCCCGTATTTCACAAATCATCTTAGTAAGTAGTCCAACTGACTTAGTGAGTTCCCCAACTGACTTAGTAAGTTTCCTGACTTGGTTCTTGGTCTCTTCAACCGATGTTTGTTGACTTTTAAGTGTTTTCTCAGTATTTTGGAGATGATTTTCTGTGGCTGTCATGAATTTTGTTAGCATCTCATTAAGGTTTGACTTCTTCTATTGCGGATATGGCTGATTTTGGAAATTTTGAGGAGGTTGTTGTCTTTGATTTCCTTGACCTCCCCAAGAAAAATTTGGGTGGTTTCTCCAACCTAGATTGTAAGTATTACTGTAAGGATTACTATTAGATCTGAAAGAATTACCTATATAGTTCATCTGTTCGCTCTCTGAGCCGAGTTGGTAGGGTGGGTACTCAGGATTTGCCACAGTTCGACTTACGTCGCACTGCATGACTGGGTGTGCCTGCGAAGAACACAAACTATCAAGCTTTTTATTCATCATCTCTATCTGTGTTGATAGTATGGTCACTACATCGAGGTTGTAAACTCCGGCTGATTTTGTCAGTTTAGTCCTTGTAACTTGCCACTGATAGTTATTTAGTTCTTCAGGGTTCCACCGGCGGCTGAATCAATTAATTGCCTCGTTGGGGGGTTTACACCGTTATAGAAGGTTTGGACTTGTAGCCATAAGGGTAAACCATGGTGCGGGCACCTTCTCAAGAGATCCTTGTATCTCTCCCATGCGTCGTATAATGTCTTTAAATCCATCTGCACAAAAGAAGAGATATCATTCCGTAATTTGGCCTTTTTGGCCGGTGGGAAATATTTTAATAGAAATTTTTCAGTCATTTGTTCCCATGTAGTGATTGACCCTCGTGGTAACGAGTTTACCCACTGTTTGGCTTTATTTCTTAATGAAAAGGGAAATAACCGAAGACGTATGGCATCATCAGAAACATCATTTATTTTGAAGGTATCACAGAACTCTAAAAAATTAGCTATATGAGAGTTTGGGTCTTCGTCCTGTAAACCATCAAATTGAACGAATTGTTGAATCATTTGTATTGTGTTAGGCTTTAATTCAAAATTATTAGCAGCTATAGTAGGCCTAACAATACTCGATTCTGCTCCTGTTAAATGCGGTTTAGCATAATTAAACATAGTACGTGGAGCATTGTTTTCTCCCACATCATGTGGTTGTGGATTATTCTCGTCCATCCCTTCAGTAGGATTGGATTTGCCTTCTTGATTTTCCTCTGTGTAATTCAGGGCTCGCCTGATTTCTCTGCGATTCCTTCGAGCGGTAGCTTCAATATCACTATCGTATACTAAAGGTCCTCTCGGGTTCCTTCTAGTCATAAACTAGAGGTACCTACTGGAAAAGAAAGAAAGAGAATTTAGCAAAATCAAATTTTAGCATAAAATTAAAAGTAAATTACGAAAAAAAATGGCTAAAGTAATAAAAATAGAGCTTTATTAATATTTTAGTTCCCCGGCAACGGCGCCAAAAACTTGATCGCTAGAACCAGAGTCTTAAAATTTATAAAGAGAATGATCAAACCTGCAAACTAACTCTGACAATGATTAAAGGCAAGTGTACGAACAGTAGTATAGCTTAGGTAAGACCGGATTGTCGAACTCAAAAGAACCAAAAGTACTAATACTAACCTTCTTTTTATTATCTAGCCTAAAATAAGTGAAGTTGTTTAAATCTAATCTAACTACTACTAAGCTAAAGATGCAAAGACAAAAAGAATGAATTGGGAAATAACTTGAAGGAAGACTCAGTTGATTTAAGATGATACCCTCAGGAAGAATCCACCTAGACTTTACTTGTTATTTAACCCTGAACCATACGATTTATTCACTTGACTTGATCCATAGGATTCCCTGATTTATATTAAACCCTCTTTCGAGACGAATAACGTCTAACCCTAGGTTAATTAATTGAAATCTCCTTCTCATTAATAACCCCCTAGAATAGCAGTAAATCGATCTATGAATTCCCATATTAGGTTTCACCCTAATCTGGCAAAATCTCGTCACCCTATCTCTAGGCGCGCGAACGACTCCGCTTTAATTATGCTAGATCTATTCATAAGCAGGGACTTTTGCTCCTCCACCTAAGAACATCTGACTTGAATCAATATCCCGGAAACATTAATACAAGAATTAAGCACATAAAATTAAGAACAAATCAAGTATTTATCTTATAGTTCAGAAAACAATAACAAGATTCATCTAGGTTTCATCTCCTTCAAGTATCTGAAGGGTTTAGTTCATATCAATTAAAGAAAACATCTCAGAAGAAAAGATAAAACAAAACATAAGAAATCCCTAAAACTCCCTGAAGGAATTGAAGGAGAAATCTGCCTTCTTGAGTAGAATTCGGGCTTCTTGAGATGGATCAACTGGCTATCTTCGAGTGATTCCCACAACTCTGACCTTTTCAGCTTGGCTCCATGGCCTAGCTAACCTCCCTCTTTCAGGTAACACTTAGGGGTTTATATAGGCTCTTAGAATGTGTTTCTTCGCCCCAAAGTATCCAAATCCGAATGAAATTGCTCTTTGCCACGACAGGGACACGGTCATGTCACACGCCCGTGTGAGTAGTTTTCAAGTTGTGTTCGGAGTTCTTTAATGAGGCACGGCCATGTGAATCAGGGGTAAGGCCGTTTTCTAGATGATCAATGCGGCACGGGCGTGTGGACTTAAGTCCAAGCCGTGTGGATTTCCTGATATGGCCCATTTACTCCGTTTTGGGCCCGTTTTATGTTCTTTTCATCCTCGGGTGCTTTCCTGAGTATAAGACATGAAAAGAAAGGATTAAGAGCACCTTTTTACATAAATCGAGGCTTAAATCATCCAAAAGCATACTAAATGTGGGATTAAAATATGTTACTTTTACGGTTTATCAAATACCCCCACACTTAAGCTTTTGCTTGTCCTCAAGCAAAATTCTCAACTTACAATTAAAACAGACTTTCCATGATTCATAATTCCTATCAACAATGTCTCATCATAATTCATAGATAATTTATACATGGATGATCTAACTCGAAGAGTCCTAAAGATTCAAACAATCAAAGTCATACATTTGTAGCATAAAAACGTAGGTGTCTCCCCTTATCTAAATAATCACCTTTGATTCAAAACCGACAAGGATTGATATCGTCACAAAAGATTCACTCAAATCACTCGAGGTGTTTAAGGTTCAAAATTAAGCTCTCAAAAGTCGAACCTGAAAGGTTAATCCCATAGGCTTGATGATACACAAATCAAAAGGTCTTTTTTAGGGTTGTAACGGGGCTAGGGTTAAAGGTGTGGATAAAGGCTAAATTAGAAGGTTAGAATCGAGATTGAATTGACAAGTACCTACCTAGAAAATACTGAGATAATATTTACATTAATTGAAAAGTAATAATCCTACTAACACGAGCTTTTCTTTTGAAAAATAGACTTTAACTGTATAAGCTCACCACTAATACTGAATATACTTCGATTTTTTTTAAGAACAAATCAAGTGATAAAAGATAAATTTAACTACCGAAATAATATAATTAAATAACTAATCAAATTATATCTTGATATAAGGGTAGTCAAAAGGAATGGTGATAACAAATACAAAAGGGTTTTGGGTTAATATTAGGTGAGTCAATAAAAAGGGTTGTTAGGATTAAACATGGTTCACTAAGGGTTAATTTATAGAGGTAAGCTTTTTAGTGGAGTCAGTGGGTTAAAACCTAGGTGCCTTTATCATCTCTGTATATCAAATCATATGTGTGGTCTCAACATGTATAATCGAGGCAAGTTCTAGAATAACAGTTCATAGTTGACACACTCATAATCAATAAAGTGAGCATGGACAAGAATATATGCTCTAATAGGCTCAAAATCTCACAAAAATTATGGGTGTTTTGACATCAACCTTGTAAATTTCAAATTTCCAGATAATATTCAGATTCAGCTCAACAACCTAGCAAAGATTTTAAATTTTGAAAAATAGACTTATCATGCTTGATTCTCTAATATTCTTCTAATTTAATCATCAATGCACAATTAACTCTTGATCTAAAACATATCAATAAAAATCATAAACCATGAGAAATTTCATCCTAATTAGTAATATGAGGAAATTACTTAAAAACAAGACTAAATTCAGGGATTTGAGAATAATGCAAAATGTTAGGCCGGATTTGAGAATAATGCAAAATGTTAGGCCCTTTCTTCAAATAAATATTCACCTCCACACTTAATATGTACATTGCCATCAATGTACAAAGATGTATATAAAATTTAAGAGAGAGGGAGAGGTGAAACTTCTTGAATTTGGATGGTTTCCCGGAGTTGGAAGTCGGTAGGGTAGTGGCTGCTGCCGAGCTCTGCGCTAGATGAAGAAATTGGGAAGCTCGTAGAGAATAAGCTAGAAGTTATTAAGATACATTTAAAATAAACTAAATATATATTTAAAGATAAGAAAACTAAAGAACATGAAATTTAATGTAAAATAAAGTTAAAAGAAAAGGTGGATGGACCGAAGAGTCCTTATTGATGGATGGTTCGCGAGGTGGGTGTGACCTCTAGGGCTGCTGAGGTGCTGGCGGTGGCAGAAGTGGTGTGATTCCCTAGCAGCCTGAAGAACCAAACACTAAGAAATTAAAATATATTAAACTAAATTAAGCATAAGATTGTCAAAGAGAAGGAAATTGAAGCAAATGAGAAAAGAAAAATAAAAACTAAATGGTCTTGGAGACCCTTGGCTTGTTGTTTGGATGAAGCGGCCGGCATGAGCTTATGTATAGGGGTCACCCTGGGTGAGATTATGCTTGGTTTCTTCCGCTTCTTCGGCATGGCTTTGGTGTGGCTCAAGAGTTATTGAGACTTGTTATGGAGAGGGAAATCTAAAAATAAGGGGGGAAAGAAAAGAAAAGAACAGTGGAAAGAATAGGGAAGGGAGGCTGGGTTTAAATAGAGGCTCAATTTTGGTACTTGCCTACGCCCGTGGGCCGAGGGCGTGTCAATGCACACGGCCACTTCGCACGGCCTTGTGTCTAGGCGTGTTGTTTCTCCATGCCTGTTTTTCAGCCAGCCACGCCCGTTGTGACAAGTCAGTATGTTATCACGGTTTGAAGGCACGGGAGTGTTCTGCCCATGGCTTGCAAGTTAGTAGCTTCACACAGCTGTAGGGCACGGCCGTGCCACTTTGTCGGTGCCCGTGGGGGAGTGGTTGAGTCTGTGGCTTCAAAAATTGGTTGGGACTAATTCGTACCCCCTCTGCTATGTTAGTACGGAGATTTCGGTGGTCCATACGGCCACGGCCACGGCCGTGTGGCTTGGAAAGATGCACTTTTGTGTTAGTTTAAAAACTAAATTTTCAGAACTAAGAAAAGAAAGGAAACTAAAAATAAATGCGACAGTAAATAGGGTTAGTGCTCTGGTTGCCTCCCGAGAAGCACTCGTTTATAGTCTTAATCTAGACTTCCCTTGTATTTGAGAAAAAAAAATCAGGGAGGTTTAAAGGTTTGAATATCTTCCCTCATGCTTACAGTTCTATTTTCTTGATAAAGTTTAAGTCGAGAAGCGTTTACCTTAAATGTGCCGAATATTGGATTACTTACCTCGACTGTTCCGTGTGGGAAGATATTGTGTACCTTTAGAGGAATTTCTTTGTTTGCTTTCAGGTCTGATGTGGTGATACGAGGATCTGCTTTGTCTAACAATACCTAGTCTCCTATTTTGAAGTGGTTTGATGTTCCTATGAGCTCTTCTGGGGGCTCCTTAGGTTTTACTTTGTGCGGTTCCTGTTCCTCTTTGATTTTTGTTTTCTGCTCTTTTAGTTTGTCGACCCTAAGGCTTTGTTCCTTATGTAGTTCTTCTTTGTTGGCTTGCGGTCTATGACTTGGCTCCGGTTTGTATCCTTGTGGTGTTTTTTTGCGATGAAGGTTGCACAAATTGATTATCAACTGTTTTGACTTTATTACCTTCATCGATTGTTGTCCTGGCTGAGTCAAGAGCTTGAAGACTGATTGATCCATCACCTACACAAAGTATGAGTTCTCCTGTGGCAACATCAATTTTAGTCTTGGCAGTTGCTAGAAAGGGTCTTCCTAAAATTAAGGGAATTGAATTATCCTTATCCATGTCTAAGACAACAAAATCTACTGGGAAAACAAATTTATCAATTTTTACAAAAACATCTTCGATAATACCCCAAGGAATTCTAACAGTTTTATCAACTAATTGAATGCTCAACCTAGTCTGCTTGGGTTTCCGTAGACCTAGTTGTTTAAACATTTTGTAAGGCATGACATTTATGCTTGCCCCTAAATCAGCTAACGCATTATCAACAGTTAAACTACCAATTATACGTGGAATTGTAAAACTCCCTGGATCTTTTTGCTTTCGTGGTAGTCTATTCTATAACATCACTGAGCATACTGCATTTAATTCCACATGTGGTTCCTCGTCTAATTTGCGCTTGTTCGTCAAGAGCTGCTTTAAAAATTTTCTCGAGTCTGGCATCTGAAAAAAAGCTTCAAGAAGAGGTAAGTTGATATGTAATTTCTTTAAAAGTTTAAGAAACTTACCGAACTATTCTTTTGTATCATCTCTTTTTATTGCTTCGGGATAAGGTATGCGAGGTTGGTACTCTTTGATTACCGGTTTTGCCTTTTCCCGTGTTACCTCTATTTTACCTTTTTCTACCTCGTTTTCTTGTATTGAGTTGGGTTCATCTAACCCTTTACTATCATGAGCTGTGATGGTTTGAATTTGCTCCTTTGGGTTAATCTCCGTGTTACTTGGTAGACATCCTTGTGGTCGTTCGGACATTAACTTTGCAAGCTGTCCGACTGCTTTATTGACTTCCCCTACTGACCTAGTAAGTTCCCCGACTCGATTCTTGGTCTCTTCAACCGATGCTTGTTGATCTTTAAGTGTTTTATCAGTATCTTGGAGACGATTTTCTGTGGCTGTCATGAATTTGCCAATTCTCTTCAAGGTTTGGCTTCTTATCTTGCAGATATGGCTGATTTTGGAAATTTTGAGGAGGTTGTTGTCTTTGATTTCCTTGATTTCCTTGACCTCCCCATGAAAAATTTGGGTGGTTCGTCCAACCTGGATTGTAAGTATTACTATAAGGATTATTATTGGATCTGAAATTATTACCTATATAGTTCATCTGTTCGCTCTTTGTGCCCTGTTGGTAGGGTGGGTACTCAGGATTCGCCACAGTTCCACTTGCGTTGCACTGAATGACTGGGTGTGCCTGCGAAGAACACAAACTATCAAGCTTTTTATTCATCATCTCTATCTGTGTTGATAGTATGGTCACTACATCGAGGTTGTAAACTCTGGCTGATTTTGTCGGTTTAGTCCTTGTAACTTGCTACTGATAGTTATTCAGTGACATCTCTTCAATGAACTCGTAGGCTGCTTCAGGAGTTCTATTGTTCAGGGTTCCACTGGCGGCTGAATCAATTAATTGTCTCGTTGAGGGGTTTACACCGTTATAGAAGGTTTGGACTTGTAGCCATAATGGTAAACCGTGGTGCGGACACCTTCTCAAGAGATCCTTGTATCTCTCTTATGCGTCGTATAATGTCTCTAAATCCATCTGCACAAAAGAAGAGATATCATTCCGTAATTTGGCCTTTTTGGCCGGTGGAAAATATTTTAATAGAAATTTTTCGGTCATTTGTTCCCATGTAGTGATTGTCCCTCGTGGTAATGAGTTTTACCACTGTTTGACTTTATTTCTTAATGAAAAGGGAAATAACCGAAGACATATGGCATCATCAGAAACGCCATTTATTTTGAAGGTATCAAAGAACTCTAAAAAATTAGCTATATGAGTGTTTGGGTCTTCATCCTGTAAACCATCAAATTGAACAAATTGTTGAATCATTTGTATTGTGTTAGGCTTTAATTCAAAGCTATTAGCAGCTATAGCAGGCCTAACAATACTCGATTCTGCTACTGTTAAATGCGGTTTAGCATAATCAAACATAGTACGTGGAGCATTGTTTTCTCCCACGTCATGTGGTTGTTGATTATTCTCGTCCATCCCTTCAGTAGGATTGGATCTGCCTTCTCGATTTTCCTCTGTGTAATTTAGGGCTCGCTTGATTTCTCTGCGATTTCTTCGAGCGGTAGCTTCAATATCACTGTCGTATACTAAAGGTCCTCTCAGGTTCCTTCTAGTCATAAACTAGAGGTACCTGCTAGAAAAGAAAGAAAGATAATTTAGAAAAATCAAATTTTAACCTAAAATTAAAAGTAAATTGCCAAAAATAAAAAAATAATGGCTAAAGCAATAAAAATAGAGCTTTCTTAATATTTTAGTTCCCCGGCAACGGCGCCAAAAACTTGATCGTTGGAATCAGAGTCTTAAAATTTATAAAGAGAATGATCAAACCTGCAAACTAACTCTGACAACGATTAAAGGCAAGTGTACCTATCGAAAAGTAGTATAGCTTAGGCAAGACAGGATTGTCGAACCCAAATGAACTAAAAGTACTAATACTAACCATCTTTTTATTATCTAGCCTAAAATAAGTGATGTTGTTTAAATCTATTCTAACTATTACTAAGCTAAAGATGCAAAGACAAAAAGAATGAATTGGGAAATAACTTGAAGGAAGACTCAGTTGATTTAAGACGATACCCTTAGGAAGAATCCACCTAGACTTCACTTGTTATTTTACCCTGAACCATATGATTTATTCACTTGACTTGATCTGTAGGATTCCCTGATTTATATTAAACCCTCTCTAGACGCGAATAATAACTAACCGTAGGTTAATTAATTGAAACCTCTTTCTAATTAATAACCCCCTAGAATAGCAGTAAATCGATTTATGGATTCCCATATTAGGTTTCACCCTAATCCGGCAAAATCTCGTCACCCTACCTCTAGGCGCGCGAACGACTCCGCTTTAATTATGCTAGATCTATTCTTAAGCAGGGACTTTTGCTCCTCCACCTAAGAACATCTGACTTGAATCAATATCCCAGAAATATTAACACAAGAATTAAGCGCACATAATTAAGAACAAATCAAGTATTTATCTTATAGTTCAGAAAACAATAACAAGATTCATCTAGGTTTCATCCCCTTCAGGTATCTGAAGGGTTTAGCTCATATCAAATAAATAAAACATCTCAGAAGAAAAGATAAAACAAAACATAAGAAATCCTTAAAACTCCCCGAAGGAATTGAAGGAGAGATCCGCCGTCTTAAGTAGAATTCCGGCTTCTAAAGATGGATCAACTGGCTATCTTCTAGTGATTCCCACAACTCTGACCTTTTCGGCTTGGCCCCTTGGCCTAGCTAACCGCCCTCTTTCAGGTAACACTTAGGGGGTTTATATAGGCTCTTGGAATGTGTTTCTTCGCCCCAAAGTATCTAAATCTGAATGAAATTGCTCTTTGCCATGGCAGGGGCACGGCCATGTCACACGCTCGTGTGACTAGTCTTCAAGTCGTGTTCGGACTTCTTTAATATGGCACTATAGTGTGAATCGGGGGTAAGGCCATGTTTCAGATGATAAATGCGGCACGGCCGTGTGGGCTTAAGTCTAGGCTTTGTGAATTTCGTGATATGGCCTATTTACTCTGTTTTGGGCCCGTTTTATGTTCTTTTCATCCTCGGGTGCTTTCATGGGTATAAGACATGAAAGAAAGGATTAAGAGCACATTTTTACATAAATCGAGGCTTAAATCATCTAAAAGCATACTAAATGTGGGATTAAAGTATGTTACTTTTACGGTTTATCACCAACTAGCAAGACGATTAGACCTGTTTTTCTTGTTATCTAAATTCTAGATTTTAAGTTATTTATTTTAAGTTATTTTATTCGGATTGTAATAAGGTTTTCCCTGTAGTTATTATTCCATTACTTCCACTATGCATTATAATTTTGAAACGAAACCTGGATTTATTTCTTTTAAGTGAATTTTTAAGTTTTTTTAAAATAATTGTGTTTAAGATCGAGCTTCCGCTGTCAACGAAAATTTTTACATAGTAACAAGGAAATGGTTTTTGGCTACACCTCGTTTTGAAAACAAATTGGATTTTACTTAACTTTTCTCTAGAAGGGTTTTCAATGAAAACAAGGTTTTCGCAAAAAAACTTCAATGTGACATGCCGAACTTGGGCCTAACCTCTAGGCCGGGTTTGGAGTGTTATCAGAGCCAGATTGTAAAGCTCGGGCTGTGAAATGGGCCTTACTACTTTGTTTTAAAAAAAACTATTTTTGGATTGTATCAAAATGTTTTGGAAATTCTTGTGATGTGGCACACCGAATCTCCGACGTCAAATCAAGTAAGTTCTCTTATTATTTAGCTTGTTTAACTTGATATACTGTAGATAGTTAGTAGGCTACTTTAAATGATTATACTAGAGCTTTTTAATTAGAGTGAAACTAAAGCCCATAGGAACTTGAAACTATAGAGGATTTACGAAAACAACCTCTATTACTTAAAACTTCATAAAACATCGGCTTAATTACTGAAATTGATTAAAACTTCATAAAATTTCTAATTCAGATAATACGCGCATCGATGATGAGCACTAGAAGAGGTGCAAGGGGCCGTGGCAGAAGCTATAGAAGTGTTAGGGCTTTTAAACATTTGAATCTGAATTTGGTACTTCTTCTGCATGTGTTTGAAAATGTTTGAAGTAGGTGGATGTTTTGGGTATATGTTAAAATTATTGGGATCAGAGTGCGCAGCGAAAGCATAGTGGTGTGACTTGAGCGGTGCGATTAATAGTTGGTTGGAAATTTCGAGGACAAAATTTCTTTAAGGGGGTAGAGTTGTAACGCCCCGAATTTTGGGCCTAGATGAATTGGGCTTTGGATCTCAGAAGATTTTTTTTAAGTGAGTAAGAAAATGACAAATGACATGTTGGCTTCAAGGGTTTAATAAACTTGGAGTGTCTAGGGGTGTTGGAGAAATGCTGGGTTCGAACTTTGAGGAGAAGGAATTTTTTTAATTAATTATTAAAGGAACCAGGGCGGTGAGTAGTTGGGCTTTTAAATAAAAATAGGGAAAAATGGCATCAAAGAGCCTTGTGGTGGAGTGGCTAAGTGACGCCGCTTAAGGTATAGGAAGGTAGCGTTATGGGCTAGCAAGGAGATCCTAGGTTCGTATCCTAGCTTAGTATTTTTTTAGGAGTTTAATTTTGGCCTTCTAGAAGGTTGGAAGTGGTGTGATGATGGAATCTAAGGAAAGTAATTAGAAGAGAAAATTTAGGAAAAGGATTGGGGAGTTATCGTGGAGAAAAATTAGGAGATGTGATATGTGGAAGAGGTTCAGTCGAATTGGGAATTTGGGGATAGGAAATTCAGCTATAGGCTATATATAGGTGCCAATTTGGGAATTCTAGGGTAATGCCAAAATTTTTTCTTTCCCTTTAGTCGAATTCCTCATTTTTGAGTTGCCGAAACACTTTTTTCTCTCTAAGTACTCAAAAGTCGAATTCCTTCCTTGCTTGCCGACCTTCCATATTTTTTTTCTCAAGTTCTCTCCTGATTCACCTTTGGTTTTAGCCGATTCATTCTTCTCTTCTCTTCTTCTTCTTATTTGTGCCGAATAACGCCTTTCACTGTACTAATCTCAAAAGCCGAATACCTCTTGGGCCAATTGCTTCTTGGGTAAGTATTCTTCATTTTGGTTTAGGTGTTGGCTGGATGGTCATAGATAGGGAAAGGGGGACTTGTGTTGGATACAGGTCACCTATTATTCTGTTTTTAATGATTAAGAATGATGTAAATTTAGGAGATACGCGTGATTAGTGATCAAAGAAGAGCTATTAAGGCTTGGTGTTTCAGGTAAGGTTAAGGTGAGACTTCGGCTTTTTGGTAAAGTATTCAATAAGTACATGTGATTAATTTGAGTGACATTGTTTGTAGGATCGTGGCTAAGGAGATCGCAGCGCGTTTTGTTATCAGGTGTGTACATACACTATACACACACAATGTATTGGGAAATCCGAAAATCCTAAAAGTTTGGCTTCGGTAGTCTTGCGAGTGTGTATGAGGGAAACGGAATCGATAACAGAGACCCCATGAGCGACCTCATGGACTTGGGTCCTTTTTGGCCAATCGGGCCAGAATGGGCAAAATGGGCCCGATGGGCCGTGGCTCAAAATAGGCGAATTTGATGATTTGGTAATAAGTGATGAACTAGTCATGCTGGGTACATGGCTTGGTGTAACACCCCTTACCCGAGACCGTTGCCAGAGTCGAGCACGAGGCATTACTAGACTTTACTACTAATTCAGCATAAAATTTAAAACTGTCTATCTGCGTCATAGTCACTAAATTATTTATATCTGGAGCTACGAAACTCCAAATTAAGATCCGTTAATTTTTCCTGAAACTAGACTCATATATCTTTTTACTATAGTTTTTCCAGAATTTTTCATTGTAACACCTCAAACCCGGCCCATTCACTACGACCGAATTTGAAATGCCACAGCGGAAAACATTTGAAACAAATTTGAACTTAAGGATAAAACATGAAAATTTTGTTAAGTTTAGAAAACAGTGTTCATTAAAATTCTTAAGTAAGGTGTGGTGTTTATAAAAATATCCGGATTAAAACTTTAGTATATATAGATTTAAATAAAAATCGTTTGCAAATAATTCCTCAATTGTCAATCCATAATAAAACATAATAATAAACTTAATGAAAAACACTTAAACAAACTTTAAATACTTTTAGGGGCCTTATTACAATAATTGAATAATCAAAGTACTGAAAATATAAATGCTTAATTAATTAAAAATATCTTTCTGCATGAAAATCTGCTTCTGCATGGCCACCTTTGTATCCACTCCAACCCGGTCCAACCTTTACGCATCACCTGAAAGGTTTAATAAAATATTGGGTGAGTCAAACCGACTCAGTGCATAGTCATTTCACATATCTCCACATATGGGCTTGGCCCATATCCACACAGTCCATACACATAAATATGCAATTATGAAGCCCATCCCAACCTAGGGTCCATCCATTACACCTACCTTGGCAGACCCCCTGCTCAAGGCCGTGGCTAATCCACCACCGATCACATAATGATCCACATATCTTACCTTGGCAGACTTGCTGCTCAAGGCCGTGGCTGAGCCACCGATCCCATAGGGATCCCACATATCAATCAGTCCACGGTGATGCACACAGCTATCAACCGCCTAGATGGGCACTTAGCCAACACCTCCCTTGATGAAGCACATAGCTAACATCAAGCGCTAATGTAGCACGAGGCTAGCATTAGACCACGTACATAGTGTACACCCTTTCCTCCAATAGTCACATCCCAAGTCCCATGCATATATATATGTACCATGGCAACATATTACTTGAAACAAATATACATCACATGCCATCACATTTTTATACATTCATCAATAATCATTTATTATCGTAAATCACTGACCTGATTATTCAATCACCCACCACGGGTATTCATAATCTTAGCCCTTATTTCGGCTATCATTCACTTTATACACATACATGAAATAACACATATAACACATATAAACATTCAAGAGACAGTGCGATAACTACGCACCTGATTAGCACAATTGACTAAATCCCGAAACCCACGTCTAACGATTTGCACCTTTGCGATTGTAGAACTCCTTCCTACACCACCTAAGTCAGAATCGGCTAACATAATATACCAAAATGGCCTATGGCCAAAAATCACTACTGCCTTACCTTACGGATCTAAATCCCGAAACCGCTCCTTGTCTTAGAAGTTGTCGAACTCCCTGCTTAACCTCTGTTAGATTCGGCTTAACAATAAATCTAGGGAAAATGGCCCTTGGTCGAATAACACATACCACTTACCTTGATGCTTTCGAATCCCGAAGAACTCCTTACTGCTCCTTAATATCGGCTACACAAAAGACACATAAAATAGCTTAATGGACATTCGGCCATCCTTAGATCAAGGCCTGCACACTTGATTTCAGCAAACTAAAAGAATAGGAACCCAAATCGATTGCTAGAATAGAGAATACTTACCCTTACAAGCTTACCACGAAACCAAAAGCAAGAGATCGATGGTACTACCCTTGTAGATTCGGCCTCAAAGATTGTGAAATAGAAAAGAGAATAAGAGGTTGAAAGATTCGGCAATAGTGACTAATATTAGAGAGGTTTCGGCTTCAAAGACTCGCAACAACGAAGAGAAAATAAAGTACCTTGAGATTCGGCTACAAGAGAATAAGTAAGGAATTTGGGTTGGAAGAAAAATAAAGAAGAGGAGGAGAGGGTAGAACAATTTCGGCAAGAAGAATTTAGAATGGAAAAAAAATATCAAAAGGTGAGCACCCCTATTTATACTACACACTTTCTCCTATTTTATCTCTTTAACACATATTCAAAGTGAATAAAAATAAATCCATACTTAATCTCTTCTTTATCACCTTAATAAAATAAAATAAAATCCATCTCATTATCTCCTAATCACCTATTCAAAATTCTAAAATAAATCAATTATCCTCCACTTAATCTCCTATTCTATCTACTAATCTACCTATTTGAATAAAAAAAACAACAATTATCCTACCTTACTGCAGCCGGATTTTAAAAGGATTAAACAAGCATTATCCTTATCAAATTGAAGATCCCAAGTGCCGTCCACTGCTCCTTCTCCCTAACGCCAGAATGCAAAATAAAACCTCAAAATTTTGCTTCCCTTGCGTCTTGAACCCATGACCTGCACCAAGCCCCTTTGAGCTTTAACGCCCCAAGCCACTCTGCCAAAGCGTTTTTTTGTGATATAAACTCGCCCCAATTTCTTTTAAAGCCTCCTTCCCTAGTTCCCCCTTGTCTTAACGCCAAAAGCTAAAAATAAAAACACCACCTACTGCCGCCGTGTTTCGAACCAAGGCCCTTGTTGGCGTTATATCCAGGCCCTTAAGTGGCGCATGGAAGCCACTTTACCAAGGCATTTCTTATGCCATAAATCCCCAACAACTTCTCTTAAACCCTTTGTAGCCTTGTCCCCTTTTTGATGCAAAAATAAAAGCCTCTGATGCGCCCCGCGTTACTCGAACCTCTTCCCTCCTGCGCAAGCCTCCAAGGCCCCTAAAGTAGCGTCCCAAGCCACTTTACTAGGCCCAAGTTCATGTCCCTAAACTCCTAAAATTTTCTTTAAGGCCTCCTTAGCCCAATTTCCCCTTTTAACTTAAAATTTCAAAAATTTCCAATGCATCCCCTTTTAATCCTAGAGTTTTAAAAACCCTTAAAACATTACCAACCACACTTAAAGCCTATTAACACTTGAGTTATGCTCCAAACGCACAACCCCTAATCTAGGATGTTACATTCATGTGGCCAATTAGTACAGTTTATTCATTAAAGTTTCCCCTGTTTTACTGTTCGACTGTTCTGATCTCTCTTCACTACGAATCAAATTACTTTTCGTACAGAATTCATATGACCTTCTTATTTAGTTCCTTTGAAAATAGACTCATTTAGGATTCCATACATATAAACTATATCCCACAATTATATTTGTACAATTTCTAATGATTTTTCAAAGACAGAACAGGGGATCACGTAATCATTCTGAACTAGTCTCACAAAAATTCAAATATCTGAAAACATAAGAATAATTTGTTTGTTATGTTTCTTTTATGCGAAAATAGACTCAATAAGCTTCAATTATATATCTTATTCACTTTCTAATTCCATTTCTTCTATTTTTGGTGATTTTTCAAAATCACGTCACTGCTGTAATTCAAAAACTGTTTCATTGCAAAATATTGTTAACTAGTTTATAACATCTTTACTCCATCTCATTTAAACTCTATACATGCCATATAAATCTTTAAACATAAAACAAAAGCTACCGGAATTGATCTGGATAGTGAGCTTTGCTGTGATGATCCGATCTACCAACTTCTCTTTAAATCAATCTACATAAAAATATCAAACACACACAAGTAAGCTTAATGAAGCTTAGTAAGTTCATAGGTTTAAAAGTAATGCTTACCACACATAATATTTCCAAACAATAACAAAACATTTACTAAAGTTCCCTGCCATTCACAACCATTGTTAAAATACTTCACATAGTTGAGGTCAACATTAACAACTACTCAATCTCTTCCATTTGATTCACTTCTTTAATATTACTTATTATCAAATTAGGAAACGTCTTACGAATTTGAGTACGTCGTTGCTCAGTGCCACGTTTCACAACTCAGTATGGATGATACCATACCTACATTTCTTAACTCAGTATGGTTAATACCATACCTACATTTCACAACTCAGTATGGATAATACCATACCTACATTTCTTAACTCAGTATGGTTAATACCATACCTACATTTCTTAACTCAGTATGGTTAATACCATACCTACATTTCACAACTCAGTATGGATAATACCATACCTACATTTCTTAACTCAGTATGGTTAATACCATACCTACATTTCACACTTTTCCATGGATTAACCATGGTCTTACCCGTCAATTCATCACATGTGACGGTACGAACGTACTCAATTCTGCGTTTTTCCTAATTTGAATTACCGCCTTTATTCTTCATTTTATCATAATTTTCATAATTCCGTAGCAAATTCATATTTAAAAACACACTATACCATTCAATCATTCACAAATAAACATATAAATTCAACCATATGAACTTACTCGGCTGATTTGTAGTACATATTGAAATTTAGGGACTATTCTACAACTTTTTCTTTTCCTCGTTCTTCTTTGGATTCTTGATCTATAATGTAAAATATTTTCACTCATTAGCATTTATTTCATTTCTATTTCACTTCATAATTTATGCTCTTTCATTTTCGAAATTGCACTTTTACCCTAAAATTTACAGTTTTTACAATTTAGTCCCTGTTCAATTCAGCCATCAATTGAACTAATTTTTCTCAATCAACACTTTATTCTATCATTACAAACTATTTCACAACCTTTGATATTCTAAATTTCAACACCAACCTCTAATTCACAACTTTTTCACAATTAGGTCCTAAATACCATTTCCTATCAAAATCACTTAATAAAACCACCTTAATATGAAATTAGAATTTAAATTTCATAATAATTCATCATAAACTTCCATTTCTCAGCAAGGGTAACTTTTAATTTTACCCACCAAATCAAAAACTAATGAATTCCATAAGTGGATCTAGTTGTAAAAGTCATAAAAACATACAAATTATCAAGAAAAAGCAAGAATCAAACTCACATGATGTAAAAATATGAATAACCAGCTTTCTTCAGAACTCCTATGGCGTTTTGGCTGTGATAATGTGAAGATATCTCTAGGTTTTTCAATTTTGTCTTTATTATACATGTTAAAATTATTAAATTTCCAATTTTGCCCTTATTTCCCTTATCTTTTTGATGATTTTCTTCCCCTTGCCGTCCAACCTTTTCACCTTTAGGTTTAATTGCCCTATAAATCCTCTTTCTTTTAACACTTGAGCTATTTAATTCTTCTAGAAATTTTGCATTTGTTACAATTTAGTCCTTTTTATTTAATTGACTACCCAAACATTTAAATTTCTCAACCAAACTTTAATACTAACTTAATAACACTCCATAAATATTTCTAAAACTATTTTTATGGCTCGGTTTTCAAATTCGAGGTCTCGATACCTCGTTTTTGACCCATTTGACCTAATAAATTCTTTTAATTCACCAAATTCATCAATCCACAAATTATTCTAAATTCTCACTTGGCTCATAAATATTAAATTACTATTTTATTTAATCTTACCTGTCGGATGTAGTGATCTCATATCACCATTTCCGACACCACTAAAAATTAGGCCGTTACAACTTTCCCCCTTTTAAAATTTTGTCCTCGAAATTTGTTACCTGAAAATAGATTTGGATACTGTGATCTCATTGACTCCTCTGTTTCCCAGGTTGCCTCCTCCATACCATGTCGGTGCCATAATACTTTAACCAATGGTATTTTTTTATTCCGCAATTCTTTAACTTCACGAGCCAAAATCTTCATTGGTTCTTCTGAATAAGTCATATCTGGTTGAAGCTCAATTTCAGTATGAGGAATTACGTGTGAAGGATCTGACCTATACCGTCTTAACATAGAAACATGAAACACATTGTGGATCTTCTCAAGTTCCGGAGGTAAAGCCAACTGATAAGCTACAGGACCAACCATTTCCACAATTTCATACGGCCCTATAAATCTCAGACTCAATTTTCCTTTTCTGCCAAACCGTAACACCTTCTTCCATGGTGAAACTTTTAAAAATACTCGATCACCCACTGCATATTCTATGTCTCTTCGTTCCAAATCCGCATATGACTTCTGACGGTCTGAAGCAGCTTTTAGACTATCTCGAATAACCCGAACTTTCTCTTCAGTTTTCTGAATCAAATCAACCCCAACTATTTTTGATTCACTCAATTCAGACCAACACAATGGAGTCTTGCATTTCCTACCATAAAGAGCCTCAAACAGTGCCATTTTTATACTAGACTGATAACTATTATTGTAAGCAAACTCAGCCAAAGGTAAATACCTTTCCCAACTGCCACCAAACTCAAGTATACAACATCTTAACATATCTTCTAGAATTTGAATCACTCGCTCTGACTGTCCATCTGTTTGAGGATGAAATGCTGTACTAAAATTTAATCTGGTACCTAATGTAACATCCCCAAACCCGGCCCATTCACTACGACCGAATCTGGTTATGTCACTGCGGAAAGACAGTTGAAAATCTTTTTGACTTAAAATAAAACAGTAAATTTATTACCCTTTGAAAATCCATGTTTATTTGATATTGTATGAAAAACTTTGATATTATTATATTGTCCAAAATTAAACTTTATTAAATATATAAAACCAATTTGAATAATCAAGTTGTTAGAATAAATTCGTCTTCACTTAGTAATTTAATATAATCCAACCATAGCTTAAAATAATAATAAAATAGTTCCCAAAATAAATAAAGATCAAAAGGCCCTTATTACAACAATATTTAAACCCAAATAACTAATATGAATAAGTTTAAAAAATATTTAAACTCTTCTTCCTACATGGGCCACCATGTGTCCTCTCCGATCCCGGTCCAATTTTACGCATCACCTGAAATGGTTAGGAAAAATAGAGTGAGTCCACTGACTCAGTGCATAATCACAACACTTATTTCCACACGTATGGGCTTGACCCATACCCACACAGTCCTCGAAACAAATCATGCAAGAATGCATTTCAGCCCAACCTACTATCCAACCGTAACACCTACCTTAGCAGACTCCCTGCCTAAGGCCGTGGATAATCCACCACTGATCACATCGTGATCTATAAACCTTACCTTGGCAACTCGCTGCTCAAGGCCGTGGCTGAGCCACCGATCAACCAAAGTGATCCCAACAACATGCTCCGTCTACGGTGACGCACATAGCCATCAACCGCCGAGATGGGCACCGAGCCACACCTCCCTTGAGGTAGCACACAGCTAACCGTCAAGCGCTAATGTAGCCTGAGCTAACATTAGACCACGTACATCATGTGTACACCCTTCCTTCCTCCATCCAATCCAAATCCCATGCAAGTATGTAAATGCCACATGTTAAGTCATCATATAAATAAGCATACAGCTCATAACATTACCACACCAAATATATATATATAACACAATAACATAATATCACCAACTTACTCACCCAATATCCGATTATCCAACATAAGCATTAGCAAGCAATTAACTGAAGGAAAATGGTGCGATGATTACGCACCTGTTGGATACAAACAATCAAATCCCGAAACGTCACTTGACTAAAACTCTGCAAATGTTGACTATACGAATCCCGAAAAGGTCTCCTGTGTTAGGCTTTTCTCCCCTACAATCGGCCTTAGCACATAACAAAGAACACTTAGGGCCATTCGGCCAAAACAAGAATCCATAACACAGGGAAAAACTATCGCACTCTTACCTTGCTAACCCCTCCCTTTTGCTCTAACCAAGAATCGGCCACCACAGAAAGTAAGGTTCGGTTTCAGGGACTTGTAACCAAGGTGAAGAATAAGAGAATGGATGATTCGGCAAGACTCCTAGATGGAGTTTGGGATATTCAGCAAGGCAAGCTTTAGAGGTGATTTCGGTCTAAGGATCCAAAAGAAGAAGAGTGAGATGCAATGGAAGTTTCGGCTCAGGTGAAATGGGAAGAATAAATGGAGAATTTGGCTAAGTCTTGAAATTTCGGCCAAAAGAAATGGTGAGGCAAATTCGGCAAGAGCTAATGGAACAAAAAGGGTGGCCAAAGGTGAGCTCTCCCCTATTTATACTACTAAATTCGGCCAACAACTCAACCCCCACCAAATCCCAAAAATCCTCCTACTTTTCCTCCCTAACACCCATTCAAAAAGGTTTGAATGAGTCCACCCAACAACCCACCTTCCTAGCCGAATTCAAAATGGAAGACCAAGTCTTCCTCCATCATTATAGCATTCAAAAAAAACGTCCAACACCTTACCATAATGACGCAAAAACAAAGCCCCATCTGCTGCCCTCGCGAATCGAACATGAGACCCCTTCCAGCTCCTTGAGGCGTCACTTCTCCATGCCTTATGTGGCGCCTCCTTGCCACTCTGCCAAGCCATTCTTTGTGCCTTATTTCCACCAAAATTTCTCTTAAGACCCAACTTTGCCAAGCTCCCCTTTTAACCACTAAAACTAAAAATTTCCTAAGGCACTCCTCCACCACCTAGGGTTCTCAGGACCCCTAAAACTCACCCAACCACACACTAAAGTGTGCCAACACCTGAGCTAAGCACCAAAAGCCTAACCCCTAAAACCAGGGCGTTACAATTCTACCCTCCTTAAAATAATTTCGTCCTCGAAATTACTTGTCTAAACTAACAGCCCAATTCCTCCCACTACGCTATGGCTACGCACTCTGATCTTAAAAAGCTAACATACTATCTAGGCACAGTTTCTAAGTCCAAACTTAAAGTTCTAGATACTTTACGAGCAACAAAACAAACAGTCACCCAAACGAACAAAACAACAAAGAATATTCCAAACATGAGAAACTTACCCGCCGACACATCCGGTACATCACTATCCTCCCTCCGACGAACTGCATAAACCAGACTTGGCTGTCTTGCCTCAGTGCCACCATTACCACGGCCTACTGCTCCTCGACCTCGGTCGGAACCATTTCCTCCATGGTTCAGACCACGACCTCTCGTTGCCTGCTGACCACCTCTGCCTGGCTGCACATAACCTTGGCCCTCCGCTCGAGTCCCATTCGGATTCTGGGGACAATCCTTAACCAGATGAGACTTGGACTTGCTTCTAAAGCATTCCCGAACCCGATTCCAGCACTCGCCGACATGATACCTCCCGTACTGCGCACACGGACGATCTGGATTTCTGGCGGCTGGCTTAGCAATACGGACAGGAGTCTCGACTCTCGGTCTTTTCTGAAACCTCTCAAACGATTCTGACGATCCCACGCTCCTCTTATCACGGTTTCTTTCTCTGTTCTGCCTCTCAGCCTTCTTGACCTCCTCAGCTATCCGAGCTTTCTCCACTAAAACGACGAAGTCTCTTTCTCGATGCGGCGCAATCAAAACCCGCAGCTCATCCCGTAGCCCATCTTCAAATCTAACGCATCTCTCATAATCAGTTGCCACGATGCCTTGAGCATACCGGCTCAACCGTAGAAACTCAGCCTCGTACTCCGCTATTGACTTGCTTCCTTGCACCAAATTGAGGAACGCCTTCCTCTGAGCGTCCACATAGCTCGCTCCGACATACTTCCCCTCGAACTTGAGCTTAAAGTAGCCCCAGTCCACTCGATCAGCAGGGGTACTTTCCTTAATGGTGAGCCACCACTGGTAGGCCTCATCTCGCAGCAACGAAACAACACCCTTAAGCTTCTCCTCAGCAGTTAAGTCTAAGTCATCCATAATCCTTTCCACTGCCTCAAGCCAGTACTCTGCCACGTTCGGAGCTACCCCAGACACTCCTCTGAAAACCTCAGCTCCATTCGCCCTAAGCCTTTCGGGTACTGACTTCCGAGTCCCACTGCCCCCATTGGCTCCTGCCACTCGCTCAAGCACCCGCAGCATAGCCTGCGATACTGCGTCATCTCCTCCAGTCTGATCCTACTGTTCAACCTCAACAGGTGGTGGCGGTACATCGCTTTCTGACCCATGGCGAGACCCAACCGGTTCCGATACTGACATCCTGCCTCTACCACGTCCACGAGTATTGCGACCACGCCCCCTAGAACTCATATCTAGCGCCTCGATTTAATCTGATTAAAAATTTTATGCATTAGAAATTTGGTTCCACTATTCATCCACGAGCAAATTTTATGAAAAGAAGTTTTCGAGAGTAGTTCTTTCGAGCAACCAAAGTTTCATTCTCAACCCAAGGGTAATTTCGTCATTTTCCTATAGGGGTATATAGGTAATAACTCAAGGTCAATTTTGAAAATAGTTTTCCAACTTAAAGATACTTCAAAATTTACAAAATCTCAGGGGTTATCTTGAAAATTTTGTTTTTCAAACAAAGTGCGTTGCAAAAATTTCAGAAAGCAGGGTATTTTTGTAATTTTGGAAATCATGGGTATTTTCGTAAATTCTCCAAATCGGAATATCACAACATTTCACAAAATAAGATTTTTTTGATATTTGCTATAATAGGAATATTTCAGTAAAAGTCGAGAGAAATCTGAGAATTTAGAAACCAAGGGCATTTTGGTAATTTTATCAACCAGGGTATTTTTGTAAATTTTCACAAACCAAGGTATCTTAATATTTCGAAACCTCAAGATTTTGATATTTTACAAAGTAAAGATCATTTTATCAAAAGTCGAGGGTAGTACGATAATTTTACAATACAAGGGCATTTTTGTAATTTTGCCACTAGGGGCATTTTGGGAAATTTTGTAAATCGACAAACGTCTTTCAAAATCAGATTTAGGGTTTCACAAATCAAAGGGGTAAGTTTGAAAAATTTTAAAACAGAAGGTTTTAAAAATAGCAAGGCTAATTCCCTTTCGGGTTTTAATAATTGGTTTAGCCTATGAACAAGTCCTCTTGGTTAAGGCGAACCGTAGCTACGCACCAGGTAAGATTCAAGTAAAGAGGAGGTGAGTCGCTAGGACTGCTTAAATACCAAGCTCTTACTGAATGCCACTCCTAGACATGCGTACAGTGGTTACCACACCTTAACTCGGCGACTTACTTCACAGGTTTGTTAATAGTCTTTAAGTTTTATGCATATGTTTGAGTAGACTAATCCTAGGGTCCAATAGTCTTAATTTCTAATCTACGAGCCCAAACTAAGCCCATAATAAATCACACAAACAAAACACTTCAAAAACTAGAAGTACTTACCTGGTGGACTTCGGGTCGGAGGTACAGGTGCCATGCCAGAATAACCTGAAAAACTTTTTATAAAAGCCCACATTTCGAAAAGCCCATTTTGAAAACGTTTTTGGGCCCAAAACCCTCAAAGCCGAGTTTTGAACCTGGCTCTGATACCAATCTGTAACATCCCCAAACCCGGCCCATTCACTACGACCGAATCTGGTTATGTCACTGTGGAAAGACGGTTGAAAATCTTTTTGACTTAAAATAAAACAGTAAATTTATTACCCTTTGAAAATCCATGTTTATTTGATATTGTATGAAAAACTTTGATATTATTATATTGTCCAAAATTAAACTTTAGTAAATATATAAAACCAATTTGAATAATCAAGTTGTTAGAATAAATTCGTCTTCACTTAGTAATTTAATATAATCCAACCATAGCTTAAAATAATAATAAAATAGTTCCCAAAATAAATAAAGATCAAAAGGCCCTTATTACAACAATATTTAAACCCAAATAACTACTATGAATAAGTTTAAAAAATATTTAAACTCTTCTTCCTGCATGGGCCACCATGTGTCCTCTCCGATCCCGGTCCAATTCTACGCATCACCTGAAATTGTTAGGAAAAATAGAGTGAGTCCACTGACTCAGTGCATAATCACAACACTTATTTCCACACGTATGGGCTTGACCCATACCCACACAGTCCTCGAAACAAATCATGCAAGAATGCATTTCAGCCCAACCTACTATCCAACCGTAACACCTACCTTAGCAGACTCCCTGCCTAAGGCCGTGGATAATCCACCACTGATCACATCGTGATCTATAAACCTTACCTTGGCAACTCGCTGCTCAAGGCCGTGGCTGAGCCACCGATCAACCAAAGTGATCCTAACAACATGCTCCATCTACGGTGACGCACATAGCCATCAACCGCCGAGATGGGCACCGAGCCACACCTCCCTTGAGGTAGCACACAGCTAACCGTCAAGCGCTAATGTAGCCTGAGCTAACATTAGACCACGTACATCATGTGTACACCCTTCCTTCCTCCATCCAATCCAAATCCCATGCAAGTATGTAAATGCCACATGTTAAGTCATCATATAAATAAGCATACAGCTCATAACATTACCACACCAAATATATATATAACACAATAACATAATATCACCAACTTACTCACCCAATATCCGATTATCCAACATAAGCATTAGCAAGCAATTAACTGAAGGAAAATGGTGCGATGATTACGCACCTGTTGGATACAAACAATCAAATCCCGAAACATCACTTGACTAAAACTCTGCAAATGTTGGCTATACGAATCCCGAAAAGGTCTCCTGTGTTAGGCTCTTCTCCCCTACAATCGGCCTTAGCACATAACAAAGAACACTTAGGGCCATTCGGCCAAAACAAGAATCCATAACACAGGGAAAAACTATCGCACTCTTACCTTGCTAACCCCTCCCTTTTGCTCTAACCAAGAATCGGCCACCACAGAAAGTAAGGTTCGGTTTCAGGGACTTGTAACCAAGGTGAAGAATAAGAGAATGGATGATTCGGCAAGACTCCTAGATGGAGTTTGGGATATTCGGCAAGGCAAGCTTTAGAGGTGATTTCGGTCTAAGGATCCAAAAGAAGAAGAGTGAGATGCAATGGAAGTTTCGGCTCAGGTGAAATGGGAAGAATAAATGGAGAATTTGGCTAAGTCTTGAAATTTCGGCCAAAAGAAATGGTGAGGCAAATTCGGCAAGAGCTAATGGAACAAAAAGGGTGGCCAAAGGTGAGCTCTCCCCTATTTATACTACTAAATTCGGCCAACAACTCAACCCCCACCAAATCCCAAAAATCCTCCTACTTTTCCTCCCTAACACCCATTCAAAAAGGTTTGAATGAGTCCACCCAACAACCCACCTTCCTAGCCGAATTCAAAATGGAAGACCAAGTCTTCCTCCATCATTATAGCATTCAAAAAAAACGTCCAACACCTTACCATAATGACGCAAAAACAAAGCCCCATCTGCTGCCCTCGCGAATCGAACATGAGACCCCTTCCAGCTCCTTGAGGCGTCACTTCTCCATGCCTTATGTGGCGCCTCCTTGCCACTCTGCCAAGCCATTCTTTGTGCCTTATTTCCACCAAAATTTCTCTTAAGACCCAACTTTGCCAAGCTCCCCTTTTAACCACTAAAACTAAAAATTTCCTAAGGCACTCCTCCACCACCTAGGGTTCTCAGGACCCCTAAAACTCACCCAACCACACACTAAAGTGTGCCAACACCTGAGCTAAGCACCAAAAGCCTAACCCCTAAAACCAGGGCGTTACACCTAAAGCTTCTTGCAGTTTGTTCCAAAATCTCGAAGTAAACCTCGGATCCCGGTCTAAAATGATAGATACTGGAACTCCATGTAGTCTCACAATCTCTGACACATACAATTCTGCTAACTTCTCAAGTGAAAAATCTGTTCTGATTGGAATAAAGTGTGCTGACTTTGTCAATCTATCAACAATCACCCATATTGAATCTTTCTTTCTTGGAGTCATAGGCAATCCTGACACAAAATCCATTGTAACACGCTCCCACTTCCATTTAGGAATCATAATGGGTTGTAATAATCCCGTTGGCACTTGATGCTCTGCTTTAACTTGCTGACAAATCAAACATTTTGCAACAAATTCTGAAATTTCTCTTTTCATACCAGGCCACCAATATATCTTTTTCAAATCACCATACATTTTCGTACTGCCCGGGTGAATAGAATACATACTATTATGTGCTTCAGAAAGAATATTATTCTTCAAATCAGAATTGTTTGGAACACAAATTCTGTTATGATAACGCAACATACCTTCACCATCAATGCTGAACTCTGAATCTAAATTATCTCGAACCATTTGTCGTTTAAATACCAATTTCGAGTCTTCATTCTGCAGCTTCTGAATTTGTTGAAGAAACATGGGTTTCACTTTCAATTCTGCTAATACAACACCTTCTTCATTAAGAGCCAAATGAGCATTCATTAACCGAAGTGCAAACAATGATGACTTTCGACTAAGTGCATCAGCAACTACATTAGCTTTTCCTGGATGGTAGTCAATAACCAAATCATAATCTTCAGCAACTCTAACCACCGTCTCTGTCTTAAGTTCAGTTCCTTCTGAGTCATTAAGTATTTCAGACTTTTGTGATCCGTATAGATATAACACTTCTCACCATATAAATAGTGTCTCCAAATTTTTAAAGCAAAAACAATTGCAGCTAATTCAAGATCATGTGTAGGGTAATTCTTTTCATGTGGTTTTAATTGCTGTGAAGCATAAGCCACTACCTTTCCCGACTGCATTAACTCACAACCCAAACCATTTAAAGATGCATCACTGTACACAATATACGGTATACCTGATTCTGGTTGAGTCAAAATTGGAGCTTCTGATAACATTTTCTTTAATTGGTCAAAGCTCTATTGACATTCATCAGACCACACAAACTCAACATTCTTTTGTAATAAACAAGTCATTGGTGAAGCAATCATGGAAAAATTCTTTACAAAACGGCGATAATACTCTGCTAGTCCCAGAAAACTTCGCACTTCAGTTACATTATTTGGTGTTTTCCAATTACCACTGCTGAAACTTTACTTGAATCCACACGAATTCCTTCAGCTGATACAATGTGACCCAGAAATCCAACTTCATGAAGCCAAAACTCACATTTACTAAATTTTGCATATAACTGTTTTTCTCTCAAAGTCTGTAATACAATTCTCAAGTGTTGTGCATGCTCCGATTCTTTCTTTGAATAGACCAATATGTCATCAATAAATACTACCACAAATCTATCCAAATAAGGCTGAAAGATCCGATTCATTAAATCCATAAATACAGCAGGGGCATTTGTTAAACCAAAAGGCATCACCAGAAATTCGTAGTGACCATACCGAGTTCGAAAAGCAGTCTTTGGCATATCACACTCTTTAACTTTCAGTTGATAATACCCAGATCTAAGGTCTATCTTTGAAAACACTGCAGCACCTTTCAATTGATCAAATAAATCATCGATACGAGGTAATGGATATTTATTTTTAATTGTTACCTTGTTCAGCTGTCTGTAATCAATACACAATCGCAACGAGCCATCTTTCTTTTTCACAAATAAAACAGGTGCGCCCCAAGGTGATGTACTCGGTCTGATAAACCCCTTAATCAATAACTCTTGCAATTGCGTCTTCAACTCTTTTAATTCAGCTGGTGCCATTCTATACGGTGCTATTGATATCGGAGCTGTACCCGGAATTACATCAATTACGAATTCAACCTCACGATCTAGGGGTAAACCAGGTAATTCCTCAGGAAACATATCAGTAAACTCATTAACAACTGGCAATTGTTCCATCTTCAATTCAGAACCCCGAGTATCAAGAATATAAGCTAAAAATGCTTCATTACCCTTCCAAACCAATTTCTGAGCCGTAATGGCTGAAATAGTTCTGATATCATTCTTTTTACCTCCAAACTCAGCTGAAACTATTTCCCCTGTCTGACATTTTAACTCAACCTTTTTTTCTCTACAATTCACTATGGCATCGTGTTTAATCAGCCAATCCATTTCAAGAATAACATCAAATTCTCGAAAAGGTAACAACATTAAATCAGCAGAGAATTCACAGCCTTGAATTTTCAGTGGACACTTCCGACATATTAAATTAACTAACACACTTTGCCCTAACGGATTAGTGACTTGCATATCAAAGTCAGTGGACTCAATAGTCATTTTCTTTTCTGACACTAATGCAGTGCAAATATATGAATGCGTAGATCCAGGATCAATTAAAGTATACACAGAATCATTAAAAAGATGGAAAATACCAGCTATTACATCTGGAGCAGAAGCTTCCTTTCTTGCCCGAGTAGCATATGTACGTGTAGGTGCCCTTATTTCTGATCGGGCTACAGTATCTCTCATTCCCGAACGAGCAGTCTCAGCAGCACTACTTTGACCCAAACATCTACTTTTCTGAGGAGTATTTGTTTGTTTCTCGCCTAGTTCTTTATTTTCTTTTAATGACTGAAGACAGTCCCGAATAAAATGATCAGTTCCACCACATCTATAACAAGCTCCGGTTCTTCCCCAACATTCACCAATATGAAATCTACCACAATTTTTGCATCTAGGTCTCGGAATATTTTGCACACTACCAGTACTAGCTGCTGGTTTATTAGTCACTCCGACCTCCCTTTGAGTTGTTTTACTTTTATTCGATCGTTCCGGAATTGTAACAGATCGACTAAAATCATCTCTGAACTTCTTAACTGGAAAAGTCGAAGTTGGTCTAGAGAAACTTCTTTTGTATACTTCTTTACCTTTTCTTTCTCTTTGCATCTTTCTGTTATACACTTCTTCCATCTTTTGAGCTCGATCAGACAGAACCACAAATTCTCGAATCTCTGTGCCTCCAATCATCATTCTGATTTCATCATTAAGCCCTTCTTCAAATCTAATGCACATTTCTTCCTCTGTCGGTACAACATCCTGAGCATACCTACTGAGATACACAAATTCTCTTTCATATTCAGCCACTGTTTTATTCCCTTGTCGAAGATCAAGGAATTCCCTCTTCTTTTTATCTAAATATCTCCTTCCCACATACTTTTTTCTAAACTCATTTTGGAAGAATTCCCAAGTAAGTTTATCTGCAGGTACCACTGCCTCAATGGTTTCCCACCAATTATACGCTTCTTCTTTCAATAATGAAACTGCACACCTCAGATAGTCCTCCGGAGAACAAATCATCTGTTTGAAAACTCTCTCCAAACTCTTTAACCAATACTCTGCTTTAACTGGATCATCGTCTGATCTTCCTCTAAATTCTTCAGCTCCGAACTTTCTGAGTTTCTCAATCGGTGTTCTTTTGCTAGATTCATCTATTAAAGGAGGAGCAATTGGGGTTGTAACTGGTGGTATAGTAAGGGGAGGAGGAGGTTGTTGTGCCTGACTTCTTCCTTGTATTGTTTCACTAAACCACTGATTCATTACCCCGTAAATCAAATTTTTAAGTTCTTCCTCTCTCATCAAAGAAATCGGAACATTATTACTTGTTCCCTGCTCAGAAGTCTGTACTCTACTATTAACTTCCTCTTCATGATCAGCACCCTCGAGTCTATCAGACATCTTTACAATATATAACAAAAATTAATAGTTAGATCGGATCATTCACATCCCACTATCACATATTTATATGGTGTAACACCCCAAACCCGGCCCACAAGCCTTGACCGGATCTGGTTGTCACGGAGTGAAAACTTTTTGAAAGATTCGGGTTAACATTGGAAATCTGAAACTATTACTGAATTTGTAAAACAATGTTTGCTAAAACTAAGATAGTTTGGTTTGATAAACACGATGGAGTTGAAAACTTTTTCTTTTCCTTTGAAACCATTCGATCATTTAGATTTTTTAGAAATGTCGGGGTTATTAATAACTTAGTAAAATTTGCTACCCGATGGTAACGTCTTTGGAAAACACGTACGAGCACTTACTTTTGAAAACATTGCTTTTACCGATTTGCTTACAGCTTATAAGTTCGTTAGAAATATAATAGAAATAAGGTAAAAGCGACTACTTAAACATACAAAATAATAACTAGCGGCCATATTACAAACCAAACCAAAATGTAATAATAAATATTAACTTTAACGGTACAAAATAAAATTTCAAAACCGAGGAACATGCATGGCCGCCTCGAGTCCTCTCCGGTTCCGTCTCCGCGATCTACTCACCTGAGAAAGATAGAAAAAAAGGGGGTGAGTCACCAAGACTCAGTGCATAGCTATTACACATGTCCCCACATATGGGCCTGGCCCATATCCACACAGTCCATGCACATGAATATGCAAAAGTGAAGTCCAACCCATCCTAAGTCCATCCGATACTCCTACCTTAGCAGACTCCCTGCTCAAGGCCGTGGCTAATCCACCGTGACTAGCCATCGATCACAAAGTGATCCACATATCTTACCTTGGCAGACTCACTGCTCAAGGCCATGGCTAAGCCACCGTGACCAGGCCACCGATCACAAAGTGATCCACATAACTTACCTTGGCAGACTCACTGCTCAAGGCTGTGGCCAAGTCACCGATCCCATAGGGATCCCACAGGTCAATCCAGACCACGGTGATGCACACAGCGATCAACCGCCGAGATGGGCACTCAGCCAACACCTCCCTTGATGTAGCACATAGCTAACATCAAGCGCTAATGTAGCACGAGGCTAACATTAGACCACGTACATAGCGTACACTCCTCCTCCAATAGTCACATCCCAAGTCCCATGCATATGTATATGTACCATGGCAACATTTTACTCGAAACAAATAGACATCGCATGCCATCACATTTTATACAATAATCAACAATAATTTAATGCCGTAAATCACATACCTGAGTATCCAATCACCCACCACGGGTATTCACAACCTTAGCCCTTATTTCGGCTAACATGCACAACGTATACATTTACAAGAAATAACACATACAACAAGCAAGAGAACAGTGCGATAACTACGCACCTGATCACAAACAACGTTATGCCCTCAATCCCGAAGCTATCCCTAAGCGATACTACGGCTATTTGCCTCCACTGTTGTTCAGACGCCGGCCCACACCCCGGCGGCCAATCCCGAACCGCTGAGACAGCTCTCCTTTTAAACTTTGGGATAGGGGCTACCCCTTTATCTTCTTGACTGGTATTTGCCTCCATCATAAAACTTAATCAGATCAAACAGGTTAATCACCCAAGTCATAAATCTAAGTATCGAATCTTACTAAATATTTCTTACCAAAACAGCCTTGAGTCCCGGAGGCTACTATACGCTTCTTTTGATTAACTCCTACTCCATCATGGACAGAATCGATTAGCCCCTTAAATACCAAATAAAAAGGCCTAAGGCCCAAAGTTACCCTTCCTTACCTTATTAACTAAATCCCGGGAACCACCTCTTGAATATAGGTTGTCAAAATCACTGTTAAACAACTTGTTAGAATCGGTTTAACACATAAAACCATAAAATTGGCCCTTGGCCGAATGCTACAAACCCCTTTACCTTAAGCTTCCACAAATCCCAAAAGCTTCTCCTTTTAGGCTCCTTCTTTCGGCTACACACAACAAGGACACACTTAGTGGCACTAAGACATTCGGGCATGCTCTAAAAATCAAGACTACTCATTGATTCGGCATACCAACATGAGAACCCAAAACCAAACATTTTTAAGGAGACAACACACTTACCACTTACACGATTAAAACGAAACCATATTCAAGAAGTCGATGGTACTACCCTTGTAGATTCGGTCTCAAAGAGAACTAAGTAAGGATTTAAGGAAGAAGAGAGTTGAGTAATACGGCACAAGTGTTTTGAAGGAGAAGAGATAAGATGTCAAGGGGGGAGGGTTCCTATTTTCGGCCAAGAGTAAGAACAAGAAAGAAAACAAGGCAATGGTCACCTCCCTAGCTAAAACAAACCGAGAATGGAGGCTCCTAGGAGGACCCTTTTCGGCCAAACACAAATGCAAGGAAAGCCAAAAACAAAAATCAAGGATTTGACCAAGTTTTTGCCATACAAGGCCGACCATGCTCTCTTGTTACCAAAACCAAGGCCGACCAACCCCAAGGCACAACCGGCCACTCCCACTTGACCCCCAAACCGATTTCCCCCTCTCCCTAATGTCCCCCATTCGGCCAAGTACCCATGTGATGGCTCCCATCACCAAAAAGAATAATATGAAATAATTAACTAGCCCATACTTCTTACATATTATAACAATAAACTAATATAATAAAACACTCCCATCACCTTGCTATAAAATAATAATAATAATAATAATAATATAAACTTTCCCATTATTCTAAGCAAATAAAATAAAAAAAAATAATGGAATAAAATGGTTTAACCCATGCTTTCCCAAACGGCCATGCTTCTCCTTTTTTACCAACCCAAGGCCGGCCATACATGTATCCTTCCCAAAGCTAAAATTCATCCTTGCATATTAATAATAATATTATAGAATAAAATTATAATATATAGATATATATATATATATATATCCCGTCGTTCTAAGCAATTATAAAAAATAATACAAATAATGGTTCATTCCCATGCTCCTGCAGCTAAATAAAAACAATAAATAAAAGTTTGAAGCCCCATGCTTCCAAAACAAAAATAAATAAATAAATAAAAGAAGCAACCCCTTTTTCTTCATGCGTGGGTGCTGCATGCGTGCATGCATTTAATGCCCATGCAGCCCCCCTTGATCTCACGCCTGAAAGAGCCAAAATAAAAACCCAGGTGCAGCCCCCAGGTCTCGAACCCGAGACCTGGAGAGGACTCCCCAACGTCTCAGCCACTCGGCCCTTTGCGCGTTTCATGCTATAACACGCGCCGAAATTCCTTTAAACCTTACTTTCCTTGGCTCCTTCAAGCTTTAGTGCTAAACTAAAAATAAAAGCATCCGCGCGCCTCCATGGGGACTCGAACCCCCGACCTCGAGAGCTCTCCTGCTGCTAGCGTCCTAGCCACCTCTCCCACCTGGACTTTCATGTCCAAAATATGCATACAAAAACCCTTTAAAGCCTCCTTCGACACTAACGCCCTTTTGCAACAAAAATAAAAACTTATGCCGTGCCCAATACTCGAACCCTTGACCTGAATAGCGCCAATCCAAAGCCTTAAGTGGCACACTACAACCACTTTACCAGGGCATTTTATATGCCATAACTTACCAAAATTTATTCTTAAGGCCTCCATCACCCAATTTTCACTTTTGACCCAAAATTTTCAAAATTTCCAAAATAGTCCCTTTTTTTATCCTCTAGCTTTAATAACCCCTAAAACACATGAAAACAATTCTTAAGGCCTATCGACTCGTGAATTTTGCTCTAACGCACAGCCCCTAATTTAGGATATTACATATGGCATGTATTTCTAGACATTTTATACATCACATTCGTTCCGAGAATCGTCTAAACCAAAGCTCTGATACCAATAAATGTAACACCCCTTACCCGAGACCGTTGCCAGAGTCGAGCACGAGGCATTACTAGACTTTACTACTAATTCAGCATAAAATTTAAAACTGTCCATCTGCGTCATATTTACTAAATTATTTATATCTGGAGCTACGGAACTCCAAATTAAGATCAGTTAATTTTCCCTGAAACTAGACTCATATATCTTTTTACTATAATTTTTCCAGAATTTTTCATGTGGCCAATTAGTACAGTTTATTCATTAAAGTTTCCCCTATTTTACTATTCGACTGTTCTGATCTCTCTTCACTACGAATCAAATTACTCTTCGTACAGAATTCATATGACCTTCTTATTTAGTTCCTTTGAAAATAGACTCATTTAGGATTCCATACATATAAACTATATCCCACAATTATATTTGTACAATTTCTAATGATTTTTCAAAGATAGAACAGGGGATCACATAATCATTCTGAACTAGTCTCACAAAAATTCAAATATCTCAAAACATAAGAATAATTTGTTTGTTATGTTTCTTTTATGCGAAAATATACTCAATAAGATTCAATTATATATTTTATTCACTTTCTAATTCCATTTCTTCTATTTTTGGTGATTTTTCAAAATCACATCACTGCTATAATTCAAAAACTGTTTCATTGCAAAATATTGTTAACTAGTTTATAACATCTTTACTCCATATCATTTAAACTCTATACATGCCATATAAATCTTTAAACATAAAACAAAAGCTACCGGAATTGATCTGGATAGTGAGCTTTGCTGAGATGATCCGATCTACCAACTTCTCTTTAAATCAATCTACATAAAAATATCAAACACACACAAGTAAGCTTAATGAAGCTTAGTAAGTTCATAGGTTTAAAAGTAATGCTTACCACACATAATATTTCCAAACAATAACAAAACATTTACTAAAGTTCCCTGCCATTCACAACCATTGTTAAAATACTTCACATAGTTGAGCTCAACATTAACAACTACTCAATCTCTTCCATTTGATTCACTTCTTTAATATTACTTATTATCAAATTAGGAAACGTCTTACGAATTTGAGTACGTCGTTGCTCAGTGCCACGTTTCACAACTCAGTATAGATGATACCATACCTACATTTCTTAACTCAGTATGGTTAATACCATACCTACATTTCACAACTCAGTATGGATAATACCATACCTACATTTCTTAACTCAGTATGGTTAATACCATACCTACATTTCTTAACTCAGTATGGTTAATACCATACCTACATTTCACAACTCAGTATGGATAATACCATACCTACATTTCTTAACTCAGTATGGTTAATACCATACCTACATTTCACACTTTTCCATGGATTAACCATGGTCTTACCCGTCAATTCATCACATGTGACGGTACGAACGTACTCAATTCTACGTTTTTCCTAATTTGAATTACCGCCTTTATTCTTCATTTTATCATAATTTTCATAATTCCATAGCAAATTCTTATTTAACAACACACTATACCATTCAATCATTCACAAATAAACATATAAATTCAACCATATGAACTTACCCGGCTGATTTGTAGTAGATATTGAAATTTAGGGACTATTCTACAACTTTTTCTTTTCCTCGTTCTTCTTTGGATTCTTGATCTATAATGTAAAATATTTTCACTCATTAGCATTTATTTCATTTCTATTTCACTTCATAATTTATGCTCTTCCATTTTCGAAATTGCACTTTTACCCCAAAATTTACAGTTTTTACAATTTAGTCCCTGTTCAATTCAGCCATCAATTGAACTAATTTTTCTCAATCAACAC
Source organism: Gossypium australe (assembly GCA_005393395.2). Taxonomy (NCBI): domain Eukaryota; kingdom Viridiplantae; phylum Streptophyta; class Magnoliopsida; order Malvales; family Malvaceae; genus Gossypium; species Gossypium australe. The sequence goes on from CM016624.1 coordinate 24,357,398, forward strand.
TTTATTCTATCATTACAAACTATTTCACAACCTTTGATATTTTTAATTTCAACACCAACCTCTAATTCACAACTTTTTCACAATTAGGTCCTAAATACCATTTCCTGTCAAAATCACTTAATAAAACCACCTTAATATGAAATTATAATTTAAATTTCATAATAATTCATCATAAACTTCCATTTCTCAGCAAGGGTAACTTTTAATTTTACCCACCAAATCAAAAACTAATGAATTCTATAAGTGGATCTAGTTGTAAAAGTCATAAAAACATAAAAATTATCAAGAAAAAGCAAGAATCAAACTCACATGATGTAAAAATATGAATAACCAGCTTTCTTCAGAACTCCTATGGCGTTTTGGCTGTGATAATGTGAAGATATCTCTAGGTTTTTCAATTTTGTCTTTATTATACATGTTAAAATTATTAAATTTCCAATTTTGCCCTTATTTCCCTTATCTTTTTGATGATTTTCTTCCCCTTGCCGTCCAACCTTTTCACCTTTAGGTTTAATTACCCTATAAATCCTCTTTCTTTTAACACTTGAGCTATTTAATTCTTCTAGAAATTTTGCATTTGTTACAATTTAGTCCTTTTTATTTAATTGACTACCCAAACATTTAAATTTCTCAACCAAACTTTAATACTAACTTAATAACACTCCATAAATATTTCTAAAAATATTTTTATGGCTCGGTTTTCAAATTCGAGGTCTCGATACCTCATTTTTGACCCATTTGACCTAATAAATTCTTTTATTCACCAAATTCATCAATCCACAAATTATTCTAAATTCTCACTTGGCTCATAAATATTAAATTACTATTTTATTTAATCTTACCTATCGGATTTAGTGATCTCATATCACCATTTCTGACCCCACTGAAAATTAGGCCGTTACACTTGGAATTGAATTGGGCCAGATGGGCCATATGAATGTGATTGGGCTAGATGGGCCATATGAATGTGATTTGGGCCTAATGGGCTATACGAATGAGATTAGGCCTGGTGGGCCATATGAACGTATGTGAATTTGTTTGGGCTTTTTAAGGGGTATTGGGTTTAGTATTTGGTAAATTGCTTAACCTTACATAAAACTTAAATTATTAGCTAATTGTGACCGTGGACAAGTCATAAGGTTAAGGTGTGGCAATGGGTATATGCATGTCTAGGATTGGATCTAGGGAGAGCTTGGTACTTAGGCGGTCTTAATGACCCACCCCCTCTTCCTTGGAATCCTACCTGGTGCGTAGTGTGTGTTCACTTTAGCCAACGATGACTTGTTGACGGGCCAAGGTTCGTAATTAAGACCATACTGTTAAGAATTACTAAAATACCCCTGTAAGGTAGAATTATCAAAATACCCTTGATTTGTTAAATGACTAAAATACCCCTATGTGTTGAATGTAAACTTTATGGATGTTACTCGTATATTTGCTACATTCATATGATATTCTGTTTAGGATGCATATGGGTGGGAATTATGGAACGGAGGAAGTATATGAGGATCGCATGGTTGCTTGACAGTTGTGGATCCACCGATGGCTTTTTAAGCCCATCATATGATTAGCAATTTTGCTACAACGTTTGAGTAGTGCCACTGTTGGTGCTACCTTTGGAGTGTAGGGATGGGTAGGTTGATATTTATATCCCCACAGGAGTGTAGGGTTGGAAGGGAAATGTTGTGTAGCGGATGGACTATTGGGAGGGTTTGCATTGCATTGCATGTATGATGCTATTATGTTAATAATATGATATGTATGCTATTTGTTTGACGAGGGTCGTACACACTGAGTTTTCGAAAACTCACTCCCTCTTTTATTTTGCTCAAGTGAACCTCAGTAGGCGGTTCGACGGATGGAAGGACTCAGAGGTGGCCAACTAGCAAGATGATTAGACTTGTTTTTCTTGTTATCTAAATTCTAGATTTTAAGTTATTTATTTTAAGTTATTTTATTCGGATTGTAATAAGGCTTTCTCTTTAGTTATTTGTAGCGGCCCGAATTTGACCCTAATCGAAAATAGTGGTTTCGGGACCACAAATCCGAGTCGATAGAATATTTAAATATTATATTTGGTGTCTATGATTTATGAGTGTGCATGTGCAAAACTTTTCGTGAATTAATTGGACCGTTTGTGTGTTTAATTTAAAGAAAAGGGCTAAATTGCATAAGTGGTAAAAGTAGCCATTTATTAAATTTAGTGGCTAAATTGATCTGTCTTCTTATGTATAAGGATTTAAGTTGTAAATTGACCCCTTTTTGCATGCTAGTGGACAACATTATGCTTTTATAATGCTTTTGCATGTTTATTTTATTATAATGATATAATATATTAACTATTATATTATAAACTTATAATAAATAAAAGAAACATAAAAATTTTCTTGCATGCTCATCTTCTTCAACCCCTCTTGACCGAAACTAAAAGAGAGAAAAACATTTCAAGGGTTCGGCACATTTCAAGCTTGATTAAGATCAAGAACGAAAAGAACCGGGATCGGATCGGGGAAAAGCAAAGTTAAAGGAATAGCCTGGAAGCTTAGTTTGACAATTTCCGAGGTAAGTTTTTAAGCAACCGGATTGAATTAAATTTTATTCTATAATAAAATGTACATATTAAAGTGAAATAAATAAAATTAATTACATAATGCCGAATGTGGCATGGAAAATATCATGTTTTAGCTAAATGTGGGGTTAGCATATATATATAAGCTTTGATCTTGAGTTGATCAAATATATGTACATGTATTAAGGAATGGTTATATGTGAAATTGAAATGAGAGTGATGTTGTAATTGAATATGTGGATATATATTATTATGTATATTAAGTATGCCGAATGTGATGGTAATTGATAGGAGAAATGAGTTGTTGAACATGTATATAAATATGTATATTGAATGTGCCGAATGTGGTGGAAATTGATAGGAGAGATGAGATGATGAACATGTATATATATATATGTATATTGAATGTGCCGAATGTGATGATAATTGGTAGAAGAAATTATTTGTTTGAACATGTATATATATATATATATGTGTGTGTGTGTTTATTTAAATGAAAATGAAATTATATGTGTTTTTATGAATGAGGAAAGATAGGTTAAAGAGCACTATGTGTGCGAGCTTATATACCGAGCATTGTGTGTGTGAAATCGGTCATCTGGCACTAAGTGTGCGGAAACAAGCAATGGCACTAAGTGTGCGATACATTACAAGTAAATGGCACTACGTGTGCACTTTATCAAAGTAACGGCACTAAGTGTGCGATACGTTACATGAATTTGCACTAAGTGTGTGGGTTTGCGAATGTACTAAAGATATCATGTAGCGAATTGTATTAAACGTAATGGAATGAACAGGTATGTGATTCATGAAAACTAGGAAGGTTAGTATTAATATGGTAAGTGAAGTTAGCTTATGAAATTTGAGTTATGATATGTGATTATGAGTTTTCGAACATGTTTTGAATGAAATGATGATGCATAGTTTTATATGATATCGAATAAGGAATGCATGAATGTTGGTTTTGAAATTACCACGCATGGTAGTTATTGAATGGTAATTTGGTGGATATGTATGTATATAAACCTACGGCTATGTGGTTGATGATATTCATGTTAGTTTGATTTTACTTTTGCGATGTATAATTTCATTCTTTACTATTGCTTAAAACTTACTAAGCTGAGATAGCTTACTGAAGAAGATTCTGACTGAAGCTCCGGTTTTGATTCAGCCTGAGGCAGGAAAGGAATTCACGGTTTATTGCGATGCATCACATATTGGTTTGGGATGTGTGCTGATGCAGGAAGGGAAGGTAGTGGCATATGCATCTAGACAGCTGAGATCGCATGAGGTTAATTATCCGACGCATGACTTGAAATTAGCTGCAGTAGTTTTTGCTTTGAAAATATGGAGACACTACTGGTATAGAGAGAAGTCGATAGTCTACACGGATTACAAGAGTCTGAAGTATCTTCTGACTCAGAAGGATTTGAACTTGAGACAGCGCAGATGGATTGAGTTGTTGAAGGACTACGATTGTTCGATTGAGTATCATCCGGGCAAGGCTAACGTAGTGGCAGATGCGTTGAGCCGTAAGGTTGTATCAGACTTAAGAGTGATGTTTTCCCATCTTAGCTTGTATGACGATAGGAGTCTTTTGGCAGAATTGCAGGTTAAGCCGACTTGGGTGGAGCAGATCAGGGAGAAACAGTTAGAGGATGAGGGTTTGAATGCTCGGAGGCTACAAGCTCAGAATGGTGGTTTAGAGGATTATAGTTTGTCCAAGGATGGAGTATTGTGTTTCCAAGGGAGAGCTTGTATGTCGAGGGATATTGAGTTAAGGCAGAGGATTCTTCAAGACGCACATAGCAGCCCATACGCTATGCATCCTGGAGGTAGCAAGATGTATCGGGATTTAAGAGAGCAGTTTCGGTGGCCAGGTCTGAAGCGGGAAGTAACTGAGTTGGTGGGTAAATGTATGACGTGTCAGCAGGTCAAGGCTGAACATCAGTTGCCATCGGGTTTACTTCAGCCAGTGAAGATTCCACAGTGGAAGTGGGAAAGGGTCACTATGGACTTTGTCAGTGGATTACCCCTTACGCCTAGTAAGAAGGACTCAGTCTGGGTAATTATGGATCGTCTGACTAAATCAGCTCATTTTATACCGGTAAGGGTTGATTACTCGCTTCAGAAGTTAGCTAAGTTGTATGTGACAGAGATAGTGAGGTTGCACGGTGTGCCAGTCGATCATCTCGGATAGGGATCCCAGATTTACGTCAAGGTTTTGGAAAGCGTTGCATCAGGCTTTGGGTATGTGATTGGATTTCAGTACGGCATTTCATCCGCAGTTTGACGGGCAATCGAAAAGGGTTATACAGATTTTAGAGGATATGCTCAGAGGGTGTGTTTTGGACTTCAGAGGCAGCTGGGAAGAATTTCTACCATTAGCTGAATTCGCATACAACAATAGTTACCAGGCAAGCATCAAGATGGCACAATATGAGGCGTTGTATGGTAGAAAGTGTTGCACACCTACATGCTGGACAGAGCTGGGCGAGCGTCAGATGTTGGGACCAGAGTTGGTTGCAGAGACTGAAGATAAGGTTAAATTAATTCAGGCTCATCTGAAGGAAGCTTCGGACAGGCAGAAGTCATATGCCGATCTCAAACGGAGGGATATAGAGTTTGCCGTGGGTGACAAGGTCTTTTGAAGGTCTCGCCATGGAAGAAAGTGTTGAGATTTGGAAGGAAAGGCAAGTTAAGTCCAAGGTTTATTGGACCGTATAAGGTGTTGAGACGAGTGGGACCAGTAGCCTACCAGCTCGAGTTGCCAGCAGAGCTGAGTCAGATTCTCGATGCATTCCATGTATCCATGCTTAGGCATTATCGTTCAGATCCATCGCATGTTGTAGCAGTGGAGGAGATTGAGGTAAGCCCAGATTTGACTGTGGAAGAGGAACCAGTACATATTCTGGATCGAGATGTGAAAGTTTTGCATAAGAAGTCCGTTCCACTGGTGAAAGTATTATGGCAAAATCATGGCGTGGAAGAAGCTACGTGGGAACCCGAGGATGTGATGAGACAGCAATACCCTCAACTCTTTTGACCAGGTAATTTCGAGGCCAAAATTATTTTAAGGGGGTAGAACTGTAATATCCTGAAATAGGGGTTATTTGTGATTGAATTATTTTGCATGAGTTTGGACTGTTGTGTTATTATTTGTGGTGTTTTAAGATCTAGTTATAAGTCTAGAGTAGGCCTGAGTTGCGGGAATTTTTTGTTTTTGAGCTTTAAGTTAAGGGAGCTGAAGGAGCTAGGGGTTAAGTGCAATTCGTGGGGGATTTTAGCACAAGATTGGGCTTGGTAAAGTGGCAAGGAGGTGCCACTTAGAGCCCTGTGATTGACGCCACATGCAGGGAAAGAAGAGCTCAGGTTTGAGCAGCAGAAATCTCACCTTTCTGCTTATTATTTGATGCCAAGGGGGAAGAGTTGTGCTCAGCACAAACTCTACCAGATAACCATGGACTAAGTCAAAATATTTGAATGGGTGGCAAGGAGAAAAATAAGGAACTTGTGGAATTCAAATTCATTTGAATTAGTGGCCAGGAGGAGTTTGAGGAAGTGGCTGAATTTTGAACTCTTGTTGGCAGAGGAGTGTTCGATTTTGGAAACTAATGGGAGGAGAGTGCCAAATTTCCTTAGGTTCCTTGTGGTGCAATTTCGGCTGGCCTAGGTCCTAGTGTGCTTGGTGTATCAAGCCGAAAAACCTTTTTTTTGAGTGTGCCGATTTTTCCCTAGTGCATTTTTGTTTAAGTAAAAGCCGAAAGACCATAGGAGGTTGTCGATTTCTTCCTTAGGCAATTGGCCGAATCTCCACTTGAACTCCCTCTCATCTTTTATTCTCTTTGAAGCCAAAAGTAACCCTCTTCTCTTCTTTTTCTTTTCTTCCTCTCAAGTGTTTGGCCGAACCTCTCTTTCTCTTTCTTTTCATAACTGCTCAAACCACATCTTCCTCTTCACTTTCTTTTTGCCGAAACCCCTTAGGCCGAACACCATTCATATCTCTTCCTTTTCTTTTCTTTTTTGTGTTAGCCGAATATTGATTGCTTTTCTCTTCTATCAACCATACTCTGTGCCGAAATCTCCTTGTTTTCTTCTTCTCTTATTTTGGCCGAATATCAACAAGGGTGGATCATCTTTGGGTTCTTCTCTAATCGGTTTTGGAGAAGGGTAAGTGTCTTGGCCGAATTTCTTTATTTCTTTTTCTCTCCTCTCTGTCGACTCTGGTGGGTGCAAAAGCCGAATTTCGGCATTTGTTATCAATATTTCTAATCACCTTTGGAAACCGGTTTCCCCTAGGCTCTTTGGGACTTTGGAAGCAGTGGATCTGGGCCATTCATTCTCTGTCAAGCGATTCATTAAGGCTGTGGTAAGGATCTATAATAGTTTAATCATTCTATAAGTGGTTGAAAAGCCGAAGGCTATTGAGACTAAGGCTTGTTGTTGGCCGAATGTAGGAGGAGGATCAGTCTCGCGTACTTTGGTGTTGTGATTTGTTTTCGTAAGGCAGAAAGGTAAGGGTGGTGTTGTTTATGCGTTACCTCACCCTTCGGGATTTGTTGGTGTGGTCGAATGGCCTTGTTAATGGTGTTGTGGTTTGGCTGAATGTAGGATCAAGGGATCTAGTGCAGTAGATCGGCTTTTCGGGATTTAGTGCTTGCGTTAGTAACAGGTGTGTAACTTACACACTTCATAACTTAGTATATATGCTAATAACCTAAACTTGTTAAAAGCTGAAACAGTGTAGATACTGATATGATACCTTATGGGTATGAGCAAGGATTCGGGTAAGTCCGTTTTGATATAATTTTGCTGTATGATGCATGATACATGATCTATGATATATTGGCTATATGTTTCGTACTAAGGCATGATGGCATGATTTGTACATGTGATGCATTGTTATGGGTGATATGAGAGGAGGGGGAAGTTTGATATCCGTGTCCTGGGGACACCAGATGTAATATCCCGAAATAGGGGTTACGAGTTTGGAAAATAACTCGAGTGCATTAGGCCTCCAGAGTGGTTTTGATGTGTTTTTGGAGTCCCTAAAACTCCCGGATTAAAATGGGACACTTTTGAAAATTTTGAAAATTTAGGGTTAAAAGTGGAAATTTGGGCATGGAGGCCTTAAGAATAAATTTTGATGGGCTGTGGCATAAAGTGGCTTCCGTGCGCCACTTAAAGGCCAGCGCAAAATTTGGTCAGGGGTTCGAGTGGCATGGGGCGCATAGCATTTTATTTTGCAAGCATGCGCTACTTTAAAGAAGGCTTTAAAAGAAAATGGGGCAGAGTTATGTCACAAAAAGGGCGTCTGGCAGAGTGGCTAAGAGCGCAAGGAGGCTTCAAGAGTTCATGCTTTCGAGTAACAATTGTAGCGCATGAGCATTCTATTTTGCTTTTAGCAATAAAGTGCCAGCGAAAATAAGGCTTAAAAGAAAATGCGATGCAATTAGTTGCATGAAATTCACCGTGGCCGAGTGGTTAAGGACTTGGCTGAGAGCTACATTTAAGGGGACTCGCGTTCGAGTCCTGGAGGTCGCACTGGAAGCCTTCTATTTTTGCTTCTAGCGCTAAAACATAGGCGCCAGCGAAGTAAGGTTTAAAAGAAAATCGCAACACGTTTATGTCACGAAAGACGCACGGGCAGACTGGCTGGGGGCTTTGAAAGTTCCCTCCAGGTCTCAGGTTCGAGACCTGCGGGCAGCGCCTGGAGGATATTCTTTTTACCTATGTCAGGCGTGGGAACTTGGCGTCCTGCATGGGGCATGCGCATGATAATAAGCATGGGTTATTTGTTTTATTATTTTTTTTGGGTTAGTTGTGTATTATTATTTTGTGATGGAAGACGGAACAATAATTGTAGTATTATTATTTTTATTATCTTATCTTTTTATTATTATAATATGCATGAGGTGTGGGAATAAATTTGAAAGGTGATGGGAGAATAATTAAATAATGCTTTCTCTCTTCTCTATGGTTATGGACATGCTAATTAACAAGGAATTTTCTTTGTTTTTGTGATAATGGGAACAAAGCCTGTCGTTGGAATTGGGTATGCCTTGGGATGATCATTTTTAATTGTTGGATGAAGGAACTAAGTGATGAGCTTGCTAATAAACAATGTTATTGGTATTTTGATGTTTGAAATTTCAATTAGATATGGGAAAGAAGGTGAAGCTTGGCCGGCTATTTTGCTTAACAAAGCATGGCCGAATGCTCTGATTTGGTTTAGCCTTTCATTTCCAATTTTTTTGACCGGAAGTAGAACTCCCTAGAGACTTTCATTTTCATTTTTGAGTAGAGCAAATGAGGTGCCAAATTCCTTGTTTTGCTTTCTTTTCTTCCTATTTGTGTTTGGCCGACTATAGGACCCTTTAGAGTAGTGTTTCAGCTTTGAAAAAAAAATGATGATTAAAGAGTACCGAATATCCTTGCTTTACTCTTCTCCTTACTACCTGTTTGCATGGCCAATTGGAGCTTGTTTCAAGGCCTAGTGTTTTCGGTTTACAAGAAACAAGTAGGGTGGACATTGCTTGTTTTATTTTCTTTCTTCCCTTTTTGTGTCCTTGACCGAGAGAGAAAGATGATAGGGACATGAGTTGGAGTGTTCTTTTACATGTGCCAATGTGAAGATGCATAAAGGAAACTCTCGGGACTATGAGCATCAAGGGTTTTCGTCAACACCAAAAACAAATGATAATTTTTGGATCTTTAAACAAGGTAAGTGGTTGTTGACCTTCGCCTATAGGCTATTTTTGGGCTATATGATAACCGAATTTTGAGCTTGGCTTTAAGGATGGCCGAATATGTATGAGGCCATACTGATGTACCCTTTTCTGTGTGGATAGTGTTGAGGAGCATTAAAGGAGTATTTTGGGAGTTGAACTTCTCACGAGACTTTGTCGAGCTATGAAAATGGTAAGCATCATATTCGGCCAAGGGCCATGATTTTGGTATTTTTGTGTGTTGGCCGTTCTAACAAGTTGTTAACAGGGATTTGGTATCTACAAGAGCAAGCAAATATTTTGGGACATGGAAAAGAAGCTAGGTAAATGACTTATGGTATTCGGCCTAAGGCCATGTTTTTGGTACAAAGTGTGACCGATTTCGGTTATGTGATCTAGGGACAAATCGATAGAAGTAATAGAAGCTTACGGGACCTTGTTAGATTCGATAAATCAGAATCTCGCTATAGTCAGGTGCGTAGTTATCGCACTGTCCTTTTGCCTGATATATATGTAGTAAGTATTATTTTATGTAAATGTATGAGTTGTGCATGTTAGCCGAAATAAAAGCTAACAGTATGGGTACTAAAGTAAGTGATCGAATAATCAAGTTAGTGATTACGATATTAACCTGTCAATGATTTGCAACAATAATGGATTATTGATGAATGTAAAATAAAGTGAAGACATGTAATGTATATTGTTATGAGTAATATGTGACCATGGTATAAAATATACATATTTGTTTCGTACGAAATGTTGTTATAGTACATATACGTACGCATGAGATTTGTGATGTGACTATTGGAGAAAAGGTTTACACTATGTGAGTGTTCTAATGCTAGCCTCGTGCTACATTCGTGATTGTTGATTAGTGAACCGATTGATATGTGAGATTTCTATGGGATCGGTGGCTTAGCCACGACCTTAAGAAATAATGTGCAAAAATAAAGATATGTGGATCACTTGTGGATTGGACTTCGTAAATGTATATTGTAATTATATTTATAATATTGTGTATTCATAATGGCATATTTATAATTGTATGTTATATATATATGGATTGTGCGGATATGGGCCAAGCCCACATGGGAGGACATGTGTTTTAACTATGCACTGAGTCTTGGTGACTCACTCTATTTTATTAAACCTTTCAGGTGGCGTATAATGCTTAGACCGGGTCGGAGAGGATACAAAGGTGGCCATGAGGAAATGGACTTTTATGAAAAGGGACATTTTGTTCGACTTATTAAGTATCAACATTTTCAGTATTTTGATTAAATGTTTAATGTAAAGAAGCCCACTAAAGTGTTTAAGTAGCTTTATAATTATGCTCAATTATGGAAAGATAATTTAAAGGTCGATTACAAATGGTTTTATTTTCTCAAGTAAAGCTTGAACCCGATATGTGTATAACAAACTTTGATTTTTACTTAGAATATTACAAGTCACGAAAATGTTTTACCAAAGTCGACAAAATTTTAAACGGTTTACCTTTTAAGTAAGAATGTTTTTCGAAAGTGTTCCGCAGTGACATTCCAAATTCGGTCGGATTTAATGGGCCGGGTTTGGGGTGTTACATTTTGGTATCAGAGCATGGTTTAAAACTCGGCTTTGAGGTTTTGGGCCCGAAAACAGTTTTCGAAAGTGGGCTTTTCAAAATGTGAACTTCTATTTTGGGCTTGTTCTGGCATGGCACCTGTACCTCCGACTCGAAGTCCACCTGGTAAGTACCTCTGACTATTGAGGTATATTGAATATGTGAATTGTATGGGCATAATTGGGTTTGTAGATTAGAAAATTTGGGCTATCGAACCCTAAGACTAGTCTATTCAAAGACAAGTGCATAAGACTTAAGGACTGAAATGACCCTAGAGGTGTAGTGAATGAATATGTCCCCTGCTTATGAACGTGTATGTGACTCTCTGAATAAGAAGTAGCGAACCTGAACCGAACCTATGTGTGATCGAAAGAACCACTTATGAATATTTTATTCCATAAAATTGTTCGCGAATAATCAGTGGAACAAATTTCTAATGCATAAAACTTCTAAGTCAGATTATGCGATAAGAGATGAGTCCTAGAGGACATGATCGAGGCAAAATGACCACATCGGAACTCGTTAGATCAGGTCAAGAGTTGATAATAAGGTGTCACCCCACCACCAACTTTGATAAGAAGCAGCAAGATCAGACGATGGATAATGCTGTCTTGTGTTGCGAGTTTCAGAGATGGTGGCTAGAGAGGGAGAAATATAAGAGCTCGAAAATTTGCTTCCGAGCGACTTTGAGCCAATGGAACGGATTTGTTTTGTGATATATCGGGCGTGGCACCCAGTGCGATTGAATATTGGTTGGAAGCAACCAAGCGAGTTATGGATGAACTCGATCTGAGCCCTGAGGAAAAAGTGAAAGGAATGGTGATGCTACTTCGCAACGAGGCGTATCAATGGTGGCTCACAGTTCGAGATAGTGTCACAACGGAGGACCCCACTCAGGAGTATGTCAAGACGGCATACTAAAAGAAGTATGTCAGTACTTACTACACTGATGCTCAGAGGCATGTGTTTTTGGGACTAGTTCAATGGAACAAGTCCATGGCGAAATACGAGGCTAATTCTTAATGTTAAACCGATATGATCGAGGAATAGTGGCTACAAAACATGAACAATGTGCCCGGTTTAAGGACGGATTAAGAGACGGCCTGAGACTGTTGATAGTTCCTCAACAGGAACGGAAATTGCTGTGTTAGTCGAAAAAGCTAAGATAGCTGAAGAGATTAAGGACTCGATGAGATAAAATCGAGATAAGGATATGAACTGTGATAGAAGAAAGTTTAAATTGTTTAAATTATCTAAGGATCTTCGGAAAAGACCGAAGGTTGAAAATTTTGCTCATGTGATTAAGCCAGCTATGGGAAATCGGGACCGTCCGTGTGCTCAGAGTGGAAAATATTGTCGGCAAGTATTGGAACCAGAAAGTGAGAATATTTTAAGTATAAGTCTATAAGCAATTGAATACTGTTAAGGTTAGTTATAACCTTGTGTACATGTTGGAATCCTGGTTATAAATATAGTGAAAGCCGACTGTGGATAGACTTTCTATCAGGAAATGTTACTCAAGTGATAAGTACAAGTGATATGTGGATAGACTATCTATCATGAAATATAATTGAAGTGATAAATACAAAGTGATGTGAATTATATGGTTTATAACTCTGGTCAGCTTGTAATGTGATTCAGATGCTGATAATATTTCAGGCTTTGATGCCTAGCAGGCTTTGTGCCGGTGTATATTTCAGGCTTTGATGCCTAGCAGGCTTTGTGCCGGTGTATATTTCAGGCTTTGATGCCTAGCAGGCTTTGTGCCGGTGTATATTTCAGGCTTTGATGCCTAGCAGGCTTTGTGCCGGTGTGTATTTCAGGCTTTGATGCCTAGTAGGCTTAATGCCGGTAATGTGTCGTAATAGCGAATTCATGAATCACTTACAAGATGGAATATGTTTATTTCCATAAGCCAAGTGCTCGGGTAAGTACAAGTCCTTCCTATTTGCAAGGAATAAGATAAGTTAGTATGTTCCCATTTGGGTTAAGTAAGATAAGATATAGTTGAAGCTTTGGCAAGACTTTTAATATGTGCAATTGATCTTACCAATGGTGTGTACGAATTTCTAAAATGGAATTTAAGCTTGAATATGCTTATGGAAAAGTGGCCATATGTGAATATGCCAAATGTGAAAGAGGTTGAAATGTGTTTGCATATGTGTATAATTGAGTATATGTGATAATATGTGGTGAATTGGAATATACGGATGTTCGTTCGTAAGTAATTTCGAGGACGAAATTATTTTTAAGGGGGGTAGAATTGTAATATCCCGAAATAGGGGTTACGAGTTTGGAAAATAACTCGAGTGCATTAGGCCTCCAGAGTGGTTTTGATGTGTTTTTGGAGTCCCTAAAACTCCCGGATTAAAATGGGACACTTTTGAAAATTTTGAAAATTTAGGGTTAAAAGTGGAAATTTGGGCATGGAGGCCTTAAGAATAAATTTTGATGGGCTGTGGCATAAAGTGGCTTCCGTGCGCCACTTAAAGGCCAGCGCAAAATTTGGTCAGGGGTTCGAGTGGCATGGGGCGCATAGCATTTTATTTTGCAAGCATGCGCTACTTTAAAGAAGGCTTTAAAAGAAAATGGGGCAGAGTTATGTCACAAAAAGGGCGCCTGGCAGAGTGGCTAAGAGCGCAAGGAGGCTTCAAGAGGTCATGCGTTCGAGTAACAATTGTAGCGCATGAGCATTCTATTTTGCTTTTAGCAATAAAGTGCCAGCGAAAATAAGGCTTAAAAGAAAATGCGATACAATTAGTTGCATGAAATTCACCGTGGCCGAGTGGTTAAGGACTTGGCTGAGAGCTGCATTTAAGGGGACTCGCGTTCGAGTCCTGGAGGTCGCACTGGAAGCCTTCTATTTTTGCTTCTAGCGCTAAAACATAGGCACCAGCGAAGTAAGGTTTAAAAGAAAATCGCAACACGTTTATGTCACGAAAGATGCACGGGCAGACTGGCTGGGGGCTTTGAAAGTTCCCTCCAGGTCTCAGGTTCGAGACCTGGGGGCAGCGCCTGGAGGATATTCTTTTTACCTATGTCAGGCGTGGGAACTTGGTATCCTGCATGGGGCATGCGCATGATAATAAGCATGGGTTATTTGTTTTATTATTTTTTTTGGGTTAGTTGTGTATTATTATTTTGTGATGGAAGACGGAACAATAATTGTAGTATTATTATTTTTATTATCTTATCTTTTTATTATTATAATATGCATGAGGTGTGGGAATAAATTTGAAAGGTGATAGGAGAATAATTAAATAATGCTTTCTCTCTTCTCTATGGTTATGGACATGCTAATTAACAAGGAATTTTCTTTGTTTTTGTGATAATGGGAACAAAGCCTGCCGTTGGAATTGGGTATGCCTTGGGATGATCATTTTTAATTGTTGGATGAAGGAACTAAGTGATGAGCTTGCTAATAAACAATGTTATTGGTATTTTGATGTTTGAAATTTCAATTAGATATGGGAAAGAAGGTGAAGCTTGGCCGGCTATTTTGCTTAACAAAGCATGGCCGAATGCTCTGATTTGGTTTAGCCTTTCATTTCCAATTTGTTTGACCGGAAGTAGAACTCCCTAGAGACTTTCATTTTCGTTTTTGAGTAGAGCAAATGAGGTGCCAAATTCCTTGTTTTGCTTTCTTTTCTTCCTATTTGTGTTTGGCCGACTATAGGACCCTTTAGAGTAGTGTTTCGGCTTTGAAAAAAAAAATGATGATTAAAGAGTGCCGAATATCCTTGCTTTACTCTTCTCCTTACTACCTGTTTGCATGGCCGATTGGAGCTTGTTTCAAGGCCTAGTGTTTTCGGTTTACAAGAAACAAGTAGGGTGGCCATTGCTTGTTTTATTTTCTTTCTTCCCTTTTTGTGTCCTTGACCGAGAGAGAAAGATGATAGGGACATGAGTTGGAGTGTTCTTTTACATGTGCCAATGTGAAGATGCATAAAGGAAACTCTCGGGACTATGAGCATCAAGGGTTTTCGTCAACACCAAAAACAAATGATAATTTTTGGATCTTTAAACAAGGTAAGTGGTTGTTGACCTTCGGCTATAGGCTATTTTTGGGCTATATGATAACCGAATTTTGAGCTTGGCTTTAAGGATGGCCGAATATGTATGAGGCCATACTGATGTACCCTTTTCTGTGTGGATAGTGTTGAGGAGCATTAAAGGAGTATTTTGGGAGTTGAACTTCTCACGAGACTTTGTCGAGCTATGAAAATGGTAAGCATCATATTCGGCCAAGGGCCATGATTTTGGTATTTTTGTGTGTTGGCCGTTCTAACAAGTTGTTAAACAGGGATTTGGTATCTACAAGAGCAAGCAAATATTTTGGGACATGGAAAAGAAGCTAGGTAAATGACTTATGGTATTCGGCCTAAGGCCATGTTTTTGGTACAAAGTGTGACCGATTTCGGTTATGTGATCTAGGGACAAATCGATAGAAGTAATAGAAGCTTACGGGACCTTGTTAGATTCGATAAATCAGAATCTCGCTATAGTCAGGTGCGTAGTTATCGCACTGTCCTTTTGCCTGATATATATGTAGTAAGTATTATTTTATGTAAATGTATGAGTTGTGCATGTTAGCCGAAATAAAAGCTAACAGTATGGGTACTAAAGTAAGTGATCGAATAATCAAGTTAGTGATTACGATATTAACCTGTCAGTGATTTGCAACAATAATGGACTATTGATGAATGTAAAATAAAGTGAAGACATGTAATGTATATTGTTATGAGTAATATGTGACCATGGTATAAAATATACATATTTGTTTCGTACGAAATGTTGTTATAGTACATATACGTACGCATGAGATTTGTGATGTGACTATTGGAGAAAAGGTGTACACTATGTGAGTGTTCTAATGCTAGCCTCATGCTACATTCGTGATTGTTGATTAGTGAACCGATTGATATGTGAGATTTCTATGGGATCGGTGGCTTAGCCACGACCTTAAGAAATAATGTGCAAAAATAAAGATATGTGGATCACTTGTGGATTGGACTTCGTAAATGTATATTGTAATTATATTTATAATATTGTGTATTCATAATGGCATATTTATAATTGTATGTTATATATATATGGATTGTGCGGATATGGGCCAAGCCCACATGGGAGGACATGTGTTTTAACTATGCACTGAGTCTTGGTGACTCACTCTATTTTATTAAACCTTTCAGGTGGCGTATAATGCTTGGACCGGGTCGGAGAGGATACAAAGGTGGCCATGAGGAAATGGACTTTTATGAAAAGGGACATTTTGTTCGACTTATTAAGTATCAACATTTTCAGTATTTTGATTAAATGTTTAATGTAAAGAAGCCCACTAAAGTGTTTAAGTAGCTTTATAATTATGCTCAATTATGGAAAGATAATTTAAAGGTCGATTACAAATGGTTTTATTTTCTCAAGTAAAGCTTGAACCCGATATGTGTATAACAAACTTCGATATTTACTTAGAATATTACAAGTCACGAAAATGTTTTACCAAACTCGACAAAATTTTAAACGGTTTACCTTTTAAGTAAGAATGTTTTTCGAAAGTGTTCCGCAGTGACATTCCAAATTCAGTCGGATTTAATGGGCCGGGTTTGGGGTGTTACACCAGAGGTTTGGCACCTCCAGTGGTTTGGTACCACAGATTATTTTGTGACTTTGGGTCACCAGAGGTTTGGCACCTCATAGCGACTTGTCCCAGTGGCTTAGCACCACAGTGGGTTGGCCCCACAGTTGACATATCGGGATCGTCGCCAGTGATTTGGTATCACACGTGGGTTGGCCCTACACTTGGATTATTGATATTTCGTGACTTTGGGTCACCAGAGGTTTGGCACCTCATAGCGACTCGTCCCAGTGGCTTAGCACCACAGTGGGTTGGCCCTACATTTGATATGACGGGATTGTCGCTAGTGATTTGGTATCACAATGTGGGTTGGCCCCACAGATGGATTATTCATGACTTTGGGTCACCAGTGGTTTGGCACCACATTATTATTGGATATCGTGACTTTGGGTCACCAGTGGTTTGGCACCACCAGTGGTTTGGTACCACACGGGGTAGAAACGGAGTTACGGATGGCTAGGTTTGGGTGCATTATATATATTGCTTGGTGATGATTTGTGTAAGTATGTTGCATTAACCGGGAGGGGGATTACGCACTGAGTCTTGGTGACTCACCTTCTCCCTTATCTTTTCAGGTGATTCATAGGTCGCGGATGAGGAGCCGGGTGGACTCGAGGTGGCCATGCATTAAATAAATTCGGTTCTACATGGACTTTGGTTTGGGTACTTTATTTTATCTAAATTCGGTTTCATTTTTATTTTGGGTTGTAATAAGGCTATTTAAATTACGTTTTTTGAATTATTTATATGCTTTGGATTTATTCTAAACATCGTTAAGTACATCACCTGATTAATTTAACAATTTAAGCCCAAGGTTTTCTAAACTACAAAACACAATGGTTTTCAAAACTTTACCATCGGGTAATACAAATCAACTGATAACAACAACAACTCAAATGGATTTCAAACTTAAGTTTTCCACATTTAATTCAACTGATTTTGAAATAACTAAGACAGAATAATTCGGGTTTTTGTAAATGATACACACGTTTTCTAAATCTATAGATCGACAACTAAGTTTTAAAGATTTATTCCTGGGATTTCAAAGTAAACTATCGGTTTTTAACTAATCATGCACCTAATTTCTACAAACATAGAGCAACAAAGAGTTTTCCACAAAATTTAATCGGTAGCTTGATTTTCTTCAAAACATTTTTCCTCTGTGACATGCCAGATTCGGTCGTGGTGGGTTGACCAGGTTTGGGGTGTTACAGTTGGCATTGGGCATAGGAGCATCCGGAGCGCGGATTAGCTTCAAACTCCTATCAGGTGTGTATTTCGCCCTACTTTAGTTGTAGAGCGGCAAATGTCGAAATGCCAGTCACATGGCAATGGTAGCCACACGAGTGTGCGAGCGCACGTGTGGGAGCTTCGACGCGATAGTTGAGGCCACCATGAGTATTCTTGTGGGTTGATGTTGTTTGGGCCACGATGGGCCCAATGGGCCGGTGGGCCCATATGAATAAATTGAATGATTGTGTAGTAGATAGTGAACTGGTCTATGTGAATCTCATATCTGTGGCTAGACTTGGGCTAAATGGGCCACACGAACGTGTGGGTCCATTTGGGCCGAGAATGGGCCTTAGGCCCATTCGCATCGTTATCTCTGTTTAGAATACATTGGTTTGCAAAATTACTGAAATACCCCTGGTTTCCAAAATGATCGAAATACCCCTGATTTTTAAAATTACTAAAATACTCCCGGATTACAAAATTACTGAAATACTCTCGATTTGTAAAATTACCGAAATACCCCCGATTCGCAAAATTATCAAAATACCCATGATTTGCAAAATTACCGAAATACCCATGGTTTTAAAAATTACCGAAATACCCTCAGTTTATGAGATTATCTAAATGCCCTCAATTTGCAAAATTACCAAAATACCCTTAGTTTGCAAAATTACCAAAATACCCCTAGGTTGCAAAATTACCGAAATATCCCTGGTTTGCAAAATTACCAAAATACCCCTGGTTTGCGAAATTACTAAAATACCCTCTATGGGTAAAGTTATCGAAATACCCTCGACAGGTAAAATTACCGAGATGCCCTTACGGGGCAAAATGACCGTTTCACCCCTAACCGATTAAATGATCATTGTACCCTCGTGGTAGTACTAATGTTGTATGTGTTAATTGTATGATTGATTATGTTTGAGATGCACTTCATATATGGATTAGTTATGAGTAGAATTACCGAATTACCCCTATAGGGTAGGATTATCAGAATACCCTTATAGGGTAAAATGACTGATTTGCACTTGTAGGTAAATGATTGACTTGTGCTATGATTTGACCGATTTGACTGTGATTGTATGACTGTGTTTTAACCAACTTGACTATGGGCGTGTGTCTGATTTGCTGTTAATATGTGTTGAAATGACTGTTACTAAGCATGGCCATTTTGCATACACATGCAATGATTGAGCATGACGTACACGACATGTTGCATGGGTTGGGTGTGATGATTGGAGGAAGTGATTGATCTATTAAGGTCACACGAGTCACCCGAGATGACTGTAGAACCACCGATTTGATTGTTAGGGTCACACGGGGCGCCCGAGATGATTGTGGACTAACCAATTTGATTGTTAGGGTCACACGGGTCGCCCGAGACGACTGTGGACTCACCGATTTGATTGTTAGGGTCACACGGGTCGCCCAAGACGACTGTGGACCCACCGATTTGATTGTTAGGGTCACACGTGTCCCCCAAGATGACTGTGGACCTACCGACGACTTTAAGCTGCTTACATTCTGGCAGCTCGGCTGCATTCTTGGTGTGTAGGGCTGGGTGGGTTGACTTGGTCCCCACAGGAGTGTAGGGTTGGTATGGGTGCTGTGTTGGTTGGATTGGGTTGGGCTACATTTTTGTTCTGTTTGCATTATCATGTTTATAAGGCTTAGGCCCAGATTGATACCGTAAGGGCTCAGGCCCAGACAGTGACCATTTAGGGGATTACACACTGAGTTCTCGTAACTCACCCCCTTTCCCTTAACCTTGCAGGTAATCCCCAGCGTTAGAGGATTTAGAGCTGCGGAGGACTCGGTGGTGGCCATACATTGGAGTTACTTCTAACGAAAATTAGTAAATCCAGGTTTTAAGTTTATTTTATGTTATTTATTTCGGGGTAAATATTTTGTAATAAGGCCAATGGATTTTATTTTCCTTTTAAACTTTCATTTCGGTTATTATCAAACTATTAGATGTTTAAACACTGGGTTTTCTTAAAACGACAATAACTGTTTTCAAAATATCACGTTTCCGTAATTCTTTGAATCTGATTTCTGCTATAAACAAAGTTTTCAAAAATAATAATAACATCTTTACAAGAAAACATTTTAAGCAAATCTTGTTTTCACAAGCAACAAAGTTCGGAGTATCACAAAGGAATACAAAGTTTTTAACGAACGCAAAGCTTTTAAACAACCTTTTGATGTGACATGCTAGATCCAGCCATAACGTCTAGGCCAGGTTTGAGGTGTTACACAGGGACTATTTTGCAAAAATAATAAATATTTTAAATGTTTCCATTGATGAATAAGCTTGTATTTTGAAGTTTTTTGATAGATTATGAATGTTGATTGTGAGTTATACAAGTTTTGTTAAGTGATTTTTAGTGAAATTGCAAAATAGGGATTAAATTCAGAAAACTGTAAAGTTAGTGGTTAAAATGTGAAATAAATGCAAATTATGGGCTGCTATGGGCATTATGGTAATTCAGCTAGCATGGGTTTATTGTGAATTTTATTAATTTGTGATTTTATGAAATAAGGACTAATTGTGAAAAATGTGAAAATTTAGGGGCAAATGTGTAAATGTGCCTTAAAGAGTATTTAGGACTAAAATGAATGAATAGATGATTGAATAAGTTAATTTTAAATATATTTAGATCAAGAACAGCGGAATTTAGACCTAGATCAGGGGAAAACTAAAGTTATCAACTAAATGACTCGATTCGCCGTTTTAGCATCTGAGGTAAGTTTTTATGCAATAAGCATTGTTATAATTATGCTTTTTAATGCTTTGATATTGCATAAATTTTATATACGGGACTATAGTTTTCTTCGACAACGAATCGGTTATATATGGCACTTAGTGTGCGGAAATTAGACAGCTTCGGCTATATATGGCACTTAGTGTGCGATTCAACATAGCTTTGGCTATATATGGCACTTAGTGTGCGAGAATGAGATAGCTTCGACTATGTATGGCACTTAGTGTGCGATTTGATATGGCTTCGGCTATGTACGACACTTAGTGTGCGAAACATCGAGTATTCATCGGCATTCCGTTTATGTATGAATTTATTATGGATTGGTACAGGTATGTACATGTATGTTATGAGCTTAAAATTGAAGAAGTTACAAAGTTTGCATTTGAGCTTATGAATAAGCATGTGAAAGGTTTTTTAATAACCATGAATTTCATGTTATATGATTAAATTGATGAATGGTAGATTTTGATTAGTTAAGTTTATAACATACGAGCTTACTAAGCTTTGAAGCTTACTTCGTGTTATTTTTCTATGTTTTATAGTGAATCAAGGCTAGCTCAGATCTGGGAGTCATTGGGAACATCATCGCACTATCAAACATCTAAGTTGGTGCTTTTGAGTTATACATTTATGGTATATGGCATGTATAGGCTAGATGTGGTATTTTGGTTGTGATTATAGCCATGAGATTTGGCTTCTAAATTGTATATGTTTTGGTTTGTATATATAGCCATGAGTGATGGCTTATTTTGGTATGTTTTGGTATGAATGTGGTTATGGTTTTATAGTTGCTCAAATGGTTAATTGATTATGGAATATAAATGTTTGGGAAATGCCTTGATGAGGTATGATTTTAGATGTTGTGTTGGTTATTTATATGGTAAGTTATGTATGTGTGAAATATGGTAAATGAACCATATTGTTTGATAATGTTTTGGCATGTATTTGGCTAAGTAAATGGTAGTGATTGGAGATTTGGAATATATGAAATTATAATGGTATGAATTATGCATTTGGTTGATGATTTTGGCTGCCTAATTGGATGATGAAATGGTACCATTTTGGTTGTTTAAATGAGCATGAGTTGGGGTGGCAAATTGGCCTTGCAAATGGCTTATTTTTGTCCACAGGGGCTTGTGTCTCAGCCATGTGTGACACACGGTCAAGTTGCACGGCTGTGTGTCCCCTGGTGTTGAAATTGAAATGAAGTCAGTATGCTCCACACGGTCTCACACACGGGCGTGTGACTGGCTGTGTGGTACAAGTCAGTATACCCCCTAATTGGCACACGGCCTAGGACACGGGTGTGTGACATGGCCATGTTGCATAAGTCAGTATACCCTACAATTTTGGCACTGCCTAGCACACGGCCTGGCACACAGGCGTGCGTGGCCACTTCGAAGGGTACACGGGCTAGACACACGGGCGTGTGGTCGACCGTGTAACCCAAGTCAGTATGTATGCCCCGTTTTCACACGGCCTGACACACGGGCGTGTCTACTAGCCGTGTGAGGCACACGGTCTGTTCACACGGGCATGTGACCCTTGTTTACATGAAAAATTTCTATGTTTCCAGAATTTTCGTATGATATCTGTTTAGTCCTGAACCACTTCTAAAACATGTCTAAGGCCTCGTAGGCCCTTATAAGGGACAATGTGATTGTATTGAATGATTTATGGGAATGAATACTTATTGTTTCATAAATGTATTCTATATGTGTTATGAATTGATCGGTAATACCTCGTAACCCTATTCCGGCGTTGAATACGAGTGAGGGGTGTTACATCAGCCATTAATAGGACATTCAAGACCAGCACCCAAAACATGAAAACCCTAATGACATATCATTTGTATCCTACGTATTCCTAAGGTTCAAACGGGGCTTGATAACATTCTTGACATCGTTGGATTATTATCAATTGATTACATGGAAAATTAACACAATAACATATAACTCAAAATAACATTAAAACTTTATTTAATCATACAAACTTACCTAACTAAATTGCAGTAATGACTAAGAACAGGGACTATTTGGTAATTTTTCTCTTCTCCTCGATTTTCCACTTGTTCTTGATCTAAATTAACAATTTCATTCAATTCATTAATTTAAATAGCGAAATCAATTCATTTTATGCAATTTAGTCATTTTAAACAATTTCATAAAATAGCCCCCAACATTTTACTTTTATTCAATTTAGTCCTTAAGCCTAAAACATGCAAATTAACCATTTTTACTCAAATTTAATCTTAGTCGAATTTCTTTAACATTACTACAGCCCATATTTGTTGTTATTACACATTAAATCCTTGTATTTTTACTATTTCAACAATTTAATCCCTAATCGTTAAATTCATCAAAATCACTTAACAAAATACTTATAAATAACAATTAATACTTAAAATTCATCATTTAACATCTAAAATCACAAAGATTCATCAATTGAAACATTCAAAATCATTAACAGTTTCACAAATGAAGGCATGGGCTAGCTGGACCTAGTTGCAACAATTTCAAAAACATAAAAATTTATTAGAAACAAGGCCAAAATCACATACCATGCTAGCTTTTGAACTTGCCGAAACTTCAAATTCTAAAGATGGCTTCTTCCTCCTTTTCATTTCGGTGAAGAAGACTTGTAAAAGATGATAAAAGCTTTTGTTTTATTTAATTTAATTTTATTTATCAAATTACCATTTAAACCTTGGTTAATAATTAAATAAAACACCAAATTCATGTTCATATTTGTCCACTAACTCCTTGAATGATTTATTTACCATTTAAGTCCATTTACTTTTATTCATTAAGCCATTTAATCATTCAAATCTAATAGTGATTAAATTTTACATCATTTTACATCCTTTTTAATTAATTAACTATCTAAACATTAAAATTTTTTAACGAAACTTTAATACAACCTTATTAGCACTCCGTAAATATTTATAAAAATATTTACGATTTGGTTTATAGAAACGAGGTCCCGATACCTCATTTTCTAAAACAACTTGACTTTAGGGTCATAGCACTTGAACCTAATTGTTCTTCCATTTAACCAAAAATCAATAAATCAAATTTTATCATTATTATTCGTAAATATTAAATAATAATATTTATGGACTCACACATCGAATTTTTGGCCCCAAAACCACTATTTCGACACCACTGAAAAACGGGATATTACAATCTCAATATATCAAATCAATAATGTGCTCTTGACATGTATAAGCAAAGCAAGTCCTAGAATAACAAATCAAGTTGACATACTCACAACCAAAAATAAAATGAGCCCAAAAAAATATATGCTCTGTAGGCTCAAAAGCTCACAAAAAATTATGGTTTTGATTAAACTTACAAATTTAAAATTTCAAGATAATGCTTCAGTTTAGGGAGACAACCTATGAAACACCCTGAATAATTTAAGTCTGCTTTTGATGAAATTTGACACAAATGTGTATTTGTTTCAGTGGCTAAGTGTTCTGGGTGTGTGTGTGAGGTTTGGGGTTCAAGTCCCACTTTTGGAAATTTTGTTATTTTTATCCTACCCTTATCCCTACTGGGTAGGCTTATGTGATATTGTTTGAAAACTCATATCAGAATGAGCCTGTTGGTTCGAGTGGTAAGGTATTAGCTTATCTTGAGGTCTCATGTTTGAATCCATGTGCGAGCGTGGATGTTAATGTTTGCTCCTGTGAGTGTTTTGGTGGTATAGAGGAGGTTCGGTGGAAGTGGAAGTCTGTGGTAGTGGATGAGAGTAGTGGGTCAGTTTTGGGGCGATTTTTTAGTTAGTAGGATAATCCGGAGTTGGGATAATCTTTTGTATTATTTTGTTATTTTATTTTTCCTTTCTTTCCTAAAAATCTATCTGTTCTTTTCACGTTCTTTTTCTTTGGGTTTTCTTTCTTTTATTTTTCATCGTCTACTTTTCTGTTCAAGTATTTCAAGTTTGGTTAGGGGAAATCTTTGTCGTGTAAGTTTGATTGCTATTGCTTTGGTAAGTATGAGACTTTATTTAAGTTTTGGTTATGTAAATTTATGAATAGATTGGGGGTTTCGTTTGTGTTGTACTGTGTTTAAGGGGCTTTATTTTGACCATTTTCCCTTTGGTTTATTGTTTGATAATCGATTAGAGGAGAATTGCGAGTCAGTGGGTGTTTCTCCGGCAGAGTGATTGTTGTGGGTCGCTGTCTTCGAAGGTAAGTGAGCCCACCAAATTCTGTGCGGTTACTGTTGTTCGGGTTTTTCAACATGTTAAGAACAGCAATGATGTTGAATCAATAATTCGAGAGTTTACATGGTTTAATTTGTTAAAGTATTGATGATTATAGGTACTGAGATCATCACCTTTGGAAGTACTTCAAAATCGAACCAGGTGTGTACCCTAAACACGAAAAATCGAGGCTTCGACGAAAGCCGAAAAAGGGTACTGCTGACACCACATAGGTTATCTGATAATCTGATAATCTGATAGTCTGATCTGAATAGAACACTAATAGGTATGTCTGACTGTTCTGTTTGAGTATATATGTTATCTATATACGAGCATGTTAAGCATATTAATTCTGTTAATTCTGTATTTTGTATCTGTGTTTGGGGTGGGATTTGCATATGTAGAGGAAGTGATTTGTACGGCAACCTTTCGCCTATATTCTAACAGCTCGACTATATATTATTTGTTATGTGTCGCATCGACACTATATGGTGTGTAGGGATGGGTGGGTGTTTTTAACCCCACATGGTATGATAGGATGGACAGAGATGATGTGTAGAGGATGGGGGTAGGATTCTGTACGTCTGATCTGTTATTTGAATCTGATATCTGTTTCTGTTGTGGACTTAGGTCTGAATCTGTATCTGGTTGTATATAAAATTTTGTCTATGCTATCTCTGTTAGGTTACACACTGAGTTTACGAAAACTCACATCTGTTGTCTGTTCTATTCAGGTAACCCCCAGACATAGGCGGGTCGGTGCGACAGAGACTTAGTGGTGATCACTTGGTGGGAACTGTTTTTATTATTATTAATTAATGGTTTTACTGATATTTGTAACAACCCAGTTTATACCTTAGTCAGAATAGTGGTTTCGGGACCACAAATCTGGGGCAGAAAAATATTTTAATACTATTTTCTGTATTTATAGCATGTGAATTGATATGTGTGAAAGTTTCGTATGAAAATTTTATCGTTTGTGTGTCGATTTGTGAAAAATGGCTTAATCACAGAAAATGCAAAAGTAGCTTTCTTATTAGTTATATGCCGAATTGACATGGCTTATTAATGTGAGGTCCTTATGTTGTGAATGGACCATTGGTTTAATGAATGGACTAGTATGGACAATAGTTAGTGGAATTTTTAATGAAAACAATAAGGTTAAAATAGTAAAATGTGAATTAATGTTGTTTTAATAAAACAAAACATGCATTAAGTGTTTATGTTCATCATCTTTACCGAAATTGAAGAAAGAAATAAGGGTTTGAGTTCTCAAACATTCAGCCATTGTCTAAGCATCAATCGGGTATGTGTTTTTGATCCATTTTTGATAATTTCTATGTTTTTGTGATCGTTGCTTCGTGTTCTCTTAAGCCCATGCCCTAATTCATGAAATTGTTGATGATTTTGAGTTATGCCATTGTTGATTTTGTGAGCTTAGTGATGTTAAATGGTGAAATATGAAAGCTTGATGTTAGACAAATATGTTTTGTATTGGGACTTTTAATGAAATTGATTATTATGGGCTAATTTGTGAAAATGAGAAAATTGAAGGGCTAAAATGTGAATTAAATGAAATATATGGGCTTATTTGGGCCAAGTGAATATTCGTTCAAGCTATGGTGTAATGAAATTTTGTATATTTTGTGATTTTGTGAATTAGGGACTTAAATGTCAAAATGTGAAAATGTGAGGGCTAATTTGTAAAATGCCCTAAATATGTATATTTGAATTGAATTGAATGATATGATGAATAAAAGAGCTAAATTTGAATGTGTATAGATCAAGAACCAAAGAAAACAGAATTAAATAGGGGGAAATCTAAAGTGGTCGAGTAATCGTTTATTTCCATCCGAATCCGTATGAGGTAAGTCGATATACAAATAAATGTGTTTGAATTGAATTATTATTGCTTATATGTGAATGAATTGTGATATATGACTATTTGAGTTGAATATGTGAAATCCGGGAAAGTTCAAATAATGTGACGACATCTGAAAAGTCCCGTACGAACCTTAGGAAATAGTTAGGATACGTATGTCATGACATAGGATTCCGAGATACGATTTCGTGTAAGACAACGTCTGGGACATTGTCAACGATTTGAGATATCGTGTAAGACCGTGTCTAGGACACTGGCATCGATTTGAGATTTACGTGTAAGACCATGACTGGGACTTCGGCATCGATATTTAATTACATGTAAGACCACGTCTGGGACATTGGCATTGTACGAGCTTTACGAGCTATCCAAGTATCCTTATTAATTCTGAACGGTTCAACGAGCATTCCGAGATATGATTGAATATGTGAATATATATCCGTTTCAGGTACATATGAAATGTATATGAAATTTGGCAATGGAAGATAAGTATGAATATGATCATTTGATATGTGAGCTACATGAAAATGTGATATGTTTATAAGTAAGTGGTTATGAACAATTGAGCTAGATGAGAAATATGAATTTGCTATTGTGTTATGCCATAGTTCATATGAATGAAATAGTTTATAATTGTTTATGTGATAAGTTTATTTGTATATGGCTTACTAATCTTTTATAAGCTTACTTTGTGTGTGTTTGCATTGTTTTATAAATTATCGAAGCTATTGAGAGCTCGGGGATCGTCAAGGATCATCACCACACTATCGAACTCTATTTTGGTACCTTTTGGAAGTGTAAATGTTAAAAGTATGGCATGTATAGGCTAGGACTAGTGTGATATGTTTTGAGATATGCATTTTATAGCCATGTGATATGGCTTGCTTGTGGAAGAAAATATGGTTTGAATGTGGTACATGATTTGTGCTAAGTAATGTAACACCTCTAACCCGTACCGTTGCCAGATTAGGGTTATGAGGCATTACCGAACTAAACTCAAATCCAAATAGACATTCTTTTGAACTCTAGCACAAGCAATACAGCCTATCCTATTTCATATATAAATAATGTATAATGAGTTTTATTACAAATACTTATTACAAGACAATGCCCGAACCACATATCTTAAACATTCATGAAATTTATACGCCTTAAACATAACTCTACTTGTACCATTATAACATCTGTTGGACATAACTCAAATCACATATATCATAAACTGTTTTCTCTATTCATTTTGCTACAATACATGTACATATTTAACCAACCGAAACACTTATACCATTTAATAGTCAATCGCATATAGAACATATTAATATTACCTCTTGACCGAACATACAATTTCACTTTTCAAATGGGATTCGTAATTAACCAACCATGAAACACATATACATTTTTTGCCATTAACAATTGGAATTATAAAGCCAACTTTCATATACATATCTCATTATAAAAGTATAAATATCACATAACCAAATTCACTTTAACATAACTTCATTTATTTTTACTAAACATATCAAGCATATGTCATTTACCATATTGTCGAAACACATATCTTAACTCAACTAGCATTCGTAAAGCATATTAGACAAGTAGCTCATAAGTTCACCTTAGTCGAAACCATACACACAACATAACCACAACAACTATGTTTAGCATATAACAACCAAGGTCAAGTTTTGCAAAACCAAACACATATCACCTATGCCATATGTTCACCTTCCATACACAATTTAAAACTACAGCCGAATATAAACATCCATTAGCATTTTAAACAATCCATTATATCAAAACATATGAAAGAAACTTAACCAAAAGAAATAGCCATTTTCGCAAGGCTATATTTATATAAAGGATCAAATATCATTGATTTTATAACTTAGTCTAACCTATACATGCCTTTTGAAACAAAAACTAAGTTTATAAGTACCAAAGGAGTTGATAGTGTGATTGACTTCACTGATAATCCTCTGAGCCCGTAGCTTGACCAAAATCTATAAAACAAAACATTGAATACACACAGAGTAAGCTTACTAGCTTAGTAAGTCTTAAGCAAATTCAATAAAACAATCAAACATTTAAACTTTTTTTTTTCATTAGATTCATGGCGTTGAATATAAACATTTCAATATGTAAATTAATCATGGACAAATGTTATCAATACCCATAACCTAAATATTAACACTTTATTACCAAAAACATATACATCATCAAATTACATAAGTATCATATGTAATCGAATATCCCAGGTCAAATGAACACATCATACATATCGATCACATATTCCTATCTGTACTCATATGCCAACACATCCAAACTCTTTTACCATTTACTTTTCCACTTATAACCGATTCTTCAAAGTAATATATAAAACTCAATTTCATATATATATATATATATATAATGTTCATATTCATCACTGATAAGCTCAATAGCACATAATAAAATTCTTATTGAGTCATCAACTTTATCACATCATACTTAACTCAAATGATAATATACCAACTTACTTCATTCCTTACTAATATAGTAGGCTAACACTTACTCGAGCTTTTAGCACATTGCATTAAATATGTCTCACCTTGTTGATTCACGAATTCTCTGTTTATAACATATCACCGGCATTAAGCCTGCTAGGCATCAAAGCCCAAAATACACACCGACATTAAGCCTGCTAGACTAGAGGTCCGAGTTTTAAACACCAGCATTTAGCCTGCTAGGCAATAAGCCCGATAAAATTCACCGGCACAAGGCCTGCTAGGCTCGAAGCCCGAATATTAACATAATTAACCAATCCATGCACATTTATTAATTCCAAAATCACATATAACACTTATATTTCATAATATCACATATCAAGTTTGGATAAACTTAACCACATTACATCAAATAAAATCAATTCAATATTATACTAATCACATTCGGCAATTCCACATCTATATTCCCAAAATTTCCAAAATTTCAATATTTATTATTTTACGTAAATAATTTTCGACATATAATCGCTTAAAGACTTACCTCGACTATCGACGGACAATGAAGACCGGCTATTCGATAACCTTTGCCTTTCCCCGATCCAAATTCGTTTTTCTTTGTTCTTGATCTAAACACATTAAAATTTAGCTCATTCAAGCACATTTCATCTCAATTTAGTCCCAAAACACATAAATAGACAATTTACCATTTTACCCCTAATGTTTCACATTTTTACAATTTAGTCCTATTTGCACAAAACACAAAATACACAAAATTTCATTACACAACCTAAGGGCCGAATATTCATAGGGACTATACAAGTTCATTTATTTCATTTATTTTGCATTTCAACCCTTCAAAAATTTATTTTTGCAATTTAGCCCAAAATACTCAATTTCACCAAAATTTCCAATACAAAACATTTTAATCTATAACATAACTTTAACATATATTCATTAAACATCACAAATCATAAGCTTCTATCATGGTCGAACATCACATACACACTAATCTCAAAATTTCTAACATGGGTCGGATAGTATTCGAAGCAACGATCACAAAAACGTAAAAATTATCGAAAACCGACTAAAAATACATACCCGATTTAAGCTTGAACTATGGCCGAATGAACAAGCTCACACCCTTTTCTTTCTTTCTTAGTTTCGGTGTTAAGAAGATGAAGAGTAAAGCTTAATTCATGTTTTATTTTTATTATAATTAACATAATAACTAATGTACAAAAATACCCTTTTATAATAATATAGTTAACATATATAAATAAGGCTATTTTAGACATATGCCGCCCACTATCCATGAAAATGGGCTATTTGCCATTTTAATACCTTATATTAAAAAGCCATCATCATTCTAGCACTTTTCACTATAGTTTGCAACTTTTACACTTTACGCGATTAAGTCCTTTTTGTCAAATTAAACACACAAACGATCAAATTTTTATACGAAACTTTCACACACATTAATTTACATATAATAAGCACTGAAAATAATATTTAAAAAATTTTTACACTCGGATCCGTGATCCCAAAACCACCGTTCCGATTAGGGTCAAATTCGGACTGTTACAAGTAATGGTATGTTTTGATGTTTATAAATGACCAAAAGAAATGGTCAATTTAGTATGTGCTTTGTTGAGAATTTGGTATGTTTTTAGTATGAAAATAGAAGTGATATTTTGGGACTTTGATCATGTATGAATTAATGAGTTGTTATGAGATTTTGGTATCTTTTGGTTTAGGTTTTGAGAATGAAATTGATTAATGAGGAGATGGTTTAAATGGTGTATGTTTTGTGCTTGAAATTGGCTGGAAATGTGGCATATTTGTTTCTTGTTTGATGCTTGTAGGGAGGACCCAATTTGGGTGGCAATTTGGCCTTGTAAATGGCCTATTTTCTGCCCACACGGGCAGGGACACGGGCGTGTGTCTCTGCCATGTTGCTCAAGGGCCACTTCAAAGTGAGCCTGGGCAGAGCACACGGTCGCACAGACGGGCATGTGCTAGGCCATGTGGCCAAGTTAGTATACCCCCTTTGATTGTCATGATCGAGCACACGGGCGTGTGAGGCCAATTCAAATAGGTATACGGGCTAGACTCACGGGCGCGTGACTGGTCGTGTGACCAAGTCAGTAGCCTCCCTAATTTTCACACGGCCTGGCACACGGGCGTGTCTTGTGGCGGTGTGGACAAGTCAGTATGTATGCCCTGTTTTGCCACGGCTTGGACACAAGGGCGTGTCTAAGCCGTGTGAGGCACACAGCCTGCCCACACGGGCGTGTGACCTCTGTAACTTTGAAAAATGTTTAAGTTTCAGAAAAATTTGTATGTGCTCGATTTAGTCCCGACCCCTTCCCAATGCATGTTTAAGGTCTCATAGATCTTCTAAAGGGACTCTATGTGTATATTTCGCTATAGAATGTTTGTGAATATTTGATGTTTGTGAAATGTTTGTGATATGATCCGATATGTCCGGTAATGCCTCTTAACCTTAGTCCGACGATGAATACAGGTTAGATGTGTTACAATATTTCTGGTTTTCGTGAGGGTTTTGTAATTTTTGGACTCTTCGGACTTTCTCGACTGAATGGTTTTAACTTTTGGATTTTGCTTTACTTTCTTTTCCGCAATGTTAACAAAAACACTTTACGCAAACAAATGGTGTTAACAAATGTTTTTTTGTGGAAACACAAGCTTGGTTTTGGTTTTAAAAGAATTTCAAACTTCCGCTGCGAAATAATTGGTTAACTTTAAAGAACAACTTGTAATGGTTTCATTAATATATATAAATGAAAATGTTTTATAAAACTTAGACATTTTATCAATTAACTAAACATTGTTTTATCGAAGTATCATCAAGTTCATAACCCTTCTTCATAACACTCCCAGATTCAGTCATACCGTCTAGGCCAAGTTTGGGGTGTTACAACCTAAAATAATAATTTTTGAAAAATAGCTTATCATGCTTGACTCTCTCGTGTCTTAAAGTATAAATCAAACAATGCACAAAAATCCAAGATCAGTATCAACATTCCGATCTTATCTCCCGCGAACAATGAGACCTTCTCCCTGAGAGTCGAGTTTAACCACAAGATCTTTCATCTTACCATACGAGGTCAAAGAATCATAAACCTCATCAATTGTGAGAAACTCGCGGGTATATAAAATCGTGTCTCTAAATGTTGAATAAGACGGGGGCAACGAACAAAGTAAAATCAACCCTAGATCTTCCTTATCATGATGAACATCCATGGCCTCCAAGTCTAAGAGAATTTCTTTAAACACTGTTAAGTGTTCATACATAGACCCACTGTAACACCCCAAACCCGGTCTATGAGTTAAGACCAGACTTGGTATGCCACACAAATCGAACATACATCTAATCATTTAATGAATTAAATAAAACAGGTCTTCGAAAACTATTTTGGAGATGGAGTTTATCAAAAATCTAGAATTTATTTGAAATCTATGATTTAAGAACATAAGAGATTATATTTTGATCTCAGAGAAATAATTGGTTAAATTTTTAAAGAACTTTGAAAGAATTCAAAAGGAGTTTGAAAATAAAATTCATAAAAGAGTTTTCACAGAAATTTTTACGAGTTAGTGATATTTAAGAAAAACCCCTTTTTATACGAAAATTAAAGAAAACATTTATAAATTTAAAATAGTTCCCTTTAAGTATCTAAAACATAATTAAAATCCATCCACGAATAAAAATCCTTATAATAATACCAGAGGCCTTATTACATCGCAACTGAAATAGTACTTAAATAGAAATACTTAGGAGAAGTTCAAAGTTTATATAAACCATCATTCGTAGTACGGCCTCCACGCCAAGTCATTCCCGGCCTAAGCCTCCATCAATTATCATTACCTGAGAAGGGTAAGAAAACGGGGTGAGTTACTTAGAACTCAGTGTGTAACCCACTTACCGTGTCCACTGGGCCAAAACCATATAAGCATTTAATTGGGCTTGTGCCCATTTACGAATAAATAATATAGTAATTTAAAAAAATGCATGTGAAATGCAATTCCCAACCAAGCCTAAATTTCCATCCGCTACACACCACCCGTACCAACCAGCACACCTGTGGGGATCAAGTCAACTCACCCCGCCAACACACCAATCGCAGGCATAAAGCCATTTAAAAAATGTTTGTGGTTGAGCCACCCAAACTAGATTGTGGCAGAGCCACCCGAACTAGATCGTGGCAGAGCCACCAAAACTTCTCTTCAATTTTATCCCAACCCATGCAATCATGTGTACATATACAAAGCATAACAATATTCATATAATAATTTCAACATAAGGCCCATACTACAAGTTGGCCCATTTCTCATTTTGGCCCATATGGTAATTTATCAAATCGGCTCCTTAAGCAATCTAGCAATTTGGCCCATTAAGCAATCTAGCAATTCAGCCAATTAATCAATCTAGCAAATGGCCCATTAAGCAATCTAGCAATTCGGCCTATTAATCAATCTAGCAAATTGGCCCATTAAGCAATCTAGCAATTTAGCCTATTAATCAATCTAGAAAATTGGCCCATTAAGCAATCTAGCAATTTGGCCCATTAATCACATGAGGCCCGAAAATTACTTTTTATCAAATTAGCCCATCAAGGGAGATTCCGTAATTTCCACGACTTTAATACCGATTTCATGATTTTACACAAAAAGTGTTAATATACCGTATTTTCCGATTTTACCAACTTTACGATTTTTATTCTAATGCTTACGGTATAACATCTAACCCATGAAATAAGTGTGAAATTACACACCTGATTACGGTGAGAACTATACTTTCCCGCTCGTCGATACCTAAATACATGTCACGCTTGATTAGAACACTAATACTTAATATAAATCTATACTAAAGATAAGCGATCTAGATCTTTACCCTCGGAATTTCGAACAACAACTATTTGTGGTTTCTCCCCGATTGATGGTTCATAACCCGTTGAAGAGCCACGAACAGTTAATGGCTCAGGAGTACAAATGACTTCAAATAATTGATTTTCACCAGAAGAGGGTCCACAACTCGGTAGAAAATATCGAATTGCCGAAACAGCCCTTCGCTTGAATCTAGAGGGAATAGCAGAACCGCCCCTCTTCCGAACACTATTCACCACCCTTTTCGACCCTATCTTGTTTGCCTCCATTGACAAAAGATTATTAGTCCAACTACTATATTGGCCATTCCCCCTAGACCACAAAACCGTCCATGTTCATAGTCAAAGTTTGGCCATGCCAAACTTTCCAAAACACACCCCCTTAATGAGTGCATTATGTCCCCCTTACATACCATAAGCTCAAGATTTCCTTCCCTAAGTTCAAGTCTTATCCTAATCCAATAACCACCTTACCATAAAAAAAATAAAGTCCAACTTACCAAGAATAAGGCTTGACCGACACAAGCTAGGAGAGTGCAAAAATAAAAGTCACAAAATGCATTCTAAAGGATTCGAACCTCTTCCCTCAAACAACACTTATGGCGCCAACTCCACTTTACTACTAGCTCATCTAATGCTAGTTTTTGTCACTTAATTTCCTTAAACATCAAGGTCACCTGATCCACTTCAATAAAGTACTTATTACTAAAATTTATTCTAATTCCGAATAAATCTCGAGCCTTCTCAAGACTATATTAAACACACAAATTGAACCATTCACAAGTTAAGCACCAAAAACATGCAACATATCGATACTCAATTTTTAGGATGTTACAAATCTGCCCCCTTAAAGAAAATTTCGTCCTCGAAATTTACCTGGTTAAAAGAGATGAGGATATTGTTGCCGAATTGCATCCTCAGGCTCCCACGTAGCTTCCTCCACTCCGTGATTACGCCATAGAACCTTAACCAACGGCACAGTCTTCTTTCTTAGCACCTTAACATCACAGTCTAAGATTTTCATTGGTTCCTCCTCGAAAGACAAGTCTGGCCTTAACTCCACTTCTTCTACTGGTACTATGTGAGACGGATCCGATCTATAAAGCCTCAGCATAGAAACATGGAAGACACTATGAATCTAACTCAACTTCGGAGGTAATTCAAGCTGATAGGCCACTGGTCCTACACGCTTCAACACACAGTACGGTCCAATGAACCTAGGGCTCAACTTGCCCTTCCTTCCAAATCTGAAAATCTTCTTCCAAGGTGAGACTTTCAGAAAGACCTGATGTCCCACTGCAAACTCAATATCCTTACGCTTCAGATCCGCATACGACTTTTGTCTATCCGAAGCTTCCTTTAACCGCGCTCGAATCACCTTTACCTTTTCTTCCGTCTCAGATATCAATTCAGGACTCAACAACTGCCGTTCCCCCAATTCAGTCCAACAAGTAGGGGTATGACATCTACGACCGTATAAAGCTTCATAGGGTGCCATTTGGATACTGGATTGGTAACTATTATTATACGCGAACTCTGCCAACGGTAGGAAATCCTCCCAACTACCTCTGAAGTCGATCACACAACCCCTTAACATGTCTTCCAAAATTTGAATTACTCTTTCTGACTGACCATCTGACTGAGGATGAAAAGCCGTACTGAAGTTTAACTTTGTTCCCAAAGCCTCATGTAAAGCTTTCCAAAACCGTGATGTAAACCTAGGATCCCTGTCCGATATGATAGACACTGGTACCCCATGCAACCTCACGATCTCCGCTATGTACAACTTAGCCAACTTTTGCAGCGAGTAATCCGTACGAACTGGTAGAAAATGAGCAGTCTTCGTCAATCGATCAACTACCACCCAAACAGAATCTTTCTTAGTAGGTGTTAAGGGTAACCCACTAACAAAATCCATCGTTATCCGCTCCCATTTCCATAGAGGAATCTTTACCGATTGCAATAAACTCGATGGTAAGTATTGTTCCGCCTTCACTTGTTGACAAGTCAAACACTTTCCCACAAAATCAGTAACCTCTCGCTTCAACCCTGATCACCAATACTGCTCACGGAGATCCTAATACATCTTATTTCCTCCGGGCTGCATAGCATAAGGGCTACTATGCGCCTCTCGTAGAACCATTTGTCTCAAATTCGAATCCATGGGCATACAAGCTCTTCCACGAAAACACAGCATGCCATCCTTGTTTAATCCAAAGTCCCCTACTATACCACTTTCAACTTGTTGCATTAAAGGACCCAACTTTTCATCTGATAACTGCTTTTCCTTGATCTGTTCTAACCACAATGGCTTCACCTAAAGTTCCGCTAGCAGACTGCCATCCTTATACAAACTGAGATGAGCAAACATTACTCTTAACTCTGATACTACCTTACGACTCAACGCGTCTGCCACCACGTTAGCCTTTCCAGGATGGTACTCGATTGAGAAGTCATAATCCTTTAACAACTCCACCCATCTTCGTTGTCTCAAGTTCAACTTCTTTTGGGTAAGGAGGTACTTAAGACTCTTATGGTCCGTATAAATGATCGACTTCTCACCGTAGAGATAATGCCTCCAAATCTTTAAAGCAAACACCACCGCAGCCAACTCCAAGTCATGAGTAGGATAGTTAACTTAGTGCGGCCTTAACTGACAAGAAGCATAAGCCACCACTTTTCCTCCTTGCATCAGCACACATCCTAAACCCGTGTGTGACGCATCACAGTAAACGATAAACGCTTTTACAGCCTTAGGCTGAATCAGTACTGGCGCTTTCGTCAAAATGTAACATCCCAAACTCGGCCCAAACACTACAGCCGGATCTGGTATGTCACTAAAAAGATAAGGCCTATACGTTAAACCACTAGGCCCACGCGTTCCAGTACCCGATAAGGCCCAATAAACCGAGGACTTAACTTACCCTTCCGTCCAAACCTCATTACCTTCTTCCACGGAGATACTTTCAAAAAGACTTGATCTCCTACTGCAAATTCCATCTCCTTCCGCTTTAGATCCGCATAAGATTTTTACCGATCAGACGCCTCCTTCAACCGACCCCTATTAACTTAACTTTCTCCTCCGTTTCCAAAACTAGCTCTGGACCCAACACCTGACGTTCACCCAACTCCGTCCAACAAGTAGGGGTACGACATTTCCTTCCATATAACGCTTCGTACGGCGCCATCTGAATAATAGCTTGATAACTATTATTGTACGAGAATTCTGCCAAGGGCAAATATTCCTCCCAACTACCCCTAAAATCGATGATGCAACCCCTTAGCATATCCTCCAATATTTGAATTACCCTCTCAGACTGAGTATCAGTCTGTGGGTGAAAAGCAGTACTAAAGTCCAACCTTGTTCCCATTGCTTGATGAAGAGCCTTCAAAAATTGTGACGTGAACCTAGGGTCCCTATCCGATATGATCGACACCGGTACACCATGTAGTCTTACAACCTCAGCCATGTACAACTTAGCCAACTTTTGCAGAGAAAAGTCCACTCCAACCGGTATGAAGTGAGCAGACTTCGTCAACCGATCCACGATTACCCAAATCGAATCCTTCTTAGTGGGCATAAGAGGTAACCCACTAACAAAATCCATCATGATTCTTTCCCATTTCCATTGGGGAATCTTTACCGGCTGCAACAATCCCTAAGGCACTTGATGTTCAGCTTTCACCTGCTAGCACGTCAAACACTTCTCCACATATTCTGTAACTTCTCGCTTCAAACCTGGCCACCAAAATTGCTCTCACAAATCCCGATACATCTTAACTCCTCCAGAATGCATAGCATAAGGGCTACTATGCGATTCCCGAAGAATCATCTGCCTTAACTCCACATCTTTTGGCATACAAATCTTCCCATGGAAACACAAAACTCCATCACCATTCCAACTATAGTCCTCCCCTTCACCATTTTGTACTTGTCGGATTCGAGTACTCAAAACATCATCCAAAAGTTGCTTCTCCTTGATCTGTCTTGTCCACATAGGTCTTACTTGAAGTTCAGCTACCAAACTGCCATCTTCATACAGACTGAGATTAGCGAACATCGCCCCCAAATCTGCTATCGCCTTCCTACTCAACGCAACTGCCACCACGTTAGCCTTACCCAGATGGTATTTGATCGAACAGTCATAGTCCTTCAAGAGTTCAATCCACCTACGTTGTCTCAGATTCAATTCTTTCTGGGTAAGGATATACTTCAGACTCTTATGGTCCGTGTAAATAACTGACTTCTCCCCATACAGGTAATGCCTCCAAATCTTTAGAGCAAACACTACCGCCGCCAATTCTAAATCATGCGTAGGGTAGTTCAATTCATGCGGTCGCAACTGTCGAGATGCATATGCAACAACTTTTCCATCTTGCATTAACACACACCCTAAACTTATGTGTGACGCATCACAATAGACGGTAAATTCTTTTCCCGCCTCTGGCTGAATTAACACTGGCGCTTCCGTCAAAATTCTCTTCAGCTTCTCAAAGCTCTCCTGCTGTTTGTCAGTCCATACAAACAATACTCCCTTCCTTAACAACTTAGTTAAAGGTGCCGCTATTGAAGAGAACCCCTTAACAAATCTCCTGTAATATCCTGCCAATCCCAAGAAACTTCGAATTTTCGCCACAGACTTCGGCGATTTCCAATCTAATACAGCTTCTATCTTTTGAGGGTCTACCCTAATTCCTTCTGCGGAAACTACATGCCCTAAGAAAGTCACTTTCTTCAGCCAGAACTCACACTTACTGAACTTCGTGTACAGCTGCTTCTCCCTCAGAATTTGCAACACCATACAAAGATGTGCATCATGCTCCTCCTCGGACTTGGAGTAAACCAAAATATCGTCGATGAACACCACCACAAACCGATCCAGGTATGGTTGGAACACCCGGTTTATCATATCCATAAATGCTGCTAGCACGTTCGTCAAACCGAACGACATTACCAAGAATTCATAATGACCATAAAGTGTTCGAAACACCGTCTTATGAATGTCCTCTTCCTTCACCTTTAACTGATGATAACCCAAACTTAGATCAATCTTCGAAAAGACCGAAGCTCCTTTAAGCTGATCGAACAAGTCGTCGATTCTTGGCAATGGGTACTTGTTCTTAATCATCAACTTATTCAGTTGACGATAGTCCATGCACATACGCATGGATCCGTCCTTCTTTTTCACAAACAGGGACCGACGCTCCCCATGGAGACACACTCGGTCGAATAAATCCTCGATCCAAAAGCTCTTGGATCTGAGCTTTGAGTTCCACCAACTCCTTCGGTGCCATTCGATAAGGAGCAATGGATACCAGAGCCGTACCCAGAAGTAGCTCTATTCCAAACTCCACCTCGCGATCCGGGGGTAATCCTGGCAACTCCTCCGGAAAGACATCCGCGAAATCCTTGACCGTTCGAACCTCATCGACAGTCACCTCCTTAGCATCCAACGCACTAATAAAAGCTAAGAATGCATTGCATCCCTTCTAAATCATCTTAACAGCCTTCAATGCTGATACTACGTTGGACAAATAGTTCCTTATTTCTCCTAACACAATCACCTCCCCGCCTTCCGGGGTACTCAACACCACACGCTTGGTCTCACAATCCAACTTAGCACGATGCTTAATCAACCAATCCATTCCTAGGATAAGATCAAACTCTCCAAATGGCAATTCCATTAAATCTGCCGGAAACACTACCCCTTGAGTTTCTAACGGTACATCCTTCAATAGCTTGTCCACTACCCTAGATTGTCATAGGGGACTAACCACAGTCATCTTCCTAGTAGTTGTTTCAGAGTCTATACTTAGGGTCTCAGATATCGAACATGCAACATAGGAGTGGGTTGACCCAATATCAATCAAGGCAAGTAAAGGGTTATCAGTAATGAGAAACGTACCGGTTATGACATCCGGTGCTTCACCATCCTCCTGTCGACGAACTGTATAAACTAGACCCGGCTGCCTTGCATCCACATTACCTGCACCTCTACCAGGTGCTCCACGTCTGCGACCAGCCCCATTTCCACCTCTACTTAAACCACGACCCCTCGGTCTAAGCTGGTCACATCTCCTAGTCTGGTCAGAACCTCGGCCCGTTGGCTGTACCTGATCCACTTGCGGACAGTCCTTAATCAGATGCTCCATGGATCCACGCCTGAAACATCCACCCGTTCTTCTTCTACACTCCCCAGAATGTGCTTTCCCGCACCAATTACATAATCGATTCTGATTCCCCGCAGCCGGTGTCGGAGCACGAGCTGGCCCATCAGACCTAGGCCTCTTCTGAAAATTTCCAGATGATTCTGATGACCCAAAACTTCTCTTATTCTTACCCTGATCCTTATCTCTTTCCCGTCTTTCAGTCTGTTTTACCTCCTCGGCTATCTTAACCTTTTCCACCAGAACAGCAAAATCTCTCTCTCTCTGCGGTGCTATCAAAACCCTTAACTCATTCCGCAATCCATCCTCGAACCGAACACAACGTTCATATTCGGTTGCTACCATTCCTCGAGCGTAGCGGCTCAAGCGCAGAAACTCCGCCTCATATTTAGCCACAGATTTACTTCCCTGCACTAGATTCAGAAAAGCTTTCTTCTGTGCATCCACATAGCTGGCCCCAACATACTTTCCCTGGAATGACTCCTTAAAGAAGTCCCAGTCAATCAGATCTGCGGCAGTACCCTCCTTCATCGTGAGGTACCACTGATAAGCCTCGTCTCGAAGAAGAGACATAACCCCTTTCAACTTCTCCTCCATCGTGAAATCTAAGTCATCCATTATGCGCTCAGTCGCTTCCATCCAATACTCATCTGTGTTAGGGGCTACGCCAGAAACTCCCCTAAACACTTCTGCCCCATTGGCCCTAAGCCGCTCCGGCACAGAT
This sequence comes from Gossypium australe, assembly GCA_005393395.2. Lineage (NCBI taxonomy): Eukaryota > Viridiplantae > Streptophyta > Magnoliopsida > Malvales > Malvaceae > Gossypium > Gossypium australe. The sequence goes on from CM016624.1 coordinate 24,398,295, forward strand.
TTCCGGGCTCCTGTGCCCATGCCTACTCTAGCAACTCTTTCGAGAACCCACAGCATCGCTTGAGACACCGCATCATCTCCCGTCGCCTGATCCTGTAACTCTCCCTCCATAGCTGGAGGATCCGGCATTTCGTTTCCTGACCCGTGGCCAGACCCTACTGGCTCAGACAAAGTCATCCGACCCCTACCGCGTCCACGCGGCGGACGTCCTTGACCCCTTGTACTCATTCTTTCGATTGGTGTTTATTTGATTCAGAATTTTATGAATCATTAATTCTTTCTACTGATTAACCACGAACAGTCGTATGAATAGTAATTTTGGGAGTAGTTCTTTCGAATCTACAATTCAGTCTCAAGTTCACATCCCCTAGTTCTAAAAACTACATACATTCCACAATCAACATACAGACAACATCCATACATCCATATTCAATACATAGGGGTATTTCCGTTATTCCACTACCCAGGGGTATTTTCGTAATTTTATCCTACATGGGTATTTTCGTAATTTTCAAAAATAAAGTTCCTTGTTGATTTCATGAAATAAGGGTATTTTGGTAATTTTGAAATCCAGAGGTATTTCGGTAATTTTGCAATCCAAGGGTATTTCGGTAATTTTCCAATCTAGGGGTATTTCAGAAATTTTGAAATCCGGGGGTATTTCGGTAATTTTGAAGTCCAAGGTATTTCAGTAATTTTAAGATTAGGGGTACTTTGGTCATTTTACAAATTAGGGGTAATTTAGTAATTTTTACAAATCAGGGATGTTTTAGTTATTTTCACAAATCAAGGGTATTTTCAAAATTTTACAAAACTAAGGGGGTATCTTGGAGAATTTGATTTCAAAGGAAATAGTAGTGTTCATGTATTTATGAGTTTCTGGTTGTTGTCGAGTGTTGGGTGAGGTTTTGTTTTTTTTAGAATAAGGGTATTTTAGCAATTTTTTTGAAAAAAAAAGGTGATTGGTCCCTTTCGGGTTTTAACTATAAAGTTTAGCCTGTCAACAAGTCCTCGTGATCAGGGTGAACAGTCACTACGCACCAGGTAAGATTCCAGCGAAGAGGAGGTGAGTCGCTAGGACTGCTTAAATACCAAGCTCTCCCTGAATCCACTCCTAGACATGCGTATGCCCGTTGTCACACCCTAACTCGGCTAAGGTGAATAGTCACTACGCACCAGGTAAGATTCCAACGAAGAGGAGGTGAGTCTCTCGGACTGCTTAAATGCCAGGCTCTTCCGGATCCAATCCTAGACATGCGTATGCCTGTTGCCACACCCAAGCCTTGCGACTCATTTACGGGTTTGTATAGTGAACTTAAGTCTTATGAGTTTTAGGAAGTTGTTTAAACTAGGCCTAAAGTCCATCAAGTTCTAATCTAACTAATCTATGTCCCATAAAGCCCATCAAGCCCACATACATATATTACACACAGGGAGTTCAAAATACTTACCTGGCAGACTTGGGCCGGAAACGCAGGTGCCATGCCGAGAAGACAAACCTGTTATCATTTATAAACATGCATGTTTCAAAAGCCCATTTTTAGAAAATGTTTTGAGCCCAAAACCCCAGAGCCGAGTTTTGAACCTGGCTCTGATACCAATCTGTAACATCCCAAACCAGGCCCAAACACTACAGCCAGATCTGGCATGTCACTAAAAAGATTTTTTTTTGTAAAAGATGTCGCAATTTCGGGAAATATTTTTCTTGTATTTGATCTTTTGTTCGGAAAAACTTAATAACTCGATAGGTTTAAGTAAGATATAAATTTCATTTGTTGTTTTCTGAATTAAAACCAAAAACTTAATGCATGCCTTAGTTTAATTAAAACTCAAGTGTCTAACAATAATGAAAGCCAAAATAAAACCATACGAAGTCTAACAGTCTAGTGGCCTGTGGCCTTATTACAACCATATTTAAAACCCACTTAAAATAAATTTCTTAAAAATAAATAAATGAAGTAAAGTCTTTTGTGGAAGTCTTGGTTCTCTATCGCATGGCCACCTTGCTCTCCTCTCCAGACCGGTCCGATACGCTAAGTGTCACCTGAAATTGTTAAAATAATAGGGTGAGTCGCGAAACTCAGTGTGCAACCCTCGTGCACCATTAGATTGGGCCTTAGCCCACAGATCAGAATATAGACATAATATAGAAAATAACATACATAAAACCTAACCCAATCCTAGGTGTCCATCCGCTACACACCACCTTTACCTGCCAATCACACCATTGGGGATTTCTACAATCAACCCACACCGCTACACACCATCGATGGCAGTCATGCTGCAGCTAGCTGCTCATCGTCAAAGTTGTGACAGAGTCACCAGGCTAAAATGGCATAAGCCACCAGAACAGATCACTTCCCCTTTCATCAATCACCCAACCCCAAGCATATATAAAACAATCGACATATATCACATATCGTTTTAATAGAATCATTCACTGATGAATGGCAGAATTCACTAACCTGATATTTAGCCTTTACCCTTCTTGGGTTTCCAAACGTTATGCCGGGATTTCGGCATTTAACAGAATATAGCAGATGTATTACATATATATATATATATGAGCAATCAGTCTAATGGTGTGAGAAGTTACACACCTGATTAATGTTGATACCCTTGCTAAACCGATCTACAACTTTGCTCGAAAAGCCGGAAAAATGTGAAAATAGGGCCTCTCCTATAATCGGCCATGGTTAGTGTTCTACCCGATTTTACACACTAAAATCAATAGATTTCCTTACCTTGAAATCTCGAAACTACCACGATTCGAGTATTACTGAACTTATGACTTAGAGATCTACGCGATTGACTCATCTTCAGATCCCAGAATGCTGAAAATAAGAGAGAAACAAGAGATTAGTTTCTAAATAGCCATTCAGCTAGGGACTTTGAAAAGCCAAAAAAACATTGAAATCCCGAAATTGACACTTACCTATCGTTTCCTTCAAAATTCGGCACAAGCAGACTCCATTGAAGAAAATTCGGCAACTTCAGGAGGTGTGATCTTAGTGATTTAGGCTTTTTGAAGAACAAAGAATTGGAAAAATATAAGGCAAGGAGTGGATAGAGGGATTCGGCCAAAAGAAAAGAGAAAAAGAATGGTGGGGTTTCGGCAATTGAGATCTAATAAGTTTTTGGTTTCTGTCATAAAAAGAAAAGAAAAAAGAGGGTTCAAGTTTACCGAAAAAAATAAAAGAGAATCTTGAGAGAATTTTCAGAGAACATAATGAAGAATTCGGCACCCCCTTAGACTATACTAAACCGATTTCTCCCCCCTTACTGAGTTTGATTTTCGGCCAAATCTAGCCTCTTGGATGAGCTCTCATATTTTCCCTTATCTTGATCCATTATCTCCTCAAAAATAGCCTTTATTTGCTTATTATCCACATAAAATAAACATTAAAAATCCCTAAAAAATAGCCTTGTGCCGTCCCCCCTATTGCTCCCTTTAAGTGTCGAAATTTAGCCCTAAACCTTGGGCTTCAAACTGCCAAAATTTGGGCCCTCCTCATGCACTTATGACGCCACTTATAGCTCCCTTTTACTGTGCCCCTAGTTGCTGGGCCACAAGCCCAATATGTCACTTAAACTACTAAAACTTTAATTTAAGCCCCTAGAGTGTCTAAATAAAATATTTATTCAAAGCCTCAGCCCAAACCTGAGCCCCATTTGCACCTCAAATCCTTAAATTAATAATTTAAGTACACATTACACAAAATGTACAAGCCCATAAATTCAGGATGTTACACAAAATCTTCTTCAGTTTCTCGAAACTTTTTTGTTGTATATCGGTCCACACATACGGTACTCCCTTTCGCAACAGCTTAGTTAGGGGTGCAACAATCAATGAAAACCCCTCAACAAAGTGTCTATAGTAACCAGCCAAACCCAAGAAACTCCGAATCTCAGCCACTGACTTCGGTGGCTTCCAATCCAACACAGCCTCTACCTTCCGAGGATCAACTCTTATTCCCCAAGAAAGTCACTTTCTTTAACCAAAATTCGCATTTACTGAATTTGGCATAAAGTTGCTTATCTCGCAAAATTTGCAACACAAAGCGCAAATGTGAGTCATGCTCTTCTTCATTCCTCGAATATACCAAGATATCATCTATTAACACCACTACGAACCGGTCTAGATAGGGTTGAAAGACTCGGTTCATCATGTCCATAAATGCAGCTGGTGTATTGGTCAAACCAAACGGCATCACCAAAAACTCATAATGTCCATAACGAGTTCGGAATGTCGTCTTATGAATATCTGCCTCTTTAACCTTGAGTTGATGATAACCCGATCTCAAATCAATCTTGGAGAAAACTGAAGCTCCTCTCAATTGATCAAACAGGTCGTCGATTCTTGGCAATGGATATTTATTCTTGATCGTCAATTTATTCAACTGCCTATAATCAATGTACATACGCATCGACCCATTCTTCTTCTTGACGAACAAAACCGGTGCTCCCCACGGAGACACACTCGGTCGGATAAATCCCTGATCCAACAATTCTTGAATTTAAGCTTTAAGCTCCACTAACTCCTTCGGCGCCATTCTATAAGGAGCAATAGACACTGGAGCCGTTCCGAGTAAAAGCTCAATGCCAAATTCTACTTCCCGATCTGGAGGTAGACCCAGAAGTTCTTCGGGAAAGACATCTGGAAATTCTTTCACCGTTCTCACACCTTCCACCGATAATTCCTTACCATCCAAAGCACTAATGAAGGCTAGGAACGCTCCACACCCTTTCCGCACCAACTTCTCTGCCTTTAAAGCAGACACCACATTTGCCAAAAAGTTCATTCGTTCACCTATCATTACTACTTCCTCATCATCCACAGTCCTTATTGACATCCGCTTTTCAGCACAATCCAATTGCGCCCGGTGCTTCACCAACCAATCCATGCCCAAAATAAGATCGAACTCACCGAAAGGTAATTCCATCAAATCCGCTAAAAATATTTCTCTTTGGATTTCTAAGGGCACGTCTCTAAACAATTTATTCACGATTACAAACTGTCCTAAAGGACTAATTACCGTCATCTCCCTATCGGTAATCTCAGATCTAATATTCAGGTTTCCAGATATGGCACTAGCAACATACGAGTGGGTAGACCCGATATCTATCAAAGCAGTAACAGGTACATCAAAGATGAAGAACATACCGGTTATCACATCAGGTGCATCGCCATCCTCCCGACACCTGACCGCATAGACCAACCCCGGCTGTCTTGCCTCCGCGTTACCTCTAAAGCCATTACCTCGACCCGGTGTACCTTGACCATGTCCAACACCATTACCACCACGACCTGGTCCATGGCCTCTCGGTGGCTGTTGAGCGCCTCTAGCTGGCTGTGCAACAGGGTTACGAGCTTCCTGAGTCGGAGCAGTCCGTCGAGGGCAATTCTTATACTGATGATCCTTGGAACCACATTTATAACAACCATCAGTTCTCCTCCAGCATTCCCCGGGGTGTCATTTCCCACAGTCAGCACAGTCTCGACTCTGATTGGTAATCACAGGTGCTCTAGCTTGAGCTGGCTCATCATTTTGAGGCCTCTTCTGGAACCTTTTAGCAGAACCTGTGTATTAAAATCCTTCTTGCCTCTGACTCTTTCCCGGTTTTGGCGTTCTGAGTTCTTAGCCTCTTCGGCTATCTTAGCTTTCTCCACAAGCGAGGCAAAAGTCCTTACTTGTTGTGGGGCTATCAATACCCGCAACTCATCATTCAGCCCATCTTCAAAGCGTACACAGCGCTCATGATCAGTCGGCACTGTTGTGCGAGCATAACGGCTCAAGCGAAGAAATTCTGCCTCGTAAGCTGCCACCGTCTTATTTCCTTGAACCAAATTCAGGAATTCCTTCCTCCGGGCATCCACATAACTTGTCCCTACATACTTTCCTTGGAAAGCAGCTTTGAAGAAATCCCAAGTGACAAATGCAGCCTCAGTGCCTTCTCGAACCGTAAGCCACCATTGATACGCCTCGTCCCTTAGCAAGGACACCGCTCCTCTCAATTTCTGCTCAACGGTGCACTCCAGATCATCCATAATCCGCTCTATAGCCTCGAGCCAATATTCCACAACATTCGGAGCTACACCGGAGACACCTCTAAAAACCTCGGCACCACTTGATTTAAGTCGTTCCGAAATTGATCCACGAACGGTTGAGCCAGTTTTAGTCCCAGCAACCCTTTCTAGGACTCGCAACATTGCTTGTGTCAAAGCATTGTCCTCTCTCGTATGGTCATGTGATCCAGTCTCACTCCCCAGTGACGCAGGTGCATCCATTTTCGGCATATGACCCGGCTCTTCAGACGCAACCCTAGCACCTCGTCCTCTACCACGGCCACGTCTACCGCGTCCACGTCCACGTCCTCTAGTGCTCATAATGACTAATTCGGTTTAATCTGATTACAATTTTTATGAATCAGAATACTATTTCAGTGTTTATTAACAATATTTTATGAGATATAAGAGATAGAGTTGTTTTCGCAATCACATCCTATAGTCTCGATCTCTACCATTTTCAACACCTAAAACTAGAAGTTCTAGAGTGTTCCAATGATCATATCACAATAATAAACATTCAATATACAAATACTTACTTGACTTGGTGTCGGATGCTCGTGGTGCCATACTACCTTTAAAACATAAAGTCTAGAAATTTAAACAGTTTTTAAACAAAAATTGTTGTTGAACCCAAACCACAGCTGAGTTTTGAAACTGGCTTGATACCATAAAATGTAACACCCCAAACCCGGTCTATGCGTTAAGACCAGACTTGGTATGCCACACAAATCGAACATACATCTAATCATTTAATGAATTAAATAAAACAGGTCTTCGAAAACTATTTTGGAGATGGAGTCTATCAAAAATCTAGAATTTATTTGAAATCTATGATTTAAGAACATAAAAGATTATATTTTGATCTCAGAGAAATAATTGGTTAAATTTTTAAAGAAGTTTGAAAGAATTCAAAAGGAGTTTGAAAATAAAATTCATAAAAGAGTTTTCACAGAAATTTTTATGAGTTAGTGATATTTAAGAAAAACCCCTTTTTATACGAAAATTAAAGAAAACATTTATAAATTTAAAATAGTTCCCTTTAAGTATCTAAAACATAATTAAAATCCATCCACGAATAAAAATCCTTATAATAATACCAGAGGCCTTATTACATCGCAACTGAAATAGTACTTAAATAGAAATACTTAAAAGAAGTTCAAAGTTTATATAAACCATCATTCGTACTATGGCCTCCACGTGAAGTCATCCCCGGCCCAAGCCTCCATCAATTATCATTACCTGAGAAGGGTAAGAAAACGGGGTGAGTTACTTAGAACTCAGTGTGTAACCCACTTACCGTGTCCACTAGGCCAAAACCATATAAGCATTTAATTGGGCTTGAGCCCATTTACGAATATAACAATATAGTAATTTAAAAAAAATGCATGTGAAATGCAATTCCCAACCAAGCCTAAATTTCCATCCGCTACACACCACCCGTACCAACCAGCACACCTGTGGGGATCAAGTCAACCCACCCCGCCAACACACCAATCGCAGGCATAAAGCTATTTAAAAAATGTTTGTGGTTGAGCCACCCGAACTAGATTGTGGCAGAGCCACCAGAACTTCTCTTCAATTTTATCCCAACCCATACAATCATGTGTACATATACAAAGCATAACAATATTCATATAATAATTTCAACATAAGGCCCATACTACAAGTTGGCCCATTTCTCATTTTGGCCCATATGGTAATTTATCAAATCAGCTCCTTAAGCAATCTAGCAATTTGGCCCATTAAGCAATCTAGCAATTCGGCCAATTAATCAATCTAGCAAATTGGCCCATTAAGCAATCTAGCAATTCGGCCTATTAATCAATCTAGCAAATTGGCCCATTAAGCAATCTAGCAATTCGACCTATTAATCAATCTAGCAAATTGGCCCATTAAGCAATCTAGCAATTTGGCCCATTAATCACATGAGGCCCAAAAATTACTTTTTATCAAATTAGCCCATCGAGGGCGATTCCGTAATTTCCACAACTCTAATACCGATTTCATGCATTTACAAAAAAAGTGTTAATATACCATATTTTCTGATTTTACCAACTTTACGATTTTTATTCTAATGCTTACGGTATAACATCTAACCCATGAGATAAGTGTGAAATTACACACCTGATTACGGTGAGAACTATACTTTCCCGCTCGTCGATACCTAAATACGTGTCATGCTTGATTAGAGCACTAATACTTAATATAAATCTATACTAAAGATAAGCGATCTAGATCTTTACCCTCAGAATTTCGAACAACAACTATTTGTGGTTTCTCCCCGATTGATGGTTCATAACCCGTTGAAGAACCACGAACAGTCAATGGCTCAGGAGTACGAATGACTTCAAATAATTGATTTTCACCAGAAGAGGGTCCACAACCCGGTGGAAAATCTCGGATTGCCAAAACAGCCCTTCGCTTGAATCTAGAGGGAATAGCAGAACCGCCCCTCTTCCGAACACTATTCACCACCCTTTTCGACCCTATCTTGTTTGCCTCCATTGACAAAAGATTATTAGTCCAACTACTATATTGGAATTTAGGACTATTGGTTTTAAGGCGAAATCGGCTTACCATAAAAATATTTTTGCGTTCGCGAAATGAAAATCGAGCGTTAACGTCCCTAGGATAAAATCGATTAATAACTCATCTTTGACGAGATAACGAAATAATATGGAAGTCCTTGATAGAAATCCTTACCTTAATACTTCGATTCGATTTCTAGCAAGTCACGATGATTACGAATACTCCGAGTTCGGCCTTCTCTATAACACTATTAAGATGAATAGGATTGTTTAAAAGAAAGGAATAAGGGATGCTATTTTCGGTCAAAAGACCCTTTAAACAATATGTATATTCGGCTAAAGACAAAGAAGAAAATAAAGGAATGAAAAGGTTTCTTACCACTTGATTTAAACGAAAATTGAAAGAATGATTAACAAGAGAAAATATGTGAGAAGGAGAGTTCGGCTAAGAAGAATCTTTTGATGGAAAAGATGCTAGCAACATTCAACCATGGAGAAAAATAGAAGAGAGAAAAATGGCCTTTATGCTATGGTGATTTCGGCACTAGAGAGGAAGAACTTGAGAGGTTAGGCAAAAATTGAGACCAAATGGCCAAAAACAATGACCAAAAGAAGAAAACAAAAATGCTCACAATGCACCAATTGCATTTGGTTAGGGAGAGAAAAATGAGAAGAAAAGTTTTATGAAAAAAAAACACCAAAATGACCAAATGAAAGTGACCGAAACATGCTACCATCCTTACCTATGCTACCAAAAATATTCGGCCATTCCCCCTAGACCATAAAACCATCCATATTCATAGTCAAAGTTTGGCTATGCCAAACTTTCCAAAACACACCCCCTTAATGAGTGCCTTATGTCCCCCTTACATACCATAAGCTCAAGATTTCCTTCCCTAAGTTCAAGTCTTATCCTAATCCAATAACCACCTTACCATAAAAAAAAATAAAGTCCAACTTACCAAGAATAAGGCTTGACCGACACAAGCTAGAAGAGTGCAAAAATAAAAGTCACAAAATGCATTCCAAAGGATTCGAACCTCTTCCCTCAAGCAACACTTATGGCGCCAACTCCACTTTACTACTAGCTCATCTAATGCTAGTTTTTGTCACTTAATTTCCTTAAACATCAAGGTCACTTGATCCACTTCAATAAAGTACTTATTACTAAAATTTATTCTAATTCCGAATAAATCCCAAGCCTTCTCAAGACTATATTAAACACACAAATTGAATCATTCACAAGCTAAGCACCAAAAACATGCAACATATCGATACTCAATTTTTAGGATGTTACATCCACCTTCCTCCAAACGATGAGCATAAAGGCGCTGCTTCATATGCAACTTGCTGGTTAGAGTTTTCGACATACATATATGTTCCAGCCTCTTCTATAATGCAACAGCAGTCTTCTCCTTCATCACATCCTGCAAAATTTCGTTAGACAAATGTAGATGTAACTGTGTTAACGCCTTTCAATCTTTACGCTTCTCCTCTTCGTCCTTCAATGTCGAAAGCATCTTATCTATCTCTAGCAGGGCATCATCTAAGTCCATCTGCCAAGAACTACCTGCATCTTTATCTACGACAACGCGAATCTGGTGTTGCGATCCAACAGCGAAATTTCATACTTCAAAGATGTCATTACCATGATTGAGATGAACAACTTGGAAGCTCTGATACTAATTTGTGAAAATAGAACATCAATAATGACAATATATCTCAAAGAAAAGAGAGAAAAATAAAGAACACGCAGATTTTTATGTGGAAACCCTTTCAGGAAAAAAATCACGGGCAGAGGAGAAGATAATTCACTATGTTAAATTTGAATGATTACAAGAGGGGTAGACTATGTCTATTTATAGGTTTGTAAAATCATATTCTAATAGAATGCGTGTAATAAGGTTGAAACACCTTATTCTAATCAATATCAAATAGATGAAGTGTAATAAGGTTGAAAACCCTTATTCTAAAACAAAATAAAAGAAGTGTAGTTCTATATGAATTTTACTTTTATTTTATTTTACCACTATATTTTATTTTAACAAGGATTTGGGTCACTCAATTCTAACACCATTAGTCAAACACTTATAAGGAATTGGAATTCATTGTAAATACAAAAGAGTGCAATTACTACTCTAACAATAATACGTTCATTGTTTACTCAGTGATATGTTTGTTGAGGGAAGTTTTTAAAGTGTCTAGCTAAATGCCAAAAGAAAATGGCCACTTCCATAACCACCGCAATAGTTGCTACTTGTCATCTTTAAAGTTGACAATTTATTTAAATAAAGTATTTGGGTTTTGGATGATGTTGATATTGTAGATATATGCAAGCCTAACTTTGAAGACCAATTCATTTGAATCAAGTTATCTTGAAGATTGGATTGGATTAGATCAAGTAATTTGGATCTCTTGGATCATGGAGAATGGATCTAGATAGCATTAAAGATAGCATTGAAAAACAATCTCCAATAGTCCACTTTACATTGGCCTTTATTAGTATATTGTATTTTGTTATTTTATAGATACTATTTAATAGGGACTAGATTGTAATTAAACTCTAGTATGTTAGCAAGTCTCAAACTTCTATATATTTGAGAGACTTGTACAGGTATTGTAACTAAGGATTGAGAGCAGTTAGTTGTTCACTGAAGAACGTATTTTGTGAGTGCATTTAAGAGTAAACAAGTTGTGTTTATAACCTAGGTTCTCAAGGGGAGAACCTAGATGTCTAGGTCTTTAGATACAAAAGTGAGGTTGCTATGCTAGGAGAGTGATAGAACTTGATTCACTTATTGTATTAGGATTAAAGATAGTAGATTTATTCACAAAGCTAAAGTCAACAAACGTAGGGAAACTGAACTACGTAAGCAAACTTTTATGTTTGTTCATCATAGAAGCAACCAAAGTAGTCACTGTAGCTAAACATTTCTATTCAACCCTCTAAGCAATTAGTAATTTTTAATTCAACAATGTTTGGTCGATATTTGTTAGCTAGTAGTGTGTGGGTTAACTATTTGTAACCTAAAATTTGTAACAAAGTATTTACTTATTAAATTTTATGATAGTTCTAATTAATATTTTAATCTAAAATTTTACAACAATTAAACAAAATTAATCTCAAAACAATATAAAAAACTCATAACATTTTTAAATAATAGAATAAATTAACATTAACATTAACATTAACCAAATAACAACAATAATTACAAAGGATAATAATTAAAGCAAAATAATAAATATATGAACAATTAATTAAATAAGAAATTTCAAAATTAAAATGCAAATAAATATCAAATAAAAATAAAATTTTAAAATAAATCAATCAATCTTATAAACTCATAAATAAAAAGTTCCAATAAATTTAAATTTTATTTTATTTATCTAATGTTTGAATTTATTTGTTATTGGCTGATATTATTATTTAAACTCCCTTTAGTAGCTAACTTTCTTAGTCATACAATGCACGAGTTTAATTGCATGTATCAATTAAAATATATTATATTTATTTTTTAAAAATTGATTTCAAAATTTGTAACATTTTAGAAATACCATGATTGAAAAAGTAAATACAAAATAATATAAATATTTAAGTATATTTGATTATTATGAAACTAAAACATAAGTTTAATTTTTAAAACATTATAATTGATACTAGAACGAATTCAAAAAAACAATAAATGTTTTTAAAAAAATTAAAATTAAATATTATAAAAAAAAACACGATAAATATGTTTTTGTTTTACTTTTAATTTGTATGTTTAATATTTTTAAAAATAAATATTTTAAAAAAATTGTTAAATAATTATATCCATTATAAAAGTTTGCCATAAATTTTTAAGTTTGTTTTTAATTCAATTTTAAAATATATGTTTCTATATATGCGAGATGGCCGGTAGGATTTGAAAGGAATATAGGTTGTTGGACCTTGGGTAGTGTTTGATGGAATCAATATAGCAAAGAAGTATGGCTAGAATTGGCTTCAAATTCAGTGTGATAGCCTGCAAGGCGTAAACATGCTACTAAAGAAGAATAGAGATGCTGGGAATTTTGCCCTGGCTCGAAGAATCCAGAAGTTGATGCAGTCAATGGTTAATGCCAGAATTCAGCATGTTCACCCTACGTGAATCTAATTCATTAGAAGATTATATGGCTAAATCGATAAGACATGATAACTCAGGATACGAAGAATATATGTTGCCTTTGAATGAGTTTAGAGTTCTAAAGGACTTGGAATTGGCTGCGGTGTCATTTTTTATTTGTTTTTGGCTAGTATTCTCTAGCTAACTTTTATGTACCAAAAAATAAATACGTTTCACTATATGATAATTAAAAGTAATTTTAAGTTAAATATTAAAGAATAAATCAAATTTTGTTTATTAAAAGTTACATAATGTTAGGATCGTCTCGATTAAGCAACGAACAAGTAAAAATAGCAGAAGAAATTGAGAAATTGAACACACAAATTTAACGTGGAAAAACTCCTCCAAAGAGGATAAAAAACCACAGGCAAAGATAATTTTACTATAATGGCAACAGAATGAAGAGTACAAAAGATGGAGATAAAAAACTAAACCCCGAAAACCCGAAAATAAAGAACCCTCAAAACGTAAACACAAAATTCTCTAAATGTGTTATGAGTTCTAATATCTAATGGGTGTTTTTTCTAAGGTTGTAAAAGAGCCTATTTATAGGCTAAATCCATAGGTCAAATAATAATAAAATAATCTAAACTAATCAGTGTTTGATTGAAACAAATAAACAGAGTTTAACTAGAAGATTACTTCTCGAATTTGATTGAAATAGGAGTCATAATTAACAAATCTCCACCTTGACTCATATTTCCACAATGCCATCTTTGCCAAAGCCCGCCACGAGCCTATCTTAAACCATGCAGGGAATTAACTGAGTCGATTCTATGCTTAGAAGCTGGAAGACTTCTAGCCTTCGACTTGTACACTGCCAAATCAAAACTAACCCGGGTTTGATTTTCACGAACACAGTGCCCTAACTTTTCAAAACCTGCATCCAAAAGAGAACCTCTCTTCAACGAAACGGTCATACCTTTTTCCCTCCTATGACCAAGTTGCCTCCGCTGTAAATGAGTTGACTTCGACTCTGTAACAGACGAGGGACGTCCGATTTCACCGGTCACTGTAGAACCTTCCAGAATATAAAGACTGCCAGTTCTTTTACCTTTTAACAAAACGAGAGCTCCACGAGATACTTTAATGCCGTTCGACTCGATGTTGATTCTGCATCCTTTCAAGTCTAAAATACTCAAGGAGATGAGATTCTTTCGTAAATCAGGTACATACCTGACATCTGAGGGTGTCCTAATTGTCCCATCGTGTATCCTAATTTTAACAGTACCAATCCCAATTACCTTACTAGATGAATCGTTTCCCATGCACACAACTCCACCTTCAACCGAACTGTATGTGGAGAACCATTCTCTATTGGGACACATGTGGAAAGAACATCCTGAATCTAGGATCCACTCGGACGTGAGCTTGGAGTTATCGCTCGTTGACACTAACAAGAAATCATCACTGCTTTCATCGGCCAAATTAGCACCAGCTACATCTTCCTCGTTACTCTCAGCAGCTCTTTTCTTTTTCAGTTTATAACAATATGCTTTGACGTGACCTAACTTTTTACAATAGCGACACCTTTTGTCTCGTTTCTTTGATGCTATCAAAACGGAAGCTTGCCTATCTGCCTTGCTATCCAAATGAAGCTCATTGTCGAGTTTGTCTCTACTCAACAAATTACCCTTCACATCTTCGAACGAGAGTTTGTCTCTGCCATAAATCAGGGTCTCCCTGAAAGACTTGTATGAAGGGGGTAAAGAGCACAGTTATAGCATAGCATGATCTTCATCGTCTATATGAACCTCAACATTCTTTAAATCATTTAAAAGAGTAATGAATTGACTGATGTGATCTCTAAGAAGCTCACCTTTGTTCATGCGAAACGTAAATAGACGTTGTTTCAACACTAAACGGTTAGCCAGAGACTTAGTCGCATAAAGAGTTTCTAACCTTTTCCATAAGGCAGATAAGGTCTTCTCCATCAATACCTCCTGCAATACCGTATTCGCGAGGCACAACTGGATTGCAGACAAAGCCTTTTCATCAAGCTCTTCCCATTCTGTTTTATTTAGATTCTCAGGCTTTTTCTCGGTAATAACCTTTTTCAAACCGGATTGAACTAGAATTGCCATCATCCGAACTTGCCACAGATTGAAATTTGTCTCACCATCGAACTTCTCAATTTCAAACCTTTTTGCTGCCATATCTGAATGGGCTGATTTATGAAAATTGAACTAGCTCTGATACCACTTGTTAGGATCGTCCCGATTAAGCAACGAACAAGTAAAAATAGCAGAAGAAATTGAGAAATTGAGAAATTGAACACACAAATTTAACGTGGAAAAACTCTTCCAAAGAGGATAAAAAACCACGGGCAAAGATAATTTTACTATAATGGCAACAGAATGAAGAGTACAAAAGATGGAGATAAAAAACTAAACCCTGAAGTCCCGAAAATAAAGAACCCTCAAAACGTAAATACAAAATTCTCTAAATGTGTTATGAGTTCTAATATCTAATGGGTGTTTTTTCTAAGGTTGTAAAAGAGCCTATTTATAGGCTAAATCCATAGGTCAAATAATAATAAAATAATCTAAACTAATCAGTGTTTGATTGAAACAAATAAACAGAGTTTAACTAGAAGATTACTTCTCGAATTTGACTGAAATAGGAGTCATAATTAACACATAAATTAAAATGTTTTAAAAAACCTAACATTATTTCATACATAGTTCTAATAGTATAAACTAAGTTAGTATTAGAAAGCTGGTAAACATATTAAAATTAAATATGTTATGTTTATAAAAGGAACGCGTACACTGTAAGGTCTTTGAATTAAACCAAAAACATACAAACCTTTATTTTTAGAACCAACCAATAATTGTATATTCTTATTAAATAAAATTTTGAAATATTCTAGAATTTAAAAAGAAAGGCTAAATTATAATAATTGTTATATATATATATATATATATATATATATATAGGAAATAAAAATAATTAAAATTTAGAATTTGTTTAATGCGATCGGTTGAAATATTTTTAGGGATTTAAAATTATTAATATCAACATGGCCTAAAGAAGTAAATAAACTTTAAGGAGTTCTAAATAATAATATGGCCTAACATGATTTTATTTTCATATTTACATGCAACAAAAATAAAATAATTAACATTAAAATATAAATCAAAATATATTCAAAATTCAAATATAAACCTCAATTATTCACCGTCAAGTAGTTTTAAAAAGTGAAACTAAATTTTCTTCCCAGGAATTTGGACTAAGTTTAAATCTTCGAGTTAAAAAAATTTTTTAGAGGACTTTACTTGAATACCACCCGTCCAAATAGAATTTTGCTCAAACAATAAAACAGATAAAAACATATCTAGTTATAAAAAAAATCTCAATTACTCAAAAATAGTCGTTAATAATAAATTAAAAATCACAATTAAGTGAAACAAATAAAAGTAAACACTAAATTTAATGAGCTTTAACTAAACCACAAATCAAGAACATGTAAGTATCACGGAAAAATAATCACCAAATTAAACAAGCAATTTCACAATAATTTTAACTCAGGACTGTTTTGGGGGTAGGATTGTAAAATTACTAAATTCAACGATAAAGTTTAAATTACAACGACGGTCGATATCATAGACAGTCTACAATATGATAGTCCTAAAGGATTTACACACTATACAATCTTATCCCTTAGAATTACAAAATATTCACCATGCTAACTTTAGTTTTACTAGAGTATTTCACTAGACTACAAAACTTTAAATAAATGGGTTTCTACATATGTTTTCTCAAACCGGGCCAATTCAACTAGGTTAAATGAGCCATATTTAATCAATTGACCTACATGGAATATTCTGTGTGCATACGTCACAGGTTTTGATCCGCGACCTATGGCATAATAACATTTATAATTAAAACCATATAGAATCAATATTTAAATTTAAACCTACATAAAAAAATTAGCATTGTTCAAATTGAATGTAATTAAAATTAAATCGAGATCAAATTAAATTAATTAAAACTAAATTAAGGATGAAATTGCATAAGAGGCAAACTGAAAAGGAAAATGAAAACGAAATTGAACCATCACTAAAAAAAATGGTGGATGGACTAAGTACGGGTTCAAGCGTGGACCCCTAATGTAGAAAACATGTTTTTTTTTTTTTTTAATTTTCATTATTTCATCTACTTTTTTATATAAAACTAAGAATTAAGCACACATAATTGAAAGCAAGATCTAAGTCTTTATTGCATAAAAATAAATCAAATAACAGAATCCATCCTAAGGTTCATCTCCTTAGGTATTTGAAAAATTAGTTCATGATAGCAAATAAAGACATCAAAAATACAGTATAACCACAAGAAATAAAGAAACTCATAATAAATTTCAAAGAAATCAAAAGAAGATCTTCAATCTTAATGAAAATCTGCTTCAGAGTCGACTTCAATAGTATTTTTCAAGTCATTTTCTTCAGTATTCTATGACCGCTCGCTCGTCTCTTCTCATATTTGGTATATATAGGTCTTAGAATACTCGAAAAACCTAAAAATTATATTTTTTTCGTGTTTAAGGTGCATATTGCAATTTCCACACTGTCTAGCACATGGCCATGTGGCCAACCTGTGTGGCTTTTGAAACTTGTTCCGATTTTCCAATTTTCGCTCGTTTTTCACTCATTTTGCTCCCAAATGCTCTCCTAAGTATAGAAACTTGAATTTAAGGGATTAGGAGCATAAAATTCAAATTTTAACCTCAAATAATCACCCAAAAACGTATTAAAAAATGGAATTAAAACATGTTACTTTTAGCACTTATCACTCCCTTATTCTTCCATTTTCAACTTTAATGATCGGAAAATTCAAATACTCACTAGAAAATTTAAAATTTTCTAGAGTCTAGTGAGCTTTTCCAATAAGATTTAAATTAAAATTTAATAGATATCAAATTCAAAATAAAAATTATAAATAAAACAATCAAAATTAAAATCATAAATAAAGAGCTCCAATAAATTTAAGTTTATCTAATTTACAAGAAGTTTGAATTTATTTGTCATTGGCTTACCATGCGGATAGTATTATTTAAATTCTCCATCCGCCAATTTGTTTTTATCTTACATGTTAAGTTTTGTAAGATGTTTTATATCATATTTTAAAAAAAAAAAAAATTAGGTTCATTACGATTACTTAGCACGGCATCAATATGCTTTCTTTTTCATTTCTGTTTGTTTGTTATTAAGATCGAATTTGTCATTGTCAAGGTATAATATTCTATTTTCAATTTCGTTTACATCGCCAAGCTTTCTTTAATAATACAACCTAATCTCTTCTATTAAACCTCTCAACAATACTTGACGAAGAAGAAAATATAGAAAAAAGAAAAAAAACCATTTAGCAAAATGGATCGTCTTCCTCAAGAGCTTGTCATTGATATACTATCAAGGCTTCCAATCTCAACCATAATGCAATCCAAGTCCGTGAATCGAGCCTGGCGTATCTTAATACGAAATCAAGTGTTTGTCAACATGCATTTCAAGCGCATGGTTGAGAATGACCCAAGCTTCATTTTACAAATCAGAGATCAACCCATCCAAAACCAACTTTATTTCGGAGATTTCTCCAGCCATCCAAATGATAGAAACGTTACGATCATCACAAAGAAGCTTACCATGCTACCATTGCTAACTAATTTCATTTTGGTGAGTTCATGTAATGGATTGCTATGCTTGCGTGGCACTCACCGAAGCCTTGGACTGATCTGTATTTATAATCCTTTTACCAGGGATTCTATAGAGTTGCCAAAGCTAATAGCAAAGGGACCTAGTCATCAAGTGGGGGTATTGGGATTTGGTTTAGATGCTACCACAAGCAAATATAAGGTTGTAGAGGTATCATATAAACGAATTTATAGAGCTTCTCCAAGCCATGTTGTTAGACCTGTCAATCGCCTAGCTCCTCAGATTATAGCACCTTCTTCAATTGACTCTGAGGTTCATATTTTGACTGTTGGTAATGGTAGCCCCACAAGGAGAAATTTGGGAAGTTTCCCTTTCCATTTTATGTGCCAAAAATCTCAGGTTTTGGTCAATGGGAAACTTCATTGGATTTCTTATCCTCGGGGTAGTAAAGCTTACCTTGCTATTATGTCGTTTGACTTGGGTAATGAACAATTCAAGGAAGTCCCTAGGCCTGATTGTATCAGTTCGGACAGGCAATTTCACGAACTCGTGGTTCTACGAGGTTGCCTGTCGGCGGTTTGTTTTGATTACGATAATGAAGAACTGGAGATTTGGGTTATGAAAGAGTATGATGTGAAAGAGTCTTGGGTCAAAGAATTTAGCATTGGAACTTACCTACCAAAAATATTGCAGCCGGATGAACGTGAATCATTGGATAGTTCAATGTTTTATATGCCTAAGACATGCATGCGAATCCTATGTCAATTGAGGAGTGGAGGGATCTTATTGGAGTACAAAATTAAAGCACTCTTTGTCTATGATCCTCATTGCAGGACATTCCAGAATTTTCAACTTACATTTGAAGGAATTCCCAGGTGTTTCACCTTAGCCGTTCATGTTGCAAGCCTCAACTGGACCGATACATTTATCGAGGCACCGTGATATTGATTTCATGTTATCTAAAGAGAAAAAAAAGAAGAACGAGATGTCTTTATCGGAGTTTTTATAATCAGTTTATGCAGTTGTTGAGATGACTGGTGTTTAAGTCCCCTTGATCCGGTCCTCTTGATTTCTTTGAATTATCTTGTGGGAGGATTAGTTCCCCCATTTTGTAAAATTCTAGTTACTGTCCATTTCATTCAAAAATTAAAAACAAATCCTTTCTATGAATTATTTTAACTAAAGGGTAAAAAAAACTTAATAAAAAATCAAAAAATTAGTTTAATTGAAAAAAAAACCTAAAGAAATTGTCATTCAACGGTTTGACCCTAATTGAGTTGACGTGACTGACGAAGTTCTTAGAAATTGTCACATGGCATACCATGTCAACAAAAAGGTTTTTTTTTTAAATAATTAAAATGTGTATATAGAATGAATATGAACAAACGGTTATCCAAATTCATTCCGGATGAATGCAAAATTAAAAACACTTTAAAAATTATAAAAAGTTTATTAATGATTATTTTAAAAATTCTAAATATGTATATGTAAATTTCAAAGGTGTAAAAACTTAAAAAATTTATTTATTCGTAGTGTATAAATATAATTACATTTAATTTAATTATATATATTTATGTAAGAAACTAAGAATTTAATGTTAAGCAGTTGAAATAAAATTATAAAATTTTGAAACATCATGATTAGAAAATTCTAGACTAAAGTATAAATAAATTATCAAAAAAGAAAAAAGAAAGTTTCAACAATGCATCAAAATATGAACAAAAAATTTTATAATTATAAAAATTCAAATAATTTCTAAAAATATTAATTTTTTTTTTTTTACATTAATAATATGACATTTAATTTTTATATTTTTTATATCTTTAAATTCTAAAATTTGAGCGGCAGTTTTTTTCTTAAAAGTACCATATATATTTTACGATTGTTTTCAACAGTGATGAGTGCATCAATGCAATTCTTTTGCTTTTGTATATTTTCTTCTTCTTCTTCTTTTCTAATTGTTTGTTATTGCGACCGAATTGGTCATTTTCATAATGTAATATTCTATTCAATTTCAATTTTGTTTTCATCGCCCAACCATCTTTAATAATACAACCTAATCTTCTATTGTATCTCTCAACACTACTGCGCGAAGAAGAAACCATAGAAAAAAAACCAATAGAGAAATGGATTGTCTTCCTCGGGAGCTTGTCCCTGAGATACTATCAAGGCTTCCAATCCCAAGCTTGGTGCAATCCAAATCTGTGTGTCGAGCCTGGCGTATATTCATACAAGATCAAGAGTTTATCGACAAGCATTTCAAGCGCATGATTGACAATGATCCAAGCTTCATTTTACAAATCATCGGTAATCCCATCCAAAACCAGCTTTATTTTGGAGATTTCTCCAGCCATCCAAACGGTGGAAACGTGATGATAACAAAGAAGCTTACCATACCACCATTGTCAAACTTCCATTTGGTGAGTTCATGTAATGGATTGCTATGCTTGCGTTTCACTCACCCAAGCTTCGGGCTCTGTATTTATAATCCTTTTACTAGGGATTACATTGAGTTGCCAAAGATTATAACAAAGAACCCAGCTAGTCATCATGGGAGCGTGTTGGGATTTGGTTTGGATCCTACTAAGAAGAAATATAAGGTTGTTGAGGTATCCTATAAAGGAATAGCTTGTAGAACCCTGCCTAGGCGTGTTGCTATATCTAGCATGCGTCGACCTCCTCTGACTGCCGCATATGCTTCTTCAATTGAATCCGAGGTTTATATTTTGACTGTTGGTAGCCCCACATGGAGAAATTTGGGAAGATTTCCCTTCCATTTTATGTGGCAAAAATCTCAGGTTTTAGTCCACGGTAAACTTCATTGGATTTATTATCCCGACACAATCAATGCTACTGATCTTATCATGTCTTTTGACTTGGCTAATGAACAATTCAATGAGGTCCCTAGGCCTGATTTCATCAGTTCGACAGGCGATTTCATGAACTCGTTGTTCTACGAGGTTGCCTGTCGGCAGTTTCTTCCGATAATGAAGGATTGGAGATTTGGGTTATGAAGGAGTATGATGTGAGAGAGTCTTGGGTAAAAGAATTTAGCATTGGAACTTACGTACCAAGAATATTGCAGCCAAATGATCAGTGTGAATCATCGAATAACTCGAGGTTTTATTTGCCTAAAAGAAGCATTCGAGTCCTATGCCAGTTGAGGAGTGGAGGGATCTTATTGGAGTATAGAAATAAAGCACTTGTTATCTATGATCCTCATTGCAGGATATTTCATGATCTTCAAGTTACATTTGCTGGGATTTCAACGTATTTTAGAATAGTCGTTCATGTTGCAAGCCTCAATTGGATCGAGACTACCTAAATGCTAAATATATATTCCCTTGATGATATTGTAATTTGATTTTATGTTTTTTGTAATGAATATTTGGGGAAAATCTTAATTGTAATGATGAGATTTTTTTTCATTGAGATTTGCGTATAATAGCAATTGCATGTTTATTGAGTAATTTTCTGTGTGTCTCATTAAAGGGAACATTTGGGTATTTATACATATTATTACTTCACTGTTCATAGACTTGACCCCACTATTCACAGGACTAACATTTTGAGCAGTTCTCAAGCATGTTGGACATTTGTACCATTCAAATTAAATTAGATTTTTTAATAAAATTTTAATTTTTTTTCATAATTTCATATAGGAGGATAATGCGCTTCAATGCACTAGAACCCGCGTTCTCCTGTATTGACAACAATACTAACATTAATCAAGTTAAGACTCAAACACCAATTAAATTAAAAAGTTAAAACTCTTAATTTACACTTTTCAAAATCCAATTTTGCGGATATAACAGAAAATAAGTCAAAAGTACAATATAAATATTTTTGAAGCTAAAATGTAGTTTTATTACTATAATACCTTATGATCTTACAATTTTTAGAAGGACATTGAAGTAATTATACGATTTGCAAGAGCCAATTACATTGTTTATCCCCTCTAGCTAGAGTTTGAGTATAAATTATAAATTTATCCTTCATTCATAATAATTTTAAATTATAAAAAATAAAAATAATTTATATATTGAAATCAAGTTTTACAAATAATTTAAATCAATTTTTTAAACTACATTTAAAAATAGTATTTCATATTATATAAGTGTGAACTTCAAATTAACTACTAAAAATGAATGGTGTAAATCTCGTTTAAATTTTTAAAATTAACAAAATTATGCTATCTAAATATGTATTTTTATTATTTTAGACTTTAATTAACTATTATTTAAAAATAGATTTCACATTAATCTACTTCAAGATTAATTTTTTTAAATATGAAATTTTAATTTTAAAATTAATAAAGTTATTCTACCTAAATATATAATTTTATTTTTTATTTAAATTTAAATGAATTGTTATTTTAAAATAGAGTTCGCATTGTATTAATCTACTTCGAAGTTCATAAATATAAATATGAAATTTTAATTAATTTTTAAAATTTCAAATTAATAAATTTTCCCTATTTAAATATGTTAAAAGTAAAATAAATCAATTTAATTAAAATATATTTCATTAACTTACAATTAAGTCATTAAATTTTAAAGTTTTAAATTGATTTTTTATAAAATATGTTACAAGAAGTTTTTGACAATTAATGGTTTTGAGATAAAAGTATATTAAAGGAATGTATTAAGTAATAATTACATATAATTTTAAATTTTTACAAATGCTATTAATATAGATAATAAAGAAATAAATTTTAATTTTAATAATATAATCATTTTTAAAAAACAAATATTATAAAACTAAATGTCATCATGTGTAGTTACAATACAAAATGTGTTGACCGTGAGGCAATTAGTAATGTTGTGGGTGTCAATGCTTCTTTCTTTAGATCATAGCATGTACCTGGGTTTACCGTCTTTAGTAGGAAGAAACAAGAAATAGATTTTCTCTTTTATTAGGAAGTAGTTGAGTGAGCGAATTTTTAGTTGGAAGAATAAATTTCTTTTAGGTTCTGGTAAGGAAGTGTTACTAAAGATTGTAGCTCAAGCTCTTTCGGTCTCAGTCATGAGTGCATACATGATCCCTTATACTACTTAAGATGATCTTCAAAAAATTATGAATTCATTTGGTGGAGTTGCAAGGTTGATGGTCATAAAAACATACATTAGGTTTCTTAAGATTGGATTTGTGTCCTCAAACTTTGTGGAGGCATGGGTTTTAAAGAGCTTCAATGTTTCAATTTAGAAATGCTTGCTAAATAGTGTTGGAGAATTCTTATGCATCTCGACTCTCTTACGTCTCATATTTTCATAGCTAAATATTTCCCAAATTGTGGATGTAACGACCTAATTTCAATGGTATAAAAAAATGTGATTTTAGAACTCTATTTTCCTGAATCGAGTCTGTTAATATTTACGTTTCTAGTATATTGTTACATCAAGGTTTGGTCAAGAATTTTTGTCGAATTAATAGTTAATTAACGCTTAGGGACTAAATTGTAAAGTCCAATCGTTATAAGATTTTAATTGGCCAAAGGCTTGAGGACTTAAATAGCAATTAACTATAGGTTCAAAATGATAAAAAAAAATCTATTTTATAGTATAAGATAGTGGATGATGATGGTAATTTCCACTAAATTTAGCTAATGGTGATTAAACTAATATAATTAAAGGTTTAGCTAATTAATTAAGGTTAATTAAAGTTTAATCAATGTATAAAAGGGTAAGATAGTGGAGATATTTCATGTTTTTCTTCTTCTCTACCATCCAAATTTAAGAAACCGAAGGAGAAATGGTTTGTTGCTTCAAAAGCATTTGGTCATTGATATTAAGGTGATTTCAAGTTCTTTTCTTGTAATTTTTATGAATTTCGAGTCATGGAAACTTGATTTAGCTAGCCCAATATACTAATTTGTAAAACTGTTAAAGTTTTAGAAAGTTTTCATTGTTGATTTCTTGAAGAATTAGGCTTGAAATTGATATATTTTAAGCTTAGAATATAAAAAGGACTAGATTGTAAAGTTAATTTAGCTTGTTGTGAACTTTGTTACATTAGGGACCAAATTGAATAAAAGTAAAAAATTTTTATGAAATTATGTCAAAAATAGAAAGTATAAGGTGTCTAATGAGAATATATGAAATCATATTTTAATTTGAAACTAGGTAATGGAAGTTATAACTATCTCGAGTTCAGAGACTCAATTGAATAAAATGTAAGATTTTTGGTATATCAGGAAATCGATTTCATATAGGCTCATACATATCATATCATAGTAAGGAGACATTTGGTATTGATTGATGACATAAAATGATTATTTAGATCAAGAATCTAATCGAAGTGGAGTTGATCAAGGAAAAGCTAAAATTACGGATTAGCCCTTGAAATATCCACTTTACATATTTTGAACATGTAAGTTCATATGGGACTTTCCACCCTATTTTATTTTATGTTTGAATTATGTTTGAACTTATCTATATGTTATATTTAAGTAGAATTTAGTGAATTTGGCACGTATGGTTAAATTGGACTAAATTGAAAAGTTACATGAATACGGGATATTATAAGGTAGTACATAGTAAAAATGTAAATGTTGGTTGATTACTGGACTGGTAAATGGAATATGCAATTATGTTCAAATATTGGTAATGATATATGTATATGGAAATGATGCCTATGTGAACTTAGTAAAAGGTTAGAATACGTATGACATGTCATTAGGGTTATAAACATGTTTGATCAGGGATTTTACATGTTATTGCAAGATCTAGCATTTGTTGTAGATTTTTGAGTTATATGTATTGTAGGTTTAGCCGGGATAGGTAAACTTGATACAATGTCAGCTTGTGTGAGCAATTATGTTATAATATCAACTTGTGTGAGCAACTTTTTCCCGTGTATTCGATTGCATTTTACTATAGTTTCGACGGGTGATGTTCAAATAAATGGAAATGGGAATTCAAATGCAAATTGGATATGTGATGGTATGTGTTTGATATTTGATATGGGATAAGTATTAGATTGCCTTAATGTCCTAAATTTTCCTCATATTTGTAAATGAGATTAACCTATTTAGTTGATAATGTTGGCATGTACTTAGATGTGCTAGTATGTGCCAAGAATAGCCATTTTTGAATGCCAAAATGTATGACATTTTTCTTTATGCCTTAATGGATCAAGGTAAGTTTAGTGAATCCATTTGAACTTACTAAGCATTCTTAATGATTACTCTAGTTGTTTTTCCTTCCTTGTAGATTTTCACCTTGCAAAACTATCAAGTCGGATCAAAAAAGGAGCACACATTATCCCGAGATGGCAGTTATCAATTCATTTTGAATCTAGACCTTGTGGCATGTGCATAGGGACCTTTGTTGTGTAAATGGTCAATTTGGTGTTAATGTTATGTGATAAGTTGATAATGGATGGAACTTATGTAATTAGCTTTCTATGTGATCAAATTGATATACGTTTGATCATGTGTGATGCTTGTTTGCATAATGATATTAATTGATAGGTGTTGGCATGATAAAGATTATACGTATGAAAGTTGGAAAGGGTAGGAAGCTTAATGGCATGCAAAGTGGTAAAAATGATACCATGATTGAAATATAGGTTATGTGTATGGTTGATTTGGTTCTTTCCATTTTCATTTGGTTACTAGATACTCAAAATGAGGAGTTATGCACATATTGATCTAAGGTAAGAAAAATTGTCATGATTAGATAAGTAAATGGTGAATTTGAACTTGAATAAATGACATGGATTGTATTTTAAGTTAAATGGTTAATTTCAAATTGTTACAAGTTCATTTTGGCATGTTTATTAGGTTTGGCATAAGTGAAATGGTCAAATGAATGTTGGTAGCAATATGATTTGGTTGAAAACATGTAATTTAGGTTCCAAAAGGAGCTAAGTAGACAAAAATAGGGGCCATGTCGCAACCTCAGACTTTTGGAGTCGCAACGTTGCCAACTCAAAGAGTGACGTCACGACGAGTATACGCATGTCGTCGTGATATGACATACTGGGATGACCACGCCGTGATGAGAAAATGATGAAATCACGACGTTGGTCTAAGAACTTTAAAACTTTACAATTTGGTCTTAGTTCGAGTGTAGACTAGTATAAGAGTATTCATAAACCCATATAAGTCCCGAAATTGATTGTATATTATACCATATGTGTGTCATGCATGTATTTAAATATATAATGACATGAATTGGATATTTGTTTGATCATTTTTGCTCCGATAATTAGTGTAGCATTTTGTAGCTCATACGCAATGATAGGGTCGGGCAATGGTGTTATAGTGAGCTTCTTGAAGTGGAAGGATATAATCTTTATTTTATTTGGAAGAGCGTGGTTTTTTTTTAAAACGGGTTTTGTTAAAAGGTATGCGTTGGCGATTAGGTGATGGTGCCTTGATCAAGGTTTTACATATGCTTAGATCCCTAATGAAAGCAACTTTTTTGTTAGTTTAGATCCCTTACCCAAGTTGGAGGATTTGATGGCTAAGGAACTTTCCAATGTTGATGATATGGCTTGGGATAAAGAGTTTTTGGAGGTCATATTGGCCCTTTACATTGTTGATCATATTTGTACTATTCCCATTAGTTCTCATAAACCGAGTGACTTGCAAGTTTGGCATTTTATAGATGATGGAAGATATTTTGTTAAGAAATGATACAAGATACATTTTTCTAATATTCTCTCTAATAGGATCAATAACCTTTAGTCTATGATTTGGGAGCTAAAATTACCTCCTAAAATTAAACAATTTACTTGGTGGTTGTTGCATGATTTTATTCCTTATAATAAGCTCCTAATTGAGAAGGGTGTGCCTATTAATCTTGATTGTCGACGTTGTGATGGGACAAAAAACCTTGATCATGTTTCCCTTGGGTGCATTAAATTTAAGGATGTTTGAAAACATGTTGGGTTCATCTTCCACATGTTCTAGTCATCAATTGGGTGAAGGAAGTGTTAGAGTTTCAATGATGATATCCTTGATAAAATTCTCCCTCTCTTATGGAGCATTTGACTTAATTGGAACATTTGTGCTTAGCAACATCAGGGCTAGGAAGTTGCTAATGCTGTATGTAACAGCCTGATTTAGACCCTAGCCAGAATAGTGGTTTCGGGACCATAAATCCGAGGTCGATATAATATTTTAATGTTATTTTTGGTGTTGATTATATGTGATATAGCCTGTGTGAAAATTTTGTGTGGTAATTTTATCAACTGTGTGCCGAATTAAGAGAAAGGACTTAATCGCGTAAAGTATAAAAGCTGTGTGCTGATTTATAAGTACCTAAGTGTTGTTGTCTTTTAATGTGGAGGCCTTATGAGGTAATTATGCCGTAAATATGATAGTGGATGGTAATGGACAAATGTGACTTTAATGTTTATATGTTTTATTTATTAATTAAAGGGTTAATTTAGTAAATGGCATAATAATAACATATATGTTATAATAAAACAAAAAGATAAAGATGAAGCCATATTCATCTTTTCTTCCACCGAAATTGAGAAAGAAACAAGGGTTTAGAGCTTATTTGAATTCGGCAAACTCAAGCTTCAATTAGTAAGAGTTTTATGTTCGATTTTTGATAAAATCTACGTTTCTGAAATCGTTGCTTTGTACTTTACAAAACCCATGTTTCAATTTTTGTGAATTGATGATGTTTTTGTGATGAGCCATTGATGAATGCTTAAGCTATGTGTTAGTTGATAGTGAAATATGAAAACTTAGGGTTGAGTTATGATTGTGTCTAAAACTAACTATGATCACAATAAAGGCAAGCGCACATTTCGTTTATAGTATACTTATGGTAAGACAGGTAATATTGTATCCACAAGGACCAAGAGTACTAGTAATTACTATCTTTCTATTATTTAGCCTAAGAATTGGGGTGATTTCTTTTAAACTAAAGCTTAATTAAAAACACGACAAAGAAAGAATTAAGAAAATACTTTTAGACAACTTATATGATAAAGACAATACCCAAGGAAGAATTCACCTAGACTTCACTTATTACTTTTGATTCATACGATTTATTCACTTGACTTAATCTGTAGAAATCTCTGATTTATGTTAATATCTTTTTCAAGACTAAAAACAACTGACTTTAGGTTGATTAATTGAAATCTCTTTCTAATTAAAACCCCTATTGTCGCACTAACTCGATCTATGGATTCCCTTATTAGATTTGACTCTAATCTGGCAGATTTTCGTCTCCCTATTTCTAGGGTTGCAATCAACTCCGCTTAATTGTGTTGATCTACTCTTAACCAGGGACTTTTGCTCCACTAAATAAGCACATTCGACTTGAATCAATAACCTGAATTATCAAAACAAGAATAAGAACTCACAATTAAGAATAAGAACAAGTATTTATCTTATAAATCAAATAATAATAAGATCTGTCTTAGGTTTCATCCCCTTAGGTATTTAAGGGATTTAGTTCATACTGATAGAGAGGAACATCTTAAAATAAGGAAAACAACAAAACATAAGAAAACCCAAAAACTTCTAAAGAACTTGATGGGAGATCTTTAGTCTTGATGAAGATCCTTCTTTCGAGCTGCTCCCGATGGTTGTCTTCAAGTATTTTCTGCCTTCTACTCGGCGTCCTCTTTTAGGTTGCCCCCTAGGGTGTTTATATAAGCTTTGGAATGCCTTTCTTGGCCTACAAGTAGCCTTTTCTGAATAGGATTAAACCTAGTTTCGGTAGGGACACGCCCGTGTGACACCCCCGTGCGTGATGGCATGGGCCGTGCTCAATTCTGCTCGTCACACACGGCCGCGTGATGTGCCTGTGTACGTTGGTCCAGGCCGTGTTAATTTTCGAGGTAGGCCCATTTTGTCCCTTTTTGGCTCGTTTCTCGTTCTTTTTGGCTCCCTAAACTCTCCTGACTGTAAAACATGAAATTAAAGGATTAGGAGCATTGAATTCATCAAATCTAATGAAAACTCATCCAAAAATAAGCTGAGCATGGGGTTAAAATATGTGTAAATTATGGTTTATCAAGTTAATATAGTTTCTGTTTGGATTTTTGATAAAATTGAGTAATTTGGGTTAAATTGAGAAATGTGTTAATTGAAGTACTAAAATGTGAAATAAATGAAATGTGTGGGTTTGTATGAACACAAGGGAAATTCGTCTAGACTTATGAGAAAGGAAATTATGTGAATTTGATGATTTTATGAATTAAGGACAAAAGTGTCAAAATATGAAAATGTGAGGGCTATTTTGTAAAATGCCATAAATATGTGTGTGTAGACTAAATTGAATAAATTGGTGATTGAATGGATTGAATTTGAATGTGTATAGACCAAGAAAAGAGAGGTTCAGATCGAGATCGAGGCAAAGACAAAGTGCTCGATTAATCGACTGTTGCGGTATTTCAACATCCGAGGTGAGTTTGGACATAATATGTGTATTTAACTATGTTTAATGTTATGAGATGAATGATATGATATTATTAAATTGTGAATGCTATGTGAAGGTTTAAGTTATGTGGCACTAAGTGTGCGTATTCGAAAATGTGACCGAGATGATTAGCACTGTGTGTGAAAAATAATATAAGCTTCGGCTTTGTGGTTGGCACTGTGTGTGCGGTACTAATTTAAGATCGGATTGATATGGATGCACTATGTGTGCGATGCTAATTAAGCTTCGGCTAACTATTTGGGCACTAAGTGTGCGATTGAATCGAAGAAGAGACGAAATTTGATCGAAATGTGGTACATTTCATCACTTTGTGGATTATGAAAAATGTGGTTTGAAGATGAATTATGGCATGAATTACATAATGCTTGATATATTTATATTTTGATATATACAATTGTTACTTTGAATGAACTTATTGTGATGATATTAGGCATGGAAGTTGACGGTAATGTTGATGATTGTTTGGTGCATGAAATGGTATGTTTGAATGCATTTAAAAGCATGAATTGGTATCGTATTGAAGCTTGTTGATTAACCTTTGTGTGGGTGGCAAATTGGCCTTGCAAATGGCCTATTTTGCATACATGGTTAAGAGACACGGGCGTGTGTCTCTGCCGTGTGGTTTAAGGATTATTTTTAGTTGTGTCTGGACAGGGTACACGGCGGAGGCCCACGGGCGAGCATGGTGGTCGTGTGATCAAGTTAGTAGCTAGCCTAGTAACACACGGCCAAGGCACACGAGCGTGTCTAGTGGCTGTGGGGATAAGTCAGTATATATGCTCTATTTTGACAAGGCCTGGACACATGGGTGTGTCTGGTAGCCGTGTGGGGCACACAGCCTGATTGCACGAGTGTGTGACCTCAACAGTATTGACGAATGTTTGAAATTCTGAAAACTTTCATAAGTGTTCGATTTAGTCCCGACCCATTTTTAGTATGTGATTAAGGTCTTGTAGACCTAGATAAGGGACTATATGTTCGTATTTGAGTATGTTTAATTGATGATTGACTTTGTGTCGTGAAATGGATGTGACAGTTTCTGATTATCTGGTAATGCCTCTTAACCCTATTACAGCGACAGTATCGGGTTAGGGGTGTTACATTTTATTGGTATCAGAGCTACGGTTTAGTCAATTCTCAGACTAACGTAACATGTGTGAGTGTAGCTATACATGCCATATATGAAATTACGATAGTGTGATGAATCCTAACAAGTTATGTAACACCCCAAACCCGGCCCATTCACTCCGACCGAATTTGGAATGCCACTGCGGAACACGTTCGAAAAATATCTTTACTTAAGAGTAAAACCGATAAAAAATTGTTGAGTTTAATAAAACATTTTCGTGACTTGAAATATTCTAGGTAAAAACTAATTTATTATGACAACACGGGATTCCAAACTTTATTGTACATACTCGAGGAAATAAAATCATTTGCAATAAGCCTTTAAAATTGTCCACCCATAATAGAGCATAATAATAAAGATACTTAATAAATGAACTGAAATACTTTAGTGGGCCTTCTTACAATACACACTTAATCAAAATACTGAAATTATAGAGATTTAATTCATTAAACAAGAGATTCCTTTGCATGAAAATCCGCTTTTGCATGGCCACCTTTGTACCCGCTACAAACCCGGTCCAAGCTTTATGCGCCACCTGAAAGGTTTAATAAAAATCGGGGTGAGTCACCAAGACTCAGTGCATAGTTAGATACACATGTCCTCACATATGGGCTTGGCCCATATCCACACAATCCATACACATGAATATGAAATTATGAAACTCAACCCATGCTTATATATATATATATATATATACTATGGCAACATATTACTCGAAACAAAACATACATCACATGCCATCACGTTATTATACATTCATCAATAATCATTTGTTATCGCAAATCACTGAAAGGTTAATACCATAACCACTAACCTGATTACTCAATCACCCACCTTGGGTATCCACACTCTTAGCCTTTATTTCGGCTAACATGCATAACATATACATTTACACAAAATAATACATACAACACATATAGCAAGCAAGAGAACAGTGCGATAACTACGCACCTGATTATAGTGAGATCCTGATCTATCGAATCTAATATCAACTAAAATCCCGAAAGCTTCTGTTACTTCTATCGATTTGCCCCTAGCTTATTTCGATCCCGAAATACCACTTGTTCCTGTCGATTAGCATTTAACATGAATAATCGAAACTTGAAGACTCCTTTGATGCTCCTTAACACTGGCTTAGTCTTTACAAAACCCGAAGGACTCTTTAATGCTCCTTACTACTCCATGATGCTTGTGAAGTCCCAAAAGAGAGTAAATTTCGGCTTCTATCTTGGCTTTAAAGGCTTGCGAAATAGAAAACAACACTTGATATTCGGCTATGGCTTCAAGATGGAGTTAACAAATATTGGCTATGGTGATCCTCTAAGGCGTCAAGCAAGAAGATGCTACTAGGTTCGGCAAAGCCTTCAAAACTGAAAATACCACCCTAGCACTCCTTCAACAATCGAGACTCAAGCTTACTCTCACTCTCTCTCCTTTTTCTTTCGGCCAAACCCAAGGGATAGAAGAGAAAAATCAAAACATCACTCGGCCAAGACAAGATGGGAAGAAAGAAGAAACCAAGCATGAAGTTTCGGCCATGCTTCCCCAAGCTCAAGGCCGACCAACAAGCTCCCAAGCCCCATGCTTCAAACGGCCATATTTTGCAACCCCAAGACTGCCCATGCTCCTCTTTCCCCACGCCAAGACCCATCTTTGCATAAACTAATAGTAATAATAAAACTAATAATAATAATAATAATATAATAATAATAATATATAAACTATCCCGTCATTCTAAGCAAACAAAAATAATAAAAACAATGGTTTAAGCCCATGCTCTTGCAGCTTTGAAACAACCAACAAAATAATTAATAAAAACAATAAAATAAAAGATTGAAGCTCCATACTTCCAAAACAATTAAAAAAAAACAAACACCCATGAGCATTGCTTACGCATGCATGCCCCATGCAGTCCAGCCTCTCACGCCGGACCAAAAAGGAAAACAAACCCCCAGGTGTGCCTCCAAAGTCTCGAACCCGAGACCTGAGGGAGCTTCTCCTCACCTTCTGCCACTCGACCATTTCGCGTTTCATGCCAATAAACGCATCGAACTTTTAAACCTTACTGCACTGGCTCTTTATGCTTTAGCGCTAAAAGCAAAATAGAACGCCTGAAGCGCGACCCCCAGGACTCGAACACGAGTCCTCCTAGTCACAGCTCTCAAGCAAAGTCCTTAACCACTCGGCCACTTTGAATTTCATGACATAAAAGCATCGCGACTTTCTTATAACCCCTTTTTCCGTTAGCTTCCCTTTTACTCAAAATAAAAACTCACCCTGCGCTTCCAGCGCGACTCGAACGTGAGTCCTCGCGAAGCTCTCTCTCTTGCTGCTAGCGTCCTAGCCACTCGGCCAAGACCTCCATTTGTAACAGGAACCACCCTGATTTTCTTTTAAAGCCTCCTTAGCCGCGCGCCTCATTAATGCAAAAACATAATTTCTCCCTTTTTGCTTCCCTTGCAACTCGAACCTCTTCCCTTCTTGCGTAGGCCTCCAAGGCCCTTAAAGCAGCGCCCCAAGCCACTTTACCACCTGGACTTTCATGTCCAAAACCTTCCAAAAATTTTACTTAAGGCCTCCTTCACCCAATTTCCACCTTTAACCCACAATTTTCAAAAATTTCCAAAACACTCCCTTTTTATCCTCGAGCTTTAAGAACCCCTAAAACACACCCAAACCAATCTTAAGGCCTACTAACACTAGGGTTATGCTCCAAACTCGCAACCCCTATTTCAGGATATTACAATTCTACCCCCCTTAAAAATAATTTCGTCCTCGAAATTACTTATTAACGAACATCCGTACGTTTCAATTCACCATATATCAATCACGTATACCCAATTATACACTTATGCAAACATATCTAACCTCTTTCACATTTGGCATTTTCCCATATGGCCACTTCTCCATAAGCATATTCAAGCTTCAATTCCATTATAGATAAATCATACACATCAATGGTAAGATCAATTGCACATATTAAAAGTCTTACCGAAGCTTCAACTATATCACATCTTACTTAATTCAAATGGGAATATACTAACTTTCCTTATTTCTTGCAAATATGAAAGACTTGTACTTACCTGAGCATTTAGCTTATGGTAATAAACATGTTCCATCTTGTAAGTGATTCATGAATTCTCTATTATAACACATCATCGGCATTAAGCCTGCTAGGCATCGAAGCCTGAAATACACACCGGCATTAAGCCTGCTAGGCATCAAAGCCTGAAATATACACCGGCATTAAGCCTGCTAGGCATCAAAGCCCAAAATATACACCGGCATTAAGCCTGCTAGGCATCAAAGCCTGAAATATACACCGGCATTAAGCCTGCTAGGCATCAAAGCCTGAAATACGATATTATCACCATCTGAATCACATTACAAGCTGACCAAAATTATAAACCATATATAATTCATATCACTTGTACTTATCAATTCAATTAAAATTCAATAACATTTCATGATAAAATGTCTATCCACAGTCGGCTTTCACTATATTTATAACTAGGATTCCACAATTCAACATGTATTCACGACATTCAACTGCTCATAGACTTACACCTAAGACATTCTCAATTTCGGCTCCAACATTCGCCGACATGATACCTTCCACACTGAGCACACAGACGGTCCTGATTTCTCATAGCTGGATTAGTCACATGAGCAAAACTTTCAACCCTCGGTCTTTTCTGAAGACCTTCGGATAATTTAGACGATCCAAAATTTCTTCTATCCCGGTTCCTATCCTTATCTCTATTTTATCTTATCGAGTTCTTAATCTCTTTAGCTACCTTAGCTTTTTCGACTGACACAGCAAATTCCCGTTCCTGTTGAGGAGCTATCAACAATCTCAGGCCGTCCCTTAATCCGTCCTTAAATCGGACACATCGTTCATGTTCCGTAGCCACTACTCTTCGAGCATATTGGCTTAATCTTAGGAATTCAGCCTCGTATTTCGCCATGGACTTGTTCTGTTGAACCAGTCCCAAAAACACATTCCTCTGAGCATCAATGTAGTAAGTATCGACATATTTCTTCTGGTATGCCGTCTTGACATACTCCCAAGTGAGGTCCTCAGCTGTGACACTATCCCGAACCGTGAGCCACCATTTATACATCTCATCGCAAAGTAGCGCCACCATTCCTTTCACTTTTTCCTCAGGGCTCAGATCGAGCTCATCCATAATTCACTCGGTTGCTTCCAACCAATATTCAACCGTACTGGGTGCCACGCCTGATGCATCACGGAACAACTCCGCTCCATTGGTTCAAAGTCGCTCGGGAACAAATTTTCGAGCTCTCATATTTCCTCCCTCTCCAGCCACCATCTCTAAAACTCGCAGCACCGCCTGCGATACGGCATTATCCCTCGTCTGATCATGCTGCTCATTACCAAAGGCTGGTGGTGGAGGTGGTACCTCATTATCAGACCCTTGACCTGATCTAACGGGTTCCGATATGGCCTTTTTGCCTTGGCCATGTCCTCCAGAACTCATTTCTTATCACGCAATCTGACTTAAAAAGTTTTATGCATTAGAAATTTGTTCCACTGATTATCCGCGAAAAATTTTTATGGAATAAAGTATTTAGAAGTGGTTCTTTCGATCACACAAAGGTTCAGTTCAAATTCACTATTCTAATTCAGAGAATCACATACACGTTCATAAGCAGGGACACATTCATTCACTACACCTCTATAGTCATTTCAGTCCTTAAGTCTTATGCACTTGTTTTTGAGTAGACTAGTCTTAGGGTTCGATAGCCCAAATTTTCTAATCTACGAACCCAATTATGCCCATACAGTTCACATATTCAACATTCCTCAATAGTCAGAGGTACTTACCAGGTGGACTTCGGGTCGGAGGTACAGGTGCCATGCCAGAACAGGCCTAAAATAAAAGTCCACATTTTAAAAAGCCCACTTTCGAAAACTGCTTTCGGGCCCAAAACCTCAAAGTCGAGTTTTGAACAGTGCTCTGATACCAAAATGTAACACCCCAAACCCGGCCCATTCACTCCGACCGAATTTGGAATGCCACTGCGAAACACGTTCGAAAAATATCTTTACTTAAGAGTAAAACCGATAAAAATTTGTTGAGTTTAATAAAACATTTTCGTGACTTGAAATATTCTAGGTAAAAACTAATTTATTATGACAACACGGGATTCCAAACTTTATTGTACATACTCGAGGAAATAAAATCATTTGCAATAAGCCTTTAAAATTGTCCACCCATAATAGAGCATAATAATAAAGATACTTAATAAATGAACTGAAATACTTTAGTGGGCCTTCTTACAATACACACTTAATCAAAATACTGAAATTATAGAGATTTAATTCATTAAACAAGAGATTCATTTGCATGAAAATCCGCTTTTGCATGGCCACCTTTGTACCCGCTCCAAACCCGGTCCAAGCTTTATGCGCCACCTGAAAGGTTTAATAAAAATCGGGGTGAGTCACCAAGACTCAGTGCATAGTTAGATACACATGTCCTCACATATGGGCTTGGCCCATATCCACACAATCCATACACATGAATATGAAATTATGAAACTCAACCCATGCTTATATATATATATATATATACTATGGCAACATATTACTCGAAACAAAACATACATCACATGCCATCACATTTTTATACATTCATCAATAATCATTTGTTATCGCAAATCACTGAAAGGTTAATACCATAACCACTAACCTGATTACTCAATCACCCACCTTGGGTATCCACACTCTTAGCCTTTATTTCGGCTAACATGCATAACATATACATTTACACAAAATAATACATACAACACATATAGCAAGCAAGAGAACAGTGCAATAACTACGCACCTGATTATAGCGAGATCCTGATCTATCGAATCTAATATCAACTAAAATCCCGAAAGCTTCTGTTACTTCTATCGATTTGCCCCTAGCTTATTTCGATCCCGAAACACCACTTGTTCCTGTCGATTAGCATTTAACATGAATAATCAAAACTTGAAGACTCCTTTGATGCTCCTTAACACTGGCTTAGTCTTTGCAAAACCCGAAGGACTCTTTAATGCTCCTTACTACTCCATGATGCTTGTGAAGTCCCAAAAGAGAGTAAATTACGGCTTCTATCTTGGCTTTAAAGGCTTGCGGAATAGAAAACAACACTTGATATTCGGCTATGGCTTCAAGATAGAGTTAACAAATATTGGCTATGGTGATCCTCTAAGGTGTCAAGCAAGAAGATGCTACTAGGTTCGGCAAAGCCTTCAAAACCGAAAATACCACCCTAGCACTCCTTAAACAACTGAGACTCAAGCTTACTCTCACTCTCTCTCCTTTTTCTTTCGGCCGAACCCAAGGGATAGAAGAGAAAAATCAAAACATCACTCGGCCAAGACAAGATGGGAAGAAAGAAGAAACCAAGCATGAAGTTTCGGCCATGCTTCCCCAAGCTCAAGGCCGACCAACAAGCTCCCAAGCCCCATGCTTCAAACGGCCATATTTTGCAACCCCAAGACTGCCCATGCTCCTCTTTCCCCACGCCAAGACCCATCTTTGCATAAACTAATAGTAATAATAAAACTAATAATAATAATAATAATAATAATATAATAATAATAATATATAAACTATCCCGTCATTCTAAGCAAACAAAAATAATAAAAACAATGGTTTAAGCCCATGCTCTTGCAGCTTTGAAACAACCAACAAAATAATTAATAAAAACAATAAAATAAAGATTGAAGCTCCATACTTCCAAAAC
Source organism: Gossypium australe (assembly GCA_005393395.2). Lineage (NCBI taxonomy): Eukaryota > Viridiplantae > Streptophyta > Magnoliopsida > Malvales > Malvaceae > Gossypium > Gossypium australe. The sequence goes on from CM016624.1 coordinate 24,435,989, forward strand.
AATTAAAAAAAACAAACACCCATGAGCATTGCTCACGCATGCATGCCCCATGCAGTCCAGCCTCTCACGCCGGACCAAAAAGGAAAACAAACCCCCAGGTGTGCCTCCAAAGTCTCGAACCCGAGACCTGAGGGAGCTTCTCCTCACCTTCTGCCACTCGACCATTTTGCGTTTCATGCCAATAAACGCATCGAAATTCTTTTAAACCTTACTGCACTGGCTCTTTATGCTTTAGCGCTAAAAGCAAAATAGAACGCCTGAAGCGCGACCCCTAGGACTCGAACACGAGTCCTCCTAGTCACAGCTCTCAAGCAAAGTCCTTAACCACTCGGCCACTTTGAATTTCATGACATAAAAGCATCGCGACTTTCTTATAACCCCTTTTTTCCGTTAGCTTCCCTTTTACTCAAAATAAAAACTCACCCTGCGCTTCCAGCGCGACTCGAAGTGAGTCTTCGCGAAGCTCTCTCTCTTGCTGCTAGCGTCCTAGCCACTCGGCCAAGACCTCCATTTGTGACAGGAACCACCCTGATTTTCTTTTAAAGCCTCCTTAGCCGCGCGCCTCATTAATGCAAAAACATAATTTCTCCCTTTTTGCTTCCCTTGCAACTCGAACCTTTTCCCTTCTTGCGTAGGCCTCCAAGGCCCTTAAAGCAGCGCCCCAAGCCACTTTACCACCTGGACTTTCATGTCCAAAACCTTCCAAAAATTTTACTTAAGGCCTCCTTCACCCAATTTCCACCTTTAACCCATAATTTTCAAAAATTTCCAAAACACTCCCTTTTTATCCTCGAGCTTTAAGAACCCCTAAAACACACCCAAACCAATCTTAAGGCCTACTAACACTAGGGTTATGCTCCAAACTCGCAACCCCTATTTCAGGATATTGCAAGTTATAAATGTGTTTTCGTATAGCAATGGATCCCGATCAAACTGTTGCTGATGATGTAGAGAGTAATGCGCCTGCTCCCGCTCAAGGGACAGTGCTGGCCATATCTAGGCCAAATGAAAGTAGTGAAGGAGGAGAGGCTAAGCAAGCCTTCTTCAGAATGATGAGCGAGTGGTTTTCGGATTGAACTAATCCAGCTGCTTCACAACCTCCACCCCCACAAGTACTTGTTGTGCCACAAGTGATAGATCTGATACGACTGAATAAACATCCTGTGGATAAGATTCGTAAGTACGAGGCTGAAGAGTTTAGGGCCACAGCTGATGACGATGCAGAGCGAGCTGAGTTTTGGCTCGAGAATACAATTCGGGTATTCGAGGAGATGCCGTTGACTCCTGATGAGTGTATTAAGTGTGCAGTTTCTTTGTTGAGAGATACGGCTTATAACTAGTGGAAGACGTTGACATCCGTAGTTTTGAGAGAGAGAATCACCTGGGATTTCTTTCAAACTGAATTCAGAAAGAAGTATATCAGTCAAAGCTTCATTGATCAAAAATGTAAAGAGTTTCTAGAGCTGAAACAGGGTCGTTTGTCAGTTACTGAGTACGAGCGAAAATTTGTGAGATTGAGTTAGTGTGCACGGGAATGTGTTTCAACCGAAGCTACTATGTGTAAACATTTCATAGAAGGATTGAATAAGGACATTAAGTTGTTGGTTAGGATACTTGATATAAACGAATTTGTTGTGTTAGTCAAAAGATCATGCAAAATTGAGGAGCTCAGTAAAGGAAAGAAGAAAGCTGAAAGAAAAAGATCGATGAGTAAGTTTTCTCAACCTTCGATGAAGAGATTTAGAGATACAAGCAACCGATCAAATACTTCACTTGGACATCCGAAGAGAGACCGCGCAAGACTAAGTGTTGGTCCGATAACTCAAGCTCCAATCGAATCAAGTGTTGATAGTGCCAAAAGTAACAAACCTGAGTGTAGACAGTCTGGAAGATGACATGTGGGAGAATGCTGGGGCAAGTACAACAATAGAGTTTGCTATAATTGTGGATCACGAGATCACTTCATTTGAGATTGTCCAAAGATGGCTAAGGAAGAAAATGTTCAGAATGTGAGATCGAGCAATGTGATGACAAGGGGTAGACCACCAAGAAACACCGGGAATGTGAGTGGAAGTCAAAGAGGGATTACCGATATAGCTGTGAGATCAGAGGCAAGAGCACCTGCCCGAGACTATGCTATACGTACGCGAAAGGAAGCGTCATCGCCAGATGTCATTACTGGTACATTTACTCTATTTGATACTGATGTGATTGCATTGATAGACCCAGGATCTACTTATTCATATGTGTTTGTGAATTTAGTAACAAGTAAGACTCTACCTGTTGAGTCTACTGAATTTGTGGTTAGAGTATCGAACCCCTTAGGCAAGTGTGTCTTGGTGGATAAAGTGTGCAAGAATTGCCCATTGATGTTTCAGGATATATGCTTTCCGACTAATTTGATGTTGCTACCATTCGATGAATTTGATATAATCTTGGGTATGGATTGGCTCACTTTGCATAATGCCATTGTGAATTGTAAATGAATAAGTATTGAATTGAAAAGTCAGAATGGTGAGATAGTTCGAATTGAAACCAGTGATATGAAAGGATTACCAGCTGTTGTATCTGTGATGAAAGCTTTGAACTATGTGAGAAAGGGGTGTGAAGCTTATTTAGCATATGTGATTGATACAAAAGTGACAGAAAATGAAGTTGAAATGGTACCTGTGGTTTGTGAGTTTCTAGATGTATTTCCTGAAGAGTTATCGGGATTACCTCCGATTCAAGAAGTTGAATTTGGTATTGAATTAGTGCTGGGGACTACTCCCATTTCAATAGCTCCATACAGAATGGCACCAACGGAGTTGAAAGAGTTAAAGTTTTAGTTGCAAGAGTTGACTGATAGAGGATTTGCACGACTGAGTTTTTCGCCTTGGGGTGCTCCTGTGTTGTTCGTAAAAAAAAGAAAGATGGCACTATGAGGATGTGCATCGATTATAGACAGTTGAACAAAGTGACGATAAAAAATAAATATCTGTTACCACATATTGATGATTTATTATCAGCTGAAAGGAGTTACAATGTTTTCTAAGATAGGTTTGAGATCGGGCTATTATCAATTGAGAGTTAAAGAATCTGATGTGCCGAAAACTGCTTTCAGAACAAGGTACGGACATTATGAATTCTTAGTGATGCCTTTCGAACTAACAAATGCTCCTGCAGTGTTTATGGATCTGATGAATCGGATATTCAAACCGTATTTGGATCACTTTGTTGTGGTGTTCATTGATGATATTCTGATTTATTATGCAACATATCGAACATTTGAGAATTGTGTTACAAACTCTATGTGAGAAACAATTGTACGCTAAATTTAGAAAATGTGAATTTTGGTTGCGTGAGGTTCGTTTTCTGGGACATATTGTGTCAGCTGTGGGAATACGAGTTGATCCGAGTAAAATCTCTGCTATATTAGAATGGAAGCCTCCGAGAAATGCGTCTGAAGTCTGTAGTTTTCTGGGACTAGCGAGATATTATAGATGTTTTGTGAAAGGCTTCTCGATGATTGCAACTCTGTTGACGAAATTGCTACAGAAAGATGTTAAATTCAAGTGGTCGAAAAAGTGCCATCAGAGTTTTGAGCAGTTGAAAGTGTTGTTGACGGAAGCACCAGTGTTAGTTCAACCTGATTCGGGCAAGGAATTCATAGTTTACAGTGATGCCTCGTTGAATGTTTTGGGCTTTGTGCTGATGCAAGAAGGCAAAGTTATTGCTTATGCTTCGAGGCAGTTAAAATCGCATGAAAAGAACTATCTGATGCATGACCTTGAATTAGCCGCTATTGTGTTTGCATTGAAGATTTGGCGTCACTACTTATTTGGTGAGAAATGTCATATTTATATTGATCATAAGAGTTTGATGTATTTGATGACTCAGAAAGAATTGAATTTGCGACAGAGAAGGTGGTTAGAATTGTTGAAAGATTTCGAACTTGTGATTGATTATCATCCAGGTAAAGCTAATGTTGTGGCTGATGGCTTGAGTCGGAAGTCTTTATTTGCTTTACGAGCTATGAATTCTCGGATAGATCTGTGTAATGATGGTTCAGTTTTGGCTGAGTGGAAAGTCAGACCGATGTTCGTACATCAGATTCATTATGCCCAAAAAATTGATGATGAGATGATAGAAAAATGAACTCAGTGTGATTTGAATGTTGATTCAGAATTTCGAGTCGATAGTGATGATTGTCTGAGATTTAGAGATCAGATTTGTGTTCCGAGAAATTCAGAGTTGATTCTGATGATTTTGAAAGAAGCTCACAATAGTCGTTTGACTGTTCACCTAGGGAGTACGAAAATGTATAATGATTTGAGACAGTTTTATTAGTGGCATGGTATGAAACAGGACATCTCTGATTTTGGGTCGAAATGTTTAATTAGTCAGCAAGTAAAAGCTGAACATCAGGTTTCGTCCGGTTTATTACAGCCAATCATGATTTCTGAATCGAAATGGGAGAGAATTATGATGGACTTTGTGGTGAGGTTGCCTTTATCTCCGGGAAAGAAAGATGCAATCTGGGTGATAGTTGACAGATTGACAAAATCAGCTCATTTCATTCCGGTGAGAACAGATTATTCACTTGATAGATTGGTTGATTTCTATATTGCTGAGATTCTAAGATTACACGGGGTGCCACTATCTATTGTATCCGATAGAGATCTGAGATTTACCTCGCGATTTTGGAAGAAATTGCAAGAGGTTTTAGGCACAAAATTGCATTTTAGCACTACATTTCATCCACGAACGGATGGTCAGACCGAGCGGATCATTCAGGTTCTCGAAGATATGTTGAGATGTTGTATGCTTGAGTTTGAAAGTACGTGGGAAAAGCATTTACCATTGATCGAGTTTGTGTACAACAATAGTTTTCAATCTAGCATTGAAATGACACCATATGAGGCTCTTTACGGTCAAAAATGTCGAACTCCATTGTATTGGACTGAGCTGAGTAAGAATAAGAGTCACGGGGTTGATCTTATAAAAGAGACTGAGCAGAAAATGAAAGTGATTAGTGATAGTTTGAAAGCGGCCTCAAATCATCAGAAGTCTTATGCAGATTTGAAACGGAAGGATATTGAATTTGAGATTGGTGACAAAGTATTTCTAAAAGTGTCTATGTGGAAGAAAATACTTCGATTTGGCTGGAAAGGCAAGTTGAGTCCGAGGTTCATTGGACCATATGAGATTATCGAACGTGTTGGGCCAGTTGCGTATAGATTTTTGTTGCCATCTGAGTTAGAAAAGATCCATAACGTGTTTAATGTATCAATGCTTCGACGATACAGATCTGATCCGTCTCACGTAATTGCTCCTACTAAAATTCAGCTACATTTGTCGTATAATGAAGAACCGATTCAAATTTTGGCACGAGAAATCAAAGAGTTGAGAAATAAAAAAATCTCTTTAGTGAAAGTGTTGTGGCACAAACATGGAGTAGAAGAGGCTCCGTGGGAGCCTGAGAACATTATGAGAGCAATATCCACACCTATTCATTGGTAAGATTTTTGGGGACGAAAATCCCTAAGGGGGGAGAGTTGTAACAACCCGATTTAGACCCTAGTTGGAATAGTAGTTCCGAGACCACAAATCTGAGGTCGGAATAATATTTTAATGTTATTTTTGGTGTTGATTATATGTGATATAGCCTGTGTGAAAATTGAGAAGGGTGCGCCTATTAATCTTGATTGTCGACGTTGTGATGGGACAAAAAACCTTGATCATGTTTCCCTTGGGTGCATTAAATTTAAGGGTGTTTGAAAACATGTTGGGTTCATCTTCCACATGTTCTAGTCATCAATTGGGTGAAGGAAGTGTTAGAGTTTCAATGATGATATCGTTGATAAAACTCTTCCTCTCTTATGGAGCATTTGACTTAATTGGAACATTTGTGTTTAGCAACATCAGGGCTGAGAAGTTGCTAATGTTGTATGTAACAGCCTGATTTAGACCCTAGTCGGAATAGTGGTTTTGAGACCACAAATCCGAGGTTGGAATAATATTTTAATGTTATTTTTGGTGTTGATTATATGTGATATAGCCTGTGTGAAAATTTTGTGTGGTAATTTTATCGACTGTGTGCCGAATTAAGAGAAAGGACTTAATCGCGTAAAGTATAAAAGATGTGTGCTGATTTATAAGTAGTTAAGTGTTGTTTTCTTTTAATGTGGAGGCCTTATGAGGCAATTATGCCATAAATATGATAGTGGATGGCAATGGACAAATGTGACCTTAATGTTTATATGTTTTATTTATTAATTAAAAGGTTAATTTAGTAAATGGCATAATAATAACATATATGTTATAATAATAAAAAAGAGAAAGATGAAGCCATATTCATCTTTTCTTCCACCGAGATTGAGAAAGAAACAAGGTTTTGGAGCTTATTTGAATTCGGCAAACTCAAGCTTCAATTAGTAAGTGTTTTATGTTCAGTTTTTGATAATTTCTACGTTTCTGAAATCGTTGCTTTCTACTCTACAAACCCATGTTTCAATTTTGTGAATTAATGATGTTTTTGTGATGAGCCATTGATGAATGCTTGAGCTATGTGTTAGTTGATAGTGAAATATGAAAACTTAGTGTTGAGTTAATATAGTTTGTATTTAGATTTTTGATGAAATTGAGTAATTTGGGTTAAATTGAGAAATGTGTAAATTGAAGGACGAAAATGTGAAATAAATGAAATGTGTGGGTTTGTATGAACACAAGGGAAATTCGGTTAGACTTATGTGAAAGGAAATTATGTGAATTTGATGATTTTATGAATTAAGGACTAAAGTGTCGAAATATGAAAATGTGAGGGCTATTTTGTAAAATGCCTTAAATATGTGTGTGGACTAAATTGAATAAATTGGTGATTGAATGGATTGAATTTGAATGTGTATAGACCAATAAAGGAGAGGTTCGGATAGAGATCGAGGCAAAGACAAAGTGCTTGATTAATTGACCATTTCGATATTTCGACGTCCGAGGTAAGTTCGGACATAATACGTGTATTTAACTATGTTTAATGTTATGACATGAATGTTATGATATTATTGAATTGTAAATGCTATGCGAGGGTTCAAGTTATGTGGCACTAAGTGTGCGTATTCAGAAATGTGACCGAGATGATTAGCACTGTGTGTGCAAAATAATATAAACTTCGGCTTTGTGGTTGGCACTGTGTGTGCGATATTGATTTAAGATCAGATTGATATGGATGCACTATGTGTGCGATTGAATCGAAGAAGAGACGAAATTTGATCGAAATGAAATAGTGAGTATTGAGTAGCAAATGTAATTAACAACTAAGTGTTGGCTAAGGTACGTTCGGAACCTATGTGGTGGATGAAACTATGTATGAGTTATAGAAGGTTGATTGAACATATTAGTTTTGGATGGTATAATATATGTGATTGTGAAATAATCTATGTGAAGGTTGGTTTTAGTATAATGTATTATGTTACGAACTTACTAAGCTTTTGAAAGCTTACTGTGTGAATGTTTCTCTGTTTTACAGTGTCGGTATAGCTAGCTCAGATTCGGGAATCGTCAGCATCTCTATCACACTATCGACAAGCTATTTTGGTACTTTTGGAAAGATGTATATAGTTGAAATATGGCATGTATAGGCTAGAAGTTATGATACGTCTTGAAATGTTTAATCATTGCCATGTGATTTGGCTTGGAAGTTGAATGATGTAGAATTTTATGAATTAGCTATGAATGTGGTATATTGTATGACTTTGTGGATTATGAAAAATGTGGTTTGAAGATGAATTATGGCATGAATTACATAATGCTTGATATATTTATATTTTGAGATATACAATTGTTACTTTAAATAGACTTATTGTGATGATATTAGGCGTGGAAGTTGATGGTAATGTTGATGATTATTTGTTGCATGAAATGGTATGTTTGAATGCATTTAAAAGCATGAATTGGTATTGTATTGAAGCTTGTTGATTGACCTTTGTGTGGGTGGCAAATTGGCCATGCAAATGGCCTATTTTGCATACATGGCTATGAGACACGGGCGTGTGTCTCTATCGTGTGGTTTAAAGATCATTTTTAGTTGTGTCTGGACAGGGTACACGGCTAAGGCCTACGGGCGTGCATGGTGGCCGTGTGATCAAGTCAGTAGCTAGCCTAGTAACACACGGCCAAGGCACACGGGCGTGTCTAGTTACCGTGGGGATAAGTCGGTATACATGCTCTGTTTTGACACGGCCTGAACACATGGGTGTGTCTGGTAGGCGTGTGAGGCACACGGCCTGATTACACGGGCGTGTGAGCTGAACAGTATTGAAGAATGTTTGAAATTTTGAAAACTTTCATAAGTGTTCGGTTTAGTCCCGACCCCTTTCTAGTACGTGATTAAGGTCTCTTAGACCTAGATAAGGGACTATATGTTCGTATTTGAGTATGTTTAATTGATGATTGACTTTGTGTCGTGAAATGGATGTGACAGTTTTCGATTGTCTGGTAATACCTCTTAACCATATTCCAACGACGATTTCGGGTTAGGGGTGTTACATTGTACATCTTGTTGTTTTGTGTGTGCAGGATTGAAGGGAAGCGCAGCTGGTTTTTCACTGCAGCAAAACAGACTTTTAGCGGCATTTTTTAGGCCTTTAAGCGCCGCTAAAACTATTTGTTGCGTTTTTAAATGCGTCACAAAAAATGCCGCTATAGTCGATGCTGCTAAATTTTGCATGTTTATGTGAAAAACACGCCGCTAAAGAACATGACCTTTAGCGGCGCTTTACCCACAAACGCCGCTAAAGAATATGACCTTTAGTGGCGCTTTTATCACAAACGCCTCTAAAAAACATGAACTTTAGCGGCACTTTTATCCCAAACACCGCAATAGTACATGACTTTTAGCGGCGATTTTGCCACAAACGCCGGTAAAGAACATGACATTTAGCATCGCTTTTATCACAAATGCCGCAATAGTACATGAACTTTAGCGGGACTTTTGCCACAAATGTCGCTAAAGGTCATGACCTTTGGCGGCATTTTTATCACAAACGCAGCTATAGAGCATGACTTTTAGCGGTATTTTTTAACGATCGTCGCTGTAGAACTGTACCTTTAGCGGCATTTTTAAAAAAAAACGCCACTAACTTTGGCAGATTTGCAACATCCCATTTTCATCCATATACAACCCTTCCTGTAACATGAAATACAACCAAAAACAGTAAATCTAAATGATATTTCAAATTCAACAAAAGATATATAATATAAACTAATATATGAAGTATAATTCAGAATATTCTTACAATAATGTTAAAAGTTACAATGTTAAAAATATTCTTACAATAAGAAAACAAATGTCTAAGATGGCGAATTTTGCGACTGCTGAAATATTTTCATCATATTCTAAAACTGTAGCTAGAGTGCGTCGTACTATCTGCTCTGCTCTGCTTCCCTCGCTGCTGCCTCTGCTTTCCTCGCTGCTGCTTCCGCTTTAAGTTTTAGCAGGAGTTCTTCATATTTTCTTTGAACCTCAGCTTCTCTTTATGCTGCCTCCGCTTTAAGTTAAGCAATTTGCTCACCTGTGCTCGTTTGCATCTGAGCCATCTGTTCTTTTAACCTTAGAACTTCAGCTTGAGCCTGACTTCCCGAAGGCATGTATTGTTGCGAAATGGATCCAAATATTGGGTTGGGATAACATCAGATCCTTGAAATCAAACCTGATCATACCTTTCAAGACCCAAAACGTTAGAAATAATTTTGTTATCAATGTCGTCAAGATTAACAGAACTATCACTCGAAGCAATCGCTTTATACTCCGCCTTTTTATCCTTTAGTTTCTCCTAATAAATCAATCAAAGAGTTAGAAACAAAATATATAATAAAAACAAATGCAACATAACTTAACATTATTTAGAACTACTAACGACGAATTAAACCATTATAATTAAACATTATAATATTTAAATAAATCAAATTTTATTAAGTAATATACCATAATTTCTCCAGCTTCAGAAGTCATAGGAAATCCATCTTTCTTCCTATGTGTAATGTCAAAAAGCTGAAGGCATAGACAACTTCACGAAAAAATTAGATGTTCGTAGACAACTTCACAAAAATGCCAATTGATGTTGCCACATTTCTTACATGGGCAAAGAATCATATTTTTTTGGCTTGCATTTTAAAATGCAAAATTTAAAAAAGTTTGTACTCCATTTCGATAGTCGTTGCTTACCCTTGACAACTTCATCTAACTCTTATCCATTTCGTTGTTCTTGAAGTCTAAAGTTGGCAATAAATTACGATTACTTAAATGTTCTCAATTGATTTAAATCATGTCATTGTACTAAAATATATAATACATATCAAGTATCAAGTATCTAATGGGTGTAAACTATTTCAAGTAAGTTGTCAGATTTTCAAGTATATATTTATGTACTACGTAAGTTAAGTAAGTTTTGTAAGTTATGTAAGTTATGATATGATATATATTTATGTAAGTTATGTAAGTTATGTAAATTATGTATGTTATGATATATATTTGTTGTTACCATATTATTAATAAGCTATAATTTTTTCATTTAATAGACTTCAAAAATTAGAGGTTCATTTAACCATATGTTTTCCAGGAGTTCAACTCTTATCTTACTTATTTTCAGCCTTAGTTCTATTGATTTTTTTGGTTTTCTCCATAAACCTCCGAAAAATGGCCTAGCTAATTTGGTCCTATTTTGAGTGACAGCCAATTTCATTGTAACACCCCTTACCCGTGTTTAACGCTGGAACAGGGAATGAGGCATTACCTAACTCAAACACATACTGACATACATTTTCAGGTCATAAAAGTTTGTTCAAATTTAAAACTTTTCAAACTTCCTCATAACTTCCTTAATATGGGCCTATGAGGCCCAAAACATACTTTAGAAATGGTTTAGTACTAAACAAGGCACCTTAGAAAACTTTGGAAAATTCCACTAAAAACAGGGGCACACGCCCGTATGGTAAGGGACACGCCCGTGTGAGCAGACCGTATGGTCACACACGCCCATGTCCCTAGCCGTGTGGATTTATTTATCAATTCTAACCTACAGGGGTTTTCACACGGCCATGACACGCCCGTGTCTTGGCCTGCGTGCAAAAACCTTGACATTCTGTTTCGCCAACTTAGGATGCAGGGGGACACAAGGGCAAACCACACGCCCATGGGACAGACCGTGTGTCACACACAGCCTAAACACACACCCATGTGTCTACCCGTGTGGAAAATAACAAGGTTATTTACCAAGCCCTTTGCCACTCATACTTGCATCAACCTACACAACATCAAAACCACACCAATCCAAATATATATATAAATCCAAGGCACTCAATATAGCATAACTAAGTGCTTCACCCTCATCAAATCCATAATCACATGCAACATATCATCATTTAACCATCAATAACCATAGGCCATATCATAATGGCGATGACACATACATGCATATATAAATAGATTTACATTCAAATAATCATTATGAGCTACATCTCATGGCCTTATACAAAATGAATCAAGTATCATCCTAAGCCATCACATTTGGCTAAACCAATATGACATATAACCAAAAAGATCAAGTCCCTATACATGCCATAATTCAAAGTAAATCTCAATATACCAAAATACGTGGATAGTGTGGGTGATCCTCCGACAATCTCCGTATCCCAAGCTGGCTTTTTGGACACTATAAAACAAAGGAAAAGAGAAGGGAGTAAGCTTTAAGCTTAGTAAGTTTATATGTAAACAATGAAAATCATACCATATACTTATCAATCAAAAACATTACATACTAATCATGAACAATTTAGATCTTCGTAGTTGTACTTACTCATTTCAAATCTTGCCACATTCCAAACACATATCAAAAACGTTGGTTACATTTACATACACTTATACCTGCACTTATCATCACATAGCCACACATAATTTCACTTAGTCAAAGTTTCTCGATGAACACTTCAGAATAATACCGGATACACGGTGGTTTCGCACACAGCCCACCATTGATAAATAACACAGTGGTATTGCACACAGTCCACCAATAATCACTTATTCACGGATGTTTATCCGGATCCTTTTTTTTCCTATTCCGAAGGTTCATCCAAGAATTTCCTCACTTTCTATCATTTTAATTGATATCAATAATATTCATTCACATGTCACACAATGCATTAATATGTAAAAACATAAGTAAAAAGGATGTATTTTACATATACACCTACCTCGATACAAAATATGTCAATCTGAAGTTGTCTGAAACCTTACCTTTTCATTGGTCAAGGTTGATTCTACGTTCTTCTTGATCTATAATGACATATTTAGCTTATTAAATAACCTCATTAATCAAATCACTCCAAAAATTCCTATTTTGGCAAAAATATCGTTTTGCCCTCGATTTACGCTAGGCTTATACAATGAAATGTGTTCATTTTTTTCACACCCAAGCCTAGTCGATTCTTATTCTCTCTTATAGCAACTCACAATTTCAATTATTTCACACCTTTACTATCCATTTTATAACTTTTACAAAATAGTCCTATTAGGAGTTTTTATGAAAAATCCTTTCACGAAAGTTGTTCATTAAACAACCAAGATGCATTTTCTTTCATAAAAATTTCAACAATCAACATTAATGTTCTCATGACAAAACCCTAGACTCAACCATTTTGCAAAATGGTCCCCTCATTAGCTAGCTTAAGCTACAAGGGTTCCAATAGTACAAAAATTATCAAGAATGATCACCAAAATCACTTACTTGCAAGGAGTGTAAGTTGCTAAAAATTTAAAGTTTCCAAACCCCTATTCTTGTTGATATTTTTGATGGAAGAAAAAGATGATGGAAAGATGATAGCTTTTCTTTATTTTATTTTATTTATCAATTAAGTCACCAAATACTACACCTAACCATTGACTATGTCATTTCTTTGTCCCTATGGCCAGCCATCACCCTAAATAAGGCCTAATTGTACATTAAGGACCTCAAATTTAATATTCTATAGTTATTTGACACCTTTAGCTAGTAGAATAAAACTTTCGCACTTTATGCGATTTAGTCCTTTTTCAAATTAAGCATGCAATCACTAAAATAAATGCACCAAATTTTCTATGCACTCATATAATCATGTTATAACCCATAAATAATATTAAAATAATTTTCTCCGATCTCGGATTAGTGGTTCCGAAACCACTGGTCCGACTAGCCCCAAAATCGGGTTGTTACAACTCTCCCCCTTTAGGGATTTTCGTCCCCGAAAATCTTACCGATAAAGAGGTTTGGGTACTGCTTTCTCATGGCTTCCTCCGGTTCCCACGTAGCCTCATCTACATCATGTTTTTGCCACAACACTTGTACTAAGGTTATATTTTTATTCCTCAACTATTTAACCTCTCAAGCCAAAATCTCAATTGGTTCTTCATCATAGATCATATCCGGTCGTATCTTAATTTCTGTAGAAGGAATTACATGTGAAGGATTGGAATGATATCGTCGTAACATCGACACATGGAACACATTGTGTATTCTTTCCAACTCCGCCGGCAAAGCTAACCGGTAAGCTACTGGTCCAATCCTTTCAAAAATCTCATACGGCCGAATGAAATGCGAACTTAATTTGCCCTTTCTACCAAATCTCAATATTTTCCTCCATGGGGATACTTTCAGAAACACTTTATCACCCACTTGAAACTCAATTTCTTTCCTTTTCAAATCTGCGTATGACTTTTGTCGATCTGAAGCAGCTTTCAGGCTATCATAGATCACTTTCACTTTCTTTTCGGTTTCTCTAACTAAATCAACCCCGTGAATTTGCTTCTCACTAAGCTCAGTCCAATACAAAGGAGTTCGACACTTGCGACCATATAATGCTTCGCACGGTGCCATCTGTATACTCAACAGATAACTGTTGTTGTAGGCAAATTCAACCAAAGGTAGATATTTTTCCCAACTACCTTCGAACTCTAAAATGCAACGTCAGAGCATATCTTCGAGAACTTGAATCACTCTTTCGGATTGACCATCAATTTGCGAATGGAACACGGTACTAAAATTCAATTTCGTACCCAAAGGCTTCTTACAACTTTTTCCAAAGCCTCGAAGTAAACCTCGGATCTCTATCCAAAATAATGGACATAGGCACCTCATGTAATCTCACAATTTCGGCAATATACAGCTTAGCCAACCTGTCAAGCAAGTAATTAGTACATACTAGAATAAAGTGAGCCAATTTCGTTAATCTATCAACGATAACCCACACAGCATCTTTCTTTTTTGGAGTCATGGGTAACCCTGTTACAAAATCCATCGTGATTCAGTCCCATTTCCACTCGGGAACCATCACTGGCTGAAGTAAACCAAAAGGTACCTGATGCTCGGCTTTCACTTGTTGACAAATCAAACACTTTGTCACAAACTCAGAGATGTCTCTTTTCATACCCGACCACCAATACAATTTCCTCAAACCATTATGCAATTTTGTACTGCCTGGGTATACTGACAAACAACCATTGTGGGCCTCCTGTAAAATTTTCTGAATTAACTCATCATCTTTCGGTACACATACCCTATCACGGAATATCAAGCAATCATTTGGTCCGATTCAAAAATCTAAATCACTATCCGATTCACACTGAACTCTTTTAACTTGCAACTCCTTATCTTTCTTATGAGCTTCACAACTTTACTGATGAAATAACAGTCTAGCCCTTAACTCGACCAAAATTGAACCGTCGTTGGACAAGGCTAAACTCGTACTCATAGCTCTCAAGGCATACAAGAATTTTCTGCTCAAGGCATCTGCGACTACATTCGCTTTCCCCAGATGATAATCAATCACTAGCTCGTAATCTTTCAGTAATTCGAGCCATCTCCGTTGTCAAAAATTCAAGTCCTTTTGGTTCATCAGGTACTTCAAACTTTTGTGATCAGTAAAGATTCGGCATTTCTCACTATACAAATAATGACGCCAAATCTTCAAAGCAAAGACGATGGCGGCCAATTCCAAATCGTATGTCGGATAATTCTTTTCATGTGGTTTTAGCTGTCTCGAGGCATAAGATTCTACTTTGCCCTATTGCATCAACACGCAACCAAGGCCATTCATTGGCGCATCACTATAGATCACAAACTCCTTTCCCGACTCAGGTTGTACCAAAACTGGGGCTTCAGTCAACAATGCTTTCAGTTTCTCAAAACTCTGTTGCCACTTCTCTGTCCATTCAAACTTTACATCTTTCTATAGCAACCTCGTCATCGGTGTAGCAAACATGGAGAATTCTTTAATGAACCGTTTGTAGTAACCCGTTAAGCCCAAAAAGCTTCTAATCTCTGACACATTCCTCGGTGGTTTCCAGTCAACAATAGCCGAGATCTTACTCGGATCAACTCTAATTCCATCACCCGACACAATGTATCCTAAGAATCTGACCTCTCGGAGCCAAAATTCACTTTTGCTAAACTTAGCATACAACCTCTTATCTCTTAAAGTCTGCAAAATAGTTCTTAAATGCTCCGCGTGCTCACTCTCATCCTGAGAATAAATTAATATGTCATCAATAAAAACAACTACAAACTCATCCAAGTGCAGCCAAAAAATACGGTTTATTAAGTCCATAAATACGATAGGAGCATTCGTTAAGCCAAAGGGCATGACGAGGAACTCGTAATGGCCATACCTTGTCTGAAATGCAGTTTTCGGTACATCTTGTTCCTTAACTCTCAACTGGTAATAACCGAACCTCAAGTTAATCATAGAAAACATTGTGGCTCCTTTCAATTGGTCAAATAAATCGTCTAGAGCACCCCATGGAGAATAGCTCGGTCTTGCGAAACCTTTATCTGTCAACTCTTGTAACTGAGCCTTTAATTCTTTTAACTCCAACAGTGCCATCCTGTACGGGGCAACCGAAATAGGTACCGTACCAAGAACCAACTCAATACCAAACTTAACCTTCCTAACTGGAGGCAATCCAGGTAACTCTTCTAGAAACATGTCCGGATACTCGCATACCACAAGCACTGATTCAATCGTTACTTTCGACTCTTGGGTATTTAACACAAATGGAAGATAGGACTCATACCCTTTTCCCATACATTTCTCAGCTACCTTAGAAGAAATCACTACAGGCAAGCTATCTGATTCACCTGATTTAACCCGAATAATATCTCCATTTATACATCTCAGTTCAATAAACTTACTACCACAGTTTACTAACACATTATGAACAGTCAACCAACCCATGCCAAGAATTAGGTCAAATTCATCAAACGGTAGTAGCATGGGGTTAGCAGGAAAATAATGGCCTCTAATCATCAAGGGACAGTTTTTACACACTTTGTCAACTATCACATGCTTGCCTAACGGGTTTGACACTTTTATCACAAATTCTGTAGACTCAACAATCATATTCACGCTAGACACCAATTTCATACAATCATACAAATGAGTAGACCCTAGGTCAATCAAAGCAACAACAGATATATCATGAAGAGAAAAAGTACCCGTAATCACATCTAGGGATGATGCCTCTTCGCAAGCGCGAATGGCAAAAGTCCTTGCAGGCGCTCTACCCTCTGATCTCATAGTAGAATCTTTAGGCACACCTCTACTGCTAGACCCACTTCTCGGGTTCTTTTGTGGTCTACCCCTCGAAGGTACAATACTCGCTCTCACTTCTTGTTTTATGTCTTTCTCATCCATCTCGAGACAGTTTCGAATGAATTGGTCTAGTGAACCGCACTTGTAGCAAGCTCGATTGTTTCCCCAACACTCTCCAATATGTTGTCTACCACAATTTTGACACTCGGGTTTATTAGACTTCGCATTACCACACTTGCCAACGAGGTGGCTTGAACTTTAGAGCCCGAATATGTTTTACCACGATCTCGGTGTGAATACCCAGCTGAAACAATCATCTGAGGGTTCGTTTCTTTGGACCTCTTTGATTGGGATTGGAACGACTTACTCATCGGCCTCTTCCTTGCATCTCGAGCCGCAATCATAGCTTTTCTCCTTTCCTTATTCATCTCTTCAGCCTTGCAAGCTCTATCGACCAATACCACGAATTCTTTCAACTCTAAGATTCCGACTAACAATCTAATATCCTCGTTCAGCCCATCTTCGAATCTCTTACACATAATAGCTTCGGTAAACACACACTCTTGAGCATGCTTACTGAGTCTGACAAATTCACGTTCATACTCAGCCATAGACATTTTGCCTTGCTTCAATTTGAGGGACTCTTTCCGTTTCTGATCGATAAACCGCTGACTTATGTATTTCTTTAGAAACTCCTCTAAGAAGAAATATTATGTCACTCTATCCTTCGGAACTACAGATGTCAGCATTCTCCACCAGCGATATGCCGAGTCCTTTAGTAATGATACAGTACATTTTAAGCATTCTTCGGACGTGCAAGAAAGTTCATCAAATACCCGAATAGAATTCTCAATCCAGAACTCTGCTTTCTCAGGATCATCATCTATATTGCCTCAGCCCCTTGCTTTCGAATCTTATAAACCGGAGGTTTAGTCAGTCTTACCAAATCAATACCTTGAGGAGCTACGGGGACTGACTGAGGTATAAGAGAGGGTGAAGGATGTTGAGCATTAGGATTTGTTCGAACAAATTCAGTATACCAATTACTCATCATATGGAAAAAGGCTTCCCAAGCCTCCTCTCCTTGACCCAAGGTCTCAGGTCTACTTTCTACTGGCGTGGTCCCTTGCGCGGGAGCCGGCGTATTACTTGCAGCATCATCAGCAGCAGCTCAGTCAGGATCCATTTACTATATGAAAACACAATTTAAATTTATCAAGAGTCACCACACTATCATAATATATTTATGGCATGTATAGCTAGACTCTCACACACGCTATGGTAGTATGAGAATCGACTAAACTATAGCTCTGATACCACTGAATGTAACACCCCTTACCCATGTTTAACACCGAAACAGGGTACGAGGCGTTACCTAACTCAAACACATACTGACATACATTTTCGGGCCATAAAAGTTTGTTCAAATTTAAAACTTTTCAAACTTCCTCATAACTTCCTTAATATGGGCCTATGAGGCCCAAAACGTACTTTAGAAATGGTTTAGTACTAAACCAGACACCTTAGAAAACTTTGGAAAATTCCACTAAAAACAAGGGCACACGCCCGTGTGGTAAGGGACACGCCCGTGTGAGCAGACCGTGTGGTCACACACGCCCATGTCCCTAGCCGTGTGGATTTATTTATCAATTCGGACCTACAAGGGTTTTCACACGACCTAGCCCACGCCTGTGTCCATGGCCCATGTGCAAAAACCTTGACATTCTGTTTTGCCAACTTAGGATGCAGGGGGACACACGGACAAACCACATGCCCATGGGACAGACTGCGTGTCATACACGGCCTAGACACACGCCGGTGTGCCTACCCGTATGGACAATAACAAGGCTATTTACCAAGCCCTTTGCCACTCATACTCGCATCAACCTACACAACATCAAAACCATACCAATCCAAATATATATATATAAATCCAAGGCACTCAATATAGCATAACTAAGTGCTTCACCATCATCAAACATCCATAATCACATGCAACATATCATCATTTAACCATCAATAACCATAGGCCATATCATAATGGCGATGACACATACATGCATATATAAATAGATTTACATTCAAATAATCATTATGGTCCACACCTCATGGCCTTATACAAAATGAATCAAGTATCATCCTAAGCCATCACATTTGGCTAAACCAATATGACATATAACCAAAAAGATCAAGTCCCTATACATGCCATAATTCAAAGTAAATCTCAATAACAAAATGCGTGGATAGTGTGGGTGATCCTCCGACAATCTCCGTATCCCGAGTTGGCTTTTTGGACACTATAAAACAAGGGAAAAGAGAAGGGAGTATGCTTTAAGCTTAGTAAGTCTTTATGTAAACAATGAACATCATACCATATACTTATCAATCAAAAACATTACATACTAATCAAGAACAATTTAGATCTTCGTAGTTGTACTTACTCATTTCAAATCTTACCATATTCCAAACACATAACACAAACGTTGCTCACATTTGCATACACTTATACCCCGCACTTATCATCACATAGCCACACATAATTTCACTTAGTCAAAGTTTCTCGATGAACAGTTCGGATTAATACTGAATACACGGTGATTTCGCACACAGCCCACCATTAATAAATAACATGGTGGTATCGCACACAGCCCACCAATAATCACTTATTCACGGATGTTTATCCGTATCCTTTTTTTCCTATTCCGAAGGTTCATCCGAGAATTTCCTCACTTTCTATCATTTTAATAGATATCAATAATATTCATTCACTTGTCACATAATATATTAATATGTAAAAACATAAGTAAAAAGGATGTATCATTTACATATAAACTTACCTCGATACAAAATATGTCAATTTGAAGTTTAGTCCGAAACCTTGCCTTTTCCTCGATCAAGGTTGATTCCACATTCTTCTTGATCTATAATGACATATTTAGCTTATTAAATAACCTCATTTATCAAATCACACCAAAAATTCCTATTTTGGTAAAATTACCATTTTACCCTTAGACTTTCACAAAATTATGATTTTGTCCCTAAGCTCATAAAATGAAATGTGTTCATTTTTTTCACACCCAAGCCTAGCCGATTCTTTTTCTCTCTTATAGCAACTCACAATTCCAATTATTTCACACCTTTACTATCCATTTTATAACTTTTACAAAATTGTCCTATTAGGAGTTTTTATGAAAATCCTTTCACGAAAGTTGTTCATTAAACAACCAAGATGCATTTTCTTCCATAAAAATTTTAGCAATCAACATTAATGTTCTCATGACAAAACCCTAGACTCTAAACCATTTTGCAAAATGGTCCCCTCATTAGCTAGCTTAAGCTACAAGGGTTCCAATAGTACAAAAATTATCAAGAATGATCACCAAAATCACTTACTTGCAAGGAGTGTAAGTTGTTAAAAATTTCAAGTTTCCAAACCCCTATTCTTGTTGATATTTTTGATGTAGGAAGAAGATGATGGAAAGATGATAGCTTTCTTTATTTTATTTTATTTTTCAATTAAACCACCAAATACTACACCTGAACATTGGCTATGTCATTTCTTTGTCCCTATGGCCAGCCATCACCCTAAATAAGGCCTAATTGCACATTAAGGACCTCCGATTTAATATTCTATAGCTATTTGACACCTTTAGCTAGAAGAATAAAACTTTCGCACTTTATGCGATTTAGTCCTTTTTCAAAATTAAGCATGCAAACACTAAAATTAATACATGATCGTGTCTGAAAGTCTTATATAATGAATGATCGAGCCTAGAACCTAACTATAACAATGAATAAGGCAAGCGCACCTATTGTTCGGTAGTATAGCTATGGCAAGACCAGAAATATCGTATCCTCAAGGACTAAGAGTATTAGTAATTACTATCTTTTTTATTATTTAACCTAAGAATTAAGGGAATTTTTGTTTAATCTAAAACTAACTAAGTACTAAGCTAAAGATGCTAAGTCACAGAGAATGAATTGGGGAAATACTTTTGGGAAAACCTATTGATTAAGACAATACCCGAGGAAGAATCCACCTAGACTTCACTTATTATTTAACCCTGAACCAGACGATTTATTCACTTAACTTGATCCTTAGGATTCCCTAATTTATATTAATACCTCTCTCGATGCTACTAACGTCTAACTCTAGGTTGATTAATTGAAACCTCTTTTTAATTAAAACCCCCAGAGTTGCATTAACTCGATCTATGGGCTCCCATATTAGGTTTGACCCTAATTCGGCAGATTTTCGTCGTCCTATCTCTAAGAGTGCGATCAACTCCGCTTAACTATGTTAGATCTACTCTTAAACAGGGACTTTTGCTCCACTGCCTAAGCATATCAATACTTGAATCAATATCCCGAAATGTCAAAACAAGAATTAAGAACACATAATTAAGAACAAATCAAGTATTTATCATATAGTTCAGAAAATAATAACAAGATCCCTCTTAGGTTTCATCCCCCTCAGGTATTTGAGGGGTTTAGTTCATGTTTATAAAAGAAAACATCTCAGAAGAAAGTATAAAACAAAACATAAGAAAAACCCTAAAATCCCCTGAAGGAAATTGAAGGGAAGGTATTCCATCTTGAGTATAATTCCGGCTTCTTGAGATGAATCAACTAGCTGTCTTCAAGTAAATCCCACAATTCGGCCTTCTTTAGCTTCGCCTCTTCGCCCCCCTTTTTGGTTACCCTCTAGGGTGTTTATATAGGCTTTTGGAATGTCTTTCTTTTCCCGTAAGTAACCTAATCCGAATGGAATTAAAATGAGTCACGGTAGGGACACGCCCGTGTGGCCCGCCCGTGTAAATCGAGCCCAGGCCGTGTTCGAATCTACTAAAGTGGCACGGTCGTGTGGTTATCTCCAGGCCGTGTGGATTTCTTAATTTGGCCCGTTTTCTCTGTTTTTGGCCTGTTTCTAGTTCTTTTCATCCTCCGATGCTCTCTTAAGTATAAAACATGAAATTAAAGGATTAGGAGCATCAAATTTCACAATTCAGGGGATAAACCATCCAAAAGTATGCTAAATGTGGGATTAAAATATGTACATATTATGGTTTATCAAAAACCCCCACACTTAAGCATTTGCTTGTCCTCAAGCAAAATTCTCAACTCACAATTAAAATGAACTTCCTCAATTCATAATACTCATCAATAGTGTTTCATCATAATTCATAGGTAATTCATACATTGATAGTTTAACCAAAAGGGCTCTAAATATTCAAACAATCAAAGTCATAGTTTTTAAAGTACGAAAACATAGGTGTTTCCCCTTACCTAAATAATTACCTTTAATTCAAAATCGACAAGGGTTGACATCCTCACTAAAGATTCACTCAAATCACTCAAAAGTGTTTAAGGTTCAGATTAAGCACTCAAAAGTCAAATATGAAAAGTTAATCCCATAGGCTTGCATGAAAATCAAATCACCACCACTATAAAATGAGATGATACACAAATCAAAAGGTCTTTAAAAAGGGTTGTAATGGGGCTCGGGTTAAAGGTGTAGATAAAGGCTAAATTAGAGGGTTAGAATCGAGATTGAATTGACAAATTACCTAACTTAGAAAGATGAACTAAGACTCGAATAATTACATCAACTAAAATTTCATAACACGAGCTTCTTCTCAAGATGTGGAATTTAAACGTATAAGCTCAATTAACATAGAGCTAATGATGAATATACTTCGAATTTTTTTTTAAGAACAAATCAAGTAAATAGATTTTAACAATTGAAATACAGAATGTAGTTAGGCAACTGATCAAATCAAATCTCGACATAAGGGTAGTCAAGAGAACTGGTGATAACAAATACAAGATGGGTTTTTGGTTAATATTAGTGGGTGAGTCAATAAATGGTTTGTTAAGACCAAAGGGGTTCACTAAGGGTTAATTGTGAGGGTAGGCTTTTAGTGGAGTAAGTGGATTAAATCCTAAGTAAGTGGATTAAATCTTAAGTGCCTTTATCATCTCTGTATATCAAATTAATGATGTGCTTTGACATGTATAATCGAAGCAAGTTCTAGAATAACAAATCAATGTTGACTCACTCATAATCAATAAAGTGAGCAAGAAACGAATATATGCTCTAAAAGGCTCAAAATCTCACAAAAATTATGGGTTTTTGATATCAACCTTGTAAATTTCAAACTTTAAGGTAATAATTAGATTCAGGTAGACAACCTAATTTAAATTTTAGAAAATAGACTCATCATACTTGACTCTCTAGTCTCCTAAAGTTTAATCATCACTGCACAATTATCAATGACTTAATCCAAAACATCTCAATAAAAATCATGAATCAAAGGAAATTTCATTTTAATAGTAACATGAGAAAATAACTTAAGAACAAGACATAATTCAGGGATTTGAAATAATGCAAAAAGTTAGGAACTTTTCAAAATAACATTCACCACCCACACTTAAGATGCACAATGCCTTAAATGTACAAAGATATATATAACATGACATCATAAGAGATAGGGAGAAGTGAAACTTCCTGAATTTTGGATGGATTCCTTGAATTGGAAGTGTAGAAATTTGATTCGGAGGTGAAAGGTAAGTTGGAGGAGGCGTCTCTGGTGGTGGTATGGTGGCCGTCACAATCTCTGCACTAGATGAAGAAATTGGGTAACTCGTGAAGAATTAGCCAGGAAATAAAAAGAATAATTCAAAATATACGAATTATATATTTAAAGAAAAGAAAGATAAAAAGAAAGAGTGTAAAAAGTAAAATAAAATGAAAAGAAAAGATTAATGGACTGAAAAATCCTTATCGTTAGATGGTTCGCGAGGTGGGTGTGATTTCTAAGGGCGTGGTGTGGTGATTCCCTAACAGCCTTTAGAACCTAAATCAAAGAATACAAAATGTAAGAATAAAAATTAAAAACAAGAAAAATAAAGAGAAGGAAAATAAAGGAGAAGAGAAAAGAAAAAGAAAAAATAAATGGACTCAAATGTCCTTGGCTTGTCAGGCCAATGAACGGCCAGCATGAACTTATGTAATTCGGTCTCGCACGGGGAGACTGTGCTATGGTCCTTTCGCTTCTTCGACATGTGAATGGTAATGTTGGCACTACCTTTGGGCATTGAGTGATAGTGGTAAGGATGGTGAAATAGGAATTATGGTGGCTAGGGTTGAGAGGAAGGGGGTTTGGTGAAGAAAGTGAGTAGAAAAGGGGGTTTATATAGAAATAGGGGCCTGGTGATTTCCCACGCTCGTGTACCTTGGGCGTGTTGTGTCACACGGCCGTATCGCAAGGTCGTGTTGTGCTTCATTCGTTTCTCCCATGCCTGTGTGTAGGTCGCCACGCCCATGTTGATAAAACAGTGTCCACCACGGTGGTATCGCACGGCCGTGGTGTTTAGTCAGAGCCTCTGGCTGGGAGATATTTTTCGTCCTATTTTGTACTATCTCTGCCACGCTGGTACGAAAATTCGTGGTGTCCACACAGCCACGGCCACGCCCGTGTGCAAGGCCGTGTGGGTAGAGAACTTGCACTTTGGTTAGTTTGTAGTTAGGTGCTAAAAAGGAAAAATAAAAGTAATAAAAAATATAAAAATTAATGGGGTTAGAGCTCGGGTTGCCTCCCGAGAAGTGCTCGTTTAAAGTATTAAGCTAGACTTACCTCTTATTCGTATAATCATGGTGGTTTGAGGAGTTGAAAATCCTTTCTCATGTTATCAGTTCTATTATCAGTATATAGTTCGAGTCGAGAAGCGTTTACTTTAAAAGTGCCGAATATAGGATTACTTACCTCAATTGTTCCGTATGGGAAGACATTGAGTACCTTAAAAGGGATTTCTTAATTTGTATTAAGGTCGGGAGGGGAGATTCGAGGGTCTTTCTTATCCAACAATACCTGATCTCCGATCTTAAATCTGTTTGTCCCATGGAGTAGCTTTGGTTTTGCTTCATGTATTCCTAGTTTTTCCTTGAAAAGTGTCTTCTACTCGTCTGATTCATCGATCTGAAGCTTTCATTCCTCATAAGTTATTTCCTTGTTGGCATGAGGTCTAAGATCTGGCTCAGTTGTGTAGTTTCGTGGTGCTTCCAGAAAAGAAGGTATAAAAGAATGGTCATTAATAGAATTTATTTTCTCACCTTGATTACTTGATATCCTAGCTGAATCAAGAGCCTGAAGAGTGATTGTCTCGTCACCTACACGAAGTATGAGTTCTCCTGTACCAACATCAATTTTAGTTCTAGCAATTGCTCAAAAGGGTCTTCCTAAAATTAAAGGGATATTATTGTCCTCATCCATGTCTAAAACGACAAAGTCTACTGGGAATATGAATTTGTCAATTTTTACTAGAACATCTTCGATTATACCTCTAGGAATTCTAATAGTTTTATCAGTTAATTGAATGTTCATACTAGTTTGTTTGGGTTTCCCTAGACCTAGCTGTTTAAACATTTTATAAGGCATAACATTGATGCTTTCCCCTAAATCAGCTAAAGCATTTTCAACAAATAAACTACCAATTAAGCATGGAATTGCAAAACTCCCTAGATCTTTTAATTTTCGTAGTAGTTTATTTTGCAGAATTGCTGAGCACACTGCGTTAAGCTCTACATGCGACTCCTCGTCTAACTTCAGTTTGTTTGTTAAAAGCTCTTTTAAAAATTTTCTTGAATCTGGCATCTGCGAAAGAGCTTTAAGAAACGGTAAGTTAATATGTAATTTCTTTAGGAGTTTAAGGAATTTACCGAATTGTTCATATGTGTTGTCTTTCTTCATCACATTGGGGTATGGCATACGAGGTTGGTACTCTTTAATTACCGGTTTTGGTTTATCATGGCTTACCTCATCCTTACCTTCCTCTACCACATTCTCTTTCCTTACTTTGGGTTCATCTACCCCTTCACTATCATGAGCGGTTATTGCTTGAAGTTGCTCCTTCGGGTTAGTTTCAGTGTTGCTTGGTAGGCTTCCTTGTGATCATTCAGAGAACTGCTTAGCAAGTTGCCCTAGTTGGTTCTTGATCCCTTGAATCAATGCTTGCTGATTTTTGAGTGCTATCTCGGTGTTTTAGAAACAGGTTTCTGACACCGCTATAAATTCTGTTAGCATCTCCTCAAGGTTCGGCTTCTTTTCTTATAGGTAGGGTTGTTGTTGGAAGCTTGGGAGGGGTTGTTGTCTTTGATTTCCTTGACCACCCCATGAAAATTTGGGGTGGTTCCTCCAACTTGGATTGTAAGTGTTACTATAAGGGTTATTTTGAGGTATAAAATTGTTACCCATATAGTGAGCTTGCTCGTTTTTAGCATTCGGGTTGTAAGGCGGATATTTTGTGTTATTCATCCCTCCTCCATTCGTATCGCACTGTATAACTGGAAGTACTTGCGAAGAACCACATAAACCATCAATTTTTTAACTTAATAGTTCTACCTAGTTTGATAGCATGGTCACTGCGTCGAGGTTGAAAACACTAGCGGCTTTTGTTGGCTTTGTCCTTGTGACTTGCCACTGATAGTTATTCAGTGGCATCTCCTCTATAAACTCATAAGCCGCTTCAGGAGTCTTGTTATCCAGGGTTCCGCCGGCGGCTGAATCAATCAACTGCCTGGTTGAGGGGTTCACACCGTTGTAAAAGGTTTAGACCTGTAGCCACAAGGGTAATCCATGGTGTGGGCACCTTCTCAATAGATCTTTGTATCTCTCTCATGCATCGTAAAGTGTCTCTAAGTCCATCTGCACAAAAGAAGAGATATCATTCCTCAACTTAGCCGTTTTAGCCGGCGAAAAATATTTTAACAAAAATTTTTCGATCATTTGTTCCCATGTAGTGATTGATCCTCGTGGTAACGAGTTCAACCACTGTTTAGCTTTGTTTCTCAATGTAAAGGGAAACAACCGAAGGAGAATGGCATCATCAGAAATGCCATTTATTTTGAAAGTATCGCAAAATTCTAGGAAATTCGTCAAGTGATTATTTGGATCTTCATCCTGCAAACCATTAAACTAAACAAATTGTTGTATCATCTGAATTGTGTTAGGTTTCAATTCAAAATTGTTTGCAGCAATAGCAGGTCTAACAACACTTGACTCAGTTCCTGTTAAATTAGGTTTAGCATAATCATACATAGTACGAGGAGCAGGATTTTGATTCACCGGGTTTGCGGCAACCACAGGAGGTAGCAGATTGTTATCAGCCATCTCTTCGGTAATATTGGTATTGTCCTCTTGCTCTTCTTCTATGTATTTTAAGCTTTGCCTTATTTCTCTTCTGTTTTTGCAAACGGTACCTTCTATATCGCTGCCAAAAATCAAAGGTCCTGGCAGGTTCCTTCTAGTCATAAACTAGAAAAACCTATCAGAAGCAAAGAAAAGAAAATAAAAATAAATTTCAAATAAATAAAACTAATGGCTAAAGTAATAAAAATCAAGTGTTTCTAATATCTTAGTCCCCGGCAACGGCGCCAAAAAACTTGATCGTGTCTGAAAGTCATATATAATGAATGATCGAGCCTAGAAACTATCTATGACAATGAATAAGGCAAGCGCACCTATTGTTCGGTAGTATAACTATGGTAAGACCGGAAATATCGTATCCTCAAGGACTAAGAGTATTAGTAATTACTATCTTTTTTTATTATTTAGCCTAAGAATTAAGGGAATTGTTGTTTAATCTAAAACTAACTGATCACTAAGCTAAAGATGCTAAGTCACAGAGAATGAATTGGGGAAATACTTTTGGGAAAACCAATTGATTAAGACAATACCCGAGGAAGAATCCACCTAGACTTCACTTGTTATTTAACTTTGAACCAGATGATTTATTCACTTGACTTGATCCGTAGGATTCCCTAATTTATATTAATACCTCTCTCGAGGCTACTAACGTCTAACCCTAGGTTGATTAATTGAAACCTCTTTCTAATTAAAACCCCTAGAGCTGTATTAACTCGATCTATGGACTCCCATATTAGGTTTAACCTTAATCCGGCAGATTTTCGTCGTCCTATCTCTAGGAGTGCGATCAACTCCACTTAACTATGCTAGATCTACTCTTAAACATGGACTTTTGCTCCACTGCCTAAGCACATCAATACTTGAATCAATATCCTGAAATATTAAAACAAGAATTAAGAACACATAATTAAGAAAAAATCAAGTATTTATCATATAGTTCAGAAAACAATAACAAGATCCATCTTAGGTTTCATCCCCCTAAGGTATTTGAAGGGTTTAGTTCATGTTTATAAAAGAAAACATCTCAGAAGAAAGTATAAAACAAAACATAAGAAAAACCCTAAAACCCCCTGAAGGAAATTGAAGGGAAGATCTTCCGTCTTGAGTATGATTCCGGCTTCTTGAGAGGAATCAATTGGCTGTCTTCGAGTAAATCCCACAATTCGGCCTTCTCTGGCTTTGCCTCTTCGGCCCCCCTTTTTGGTTACCCTCTAAGGTGTTTATATAGGCTTTCGGAATGTCTTTCTTTTCCCTTAAGTAACCTAATCCGAATGGAATTAAAATGAGTCACGGGGACATGCCCATATGGCACGCCCGTGTAAATCGAGCCCAGGCCGTGTTTGGGTCTGCTAAAGTGGCACGGCCGTGTGGTTATCTCCAGGCCGTGTGGATTTCTTAATTTGGCCCATTTTCTCTGTTTTTGGCCCGTTTCTCGTTCTTTTCATCCTCCGATGCTCTCCTAAGTATAAAACATGAAATTAAAAGATTGGGAGCATCAAATTCCACAATTCAGGGGATAAATCATCCAAAAGTATGCTAAATATGGGATTAAAAATATATACATATTATGGTTTATCAATGCACCAAAATTTTCATGCACCCATATAATCATGTTATAACCCATAAAATAATATTAAAATAATTTTCTCCGATCTCGAATTAGTGGTTCTGAAACCACTGTTCCGACTAGCCCAAAAATTGGGCTGTTACATTCATATATTTCACAAAACTACTGACATGTAATGCACTAAAATGTTCTTTTTTTTCAATTAATAGAGTTTAGAAGCTAGATGTTTATCTCAACTTTTATCTTACTTGTTTTCAGCCTTAGTACTATTTGATTTGCATGTGCTTTCTCCCTAAACCTCTTTAACAATGGTTTGGTTTTAAGTATTGCCACTTTCATATGTTTCACAAAACTGTTAACATAAAATATGTATTAAAATGCTATAATAGCAAACTAAAAAACTTAGTGGGTAGATGAAAACATTTGCACAACAATACCAGTCCTATTGTGGCATCAATTGGTTAGAATCTGCAGCTATAAGCATCATGAGACTAGCCAATTGTCGATATGTATAACAGATTTCATATGCAAAGTTCTCTCACTCCACTACACCTTATCTTTATATGTACAGAAGGTGCGACTTTTAACAGTTAGTACTTTTTAACATCCTAGTTTCTGCAAGCAAAAGTATTTTCCATCAACGCTATAAAAGAAATACTTAAATAATTAAAGCCTAGATACCAGAAACATCCAAAAAAATTTCTGGCATGTTCCAAGAAATTGCTTGACAACTAAATTGAATATGTTCTACCCAATTCCCATGGAAAAGTATTACCTGCAAGCACCTACCGCGGCCTTGCTTGGCATTGCCACCAGCTGAGTCTCCTTCAACTATGAAAATCTCTGCATAATGTAACCATAAAGATGATTTTTAGACACTCACAAGTAGCAGATAGAATGCATTATCATTTATTTTGAAGCATGTAGAATCCACAAAAATGAAAAATAAAGTCCTAGTTAACTTAATCCCTCAACCAGTATAATTTCATTCTCTGATAATTGAATTTTCTTGAAAAGATATGCTACATGGCTTGGTTCAGATATTTGCTATTTTAATTATAATACTAAAACCAAAAGGACACCAAATACCTTGGTTCTTAATATGGAATTCCAAAACCTAAAATATCCTATGCAATTGCACATTAATACCCCTCCCAAAGTTCAAGCAACATAACATCATCTAACCGCGGGCAAAAATATTTAGAGAGAAACTACTCTTTGCTCAGTATTCAGAAAGAATATATAGAAAGGTGTAAAAACCATTCAAAGGGAAAAAGTTCACAGAAGTATGTACAACAAAACTATATCTCATGTAAGGATGTTGAGAAGGAGAAAATAATAAAGACAGAAAAACCTTCAGCAAAGAGAATTTGACAAGGATGTTGAGAAGGAGAAAATAATAAAGATAGAAAAACCATCAACAAAGAGAATTTGAAAAATACTACGCTCAAAAAATGATAACAAGTATTTCTTTTACTTAATTAAGCAATTGCAGCAAATAATAATAATAAATCATTAAAATACAACACTGAGAATTGAAACTAGATGAAACACCAAAAATTAATCTTTACTCAATTGGCAATTGCTATAAGGAACACAAACAGAACTTAGTAACAAGATACCAAAATGGTTGAATCAATAATGAGGCCAATTATGCCAAGTGAGAAATGAAACTACAACAAGAACACAATTAATATGAGAAAAATCCCATAAAAACCCTCATTATGATCAAAATGCACCTACCATATAAGTAAAAAAAAATCAAATTAGAGTAACATTTACCAGATTCTTCTGGATTTTTGGATGAACATTCAGCCAGTTTTCCAGGAAGAGATGATGATTTTAACACACTCTTTTTTCGGACTAATTCCCTTGCCCTCTTTGCTTCAAAAGCTGCCTGTTTGCAAAACAACATGAGTTCATCATTATTATGTAGTTAGTGCCGGTAGACATATAAAGCCCTTAGATATATAACAGATGAAGATATATAAAATTACTATGTTGGTCGGCATTAAAACGTATTTTGGTTTCTAATATCTTTAGCATTATCTTTGATTGATGTTTCACAACAAGGTTTCAAGATGTATGACTATTCAATGAACAATAAGAAAAAGAACTTACTATTTTCCCAGTGAATCGAAATTTGTACACTCCTTTCTTTATTGTCTCCCCTGCAAAGACAAAATCACAAAATTACTCACTTGGTCGGCATTAAAACATTTTCTAGAAAACAAGCAGGTCCATGCAAAGACAAAATTACAAAACTGCAGAAGCTTACCATTTAGTTACGGCAGAGGACGGCGACGCAGCAGAGGGGACACTCGACGGCTGTGCAGATGCACGGGTTGGTGCTGCAGCAGATGGGTGCCGGTTTTGGTTTGGGGAAAATTTAATTCCCTGTATTTAAACGTTGTCGTTCAAGGAAAATTGGTATCGCAATTTTGCGACTTTTATGAAAAACGCAACTAAAAATTTATTCATCTATAGGGAAACGATGCCCTTTAATGCAAATGCTTATTGCAATTTTGCGGTATTTTCTCAAAAACGCCACTAAATGTTTAATTTCCTCTTGTAAACGTCGGCGTTTAATGCAAATGTGTATTGCAATTTTGCGGCGTTTTCTCAAAAATGCCACTAACAGTTTAATGCTCTATAATGAAACGATGTCGTTTAAGTAGAATAGGTATTGCAAATTTGCGGCGTTTACGACAAACGCCACTAACATAACACATTTGCGGCGTTTTAAGGCAAAACGCCACTAAAAAAAATTTTCCATGTAGTTGAACAGCGCCGTTTTGAAAAATTTTAGTGCATTTTAGCGGAGTTTTTGCTCAAAACGCCGCTATAGCTCGAACCTGTTGCTGCGTTTTCCTTTTAGCGCCACTAATGTATAAATTTAGCGACGTTTTTAGTCCAAGCACCACTAAAAACGCCACTAAAAGCTTAATTTCCTGTAGTGTTTTATTGTTGTTCAACCAGTTTTTTGGGTTGTTTCTGTTGTTTTTTTATCATTGGCTGTGCCACTGACAAGTTGGGTTAAAGGTAATGCGAATGCTGCTACATTTAAGGATAAATTGTGTACGAGGTGGACAATAGTTGTTCGAGATAGTACTAGTTTCACGAACCACAAATCAAAGCTCGTGACTGTTGCACAAGGGTCCTATGAAGGTCAACTGATTAAAAGGGGCTCATTTGACCCACTTGAACTTGTTTGATTCGTGGAAGATATGGAGAAGTTCGTCTACTTGAAACATTGGTGGCCTAGTGAAACACTCCAGTAAAACTAGAGTATTAGGGCAATTATTCTAAATCCTAAGGGATAAAGATGTATGTTAAGACTCTCATCTTGTAGATAGGCACAAATCTTAATCGTCGATGTAACTCAAGCTGTATCGTTGAATTTAGGGCTCAACTATAAATAAAGGTTATAAGTGTTAAAAGTAACATATTTTAACCTCATTTTATTGCATATTTGGGTGATTATATGACATTAATTATGAAATATATTTTAATTTCATGTTTTGATGCTTAATATGACATTTGGGAACAATAGGAGTAAAAAACGATGGAAATTAAAACATTGGAACATTCCAGAAGTTGTACACACATAGAAAAATTTCACACAGTCAATCCACATGGCCTTGTGATCCACACGATTGTGTGTCCAAGGCGTTTCAATTTCGCAAACCATGTGCGCTAATAGCTAAAAGTTATGATTTTTAGTTTTTGGGGATTTCAAGAAGGTATAAATAAGGAAATAAAATAGTAGGAAAGTAGTCGTCATAGGATAGCACGAAAATTACTCGAATAACACCATTGAAGCCGATTTCCAAGCAATTCTCCATCAAGATTCAAAAGTCCAAGCTTATTTTGAATGAAGTTATCATGGAATTCTTTTATTTTGGTGGTTATATTGTATTTTTTTGTGTTTGTTCTTGCAATTATAAACTAAACAGCTTAATACCTAGGGGAAATGAACCCTAGGATAGATTCTATTATTTGATTTCTAGTTTTATGCAATAAAACCTTAGCCTCGTTGTTTTCAATTATGAATGTTTAATTGTTCTTGGGTTGATAATTCTAGAGTGTCGATCCATATTTGATGTGCATAAGTTTGAGGTTGAATAGACCCTTCTTGTGATTAATCTTGCATAATTGAATGGAGTTGCATGCAATCCTAGAAATAAGACGACATAAATCTACCAGATTAGAGTCAAATCTAATAGAGGATTCCTAGAGCGAATTAAAACAATAATAGGGGTTTAAATTAGAAAAAAATTGAAAATTAATCAACCTGGATTTAGTTCCTCTTATGCTCGAAAGAGATATAAGCATAAATTAGGGATTTCCATGAATCAAAGAGTTAATAAAAAAATTTGCATAAACTAGATTGAGAACTATAGATGAAATCTAGGTGGATTTTTATCTAGGTATTGTTTTGTCACTTGGTTGATATTTGGTTGTTTTTTTGTTTTATTCTTTGGTGCATTTCCTTACACAATTTAGATAGTTTGATTTAATTTTAATCAGTCTTTTAAATTATTAAGTTAAATAATGAAAAGGTGATAATTACTAGTAATTACAGTCCTCGAGGGAACGATATTTGTGCTCACCATAACTATACTATTAATTAATAGGTGTACTTGCCTTAGTCAATTTATTAGTTAGTTTAGTGGACATCAAGTTTTTGGATTCGTTTTCAAGGACTAAAATATTAGGAAAATATTATTTCTGTTAATTTAACCATTTTTATTTTATTTTGTTCTATTTTGTTTTGTATTTAATTTCGATATATTGGCTCATTTTTATTTGGTTTGTGACAGGTTCTTTTGGTTTATGACTAGAGGCAACCCATTGGAATCAATAATTTTTTAAAGTGAGATTGAAAGAATTGCTCGCAGAAATTGAAGAGATGTCAGAGAAGCAAGGCTAGATCAACATCGAACTATCATAGACAGTCAAGAGGAAGAAAACATTATTAAAGAAATTATAGATCCCTCCATTAACTATGTATGACTATGTCAAGCCAACTCTGACTTGGGTTGAGTTTAATATCATTAGGCCAAATATTGTTGCAAATAACTTTGAAATCAAGTCCAATACAATTCAGATGGTGTAGCAGTATGATCAGTTTGATAGGTTACAAGATGAAGATCCAAATGCACATCTAACAAATTTCTTAAAGATTTGTGATACTTTTAAAATCAATGGTGCTTCTAATGATTCCATACACTTGAGATTGTTCCCATTTTCTTTAAGAAATAGAAAGAAGCAGTGGTTGAAATCACTACCACAAGGTTCCATCACTACTTGGGCTCAGATGATAGAGAAATTTTTGTTGAACTATTTTTCACCAACCAAGATAGCCAAGTTGAGGAATGATACCTCTTCTTTTCCTCAATTTGAGCTTGAGACACTTTATGAAACATGGGAGAGATTTAAGTATCCTTTGAAAAAATGCCCTTTGTTGGATCTGGTGTACTAAGTATATTATATTCATTTGTAAACTAGTAATTTTTTTGAAAAGATTGGTTAATAAAACAAATTCATTGATTACATTAATATACTTTGTATAATTTTCCTCACATTGGTTTTGCATGCAAAGCAAAATGGAAACAAATGTTTCTCATTGGTTGTCTAAATGTTTAACTAATACTAAGCAGTATTAGTGGTCAAATCGTAGTATGAAAAAACAGCTTGTATTAGTAGATGAACCTAAACATGTCATTAGTGTAATAAAAAATGAGCAAGCCAATTAAAAGACTAATATGTCGTCTATCAAATCCAATTGGGGACATGCCTTTTCATGGGCATTGGAGCGGATAACTCCCAGAAGATAGAAACATATATGTGACTGACTAGACTGATTGTACATCAGATAAGACCCAAGAAAAATAGGTCATGAATCCGTTTATGGATTTATTCACTTGTGACATTCATAGTATGGCATACCTAAATCCTAAATGGATGGCAAACTATGTATGCGTGACTCATACACTTTGATGTAAGTAAAAGCCTGAGTTCAAATAGATAAGGAACCGAAAGCTAGTATGTTGGGTGCACGACTAGTATATAGCACCATTCACAACAGTTGAATTTATAGCCCAAAACATTGGTAAATGATATTGTAATGCGCCGAATTTTGGGCCTAGATGAAGTGGGCTTTGGGCTTTAGGTCTCATAATTTTTTTAAGCAAATGACATGTTGGCTTTAAGGGTTTAATAAACTTAGAGTGTCTAGGGGTGTTAAAGAAGTTCTGGGTTCGTACTTTGAGGAGAAGGAATTTTTAATTAATTATTAAAAGAACCAAGGCGGTGAGTAGATGGGCTTTTAAATAAAAACAGGGAAAAATGGCATCAAAGAGCCTTGTAAGTGACGCCACTGGGGTATAGGAAGGTGGCGTTATGGGCTAGCAAGGAGATCCTAGGTTCGAATCCCAGCTTAATATTTTGTTAAGGAGTTTAATTTTGGCCTTCTAGAAGGTTGGAAGTGGTGTGATGATGGACTCTAAGGAGAGTGATCGGAAGAGAAAATTTAGGAAAAGGATTGGGGAGTTATCAGGGAGAAAAATGAGGAGATGAGATGGGGAAGAGTTGGAGCCGATTGGGACTTTGGGGGGTAGACAGAGTTTCAGTTTTGTGTATAAATAGGGGGTGCCGAATTCTCCCTGTGCTATTTCGGCAACTATAGTGCTCTGCCGAATTCTCCTTCACTTTTTCTGTTCTAAACCTCGCCTCTTCCTTATGTGTTTTCTTTTCTTCTAAAGCCTTAAATCGAATATCATTCTCTTCTTTCTCCATTGCTTGTGCCATCCCACCTTCATCTCAATTGTTAGGGACCGAATATTCGTGACTTCAAAAGCCGAAAACCTTTGCTCTTGGAGCCGATTTCTTCATCGCCCCAAACCTTGTGCCGAATACTCTAGTGACCAAATATCTGTCGTGCTGTCATCATTCCTTTGATTTTTGGTGGATCGGATCTTGGATCTACAAGTCTCTGCTGAAAAGCTATCTATACGTTTCGGCTTTTGGGTAAGTGTTCTTGATTTTGGGATAAGTGGGCCGAATAGCCTATAGTAAGGGAAAGGATGACTTAAGTGGATACAAGTCACCTATTATTTTGTCTTTAACGATTAAGATTGATGCAGATCTAGGGGATATTCGTGAGTAGTAGCTAGCGAAGGGCTATTAGGACTGGTGGCACACGGTAAGGTTATGGTAAGGCTTCGGTTTTTGGTAAATATTGTGGTTAAGTGGGTGGTTGATTGGAGGTTGGTATTGGTTGTAGGTTCAAGGCAAAGGATAGTGTAGCACGTCTCATTTACCAGGTGTGTACATACACTTCACACACGACAAATCGGCAAAAGCCGAAATACCGAAAAATCGGAATGCCGAAACGCCGAAAGGTTAGCGCCAGCAACCACACGAGCGTGCAAACATTCGTGTGGGAACACTGATATGACTACCGAGACCAAGAGAGTGATCTCATGGTCTCGGGCCACTGTTTGGCCAACTGGGCCAAAAGGGGCTAAATGGGCCTGCCGAGCTCGTAGGCCCAAATCGGCAAGAGTTGATATGTAAAATTGAATGATGGATTGATATGGATGGTTGTATAATTTGATTATGATCGGGCCTAATAGGCTACATATACATGATTGGGCTTAATGGGCTATATGGACATGATTGGGCTTAGTGGGCCTTATGGGATTTTAGAAATGCATGCTAGGGTTTTAATGGACTCTAGGCTTAGTTCTGATGACTTCTTAAACACCATAAAACTTAATTTAATAATCAAACATGTCTGTGAACAAGTCGCTAGGGTAGAGTGTGGCAATGAACATATGCATGTCTAGGATTGGATCTAGGGAGGGCTTGGTACTTAAGCGGTCCTAGTGACCCACCTCCTCTTCTCTGGAATCCTACCTGGTGCGTAGTGTCTGTTCACTTTAGCCGCAAAGACTTGTTGACGGGCCAAGGTTCGTAAATAAGACCCATACTGTTAAGAATTACTGAAATACCTCTGTAGGGTAGGATTACCGAAATACCCCTGATTTGTGAAATGACTAAAATACCCCTATGTGTTGATTGTAAGATTTATGGATGTTACATGTACATTTGTTGCATTCATATGACATTCTGTTTAGGATGCATATGGGTGGGAATTATGGAACGGAGGAAGTATATAAAGATCGCATGGTTGCTTGACAATTGTGGATCCAC
The DNA here is from genome assembly GCA_005393395.2 of Gossypium australe. Classification (NCBI taxonomy): domain Eukaryota; kingdom Viridiplantae; phylum Streptophyta; class Magnoliopsida; order Malvales; family Malvaceae; genus Gossypium; species Gossypium australe. Next base: position 24,472,577 of record CM016624.1, read on the forward strand.
TGATGGCTTTTTAAGCCTATTATATGATAAGCAGCTTTGCTGCAACGTTTGGTAGTACCGCAACCGGGCTACCCTTGAAGTGTATCGGATGGGTGGGTCGATTTAGAAATCCCCACAGAAGTGTTTCGGTTGGACGGAGACGAAGTGTACCAGATGGATTATTTGGGGAGGGTTTGCATTGCATTGCATGTATGATATTATTATGTTATTATTATGATATGTATGTTGTTTGCTTGACGAGGGTCGTACATACTGATTTTTCGAAAACTCACTCCCTCTTTTATTTTTCTCAGTGATCCTCAGCAGGCGGTTCGACAGATGGAGGGGCTCAAAGGTGGCCAACTAGCAAGACGATTAGACTTGTTTTCGTAATATCTAAATTCTAGATTTTAAGTTATTCTATTTCGGATTGTTATAAGGGTTCCCTCTAGTTATTATTCCATTACTTCCACTATGCATTGTAATTTTGAAACGGAACCTGGATTTATTTCTTTTAAGCATATTTCAAGTTTTTTTAAAATAATTGTGTTTTAAGAACGAGCTTCCACTGTCAAAGGAAATTTTTACATAGTAACAAGGAAATGGTTTTTGGCTACACCTCGTTTTGAAAGCAAACTGGATTTCACTTAACTTTTCTCTAGAAGGGTTTTCAATGAAAACAAGGTTTTCGCAAAAACACTTCAATGTGACACGCCGGATTCGGGCCTAACTTCTAGGCTGGGTTTGGGGTGTTACAGATATACTCTCATTGGCATTACATGGTTGATGAAAAGTAAACATGACCGCAAGTCATCCTTCTTTGTGATGGATGGCTTGATCACTTTTTTATAGTGGTTGACTTTTCATGATATGTAATGTTTACATATATTTTTTCGAAATGACAATTTTATCGGTTTCTATTAAAAAGAGAGAATTTTTGTTTTCACCCTAAAATGAGAGAACATTTTTTCTAGTTCTATGTTTCGATCCAATTGGTTCGAGCCCACACTCGAAGTAGTTCATGGTGCAAGAATAGCGGAGAAAATCATTTAGTTGAAATTCAAGAACAATGAACGTCCGCTAAGCCAAAAACACAGGTACGAATTCGATTAAGGTTTATTGCTATAAATATCACAAATCAAGTCGGTTTTCAAAATTTTAATTTTCCACTGTACAAGAAAACCATTTTCAAACTGGGATTTTTCCAACACCCTCATCATGGTCTACCTTTGTGGCTACAATTTTAAACCTTTTATAATGGGTTGAATCCCTCAATTAGGCAACTAATTGATGCAACAACTAGGGGAACATTGAATAAGAAAACACTTGAAGTGGCTCAAGAGTTTATTGAGGAGATGACATTGAATAATTATCATAGGCAAGTTATGAGAGCGAAGCCTACCAAGGCAGTCGGTGTTTATGATGTAAATGCAATTACTATGTTGGCATGTTAGGTTGAAGCTCTTGGTAGAAAAATAGATGGTTTGGGTTTAAGGAATTAGATGACTCATGTGAGGCAATGTGATGTGACTTGAGCAAGTATAATTAAACAGGAATGCCTACACTTGAAGTCTAACATGGAGCATGAACAAGTTAAGTTTATGGTTAATAATTCTAGACTTTAGAATAACCCTTATGGCAATACCTATAACCCAATATGGAGGAATCATCCAAGCTTCTCTTGGGGTGGTCAAGGAAATCAAAGATCACAACCCCATCCAGACTTTCAGCAACCTTAACAACAAGAAAAGAAGTCAGATCTTGAAAAGATGTTGGTTAAATTCATTTCAGTTTCTGAAACTAGATTTCAGAACATTGAAGCAGCTTTGAGGAATTAACAAGCATCTATTCAGGGTCTCGAGAATCAGATTGGTCAACTTGCTAAATTTGTTTCAGATAGATTACAAGGCAGTTTACCTAGAAACACTGAAGCCAACCAAAAAAAAAAGTCAACGCACTCACTTTGAGAAGTGGAAAGGTGTTTGTTGAGTCTGAAGAGAAGTTGAACTAAGAATCTATTAAGAAAGGTGATAACTACTAGTAATTGTAGTCCTCAATAGAACAATATTTGTGCTCACCATAGCTATACTATTAATTGATAGGTGCACTTGCCTTAGTCAATTTATTAGTTAGCTTAGTGGACATAAAAGGCTTTCCCCCTCATTTGTGATCACTCAGTTGTAAACCTTCAAAGTAATAAAATACTTTTGAGAGCATTTGCTCAAACACTTGGTGTGTGTTATTTTTCTTTTGGCTTTTTTGTTCGTTCGCTGCTCTTTTTTCATTTTGAGTTTGCTTCCGCTTTGATTCGATTCCTTAAAGAATTTTTGCATGAATTCTCATTTTTTTAGGGTAAGGCTGACTTAGGCAGATTTAAACTCAAGAAAGCGTCTAAGGCCGTGCGGTTTTCCAAACTTAAGTTCTAGCCCTGCGACACTGAAAAGCTTTTAGTTGCATTTTTGGGTTTTACAACTCTCTTCTCTCCTCTAAAGTTGCCCAAGCATAATCGGTCAGGGAAGTTTTTTCTTCTCTGAAGAATAGTAGGTTGGATATTATTACCTTAGAATCGGATTGTAATCCACTTATACACGCGTTGAATAGAGGAAAGTTTGTGAATTTTGAAGTCGGTTGACTGGTTCGTAATTGTATGATACTTGTATCTCATTTTGGCTCTTTGTCCTTTTGATGGAATCGTAGATATGCTATCAAATTTAGCCATAAACTTGCAAAGGTGGCCTTATTTCATGTGGACTACTTGATTTGAAATGAACTTCCTTTTTGTCTTGTTTCTGTTTTGGCTTCGGATGTTTCTCATGCTAATACCTCTGGTGAAAAAAGGAACTAAGTATGGTGTATGGGGTAAGCTATTAATTTGAATTTGTTTTTGCCTTTCTTTTTTAGTGGTATGTCTATATTTATTTAGTCATCGTATTAATGAATTGGTTTTTTTCCTTTAAAAAAATTGATCATAATAGTTAATATTTTATTTTAATAAAATAATATGTAATAGTTGATTTATACATTATCAGTTATAACTTATAAGGGTGTATATTATATAATGAAAATAAAAAGCTAAATGGTAAATGAACAACTTAAATCTATACTATTTATAAAAAAGAACATACATTACTTCTCTGTAGAAGTTTAGCTTTGAGAATTTTACACGTGCCTTTTTCTTTTGATTACTCTTTGTGGCTCAAGCCAGAAGGCTGGGTAGCAGGGGTGAGATGAAATCCTTTCATTTATATTACTTTTATTTTCGGTTACAAGTTAATTATTATTTTAGTATTATATTTGTGCCATATATAATTTGATTTAATATTTTTTTAGTTTATTATCTCAATTAAATTTAGAAAAAAATTATGTTCATATTTTGGATCACATTTATATGATTTTATATCATTTAAATAATTTATTATAATGAAAAAAATTGTGTACCAAAACAATTTGCATGCACATTACTTGTTAGTCAATTTAGAATTTGCATCCAACCAACTAAGGATAAAATAAAATAAAATTATCCAAATATTTATTTTATTTTACTTTTAAATGTGGATCACATTTATATGATTTTATATTATTTTTTTGTAAAATGAAGACTTGCATTTGAAAAATAAAAATAAAATTTACTTAGGATTAATATTTGATTTTCTTTATTTTTTTATATTTAAATAAGTTAATTTATACAATCATTCATAGCTTGGTTCGTAATTCAAATTATTTATAGATCAACAGTATGCAAAAAGCTCATATAAATCATATATTTATTTCATTTTATTGTTACTTTTTGTACCGTGTCATGTTTAATTTTCTAATATGTTATTTTTCTATATTTCAATTTATATAAGATTTAAATATAAATCATAATTTATCATAATTACTAGACCGTAATCTTAAATTTATTTACATAAGATTAAAATATTAAATACGTATATAATAATTATTTAATATAATTAAAATTTTATTTATAATTAATTCTTTTAAACTCGGGCGTAGCCGGATAATAATATCAGTTTGTTAGTTTCCAGAAGGTTCTCAATCTTGATAGTTACCTGGGGGTGCCTCTCCTCCACGACCGTGTTACCAAGAGTACCCTAGATTTTGTAATTGGGAAAGTGAGGAGTAAGCTTCAAAATTGGGAAGCTCGAAAACTTTTTTTTGCGGGGCGCGTTACACTTGCTCAATCGGTACTTCTCGCTATTCCTAGCTATTTCATGCAATCATTAGCTATTCCGAAAGGGGTGTGTGATGAAATAGAAAGGATAGCATGACAATTTATTTGGGGGGGCTCAGCTGACAAGCCAAAATCCGCCTTGGTTGGATGGGAATTCATTTGTCAACAGAGGAACCGTGGAGGACTTGTTCTTAGACACCTTCAAGATCATAATTACTCATTCCTTATGAAAATATGTTTTAATCTTGTCTCTCAGAAGGATGCTTTATGGGTAAGAGTCCTTCGTTCAAAATATGGGTGGAAAAGCCAGCTTCCTGTCTCTATCTGGAAAAGTCATTGCTCTCACCTTTGGAGGTCCCTTTCTAAGGTATGGCCGCTAGTTTATGAGAATCTCATGTGGTATGTTGGTGATGGCAATACTATCAGAGGCTGGATAGACAATTGGATACCTGATGTTGGGCCTCTGCTTAATCACGTGCCTGCTCAGGACAGTCTAAATTTGGACAGTACTTTGAAAGACTGGGTTTTACAGGATGGTTCTTGGAATGTGGACATGCTTCGCATTTGGTTATCTGATGACATGATAAAGCGCATTGTTAGCATTCCCCCGCCTCATCCTGCTGGGGGCGAGGATAGAATCATTTGGGCTCATTCAGGGGCATGTACCTTTTCCGTTCGGAGTGCTTATTGGTCTTTAAAGGAAAACTCTTGGAGACCCAAAGATAACATTTGGAAACCAATTTGGAAGTATAAAGGCCCGCAGAGAGTTCGTCTTTTTCTTTGGCTTGTGGCCAATCAAAGGATTTTTACAAATTTAGAAAGAGTCAGGAGAGGAATTGGGCAAAGTAGCGCGTGTTCAAGATGTGGTCATGAGTTGGAAGATATCATGCATGTTCTTAGAGATTGTTCGATCGCCAAGGAGGCTTGGAAGCTTGTAGTCCCTCCAGAGAAGCAATCCAGGTTTTTTTCTGACCCTTTACAAACATGGTTATCTACTAATCTTTGTTGTCATATTAAATTGCAGGATACGGAAACTTCTTGGCCATGTCTTTTCGGGATAATAGCTTGGAGAATTTGGAAGAACCGGAATCTGTTCATCTTTCAGAACATTGAATGGACGTCCCTTAATCTCATCAAGTTCTCTATCAATTGGGCACAACATTTTGAGACCTTAATCATTGGCCCTACGGTTTTCCCATATTTCCCGGAGTCACATCAGTATTGTGCTGGAAATTGGGTTTCTTTATCTTCTGATGGAGCAGTGGCTAGAATTTCTAGAAATGCATCAGCAGGTGGCGTTGTTCGCGATCGAGATGGATTTTAGGATTCACGCATTTTTTGGGCAGATGTTCACCTTTGGAAGCAGAGCTTTGGGCATTCTTGATGGAGTGCTTATATTACTTAACAAGGGGTACAAGAGGGTTAAAATTCAGACCGATAATCTTGAAGTGTTTAAGGCCTTGTCCATAAAGGAAATGGTAGATTCTGGCTCTACTCTTCTCAGGAGAATTAATAGACTAATGAAATCTGATGGCCAGTGGGAAATCAACCATATCCCTAGGGAGCGTAACTTAATAGCTGATCAACTTGCGAAGATTGGTCTTTCTTGGCAGAATTCCCTCCGAATTTTTGAAGTTCCGCCTGATGTGGTGGCCATGGCTGTTCAACAAGATAAAGCTTCTTGTGTCTTTTAGGTCTTTTTAAGTTTTTCTTTTCACCAAAAAAAAATTATGAATTTATGTATAGAATAATGTAAATATTAAAAAAATCAAAAATTTCAAAAAGATATATATGTCATTAATAAAAAGTAATATAAAATGAATAACTTAAATTTTATTGTTAATAATTTATTTTATCAAAATCAATGTAAATATAAAAAGTTTATTTAATATTTAATTTAATAATTATAATCAATTAAATAAGTTTACTTTGGTAAACACTTAAATTTTAATCGTAATAAAAATAAATAATATTTTATTTAATAAAGATAAGATTAAATAATTAATTTTAAAAACTATTAAAAACATAAATGTTTTTGGACTATTTATAACTGTTTGGAGTTGGCACATATAATAATAATAATAATAATAATAATAATAATAATAATAATAATAATAATAATAATAATAATAATAATAATAATAATAATAATAAACATGGGCGACAGGCAACGCCTGTTCTCCCAAAAATTGGAATATTATATTTCTTATTTTTTTAAATGTATAAAATTATAAATCATTAATAATAATGATAATATTGTACTTTTGATTTCTAAAAATATAAGATTTTAATTTAGTTTTTTTAAATTATAAATATATTAATTAATCACCAGTAAAATCATATTTTAACTCTTATCAAAGTTGATAATCTAATTTTGTATCCTAAATTTTTTTTCTAGCTTATCATAATATTTAAAATTATTATATATTCATATAAAATTTAACTAATTATAATTAGTATTATATATAAATTTTGATATTTTTATATATACACATTCATATTATTCATTATTTCCAGTACCAATGATTCAATTGGGAATTAATTCGGTACCTCTTCAAAATAAGAAATTGGACTAGTTGACATGCAAACCAGTTGAAATGGCTAGTTGAAGTTATTTTTCTTTTATTTTAATATATTTTAATAAATTATTTAATTAAACTAAATAAATAAATCAGACTAATCAAATCGAGATTGTTTGACTCAAAAATATTATTTTTTGTATCATATTATTTATATATAAATATATATGTATTTGTCGAAGTATGTTGCATTCTTGGGCTAAATTAGTCAAAAACGCTGGTTTAAAAGAAACTGAGATAATATGTCGATTTCTGTGATATTTATCAGTCGATTTTGAAGAAAGAAGTAAAAAATGCATGTTAAAAATATATGGAGAAAACCTAAAATAAACCATCCCTCTAGAAAAAAAATTCACCATTATCAACATCTGGGTTTTCTTTCTAGTTGTGGAACCTTTTAAGTTTTAAATGCTTGGAAAGAAAAAGACTTTGGCAAGATAAAAAAGTTGAATTCAATTCCTAATTTGTTTATCACTGAATCCCATGAAACTAAAAGCTGAATTCAAAAAATCCACCTCCGTTGTTGCCACTTCCGCTGACCCTTCTGTTGAAATATGGCCTCCATGCAGCCCATGCAACGTCCAAGAGCAACTCAAGCAAACCAGCTATGCTGAAACTGTTATTTCATGTGAACTAAGTTCTTAGTTTACTATTTTGTGATCTAATGCCAATGTAACTTAGTTTGGTTTATTTTGAACCATGTTAGGTTGATATTTTATGTCATTTTGATAGTGACTAAGCTGATTATATCAGCAAGGTTAAACTTACAAGTTATTATTTCAAGTTTCCATAAGTTTAAGTGGTGTTAGCTGGAAATTAGGTAATAGGAACCATGATTAGTTTTTGTCATTTGTATTAGCTATAAGTTATCAATGTTTTGCAATGAAAAGTGATTGATTTTCATTCAAATCTAAGCTCCATTCTTTTGCTTCCAGTTTTCTTTCTTCTTTTCTATCATCTCTTCTCTTTCTTTTGTTGCAAGTCTCGATCCTTGGAGCTCAAGCTTCAGCTTATGCAAGCTGCTAGTTGCTTGTAAATCCCAACAATTGGTATCTAGAGCTTCATTCTTGGAGGACCTGTTGCTGTTAAACTCAAAGTCGAATGGCTTCATCAAGCTTCTCACCTGCTGCACCACCAATCTTCAAAAGGTTTTCATATATGGCAGGTTAAAATGAAAACTTACCTGCAGGCTCTTGATCTATGGGAGGTTGTGAACACTGATGTTGAACCAGAACCTCTTCGAGCCAATCCAACTGTGGCTCAGATGAGACAGCATGCTGAAGAGAAGACCAAGCAGCACAAGGCTTTGTCTTACATCCAAAATTGTGTCTCAGATGTCATCTTTACAAGGATTATGGCCTGTGAGACTCCAAAGCAGGCCTGGGACAAGCTTAAAGAGGAGTTTCAAGGTACTGAAAGAACCAGGCAGCAGCAACTTCTGAATTTGAGAAGAGACTTTGAAAACCTCAAGATGAAAGAAGAGGAGACTGTAAAACAATACTCAGACAGGATAATGGCTGTTGTAAACAGCATAAGGCTCCTTGGTGAGCAGTTTAGTGAAGCAAGGATAGTAGAGAAAGTGCTATCTACCTTACCTGAAAGGTATGAAGCAAAAATATCCTCCCTCGAGGACTCCAAGGACCTCTCAAGCATCACTCTAACTGAGTTGATCAACGCTCTTTATGCACAAGAGCAAATGAGGGCAAGTAGGAATGAGGAGCACCAAGAAGGTGCTTTCCAAGCTAAAGCCAAGACTTCCTCATCCAACACTGCCTACAAAGGCAAGAGGACCTGGAAAAACAGGCCTAAGCCTGATGCTGCAATGACCAATGACCACCTTTGTAGATTTTGCAAGAAGCTAGGCCATCCAGAAGACAAATGTTGGTTTAGGCCTGATGTAGTATGCCAGCACTGCAAGAAGAAAGGACATGTTGAAAAGGTCTATAAAAACAAAGGCAGACTCAATAGCAACCAAAGACTGAGGCTCGAGTGGCTGAAGAAGATAGTGACCAAGAAGAACAAGTTTTTGTTGTGTCATGCTTAAGTGACCAGAAGAGGGGCTCTGAAGCTTGGCTACTAGACAGTGGATGCACAAATCATATGTCACCTAATGCATCAATCTTTAAAACCTTAGACAGAAGTTTTCAAACCAAAGTCAAGGTTGCAAATGGTCAGTTCATCAAGGCTGAAGGCAAATGAGATGTTCTGATATCAACTCCAATAGGTAACAAGGTGATTTCCAATGTGCTTCTTGTACCCGAGATTGACAGAAATTTGCTAAGCATAGCTCAGCTCCTGGATAAAGGATACTCACTGGTGTTCAAAGACAAAGAGTGTCAAATAACTGATCCAAGTGGATCATGCTTCATGACAGTCACTATGACTGATAACTCCTTTGAGGTTAACTGGTCAAAAGGTTTGAATGCAGCCTATACTGCCTCAGAAAGTGATTCTAAGATATGGCACAAGAGACTCGGTCATGCAAACTTTAAAGCAATGGCCAGAATGATCCATGAAGAACTGGTCGAGAACTTCACTAATTCAGCATGCAATAATGAAGTTTGTGAAGTGCGTCAGCTTGGAAAACAAGCCAGGCTACCCTTTCCCTCAAACCAAGCCTGGAGAGCATCAGAAAAGCTCCAACTTGTTCACACAGATGTATGTGGTCCCATGAAGACAGAATCAGTTAGTGGAAACAGGTACTTCATACTCTTTATTGATGATTATTCAAGATTCTATTGGATCTATTTTCTAAAGCAGAAATCTGAAGTTCCACAAGTGTTTATGAAGTTTAAAGTTGAAGCAGAAAAGGAAACAGGTTGCAAGCTGAAGACTATCAGGTCAGATAATGGAGCTGAGTACATTTCAGCTCAGTTCCAAGCAATTTGCAGTGATGCAGGCATCAAACACCAATTAACCAATGTGTATACACCCAACAAAATGGGGTAAGTGAAAGAAAGAATAGAAGCATCATGGATATGGCAAGATGCTTGTTATTTGAAAAGAAAATGCCAATGTTTATGTGGGCTGAAGCTGTCAACACAGCTGTTTACCTTCAGAACAGTCTTCCAACAAAGGCCTTGGCTCGAAAGACACCTTTTGAAGCTTGGTATGGCTTCAAGCCTTCACTGGCTCACTTAAAAGTCTTTGGTTGTCTATGCTATGTTCAGATTCCATCAGTAAAAAGGGACAAACTATCAAAGAGAGCAATTCCTGGTGTTTTAGTAGGGTATAGCTCAGTCAAAAAGGGTTATAGGATCATAAATCCAAACACAAAGAGAATTCAAGTAAGCAGGGATGTGGTCTTTGATGAAAAGGCCTACTGGAACTGGGATAGGAATCAACCAATGGAGACCTCAGAAGAGCTTGTAGTAGGACAGACAGAACTTGAACAAGCTGGTCCAGAGATGGACATTGATGATGTCCCAGTTAGAGGGACTAGATTATTGACAGATATTTATGAAAGGGCTGAAGTAGCCATCATGGAGCCAACATGTTTCGAAGAGGCTGAAGCACACCAGGGCTGGAAGGTTGCAATGACTGAAGAAATGCAGATGATTGAAAAGAACCAAACCTGGGATCTAGTTGACAGGCCTTCAAACAGGAAGATCGTAGGTGTTAAATGGGTTTATCGTGCTAAGCAAAATGCTGATGGGAGCTTAAACAGGTTGAAAGCCAGGTTGGTTGTTAAAGGCTTTAGTCAGAAATATGGTCTGGACTACTTGGAAACTTTTGCTCCAGTAGCTAGACTAGACACTATAAGAATGCTGGTAGCATTGGCTGCACAAAATAAGTGGATAATTCATCAACTCGATGTGAAGTCTGCTTTCTTAAACGGTCTCCTTGAAGAAGAAATCTACATAGATCAGCCACAAGGCTTCATCATTTCTGGCAAGGAGAACATGGTTTACAGGCTCAAAAAGGCACTTTATGGCCTAAAGTAAGCCCCTAGAGCTTGGTATGCTCGAATTGATAGTCACCTGCTGAATTTAGGATTCGAGAGAAGTGCCAGTGAACCAACTTTATATGTGATGAAGAACAAAGGTGCAACACAACTCATAGTGTCTCTCTATGTTGATGATCTTTTGGTCACAGGAGGAGACAACAAAGTTTTGAATGATTTCAAAACTAAAATGGAGGAGGAATTCGAAATGTCAGACTTGGGCCATATGACTTATTTCCTTGGAATGGAAGTGAACCAAGCTGAAGGAGAAACTTTCTTAAGCCAACAGGCATTTGCCAAGAAAATTCTAAGCAAATTCTCTATGGAGAATAGTAAACCAATGAGCACACCTATGACTGCTGGGCTAAAATTGACAAGCCAAGGTGACTATGATCCAGTTGAGGAGTCTACCTACAGAAGCTTGGTGGGATGCCTACTCTATCTAACAGCTACTAGGCCTGATATAATGTTTGTTGTAAGTATGCTATCGAGATTTATGCATTGCTGCAACATGCAGCACCTTCAAGCAGCAAAAAGGGTGCTCAGGTACATCAAAGGTACCTTGAGCTATGGATTGAAGTTTAACAAGGCTCAAGAGCTAAAGCTGATAGGCTACACAGATAGTGATTGGGCAGGATCGAAGGATGACATGAAGAGTACTTCAGGCTATGGATTTACTCTTGGCTTAGCAATGTTCTGCTGGAGCTCAAAGAAGCAGAATCTGGTAGCCCAATCAACAGCAGAGGCTGAGTATGTTGCTACTGCTGCTGCTGTAAATCAAGCAATATGGCTTAGGAAGTTACTTGCTGATTTGAACCTACAGCAAGAGGGAGCAACAGAGATCCTATGTGACAACAAATCGGCTGTTGCAATTGCAAAGAACCCTGTGTTTCATGATCGAACTAAACACTTCAGCATAAAGCTCTATGTGGTAAGGGAGATGGAACAAGCTCGTGAAATTGAACTGGTTCATTGCAATTCAGAAAATCAAATTGCTGATATCTTCACCAAGGCCCTCAAAACAACGAGATTCATTGAATTGAGAAAGAAATTAGGTGTATGCAGCAAGGAGTCCAAGGAGGAGTGTTGAAATATGGCCTCCATGCAGCCCATGCAACGTCCAAGAGCAACTCAAGCAAACCAGCTATGCTGAAACTGTTATTTCATGTGAACTAAGTTCTTAGTTTACTATTTTGTGATCTAATGCCAATGTAACTTAGTTTGGTTTATTTTGAACCATGTTAGGTTGATATTTTATGTCATTTTAATAGTGACTAAGCTGATTATATCAGCAAGGTTAAACTTACAAGTTATTATTTCAAGTTTCCATAAGTTTAAGTGGTGTTAGCTGGAAATTAGGTAATAGGAACCATGATTAGTTTTTGTCATTTGTATTAGCTATAAGTTATCAATGTTTTGCAATGAAAAGTGATTGATTTTCATTCAAATCTAAGCTCCATTCTTTTGCTTCCAGTTTTCTTTCTTCTTTTCTATCATCTCTTCTCTTTCTTTTGCTGCAAGTCTCGATCCTTGGAGCTCAAGCTTCAGCTTATGCAAGCTGCTAGTTGCTTGTAAATCCCAACACCTTCTACCATACTTGACTCCCCCATCATACAACTTACCGATTACAGCACCAAAATAAGGAGGAAGAGGGGTACTAATACATGATGAAAGGTATGGATACTTTCTTTATGGTATTGATGCATGGTGAAAGATATTGATACTTTTTTTTAAAGGTATCAATATTTTTGGTCAGACACTAAAAAAGAATTTTATTGAGCACTCTTCCCTGCATAGTCAGCAAAATTTTCACAATCTCTCTTCAAATTTGTCCTATTCCTATAAATATCATAGAAATCAACTTATTCTCTGACTTTTTTTCTTTTTTAACAGGAGTTTTTAGCTAATTTGGCCGCATTCTTGTGGGTATAAAATTACTTATTACCATGTCTAATACTTGGTTACTTTTTTCTTTTTTGTTTGTTCTTTTCTATTTGTTTGTCATTTGTTATTAACATCGATTTTGCCGATGTCAAGGTGTAATATTCTATTCAATTTCAATTTTGTTTCCATCACGAAGCCATCTTTAATTTGACAACCTACTCTTCTACTAAACCTCTCAACCCTACTTCACGAAGAAGAAATTATAGAAAGAAAAAAAACACCCATTAGCGAAATGGATCGTCTTCCTCAAGAGGTTGCACTTGAGATACTATCAAGGCTTCCACTCCCAAGCTTAGTTCAATCCAAATCCGTGTGTCGAGCCTGGCGTACCTTCATACAATATCAACTGCTTGTCAACAAGCATTTCAAACACATGGTTGAGAACGATCCAAGCTTCATTTTACAAATCATGGGTTACTGCATCCAAAACCAGCTTTATTTTGGAGATTTATCGAGCGATCCAAACGATGAAAACGTGATGATGATAGCAAAGAAGCTTACCTTACCACCGTTGCTAAGCTTCCATTTGGTGAGTTCATGTAATGGATTGCTATTGTTGAGTGCCACTCACCCAAGCTTTGAACTCTGTATTTATAATCCATTTACCAGGGATTATGTAGAGTTACCGAAGCGTAGTCATCATGCTGGGGTGTTAGGATTTGGCTTCGATCCTACCACAAAGAAATATAAGGTTGTCGAGATATCATATAAAAGAACAACTCATTTGTATTTTCGTCGTCGTGTTGTTAGATTTGGCATGCGTCCAGCCTCTCAGACTGCAGCCTCTTCTGTTGAGGTTCATATTTTGACTGTTGGTAGCAACACATGGAGAAATTTGGGAAGCTTTCCTTTCCGTTTTGTGTTGCAAAAATCTCAAGTTTTGGTCAATGGGAAACTTCATTGGGGAGCTACTACTAACCTTATTATGTCCTTTGACTTGGCTACTGAACAATTCAAGGAGGTCCCTAGGCCTGATTTCATTGCTTCGAAGAGGCGAATTCATGAGCTTGTTGTTCTACGAGGTTGCCTGTCGGCAGTTTCTTTTGATGACGATAATGAAGAACTGGAGATTTGGGTGATGAAGGAGTATAATGTGAAGGAGTCTTGGGTCAAACAATTTAGCATTGGAGCTTACGTACCAAAGATATTACAGCCAAATTATCAGTGTCATTCCTCGAATGATCCGAGGTTTCATTCGCGTAAAAAATGGATCCAGGTTCTGTGCCTATTGAAGAGTGGAGGGCTTTTACTGCAGTACAGAAATAAAGCACTTGTTGTCTATGATCCACATTGCAGGACGTTCCAAGATGTCGAAGTTCCATGTAAAGAAATTCCGAGGTGTCTCACAACAGTAGTTCATGTTGCAAGCCTCAATTGGATCGATACCTAAAGCCTAGAATTACGTTTCTTCACCATAAGATTGGTTTTAATTTGAATTAATGTTATTTGAAACCGATATTGGGAGAAAAAGTCTTAATTATAGTGATGAGATTATTACATAATTGAAGTTTGTATGCTGTCCCTTGAGCTGCTTAGAGCCATTCACCTGCAGACCTGAAAATGATTCCAAGTTTCACCTTCTCAATATCTAATTCAATAACCAGCTCAACAATTTTAAGAACTTCCATACACAAAAACAAGAGGGAAGTGAAGAACATAGCCCATGATGTTCAAGTTGCTCAAACTGAGGAAGGGACTTTTCAATCTTAAAGAGCAACACTTGTTTCTTTTCATACAGTTATTCTTTTCTTTTTCTTTTTTGTTATTCTTTTTCCTTTTCATAAAATAATTTATTATTCTAAAAACTAAGCTTTTAGAGAACAATAAAATTTTACCACATCATTAAATTTTAAAATCATTAAAATTATTGTTATACACCCATCCATATTCAACCTACTTTCTAATTCTAATTAAATTATTTTAAAACATAAATAATTAACAAAAAAATTAAATCGAATAACATAAAAACTTAAAAAATTACACAATTCTTACTACTAAATATTCAATACAATAAAATTGTTACTTTTACTAACATAAAATAAAAGGCAAATCTTCACTTTTGCAACACAAAATTATTATAAAACAAAATCTCATTAAAATAGATAAAATTTCTTGCAAATAATAAAGAAACACCAATAAATAAATAAAAGAGTAAAAGAGAAAGCTTATGTATTAGATTGTAGATTTAACAGAAATTTTTTCACCAACTGTGTTTTTTTAATAATATCATTATATTCTCATTTTTATTACGAATGAAATTGTTGATTGAGAAACTTTTTCAATAATATAAAATTTATATAAATGAGGTAAAAAATTGTGGGATAAAAAAATTGTAAACAACCTTAATTTCAAAATCATATAAATTATTTATAGATGATTTTTTAATGTTAAATTTAGTCTTTAATTGTAACATCCCCAAACCCGGCCCATTCACTACGACCGAGTCTGGTTATGTTAGTGAAAATACCTTTCTTTACTTAGAATTTAAAACATGAAAATTTTTGTTATTAAAAATAATTCATATTAAAACTCTAGTATAAAATATATATAAATACTTTGATTAAAAGATTGCTATAATAAAAATCATTTTCACATAGTAATATATTTTAAGTAAAACATAATATATAATAATATCAACAAAATAGCAATAACAATAATAACAATAATATATAAAGTACTTTAAACCAAAGTGGCCCTTATTACAACCAATAGTAAACAAAACACTTAGTATTTAAAATTGCTTAAAAATAATTAAATCAATCTCCTTCGGCATGGGCCACCTTGCATCCTCTCCAACCCGGTCCGATCAACATGTCACCTGCGATGTTTGAAAATAATTGGGTGAGTCATAATGACTCAGTGTGCAAGTTAACCACTGAAATCCACCCACATGCTAGCCATATAATATCCCAATTATCAAATGCAACAAGTAATATATATTCATTCTAACAATTACCACAATCTGGGCTTGGCCCACATTCAAATCATACTCAAATTCTGGGCTAGGCCCATTCCTCAATAAACCACATATCAACTGGGCCTGGCCCATTTCCACGTATGTTCCCAAAACATACCTATCCACATGTCATATTGGGCTTGGCCCATTTCCATATTATTTCATAAACAAAATAATGCAACATGAAACCCAACCCAAACCTAGGGTCCATCCGCTACACACCCCCTTATCCAGCCTACCACACACCAGGGGACTATCGAGTCACCCTCTCCTTTTCCCTCCAAAAAGGCAACCAATGCCATCCACGATGTAGCGTATAGCTAACATCAAACCACGATGGAGCACACAGCAATCCATCAAGCCACGATATGGCATAAAGCCAATATCAATCAAGGTAACCACGCGAACTAAATCGCAAAGATCCACAACGCAACCTCAGTCAGCGCCAATCCACGATGTAGCACAAAGCTGACACCAATCCACGTACTCGAAGTACACCCGTACCTTCTTTTCATAACCCACCCATGCACATGCCACATCAAATATAATCGTGATAATGCATGCACATGCTTATTAATATCCATAAACATACTCATAAACAAATAATCACATTGCAACAGGTCCGATACTAACCTGGTCATCGCTATACCCTTTAGGGGTATATATGGCACACTTATTACTGCACTTGTTAGTAAAACATATAACACATAAAACCCGGAAACAGTGGGTTAGTTACACACCTTATAACCTGAAGTTCTAATCCCTCGATTTCGACGCTATCGCTTAGCGAGACTACAGCTATCTGCCTATCGTTTTCTGCTGCACGACCACACCCCGGTGGCCAATCACGAACTGCCGAGACGGCTCTCTTCTTAAACTTCGGGATAGGGACCTTCCCTTTCCCCTTTTGACTGGTATTGGCCTCCATCAAAAAGCTTAATCAGATAAACGGGTTAAACCTCCAAGTCATAAACTAAATGTTGAACCTTTACCAAATATTACTTACCAAAATATCTTGAATCCCGGAGAATTGATCTATGTCCTTAAATATCCTTGCTTCTCAAGGCTGATTTGATTTCCAATCAAATCTCAGGACTACGGAATGGTCCTTTTTGCAATCGACCACACCCTAAACGCATAAATGATTAGCCTTAATAGCCTTCGGCTTTCGAATAATAAAAGAATAAATACAACCTGGACCTTTACCACCACTTACCGAATCTTGACTACCAACGATTGAGGAGAAGAAACCGAAGAGATCCCCACCACACCAATATTCGGCCAAAGTAAAAGAGAAGATTCGGCTTGCCAAGGGATTTAAAAGAAACAAAAGAAATATTCGATAGAAAGCCAAAGGAGAAATCGGCAGGGATTAATGGTGTTTGGGAGGATTTCAATTTCAAAGCACAAAAAGAAATAAAGATCACTTGGAGGTTCGGTCAACTAGAAAGAAAAGAAAAAATATAAAAAGGAATTTAAGGAAGTAGGATCTAAAAGAGGGAACTAAAATTTGGAAAAAGGAGAGCACACACCCTTAAATAATATTCGGCTACTTCCCCACCTGAAGAGCCCAAGTTTCGGCCATCACCTATGGCCCCTAATTCAAATTGATTTGAATTACACACTCCTAAATTAACCCATATTTTATCACTTAATCCTAAAGAAAATATTAAACCACCAGCCATTATCCCTTATTGATTAACTAAATTAATCCTATAATTATCTAAAATAATAAACTAACAAAGCTACCCCCAGCCGAATTTAAAAACTAACCACTAATCTAATCCTATTAAAATGCTCCTACAATTATCCTATTATCTAAAATAAATAAAAAAATAAAACCCACCCTTATCACTCCAGCCGAAATAAAACAAAATTAATCTTAATCTTTATCCCCACCTGCAGGTTCCATGTGCCGTCCACCCTTCAAATTTGCTACAAAAATCAATATAAAAACAACACCCCAAATTGCTGCCCATAGGTCTCGAACCTGGGACCTGGGGGAAGCCAACAGCCAAGTAGCGCCCAGGCCATTCGGCCACTTTGATTTTTATGCCATAAAGCCACCCATTTTATTTTTAAGGCCTTCATACTACAGCCCATATCCGCATAAAATAAAACATGCCAAAATGCTGCTTCCACCACTCGAACCAGCGCCCTCACCCTCCTCCAGCGCCTAAGTGGCGCACGGGCACCACTTTGCCAATGCCTTTCTTGTGCCTTAAACTCCACAATTTTATTTTAAGGCCTTTCTACCCTATTTCCCTCTTATTACCCTAAAATTTAAAAAATTTTCTAAGGCATCCCTTGCCTTCTAAGGTTCTCCAAAACCCCTAAAATTCCTCCAACAGGACCTTAAGCCTTCTAAATGCTCGGGTTATGCTCCAAACGCATAACCCCTAAACCAGGGTGTTACAATTCTACCCTCCTTAAAATAATTTCGTCCTCGAAATTACTTACTACCATGCAATCCTAACTCCCTACTCTACGCCCCCGCTGCGCACTCTGATTTCAATTCATCATACTTCCCAAACGTAGTCTCTAAGTTCTCACTCAAGATCCAAATCATACAGGAAAGAATTAACTTACAAACAAGGAAAACAATTAAAGAATATTCCAAAACAAATGAGCTTACCCGATATCACATCCTTGGTTGACTTTGACTAGAACCACAACCCTTCGTTGCTCGAGGACAATTCTTAACCAGATGTGCCTTAGATCCACACCGAAAGCATTCTTTACTATTTCCCCAACACTCTCCTGTGTGAGGTCTTCCACACCGAGCACAAGGACGATTCCGATCCACTGGTACAAGTGCACTTACAGGGTTCTCGGTCCTTGGTCTTTTCTGGGCATTACCCAACGATACTGACGGCCCAACATTTCTCTTCTTCTCGTTCCTATTCTTTTCTCGGTTTTCTCTTATAGTCTTCTTAACCTCTTCAGCAATCCGAGCTTTCTCCACTAGCACCACGAAGTCTCTCTCCCTCTGCGGAGCGATCAGCATTCGAAGTTCATCTCGCAATCCGTCCTCAAACCGGACGCACCTCTCATAATCAGTGGCCACAATTCCCTTAGCATACTGGCTTAACCGCACAAATTCCGCTTCGTACTCAGCTATCGACTTACTTCCTTGTACTAGATTCAGAAACGCTTTCCTTTGCGAGTCCAAATAACTGGCTCCTACGTACTTTCCTTCAAACTTAACCTTAAAATAATCCCAATCCACTTGATCTGACGGTACACTTTGCTTGACAGTGAGCCACCAACGATAAGCTTCGTCGCGAAGCAACGAAACAGCACCCTTCAGCTTTTCTTCATTGGTGCAGTCCAAATTATCCATGATTCTTTCAACTGCTTCTAGCCAATATTCCGCTACGTTAGGAGCTACTCCCGACACTCCTCTAAAGATCTCGGCTCCGTTCGATCTAAGCCTTTCTGATACCGACTTCCGAGTTCCATTTCCCTTACTAACCCCGGCTACTCGTTCTAACACTTGCAACATGGCTCGCGATACTGCGTCATATTCTCCTATTTGGTCTTGCCCCTCTACGTCCACTGCTGGCGGCACTTCACTTTCTGACCCATGGCCAGACCCTATCGGTTCCGATGCTGTCATTCTACCTCTACCGCGCCCCCTAGAACTCATCTCTATCGTCGCGGTTTAATTTGATTTAAGAAATTTTATGCATTAGAATCTTTTTTTTTTGGTTCCACTATTTATCCACGAGCAAATTTTATGAAAGAAGAGTATTTAGAAGTAGTTCTTTCGATCACACAAAGTTTCAGTTCGAGTTTACTACTCTAGTTCAAGAATCACATTCATACACCCAACCGTTCATCAACAAGAACACATTCCTTCCTCAGCAGAGGCACATTCAGTGGTACCTACCACCCACATTCACTATTTGGACATTTCTGCCCGTTTCTACCCCAGGGGTATTTCCGTCATTTTGTCCTACAGGGACATTTTCGTAATAAACCAGAGCGATTCAAAAACTTTAATAAGTCAGGATCTTTTTGAAATTCCCAAAATTGAAGATTATTTTTGAAAATTTCGCAGATTGAAGATATAGCAGGATTTTAAAAACCAGGGGTATTTTGGTAATTTTGTCAATCAGGGGTAATTTTGTAAATTTTCAAATCAAGGTGTCTTGAATTTCACAAAATAGCATTTTTGAATACTTTTGCCAAATCAGGAAATTTTATTAAAATTGGGGTTAAACTGGAAATTTTGAAAGTCAGGGGTATTTTAGTAATTTTCAACACAGGGGTATTTTCATAAATTTCCTCAAATCAGGGTATCTTGATATTTTGAAAACTAAAGATTTTGGTATTTTGCAAAGAAGAAAAAAAATCATTTTAACAAAAGTTTGAGGGTAATACAGTAATTTACACTACAGGGGCATTTTAGTAATTTTGCCACTAGGGGCAATTTGGTAATTTTGGTAAATCGAGGAAAACGTGTGTTTTTTTTTTTCAAAACCAAATTTAGGGTTTACAAACCAAAAAGGGTAAATTTGAAAATTTTAAAAGCAAAAATTTTAAAACAGCAAGGCTAATCCCTTCCGGGTTTTAATAATTGGTTCAGCCTGTGAACAAGTCCTCTTAGTTAAGGTGAACCGTAGCTACGCACCAGGTAGGATTCAAGTGGAGAGGAGGTGAGTCACGCGGACTGCTTAAATACCAAGCTCCCACTGAATACCACTCCTAGACATGCGCACACAGGTTGCCACACCTTAACACGGCGACTTACTTCACAGGTTTGTTTATTAGGCACTTTAAATCTTATGCACGTGTTTGAGTAGACTAGTCCTAGGGTCCAATAGCCTGAATATTCTAATCTACGAGCCCAACAAAGCCCATAACAGTTCATATAACAACTTACTTCACAAGTCTGAGGTACTTACCTGGTGGACTCGGGCCGGAGGTACAGGTGCCATGCCAGAAAACCTGAAAAATCTCTTAAAAGCCCATATTTTTGAAAAGCCCATTTTGAAAATGTTTTTGGGCCCAAAACCCTCAAAGCCGAGTTTTGAACCTGGCTCTGATACCAATCTGTAACACCCCCAAACCCGGCCCACAAGTCCTGACCGGATCTGGTTATGTCACTACGGAAACCGTTTGCAAAATCTTTGACTTTAGAATAAAACTTGAAAATTTTATTAACTTTTGGAAACCATGTCTTTTCTTTTAAAATTATAAATAAAGCTTTGTTATTAAAAATAATCCATATTAAAACTTTAGTATAAAAATATATAAATACTTTGATTAAATAGGTTGCTAAAATTAAAATCATATTCACATAATAATTTCTTTTAAGTAAACCATAATATCAAGTAATATCAAAAATAGTGATAACAAAAATAATAATAATAAGGCCCTTATTACAAAAATAATTAATCCAAAACACTTTGTATTAAAAATTGCTTAAAAATAATTAAATCAATCTCCTTCTGCATGGGCCACCTTGCATCCTCTCCAACCCGGTCCGATCAACCTGTCACCTGCGATGTTTGAAAATAATTGGGTGAGTCATAATGACTCAGTGTGTAAGTTAACCACTGAAATCCACCCACATGCTAGCCACATAATATCCCAATTATCAAATGCAACAAATAATATATTTATTTTAACAATTACCACAATCTGGGCTTGGCCCACATTCAAATCATACTCAAATACTGGGCTAGGCCCATTTCTCAATAAACCACATATCAACTGGGCTTGGCCCATTTCCACGTATGTTCCCAAAACATACCTATCCACAGGTCATATCGTGGCTTGATGGGTTGCTATGTGCTCCCTCGTGGATGGCATTGGTTGCCTTTTTGGAGGGAAAAGGAGAGGGTGACTCGATAGTCCCCTGGTGTGTGGTAGGCTGGATAAGGGGGTGTGTAGCGGATGGACCCTGGGTTTGGGTTGGGTATCATGTTGCATTATTTTTTGTAATAATATGGAAATGGGCCAAGCCCAATATGACATGTGGATAGGTATGTTTTGGGAACATACGTGGAAATGGGCCAAGCCCAGTTGATATGTGGTTTATTGAGAAATGGGCCTAGCCCAGTATTTGAGTATGATTTGAATGTGGGCCAAGCCCAAATTGTGGTAATTGTTAAAATAAATATATTATTTGTTGCATTTGATAATTGGGATATTATGTGGCTAGCATGTGGGTGGATTTCAGTGGTTAACTTACACACTGAGTCATTATGACTCACCCAATTATTTTCAAACATCGCAGGTGACAGGTTGATCGGACCGGGTTGGAGAGGATGCAAGGTGGCCCATGCAGAAGGAGATTGATTTAATTATTTTTAAGCAATTTTTAATACAAAGTGTTTTGGATTAATTATTTTTGTAATAAGGGCCTTATTATTATTATTTTTGTTATCACTATTTTTGATATTACTTGATATTATGGTTTACTTAAAAGAAATTATTATGTGAAGATGATTTTAATTTTAGCAACCTATTTAATCAAAGTATTATATATTTTTATACTAAAGTTTTAATATGGATTATTTTTAATAACAAAGCTTTATTTATAATTTTAAAAGAAAAGACATGGTTTCCAAAAGTTAATAAAATTTTCAAGTTTTATTCTAAAGTCAAAGATTTTGCAAACGGTTTCCGTAGTGACATAACCAGATCCGGTCAGGACTTGTGGGCCGGGTTTGGGGGTGTTACATTAATATTTACATCTGTAAGTACCCAAATTTGCCCGGGCTTGTAATTATCCAAAACAGAAACAAAAAATAAAAGTCCAGTTTTATATAGTCCATTTCACAAACCAAAATACCCAAAACAAAACTAGCCCAAAACACCCATGGACCCAGCACCTAAAATAGCCTACCCGAATCAGACCCAATAGCCCAGATCCCAACTAACCCAACAGACCCAGGCATTCGTGGCCCAAAAGGCCTAAAACACTAAACGAGTCTCAGACCTAGGGTTTCTCCAGAAACCCTAGGCGCCTCAACAGGCCAACAGTCGCGCCGTAATAGCAGGAACCTAATCATCGCGCCCCAGCCTTCGCACTTCCGCCTTGTCCGGCCTTCGATCGCGCTTTGATTCGTGCCCGAATCACTTCGCCACTGTGATCTCTGCTCAACCTGCAAAAAGGAAAGATAGTAGCAGAACACAACAATATGGCAACTTTTTATTATTATCATTTCTTTTTTATTTTTGTTTCGGAGGCTATAAAAAGCCTTGTAAAATCTGTAAGAAAAAAAAATACAGAGACACCAATACAGAGAGCTAGGCAGGCAAAATATATTGAAATACATAAAGCTTTTAACAGCAAAGGTTTTTTTTTTTTATTTCCTATTCTGTTTATTTTCTTTATTATCTTTTTTTCGATCTATATTTTTTTGTCAATATACTGTTATTTTAAAAAAGAAAGTATAAAAAGAAAAGAGACTTACCTTTCGACGACACTGAAAAGGCAGAAGTTTGGCCTCCGGCCCCTGCCCGTGGTAGTGCGTGTTGCGCGTGAAGGAAGAAATTCGGGGGTCCGGTGACCCATTCGGGATAGAGGCGAGAGGATTTTAGGTTTTTTTTAAGTTTTTTTTTTTAAACAGATGTTAAAATGATTTTTTTATTATTATTAAAACTGATTTATGTAATAAATTTGAAACGACGCCATTTTAGAGGTCAAGGATCCGCGCGTTGACCCAGCCCGGCCCTCAGGATCCGCGCGTTTTATGAAAATGGGATATTTGAAATTTCGGTCCTTCCACAATTTAATTACTTTTAATTCAGCCCAATTCGCATTTTTATTTATTTTAAAAATAGCCCTAAAGTTTTGTTTTGGTTCCAATTTAGTCCCTCGGTCCGTTTTAATAGTGAAAATCAGAACGACGCCATTTTGTAAAAAGGTTTAATTTTCACATTAGTCCCTGTAATTTAACGCGCATTTAAATTTAACCCTTCTATATTTGTTTTAATTGCTATTTTAACCCTTTTTATTTATTATTATTGCTATTTGATCCTGATTTCTTTTTTTCTATTATATTGTTATTTTTATTTTAATCTATTAATAGTATAAATTTATATATATATTGTATATGTATTATTTATATATTTTAATTATTACTATATATATTATTTTACTTGTTTAATAATTTATATGTTATTATATCTTGTATAGTATGTATTATTATGTTACATTTATATATATTATTTCTAAAACTTTATTTTTATAAAATTTATTCATATTACCTAATCTATTTTATTTATATTGTTTATATTATGATTAGTGTATTATATATATATTTTTTCATCATTTTATTTTGTTTAATATTATTTTAATTATATATTATTTTCATAAATTAGTTATTATATTATTTTATACATTGTATAGTATTATATTATATCATATTTATATAAAATATTTATGTCTCATTTATATTATTTATATTTTATTTTATTTATTCAAAATCATTATATACTATTCTTTTTATTTATACATTGATTGCATTATTTATATCATATATGTATAAAATATTTTTATTTTATTAATCTTGCATGAAATATGTTCATATTTGTTTTATTATTTATTTGTTTATTCATCATGTATTTGTAATTGCTTTAGTGTAGGAATCATTATTTGTCATATTTTGTATTGTTGTATTTTACATTGTCTATCTTAAATGTTAACATATTATAATTGCTTTCAATATTTATGTGCAATAATTCGATAAATGTAATATTATTACATGGATTATTATTTAAAATAAAAATCCATTTTTTGCAAAATCATTATCTTTTAAAAGTTTTTAAAATAAGACAATGTTTTGGTATTTAGAAATTCGGGAAATAGTGACCTAACGTACTGGGTTGCGATTTTCCGTTTGGCTAAATAACTAAATACCCTTTTACAAATTTTGTAAATCATGAGATGATTTTGATTACGAAGGTTTTTAAATATCGTGTCCTAACGTACTGGATGTGATGTTTATATTCCCTCGGAATAAAGAAATCTCAAGTTTTAAATAAAAACCTATTCTTGGAATTCAAAGTGTTGTGCCTTAACTTACTGTGTTCAACGTTTTGAGTCTCGAGGTAGGAATTTTCTAAAATAAAGACAAGCTTAATTTCAAAGTCATGAGGTGCTATACCTTAACTTACTGGGTAAAGTACTTTATTTCTTTGTGATAAGTAAGTCCTGATTTTCTTTCTAATAAAAGGATCATATTTTCTAACTTTCTTTATTTTCAACATTCGGACATGATTTTATCAATTAGGTACCAATTTTGGGCGTTATGAGGGTGCTAACCCTTCCTCATACGTAACCGACTCCCGAACCCGTTTTCTTGTTTTTTGTGGACCAAAATTAAATGTTTTAAAATAAAACGTTTTACAAGGTGATCCAATCACACCTAAGTAAAAAGGGATTGGTGGCGACTCCCATTTTCGTTTTTAAAGTCGATCCCCATTTTCAAAAAACGATTTTTAAAATGGTTTCGACAGCATCTTTTGTCAATTTGACCGTAAGTTTTTTAGTTAAATTTGACCATCAACCTTCTAAAAAGAGTCAATTTTGAAAACTCACTAAAGGGGTCACCCTAATAATCCACTCGCATTCCATGCTAATTTTTTAAAATTTTATGAACTTTTTATATTTTTTTAATTTTAATTTTTATTTATTTTATTTTATTTTTATAATATTTGAATTATTTATTGACATGATATGTAAAACAAATGGTGTTATGTTAGCATGTTGTGCACATAGACTGTCACGCGAGTTGCCAAATTAGTAACGTTAAAATTTAATGTTTTAGTCAATTTTTTTGTTTAAAAAAAAGCTATCAGACTCTCTTTTGAAAGGTTAAAGGTTAAATTTAGCTAAAAAAAATAAAGGTCAAATTGACAAAAAAATATAAACATTGAGAGCTAAATTTAACATTATATCATTTTTTATTGTAATTACTTATGGCAGCCTTAGATATGAGTCCATTTTGGATAATCAATAAATTATTTGATTTTTTAAATTTTAATTACTTATGTTTTAAATAATTTAATTAGAGTTCAAGTGAATGTTGAATATGTATGGATGTATAATAATTATTTAAACTCCTGGTTGAGTTGGCGTCGTCCTCAATCGGATCACCAACTTAGTTAGAAAAATTACATAAATATATTTCTATAATTAAAATAAGTTATATTATGCAAGGATGTTTTAGTCTTTTTATTTTAAAAAAAACCAATAAAAATATACATATGGTGAGATTTGAACAAGAGTTGTTCATGGGTCAGGTCAGGTCGTGGTCCATTTCAAAAAAAAAAAATTCATATTCAGGCTCGTTTTTTGTAGGCCATCCAAAAAGCTTGTTTTACTGTTCAAAAAATAAAATAATATTTTTAATTGATATTTTATATATTTTATAATTAAATTTAAATTTATAAAATATTTTTTATTATTTAAATTGAATTCGGGCCAAACCACTTAAGGTACAAAAAATCTTATCCAAACCCGGCCTAAGTCAAGCTAGGCAAGCAACCCAACGCTTGGAAATGTCTAATTTGGACCTAAATCAATTGCATTAATAAAACCTTTAATTTACCACCTAGTTTTACTTTAATATTATTATAAATTTTATTTTTATTAGGCACATTTTATTTATTCCATAAATTGTATATATTAATAATATATTTAATTGAATTGATGTCACAAATTAACTCGACTCTAACTCAAGATTGATGACAACACAATAATAAATAATTTAATCACTTTCTTTTTAATTTTAATGTCGTGCATATTTCATGTGTTACT
Organism: Gossypium australe; assembly: GCA_005393395.2. Lineage (NCBI taxonomy): Eukaryota > Viridiplantae > Streptophyta > Magnoliopsida > Malvales > Malvaceae > Gossypium > Gossypium australe. Next base: position 24,498,932 of record CM016624.1, read on the forward strand.
ATTAATTAATTTTAAACCATATGTTTCATTATTTATTGTATGTTATTTTTTAGCACACATTTGTGTTATAAATTTGTGGTTTTCACACGCATACGCATGTGACAGGGTTTCTAGTATTATTTATTATATTTTTAGTATAGCATAAATTTATTTTCAGTAATTTAATTATAATAATATAAATAAATAAAATTAGAAAAAATAAAATATATACTTCATTAAAAATGTAAGGGTTAATTATGCTAATAGTCACCCAACTATGAAAAATTACAAAATATCACCCAACTATTCAATTTTGTCTTTTTTGATAACCAATTGGATGGTAGTAGCTTTTAAAATTGGCATAATAGCAACTTTAACAATCAATATTTACACATTGTGTAATTTGGTCTCTTTTGCAATTTTGCTTCTTCTTTTTTTTTTCTTTTTACCCTTTCACCTGAAAAGCTCAAAAATTAAATTTATCAGCTAAATTTTTGGATATATATGAAAAATGAAAGCACCCAAAAATTCAAGATAATAATTTTCATCTTTTCTCATTCTTTTAAAATTAGCCCTCAATTTTACAAAGAAAAGTAAATTTGTTTTAAAAATGACGAAATATATGTCAATGTGGAGGATTGAAGTTGCTATTATGTCAATTTTAAAAGTTGCCACCATTAGCTAGCTAGTGACTAAAAAAAGAAAAAATTGAATAGTTGGATGGTCATTTCGTAACTTTTCATAGTTTGGTGATTAAAAAAAATTACTAATAGTTGGTTGAATACGAATGTAGTTTACCCAAAATGTAAATGCAAAGTTTGTCATTCATAAATAATTTATTTTTTTATAAAATTATTTTTTTGTAAAAATAAAAAAATATAAATTAATGTGTATGAATTTATTTCAATAAATTATTTGTTAGAAAATAATTTACAGTATTTTTTATAAAAGGAAAAGGAAAACTAATATTTTTATTAAATTAATACTAATAAGTGATTTGTAATTATTATAAAATTTAAAATTGTAATTATAACATAAATTGTTATTTATTTTATTTACTCAAAAAAAAGAAAAGAATAAAAATAACAATAACAATCAAATAATGACACGCGTAATAAACATACATCCAAAGAAAAAATTAAGAAAAAAGAAATTAATTGAAATAAGAATATTTTGATGTTTATAAATCACTTAGCGCTTGTTGGTAATTTTTGAAATATTTTATATGATATTTTAAATTTGGTAATTGTGTTGCCCTAAAATTACTTAGACCACATCAACTTCTCTTTCTTCTATTTTCTATTCGTTTTATTTGTTACTAAAATCAAATGTGATTGTGAAGGTGTAAATGTTTTTTCAATTTCGTTTCCAACGTCAAGCCACCTTGAAAAATACAACCCAAATTAACTTCCCAAATTATATATAAAACAAAAACAATTACCCAAATGGATCGTTGGAGCTTGTCATTGATGTAGTAACCAGGCTTCCAATTACAAGCCTAGTCCATAAGTCGATATCTTAACACGAGATCAAGTGTTTGTGAACAACCATTTCAACCACAATGACCCAAGCTTCATTTTATAAATCACTCAAATCGGATATTGTGTATTCCCTTATAAATTTATAATTTTTTTATTAATAAAATAAATTAATTGGTTACATTTGTCGAAACCATTTCTAGAAAACGGGAATCGACTAAGGTTTTGAAAACGAAAATAAAAATAGGAGTCGCCATCGATCTTTATTAGGTGTGATCGGATCACCTTTGTTTTAATAAAACGTTTTGGTTTACGAAAACGGTGTTTTAGGTCTACGAAATTCGAGAAAATGGGTTCGGGAGTCGGTTACGTGCGAGGAAGGATTAGCACCCTCGTCACGCCCAAAATTGGTACCAAATCGATTAATTAGTGTCTTAATTCCGAGAGATGAAAATTTGAAAAAAGATTAAAAATACGATCTCTTTTAAGAATATTTGAATTTACTCGAATTGAATATTAGGATTCTTTTGCTCCGAAGAAATAAAATATCACATCCAGCACGTTAGGATACGACAACTTAAATCCTCGAATCCAAGATCATCTCATGATTCCCGAGACTCATGAATTGAAAATATCAAAAGGATATTCGATTATTTGGCCAAACGAAAAACCGAAACCCAGCACGTTAGGGCACTATTTCTCAGATTTTCAAAACGCGAAATATTGCCTTATTTTAGAAATTCTTATCTCGAGGTAACGAGATGTCACACCCAATAAGTTAGGGCACAACACTTTGTACTCTCGAGAATAAGCTTTTTATTTTAAACTTGTATTTTGTTTTAAAAAGGATATTCCGTCATTTAGGTTAAACGAGAAAAGTCGAAACTCAGTAAGTTAGGGCACGATTTTCTCGAATTTCCAAAACGCGAAATATTACCTTATTTTGAAAAATTTTCGTTTTTGAATAATAGCGAGTACAACATGTAGAGGCATACATTTATTTTATTTGAAATAGAATGAAGCGATCTAAGTTGGATAAATATGTTGGAATTTAATACACAATGTGATAGCATAATATGAAAAGAGTAACGATCATGGAATAATAATACATGAATAAAGTACTATACGAATAAACAACAATGATATGAAAATACGAATAAACAAATTATAACACATACAATGATAATGCTCACTTCACATACACTACTAAAATATTAACATTAATAATTGAAAGATAACAAATTAAAGCTAAACAAATTTCCACAAATAAAAAGTAACAAAAAACAAACGAAGATGAAAAGAATTTAAAAACATCAATATACAATTAATAAATTACGTAGAAGACAAAATTTAAAATAAAGTATATAAAAAGTTTAACACAAAAAATATTATATGAAATAATGATATACATAGATTTTGAAATGAATATATTATATGAAAAACGTTATATGATATAATTTGAGACAAACTTTATGAATAATGAAAATCTAATGAAAATTATGTATATAATAATAATGCATGCAGAGTATTTAAAATCCATATAAAATTCCCAAATAAATAATGTATATATAATAAAATGTTAGTAATTTAAAAGAATGTAAGTAACTTAAATTTTAAGATACAAAAGAATGCATAAATGCATAAAAAATGACTTAAAGTATATACCTATATATATATATGAATAGCAAAATCTATATGATATAAAATTAATAATATACAAAATAATTTAAAGCATAATAGATTGGTTCCAAGATAATAATATATAAAAATACATACATGTAATAATATATATAATATTTGAAATGAATAAATAAGTATTTAAATTAAAAAGGGGTTGAAATCCAACTGGCCAAGGACTGGATCAGAATAGAAATAAAATTAAGGGATTAAATAAAAAATAGAACGAATTAGGGGCCCGATTGAACTCACTGCAAAGGGGAGGACCAAACATGCAATTATCCCAAGCCTCTAAGCGCAGTGTTCAAATGTGGGTTAAATTAAAAAACACGCGAAACTCATGGGCGAAATTTTAAAAAAAAATGTAGAACGGGATCTGATCGAATAATGCTGCAAAAGGGAAGAACTTGGCGGGAAAATTTCCCATTAGGCATAAACTCGCAGACCTAGTGCATGGATCGGGTTGAGCGCGGGTCATTCCTTTGTCAAACGGTGCCGTTTTGTTTATTATTTAAGTCAAAAAAAAATTTATTCATTCTTTAGTGTTTCAGACAGAAAATCAGAGGCTCCCCCTCCTTATTCTCTCAAAAAACGAAAAGGCAGAGAACTCCTCTCCCCCATCGTTTCATGCCCGATTATTGGGCTTCCTCCATCTGCCCATCGCACCACCGTGCCACCACCGTATCGGTGGCCGGTGATGCCCAAAAATCGGACCTTTTGGTCCTCTCTCGAAGCCCTTGTTTCTTTTGGACGAAAATCGAACGAAAACCTAAGGGGCTTACGTGGTTTCGGCGCGCACGGAGGTGACCTCCGACAACGGCGCGACTCCGAATAACAGGTATTATAACCCCTTTTCTTTTATCGTTTCTTGTCGTATTATTCGTTTGTCAAAGAAGAATTTTTACAAGAAAAGTAAATAAAGAAAAAAATGAAGCAATGTTAAACAACAGAAAGTAAAAAAGAATCGAAAGACTAAAAATCCACCTTCTTTAAACCTCTATTCTATTCTTTTTTTCTAAATATTCCATCCAAAAAAAAATACAAGAGGGTCTGTTTCTTTTTTATAACCGAGTGTAGATTCGGTTTTTGTTTTCTTTCATTTTGTTTTTCTGCTATTTTGTCGTTTGTTCTTTGTTCTTGGTTGTTGCGTGTTTCATTGTTGTTGCAGGTGGTCAGAGGCGTGGGTAGCTTCTGATTGGCGCTCATGGTGGCCGCTGGCGACGCGCGTGATGTCCACGGGGGGAGGCCAAAGGTCGGCGACGCTGAAGGGCTAGGGTTTGCCTGCTACCTTTTTTCTGTAATGGGTTGTGATGTTGGGCTTTAGGGTTTAATTTTTTTTTTGGGTTGGTTTAATTTGTAAATGGACTCTTAATAATGGACTGTTAAGGTTTATTTTGGTTTTTTTATTCCTGTTCATTTTAACTTGGGCCAAAATTAGCTATTACAACATTAATATATTTTGCATAATTGTTCTCATATAGGTTTTACACGCAAAGTAAAATAGAAGCAAATGTTGCTCATTGGTTATTTAATATTTAACTGATACTAAATTGTATTATATGGTCAGTTTGTAACACGAAAACACAACTTATATTAATAGATGAACCTAAACATACCCTTAGTCTAATCGAAAATGGACAAATCGATTGGAATATTAATATGTCGTTGATCAAGTCCAATTGGGGAGATGTTTTGTCTTGGGCCTCGTAGCGAAGGACTCTCAAAATATAGAGACATAAATGTGACTAACTAGACTGACAATATGAATATATCTTAAATCTGTTTATGGGTTTATTCACTTGTGATACAAATAAATAATTTGTAATCATTATAAAATTTGAAAATTTTAATTATAACATAAGTTGTTATTTATTTTATTTGCTTAAAATAAGAAAAAATAAAATAAAAATAGTGAAAAATAAAATAAGTCTTTAGCATTTATAATAATCAAATAGTTATATGACATCTAAAGGGAAAGTTGACATAATATTGACAAAAAATTTAATTGGAATCATACTTATTGTTTTGAAAAGTCAATTAGAATGTTTTAAAGCTTATAGACCACTTTAAGATTTAACTCATATTGTTAGGTTGTGATCTGCCGCAATTCATTGTAGTAGATTAAACTAGTTTTTGCAATTAAAGAGCTTGAATATGAGCAATTTTATTATGTTTTATTTAGTTTTTCAATTTTAGTCTTCAATTAATAAAAAGTGTGATTTGAGTTGTTTATATAACCTTAGGGGTCGAAATAGGCCTAAGAGAAGGCTAATGTATTTTATGAGTGTACAGGACACCATTAGGAGGTGCGAGAACACGAGGCTGGTCACCATGTTGCAACATGGAGGTTCAACGTCGCAACATGGAGGTTCAACGTCGCAACATAGTGAGCAGGAGGCCAAATAGTAAGACTACCTTCAGTGTCGCGACATAGCAAGAGGATGTCGCGACACAAACCCTGAATCCAAGCCTGAGCTAAGCAAACTGTCATCAGTGTCACAACATAAAGCAGAGGATGTCGTGACACCGGCCTTGTATGTGAAGAATTAACGAGCTGAGGGCGTTTTGGTTCGCACAATGAAATTAAATGTAAAAACGTCAGCCGAACTAGGGCTAAGGACGACGACCAACCCTAACATTATAAATAGACTTCATTAAACACTTGAGAGATCTTTTCTATAACTTAGAATTTTCCTTTCAGTTTTTAGTTTATTTTGTACTTCAATTGTTAGTGTTCTTCGGAGAATTTGACTTGTGGATTCAACAAACTCTTTGTGGATTACGACACTTCAATTGTTTAATACAAATCAGGATTTCTCTAAACGTTTACTCTTGATCTATTTTGCATGTATATTTTCTTCATCAAGTTTATATTGTTTATGTGATCCATGAGGAACTAATCGTCTTATGGGTGATTAGCGAGTGAACATAGGAGTAATTAATTTCTATATAGGGTTTCTTAGCGGATAAGCTGCTTGGGATAGGAAGAACTTAAACTTTAGGCTTGGCTTGACAACCCTAGATAGTCATTTAGACGAGAATTAACTCAAAATTGGTATTACCTATCCGTGAACCCCTTACCACAATCCGATTTGGCCTATGAAGTCGAAAGATAAGTAGTTCTTACCGACTCATTAGTTTAGTGGAAGATCGAGTGATCTTCCTAGGTTAACGACTAGTTAATTGAATAGAACCCAAAATAGGAATTAGTTATGACTACCGAAGCGAGTTAATATCCCATGCTTAGATTTGATTGAGTCAACATATTAGTTCTCCAATTTTATTCTTTTATGAGATTTTATGTATTTTCTTATTAAAAACAAATTATTTTCCTTTTGATGTTTTATGGTACTATAATTTATTTAAATTACTAATTAGATCTATTAACATTTAGGTTATCATTAATTTATCAAGAAACTAAAAGTGATAATATATATATATATATATATCTGAAAAATATTTAAAAACATTAATAAACTCGAAACGGTACAACGAAACATGTCGATACATACCAGTTTCAAGACAAAAACAATATGTCAATTGATATGGTACTGACTACCTTGTCCAGTATAATATAGAATATAGATCATGAAAGCTGATAATTTGAATGAATTTCCAAGAATATTTTATCAAAATTAATTTATTTAATATGTAAATAAAAAAAATTAAGACACGATGATATATAATTGAATCATACTAAGGCCAATAAAAATATAACATGTTTTAAACAAAGTAAATGATATAAATATTTTGAGAAGACTCAATTAAAAGAATCTGAAATCTTCTCATCGAAGACAAGGAAAGTTGGGAATAAAATGCTGATAAAAAATATTTAAAAAATATGTAAACACAAAAATATTGTAATTTCTGTGATTAAGTAAAATAAATTTTAAATCAAACCAACCATTACTTTTTCATCTCATCTTAATAGATTTTTTTCCTTATTCCTAAATAATGTAATAGTACAAGTCTAAATTAAAATACTAAAAAAGTAAATGAAAAAACATCTCCAAAGCAATAAAATACTAAAAAAGTGAATGTGAAAACATCTCATTCACCTAATTTGCAAACTAATATTTTGAAGAAAAAATTCCAAGAGCATAATCTGAAATAAAAAGGTTTAAAATCAATGAGTATACATTACTTCTTTTATTAGGAAAACAAAAGAATTTGATTAATTTTTTTTTTCTTTTAACCTTTTAAAAATTTTGAAAATATAAATACTTAGTAAATCCTTTTATTACAAATCATGAAGAATAAATCATCGGGTGTAAAAGTTGAATTTAATATTTTATTGATTCAATTATATCATAGTTAAAAAATAAATGAAAATTTATTTTAAAGATTTTAAAACTAAATTAAGAAGAAAAATCTAATAGAATAAATATCAACATAGAGAACAGATTGTATGAAACTGTGATTCCGCATCATTCTTATCCCTTTTTGACAAATCAAATTTTTTCCTCTTGATTTTAAGCTTTTTTACTCCTCAAAAATTCAAATCCAAAATTTTATTTTTCTTTTAAAGCTTCATCTTTAACTTCCTACAAATATATAAATATAGATAGTTATAGATTACTGATAATAAAAAGTAAAAAGAATATATAAAACAAAATGACTATTATAATCCTATTTAGTCTTAAAGAATGAGAATCCCTTAAAAGTTAGTTTTATATTTATATATAGATTTACGATATTTTTATTTGGATACGGATTTTTTCACCATACTAAAACACCTGACATAATATATAATTATGTCTCACACTTTTATAGAATTTTCATTAATAAAGGTCAAGTGGTTAACCACTCAAACATGGGCGGAGGAGGCCCCGCTCCATCATTTTTGTTTTGGTCTTTCTTATATATAAAATTTTAAATTAATAATAATAAATTATATTAAAATAATAAAAAATTGGTTTAATTTTTTAAAATTTATAAAAATATAAATTATTGAAATAATAAAATTATTATAAAAATATAGAATTTAATTTTTAACCTTTTAACCCTACACTAAAATTATATGAATGAAGGTGAATTTGGTTATTAGATACAAAGAATAAGACTTATGACCAAAATATTTTAATGTCATTGTGTATATGTTCCAATCAGGAAGTTGGCAACAGACTGTCATTATGAATGATATTCTTTGATATTGTGAATATTCTAGACTGACATTGGAACAACACAAATCCTCATCTGTTATTGAACAGTAGACAAAATGTTAAACAAACGCACTATGATTTATTATTATTTGTTGTAAAAGACAACATGCAAACTGCCTCTTCTAATAAAAACATACAAGCAGAAACACTAAATTTAAACGACCTGCTTGGGACCCAGGAACCACCCATTACAGAGAACAGATTGAACATGAAAAATGCCCCCCCCCCCCAATGCCTGCTTGAACCTTCCCTAAACTCTCTCTCCCTGCCATATGCCAATTGCATGTTAGTTTAGCCAATAGGCAAGCTATCATTGGTGGGTCATTTCCATGCCCCCGTCCCAAGCCTCATCCACCTTAATACTATCACATCCTTATTCAACTAGAATAGAAACTAATTGATTTCAACATGCAAACTTAGCTAACAGTAAGCCCACTACGCAAGCTTCCATTGATTCCTCATCTTACAAGCTTATTTTACTCGGTAGTAGTCTTCTCAGCTTGAGCTTCAGCTGGTTTCTCTTCTTCCTTTGCAGCTTCCTCTTTGGGTGCTTCCACTGGGGCGGCTTCGGCTTCTGCTTTTACTTCTTCTTCTGCTGCTGCGGCTACTGCTGCTTCTGTAGACTCTGTGCTTTCTTTGGTTTCTTCAACGGTTGACTCAGAAGTCTCCTTGGACTCCTCGGCAACTGGCTCTGCTACTGTTTCCTTAGGAGTCTCTTCTTCTTTTTTCTCAACTTCTGGCTCCTCAGTCACAGCCTTGGGCTCTTCAACCACCTCCTTTGATTCAGTTTCAACTGTGGCTTCAGTTTCTGGAGCCTGGGGTTCTTCGGATGCTGCTTCAGGCACTGCTTCCTTTGGTTCTTCAGCAACAGGTTCTGCTGCAGGAGCAACAGCCACTACCTCTTCTGTTGCAATTTCTTCAACCTTGACCACTTCTTCAGGTTTCTCCTCATGGATTGCAGTTTGAGCTGATACAACCTACACGACGCATCAAATTAAGCATATATAATATATATTTATATACGTAACTTATTCAGTACTATAACTAGGACAAGTAATGTACAGTACATAAAACTATAAAAGTTAGCATCTAGTTTGTCAAAGATGAAACCCGAAAAGAAAGCATGGAAGTAAAAGAGAACTCGATAAATAATGTGAAGATTATGATCGTTTGATTTGATCTTCAATTTCACTGTTCTAATGAGCTCCATCTATAAACCAAAGATCGCATGACAAATGGTATAATAAACTAGGTGCAATGCAAACAAGAAGTAATCAACGCAAAGGATTGATGAATCAAACCAAGCTCAAATCGAGAACTTAATAAGAATCCAATACCTCTGCAGTAGCCATGGAATTCAGCGCAAGTTTAGTCAGAAATTAAATAGGAAGAGGTTTTAAAGAAAGAGGAAGATGATTAAGGCAAATGGCAAACAGAGAAAACAATGCTTAATGTTTTTATGCAGAGATGATCAAAAGAGAGTAGCTTATATAGAGGTGTATTAGGGGCGGCTAAAAGTTGATGAGAGATAAGGGTAGTGGGTGCCATTGAAGAATCTTGGGATTTGACACCTCATACCACTGATTACAAGGTAAAAGTTAGCATGTTTGGCCATCATGTTCAAGCTTTAAAATCTCTCTTAGAGGTGGGGTTAAATCAATTTTTAATTTAACACTTGTCGGTAAACTTTTGATTGGAAAGGCCAAATAATGGAGGCCATTTTTTCAGCTCAGCCATAATCTTTTTTCTTTTTGGTTTTGTGAATGTGTGCTTTGTGCAGTCGGGTTTGGAGGTGACCTGATATCATCCTTTCATGTTCTTAGTGCTTCCCTATGTTAACTTTGCCCATGTAAATATCTTATAAATCGACTTCCATTGACCATTATTTTTTATCGATAAACCAAATTCTCTTATATAGTTTTTAAATTAATTCCAACCAATATAACATAAAAAATAAAAAAATATATTCCCAATAGTCTCTTCATCTATTGTGTTGCTGAGTTGAATTAATCATAATTAAGTTTTTCTTTTCTATAAACAAAAACTTAAGTCTTTGGAAGTCCTTTACAATCACCATTATGTTTAAGTTATCTAAGCTTGAAAAAATTAAATTAAATTAAATCATTATCAAGTATGTTTAAAAATCATCCTAATACCTCCTTCTAGTAACTCGTCAACCTAACTAAGATTTTTATTATTATTTTAATATGTTTTTAAATTAGCCAACAACTAATAAGTCCATTTTTTACTAGATAAATAAATCTAATTGACTAATACCTTATTTGATAGACCATTGAAAATATTAATTTTCAATCGTTTTAGTTTTTTGTGCATGTTTGGCAATTTAAAATAAAAACAATTGATAAAATCATTCTATAAAAAAGTGTGAAAATTAATAAATAGATAAGTGCTACCTATCACTTAGTAGAGAATATTTCACTTAATTCTATTTTATTTATTTTAAAATTATATTATCTAATAAAAATTTTCCATTTAAAATTTTATTTTTGTTTAAAATTAAAGATAAAATGTAGAATTTTATTTTTTTTATAATTTACAATCTATATATATCAAACAGACTAATTATATTTCATAATCAATTTTAAGTGATATATCAAACAATTTTATAATTTGAAATTTTAAAACAACATATCATTTTATCCTATATTTGAGTAATGAATTGTTTTTTAAATGGTACACTTAGATTGAAGTTAAATGAAATTATAAATTAACCTAAACTCATAACAAGGTAAAAAAGATAAGAGTACTTTTTTCTTGCTTTTCCAACTCACGAATTGAAGGAGACCCTTCTCAACTTTAGAACAAAAACAGGTGGGCAAAAAAATTAATAGTAGCCAATAATTCAGAGGAGGAATTGATGAAGAAAGGGAAAGATGTGCTGATATGGAAAGTTGGACCGACCATTGTCCCCCATGGGCCCACCCTACACACTCAAAAAGATGAAACCAATGGATATAATTTGAAGTTTTAATTTACTTGAAAGAAAATAATCAAACTGTGGCGTGGCAGATTACATGGACCATCACTTTGTGCCTCTTTTTTGGGTTCAATAGTTCAAAAGTGGAAAAGCTTTCCACATCTGACACGATAGCAATGGGACCCCTATTTGGAACTTCTTGGGCATGCCACTGCTCCTGACTCACACTTAACCTGTCGTCTACACTGTTGTTTCCCCTATGCCAACTTGGCTGTCTGACTTGGAATTACCGGCATCACTAGCAATTACATTTTACAATTTCTCACTGTCGTTCCAACAGTATAAGGGTATCGTTTTATATATAAATTTTTATTTTGCTTATGAAATGTTTTTTTTTTTTTTGACAAATTACTATTACTATTACCGATATAACATTATTATATATATATATATATATTACATATACACAATGACGTATTTTGGAGGTTGGTAGAGGTTCTGGTCCTCTTAAAATAGAAAATTATCCATTTAAGTTTTTTAAAATCTTAAAATTTTAAATTAATAAAGATAAAATTACATTTTGTCCCCTTAAAAATAATAAAATTTTAATTTAATCATTTAAAAATTATAAAGATATATACTATAGAAAATTACAATTTAATTTCACCCTTAAAAAAATTCTCTGCCTTCGCCCTTGCATATACAGATAATAATATTTGTTTAATATAAAAATAAATTGATATACTACTTTTTTAAAATATGTGCAATCAAATAAAAATTAAAATTTCATGTATACATTTAAACTACTATTAAAATTTCATGCATATAATTATACTAAATCACAGTTCATGTGTCAAATTATATATTTAACCAAAATATTATGTATAACTTTTAAAAAAATTGTATGTAATTAAATATGTCAAAAAGTGGTAGACTCACTCCAGGGACAAAGTCAGAACAATTTTTTTGGGGGCCGAATGAAATTTTAATTTTTTATAGCTTATATCTTTATAATTTATAAAGGATTAAATTGAATTTTTATAATTTTAGGGGGTAAAGTACAATTTTACCTTTACTAATTTAAAATTTTTAAAAAATTTTAAGAGTCTAAATAGTAATTTTACATTTTAAGGAGCGGGGCCAATACCAGCCCCGGCTTCCCTCCTGACTCACTCCCACCGTCCCTATAATGGATGGGCTGGTTTCGAATTAGGGTGGGAGGTATTTAGTTTTTACCCCATATCTACAGTTGAAAAGAGAAACAAAAACGTAATATTTTTGAAATAGTGTGTAAAGGTAAGAGATGATTACAAGTACATGCATTTCAAAATTAATATTTTTGCTCTTAAGGTAAATGTATTAATTGATATGATATAGAAAGAAATGTTAAGCAGGGTCTAGTGCTAATGCCAGCCTTAACTCTATATACTTATATATAAAAGGAGGATAACCCCACTTGCTATATTATTTTATTTTCAGTTTTGATTCATTATATTTTAATTTTTAATTCAAATTATTCATTATATTTTTAAATCTATAAAGTAAAGGAATTAAATTTTTAAAAATAAAAATAGAAAGACTAAATTCTAAATGTACAAAGTGTAGTGACATAGGATCATGGTTATTTGAACTGAACCAAACTGACCAATTAGACCTATAACTAGCCGAGGTATCTATCCGGAGAAAGGCATCAGACCAATTTATCCACAAATTGGTATGAACCAGTTGAACCAAGCTAAAAATTTAATTGAACTGGTTTTTTATTTTATTTTTTTAATTTTTTTATGATTTATTTAATCGAACTAACAAATCTGTGGCTTGACTAGTTTAACTACTAATCCGATTCTAAAAATCTTACATAGAGTATATTTTAAATTTAATTTTTTTACTATGTAATTTAATAAAACATAATCAAATTAGGATGAAGCGTGAGGACTAGATACTATCTATAGAAGGACCCTAAGACCTTCCTCCACTACAGCAAAACAGACTTTTAGCGGCATTTTTTTTTTGCCTTTAGCGGCGTTTATAAGCGCCACTAAAAGTGTAAAAGCGCCGCAACGCACTAAAGATCATGACTTTTATCGGCGCTTTCCCTAAAACGCCGCTAAAAGTCATGACCTTTAGCGGCGCTTTTTTTTAAAAACGCCGCTAAAAGTTATGAAAAATAATAAAAAATTATTATACTTTTAGCGGCGCTTTTTTTCAAAAACGCCGCTAAAAGTCATGAAAATTAATAATAAATTATTATACTTTTAGCGGCGCTTTTTTTCAAAAACGCCACTAAAAGTCATGAATAATAAAAAAAATTATAATATTATAAAAACACCAAAAATCCAATTTAAAAATGTATAATTTAATTTGAAGACATTAAAATGAAAATTATAGAAGAATACATATTTCTATAATTCCAGCTATCAAGATTATTTTCATCTTCGGGCGGTTTTAGCTCGATATTGTATGGGAATAATGCCGAAAGCCTCCACCTCCCTGTAATCATCTTCTGGACCCAACATCCTAGAACCAAGTATCAGCACTGAATGTGGAAGTTTGTTCAACAACTTTTGAAACAGATTATATAACCGTTCTGATTGGGGGAGGAACTTCTCAACATCCCTCAGGTATAAGATGATGGAGCCAGTTTCTGATACTGAAGCCAGTACCTGCAAAAGGACAACAGCATAAGGCATGCAATTTTAGGCTCAGATAAAGAACTTGCTGAAGTGTACCAGCATATGTATAATATGGTGTTGACATGCAACTTATGTAAACATCTAAAGGCATGCGTGCCTAAAAGAAGGAATAATCTAGAAATACAATTCATGAGTGGTGGCCAAACTGATTACTCAGTATTTATGGCATACCTTGTAAAGTGACTGCAGAAAGAGTTTCTGATCGAAGCACCAACTGCTAGTGCGCTTGTGCATTGTTTCAACAAATAAAAGGGACAAAGAATATCAATATTTTTTACACATCCTATCATGTGCCAAGAAATTGCGTACTAATATATATGCTTAGCAACAGCGAAAAGATTATGCATGAAGCCTAGAAGATTCACTTCAGTTTAAAGGATTGAGTACTCTATCAGACACTAGAATATAATGAGGAACTTATCAAGCAATCATCAATTGAGTTCACCTTTGGCAAAATACAATTTCATTACACTCCAATAAATCCAAACTATCAGGTAACAATTCAACCAAGTAAGTAAGAGGAGTTCACTGAGCTAACTATGTAGTAAACAACAAGCTGCAATCAGAGAATATGTAAGTTATTTGAACAGAAGGTCAATGAAAGGATGATCAGAAGAATCAGCTATTTTTCTTTTTTAATTCTTGACTGCAATAACTTGATGATATCATACAAATCTTTAAGCTTTCCATACAGAACTAAAGAAGATATATAAAGGGTAACCTGGATTTGTGACAGAAGACGAAGAGATGCTACTCATATCAGATGCTGCAGAGAAATTTCTATCGAGTTTTGGATGATTGTTTGAAACTTCCACAGCCCTGCAAATATATAAAGGAGAATGTTATAGGGGACACCTCATCTCTGATCCAGCAGTAACAACCAGCCTACAAAGTATAATAACCATTTTATATTCTTGTTCCATAAAAATGGGAAAATTGAAGGATAAAAGCAATCACCTGGACTTAATATCAACAGCGCTACCCGGTCGACGTAATGTACCTGTAAGAAAAATCTTGATTAAAACTATGGTGAAATAATGTTTTAGAAAATGAAAAATCAACATGATGTAAAAGATTAAGATGACAATTGAATACTAAAACCAAGCAGATTTTCTAACATAGTCTTGATGAAAACTTTACCTGTATTCATCGTAACGTTCTTCTTGTAGTGATGTGAACTGCAGTAACATGAACCACCCCAAGCATTAGACAAAAACAAATGTACTAGTAATAATGATGGCCATAGCTAAATGGCTATAATAATATTCTTCAAACTGTAGTTACTTGTAAAATAAGAAGTCCATCTTCTGCTAACACTGATTCACAACAACCGAAGAAGTCCTCCATGTATTCATGGCCAACAGCTTCTATCATCTCACTGGAGATGGCCATATAGTGTTATGATCTTTTTTTTTTGGTATGTAATGGGGGTAACATTGGTGGCTTAAAGAACTTACCAAGATATAATTCTGTCATACTTGTAGGTGCTAGGTAGTTGTCGATAGTCTCGGAGTTGAAATCTTATATTTTCCTGAGAATAAGTTAAAAAGAAATGTTCCTACGAGCTTGTGTAAGAGTATTTTGTCTTAAGGCATGCTTGAAGAAATACTTTGCTGATGTTAAACCAGCTGTAAACAACAATGGTGTCCACCAACCCCTTAACATAAAGGGTTAGATATACTATCTCAATTGGGATTTTAGGTGAAGAATATGCTTATCATCTTTAAGTTTCCAAGTAAGAGTATACCTTTTCTTATTCAGTTTTGAGTTGGAAGAAATCAAATCTCTGTTGGCGATAAGAATCTGCAGGTAACAAGGCAAACCTTATGAACAGATACCGGTAGTTATTATAACACGTTGTTATGATTGTGTCATTTTCTTACCATTACAAGGTTGAGCAGACCATCTTTTTTATCAACAAAAGAAAAATCCCCATTGATATATGAATCTGCAAGGCCTAAATCTGCCTCTGTCATAACCTGAAAAAGTAATTCTTAGTGCTCATTAATAGCTGAAATATCATGCATAAGGAAAACCGTATCCATAAGTTCAATACATTGTACATAGTTTGACATATACATTATTGAGAGTTTGGTTACGATATATTTTCTCCTTCAGTTAAAGTAAAAAGTCGGAGAACATAAGATAACCATATGGTATCTTCATTGAACGATTGATTTCAAACGTATTTACCTTCCAGTAAAAATGTAGACTGTGAACTTTAATTACAGTTTTTAGAGAACACTTATTGCTAGTTCCTTCAAAGGTAAACATGGTGCCACCTTCTTCCAATAAACTGTTAATGGAAAAAGTAAAAGTTATTAATTATTAAAATTCATGGTTGAATCAAGGGCATAAATAGCATTTCAAAAGTCCAAGAATCCTTTTTTCAAAACAGAAGTCTAAAACATAGATAGCTGGTTCATATCGAATGAAGAGGTTTGAACGAGTTGGCCTGTTCAAACCATGCACATTGTCATGAAAATGACATGATAAATGCCTCACAAATAGGGTTTTCTACTTGGTCTTTAGGTGAGTGTTGGATACTTAACCTAAATCAAGATGGTCCGGCTTTAGGTGAAACATTGACAGTATTAGTAGCTAATAGTTGTCTATGGTTCTTAAATGAAGAACAAAAATGATTTGGACAATAAATGAAGCATACTGATCTTAAACCTAAAGCTGAAATCCTGCATTGGCAATCAAAGCACATAACGATTTTATAATTTGACAAGTGTGCACACATTAGAACAGACAACAACCAGCAGCAAAGTAGGACATTGGAGGAACTCACATCACACAGCCGGTTGATATAAAATAACTGAGGAATCTAGTAACAAAAAGACGTGCCCCTGTTTCCATCAGAGAGGGCACCATATGCTTTGGATTGCTCAGAATATTACAACTTTCTCCCAGCAGACCGTTTGCAGCAATCATCCCAGCCTGGAAAGAAGTGAACCTCACTTGTGAACTGCGATATAATAAATACATCCTTTTGAAGAAAAGAGTAAAAACCTTGGTGAAGTATATATATTAGGGAGACATCCTTTAGTTATATGGGAGATCAATATGCACTAGTTTGAGAACATGGTAAGGTAAGAAATAATTTATGATTAAAAGTAATCACTACCTTTAATCCATCTTCATGGGAGCCATAGCCTGAAAAGAAAGTAGAGTATGAATTATTTGAAAGTGAAGTTTCCTAGTTTTGAGCCAAATTATTTGAAAAATGAGAACCTAAGGAGGCAATATTCTTCAGAGAATAAATAAAGTTTACATGTTGAAGACAGGATAACCAATTCTATAATATGATTCAACAAATTCAATACTAGGTAACAGATGAAATGGTTTACAAGGGTTTTCTGTTGAGTTGGATGGTAATGATTCAAACTTAGTTCTATTACTCAGTCTTGTCAAGTGTGAATTAAAATCCAGTATGCAGAATGCAGTATCAACATAAGATACATTAATTACACTACAAAAAATTGATAAAGATGTACAACAAAAACAAAAACAAAACTTACTTGATTCCAAGATCGATGTGCTCCTGGATGCCAAATCCAAAGCAGCCAGTATCACTAAAGTTCCTTCTCAAAAGCTCATATTCCTTGACCTTCAAACCAGTTGTTAGTTGACCAAATTAACATCAAGGTGCAATGACCCATATTTATTCAGGCTCTGCTAATCTAGTTTCCTTAACAGCCAAAGATCTATATAAGTGTCATGGAAGTTAAACAAATACTACTATTTGCTAGCTGAATTTTGAAAAAAAAAGATGATGAAAATGAACAAAGAAAGAGACCTTTTAATGAGTACAAGTAAGTTTACAGGATAACTGAAAGAGATTTCCTATTACAACTCCATAAAAATCACCAGAAAAGTAGACCAGGTTACAAATAAACAACTAGCGAAAATAAAAGGTGAGAGGGATAAAGAAGAGTGTTTGAGAGATGTAAAATTAGCTTAGAGAAGAGAGAATTTATAAGAACCCATTGCTCTTCCAACAACATAACTTGTAGAATAAGAAAATTTATAAGAACCTGGAGAAGGTAGATAGAGTAAACCATGTGGGAGACTTGAGATTGTTGGAGGGTTGCAGCTTGTAATTAGCAGCATTGGAATTGGAATTGGATCCATGGGTGTACAAGTTGTTTAACTCAGGAAAATGAGTCAAGATTTTTTGAAGAAACCCAACGCCCAGTTTCTCTACATTGTTACCACGACATGCATATGCCTCATACCTTGAAAAAATAAATGGAGAAATCTATTGAAAAATTACAGAAAATTTAAAACAATTTTCTATTTTGATTTTGATTTTGATTTTGATTTTGATTTTGATTTAACAACTATCGAAATCAATCGTTACAAAAATACTGGATTAACTCAATTTAACTAAACTTGACTAACTAACAAGCCTACACTAATCTTTTTTACATAATGAGACTGAACATTTAAGATCCCATGATTCAACTTACCAGCACCAGCAACATTTCAGAAAATTTAAAGAAAAAAAAGAGAGAAATAACCTGTTTTGAGAAGGCAGAATCTGAATGGTAGCGTAATCTAAAATCGCATCTCCTCCATCCATCTCTTATGGGTTCTTCTTCTTGTTCTTTTTTGTTTCTCTACCAAAAAAATCCCAAAAAAATAAGTAAAATCGAGAATTATATTAGGTTAAATGTAGAATGATTTGAAAGCTGAACAGATCTGAAGAGAATCGGGAAACAAAAGAATGCAGATTCTTCACATCTTCAGCTTTCAGCTTTCAGCTTTTGAAGTGGAAAATTAGAAATTTTTTGAAATGAAAATTTAGAATTTAATTTTGTGAGAGTGGGGGAGAGAGTAGTGTTATAGTTGTAATAGTGAGAATAATTAATGTCATACCCACTTCTTTTTTCTTTTTTAATGTTTTCTTTTTCTTTAGTTGAAACATCATCATTCGGCCCTGTATGTGAAATGAGCAAACCTGGACAAATCCTCATCCTCAACTAGGAGGAGTTCCTTCTCCTTTGGCTCGATAGATGGCTTCTAAGCACTCTTTAGCCCTATGAACCTTTGACTGAAGGTAGAAGCTCCCGACTTTTGCGTTCTTCTCAAATAAGACGTCATACTTCTGCAATAAAGTAACAGGAGAAGTTTTAAAGGTTATTCAAGATGAAAGCAACAGAAAAGGGGAAAGAAAAAACGATACATGAAATACTAGCCTTCATTATCTCCTCCCAAGCAGTATTCTCGCTTACACCAAGAGGAGTGGGAGAACAGGGTGACAATGGCGGAAGAAATCGGGGACTAGAAATGAGGAGTTAGGGATTAGAAATGGGTGAGTCGGCTGAGGAAGGAAAGAAAAGAAAGGGGCAGTGGCTAATGTAAACTGTGACGTTTTTTTACAGTTTGAAACAAATTTGTGGCGTTTTTAAAAAAAAAACGCCACTATAGCATTTTTTTTGTGGTGTTTTCACAAAAACGCCACTAATTTGGTGGAAATATCCACTGTTTCTCAATTTCAATTTTTTTTCCTTTTTTAATATATTTTTTTCTTTCAAAAACATTTTTTGGAATTTTTTTAATTTTGAATATTAATCTTTTTAACTGAAATATTGACTAAATATTAAAATTTAAAGTTTTAAGTTTTAAATTTTATAATTTTTTTTTTTAACATTTTAAATTTTTTTCAATATTTTTATAATTTTTAAATTAACATATAAAAAATAACATTTAATTATATGTATACACCTAAATTTTGATAGCGATACATCTCAGAATTATATATGAATTTCGGTTTAATGTATAATTGTAGACTTGAAATTCTATTTTTGGTTTAAATGTATAGTTGAAACTTTAATTTTAATTTAATCATACACAATTTTAAAAAGTAAATACATCATATATATTTATATTGAATAAATAAATATTATGCAATATATAAATACACATTAAACCATTGTTGATCATGTATGCTTTTGAGATTTAACCCATTTTGATTTATATTTTTAAAATAATAATTTATATTTATCTTATTTCATTTATATTCTAAAAATCCAAGATTAATCCCTAAAACATAAACCCTAGACCCTAAATATTATACCCTAAACCACAAACACCAACCTTAATCCATAAACTCAAAACTCAAAACCCCAAACAATAAATCCTAGATCATAAAACTCAAACCCTAAACTCTAAACCGCAAACCTTAAACCATAATCCGAGACCAAATATTTGGGAATTCATGTGGCCAATGTTAGTGTAGTACAAAACATATATTTTAGTAGCTAACACATTAACCATAAATCCCTTATGAGGGATTTCGGTTTCGAGATTTTGGGTCATATAGCTAATACCCTAAATCCTAAACCCTAAAATCTTAAACTTAAACCATAAACCCTAAACTCAGAAACCTAACACATTCACAATTCCTTTTAAACTCCTAACCCTAAACCCATAAACTATAAACCCTAAACACTAAACCCTAAACCATAACCCATTAACCATTTCCTCCTAAACCCTTAACCCTAAACCTTAACCCCTAACCACTAACACTTAAACCTTAATACCGGTAAACTCTAAGATATTAAACACTATACAATAAATCCAAACAACAAACTTTAAAACACTAAACCCATACACCAAAATAACAAACCCTAAACCATGAAATTAACATACTAAATATTAAACCTTAAATCAATTTTAATAACTTAATTTGTAACTTAAATGAAAACTTCTAAATTATTTAGTTAGCAATTTGTAACTTTTCATAATTAAGTAACTAAAATGAAACTTTCACATTGCTTATAAGTGAATGTATCAAAATAAAATATAATTCAAAGCAAGAACAAGAAAAAAATATGAAAACTTTTAGCGGCGTTTTTCCAAAAAGCGTCGCTAATGCCCAAACTTTTAGCGGCGTTTTACGAATAAACGCCGCTATATATCCTTTTTAGCAAAAAAACGCCGCTATTGCTCATTTTTTGGCGGCGTTTTCCTTCAAAAGCCGCCAATGTATAATATTTGCGGCGTTTTTCTTTAAAACGCAGCTAAAAGTCTGTTTTGCTCTAGTGCTCATTTGTCACCTGATATAACTTCTTCTTCTTTTACGTTTTTAGTAATGGTTAAATTTCAATTTGATCCTCTTATTTTTTTTAATTATACTACTATATATAAAAGAAAGATTTAAGATCTTCTTTCTTTGACACCTACTCTTCCTTCTTCCTTTTACATTATGAATAATAACGGATAATTTTCAATTCTCGTCTTTTATTTTTTTTACATTATATAAAAATGATCAAATTTTATTTTTGATCCCTATAATATGCTCGAATTTTAGATTTAATCTTTATACTTTAATTTTTGACATAATTTGGTACCTCAATGTTTATAATGTCATTAGTTAGTCTAAATATTTTATTTTAATTAAAATGCTTATGTAAATTTTAAGAATTGATAACATCGTTAAATACTTTGCCAATTTCAAATTCATTATAATATTATTTTTTTTGTCACATGATTATCGAGTGGGTAATTTTTTAAAAAATTTTAGAATGTCACACTAACAAATTTAACAGAAAAAAATTAATGATATTAACAAATGGGCCTAAACTCCTAAATTCGAAAAATAAGACTTGTTGAAAGGGGTCGACTACTTCGGGAGAAGTCTCCGAAGTATCGTCTGTTGGGCAGTCAATACCGCCCCCAACAATTGTAGGTATTATCCCAGGACTCGAGTTTTGTCTCATGTCTTCGCGAAGAGCCATGAGGGTTTACGGAGTGGGACTGCCTCGATTGGTGGAAGAGTACGTACCTGAGGGACACATAGATAATTAATCGGTGAAGTCGTGCGATATGTGGATTGAACCACCAACCAAGGCATAACTAGCCTTTTCAATGAGACACGGTACCACTTGAGTTAGCGATTGTAGACGGCCTAGTCCATTGCCCAGCAGACGACACTTCAGAAACTTCTCCCAAAGGGGTCGCCCTTTATGGTTGAGGGGTGTCAACCCCTTCGGAGATCCTTCGGAAGAAGTCTACATAGTGTTGTCTGATGAGCGGTCAATACGACCCCCAACAATAGTAGGTAATGTCTTGGGACCTGGGTCTTGTCTCCAAACTTCACGGAGAGCCCCAAGAGTTCACGGAGTAGGTAGCTTAAGGCATAACTAGCCTTTTCAAGAAGGCATAGTACAAAGAGTTAACTACCCTCAACAAAATTAAATTATTGAAAATAAATATATAAAATTTTAAATTTAAATATACAAAAAGCACAAAAACTTAGAGCATATTTAATCTTTAAAATTTAACTATTTAATAAATAATATCCTCACATGTATGTTAACTAGTAAATAAACACGTAAATTAGTAATATTGTGTAAATTAGTAATATTGTGATCATTAAATAAATAATTCTATAGGTATTACTAGGTGAACTCACACACACATATTAATGGATTTCTTAAAAGAATCATTAATAAGTTGAAAAAGTAATGTAATTACAAAATAGTTAACTAATTTAGAATAATCTATATTAATTTTATTTAATTCATATTTAAAATGTAAAAATTATAAAAAAATTCAAATAAAAAAGTACAAAATAACTTAAGAATCAAAAGAAATTAAGTAAAAAGGTACTGTAACCTTATGTTGGTATATTACATATACGAGTATGAATTTTTTTTTAACTCTACCTTAATCAATATCAATAGACATTAATTAATATTAGCTGCGACAATCTTTGAACACAGCAAGCTGTTGGCAACAGATTAATCATTTCAGTCAGGAATATTGAGTGCATGTTGTGGATCCCAAAAGCAACATGTTTGATAACTCAAAACTTCGTACGCTAGCAGTCATTGTACCTCGAGATTTGTTCCAAAAGAAAAAAATTTGCCCCCTGCCTTTTGTCCAAGTCCTTTTGCCTTTGGTTCCCCCATTTCTCTTCGAAACTGGCTAATTTACTCCTTCCATCCTTCGGCTTCTCTGTAAAGTTGGTAATTTGGACTAGGACGGTGGAGGCCGGCCCCCCCGAGCCCACGTGGGACGTTTGCGGATTCAAACACCGACCACGTGCCGTGATGTTCATCCCGTACCCTCTCTCATATCATTTTTTTATGTTAGTGGGAGAGTGGGGCCATACATCATGCATTTGCGTTCATGATGAGCCCATCGACAGATTTTAATATCATGTCATGGGTAATCTTGATTAATTCTTGGGATTATATTAACCCTCCCTTTGTTCAACGCTTTCCATGATTATCATCAGCGTTGTTCCATTTGGACTTCCATCGCATTCGATACAATTCAAGGCCATTTTAAGTTTTTTGACCTTCCAATTACAGTGTGCCCTGCACTTCAAGTTCACCCATGCTGTAGTTACAATTGCAGTTGCAGTTATGTTATGCATACCTCACCCAACGATTTTTATGCTATACAATTGGAGTCCTTAAATGTTATGAAATTACTTGAATATTTGCATGATTAAGTCTTATATGGATTATTCCATAAGTTTACTCTCGATTTTACAAAAAGGTTTTACTAAATATATTACTAAATTTACGATTTAGTCCTTAAACTTTGCTTTAAAAAATTAAATGAGTTTTCCTTATTAGTTCTATTTTTTTTCAATTATTATCCTTATTAAATTGTTTTCTATTGTACATATGATTTAATTGTTGAATTGCCAATGTTACTTATGTCGTATGTTAAATGACGATTCCACCCCTAATGTTGGTCTGGTCAAGAGTAGCGCTGCAAAGCATGTAATTGTATGTTTAACTTGAACTATATGATTGATGAATATACATGAATATAAATTTGTGTGATGTGATTGGTGGTTGTACGGAGGTCACGTTAGTGACTAATGTAACATTTTATATTTGGGTCAACCCGTCCCGGCCAGATTTGGGGTGTCACATTTAGTCAAGTTTGTGAAATTGAGAGTGGTCACGTCCCGATTTATAAAGTTATCATTGTGCATTTGTTAAATAAGAAAGTTACTGGCCTAATGGTTATGTAACACCCCTAACCCGTATTCATCGCCGGAACAGGGTTACATAACATTTCCGGAGTTTATAGATCAAATAAATAGATATTTCATATAATATAACATTCATGTTAGAAACCAATCGAATTCAAACATATTGTCCTTTATACGAGCCCTCGGGGCCCAAAATACGTGCTAGAAACAAGTCAAGACTAAATCGGATACTCAAAAATTTTTCTGAAAAAGTAGAAAAATTTTAAAGCTGCAGGGGTCACACGGCAGTGTAGCTAGGCCGTGTGACTCACACGGTCAGGAGACATGCCTGTGTCTCAGGCCGTGTCAGCATTCGACATAGGATCACACAGTCCTTACCCGTGTAACTCTTTGACGTGGGTCACACGGCCAAGTCACATGCCTATGTGTTAGGCCGTGTGAGCATACTGACTTGCCTTCTTAAGAAGATACAGGGAACACATGGCCGTGTGTCACACACGGCTGAGACACACACCCGTGTCTCTACCTGTATGGACGAAAATAGGTTATTTTATAAGCCACATTTCTTACCCAAATTGACACCAACCTAACCTCAACAATTTGCACATCATTAAGCCATAACAAGACATTCAAAACAAACTAAAAATCAAGTCTCAAACATGTATTATCACCACACACAACTATTAAACCTTTAGGCATCTCAAATATCAGCTTTAAAAAAATGTCAACCAAGTATCTAACCTTACCTAACTAGTGTATCTAACCAAGTTACCAAAGTTCACTATAACTCAATTACATATATACATATATCACTTATACTAACATCACAATCATACCTTAATTTCATACCAATATGTAAGTTAGTTATATAAACAAAATATTATTCATAATATTTACTTAAGCTAAACTTTGACTAAGTCCGTACGAAAGTCTATACATGTCATATAAACCGTATTTAATGTTTCAAAAACTACTGAGATAAGTTGGATAGTGTGACTTGAACGCTGATCCAATCATCCAACCTTCTGAAAATCTACAAAAAAACATTAAACAATACAAATAAGCTTAATGAAGCTTAGTAAGTTCGACGGGTTAAACAAAATCTTACCGAACCTACTATAACAAGTTAAATAAATAAAATCATTCATGTCAATTCCCTATCATTCACTGTCAATTCCTGTCATTCACAACTTCTATTGATAAATACATCAGTATTCAAATCAATATAAAAATAAATAACATGTCGTTCAAATTCATTTAATAAATCACCTTACCGAACTTTTTCCATTCGAAGAACGACTTACGGATAAGAGTACATCGTCAACAAAAGCTCATAAGAGCTGGTCCATTTGAATATGCCAACAGAAGCTCGAAAGCTAAACAGAAGCTCGTAAGAGCTGATCCACCCAATTACGCCAAACAGAAAGTAAAACACGAAAGTTCGCAACAAATGTTGAACCCCCGTTTACTTGGGTAAAATGTTGATATCTCCCTGCAATACCATCATACACCAAATTATGAATGTACTCAAATCTAGCGTTCCATTCAAACCGAGTATCGAATTCAATATTATAACCCCAACAATAATTTATTTCCAACAATAGAATAAATACATAATACCATTCATCAATTTATACAAATGTTAAATTTTTAGCCGTACGAACTTACCTGGATTGAATTGTAGTAATTGTAGAAGTTTAGGGACTATTCTACTATTTTTCTTTTTCACGAGTATCTACGGGATCTTGATATAAAGCAAAAGTATGAAAAACCATTTTAAGCTCTCTCTCTCCTATGGTTGTTTTGGCCTAAAATTGAAGAAGAAATGTCTAGAAAACTATCCAAATCCAATTTGTTTTATTTTAATTTTATCAAAATTACCATTTTGCCATCAAATCCTTTTATTTTATTATTGTCTTTTCATGCGTCATCACTTTATTTTAGGTATAATTGTTTCTTAAGTCCTCCCTCATTTATTAATCAAGCCATTTAATCACATAAATATTATAATTAGCAAGTTTTGCACCTTTTTTTATTTAGTCTTTTTTAATTAATTAACTATCGAAACGTTAAAATTTTTCAACGAAACTTTAATACCACCTTAATGATACTCCGTAAATATTTATAAAAATATTTACGGCTTGGTTTATAGAAACGGGTCTCGATACCTCACTTTCTAAAACCACTTGACCTAATAAATCATTATAAAACACAAATTACCAATCTGAAAACCTTTTTAAAACCATATTTGAAATAATATTTACGAACTTACTTGCCGAATTTGATGGCCTTGAACAACTATTTTCAACATTACTGAAAAATCAGGTTGTTATAGGTTAAATGTTAGTGAATCTGTCCATGAAACCCAAGTTTGAATCTCTTTCCTTTCATTAGTTTTATTTTGTGCAACTTTGCTTCAAACCCTAGTAAGTGTTATGCCTTGTTTTAAGAATAAATGTTGTAAGAGTTTAAAAAAAAAAAAGGGTATTTGGCCTAGCGATTAAGTAATGTAACTATCTTTAGAAATCTAAGGTTTGAGTTCCCTTCCTCCCATTTTATTATTTTCGGCAAACTAAGATACAACCACACCCCGAAATATATATATATATATATATATATATAATATATATATATACACGGTTAAGAATCTAAATTAAATAAAAAATGAGTTATAGGTTTGATGGTTAAGAGTTAGAAGATCTACCCTAAAACCCAAGTTCAAGCCTTTCCTCCCTCTCATATTTTATTATTTTCGGCAATTTAGTTGCCACACACCAAAATATAAATATATTGTTAAGGTGTTTAAAATAAGCAAAAGAAAAAGAAAGAAAGGGTATAGGTTGAATGGTTAGATGTTAGTAAATCCTCCTTTCCCTTTAGGAAATACGTGTGAAGGGATTTATGCTTGCCTTTGACTGGATTATTCTAACTACGGGGCTACTTATTATTTTTCATCTAATTTGGGGTATTGGTTTCTTTCTCTTACTTTTTTAGGGTCAATTGTATTATGCTTTTCGAGATCAAAAAATTAGTTCTTGGTTTTTCTTGTAGTGGAATAAATCTTTAAAGACCACAAACGGAGCCACTTAGCAACCATTAAAATTACAACTCTTTCATCATCAGTGACTAGAGAAGACTACCAAAGATGTATTGGCGCTGGCGGTAGTTAGGGTTATGAAAAAGAAAAGAGAAACAAGAAAGAAGAAAGAGGAGAGAAAAAAGAAATATAACAAGAAGGAAAATTAAAAGAATTTTAAAAAAATTAAGTTTGCTCAAAAGAATAAAAAAAAAATACAGGAATTAGACAAAAAAATTGATCTAAATTCATGACATTAACATGCCATATCATCTTGTGGCTTGCCGCCTTGACAAGCAGCCAAGTGGCTATAATATATAAATTGATAATATTAGTCATCATATAATACTATTTATAGTTACTAAAACATAAATTTACTCTTTTAAGTATTTTTAAATTTTTTTTATCTTACCTCCTTAAGGATATTAGCCACGTTTTTTAATCTTATTTACTAAAGTCTTTCTGAATTTATCAAATAATTCTTTTAGTAACAAAAAAATGGCTCAAAGGAACCTAAGACTCACTAGAACTAACAATAGACATGCTATGCAAAACAAGACTGTCCATTGCATACCCGGTGATGCATTGAGCTTTGGAATCTCCAAGAACTCCTCCTATAGCTGTAATTTTCAATGACACATCCATTGAAGAATCATAATTAATTTTGATCCAATTCTCCTTAGGCGGCTGCCAAGCAGTGCTGAGATCTTAATACAAACTCAAAGAACGTCAACCGTTACTTGATGCCATGTACTTCGCCCAAGACAGACTTTTTATAATAATCTCCTTGCTATTGATATGGCTGCCCTAAAAACAGAAGCCATTCTTGTTCTTCCATAGGAACTAAATAATTATAGAAAATAAAGACAGCCACTTGGTTCCCTCATAATCGATATTCCCCTTATTTTTCAAATTCCAAACAAGCCATTGTTGCAAATTCATACTGAAAAAAAAAAATACATGAAACAGCTGCGGGTATGACTGCACTCCAAATACACTTCACAATGTAACATTCACGCAACACATGAATACTCGACTCCGAATCAACCCCACAACGTGTACAGTGTCCATCGTCGGATATATGTCTCCTAACTCGTTCCTCTTTAGTCAATGAGCACCCCTGGCTAACAATCCAGAGAAAGTGTTTAACTCTCTAAGGAGCATAACTTTTCCAAACCGAGTCCCAAGTTGAACTCGCTTCTCCCCCAATGAACACCAGCTGTGGCATCATAGGTATCGGCTATAGAAGAAGCCCCATGTCGCACCATATTATCATTTTCCACTCCATCCGAAGGTGGAATTATTTCCGTAAATCTCTTGACAATAATTTCAGGTAGTATCATACGAAGTCGTTGAACTGACCAACCTCCTGAGGCGTCAACCATGTGTCTCACACGCAAGTCCTCCCTCAAAGTATCATCACTGATAAACTAGTTTCGTAACGGACCGATACATCTATGCCAATGATCATTCCAGAAATTCACTAGTTTACCATTACCAATAGACCATCCAATACCTCGTAGAACGTCAAGCCACACCTTAGACAAGGCTCGTCAATTGTAAGAGCAGGAGCTATGACTAATTGACACCGGACACGAACAATGCACATTATATTTATTTCGAAGCACTTGAACCCAAAAAGCATCACGTTTGGAGATTAGAGAAAACCCAACTTTAAGAAGCAAGATTCTATTTTGATGGTGAAGATTTCTCAGACCCAACCCACTAGAGTATAGTCTACAACACTTCTCCCAACTAACAGACGCTGGCCTCCTAGATTTAACAATACTAGCTGAAATAATTACAAGTTTCTATTTAAAATTTCAATATAATCAGAAGAAATATCGAATGACCAAAGGTACAATTTTGTTGTAATGAACAACCCATTTATCATTCGTTAATCAAGCTATTCCATTATGGTCGAATGTTGAGTGGCCAAAGCCCAACTTCAAAATACTCAAATTTCAATTGAAACCAAGGATTCTAAGGCCTCATTAAAAGTATAACAGCTCATTGTCCGGCAAGCCCAGTTTAGTGGGTGGAGTTTGAGTAATGTCTAAATATATGGGTCTTTAGTTCTTAGTTCGTACCCAGATTTTCTTAACAGTTTTATTCTATTAAAGGCGTATTCCATTTCGGTGAATTAAAGGTGGTGTTATAGTCTTCATTTAAAGCGTTACACACACACATATATATACCTTCGTTAATCTATTATTTATAATTTAATGAAACTTGAAGCCCTGAAAAAACAAAAGAGAATAATTTTACCCACTTTCATAATTATTTATATAATTAATATTTTAGTAATTTTATTATTGACTTTATTAATATAATAATTTTTTTTGGATATGTAAAATAAAATACTATAAGCTCATTACAGCAAAATAGACTTTTAGCGGCATTTTTAGTGGCGTTTTCAAGAAAAAAGCCGCAAATATCATACATTAGCAACGTTTTAAGAAAAACGCCTCCAAAAAATGAGAAATAGCGGCGTTTATTTACAAAATGCAGCTAAAAAGGATATATAGCGGCTTTTTTTCGTAAAACGCCGCTAAAAGTCTGAGCATTAGCGGCGCTTTTGGAAAAACGCCGCTAAAAGTCTGAGCATTAGCGGCGCTTTTGTAAAAATGCCGCTAAAAGTTTTTTGTATTTTTTTCTTATTCTTACTTTGAATTATATTTTATTTTGATAAATTCACTTATAAGGAAATGAGAAAGTTTCATTTTAATTACTTAATTATGAAAAGTTACAATTGCTAACTAAACAATTTAGAAGTTTTCATTTAAGTTACAAATTAAGCTATTAAAATTGATTTAGGGTTTAATGTTTAGTATGTTAATTTCATGGTTTAGAGTTTGTTATTTTGGTGTATGGGATTAGTGTTTTAAAGTTTGTTGTTTGGGTTTATTGTATAGTGTTTAATATCTTAGTGTTTACCAGTATTAAGGTTTAAGTGTTAGTGATCAGGAGTTAAAGTTAATTTAGGGTTAAGGGTTTAAAGGGGCCAAAATGGTTAATGGGTTGTGGCTTTTAGTTTACGGTTTATGGTTTTAGGGTTAGGGGTCTAGGGGAAATGGTTAATGTGTTAGGTTTCTAGTTTAGGGTTTAGGGTTTAAATTTAAGATTTTAAGGTTTAAGATATAGGGTGCTAGGTATATGACCCAAAATCCCGAGACTGAAATCCCTCATGAGAGATTTATGGTTAATGTGTTAGCTATTAAAATATATGTTCTGTACTAACATTGGCCACAAGAATTCCCAAAAAGTTAGTCTCGGATTATGGTTTAAGGTTTACAGTTTAGAGTTTAGGGTTCGAGTTTTATGGTCTAAGATTTATGATTTGGGGTTTTGAGTTTGAGTTTAAGGTTTAGGTTTTGGTGTCGGTGGTTTAGGGTATAATATTTAGGGTCTAGAGTTTAGGGTTTAGGGATTAATCTTGGATTTTTTAGAATATAAATCAAAATAAGATAAATGTAAATTATTATTTTAAAAAAATATATATCAAAATGGGTTAAATCCCAAAAGCATACATGAACAATGGTTCAGTGTGCAATTGTATATATGAACTTTAATTTGATCCAGATCTTCTAAAATATTAACACAATTATTGATATAATTAACATCATTTTTTATTTATATATTGCATACATAAAAATTTATAATTATTTAATATAAAAATATATTGATGTATTTATATTTTAAAATAATGTGTATGATAAAATCAAAATTAAAGTTTCAACTATACATTTAAACCACAATTAGAATTTCACATCTACAATTACACATTAAACCAAAATTTATATATATATATAATTTTGAGATGTAGGTGTATACATATAATTAAATGCCATTTATATAAAAATCTATACAACTAATGCAGACTATACTTAAAAGAATAATGTTGATGTAAAAAGGAAGAAAAAAGAAATTCGTAAAAGAGTTGGTAATGGTAATTAAAATTTTAAAATTTAATAATAAAAAATTAAAAAATAAAAAATTAAAAAATTAAAAACTTAAAGACTTAAAAACTTAAAAACTTAAAAATTTAATATTTAATATTTTTTGTTAAAAAATTCAATACTCAAAATATAATAAAAATTAAAATTCAAAACAATGGTAATCTCAACACAAAAATTTAAAAAAAAATAAAAAAATAAAGGTTAAAAATAGGAAAAAAAATTAAAATTGCGTAATAGTGGCGTTTTTGTAAAAAGAAGCCACAAAAAATGGACCTATAGTGGCGTTTTATTAAAAACGCCGCAAATTTTCGCACATAAAACGGTGCCCTTTTTTCCCCTGCTAAAAAACTCCCCTTAAGTCCCAAAATTCGTCTGATCTTTTTTTCCCTAAAACCCGATTTTTCTTCCCCAAACTCTTAAGTCTGAAACACAGAAGCGGCGCTCGTTGAAACCAGAGGCGGCATTCTCGTTGAAACCAGAGGCGGCGTTCGTGGTGCCAGAGATCGTAAGTTTCCCCCTTTTTTATCCCCTTATTAGCTTTATGCGTTTTAGGGTTTTCTAGGCCCTTTCTATCTGTCTCTCTTAATTTTCTTCACTATTCTTTATCCTCACTCATTCCCTTAACTCTTGCCATCATCTTAGGTCAATCCCCAAAGCTGAAAATACCTCAAAGCATCAATCAGCTCATTCATCTCTCCCTTACTGTCACAGGTTTTTTTTTACGTTCAACATATGTTTATGTTCTTTGAAGTTTGAAACTTGAAACCAATACTGGGTTTTTGTTTTTCCAATGCTAAAAAACTATCCCTTTAACTCCTATTTCTATTTCCCAAACCCTAAATTTTCTAAGTCCCCAAACCGTGGAGGATGCTAATGCGGCAGTCGAGAAACTAAATGGCACTGTAAGCCCAAATCCTAAATTTTCTCTCGTCTCTCTTTTCTTCCTTGTCTAAATTTTCTCTACATTCATTCCGCCATTGTTCTTCCTCAAGTCAAGTATTCATTATCCAGGAGAGGACAGGCTCAGATCTCTGGTTTTATTTGATCCACACAATTTTTCTCATTGGAAAATGGAGATCGGAGCCCCTCGGATCGGTTCATGTTCCAAAGAACACCAGAAAATTTATAAAGAATGGTTTGACGTAGCTGATTCAGGTAATTTTTTAGCTTTTTTTTCCTCAAAAAATTTTAGTCGCTTTTAATTTTAATTTTTTTGGTAGATAATGATGGCCGCGTTACTGGAAATAATACGATAAATTTTCTTTCTATGTCAAATTTATCGCGGCAAGAGCTCAAGCAGGTTATTGAATTTTCTTAATTTTAATTGAAACTTCAGTTTTTCGATACATTTTTTCTTCATTTGTTTATTTTGTATTTGTTGATTCCTTAAAGGTGTGGGCGATTGCAGATTCTAAGAGGCAGGGATATCTTGGTTTCAAAGAATTTGTCATTGCTATGAAGGTTAGAAGTTGTAATTTCATTTGGAATCTGATTATACTTACTCGAAGTGAATGTGAAATACAAGCATGTGTTTGATATAATATATCAAATATGTTTAATCATCTTGCCATTCTCATGTTCACGTATGTATTAGACGCAGGAGAAGAGTTTGGATGAATTAATTCAGGTAAGATGATTTCTTTTATTTTTCTATGTTTCTTATGCTTCACAATCATGAAATCTTTACTATTTTGCTTGATTTATGCAGAAGAAGAAAGATCCTTCTAATTCAAGTAAACCTGATAGCAATGATATGAATCTCTCCTTATAATTCAAGGGATTTAAATAAGCTGATTTAGCCTGGTAGTAGTTTATTTATGATATATTTAATTGGTCTATTTTTCCAGTCTCATTTGGAGGAAAGCAATAGCCTTCATTCTAGGTAGATGCTCAACTTGGTAATAAGCTGTATGCGTGTTTTGGTTAGCGAAAAGTTAGCAATTTTAGTCACAAGGTCATTTGAAGCTGATTTAGTTCCTGTGCCTCAGAGAGGTTGCTTTTGGATTTGGATTTGCTTTTATTTGCTTGGAAACAGGTCAGGAGAATAATGGAAGGGAATCACAGGATGGGAATGGTGGGCTCTTTTCTGTTTTGGTTCTTTCTTTTTGTTAAGGCATGTTGAATGGCCAAAAATTCCTCACATTTTTTTCCCTATGTTTGTTGGTCCATTATATTTGTAGGTCATCCGTGATCCTGCTACAGATGCAAATGCTGATTTTGCTTGTGAAGTGGAGATCACAGAGTAGGTGGCTTGTAGGCCTTTCTTTTTATTTATTTATTTTAATGAACCTTGCTACATTGGTTATGCTGGAGAATATTTTGTTTTTTTAACCTCATGCTCTTGTCACATGCTCTAAATATGTAGGTGTGAACCTCTTCCTGATGGACGCTTTGTTTTGGAGGTGAAGCATTTTCAACTTTTGTTTGCCTTTGATTCAAATACATTTTTTCTGCATTATGTGTACATACAACTTTTATTTATGTACATTCCTCCATCCCAAAGTCTTGTTCACCTTGGTAAGGAATAAAGTTTAAAAATAATAAAATTAAGTCCATAAATAAGATGTTAGTTCTAGCTTGGTTGTAGATGGGGTTTTAAGTTGTCCACAATAGGAGAAATGTTTAAAAGTTGTTAAATAAATGTTTCATGACTTCTCATTGTGGACAAGTAATGTTTGGATATATGAGCAAATAATGCTGTATTAGTTTTCATGCATCTAAAAGAGAGCATCGCTTCAAATCAGATGACTGCATTTGTATATTGGCTGCTTACTAGCTTTGGTTCAGTTATCAAGTTCTAAAAATTGAAGTTCCTTCTGTTTTTAGTTCTTACTTCTGCGTCGTGACAAACTTTTTTCTTCTAAATTCGTAGGAGTATTTACTTATATAACTACGATAAGCCATTTCCTTCCTTTTGATGCTTTCTAAGAGTCACTTTCCTTTCATTTGATGTAACAATAACCATAGCCAATTACCCATTGCACATTTGCCAGGATTTACGTGGGGAATCATGAAATCTGCTGATTGTTTTGGAAAGCTAAGCTACAATTGTGTTTTACTAGATACAAACTTCTGTAGCCTCTACAACACTCCCAAAAAGGGTGAAAATTTTTGATTGCTTCTATTTGAAAGGTGCTTGGAAGCATAAACTATATTCTAGTTTGGCTCTAATGGATATATTCACCAAGGAAACACATGGAGTTTTACATATTACAGCCTGCTTTAGAAATTTCTGCAGGTCAAAACACTTCCTATGTTGCTTTTTGACAGCTAGATTGGATAGTCATGTCCTACAACAGCAGACTTGTCTCTTAGTATTGTCTTTTCCTTTTTATAACACATTACCACTATAGATTTAGGCGTACTAGATCATTAAGGTCTTTTACTAGATCATGCCTTTAATCAAAATTTCCAATTTTCATACCTACTTGAATTTGTTGTCAGACTTCATGCGTTTGCAATGTTTAAATGCAGATATCGCATGGCAGAGGTTGAGTGGGTACAAGACATTCCACCAAGAGATGCAACTGATAGAGAAGATGTAATATTATCTCTGTAATATTATCTCTGTTCTTGTTTCCCACCTGTATTATTTTATCTAATTAGTTTCTGAAATGATAAAATGAAGAAAGAATATTAAATTACAGAAAACAATAGACTGCAAGGGGGTGAAATTTTCCACTTTTCAGTTTGCTCTTTTTACATTAGGGAAGCATCTTGGGAGGAATAGTAGCCACTTTTTACCTCCGAACGTGTGTGGATTTGTATTTAAAAGAGCTTGTATGTAAGGTAGCAGTGTAATTGGTCATCTTCTTTTCAGTAGCCTCATGGTGAGACAGTTGTGGTTCATGGTAGTGGCAGTGTAATATTTTAATAATATTTTAATAATATTTTTTTTTATAATTTTTTAATTTTTTTATTTTTTACTACTTTTAGCGGCGTTTTTAGAAAAAGCGCCGCTAAAGGTCAAGCTTTTTGCAGCGTTTATAGAGAAAGCGTCGCTAAAAGTCATGCTTTTAGTGGTGTTTTTATAAAAAGAGTCGCTAAAAGCCTTGACTTTTAGCGGCGTTTGTAGAAAAGCGCCGCTAAAAGTCCTGACCTTTAGCGGCTTTTTTTAATAAACGCCGCTAAAATTTGCGGCGCTTGTTTTAGCGGCGTTTTTTGCGGCGCTTTCGAAAGCGCCACAAATACTATTAGTGGCGCTTATAAACGCCGCTAAAAGCCTTAAAAAACGCCGCTAAAAGTCTGTTTTGGTGTAGTGGCTTAAACTGTTGTATAATAAAAGATAAAAAGAATATAAACAAATTCTATAAGGATAATTTAGTAAAATAATTTTCATATAATCTTACATTTCATATATCAAACAATAGAATCTTATATTACAGTCAAATAAATCAAATAAGGTAATGTCAAATTTTTATTACATGTGTATTTGTGTAGAAATCATGTATTTAGAATTTAGGTATGCATTTAAAAATAACCTATGGTAAATAATGGAACACAAGGTTTGAACTAATAATAATAATAAATATGCAAAATCTACAAAATTAAAATGAAAAATTAATTTAAATTGGGAGCAAAAGGAAATTTAAATAAGTAAATACATCATATTAAGAATATTAAATGCATGTAATTGTTATCATTTTATTGTCATTTTACTTGAGTTGATATTGAGTTGATTAAACAATTTGTGTAATAAAATTGAAATTTATAAAAATATCACAATAATTTTTTGTTGAAGTGATAAGGAAAAAATTTTATACATGCGGGTGATATGGGTTCAATTCCTATGATTTGCAACTTTTTTTTTACTTTTTTAAATAAGAAAAAGATAAAAATACCCTTGTAATAATATAAATTATTTAAATATATAAGGTTAGGATAGTAATTTCATTGATTGATATGGTCTCGAATTTACTCATGACGCCAACTCAGTCACACACTTAAATAGTAGTGCAGGTCATACTATCCATATCAATGATGTAATATACATCCCACATAAATAACATGCAATAAAACTAAAAAATAGTTCAATCTAGCACCGACGCCAACAATTTGACCGCCCTCTCGCCGCCTTCTCAAACGACGTGAGGAAATCAACAATAAAGACAATAATCAAATAAAATACTAAGTGCAATGTCTGTAAGTGCGACAGGTCAATTATAATATAATTGTACAATGAGGTACGGAGTACTCCGAGAATCGAACCCAAGAGAGTCGACGATTGAGCAAATTATAGCTAGAAGCATGCAAAATAAAGAGTCTAACTAACTAATCGCTAAACACTATAGTACGACAAGCCATGAAATCGAGAATAATTACACTAATTTATCAACTAATTAACACAATGACTAAATTGTAAGATATGCAAAATTACTAAATTCCAATGTGGTTCTCTAGTCTTCGAATTAGGGATCTAAATTGCTTAAACTCCTAAAGTGGTTTCGTTTTACCTCTCGGTGTAACAGCCCGTTTTTGGTTAAATCAGAACAGTGGTTTCGGGACCACAAATTTGAGGTCAAAGTATTTATTTTATTATTATTTTAATGTTTACAACATGATTGAGTGATTGTGTGAAAATTTCGTTAAGAAATTTTATTGTTTGATTGGTCAAGTTGATAAAA
Source organism: Gossypium australe (assembly GCA_005393395.2). Classification (NCBI taxonomy): domain Eukaryota; kingdom Viridiplantae; phylum Streptophyta; class Magnoliopsida; order Malvales; family Malvaceae; genus Gossypium; species Gossypium australe. The sequence goes on from CM016624.1 coordinate 24,535,485, forward strand.
AGGACTAAATCGCGTAAGGTGTAAAAGTGTTGTTCTAATAGATTAAAGTATCTATTAGCTATGGATTATATAAGTGAAAGTCCTTATATTATTATTAAACCATTATTATAGGTAATGGACATTTATGGACATAAAACAAGTGAATTTTAATGTTTTAAAACCAAGGTTAATTTTGTAATTTGGTTATTAAGGTATAATAAATAAAACAAAAATATTTTATTGTTGGCTATCATCTTCCTAGCCAAATGTTGCGAGAAGAAAAGCCAAAGTTTTTAGGGTTCTTGTTTCGGCTATGCTATTTTGCTCATTAGGATCAAGAAAAGCGGAATACGGACCTAGATCGAGGAAAGAACAAGATATCGGATTAGTTGACCGTTTCGTCGTTTTCACATCCGAGGTAAGTTCGTATGTAATAAGCATTGTTATAATTATGCTTTAAATGCTTTGATATTGCATAAATTGTGTATGCAAGACTACAGTCGTATTCGACAACAATTCGGCTAATTATGGGCACTTAGTGTGCAAAATCAAGATAGCTTCGGCTATATATATTTGCACTTAGTGTGCAAGATCAAGATAGCTTCGGTTATGTATGGCACTTAGTGTGCGAGATCGAGATAGCTTCGGCTATGTATGGTACTTAGTGTGCGAGATTGAGATAGTTTCGGCTATGTATGGTACTTAGTGTGTGAGATATCGAGTATTCGACAGTATTCCGAATAGGTATGAACTCGTTACGAATTTGTACATGTATGTACATGGAAAGTATGAGCTTCAAATAGAAGAAGTTAAGAATTTGCGTATAAGCATATGATTAAGTATATGGAAGGTTTGTTTGTTATTATGAATTATATGTTACATAGTTCAAATTTGTTGATTTGTGTATTATGATTTGTCGAGTTTATTTCATACGAGCTTACTAAGCTATAAAGCTTACTTTGTGTATTTCTTTGTGTTTTATAGTGATTTCAAAGCTAGCTCGGATTCAGGGATTGTCAGAGATATCGTCACACTATCCAACCATCACTTTGGTACTTTTGAGCTTATGGTTTGGTCATATGGCATGTATAGGAATATGATCATTTTGATAAGTATTTTGGTAGTGACTTTGTCCATTTGAGTTGGCTTATGAATGCCTATATTTTGGTTTGTACATATAGCCATGTGAGTTGGCTTATATTGATGATCTTGATGATGTATATAAGTGTCCAAATGACCTTTGTTTTGAGTTTGGTAATTGTCCTATAAATGCTAATCGTGATGGGTAGATTTTGAATTAGTATTTGGAGTATGAAATAGCCCATGTTTGATGAATGATATGTTGTTGATATTAGGTAAATAAATGCATGTTTGGATGTGTCTATATTGATGAATTGAGATTGTGAATATTTATAACAGCCTGATTTTGACCCTAATCGGAATAGTGGTTTCAGGACCATAAATCCGAGTCTGAAAAATATTTTAAAATTATTTTCCATGTTTATTATGTGTGAATTTGTTTGTGTTAATTTTTCGTGACTTAATTTTGTCGTTTAGGTGCCCGATTAAATAAAAGGACTTAATCGCGTAAAATATAAAAGTTACAAACTAAAGTGTAAAGTGCCAATTTGATAGTGGCTTTTTAATATGGGGTCCTTAAAGGGAAATTAGCCCATTTTAGAAGATAGTGGACGGTTTGTGCCAAAATTGACCTTAAAATATATGTTATATTGATTTAAATTAAAAGGTTAAAATAGTAAAATAAATATATCTTATAATATATGATAAAATAACAAAAAAATAAAGTCATTTGTTCATCTTCTCTTGACCGAATATCAAGGAAAAGAAAAAAAGAAAAACCTAAGCTACATTCGGCACTTTGAAGCTTTGATTTAGGTATGTGTTTTGTTCGGTTTTTATTAATTTCTACGTTTTTGAGATCGTTGCTATGAGATGTATAAAACCCATGCTTCAATTTTTAATTTTGATGAATATTTTGAGTTTAGCCATTGATGATAGCTTGTTTTTTTTGTTGTTTAATGATGAAATATGAAATATATGTGTTAGATTAACAAATTTTGTCTTTGAATTTTTGATGAATTTGAGTAATTTGGACTAAATTGCAAAAATAAATTTTTGAGGGGCTGAAATGTGAAATAAATGAAATGTATGGATTTGTATGAGGACTAGGAATATTCGGCCCTTAAGGTGTATAGTCAAATTTTGTGTTTTATGCAAAAAGGACTAAATTGTAAAAAGTGTGAAATGTTAGGGGAAAAATTGTAATTTTCCCATTTATGTGTTTTTAGACTAAATTGAGTGTAATGGTGTTTAAATAAGCTTAATTTGAATATGTTTAGATCAAGAATTAAAGAAATCAGAATTTGATCGGGGAAAGACGAAAGTGGTCGAGTAGTCGATTTAATAGTCAACGACATTCGAGGTAAGTCAATTAGCATTTAAATATTGATATAACAATGAATATGTATTAGTTATGAAATGAATTAAATTATTTGAATTTATTTTGCTTATGGCCGAATGTGGGTATGTATAATTGAATAAATTTCGAGCTAGATTCGACTGAGATTCGACGTTCGTAAGCCCCGTACGAACCTTAGGAATAGATAGAATATATATGTCATGACATAGGATATCCGTTATGTGTTACCGAGTAAGACCAAGTCTGGGACGTTGGCATCGATTTTTGTTTAAGCGTAAGACCCTGTCTGGGACAGTGGCATCGATATGTGATTACATGTAAGACCACGTCTGGGACGTTGGCATTGTACGAGCTTCCGACTATCCACGTATCCTTTTTAATTCCGAATGGTTCAACGGGCATGTGTAAGTGAAGGCCAATGTGATATTTAAATTAAAAGAACTCAGGTACGTATATATATCAGTGTTGAGAAGTGAAAGGTAAGTTATATGTTCATTACATTGTTCGGAAGTTAATGTGTAAACATGTGAATGGTGTATAAGCCTCAACTATGTGTATTCGGCCAAAGAGTATGTTATGTGACTTTGATTTGAGATTATTTGTTATTATGTATAAAGTGTTACTTCATATAAATTTTGTATATGTGATTTTGCTAAGTTAATTGACTTTACTTTGCTATTGACTTACTAAGCTTAAATAGCTTACTTTGTGATTCTTTGTCGATTTCTGTTTTATAGATTTTGGATTCATTATGAGCTCGAGGATCGTCAGCAGGACTATCACACTATCGACAGCTTACTTTGGTATTTTGGTTATGTTAATTACGAATATATGGCATGTATAGCTTAGTAAAATGGTAGTTATGAATTCAGTACCTATGTATACAATTAATAGCCATGCGAAAATGGCTTATCCTCTTTTGATTAATTTGCTATCTTGTTGATGGTTTGCAGTGGTTGTTGTGAATGAGTTGTTACATATGCATATTTGGTTGAGTATATGTTCATAATAAGTATGTTTGTGTAATGTTCTGAAATTAGGCATAATGAACTTGGTTATGTGGTTGATACATATATTTTGGTTATGTCAATTTTGATGGAATAGTTTAGTTGATATATGAATTTGAACAAAATGTATGTGATGTTATTTTATCTATGTTAAGTGATGAAGTTCTGGGTAAGTTGAATGTGATTAAATGATATGTAATTGTATATTTGTTATGCATTATATAAAATTTGATTTATTTACTAAATGAACTATGGTTGAATGTACCTTTGTGTGTGTATATATATATATATATATATATCAATTGAATGATGTTAAATGAAATGTACATGTAATAAGTATTAGTAAGTATGTAAATTAATAAGTTGGGATTTGGCATTGATGATATATATATAAATATATATGTTCAAATACAACAAATAGGTATGTGGTCATATTAATCACCAAGTCTTGATAATTGAAATTGAATTGATAAGGTTAAAATGCATATGTATTCGACAATGTTGTGATATTATAATAGATGGATGCATGTGATATAAATGAATTTGGTTTTATAATTTGTTTATAAAATTAGTGAATATTATATGTAATTATGGTTTGTGAAGTAATGGATATGTTCATGATCAATTTGGGATTTATAATGTGACAGAAATTCGAATAGAAAAACCATGTAGGCATGTGTAAGTGTAATAGGCTTAGAAATGTGATTAAGAAATTATGTATGTGGTTGCATGGATATTTGGCTATATTTGTTTAAAACATTTGATTGTTGATAATGGTTTGTTCTTTATGGGATAGTTGTTAGATGATGGAAAAATGATTATTATGTTATATAATAATACTTGTGTATTAGTTCTGAAAATGTAATGAAATTAAGTATATCACCTGCCTTATTAAATGATTGGTGTATATATAGAATAGATTAATTAAGTTGTTAAACATGATATTTGAACGTATCAAGGAATGAGTGACTAAACAGGTGATTTATTTGGTTAATGATGTGTAATAATTTGATTATGCATAAGTTGAGTTTGATACTCGTTTAATAAATAAAATAGAAATATTGAATGTTAAGTATGTGTATATGGTCTGTAAAATTAAAAAAAAAATATGCCTATTATGAGTTGGGTTTTATTCGGTAATGCTACGTAACCCTAGTCTGGCGACGGATGCGGGTTAGGGGTGTTACATTTGATTGGTATCAGAGCTAGGGTTTAGTCGATTCTAGGACTAACGTAGCGCGTGTGAGTTTAGCTATACATGCCATACTTTATATTGCGATAGTGTGATGACTTCTGACATCTGAAAATGTGTTTTCATATAGTAATGGATCCCGATCGCGTGTGGTATGTTTTGGAAGACATGTTGGGATATAGTGTGTATTTATTTGTTGGTATTGAAATGGTATGAAAGATGTTTGATTGAGGTTGTTTAAAATGCTTATAAGTGTTATATTTTGGTGACATTGAAATTGGTATAGGTGTGCATAAGTTTGGGTGGCAAATTGGCTTGGGAAATAGCCTATTTATGTCCACACGGGTAGAGACACGGGCATGTGTTTCAGTCGTGTGTGACACACGGTCATGTTACATGGCCGTGTGTCCCCTGGTGTTGAAATTAAATTAAAGTCAGTATGCTCCACACGGTCTCATACACGGATGTGTGATCAGCCATATGGCATAAGTCAGTATACCCCCTAATTTGCACACGGCCTAGCACACGGGTGTGTGACTTGGCCGTGTTGCATAAGTCAGTATACCCTACAGGTTTGGCACGGCCTAGCACACGGCTTGGCACACGGGCGTGTGTGGCCATTTCGAAGGGCACATGGGCTAGACACACGGGGTGTGGTTGGCCGTGTGACCCAAGTCAGTAAGCTCACTTGTTTGGACACAGGGTAGGACACGGGCTGGGACACAGCCAAGTGCTCCCATTTTGAATGTCCACACGACCTGCGACATGAGCGTGTCTGGTGGCCGTGTAAGACACACAGCCTGGCCACACGGGCGTGTGTCCGTTGTTTTGAGAAAAAATTTCTAAATGTTAAAAAAATTTCCAGGGTTATCGGTTTAGTTCTGAACCACTCCCAATGCATGTTTAGGGCCTAGTAGGCTCGTATTAGGATAAATTGATTGTGATTGAATGATGATTGTATGTATTGATTAAATGTATGAAGAATGTATGTTTAAATGTGTTGAAAGTCCGGTAATGCTTCGTAACCCTATTCCGGCGTTGAATACGGGTGAAGGGTGTTATACTCGGTCTCAACTTTACCAAATTAGACAAATTAGTCCAATTTATCTATCGATCTCATCGGCTAACCCGAGGTTAAGGAATTGGTGCTTAACAAGATTACCTATCTGTCTCACTTGCCTAGATATTCCCTTAAGGGCATCAATCTTAAATTTTTAAGATTATTCAATTTAGTCCGATTTATTTGTAACTTAGAGTTTAGTTATCCACATCTCCATTAACCAACCCCTTTAGAGTTTAGTTATGCATGCTAAAAACTAAGCTAACAAACATGTAAGAAAAGGAAATGGCAAACATTGACATAAAATTTGAGAAAAAGATGAAAGTTTGGATTTTTAATCTATAAAACTTAAAAGAAAAGTGTAAATGAACATTCAACAGTAAAATGAAGTACAAGAAACATAAAAGTTTGAGTTTTTAACATATTAATATAAAAGAAACTGAAATAACATTAAGCTAAAGGTTGACATGTCATCACAAGCAAAGGAAATGGACTAAAAATGCAAATAAACCCTAGCTATAGTGTTAACTAACTTAACTAACTTAAAGAACAACAAGAACAATAAGAAAAGTTGCGAAAAATAACTCTACAGCTAAGGAAGATTAGAAATAAAAAAAAAACCTTAGAAATGAAGAAGAAAACTAAAAGAACTAAAGAGAAAACTAAGTTAGACTAAGTCTATTGTGTGTGTCCCTCTCTTCTCAGCCAAAATTGGTTGTTTTAGCAGCAATTTCTAACCCTTTTTTTGACCAAAACGCCCTTGAATGGGCATTAATTGATTGGTACTTCAGTTGGAAAAAGACTACCCCTAGCGTCATTTTTTTTCCTCCCACGATAGTGGTATCGCGATACCCAGGGTTGGATATCGCGATATCATCGACAATCTTGAGATGGGGTGCTTATTGGCAAGTGGGTACTGCAATACCCAAGGAGGATACTGCGATACCATTGTAGGTTACCTTAATCTCGAGCCTATTAGGGGTATTGCGATTCTCGTGCTTTGATATCGTGATATCCCTTTATTCAGTGATGTTTTTGCACAATTTTGGGTCAACGTCGAGTACCTACAACACTCAATCATACGTTAGGGCCCCAATGACACAATTGACCAATTTGGATCTCAAAAATGAGTAAAAAAAGTATTTTCACCTATTAAATTGGAATTCTAAAATCTACACTAAACTACGGAAAATGTGCTAATTTGCCTGAAAACAAGCTCATTAAGTATAACTGGGAAGCCCAATTTGACATATCAAATTACAGCATACCAAACTCTCCCACACTTAAGTCTTTGCTTGTCCTCAAGCAAACACACTAAACATGTGACAGATGACCCTTGGACTAAATTAGACAATTAGGTCACATAGTAGTAAAATATCAAATTTCCATGATAACTACCTTACATGCAACTTAAGAGTGATATCTAGCTAACTCGGGCATCCTCAACGCAAACACAATTAGTTCAATAAGTTAAAGTGCTAACAAATATAGAGGCAATTAAAATGAATGTATGTACAAGTGTTATCTATCAAAATGAATTACGTGGATAACTTATAGATATGTAAAATGAATTGGTCATGTTCATCCGGATATATGCAAGCAAATCAAGAATCATTGTGTTAGTGGATTTCCCGAGTCTCAAAGGTCTTTTAGGCTTTTAACGTTCTAAGGCTTAGGACAGTTCGAAGTTCAAATAAAAGGTAGCTCAAAACGGTTTCAAGCACTAGAAATGGTTAAGCACATGACATCGTTTCTCATTCGCCCTCAATTTATTCATAAGCTCACCTTCTTATTTCTGCTTCTCTCACTTACCTTATTTCTCCAAAAATCTAGAAGATACTACTATAGCACCCCTAACCCATCTTCATCGTCAGATTAGGGTTACAAAGTATTATAATACATATTGCATCACTTTTGATCATTCAATCAATCGTGTCTTAAATTGAGCTTAAATGCCATTAAAAATAGTTTGAAAACAATTAGAGATCATTTTGAAATAAATTAGAAAAGTTTGGAAAAATTAAAAAAAAATAAACAAGGTTCACACGGTCGTGTGACATAGCCCAGGCCATATGAGCATTCGAAGTATGGGACACACGGTCGTGTCCCAGCCCGTGTGTTTGCCCGTGTAGGTATTTGAAATAGGGCCACGCGACCGTGTCGTAGGCCGTGTGCCAAACTGTGTGTATATTCGAAATATGGTCACATGGCCATGTCGCAGGCCATGTGAAACCTGCACCTAAAATAATATTGACACACGGCTGTTTTGGGGTGACTGTGTGTGGCACATGACCATGTGATAGCCTGTGTCACAGGCCGTGTGCTTCATAAGTTTCCCCTAAAATAAGCCAAATTAAGCACCAATTCTTGCACACCATTCTCACATGCATTCATATGACCAAAACACATTCAAACACACTCCAAAACATACCAAATCAATCATCCTATAAACCTAACTGATATGCCATCAAAAGGCACCAGAATTCTTTTATCAAAATCAATCCAACCAACATCTCAAGTTTATTCATTAAGCACAAATCAAACATACCAAAACCATTTCAAACATACATATCATTCAACCATGATTTACTTACCATCACATGGGCATGCATAAGTGTTCCACAACACACCTATTTACATCATTATTTACAGACCATCAAGGCATATATAAGCTTGGAACCACTCAAACATACCAAATTGCTAAGTTAACAATGAAGCCCTATTACTTGCCATTTATAACCTTAAACCAAAGTAACCAAAAACTACCAAAATGATGATTGGATAGTGTGATCATACTCCAACGAGATTTCAACCGATCAAGCTTTCTAATGATCTATAAGACAGAGAAAAACAACTATGTAAGCAACTTGTGCTTAGTAAGCTCGTATAAAGGAAACTTAACCTTACCGAACATAAAACGATTAAACCATTCAACATTGCTCATTAGTTCATATGGATATTTTTCTTTCCTGTCCACAACACTTCACATAGTTAGTAGATATATTTAAGAATATATCAACCTATGAAACATGTCACATATCATGAAAAGGATTTCAATACATAAACCATCTATCACATATTCCATTTGTTACCTTTTCAATCCAATTACACATATTGCATTTTCCATTCCATATTTTCAATAACATAACTCATTTCATATACGTACATTTTCGTTTTAAACCTTAATTACCCGTTGAACCAAATTGAATAACATCGGATACTCGGGAAATGCTTACACAAAATGTGCATTTACATGTAACTATAACTGTATCTATAATGCTCACACGAGTTGTGAAATGGGCCTGCTCACATGAGCTGTAGGTTGGGATGTTAGCTACACGATGCTGCTCACACGAGTTGTAGAGAATACGCAACAAATGCAAGACCTCAGCCATCAGTAGAACATTTAGGACCAGCACTCGAAATTGTATAATCCCTAATGACATGTCATTTGTATCCTAAGTATGCACAAGGTTCAAACGAGAACAATGTGCATATTCAAATCCTTTAATTTCATTAGATTATACCAATTCAAACATACTTACATGAAATGTACATTTTTCAATTATAACATTCAATTTAACTAACATTATGATTTAATCCAAAATACTAAAATATCAAATAACTATCAATCTAATCTATACATAGTATAATATTTATCAAAACTACATTCAAAACATCAATTAATGAATTTAAATCCTTATATGAACTTATGTCGACAAAAACAGTTGTAAAAACGAAGTCGACGACTAATTCGACATTTTAGCTTTTCCTCGATTTAGATCTATTTAGTTTGTTCCTTGATCTAATTTATAATTTTCATTTAATTAAACCATTAAAATAACTTAATATAATTAATTCAACTTATAACCCTTATTAATAAAAATTTATAAAATTACCCACAATGTTTTACCTTTTATGCAATTTAGTCCCTAAACCCGAAACTTGCAATTTAACCACTTTTAATTAAAATTTATGCTAGCTGGTTTTCCCTTAGTCTTATAACAACCCATATTTTTTCTCATTTCACACAATTTATATTGAATTTTACTATTTCAACAATTTAATCCCTAAACATTAAAATCATTAAAAAACCACTTAACAAAATACATATATTTAACTATGAACTTTAATAATCTATCAATTAAAATAAAAAAAAATACTTCAAATTCATTCATGAAAAGTCCCTAGACTTTTAACAATTTTACAAATTAACCATCAGGTTAACTAAATTAAGCTAAAACAATCATAAAAATATAAAAGTCATTAAAATCGATTGCAAATGAACTTACATGCATGAAAATTAGCTTGGTCGAACCTTGGTGGTTAATAACCATGGATTTTTCGATGGGAAGAAACCAAATGAACAAGATGATGTCTTTCTTTTTATGTTTTTATTTATTTAATTATTTAATTTACCATTATAACCTTTTAATTTAACTAACTTCTCAACTTTACACCTTTAAACTGTCCACTAATAAAAAACAAGGTATATTTACCTTTTAAAACCCTTAATTCATGGATTCTTAGTCATTTAGTACAATTAAACTAATAGCGATTGACTTTTGTATCTTTTAGAATTTAGTTTTTTTAATTAATTAACTATATAAACATTAAAATTTCCGGACCAAACTTCAATATACTTATATAATCGCTCTGTAAATATTTAATAAAAATATTTATTGTTCGGTTTATAGAAACGAGGTCCTAAAATCTCATTTTCCAAAATCACTTGACTTTAGGGACAAACTTCTTGAACTTAACTATTTATTCAAATAACATCAATTATCAAATCAAAATTTATTATAATACTATATTTGACTTGTAAATATTAAATATTAAGTAATAATATTTACGAATTCACTAGTTGGATTTGTGGCCCCGAAGCCACTATTTTCGACACTAATGAAAAACGGGTTGTTACAACTACGCAATATTAGCACATGTAGAACTAGCAAATGTTAATGCACTAAGACTTGGAAGATTTTCTTTCCGAGCTCTACTTTGATTTAAAGCTCTTTTCTACTTTTTGCATTCCTCCACTTACAATGCTTTTAACTCTCACATTGCTTTTATGCACTCGATATTTCTCTCTCTCTCTCTCTCTCTCTCTCTTTTACAACTCTACTTAGCAAGTTTCTATATGTACTATATCGCGTAGTCTCTTCTTTTTCCTTTTTATACCACATGAAGCCACTGTAACATCTCTACCTAACCCTCAATGTCCATAGCCCGACGCACATTATATAGTGCATTTTAGCATTAGAAACAACGAATGATTGAGTTCTCATCTCATTTAGGCTCAAGGCTTCAAGATCTAAGGCTTATCAAGAAAAGGGTACTTAAGGCTCAAAGTACATAAACTAATGGTATATAGCAAAAGGTAAGGCTTTTAGGCTCTAGGTTAAGTAAACAATGCCTAAGGTCTTTTTCGAAATATTCACAAAACACAACTTCTATCATGTATACATTTATTCAAATAAGCAATTAACAATTCAATTGATTTATTTATAAGTATCTGTAACATCCTAAATTTATGGGCCTATGCATTTAGTGTAGGAATATGTTTAATATGTTAACTTAGGTGAAAGGGGTCTAAATTTGGGCTTAGAATTAGGCAAAGGCCCAGATTAAATTATTTTAAGGTGGCATCATTAACAATTAAAAAGGAACAAGTTTTGGGTCGCAAGGAGCCCACGTTTTTAGGCCAATTTCGGCACTTTAAATGAAGATAGGGTGACGCCACACACAAGGGATTTAGGGGCCCAAAAATGTGAGTTTAATGAAGCCCAAATCTTTTAATTTAAATGAGTTAAATTTCGGCATTTAGAATTAATGAGGTGGACGACTACAAGGCTTAAAAATAGGAAGATATATATGGATTTTTAAGTGATAATATCATAGATAAAAAGGAGAAAAGTTAGGAGCTTATCTTCAAAGGAAGTGTTGGCCGAAAATCCACCACCTAGAGGAGTGTAAAATTCGGCTACTGCATGGCATAGAGGGTGCCGAAATTCTCCTCTCTTCTAGCTTAAATTTTAAGGGCGTTTTCGATATTTAGCAAGTAGGTGTCAAAAATCTATAAATAGGGGGGCTAGCTCCTTGTTTCTGACATTGAAAGCCCTAAAAACCTCTCCATTAGAGCCGAAATTCCCTAGCCTCTCCCTCTCCAAATTTCATTCTTCAATTACTTCAAAAGCCGAAACTTTTCCCCACTTTCTTTCCCTTGTGCCGACTTCTCTAAAAAGCCGAAGCATCCATCGCTTTTTCTTTTATTCATCCTATTTGAGAAATTGTTCTATACTTCCGGCATTTAAATCTTCCATTGGCATTGCCGAATCCTCTCTCTAGTGCTAGCCGAATCTCCTAAGCTAAGGTAAGAGTCGATTTTTGTTTAGTTCTCATAATCTATTCCCGGGTTTTGAAAAGCAAAAGCCGAAAGCTAATAGTTTAATGGTTTTCGGGATTTGAAGGAAGCTTGGTCGACTAGATCTAAAAGCCGAAAATCGTTAGTCTTCAACTTTGGGATTTTAAGGTAAGAAGAGTTGTTTATTCAAATACATAAAAATTGGGTAGAACACTAACCATGGCCGAATATAGGAGAGGCCCTAGTTTCACATCCTTCCGGCTTTTTGAGCAAAGTTGTAGATCGGTTTAGCAAGGATATCAACATTAATTAGGTGTGTAGATCTCTAACACGCTACTGATAAACCTGTATGTATATTTATTTCTGTATGTTATGGGCTAAAAAGCCGGAATAAGGCTGTATAGACAGTCGAATGGAACCCTAAAAAGGGTTAGGCAAGGATGCCAGGTACGTAAACATAGAACTCCCTATGTGTATCGAAGAATATATATGTCTGCTTGATGTTTCTTTATGTATGTATGCATGGGGTGGGAATGATGATAATTGAAGGGGAAGTGCATGATAGGTCACTTGGTGATCGGTGGTAGAAATCCCACATAATTTAAATGTAAGGTCACGTAGTGATCGGTAGCTATGCCACGTTTAATGATTCCTACTTAATAGGAATAGGCAGTACGGCTGTCGTTTTGGTGTGTAGCGGATGGAGGGTTGATTGTAGAAATCCCCACGGTGTGATGGTTGGTACGGGATGGTGTGTAGAGGATGGAAACCTAGGATGGGTTAGGTTATTCATTCTTTATTGTTATTATGTGATTATGATTGATGCCTTCCTGTATGGGCCAGGGCCCATAATGTGTTTGTGGGCTCAGGTCGATGAGTGTTTTGAGATTTATACACTGAGTCTTTGTGACTCACGCTTTCCTTTTCTCTACTCTTCCAGATGAACAGTAGATTGTGGACATGGGAGCCGAGACAGACTCGAGGGGCCATCAAGTTTCTTTTGACAAGTTAATTTGGAGTTTCTTTAAGTTTATTTTTTTTCATTATGGGAATATTTTTGTAATAAGGCCCCTAGTTTTTATTCAACTTAGGAGTTTACAATGTTAAGCAACTTATGAATTTTATGATAAGGTTTATTTATACTTAATAATAATTAATACAATGTTATTTTTTTTAAAAATGCCACTTATTTACTTAAATATTGTCTAATTAACTCACAATTTCAAAAACCAACAAAGCAAAAGTTTTCAAAGTACAAGCAGTGACATGCCAGATCCGGTCGAAACGCATGGGCCGGGTTTGGGGTGTTACAGTATCCACACACTTCATTCATCATATGATAGATTCTGTACATTTTCATTAACGACTATTGACATCTTTCTTAAAGATCTTGAAAAGATCTTAACATCTTCCTTAAAATCTCAAGAAAAGGTCTAGTGGAAAAGATCTTAACATCTTCCTTAAATATATCAAAATCATCATCATCCAACAATATTCTTTCAAGCTCCATTTTTTGCTCTGTATTTGCAAGAAGTTTACCTTTGAACGACTCCTTGTAAGGATTTTTATCCTCTATTATAGCATCTCCAAGATCCAAACTATTTGAATCCTTATTTCAAACCTTCTTCGTTTCCCACTCAAGTTTCGATGAAATTAGAAATCCAGGCCATTCAAGTTGTTGTGTAGGGTAGGGTGGGCGTTCGATCAAATCGAGTAAAAAATATTTAGTTAATCGAGTTGGCAAGTCCTATTTTATTTTCTTAACTCAATTTTAAATTTTTTCGAATTGAGTCGAGTGAAATGAAATTTAAGTCAAGTCGAATAGAGTGAAATTGTTTGAGTTAAATAAAAAAAGTAAACATGTCAAATTAAAATTTTGTTAAAATATAACTAATTCCATATTAAATCATTAATTAACTTTTTAGGTTCTAAAATTATTATTTTGGAAAATTTTTAAAATTTTAACTTTCTTTTAACATTCTTTAGAATTAATTTTTTTAAAATTTTTAAAAACATTTTAAATTAATTTTTTTAATTTTTATTAAAAAAATCAATTTGCTAATTTTGATAAATTTGAACTAATTTTGCTTTAAGGGCAAAAGAAATTTAATTGAAGGTGATTAAATAAGGGCGTTTTAGGAATATCCAATTAGAGAAAAAAAGCTCATGATAAGACGTAAACTGTACCAGAAACTGTTGTTGCCAGAAACTGTTCATGTAGCCAGCCCAGTTTCTGCCATTTTTGTACATTTTATTTCAAGCACCCGCTTCTTACATTTCCAGCAATTCACTCCCTCTTCTTCAACATTTTCCCAGCTTTTCTCCCTTTCCAAACAAGATTTTAGGGATTTGTTTTTCCACTGAAATATCAAGTCCCTCCCACACCATCTGTCCTTTACGTCTCTCATTTCGAAGTTCATACCCTCCTCACGTACGTGTTAATTTAAGGTTATTGTAACTTTCTTTTTTCCTTTTTTGTCGAGTTTCGTTCTTTTGGGTTGTTTATGTGGTTTTGTTTGTCGTTAAGAAAACAAAAGGAAAATGAGTACGGGATTTTAGGTTCTTGGAACTCTAGACAGCAAATGGAAAACTTTATGGTTTTCTAATTTAACATTTGATTTGCTATATGTTATCACTATTTTAAGGCGAATACTGTGAGAATCTGCTTGAGTTTCACTTGATAGTTTTGTGATTTACTTCTTGCTCATGGACCTATAAAGAAAGTGCATTTGTATTTAAAAGTAACTATTGCTTTTAGTCTTTTTTTTTTTTAAAAAAAAACTGATCTTCTTTTTTTCTTTTCTGAAATAAAAAATAGGTGATTTTTTTTGGTATGAGATGAACTTCTTTTATTTTCACTACTTTCTCATTTTCAACCAACCAAAACAACCAGCAGTATGCTTTAACACTCGAGTTTTTTCGGATGTCCCCCATGGGACTTAACGCTCAAGTTTTAGATATGACTTGTTTGTTTATTTATTTACATGTATTTCGCTGCAGTTTACGCCCCTTCTTATTTTTCAGATAAGTAAATGTCATCCTCTGACGAAGAAGGTGAGTTTACTCCAGAAATTCATGTCTCAGAATATGTTTTTTTTGATCAAAACGGTGAGCCAATTTCATTTTCTGTCTTGCCTCTCCTATGGAACGAAAATGAGGTCATTGGAAACAGTAAAGCCCAGGTTTTCTTAGAGGGAGTTGCTGACGATGGTCGTCTGAAGATTTACCAGCAAGTTGTCGCATGGAGGTTTGATCTATCCTATGCGCTGCCTGAAATTTTGGTGTTCTCCAAGAACAAGAAACGGATGACACTCCAGAAGCCTAGGAAGAGTTTCGTAAGTACCATTAGGACAATCCTAATCACAATTCATTGGATGCATTTCCTGAAAAAGAACACAGAGACACCAGCAAAATCTGTATGGAACCACTTGCAAAACGTCTTCAGGTTGCTCCTCTCCAAGTCACTCTGTTGTACTCTTTGTTGCGAGAATTTTAATATTTTCTCTGTTAGTTAATTGTTAAAGGGCGTGCATTTTTCTTTTCATATTACTTAATTTTTATTTTTTATTTTGTCATGCAGCTTATATGAGTTTGAGCCTTCTGAGCATGACCTTTTGCATCACAAGCTGTTAATTGGTGAAGCTATGAAAAGGGACAAAGACTTAGCCAAGTCTAAGGTTTGTGCTACTATGGACTTTTTTATGCGTTTCGTGTCATGACAATAATCTCTTATTGGGTTTGGGTACATAATAACATTACCAAAGTGATTATACTGTAGCTGAACTGTTAAAATCCATATATGCATGTGACATTCATGTGGATGGGGTATCTCATATGCACCTCTTGAGTCATCAATCTGAGGATGTAGCTTAAAATATGCTAGTTCTCAGACTCAAATCTTTGGTGTTGGCCAAAAAAAAAGAAGTTATTAATTTGGAGTTAAAAAATCTTGCCAATGATATGGTGCAGTTTTTTTCTGTCTGATGTTTCCTTTTCTTTTTCTTTTATTTGATATTTGTCTCTAATAGTTATAACTGTTGGAACACTCATGTTAATGTTTGTCTTGTTTATCATGACCTAATTATCTTTTTTGTGTCAAAAGTTTAGAAGTTTCACTTTGTTAGAACATATGGATCTTGGAAACATATTTAGCTTTAGTTTTGTGAAACCTAGATCTGTCTTTACTAGTAAATTTGCCTTCTGTAGAAGTGTTGTTCAATGTGCAATACCATTACTCAACCAAAAGAAACAAGCTTTAGGATTCAATGCAGCTAGGACTGATAAAGCTTGTTTGCTTGCTTCTTGCACTTTCTTGTTAGATAGTTCCCTTTTGTGAGGTTTAGCTGGAAGTACTACCCATATAACCTCCTAATGTTTGCTCCCTTCCTAAATGAAACTTGCATACCAAGCTTTTGAAGTAGAGCTTCTTAGCTATTCTCAAATCTTCCTTTTTTCCCCTTAAATCAATTTAGCAAGTTACTTCTAACATGATTGTACACTGTGAGTCATATTAGAGCTGCAGTATCTGCAGCCTTTACAAGCATATATATGAACATATGCATGCATGTATATACATACTCTAACTTAATTTGTCCAAGTCACATGCTCTAATAAGTAAGCCCATGGACAATGTGATAGATGAAAACTGATTAACAATTTATCTGGAACAGAATGTACTTAACTTTGTGGAGGTACCTCGGACAAATATAGCACCTCATCAGGTCTGCAAATATGTTTTTCCTAGATTGTGGCTTATTCCCATTACGTGCTTTTACCTTTTAAAGTCTTTTATTTTTCATTTTCCTCAAATGTACCGTAGAATTTGGCCATGATTTAACAGGATATACCCAAGAAGAATAACTTTATAAATGATGGAGATGTAGACGATGAAGATTACAATGATGATGACATAGGTGAAGAAGTTGATGGTGTGAGGAAGTCCATTTTCGATCCTGTTTGTGCAATTTGCGATGATGGTGGCAACGTTCTACCGTATGCCTAACTTTTTGGTTCTGGAATTTTTTTTGTGTACTTTTTTTTAAAATTATTTTTACCTTAACTTAGCCTTTTCTTTTGGGTGGTGTGTGGCAATATCATGCATAGGTTTGGTGTTCCTTTAGAAAGCAATAATTTTTAATTCACTTGGAATTCTGGAAGGCTTTCTAAAATGTACTAATACACTTTTATAAGATTTTGGGATGGTAGCGAGATTTGAACCAATGGTTCAACCCTTTTGACATAAAATAGCATTGAAAGTAAGGAGAAAATTGGAAAATAAGAAAGAAAGACAAGACTTTACTGTATTTGATCATCAACTTTGACAATATTTTGAGACTTTTAAGTCGTGAAGATATAAGGTTTGTCGAAATGTTATGCATATTTCATGAAATCATGGAGTATTCTTTTGGTTCAAAGAGTTAAGTACTTCTAGTGAATTATTCAGGATTTAATTTTTTTTCCTAGAAAAATTCCTTCCATTGTAGTTCTGGATTTATTTATTGAGGAAATTCCTTTCAGTTGCATTTGAACTTTTAATTGAATATTAAAAGTTGCTTCTTCCAAACTAAGGGATAATGGCTCCAAAGTGGAAAATGTCACTTGGACACATTCAGGCAAGGTGTATTTGATTAGGCGTATGCCTGGTGCGATTAAGATTTAAGCATGCTTTTTGTAAAAACTGTAGACCAAAAAATTGTCTACCTGATTGAGGTGGAAATAGAGACAACCGAACTCTCCATTTTTCAATGTTTGACTAGTCCACAACAAACATGAGATGTAAAGAAATCATGAATTTGGCCAATAGGAATAAAAGGGAAAATTTTGCAGGTCTTTGGGACAAACTATACCACTGTATAGAGATTATTGAAATATGTCCTTGGAATATTTGAAATTGGCTGTGTATTTGGCTTCCATATTTGATGTGGCCATTATTGTTAGTGCATGAATTATACTTTGAGCAATTTCTTTTCTTTCCGAAAACGTCATTACTTTTATGTTGTTAATAATCTTAGCAAAGGTTAATTTTCCCATGTTCACATGTGAGTTTGGTTGTCTAGGTTTTGGATGTAAAAGAGATGTATTAATGGAAGATTTAGAAAACCCTTAACTTAGGTTTTAGGATTCAAATGTATCAACATGTATGCATTGGTACTTTTGGCATGCTCCTGTGGTTTTGAGTTCTGGCTTCTCTACGTCATCTTTGCTTGCCTACACATTAATTTGGTTATTTACTTGGTTCTCTTTGTTTATTGGAATTGATATAGCTGTGAAGGAAGGTGCTTGAGGTCTTTTCACCCAACAAAAGCTTCTGGGATTGATTCTTTCTGTGAATCTCTTGGCTTTGTCAATGATGCTCAAATTGATGTATGGGCATCTTTGTTTCCTTAAACATGTGATTTTTCAGTTCATTTGCTCCACTTTCTAGTGACTTGCATATTGTCATGATTTTTTTACCTGTAGGCTATTCCATCTTTTTTGTGTAAAAATTGTCTATATAAGCAGCATCAATGTTACGCCTGTGGTGAATTAGGCTCTTCTAACAATACTTCTGATCAAGAGGTAAGTGTTTTTTGAGCTGTGAAGGAACCAAAAGATTGTCCCATCATTAATTTATGAGTCCTTCCCTTGGATTCAAGGATCTTTTTGTTGTTTTCCACCATTAACTACTTAGTATTTTTACACAACATTTATGTTGTATTTAAACATTGCAAGTGTATTGTCTTTTTTTGTTAGACATCAGTGTTGATAATTTAAATTTGTACTATCATCAATCAGAACTTCTTTTTCCCCCCCCAGGTTTTTCCTTGTGTTTCTGCAACTTGTGGGCATTTCTATCATCCAAAATGTGTGGCAAAATTGCTCCATGCTGACAATGAAGCTGAGGCAAAAAAACTTAGAGATAAAATTGCTGCAGGGGATTCATTTACCTGTCCTGCCCACAAATGCTTTGCTTGTAAGCAAAGTGAAGATGCACAAGTTCATGATTTGCAATTTGCTCTATGTAGGCGTTGCCCTAAGGCGTACCACAGGAAATGTTTACCCAAGTACATTCACTCTAAGTTACTATTTTCAGTTTTCTAGAACCTTTTCTCTGAGACTAGGGGTGAGCAAATGGTTAAATCAGATGGTTCAATCAGTTTTTAACGGTTAACTGACTTAACAGGACCATCTTCCTACTATAACTGAACCAACTGTCCTTCTCGGTCTTAACCATCCTAACTGGACCGACTTAACATCGGTTGGTTATGTCAGTTAAGCGACTTATATTATATATATTATATATTATAAATATATTACAAATTATTACAAATAATGTATAATATATTTTAAATTATTAAAAAATAATATATACTAAGAGCTAATTTACTGTTGAAGTTGAGAAGTGTTTTTGAAAAATGCCGTGAAACAAGGCTTTAAAAAAGTTTGATAATGTTTACCATTGTTGTCAAAAAGTGCTTTTCGGTCTGTTAAGTTGGTTCGGTTATGAATTTTGATAACTGATAATCAATAAAAAACCCATCCTAATCAAGACCTTAACAGAATTAACTGAACCAAAACTGACTGAACCGAATTAGTTGGTTAAGTAAATTAAGTCAGTCGGTTTTAACCGACTTATGCTCTCCCCTATCCATGACTTAATGCCTAGGAAAGGTTGATTTCATCTGATGCTTTTGCTTTGTTTTCAGGAGTATTTGCTTCCAACATGACAAATATACAAATAGTTTCCGAAGGGCATGGGAGGATCTCTTGCCCTATAATCGGATTCTAATATACTGCATGTAAGTTTTACTTAATTCTTTTAATTTGCCCATTTGGATAAGCTTTTTCTTTTTACTCATGCATTATTTATGAATGGTGATATTGTTGCTAAATGTGCTTACCAGGGAACATAAGATTGTCAAAGAGCTTGAAACTCCAAGCAGAAACCATTTGATTTTTCCTGATTTTGGAGTCAAAGAAAAGAAGCGCAGATTGGAGCTATCTTATAGAGGAAAGAATTTGGCCTCAAAGCAAAGTGATGTTTCTGAAGTTTTCGTGACAAGTAGGAATGTTTTGAAGAAGCCAAAACTGGTTCAAAAGGCCTATGGTGATACTCATGCTGGTGGATCTAGTGAAAGAACTAAGAAGCCTTGTTCTAGACAAGAATTTTCTCCTTTGAAGGATCCAAATACATGCGTCACTAGTAGAAAGTTCTTGAAGCAAAATGCTAGACCAGACTTTGATAGATCACTTTCCAAAGAGAAAACCAAGCTAATCCAGACAAAAGGTAACATAAAAGTGAACTTACAATCAAATAAAGCTGGCCTTAAATCCAAGAATACCAATCAAAATATGCATGCGGAGAAAGGGGAAAGCATTAGGCCTTTAATTGATGCGGAAATAGAGAAAGGGTAATTTACTGCCTTTTTATAATTTTAGTAATACTTCATTGGAAAATTTCAATGTTGAAGTGCTTTTTGGTTTTGGATTTGCATTTTTTTAATAACAGCATTTCAGTTCTCATCAAAGTGGTTGATTCTTCATTCAATGCTGAGGAATTTATGAAGAATCAGCAACAAATCTCTGGTACAAATGCATATAGCTTCCAGAGTGCTGGTTACAAGAGTATTACATTGGGTAGGGTGGAAGCCTCAGTTAAGGTATATCTTCTTGCTCAAATATGATTGATAAATAGTCTGAAATAGCTAGATTCTTTTTCTTGACATTATAGAAATTTCTTACTTGTTTTAGGCTGTTAGAGCTGCATTAGAGAAGTTAGAAGCAGGAGCTTCGCTTGAGGATGCAAAAAATGTTTGTGGTCCAGATGTGATCAAGCAAATATTCAAGTGGAAGGTTTCAAGCCATTTTCCCTTTATTGTAACTATTTGTTCTCAGAGCTATGCTCTCGTATTAAGCTTTGATGCTGGAAGGTTCTGAGTGCATGTTTTCATGTTAAAGATTTTTTAGGTGCTTGTTTCTTAAACCGTAAAATCTTCAACTCAACTTAAATTGGTCAAGTTGAGTTTTGTTATTATTATTTTTTCACCACCTTGGCCTTAAGACTTTGTTCCTTTATCATGTGATGCATCTTTGGTCACTTGGAGAGAAAGTACCATTTTCCAAGCAAAATGGTAAAAAGAGAAGCTCTCTGACGTTGAAAGCATAGGCTTTTTACTATACCTGTGTGATAACCAATTTCACACATGATATAAATGAGTTTACTCACATCCCTAATTGGTTAGCTTAAAATCCTTCAAATAATAGATCAGCAGGACTTCTCTAAATCCTTGTGTTAGAGAGCCTTTTAATTATTGGTATTATATTCTTTTTGAGTAATTATTTGCATTTGAAAAGTTCTAATCAATTGTAGGAAGTGGCATTATGGTTGCTAACTGCTTATCTTTTTTTGCCAATCTATATAATGTGTATGATGTAAAAATGTTTAGCATAAAATGTATAAATATTGTGGACAACAATATATTAAACTCACTACTAAAAGTTTGATTGACAATTTAAACGCTTATATGTTACATTCTAATTCTATAGGAGAATCTTGCTGTCTATCTTGGACCTTTTCTCCATGGAATGAGGTATACATCTTTTGGTCGCCATTTCACAAAAGTGGAGAAGCTTATAGAGGTATTAATGCTTGCTTTTCTATCTAAGCAAATAAATTAGAGTTAGAGTTGACTTCTTTCTAAGAACCGAACTTCTTAGAACATCTTTTGCCTCCTAATTAAAGTTTCAGTCATTTTCAAACCACTGTCCGGAAGAAAACAGCACAACTGTAAATTTATAAGTAGTCTTAAGTTTTCCTGAAGATTTATATTTTATTGATGAATAGATGTGGTGTTAACTATTAAGTTGATGTTCTTGGGGAATAATCCCGAATAAAACATGATAGGAGAGCAAGTGTTTTATTTTTTTCTTTATTGTTATTTCATTATTTTTCAGCTATCCTACTGCTGGTCATTCTAGAACTTTGTCCTTTGCAACTGAAGGAGAAAAGTAAAACATTCCACAAAAAATGGTTGCAGTTCTATGCTACTATCAACAGTGTGGAGAGTTAGTTTACTATTAGGCTCTATCTAAGTTTTCACTGACATTTACTATGTAAATATGTTGTGGTTTGGTTCTGTTCTTGCTTCATGAATATGTTGATGCTTGGTTGAGATACATAGCGGAGCTAATAGCACTTGTTTATGCTGCAGATTGTCAACAGGCTCCATTGGTATGTACAAGATGGTGATACTGTAAGACTGTTCTTCTCCATTTTGCTTTAGTTCACTAAATTTCCATTCATTATTGCACGTAATGTATGATCTTCTGGTGAAGAGAATAATATAATGGATGATTTTCTAGTGAATAAACTTAACATAATGGGCACATTTATTTTGTTTCTAAAAGCTTGAATGAAACTCTACTGTGATCTTACATCTTGTATTCGCAACTGTGAATGCTTCTTTTTTCTTTGTTTCATTCTTCAACATGTATCACTTGAAGCAATTCATAGAATGATCACATTTTTTTTTTATTGTGCTTCATGTTTTCATTCTCAAAGTTTACAAAAGGTTTGGATTATCTATACTGGGAGGGCGTTCTGTAGTATGAGATCACACAAGGACATTAATTCATAATGAAGTGATGTGTTAGCATCATGCATCTTAATATGTGAAACTGGGAAGGCAACGATTTTGATTTGATCTTCTGATTCGCACTTGCTATTACTTAGAATTTGGCTACTCATCTAGAGATGAAAGATCATAGTATTAGGTAAGAGATGCCATTGACTTGAAATTTTAAAATGCTCAATAGTCTTATTCTGGAATATATTTGGTGGTCATGGAAATGGCATAAGAATCCTGATCCCATTTTAGTGTTTTTTTTGTCCTCCCAAATTATGACTTGAAATTTGATTCTTGCTAACTATTCGATTCGATTTTTATATTTATTATGGTCCTATTAATAAGGTCATCTTATTTACACAATGAACACTTCTTGAGCAGATAGTCGACTTTTGCTGTGGTTCCAATGATTTCAGTGGTTTATTAAAAGAGAAGCTAGAGAAGGTTGGGAAGTCGTGCTTATTTAAAAATTATGATCTTTTTCAGCCAAAGGTATGGTTAGTCTTCCCCGCATCTAAGCTCCTTTTGACTGATGATGCTTTTTGGTTTGTGCCTTACTCTATTTTTTATGAGTTCTAAAGCCTCAGTTGCAACTTCAAGATCTTGTTGAATTGTTTCTATCTAAAATCGTTGTTCCCATCCTATAAAATGATTCATGTGGCAGAAAGAAACGTAAATTGTCTTGTCATTTGATCCACAAACTAAGTTTTGAAAATCATTTTGATAGAAGGCAAACCAAAATCCTTTTTCTTTAACTCCAATTTTTGTCGATCATATTATAAAAAAGTACCCATCAGATTTTGTCTTGTTAAAAATAGTGTATTGACAATTAATAAATACCCGGTGTTTCATTTGTGTTGGGTTGATGTTTCATATGAAGGCATGAGCCAGACCTCACATTTCCTGTATTTGAACTGAGATCTTTAATCTGAATAAGGTGTTACTCTTATCATCTAAACCAAAGAATATGAGCCAAAAAGAAATCCACCCTGCAACATTTCCAAACTGCTGTAGTAAGTAATACTAGTTGTAATTTATGTGCTTGAAGGAGTTGAACATGGCCTTATTTCAAGCATATATATTTTCAACTACTGTACGAGTAAATTGGGCACTATGCCATCATTATGAGCCATCTTGGGGTTGAGTTGCTACCATCATTTTTAACTCTAAACTGAAAGTTCTGGGTAGTGCTCTTGTAATTAAACTATTCCTAGCACTGTTAAAAGCTCGAGTCGACTTGAAATTAGAGGCTCAAAGTTTGGATCGAGCTCGACTTGAGGTAAAGGTCAAACTCCTCAAACTTGCTTGTTTAGGCTCATTTACCTAGTAAAAAGATAAGCTTGAATTCAAGTTTAAGCTTGATTATTTTGCTGAGCTTGAATTGAATTTTTTCAATACTGATTAAAATAAAAAATTTGATTAGGCTTGTGAGCTACTTGCATAGAGTATTAGATGCTCGAATTCGGCTTTCTTGATCGCTTGAGCTCGGCTTATAATAACCAAGCCTAATCCATGTAGCTTGTTACATCCCTAGTTATGAGGATTCAGATGATCCAGAATTCCTGATGTGATCTGAGTGTAAAGGATTCAGATGATGCTGAGCAAACAGTAAATAGGGTTAAATTTTAACCATGGTTGCATTTCAACAGTGTAAATGTTGCATGCTCTGAGTTCGCTTCCAGTTTCTGCAAGAATGATGACTAAAACTTGTGCTTAGTTGAGCATTTCCTGTGGCCACCCGTGGAGCTCTTATAATGGAGCCTCTGTTGGTTATTGAACATATGTTCTGATGCTTAGGCACTGTTCTTAGATGCCAAACCTTTTTTTTTTTTTACTGTATTGTTATATAATCATTATTGACTTGTATTGTTTTACTATCACTAACATTTGAAACAGTTAAAAGCATACCTGGCTGTTGCAGTTCAAATTTTTTGGTTTGCGCTTTCTGTATTGCTTCTCTAGTCTTTTGCCAGTGTATGCTATTCTAAAGGTTTCCCAATCCTTTTTTCTTTTTTTGCAGAATGATTTTAGTTTTGAAAAGAGAGATTGGATGAGTGTGAAGCCAAACGAATTACCAGATGGTTCTAGACTGGTAAGACACTTCAAAAAAGGATTAAACAAATTGACAAAGATGTCGCATGTGCTTCCTCTTTTGCTCTTCGATATTCTTGTTTTAACATTTTAATTAGATTATGGGACTGAACCCCCCTTTTGGGGTCAAGGCATCTCGTGCTAACAAGTTCATCAACAAGGCTCTTACATTCAGACCAAAGCTTATCATACTTATTGTTCCAAGGGAAACCACAAGGTAAAGGCTTCCCCTGTAACCCTATTCTTATTGTTAAAATTTTTAATCAGAAGGTAATCTTGCTCTCTTTCTCTATGTTGCCTTCTCATTTTAACAGACTTGATGAGAAAGATGCTTATGATTTGGTTTGGGAGGATGACAGAGTTCTATCTGGCAAGGTATGTAAAGATTTTAGTTACTTTTCTCTCACCGATTTTAGATATAAATGAACGTTTTACATTGCTCACATGTTCTTTGTTCTTGTTTATTTCCCCAGTCATTTTACCTCCCAGGTTCAGTTGATGTAGAGGACAAGCAGTTGGAGCAATGGAATGTAAAGGCACCTCCACTTTATCTTTGGAGTCGCCATGATTGGACAGCCAGGCACAAGGCAATAGCACGAGAGCAACATCATGCATACGACTGGCTAGAAGAGTTGCCTGGAAATGGAGAAAATGCCAAAGAAGTTGAATTTAATTATCTTATGCAGGACAAACATGATTGTTATGGCGATTTCTCGAAAGACGTATATGCTTGTGGAGGTATTTCCAGCATATTGGATGGTCTTCCCGAAATGAATGATGGATTTGAATCCGAAGGCAGCAGAGGAACTGTCCATGGAAAGTACATGGAAGGCCAGTTTCCTGGAAGCAGTAGTATTTGGAAGAACAATGACTTCCCAAAGCAGATACATGACAATGTAATTGAGATGCAACCTGAAGGACATGGCCATATGGATGCATCTCCAAAGGCAGCATCAGATAATGGGATAGCTTTGGAAACTGATGACATGTGCATTGATATGGAAATATCATCTCCAGACAACAGAGCCGGATATTATGAGGTTCCTCGTCAAGAAAGCAAAAAACCCAGTGAGTATCAGAAGTGGAAATTACATCAGTGAATGTGATTGATGGTTCCTGAGTTGTTCAGTGGACTCAACTGATCTTCCCTCTTAACCTGGAACTAAAACTACATAGCAATAGTAATGGGAATAAGAATAGGATATCTTTCCTAGCCTTTGAAGAACTAATTCCACTGCTCTTATTAGATGATGATGATGAATTATAGTGCACTGACCCCATGATTTGACATTGTTCCTTGCATTCGTATCTTTCAAGTACTAATTTCACTGCCGTCGTTATGATGTGATGCATTGCAGTGCATGGCTCCATAAATTTCCCAAAGTTACTTTCGTATAAATCAACGTTCATCTCAATCTAGAGTTTGAGACTAGGAAAAGGAAGAAATTAAGGCAATTAGATTTTATTTATGACAAATCAGATTATAAATTAAAAAAAAAAAAACAATTTAAGGAAAATTTTTATATATATTTGGTTCCCAAGGTAACCTACACCTTTTTGACTTATGTTCATGGTTTTTATGGTTTTATTTGTGTATGTCTTCTCTTTATATGTACTTGTCGAAACCATCCTTTTTGAAAAGGCGGGAATCGACTTTTGGGTTTTGAAAACGGAAATAAAAGGGGAGTTGTCACCGATCTTTATTTGGTGTGATCGGATCACCTTTGTTTTAATAAAACGTTTTGATTTACTAAAACAGTATTTTTGGTCTACGAAATTTGAGAAAACGGGTTCGGGAGTCGGTTACGTGCGAGGAAGGGTTAGCACCCTCGTCACGCCCAAAATTGGTACCAAATTGATTAATTAACGTCTTAATGTTGAAAGTTGAAAATTTTAAGAAGAATTTTAAAAAATTAATCTCTTTTGGAAATATTTGAGTTTTCTAGAATTGAACCAGGATTTTCTCGTTTCGAATGAATAAAATACCACATCCAATACTTTAGGACACGATGATTTAAATCCTCGAACCCAAGATCATCTTATAACTTTTTCGAATCGAATACCAAAATTTTCTCGTTCTGAAGGAATAAAAGATCGCATCCAATACTTTAGGACACGATAACTTAAATCCTCGAGTCCAAGATCATCTTATAATTTTTTTTAAATTGAATGTCAAAATTTTCTCGTTTCGAAGGAATAAAAGATCACATCCAATACTTTAGGACACGATAATTTAAATCCTCAAATCCAAGATGAATATTGCATCATTTTGGAAGCTTTTATTTTGGGATGAAATTTATAAAGAATTAGGTTATGTTTTAAAGACACATTATTCAAAACGTGGGTGAGATTATGCGACGGAAAAACGACAATGTAACACGAATTTGGCATAATACATGTAATACATAACATCGGAATCGTTAAACTAAAGTATTAATGTACATGAATAATAGTAATAATGGAGCGATAATATAAACAATAGTAATACTGATGGTAATGTCAATAATATGGAAATACGAACAAATAAATTATAATACATGCAAGAACGATCATCACATATTTTACACTATTTAAACATAAACATTAATAGTCAAAAAAATGGATTAAACAACTTTAAAAGAGATAGCGCATGAATCAATTTAAAATAATTAACAAAATAATTTTAAGTAAAGAATGCGTAATAAAATAATATATGAGATAATTTTAAAATGATGCCAAGAAGGAATAAAAATAAAAATTAAAATAGCAATATATAGGTTAATAAAGTTAATATACAAAAACTCAAGACAAATAATAATAATAATAATAATAATAATAATAATAATAATAATAATAATAAACATAGCATATAATGAGTGGATAAACGTAAAGAAACAAATATAATAATAAAATATGAAATATAAATAGGATAATGAAACAACTAATAAGTAACTAAACGAATAAATAAATAAATTTAACCAAACCACTCAATCGTTACTCAAGGCAAATTTAAGGGATAAATTAAGATAAAGATAAAAATAAAGGGTCAGTTTGAAAAAGACGAATAAACGAAGGGACTGAATGAGGCAATATTCCCCGCCCTTTGAAACGCTCCGTCTTGGTAGGGACTAAATCGAAACGAAACAGAAATAATGGGGTGAGATCATCAAAGAATACAAAGAATGCGAACGGGGTTCAATCAAGAAGCGTCGAAAAGGGGGGACCAAATGCGCGATTATCCCTTTCTAGGGATATGCGCAGATCCCCCTAGCGAAACGACACCGTTTCTATAGGTATATAATGACCCAAATTATCTGAAAAAAAAAACACATTCTGAAACCCTAAAATTTTCTTTCAAAACGCAGCAGCCACACAGCCCTCCCCTTTCCTCTCTTTCTCTCTACTCTGCTAGGGTCTCCGAACGCCGCACAGCCACTAGATCTGGCCACCAACGAGGCACGCGAATGACCCTTGAGGAAAGTAGGCCTTCGACCCCCTCTTTTAAGCCGAACATCAGCGACGGAGGGAGAGCGCTCCGGCACCACGACCGTGGGGACTCCGGTAAGTTTCTTTTTTTCTTTGTTTTTTGTTATTGTTTGTAAAAGGTTTTTTAGAATAATAAAATCAAAGCTAAAAATAAATTAAAGTGACAGTAAATAACAATAAGAGCAAAAAACGAAATCAACCTTACGTTTTTTCTGATCCTTTTGATTTCTCAGTATTTGTATTCTTTTTCGAATTCTCAGAATCCAAAAAAAAGCCCCCCTTTTACAAAATGTTTCACTTCGGTTTTTATAACTGATTATACAGATGCCATTTTTAATTTGTTTTAGCCCCGTTCTTTGTTGTTTTTTGTTGTTTTGTTCTTCTTTGCAGGGCGTGGGCGAGGCGCTGGTGGAGAAGTCAGACAGCGGGCATGGTGCGCTGAGGAGGCAGGAGCGTGCGGGCGACAAACGAGGCATGGGGAAGGGCGCGCGTGGGAGGCCGAAACGACGCAAGGGCGCGTGCGAGGGACGCGGTGGCAGAAGAAGGGTCAGCGGCGCACCTAGGGTTTCTGTTTGGCTGAGTCTTGTTGGGTCTGGTATTGGGCTTTGCAGGTTTTGGGTTTGTAAAAGGGCTATCTGGGTTTGGGTTAGTTTGGCTGTAATTGGACATTTATTTTGGACTGATCTTATTGAATTTTTGTTTTTTTCTTTAATGTTTTTTGTTTAATTTGGGCCCGGGCAAAATTTGGGTCTTACAGTACTTATGAGAAGAAATTTTATTTTAATGAGCCCCATTTTTTTA
Source organism: Gossypium australe (assembly GCA_005393395.2). Classification (NCBI taxonomy): domain Eukaryota; kingdom Viridiplantae; phylum Streptophyta; class Magnoliopsida; order Malvales; family Malvaceae; genus Gossypium; species Gossypium australe. The sequence goes on from CM016624.1 coordinate 24,564,491, forward strand.
ATTAGCGAAGTGTTTAAATAAATCATTTAAAATGTTATTTATAATATAATTTTATATTTAATGTAGTAATTTGAAAATTTTATTAATGATTTGATACGGGCACGTCTCGTCATGAGCCGAGTTCGAGTCGAGACCCGATGGTGTTACCTCAAGGACCGATTACGAGAGCTCGTGCAAAACAATTCAAAGAAGCATTTGAGGTTTTAGTTCAGCAAGCTTGGGACGACACTAAAGCTAGCTCGAATTCTACTGCAAGCTCATGTCGCATACTCTTACGAGCTCACGTTAATGAAGAGCACCATATGGCCATTCGGCCTTAGCTAATTATTTAGTTGAAAATAATAAATAAAAGTTGGACAAATTGATTACATATTTTAATTAATTTTACTGCATTAAAATAAGCTTTATTATGTTTTAAATTAATTATATAATTAATGAGAAATAGTTAATGTGTCTAAATTAGAACCTTTTTTTTTAATAGTTGGTTGCCACTTCCTTTTAATTGGCTGAAAATGTGCTTTTAAGGTGGCCAAAAATTCCAGCCGAATTTAATGTAAATAATAGCCATCTTTTAATTAATTTATTAGCCAAGAAAATATGTTTTGAAGTGGTATTAAATAGCTGGACACTAATGGCCAAATTTTTAATGTGTAGGTACTTTTTGGGGGACAAGCATGAGTGGCAACATGTTTTGAGGGACATTAATTAATGCCATGTTGGGCCACCATATGTAAGGATAAGGGGCTGATGTTTTGCTTCCCAACAAGAATTTTTTTTTATATTTTAATAAGGCAATAGGCGTTGGGCTCTCCAAGGCCACTCCTACCCAATTTCAAGGCAGAATTTAAGGACTTTCAACCCCTTATTGTCTTAGTGCATTCGGCTGCACATGAAGAGCTTCTAGAAGGGAAATTTTTGGAGTCTTCTTGGATGCACGTGGACAATAAAAAAAATCAAAGGCTAAATTCTAGACTAATTTAGGGTCATTTAAGGCTGAACATTACTTAGAAATTCAAGCACTATAAATGTTCAAAATGGCCATTTTGTAAGCACTTTTTTTTTTTATGATGAATGATATATCGTTATTCTGTTGAATTTGTGAGAACACTTCTCCAATTTCGTTTTAAGGATTCGTTGGCTTATCTAGTGAGCTAGTGGCGTCAACCTATTCTTGGATCACCTTCTATATACCGAGGTTCCTGTCGTATTTCGATAGCGGGTCGAGGTCCCATTCCTATCCAAAAATCGAGCCTTAAGAACGTTTAAGTAATCTGGGTCGATACTTTTCAGTATTGGTTCTTACTTGTTTCTTAAGCCTTAAATTGAAACTTTCCTTCTTCTAAACCCGAGTTAATCCCGAACCACCCGTACTTCAAATTAAACGAACTTCATACCTTTTTCCTTAAAACTATACTTCTTCTATTTTTTGATAATTATTCTTCGCCTATCTTCAATTTTCGTATCTCCTATTTTCGATCGGGCAACTAAGCATACATCTCGATTTCATCTTGAGATCGGGACTGTATCATGATTTTTGTTAAAAGGAAAGGAAAGGTCATAGGTAAAAAAAAGTTTATATGGTACTTATTATTATTTGAAATAAAGGAACTTTCATTACTAAGATATAAAACGAATAAGTAGCATGATAAACAGTGTTCAGCAATATTGGCATTGACAAAACTGTACATAAGAAAAGGTAGTTCGAAATACACAATAAAGTGATTAACGCTAGAATGTAAATTAAAATTCCGGAAAAAACTTGAGTTGATTGATGGGTCGGGTTACTCGTTTAGGTCTAAAAGTCCACTCGAAATTTGAGAGGATTTGGGCAAAAATATTAGGCCTAAAAAATGAGCTTGGGCAAAAAAAAGGCCCATTTAAAATATGGATCGGTTCGAACATTCAAGGCTAGAACCCGGCTCGACCTTGCCCGTTTTAAAGTTTATAATACTTTATATTATATTATTTTTATATATTATGTAATTTAAAGTGTCGAAACCATTTTTTTTGTTTGGAAAAACGGGCCGACTTTAAAAAGGAAAATGGAGTCGCCACTAATCTTTTTTTTGAAGTGCGATTGGGCCACTTTTGAAAACGTTTTGGTCTAGGAATTTTACGAAAACGGGTTCGGGAGTCGGTTACGCACGAGGAAGGATTAGCACCCTCACAACGCCCAAAATTGGTACCTTATTGATTGATTAATGTCCTGATATCGAAAATTGGAATAGATTTTAAAATACAAATCATTTGGAAAATGTTTGGGTAATTCGAATTGGATATCGAAATTCTCTTGTTCCGAAAGGATGAAATATCACATCTAACAAGTTAGGATACGATGTTTCAAACCTTTGACACCAAGATCATTTCATGATTTCCAAAATTCATGCATTGTCATTTTAAAAAGGGTATTCCATTATTTGGCCAAACGAAAGAACCGAAACCCAGCACGTTAGGGCACGATTCCTCAAATTTTCGAACATGGAATATTGCCTTATTTTTTAAAGTTGAGAAAACACGATCAAAACTTTAAAAGGATATTTAGTCCTTTGGACGAGCGGAAAATTGAAACCCAGCACGTTAGGACACAATTTCTCAAAACCCCCAAGCACAAAATATTGCCTTGTTTTTTAATTTAAGGAAACACGGACACAATTTTAAAGGATGTTTAATGATTTGGACAGACGGAAACCGAAACCCAGCACGTTAGGGCACGATTTCTTGAATTTCCAAACGTGAAACATTGCCTTATTTAAAAACACGATCAAAATCTTTAAAGGATATTTAGTCATCTAGACGAAGGAAAAATTGAAACCCAGCACGATTGGGCACGATTTCTCGAAATTCCAAACACGAAATATTACCTTTGTGAAAAACCTTTTTTATGAATTTGGCAAAAAAATGTGGTAAAAGAAAAAATAAGATAAACGATAGTATTAATACTACAGAAAATGTCAAATAATAATAAAAGTAATAGGAATGATAACAAAATGGCCATAAAATATAAGAAACAATAATAATAATACTAATAATAATAATAATAATAATAATAATATAAAAAAAATAATAATGAAAATGGCAATAACAACGTTGATAATAAAAATAAAAATAAAAATAAAAATAAAAATAAAAATAAAAATAAAAATAAAAATAAAAATAAAAATAAATATAATTATAAGAATAATAATATGTATAATAAAATAGTGATAGTAATAAAATAATAGTGGTAAAAAATATTAGTAATAGAATAGTATAATAATAAATATAATAAATATAGGAAATAATAATGGTAGGTGTAATAATAAAATATACAGAGTTAATTTCAAATAAAATAGATAATAAAAAATATTAATAGAAATATTAAAAGAATAATTATAAAAATAATAATGATAATACTAAATTAGTAATAATAATGTCAACAGTAATGAAAATAATATATTAATAATGATAAAAATAATAAAAATAGTAAAAATAAAAAGTAGTGGTAGGAATAATAGTAGTATTAATAATGAAATATAATATTAATAATAAAATAATAAGTATAATAAAAAAGGGTAATAATAATGTATATAAGTAATATTAATAGAAAAGGTAACAATAATAATAATAACATATAACAGTAAGAATAATAACAATAATATATAATAGTAAGAATAATATAGAAAAGCATGTATAGATGTAAAATGATAAAAAAAAATAACGAGAATAATACAAAAAGTGAAAAAAATATTAAAAAAACAAAAAACTAAAAGTAATTTAGAGTTGTAAAAGGCTGGGGGTTTAATTATAATCAAAACAAAACACGGGGTGCCAATTATAAAATGCAAAGAAATAATCATGAGTTGGGATCAACATAAACGCGCGTGCAAAGGGGAAGGACTGATAGGGTAAATATCCCAAGCCCTCAAAACGCAGCGTTTCAACGTGGATCATATTGAGTTTACACGTAAAATCCAGGGGCAATTTTTAAAACAAATTAAATTCAAACTGGGTCAAATTGAAAGTCGGCGCTAAAGGGAAGGACTAGCCGCATAAATTTCCCCTTTAAAGCATGGATTCCAATCCTCCCAAACACACCATTTAATTTGCGGTTTAAAAAACCTAAAAAAAAATAAAAAGTTGAATGGCATTCTGCCATTTTTTAAAAGAAACCCTAGCCCTTTCCTTTGCAAATTCATTCTGCCGAAAATAAAAAAAAACCCTAAAATGGAACCCCATCTCCTCTGCTAGGGTGATCCCTGACTGCAATAGGTTCTCCGCGCGCGCGTCGACTACAGCGGCCGGAGGGAGTCCGGTAAGATCCTCTCGATCTCTCTTTTTTTTTTTTAAAAAAAAACTTTGTTTGCTTTTTGGAAACAAGTGAAATCAATCTGTGAAAAATGAAAAGGGTTTTGTTTTCGAAAATGAAGAGGAAGAACCAAGATAAACAGATTTGAAAAAAAAGAAAAAGAAAAGAGAAAATCGAAACCTTGACGATTTGCTTTGATTTCGCGTTGATTTCTCGCAAAAATATTCTGTTTTGATATACTTTCCAAAAATCAGTAATCCAAAAAACCATCCTCATTACAGATTTTTTATTCGATTTTTATAGCCTCATTTACAAATGTTTTTCTCCTATTTTGCAGATATGTGCTAGAGGCGTGGTGGAGAGGGAAACTTCATGTGAGCGAGGCAGACGCGCGCACGATGCGGAAGGGTGGGCGAAGTGGCTACGAGGGCTGCTGGCGGCGACGCTACATTGATGCTAGGGTTTCTGCTTTGCTTTTTTTTTCTTTATTTTTAGGTCTAGTGGGCTTGGGTTAATCTGTTAATTTTATTGTGTTTTGTATTTTGGACTGTTTAAAATTGGACTTTTGTTTTATTTTTCCCTGGTTTTGGTTTAATTGGTACTGGGCCTGGGCATAATTTGGGCTCTACATAAAGCACATTAAAAATATAAACATGTACTAAATATATAATACTACTCTAATATAAACATAAAATTAATGTTAAGATGACTATAAAACTTTCAATAAAATAAATAAATAAATATTTGTAAAAATTTTAAAAAATAATATGGACGGGCCTATAATGGGATTGGGTTAGTCTTTTGGAAATATGGGCGGGTTTGGATAAAATTTTAAACTCATATTTTAGGTTGGGTCGAGCTTAGACAAACATAAAGTATGTTAATATCATGCTTAGGTCCGACACATGAGCACCTCTAGTTGCTAGCCATCCTTACGAGAACATCAGTACAGCAATTACCCTTCCGAACAATGTGAACGAGATGGCTATGCTGGAAGGTTGCCAATAAAATCCTACAATCCATAATCAAGGAGCGAAGAGATAAGTTACTACAAGTATCGATGTGCAATAGAGATGTAACAGCCCGTTTTTTAGTGGTGTCAGAAACAGTGGTTTTGAGAGCATGACTCTCAAGTATCGGCCCGTAATATTAAAGGTCATTAAGGTTGTATTAAAATTTGGTTATAAAATTTTATCGTTTAGTTAGTTAATTTAGTAAAAAAGACTAAATCGTAAAAGCTGCAAAAGTAGAATTTCATTAATTAAAGTTGTTAAATGTCAATTAAAAGGGTAAGGTAAGGTATATGGTAATTATACCATTTAAGAGTTTAATGGACAATTCTGAGACTTAGTTAAATTTAAGTGAAATTCATTAAGGGCATAATAGTAAATTGAAAAATAAAATGGAATTAAAGAAAATTAAAAGAGAATAAAACATATGTTTCATCTTCTTCATTGAACTAGAGAGAAGAAAACCCTAAGGAAGAGCTTGAATATTCAGCTAGCTTAAACCTCTTGATAGGTATGTGAAATTTTGTTCATTTTTAGTAATTTTTATGTTTTTGAACTCGTATTAGCTTGATTTAGCTAACCCGAGGGTTAATTTGTAAAACTGTCAAATGTTGTGGATTGTGTTATTAATGATTTGAGTTGTTTTCTTGAAGCTTTTGAAAGATTTCTAAGCTTAGAGGTTAGATTAGATTGTTTTGTAAAGTAGTTTTTGATGATTTTAATGTTCAAGGACTAGATTACTAAAATAATGAAATTTCTTGTACTTGAAAGGAAATAAATGCAAGTTGGGGCTGGTATGAGGCCATGGAGAATCAACTATGTTTGGGTGTAAAAGAAAATGGGTAATTTGCATGTTTGGGGAATAGGAATTAAATTGAATAAAGGTGAAAAGTTGAGGGCAATTTTGTAAAATGTCAAAAATGACTAAACTGTATAGAATGGTTGATTTTGACTGTTGATTTCATTAATTGAATGAAACTATTGTTTTAGATCACGAGCGTGTTGACAATTGTGGAAAAGAAAAGATCGCATAATAGCTCATGTGCTTTTGCGATTACTACAAACTAGTTTTGTAAGTTCGTTTTTTTTAAGTATGTTATAATTTATTTCATTACATTTGCCTTACTAGTGATTTGAAATATTTTTGTGTCTCTAAACGATGGATTTAATGATGTTCCATAGTGAAATTGAATGTATTGAATATACTGATACGGGCCTCGTGCCTAGCATGCTATATGCCAGTGATTTAAACGGGCCTAGTGCCTAGCAGGCTATAAGCTGGTGAAATGTTTCGGGCCTTGTGCCTAGTAGGCTTCGTGCCGGTGAATGATTCATTCTGAATATCGATGAATAGAGAATTCGTCAAATGATGACTTGAAAAAGAATCGAAATCACTGTACTGTTCATTATTCACTTGCTGTGAATTGTTTTCGATAGGATTTGGGATGTTCTAAATGAGTGTTTGTTCTGTTATGTTTAATTTGGTAAGATTATCGTTTGATTTACAAACTTACTAAGTTTCAGGTAAATTTACTTCTGTTTGTCCTTTGTTTTGTAGATTTCGTTTTGCAGTTGGGGAGATCAGATCAAGCTCAAAGGAACACACTATCTCAAGGACTCTTTGGTAGATTTTGGGTAACTTGGTTATATGACATGTAATAGGGCTATTGAGTATATTTGTGGTTGTGTATGTGTAGTGGTTGTGTGTTTTGATTGCCATAGATATGTGGTCTAAGTTAAGTACATTTTGAGTGGCATGAGTTGTATTGTGTTGTGGCATATGCAAGAGTGTGAATGAGTATGGAAATTGGTGTGGTTTGTTCATGAATGAGTAAGGTACTTTGGTTGGGAAAGCAAGACTATGAATGTGTTTTGTGTCTTGTATGTTCAAATTAAGAAATGAATTGTTTAGGTGTTTGAGTTGTGGTGTCATTGATGGCACATAGGCATGTTTTGAACATATTTGATTTCATTTTGAAGGTTTTTATGCATGTGCTTTGATAAGTCTAGGTATATAAACATTTAGGTATGGAAAAAGACAAGATTTTAGGTCAATTAAGGTTGCACACGGTCTAGACATGAGCTATCATATAGTCGTGTGTCTCACATGGGCCAAGACACGAGCATGTGGCTCAAGTCAATGAGTTACACGATCTGGCATACGGTTGGATACATGAGCGTATGGAATGGCCACATGGCCGTGTGGCTAAAAATTTCCAGTTTTGTCCTTAATATTTTGATTTGTATCGATTTGGTCATAAGCCTATATCAGGCCCCAAAGGCCAGATTTAATTGTGCTCAAGTATCAAGCTCCATAATAATATGATCAACATTGGGTTTTTGTTCTTTGTTTTCAGTTTCGAAAGTTTTTCATTTGTTTTTTACTTCAGTTTTTTTGGGTTTTTTCTTCTCTTGTTCTTTCATTCCAGTTTTCTCTGGTTCTTTTAGATATCTTTGTTGTTGTTTTCGGCTTTTTCTCTTGTTTCTTTAGAAACTTTTCTGGGTTCTATTTTGCAATGACAGTTGCAGATTGTCGAAACCATTTTTTGGAGAAGCGGGAATCGACTTTGGGTTTTAAAAATGGATAAAAATGTGAGTCGCCACCGATCTTTTATTAGGTGTGATCGGATCACCTTTGTTTTAATAAAACCTTTTGCTTTACTAAAACAGTGTTTTTTGGTCCACGAATACTCGAGAAAATGGGTTCGGGAGTCGGTTACGTGCAAGGAAGGGTTAGCACCCTTGTAACGCCCAAAATTGGTACCAAATTGATTAATCAATGTCCTAATGTCGAAAAGTTTGAAATGATTTTGAAATTTTGTTCTTTTTATTGTTTTTAAACAACTTGATTGAATATTGAGTTTCCCTTGTTTCGAAGGAATAGAGTCTCACATCCAGCACGATTGGATATGACAATCTGAGTCCCCGAATTCAAGATCACCCCCAAAATTCCCCAAGCACCTGTATTGAAAATTTGAAAGGATATTCGTTCATTTGGTCAAACACAAAATCACACCCAGCACGATTAGGCACGATTTCTTCGAATTTCCAAACTCACGAATTTCACCTTATTTAAAAATATGAGCAAAATTTGATAGGATATCCATTTATTTGGTCAAACAAGAGACCGTATCCAGCATGATTGGGCACAATTTTTTTGAATTTCCAAACGCATGAATATTACCTTTGTAAAACCTATTGAAATGCGATTCAAAACTGATAATTTACATGAAATAACGAGCACGAGAAACATAATAATAAAATGCAATAATAAAACAAAATTAAAAAGATAATATTAAAATAAAAAATTAAGACAAAACTATATTAATGGGAATAATAATAATAATAATAATAATAATAATAATAATAATAATAATAATAATAATAATAATAATAATAATAATAATAATAATAATAATAATATGGTAATAGAAATAAAATAATAAGATAAAAAATAATAATGACAAAATAATAATGATGATACTTAAAATAATAATGACAAAATAATAATGATGATGCTTAAAGTAAGAGATGGTAATGACAAAATAATAATGATGATGCTTGAAATAAAAAATAATAATGACAAAGTAATAATGATTATACTTGAAAGAAAAGTAAAATAATAATAGTAAGAATAACAATAATAATAATAGCGAGAATAATAATAACAATAATAAATATAATAATAACAATAATAATAATAATAATAATAATAATAATAATAATAATAATAATAATAATAATAATAATAATGGAAATAAAATGATAAAATAAGAAGTAAATGATAATAAGGTAATAATAACGATGATGCTAAAAAATATAATAATAGTAGCAACAATGGTCATTAATAAACGGATAACAAAAATAATAATGCAATAATAGCAATGATAACCATAGTATGTTAAAAATCACAAAATAATTAAAAAGGACGCAATTGAATTCAAAACGGAAGCTTGGGGGCTGATTTGAAATAAAATAAATGGGAAAAGGGCCTCATTGTAATACGCTAGAGAAGTGGAGGGACCAAAGTGGGCAATAACCCCTAAATTCCCATGCGCACATCCAGTTGGTGGCTTTAGGGACCAAATCGAAAAAAAATGAAACCGGAGGGTCAAATTGAAAAGAACAAAAAGACACAAAATAAAACTTAATCGAACTGGGCTGCGAAACGAAGGACCATTTGCGCAAATATCCCTTTTAAGGGATTTGCGCAGTAGCTCCTACACAAAACGGCGCCGTTTTGTCTAATGGTTATAAAACCATCTTTCTTTCCCCAAAAATCAAAATTTTTCTTACCCTAACATTTTTTAAAATCAGCAGCCACCTAAAACCATCTTTCTCCCATCTCTCGACTCTCTCTGACGAGTGGGTTTCCTCGACGATCTGTCGCAACGCCACTAATCCGGCGACCGACAAAGCACGTAGAGAGGGGGGTTTTAATGCCCTGTTCGAAAAAACCCCGAAAGACCCAATCTTTTTAACGTCTTCTAGTCGAATAATAAAGGCCTTCGTTGCCCCTCCTGAGGCCGAACCCCCCCTGACGACGGAGAAACGACACTCTGATGCCACGACTTGAGGGCTTCGGTAAGATTCTTCTTTTCTCTTGGTTTTTATTTTTTTTTAAAGAAATCAAAATAGAACGATGGAAATGAAATAAAAAATAAAATAGAATGGCAGTAAATAATAATCGGAAATAACAAGTAAAATCAACCTTTAACGTTATTTTTTTGTTTCTTTGATTGCTGAATGATTCTTTTTTTTTCTTTGTATGCTGTTGATTGAAAAATCAGAGGAAGAACCCCTTTTTGCATTTTCATTCGGTTTTTTATAACCGAGATTGAAGTGGAAATAAACAAACTATACAATATCTTTCCTTATTTTCTGCCATTATTGTCTGTTTCCTTATTTTTGCAGGTCGTGGAGCCGATGGTGGCCGACAGAGGCTGGTGCGGTGATAGTGGAGGCCTGCGGCGCTGCTAGGCTAGGGTTTCCAGATCCCTAGTTTCTCCCAAATATATTTTTTTAGTTTTGGGCCTATTGGGCCACTTGTATATTGACTTAGTTGGGCCTTAGTTTGGTTTTGGGCCTTGGGTTAATGAACCCGGGCCAAAATTGGTTACTACAGCTGCCCCTCTTTGCTCATTGTTGTGAAACAAGAATAGAGTAAAGACAATAGAAGAACCAATTTTGCCCGGTCTTGGCAGGCTTTGACTTATTGGTCCTCGTCTTCTTCAAACAACTTCAAACTCCACTGTAACTTGTTGCTTTGATCCGCTTCACTGTTTCGTTGTATCTTCAGGGAGATAATATTTCCTATTCCATTGCTTCTTCAAGGGCACAGTAACTAGCGCCTCGATCAGCTTCGATGTGATTTCAGGGAGAAGAGATTCGTAGCTTTGATCTTCTCCACCGGGACTTCGAGGAAATAAATCTGAACTTTTTCAAATTGCTTCCTTACTATCTTTGGGGAGGCTTCGATCTTCAGTCTACTCCAATGCTATTTCCGAGAGATATAGCCTGTAGCTTCATTTTGCTCTTGCTCAATCTTCTTTGTCCACTGGAACTTCTTTGTCCAATTTGCTCCAGGTGACTTCAGTCTTCCGTCTGTAAGTACCTCCGTGTGTGACCTGAGGTTCAACCCCCCTCTAGTAATATGAGTTGATTTTTTGAACCAACAGAAATTAAAAAATAGAAATTAAAAATACCTCGGCGTGCGACCTGAGGAGTTGATTTTTGCAAGCAGAAATCGAAAAACAGAAATTAAAAATGCCTCAGCGTGCGACCTGAGGAGTTGATTTTTTTTTACAAACAGAAATTGAAAATACCTCAGGTGCGACCTGAGGAGTTGATTTTTGCGAACAGAAATTAAAAATCAGAAATTAAAATGCTCAGCGTGCGACCTGAGGAGTTGATTCAAACAGAAATTGAAAAACAGAAATTAAAAATACCTTAGCGTGCGACCTGAGGAGTTGATTCAAGCAGAAATCGAAAAACAGAAATTAAAAATGCCTTAGCGTGCGACCTGAGGAGTTGATATTTGAAAACAGAAATTGAAAAACAGAAATTAAAAATGCCTCAGCGTGCGACCTGAGGAGTTGATTTTGGAAAATGTATCATCTGGTGGAACTCGGATGCCTTCTTTCTCCTTGGTTCGGTGCAGTTATTGTCAAAACTTCTTGCTTTACTGGTGTACCTGTATGTGTCATGGGTGATGATGTCATGATGTGCACGTGTTTATCTTAAATGCTTTTATCCTACATGATTATGCCATGTGCCTTGGGCTTGTTCGTCATATCTTTTTTTTGTTACGACTTTCATGATGACCTGCATTCACTGCTTCGATTCTCGACTTTCCTTTCAGGTTTTGTACTCGTCCTCAAGCCTTACGAGTAATCTGTGTTTCCCGTATATTCCCCTTTTGCCCCCCGTTGAACTTTGTCCTTGCTTTGAGGCTCTTGTACTTACCAAATTCTCATCTAGGTAATGCTCAACATTCCTTTTGTTTAGAGTGTGTAATTTTACTATTCATCATTTAAATGAACCAAACATGAGACGCATGAAAATGACAAGTAGGTATGAAAGGGATACCTCACGCTCTTTTATTTCAAAGGCAATGAGCAAAGAAAATTGACAAGGAATAGTTCAATAAAGAAAACATTATGATTACAGGAAAGCAGATTCCATCGTCACAAATGCTCTAGATATTCAACGCATGAACTTCTCCATGTCTCTTGATCCTGGATCCTTTCGAGTGCAGCTTCTTGTGTAGAAGATTTTGAGCCTCCGAGTCTGCTTCGAATATTAATATCTCACCATTTGACTTCCTGTTCAAATCACCCTTGCCCTTCGAGCCCAAATCTGCTCCCTTAGGACTCTCCTTCGAGTTTAACCTCCGAAACCTTTTCGTTTATCAAGACGCCCTTTTCGGGTTTTCATCTTGATCCTTTTTTTTAAGCATAGTACTTCTTCACGGCATCTGAGTTCACTGGATTTGGTACCTCTTTCCCATCCATCTCAGTGAGAATCAAAGCTCCACCTGAGAAGGCCTTCTTTATGACATATGGTCCTTCCCAATTCGGTGCCCATTTTCCTCGAAAGTCTTTTTGTATTGGGAGAATCTTTCTCAGCACGAGTTCTCCTTCGCGAAATTTTCTTGGTCGCACCTTCTTGTCATGAGCTGTGATTATTCTCTTCTGGTACATCTGTCCATGACAGATTGCTTTCAAGCGTTTTTCTTCGATTAGATTTAGTTGGTCATATCGAGCTTGAACCCATCCTGATTCTTCTAGTTTTGACTCCATTAAGACCCGTAAAGAGGGGATCTCAACTTCGATGGGTAGCACAGCTTCCATTCCATAGACCAGAGAGAAGGGAGTTGCCCCCGTAGAGGTCCGCACACATGTGCGATATGCATACAAAGCAAATGGTAGTTTCTCGTGCCAGTCTTTATACGTCACGGGCATTTTCCCAATAATCCTCTTAATATTTTTGTTAGCAGCTTCTACTGCTCCGTTCATCTTTGGGTGGTAGGGTGAGGAATTATGATGTTTTATTTGAAATTGATCAAACACTTCCTTCATCATCTTGTTGTTTAGATTTAAAGCATTATCTGAAATAATTCTCTCAGGTAAACCGTATCGACATATGATCTCCTTTTTTAAGAACCTGCACACTGCTGTCCTTGTCACATTAGCAAATGTAGCAGCTTCTATCCATTTTGTGAAGTAATCTATGACCACAAAAATGAACCGATGTCCATTGGAAGCTTTTGGGGAAATTGGCCCTATAACATCCATGCCCCACATAGAAAAAGGCCACGGAGAAGTCATGACATGAAGGGGCGAAGGTGATGCATGAATTTTATCTCCGTAAACCTGACATTCGTGGCACTTTCGTGCGTAATTAATGCAGTCGCTTTCCATCGTCAGCCAATAATAACCAAGTCTCATAATCTGTCCAGCCATGGTGAAACCATTGGCGTGCGTTCCACAAACTCCTTCATGGACTTCTTTAAGTATTTTTCCGGCTTCAACAGCATCCACGTATCTCAGGAGTACCTGATCTTTTCCTCTTTTGTACAGGATGCCCCCATCTAGAACAAATCCCACCGCCATTCTTCTAATTGTTCTTTTGTCGTTCTCATTTGCTTGTTCGGGATACCTTTGATTCTTGACATATTTTAAGATATCATGGAACCATGGCTGTCCATCTGCTTCTTTTTCAATGCTAAAACAATGCGCAGGGGCCTCGTATATGCTCATTTGGAGAGGCATTACTTCCGTTTCTCGGTTTGCTTTAAACATTGAATCCAAAGTGGCTAGGGCATCAGCCAATTGGTTTTCTTCTCGTGGGAAGTAATTAAAAGTTACTTCTTCAAATTCTTTGATCAACTCTGTCACAAGATCGTGATATTTGACCAACTTCGAGTCTCTCACTTCCCAATCTCCACGGATTTGGTAAATCACCAATGCCGAATCCCCGGATACCTTTAAGATTTTGATGTCTCGTTCAATAGCTGCGCGAAGTCCTATGATGCAAGCCTCATATTCCGCTATGTTGTTGGTACAGAAGAAATTTAATCTGGCAGTGAATGGGTAGTGATTCCCTTCTGGCGATACTAAGACCGCTCTAATCCCATGCCCCAATGCATTTGATGCACCATCAAAGCTCATCTTCCATGATTTCTTTTTTGACGACTCGCATTCTTTTTCCGTAATGCACATCAGGTCTTCATCTGGGAAGTCAAATCTCAATGGTTCGTATTCCTTTGTTGTCTGAGTTGCTAAGAAGTCAGCTATTGCGCTCCCTTTTATCGACTTTTGATTCACATAGATGATATCGTACTCCGATAGTAGGATCTGCCATCGTGCCATTCTTCCTGAGAGTGCAGGTGATTCCATCATGTACTTTATTGGGTCCAGCTTTGAAATTAACCATGTCGTGTGATACAGCATATATTGTCTGAGCCTTCGGGTTACCCAGACTAAAGCACAACCGAATTTCTCAATTGACGGGTACTTTGTCTCATACTCTGTAAACTTCTTGCTGAGGTAATAAATCGCCCTTTCTCTTTTCCCTGACTCATCATGTTGCCCCAGTACGCAACCCATTGAGTTTTCGAACACAGTCAGATACAATATTAGCGGTCTCCCGGGTGTTGACGGTACCAGCACCGGGGGGTTTGACAAATACTGTTTTATCTTGTCAAAAGCCACTTGACACTCCTTGTCCCATTCTCCAGGATTATGTTTTCGAAGGAGTCGAAAAATTGGGTCACACTGGTTGGTAAGCTGAGCAATAAATCGAGCGATGTAGTTCAACCTCCCTAGAAATCCTCTGACTTCTTTTTGTGTCCGTGGAGGTGGAAGTTCTTGTATGGCTTTTATCTTATCCGGATCAACCTCAATACCTCTCTCACTGACAATGAAACCTAGTAATTTTCCCGAGGTAGCCCCAAATGTGCACTTGGCTGGGTTAAGCTTCAGTTGGAACTTTCTTAGTCTTTCGAACAATTTCCTGAGGTTCCCAACATGTTCTCTCTCCCCCCGAGATTTGGCAACCATATCATCGACATAAACTTCTATTTCTTTGTGCATCATGTCATGGAACAACATCACCATTGCCCTCTGATATGTTTCCCCAGCATTCTCCAATCCGAATGGCATTACCTTATAGCAGAACGTTCCTCACATTGTTACGAAGGTAGTTTTCTCCATATCCTCGGGGGCCATCTTTATCTGATTATAACCCGAAAATCCATCCATGAAAGAAAATAACGAATGTTTTGCTGTATTATCTACCAATGTATCGATGTGTGGCAAGGGAAAATTATCTTTTGGGCTTGCTCGATTCAGATCGCGATAATCCACGCACATTCGCACTTTGCCGTCTTTCTTCGGTACTGGGACTATATTAGCTACCCATTCAGGATACTTAGAGACTTGTAAGAAGCCAGCATCAAATTGTTTCTTGACTTCTTCTTTTATCTTTAAAAGCATTTCAGGTCTCATTCGTCTTAGCTTCTGTTGAATGGGTTTACATTTTGGTTTTAGCGGGAGTTTATGGACCACTACATCCTCATTCAAACCTGGCATGTCCTGGTATGACCACGCGAATACATCTTTATACTCTTGAAGCAAGGCGATCAAGTCATGTTTGGTACTCTCTGAGATGGAGGTTCCAATCTTCACTTCTTGCCTCATTTCTTCATTTCCCAAGTTCACTGACTCAACAGATTCTTGATGGGGTAAAATCTGTTTATCTTCTCGTTCCATCATCCTTAGTAAGTCAGGGGATGAGACATAATCTTCTGTATCTTCTTCAGCTTCGCATCCTCCTAAACAAATAGCTTTTTCAAAATCGATTTCAGGACTTGTAAAGGGATTGTTCATATTGTTGATATCTGAGCACCTGAAAGGCGAATGGAAAAGAAAACTATAGAGGAGCATCAAGGTATCGGAACATACAAGCATAATATTACGGCATGATATGAGATATATGTAGGGACAGGCTATGAGGAGAGGGAATAAATATGAAGACAACGAGAATAATAAAAAAAACTATGACAAGATGCATCTCCATTAATGTTTATTTAAAAGATAAATAGCAAACATAATCACTCATAACAGATTCCCCCTATAACTTGAGGGCATACAAAAGAGTTAATCGTCGAGCATTACTTTAGAGGGAACTTAGAAACTACAAGCAGATCCACAGCAGTCCAATTGTTCAAGGTGAATCTAGGAGGACAAGGGCG
This sequence comes from Gossypium australe, assembly GCA_005393395.2. Lineage (NCBI taxonomy): Eukaryota > Viridiplantae > Streptophyta > Magnoliopsida > Malvales > Malvaceae > Gossypium > Gossypium australe. The sequence continues at coordinate 24,580,542 of CM016624.1, forward strand.
TATCATCGAAACATCTTCAATTGCATCATCTCCTTTGTCCATAACATTTATACTGATGTCCTGAAGACCCTTTCAATCGATAACAACATACTTGGCAAACTATCTTTCCCCGGGTACATCATTCCTGCAGACGTGAATGTTTTCGACAACGGAGGATACACTATGGGCTCCCATTCCAATTCCCGACCTGAGACTCTTGCAATCCTCTTTTCTTGATCTTTCTGCCATTGTTTCCTTCTTTGTCGCATATCTGGCTTGAACCCTAAGCCATATCGAGCCTTGTGGTGTACTGGCTTTAATGCTCTAGCCATTCCTTGCTGATATTTTCCCAAACCTTTCTCCGCTCGGGCTCCTTTTCCCACAGTCAGCTTGATTCCCATCTTGGTATTCCTCGACAGTTTTGGTGTGAGAATCTTGTTTCTTTCAACGACAAATGTGGCATTGATAAACTCAAAGGAACAGAAGGAACATTCCACTGCATCTTTGTTTACTTCAAGGTAGGGCACGTTAGTAGAGATAGAGGCAACAATGTCTTCTTCACCAGAGACCGTGATCAAGCGGTTATCCATGACAAACTTTACTTTTTAGTGGAGAGATGAAGGAACTGCCCCAGCTGAATGGATCCAAGGTCTCCCTAAGAGGCAATTATACGAAGGCGAGATATCCATGACCTGGAATTCTATGTCATATGTACATGGGCCCACATCTAGAGGAATTTCAATCTTTCCCATGGCCTCCCGTCGTGTCTCATCAAAAGCTCTTACTGTGGAATGACAAGGCCTTAGATAAGATATATCAACTGGCATCTTGGAAAGTGTGGCCAGAGGCATGGCATTGAGTGCGGATTCGTTGTCGATGAGTACATTCGGCACTATGTAACCCTTGCAATTAGCCGTAATATGCAATGCTTTCACGGAGCCCCTACCATTTGGCGGTATTTCATCATCACTGAAAGAAATGAAATTATCCGCATTCAAGTTGTTTACCCACCTATCAAGCTTTTCTATGGATACATTGCTTTCCACGTACTTTTAGCAAGGCATTCCGATGTAGCTCCGAGTTCAACAGTAGAGATAACACCGAGATTCTCGCCGACTGTTTGTTTAACTGTTCCACGATGTTGTATTCACTGTGCTTGATGAACTTCAAGAATTCATGTGCCTCATCCTCATTCACAGGTCTTTTAATTTCTTGCTCAGACTGTATTTCAACATCAAACTCAACCTCATGCATTGGTGCCTTTCCTTTCTGACTCGAGTAAAAGGCTTTTTTATTTGGCTCAACCATTTCCGGAGAATAACACCTCCCGCTGCGGGTAAAGTGTCCTATTCTGCTAATATCTCCAATCACAGTTTTCGGCTTTTCACCCTCGGGTATAACAACGTTAGCATCATATTTCCATGGTACTGCCTTATCATCCTTGTAAGGGAAAGGAGATGGTACCTTAATCACCAGCGTTGGTTTGACTTCCTTCTTCTTGGCCTCATAATAAATCACCAGGGGTCGATCGGCACTATAAGGGATGACTGGCGGCTGATTATCGGAGGCGCATATTTCCCTTTCTTCGGCCTCATTCGTTTTGTCAAAAATCTTGATCTCCTTGTTGTTCATCATGTTTTGGAGTAATTTTCTGAATTCTTCGCAAGACTGGATGTCATGTCCTTCGACGCCATGAAAATCACAAAAACGCCGACTTTTTGTATTCCCCCTTTGAAAGTCTTGTTGGGATGACAAAACAACTTATTTTCAATCATTACCTTCCAAATTTTTCGCAAAGGTGTTTTTATTTCAGACACAGAACTTTTAGCTTGCCGCACGTCTTCCTTCGTCACTGCACTCACGTTCCCTTCAATATGGTTTGGGAGCGGATTTCCAGCCACGTTACCAGTACCGTCAAATCATAAAATCCCTGCATCAATAAGACCCTGAACCCTCCTTTTGAAGGCTATACAATTTTCCGTAGAATGCCCCTGGTTTCCAGCATGATACATGCAATTAGCATTGGGATCGTACCATTTCGGGTATGGAGGCTTCAATGGTGCCATATAATTTGGGGATATTAATTATTTTTCCAATAATGTCGGGCACAGTTCTCCGTACGACACGGGAATAGGGGTGAATTGAGGTTTTTCAGGATTGGGTCCTATTGGTCTTTGTTCGTTCTTGGGTTGGCTTGGAGCAGGCATGACATTTGGTGAGAACATGGTGAATGGTTTTTGGTTATTGGTGGCGTAGGCGGGGTAAGAAGGAGGTGCTTGGTAATAAGGGTTTTGGGGAGGAAAGTAGAAATTTGGATATGGGAGGTATTGGGGTTGTGATTGGGTTGGGTACGGATTAGAGGCATAGTGGCTCTCAGTCCCCACCATATGGGTTTCTGCCTCTTTTTTCCTACTAGGCACTGCCCTTTTCGAACTTTCGGGACCTTCCATCCTTCCGCTCTTGATGGCATTTTCTATAATTTCCCCAGATAATACGACGTCGGCGAAGTCCTTTGTGACGTTTCCTACCAACCTATCATAAAATGGTGCTCTCAGAGTGTTGATAAAGAGGACTGTTATCTCAGTCTTAGTTAATGAGGGATCTACTTGGACTGCGATATCTCTCCACCTTTGGGCATATTGTCTAAAGGTCTCTGTCGGCTTCTTCTCCATCATTTGCAGAGTTAGTCGGTCAAGCACCATGTCGGAGACATGCTTGTACTGTTCACAGAAGGCTGATGCTAAGTCTGTCCATGATCGGATCCTTTCTTTCCTATGTTGATCATACCATCGAAGGGCAGACCCGACCAAGCTATCTTGGAAACAGTGTATTAGCAGTTTATCTTCATTCACATAGCCCGCCATCTTCCGGCAAAACATGATAAGATGTGCCTTTGGACATCTTGTCCCATCATATTTCTCAAAGTCTAGCACTTTAAAATTTGGTGGCAGAACCAGATCGGGCACCAAACTAAGCTCTTTGGCACCAAGTACAGAGAAGGCTCCAGTACCTTCTATTGCCTTGAGTCTTTCTTCCAAGCTCCTGTACTTATCCTGGGTACTCTGATCGTTCATTCTCAGCCTGGCTATTTCTACTGGATTATCCAAATCTGGAACAACCGGGTCGGCAGAATTAGCTCCGAGGTTCGATGTGAATACACCTTGCCCTAGATGAGTAGGTGGTGCTGGTCGTTGCCCCAAGCCTATAGGCTCCACTTGAGAATATCCTCTTTGCGTTGCATGGACGTGAGGTGGAGTGCATCCTGGGGGATGGCCTTCGCTTTCTTCTCCGGTATTAGTTGTAGGGCCCTTTCCTTTGTCCATTATCCCATTCATCATTAAAGCCATTTGGGCCATCATATTCCGCTGAGCCTCTATCATCTGGTCTTTTATTTCTTGCTGAAACTTCGCCATTTGCTCTTGTATCTGGTCTTGCATGTCTTTCTGAAATTGTTCGTATCTTTGATCCATCGCTTTTGCCTTACGACGAGTATTGTAGTAATGTATAATGGGTTGGTTTTCGTCGGTTTCCAGGGTAACTTCTGTCACGATTTTAATCAATTAGACTCCTTTTGATGCAAATGATGTGATGTATGCAAATGGATGAAATGCAATGCAAATGCGTGAAATGAATGCAAAAGGCGTCGATTCCCGTTCAATTTCTTATAGAAAGTTTATTTAAGAAACAAAATCCTTTACATAAAACAGAGTTACATATGCGACCTAGCCCTTATACCCAGAATTTTAACTTTCTCGAGGAGCGAGGCTAACTCTCGACCCCGATCTGACTTTGATTCATACACTACACTTAATATATCGGCTTGGACCGCTAAGGATTGTAGATGTTCAGCCACTTCTCGTATCTGTGTTACAGCTTTGCCCATGACATAATCCCTTTCTCTGACCTGATTCTGAGATTGTTGAATCCGGAACTCACTACTTTGCAGTGTCATTTCGAGTTCCACCATCTTCCTTTTTAACTCTTCAATCTGGTTTAGGCTTGATTCTAGCTTCGCCGTAGAGTCGCGTCTTCGGCCAAACGTCTTCTCTTGTTCTGTTAATCGAGCTTTCAGTGTCTCATTCTCTCTTTGGCTCTCACTTGTAGTCTTCCTCAGAGCATCCTTTTGTGCTTGAACCTCTTGGAACTTTTTCCTCCACTGATCAACCTTGGCTTTCTCTTCTCGAATTTCTTGACGCCATTGTTCTAAAGTTTTACCCAACCCGACAGTCCTCATTGATAGACGCAGCTTTCTATAATCAGTCTTCAAGCTCTCCAAATCTTCTTCGGCCTTCCTTTTTCCTTTCTTCAATTTCTCAGCCTCTGAGTTTTGGACATCAATATCCAACATCAAATGCATCTTTTCTTTTTCTAGTCGTTCTATCCTCTTTTCCAACTCTGAATTTTTACTTTCAAAGTCTTGCTTCATAATCTCCGCCTCGGAAGGGACTACTTGTAAGTATTTCTCTATTGGTTGAGTACTATCGTGTGTCGATTTAGGGACATTATCGTTTATTCTCCTACTCCGCCAGGCATTATACTCGAGGGTTACCATCGGACCTACAACAATTCTTTTCATTCGGCAAATTTGTTTCCAAGCATCAGCAATCTCCCGAACCTTCTTCTTAGAATTATTCCCTTTGTACGAAAATTTGAACTGAGCTAGGCCGTAAGTCGTCGGTATAAACTATCTTGAATTGTATTGCCTTAGCACAAGCAAAGGGGCATACCCAATGGCTCCCCAAATTCCTAGCAGGGGAACCCAATCATAACTCCCACAGCGGTAGAGAATTTCATCAGGAACAAACCAATGAGCTCTCCATTCAATGTCTTTTTCTTGGAGATTTTGAAGGAGTGCGATCCAATTTTCTTCTGATATATCATCTCTCTTGGGCATATCTGCCAACTCCTTTAATTGGGAATAATTTTCATAGTGAACTCGACAAGAAGCTCTATCTATCTTCCAGAAATGGCTATGGAACCAAACTAGCAATAGTTGTGCACATCCCATGAATCTACCCTCGCCTGCTCTTCGGCACGCATTTAAAGATCTAAACGTTTCGGCAAGAATTGCTGGTATTGGCGTAACTTCTTTGTCAAGACGATCAAATAAGTCAACAACTGCTTCATCCACATGCCTCAAAGCTCTTGGGAAAATTACCAGGCTGTAGATACTTAAGGAGAAGATGTCAACCTTCCTCTTAGCATCTGGATGTGCCACATCAAGTCCCTTAAGTTCACCCACGGAATGCATTTCCCTTCGCATTTTTGCTGAACATGTGCTATGACCCATTGTTCACTCATTCCAGTGATGCTCATCAGTTTCTTTACAAAAGTTGGTGCATTGCCGGCCCTAAAGTAGACTTTATCGACCTGAGCCCTTCGATTACGAAGTAAAGCCGTGTATTCTTCTATGGTAGGTACCAAGTCCACTTTCCCGAATGTGAAGCAGCTATATGCGGGATTCCAATATTAGGTTATGGCCCGAAACAAGTGTTTGTCCACTCTGATGTCAAGCAAATAGGGTAGATCGCCATAATTAAGGTAGAAAAGCTGCTTAGTCCCCTCATCCCAATGAGCCCACATATCTCTTAATTCTTGGAACACATTCTGTGTTATACTGATGCGAGTGAAGTCCCCCAACTCCGATGTATATCCCTTGGCTAGACTATCCCCTTTCTCGAGTTGTATCTTCTCTGACCATATACGCACGGCCGCGTTATCCTCTACTTTATCAAGGAATTCGTCCCCCATAACAAGCTTCTATCTTAGTAATCAAACAGAGATCGACACCTTTTAATGTGAAATGACATGCAAACATGGCCAAAATAAACAAGTTAGTTTTGAATAATAGTAACCAAAACGAGTAAAAGGACGTCAAACCACTATATGGGTAACCACTAAGGTTTAGCATAACTTTACTTAGGGTGGGCCCTTAAGGTTCGCTATATGTGGCTTAATTCTTAAAGGAAGGATACCCGAACCAGCAGATTCCCCAATCCTCACCCATTATAGGCTCATACGAATCGAGTTCAGTTCAGGGGAATACATTTCCTTATGGCCATGCGGAGGTGAAAACCTCACGAAACCATAGGTACGGATGTATTCCGGAAGCGGTCCCCTAGCCCATGCGGAGGTGAAAACCTCACGAAGGCATAGCTTCTCGCTCCCACTTAAGGGTGTGACCACAACGGTCATGTAAATATGAATGCAGAGACATCCTATGAGACTCGACATTATTGCAATCATAGTACCAGCAGATGCATCAAAAGAAATATGAATTTTCAAAATCATTTTCCAAATTTTCGACAAAAGGACGAAGAATAATCAATTTTATGGCCTGACTCTCGAAATGTCCCCAGTGGAGTCGCCAAATTGTCGAAACCATTTTTTGGAGAAGCGGGAATCGACTTTGGGTTTTAAAAATGGATAAAAATGTGAGTCGCCACCGATCTTTTATTAGGTGTGATCGGATCACCTTTGTTTTAATAAAACCTTTTGCTTTACTAAAACAGTGTTTTTTGGTCCACGAATACTCGAGAAAATGGGTTCGGGAGTCGGTTACGTGCAAGGAAGGGTTAGCACCCTTGTAACGCCCAAAATTGGTACCAAATTGATTAATCAATGTCCTAATGTCGAAAAGTTTGAAATGATTTTGAAATTTTGTTCTTTTTATTGTTTTTAAACAACTTGATTGAATACTGAGTTTCCCTTGTTTCGAAGGAATAGAGTCTCACATCCAGCACGATTGTATATGACAATCTGAGTCCCCGAATTCAAGATCACCCCCAAAATTCCCCAAGCACCTGTATTGAAAATTTGAAAGGATATTCGTTCATTTGGTCAAACACAAAATCACACCCAGCACGATTAGGCACGATTTCTTCGAATTTCCAAACTCACGAATTTCACCTTATTTAAAAATATGAGCAAAATTTGATAGGATATCCATTTATTTGGTCAAACAAGAGACCGTACCCAGCACGATTGGGCACAATTTTTTTGAATTTCCAAATGCATGAATATTACCTTTGTAAAACCTATTGAAATGCGATTCAAAACTGATAATTTACATGAAATAATGAGCACGAGAAACATAATAATAAAATGCAATAATAAAACAAAATTAAAAAGATAATATTAAAATAAAAATTAAGACAAAACCATATTAATGAGAATAATAATAATAATAATAATAATAATAATAATAATAATAATAATAATATGGTAATAGAAATAAAAATAAGATAAAAAATAATAATGACAAAATAATAATGATGATGACAAAATAATAATGATGATGCTTAAAGTAAGAGATGGTAATGACAAAATAATAATGATGTTGCTTGAAATAAAAAATAATGACAAAGTAATAATGATTATACTTGAAAGAAAAGTAAAATAATAATAGTAGAATAATAATAATAGTGAGAATAATAATAACAATAATAAATATAATAATAATAATAGTAATAATAATAATGGAAATAAAATGATAAAATAAGAAGTAAATGATAATAAGGTAATAATAACGATGATGCTAAAAAATAATAATAGTAGCAACAATGGTCATTAATAAACGGATAACAAAAATAATAATGCAATAATAGCAATGATAACCATAGTATGTTAAAAATCACAAAATAATTAAAAAGGACGCAATTGAATTCAAAACGGAAGCTTGGGGGCTGATTTGAAATAAAATAAATGGGAAAAGGGCCTCATTGTAATACGCTAGAGAAGTGGAGGGACCAAAGTGGGCAATAACCCCTAAATTCCCATGCGCACATCCAGTTGGTGGCTTTAGGGACCAAATCAAAAAAAAATAAAACCGGAGGGTCAAATTGAAAAGAACAAAAAGACACAAAATAAAACTTAATCGAACGGGGCTGCGAAACGAAGGACCATTTGCGCAAATATCCCTTTTAAGGGATTTGCGCAGTAGCTCCTACACAAAACGGCGCCGTTTTGTCTAATGGTTATAAAACCATCTTTCTTTCCCCAAAAATCAAATTTTTTCTTACCCTAACATTTCTTAAAATCAGCAGCCACCTAAAACTATCTTTCTCCCATCTCTCGACTCTCTCCGACGAGTGGGTTTCCTCGACGATCTGTCGCAACGCCACTAATCCGACGACCGACAAAGCACGTAGAGAGGGGGATTTTAATGCCCTGTTCGAAAAAACCCCGAAAGACCCAATTTATTTAACGTCTCCTAGTCGAATAATAAAGGCCTTCGTTGCCCCTCCTGAGGCCGAACCCCCCCTGACGACGGAGAAACGACACTCCGATGCCACGACTTGAGGGCTTCGGTAAGATTCTTCTTTTCTCTTGGTTTTTATTTTTTTTAAAGAAATCAAAATAGAACGATGGAAATGAAATAAAAAATAAAATAGAATGACAGTAAATAATAATCGGAAATAACAAGTAAAATCAACCTTTAACGTTTTTTTTTGTTTCTTTGATTGCTGAATGATTCTTTTTTTTTCTTTGTATGCTGTTGATTGAAAAATCAGAGGAAGAACCCCTTTTTACATTTTCATTTGGTTTTTTATAACCGAGATTGAAGTGGAAATAAACAAACTATACAATATCTTTCCTTATTTTCTGCCATTATTGTCTGTTTCCTTGTTTTTGCAGGTCGTGGAGCCGATGGTGGCCGACAGAGGCTGGTGCGGTGATAGTGGAGGCCTGCGGCGCTGCTAGGCTAGGGTTTCCAGATCCCTAGTTTCTCCCAAATATATTTTTTTAGTTTTGGGCCTATTGGGCCACTTGTATATTGGACTTAGTTGGGCCTTAGTTTGGTTTTGGGCCCTGGGTTAATGAACCCGGGCCAAAATTGGTTACTACACAGATCTTACGATTGATTTCAATAATCCAATTTATCTTCATCCTTCAGACACACAGGTATTCAATAGGTTTCTATGTTTGGAGTCGTTCCATGTGAATTGCGTTGTTAGCCAAGAACAAGCTTGCCTTTATTGATGAATCTTGCATAAGAGAATATGTATCACCGACCTTGCAGTCACAACGGGATCGTTGTAATGCAATAGTTCTATCATGGATTTTGAATAGTGTTAGCCCAGATTTATCGGCTGGGATTGTATTTGCCACTAATGCGGCTCAGGTATGGAAAGATTTGAAGGAACGTTATGACAAAGTTGATGGAACTAGAGTTTTTTTTCCTTCATCAACAAATCTCTTCTCATGTTCAAGGTACTGATTCTATTTCAGTATTCTTTACACGGTTGAAATTACTTTAGGATGAGTATTATGTGCTTGTATCGGTTTCTTCATGTGGTTGTGAGATGTCTCAAAAATATTTGGAGCATGTTCAACAACAAAAATTATTTCAGTTTCTAATAGGTCTCAATGATTCTTACGTTGCCATTCGTAGTCAAATCTTGATTATGCAACCTCTTCCGTCGGTAAATCTTGCATATTCTATGTTAGTTCAAGAAGAATCTCAGCGACTGCATACTTTCGTTGTTTCTCTTAATGATCCTACAACTTTGTATTTGTCTAATGTGCAAACTCGAAAGAAATGGTTCAATGGGGTTTGTGACTATTGCAAAGTGAAAGGGCATAAACGAGAGTCTTGCTACAAGCTAATTGGCTTTCCTCCAAACTTTAAATTTACCAAGTGTAAGTCAACTGGTTCCATTGCTAATCAAGTTGGGTAAACTGAGTTGCCTTCTGGTTCTTCTTCCACATCTATATCTGCTTCTCTTCATTCGGCACCAGTATTCACTTCAGAGCAATATCAACAGATATTGAATTTGTTAAACAATGATTCTAAGGTAATAGCTTCGGGTGAAGGAGCTGCACATATGGCAGATATGGTTACTAAACTATCTTCCTTCCAGTGGATTTTAGATACTAGGGCTACAGATCATATGATATCTGATGGCCCATGCCTGGAGTTTATTGCTTTATGTGCTTCAACTTCATCTTTTGTGCAATTACCTACTGGAAAATCTGTTTCAATTACTCATACTGGTTCATACACTCTATTTCCTTTTGCTAAACTTACCAATGTTTTTCATGTACCAAATTTTAATTTCAATTTGCTTTATATTTCCAAATTAACACGTGATTTACATTGCTTTGTTTCTTTTTACCCTCAATTTTGTTTACTCTAGGACCTGTGCAGTGGATAGGTGAAGGCGATTGGTAAGAACAACATGGTCTCTACATCCTTGTGTCACCATCCTCTCCTCATCAATCAACTTGTTTTACTCCACCATTTATTGCTTCTCTAGCTACACAAGATTCTTCATTCCTTTGGCATGCTCGTCTTGGGCATGTTTCTCTTTCTAAACTTAATAAATTAGATTGTTTACCATGTAAAAATTTGAATACTACTATTGTAATACCCAATTTCTGCCCGGCCCAATACCCACATAAAGAACCGAAATAAACGTCCAAATGAAAGTCCGTTACAGAGCAAATTTGGAACCACATTAAAGACCAGGTTAAACCGAGCCCAGTTGCAAAACCAAGAATTGGAATAAAACAAAATGCCATTAAGCAGACCAAAAATTTAAAGCCCAGTACACAAGACCCAAACAAGTAATAAAGTCCAAAGTCCATTACAAAGATAGAGTCCAATTACAAAGATCAAACGCAGGCCCAAATTTAAATTCACCAGCCCAATTCCAACAACCCTAAAACCAAAATACCAGACCCAAACCAAATCAAGGTAAGCCCAACTAGCCCAAATTAAATGAACCCAATCCCTAACCCAGTTACAATAGCCCATTGACCAAACCAAAAAAAAACCTAGGGACCCCTTATTTCCCAGCGCCGCAACACAGGCTCCCCACGCACACGCCCGTACCGTCCCAGCTCCCCACGCGCCACGCGAGACGCTCCAGTTCACGCGTGCCCACGCTCCCTCGGCCCCCTCGCCTCGCACGCCCCGAGCGCCTCGGCCCCCGAATCCACCAACTCCCAGAGGCCACGACCATCCGCATGCTTAGCCCATCACCTGCAAAAGACCGACAAGCCAAAAACAGAGGCAACCAACAGCAGAGTATGGACGAAATGGTAGAATAATACTAGAGATTGTATACTTCGGCTATAAAGCCGTCCAAAAAACAGTGTACAGGGGTTGGTTTTTCGGAAAAAGACCCGCATATTATTAGTTAATAAAAAACAACTATCAAAAATCAAAGAAAACTCAAAAAGGTTAATTTCATTTTCGCTCTTGTTACTGACTGATACTCTTGTTCGTTCTCTTTTAGTTGTTTTTTCAGTTTAATCATTCTTGATAAAAAAAACGAACTTTTTACTAATAATAACGAAAACGGGAAAAGGGGAACTTACTTGAATCGAAAAGACCGCCGGGGCATCTCGTCGGTCGTCGGATTTAATGCTGGTGAAGTGTCGAAGCATGGATCTTCAGAAACCAGCTTTGAACACAAATCATGTGTCCCCTTCTCCGTGTGTCGTCGGCCATCGATTTTGATGGTGGTACGACGATCTGTCTGGAAGTCCTATCGCCAGATAAAGTGGGGAGGAGAGGGCTTCTGGGTTTCTTTGATTGAGAGAATAGAAAGCAGGGATGGGGGGCTGCGGCGTGAAAGAAGGTAGGGCTGCGTGAAAGGAAGCAGATAAGGCCTTTAAAAATGAGGTGAAACGGCGTCGTTTCCTTAGGGTAAACCGCGCATATCCTTCAAACGGGATAATTGCGCATTTGGTCCCCCACCCTTGCAGCGTCAGTTGATCAAACCCCGTTGCGCATTCTTTCTCCTTTTCACGATCTTACCCTGCTATTTTTATTATGTTTTAATCTGGTCCCTGTCCCCTTCCACTTTAACTTATTACAAATTTGGTCCCCGCAGTTTCATCTTGATTCCAATCTTGTTTTTAACCTATAAAAAAGGGGGGGGTTTATTTATTCATTCGTCTTCAAAATTTTATTATTTATTTATTTTGAGTCTTTGTCTATTATTTCTATTAAACGTCATGCATGTATTGCTTATTTCAAATCTCTGGCGTCCTATTAAAAGTATTTTACATATATTATTTACCCCATTTTTATTTTATTATTTCCTTATTTATCATGTATTCATTATCTAGAATCATTTTGTCAATTACTTTAGATAGTTTTATGTGCTATTTCTGTTAAAACTGTCTATTTGTTCTTTGACCGATAATATTGATATTTCATTAGCGTAGAATCGGTGATTATCGCCCTAGCATATTCTACAGTTTATTTACTTGTATTTCTGTATTATTGATGTTATCACCGTTACTGTTTATATTTGTGGTTTCATTATCATTATTATTATCTATGTGTATTAATATCTTTGGATTCATGGTACTGATGTCATGTATTACTTGTATCACATTGTCATTACGCCAAATTCATGCCACACTATCACTACTCGTCGGGCATAATCTCATTTACATTTTAAATAATGTTTCTTTAGAACCTAACCTAAAATCTTTTACAAACTTCATCCAAAATTAAAGGTTTCCAAATAAGCCAACATTCTGTGTTTGGAAATTCGAGAGATCGTGCCCTATGTGTTGGGTTTCAGTTCTCTCGCTTGGCCAAATAATCGAATATCCTTTTGATATTTTAAGGCGCGAGTCTCGAGAATTAAGAGACGATCTTGGACTTGAAGATTAAAATCATTGTGTCCTATGTACTGGATGTGATGTTTTATTCCTTCGAAACAAGAAAATCTTGATATTAAATCCGAGAAACTAAAATATTCTTAAATTCTTTTCAAAAATTTTCAACTTTCGACATTGGGACGTTAACTAATCAATTCGGTACCGATTTTGGGCGTTGCAAGGGTGCTAATCCTTCCTTGCACGTAACCGACTCCCGAATCCGTTTTTTCTCAAATCTCGTAGATCAAAATGCCGTTTTAGTGAACCAAAAATGTTTTATTAAAACAAAGGTGACCCGATCACACCAAAATGATCGGTGGCGACTCCCTTTTTTAGTCGATTCCCGTTTTGTCAAAAATGGTTACGACAGCTTGGCGACTCCACTGGGGACTCCGAGAGTCAGGCCGTAAATTGATTAATTTTTGTCCCTTTGATTGAAAACTTGGAAAATTGTTTTGAAAAATCATGTCCCTCGGTGACACATTCGTTGTGCTATAGTGTAGAATCTCGTAAAATATTTTGGAATTACATTGCATGACTGCGGTCACACCCTTAAGTGGGAGTGAGAAGCTACTCTTTCGTGAGGTTTTTACCTCCGTGCAAGATAGTGGATCACTTTCGGGATACATCCGTACCTATGTCTTCGTGAGATTTTTATCTCCGTGCAGCCATAGGGAAATGTATTCCCCTGAATCGAACTCGGCCCGTATGAGCCTATAATGGGTGAGGATCGAGGAATCTGCTGGTTCAGGTACCCTCGCTTTAGAACCAAATCACATATAGAAAGACCTAGGAGCCCATTGTAGGTAGAACCATGTGAACTTTAGTCGCCACCTTAAATAGGAGTTTGATCATTTTCTGTTTATATTCCTTTTCGTACTTGATACTAACTCATCGTGTTTTGCTCTTATTACATGGCATTTCATCATAAAAAGGTGTTGATCCCCATTCGGTTTCTAAATAGAAAAGCTTAACATGGAAAAGGGATTTCTCAATAGAGTGGAAGATAATGCGACAGTGCAGGCGTGGTCCGAAAGAATACAGCAGGAAAAGGGGGATAGTCTGGCAGTAGGGTATGAATCAGAGCTATGGGATTTCACCCGTATCAGCGCGGCCCAAAATGATTTACGAGAATTGAAGGAAATATGGAACTCATGGGGAAATGAAGACAAACAACTGCTCTACTATAACTACGGCGATCTGCCCTATCTGCTTGATATCAAGGTAGACGAGTACCTACTCCGAGCCATTGCCCAGTTTTGGAACCCCGCCTACAGTTGTTTCACCTTTGGAGAGGTGGATTTGGTGCCTACCGTGGAGGAGTATACAGCTTTGTTTCGGTGCCCGAGATTTCACACTGATAAGGCATATTCAAGGTTTGCAAATGTGTCGGCATTTTCGAAGAGGCTAATGAACATTACGGGGATGAGCGAGCAATGGGTCATGACCCGGATTAAGCAAAAGGGAGATTGTAAGTGTATCCCTTGGAAACACTTAAGGGACTTAATTTTGGCGCATCCTGATAAGAAGAAGAGGATCGACGTCTTCGCTCTAAGCGTCTATGGTTTGGTTATCTTCCCCAAGGCATTAGGGCATGTAGAGGATGCGGTTTCGGACCTATTTGATAAACTTGATAAGGGAATTACGCCTGTCCCTGCGATTTTAGCTGAGACCTTCAGATCATTGAACGCTTGCCGAAGAGCAGGCGAAGGGAGATTCGTGGGATGTGCGCAGCTGTTGTTATCTTGGTTTCATTGCCATTTTTGGAAGAAAGAAAGAGCCTCATGCAAAGTCTTTTTCGAGAATTACTCCCCTCTTGAGGAATTAGCAAATACGCCAAGGCAAGACGACCTATCTGGAGAGAAGTGGATGACGATTCTCCAAGACCTGCAAGCTAAAGATGTAGTATGGAAAGCTCCATGGATGATCACTGACGAGATCCTGTATCGGTGTGGAGGGTTCGACTGGGTTCCTCTGCTCGGAATATGGGGAGCTGTAGGATATGCCCCGTTATTAGTGATGAGACAGTATCGATCGAGGCAGTTCATACCGGCAACACATGGATTAGCCCAATGTGAATTTTCATACAAGGATGACAACTATAAGAAGAAGGTTCGCGAGATATCAGATGCATGGACCCAAACCCGGAAAATGAAGAGACTCGCCATAGGGCCCACGGTAACCCCCGAGTACAATCAATGGCGGGCCAAAAGAATCAATGACAATATCCCAGGGCCAATCCAAGGAAATACTCGACCAATAGAGGAACAGCTGCAAGTGATCCCAACTGAATTAGAGATTATCAAGCAAGATTTCGAGAGAAAAAGCCGAGAATTGGGTAAGAGGATAGAGCAGCTAGAAGAAGAAAAGATGCAGTTAGGATTAGACATTGACGTCCATAAGTTCGAGGCTGAAAAATTTAAAAAGGGAAAGAACAAGGCCGAAGAAGACTTGGATAGTTTAAAGACGGACTACAAGAAGCTGCGCATGTCTATAAGAACCGCGGGGCTAGGTAAGACATCAGAGCAATGGCGGCAAGAAATTAAAGAAGAAAAATCCAAGACCGACCAGTGGGAAAGGAAATTTCAAGAGGCTCATACGAGAAGACACTTGGAGAAAGAACTTGTTAGAAAGCCAAAGCGAAAAGGAGAGGTTACGCGCCCAAGTAGTAGAACTAGAAAAATCGCTGCACCTCCACCGTAGTCGTAACTCAGTAGTCGAATTGAGAGCCAGTCAGAACAAAATCGAGGAGATGAGAGGGAAGATAGGGGAGCTCGAGACTGCACTACAAGATAGCAAAAACCGAATGGAGCTCCTTGAAGCCGATAATGAACATTGGAGGGAGCAGCTCCACCGTTCCCAAGAACAGATCAGAAACAGAGACTACTTAATGGGCGAAGCTGTGGCTCAAATCCGAGAGGCGGCCGATCATTTGCAAATCCTGGGAGTTCGGGCTGACACGTTGAGTCTGATGTATGAGTCAAGATCGAAGCGAGGCCAAAGTTTGGCTTGGCTTCTTAGGAAAATTAAGGATTTAGGCATTAGGGCAAGGTCGTATATGTAATCGTCCGTTCTGTGAAAGGAAATTCGTTTTCTAGTAAAGTTTATCTAATGGGATTGAATCAAATCAACACCTCTTTTTTTTCTTCTTCTTGCATTCATTCCATGCATTGCATTCCATCCATTCGCATACATCACACCATTTGCATCAAAAAGGAGCCTAATTGGTTAAAAACGTGACAGAAATTACCCTGGAAACCGACGAGGATCAACCTATCGTACATTACTACAACACTCGCCGTAAGGCAAAAGCAATGGACCAAAGATACGAACAATTCCAGAAGGACATGGAAGACCAAATGAAGAAGTTTCAGAAAGAATTGAAAGACCAGATGGAAAGGCTCAAAAGGATATGGTGGCCCAAATGACTCAATTAATGAGTGGGATAGCAAACAAAGGAAAGACCCCACAACTAGTACCGGGAAAGAAAGCGAAAGCCATCCTCCAGGATTTACTCCACCCCATGAATTTACAGGCCTAGAACACCCACCTGTACCCCACCTACCCATCTAGGGCAAGGAGTATTTGCATCAAGTCACGGAACTAACCCAGCTGACCCTATTGTCCCAGATTTGGATGATCCTGTGGAACTAGCTAAGTTAAGAATGAAGGATCAGGGTGATCAAGCCAAGTTTAAAGATCTGGAAGAAAGACTCAGGGCAGTGGAGGGAACTAGGGCCTCTTCCGCAATGAGCGTCAAAAAGCTCAGTTTGGTTCCTGGTCTGGTCTTGCCCCCAAAATTTAAGGCACCAGATTTTGAGAAATACGATGGAACAAAGTGCCCAAAGGCGCATCTCATCATGTTTTGTCGGAAAATGGCTGGTTATGAGGACGAAGACAAGTTGCTGATACACTGCTTTCAAGAAAGCTTAATAGGGTCAGCTCTCCGATGGTACAATCAGCTAGGAAGAGAAAAGGTCCAATCATGGGATGACTTAGCTGCAGCATTCTGTGAACAATATAAACACGTCTCCGACATAGCGCCTGATCGCCTAACATTGCAGATGATGGAAAAGAAACCATCTGAGACCTTTAGGCAATATGCTCAAAGGTGGAGAGACGTCTCGGTTCAAGTGGAACCTCCACTAACCAAGACGGAGATCACAGTCCTTTTCATTAACACTTTAAGAGCGCCATTCTATGACAAGTTGGTGGGGAACGCCACAAAGGATTTCGCAGATGTCGTAATATCCGGAGAGCTCATCGAAAACGGCATCAGGAACGGGAGAATGGAAGGGCCTGAAAGCTTTAAAAGGTCATTTAAGAAGAAGGAGCCAGAAACCCATATGGTAGGGACCGAGAATCACTACACTCCTAATCCATACCCTATCCAACCTCGACCTCAATTTCGCCCAACTCCAAACCTCTACTTTCCTCCTCAGAACCTCTATTATCGAACCCCTCCCCCTTATCCCGTCTATACCGCTGATGCCCAAAGACCACTCACCATCTTCTCACCAAATACCACAGCCGCCCCGAGCCAACCCAGACATGAACCAAGGCCAGCGAGACCCAACCCCGAAAAACCTCAGTTTGCCCCTATCCCCATGACATACGGGGAACTGTGCCCAAAGTTGCTAGAGAAACAACTAATAGCACCACATTACATAGCACCTTTGAAACCTCCCTACCCTAAATGGTACGATCCTAATGCTAGCTGCATGTACCATGCCGGAAACCGGGGACATTCCACGGATAATTGCCTGGCCTTTAAAAGAAAGGTTCAGAGTCTAATTGATGCGGGCATTCTACGTTTTGATGGGATCAGTACGGTGGCCAGAAATCCGCTCCCTAACCATACTGAGAGTAACGTCAACATGGTGACAAATGAAGGTGGCCGGCGAGCTAGAAGTCGTGTCTCAGAAATAAAGACGCCATTATGGAAAATATGGGAAATAATGACGAAAAAGGGTTTGCTCGGTCCGTTTGACAAAAGTTCCAAGGAGGAAGATACAGAAGGTCAAAGTTTTTGTGTCTTTCATGGCATGGAGGGGCACCGTATCCAATCTTGTGAGAAATTTAAAGAATTGCTCCAAGATATGATGAACAATAAGGAGCTTGAGGTCTATGATAAAAAGGAAGAGATCATCGAAAAAGATGTATGTGCATCCGAAGATCGATCATCAGGACCCCCTTATAGTGCCGACCGACCTTTGATAATCTACTACGAGGCAAAAAGGGAAGAGGTAAAACCGAATATGATAATCAAAATGCCTTCTCCCTTCCCTTACAAGGAAAGCAAGGCGGTGCCATGGAAATATGATGTAGGCATTACCATGCCCGAAGCTGCTACTAGCGACATTAGCGAGGTGGGGCATTTCACCCGTAGCGGGAGGTGCTATTCTCCCAAGATGGTCGAACCAGAAAAGAGAGTCGTAAACACGAGTCAAAAGGGGAAAGCGCCGATGCATGAAACCGAGGCGGAGGTTGAAGTACAATCCGGACAAGAATCTAAAAGGCCTGTAAGTGAGGACGAAGCACACGAATTTTTGAGGTTTATCAAGCACAGCGAGTATAACGTTGTGGAGCAATTGAGCAAGCAACCAGCAAAGATCTCAGTGTTATCTCTGCTGTTAAATTCCGAACCACACCGAAATGCTCTATTGAGTGTGTTAAACCAGGCGTATGTACCGAGTAATGTACCCGTGGAAAAACTTGATAGGTGGGCAAACAACCTAAACGCAGATAATTTCATCTCCTTCAGCGATGATGAAATACCACCGAATGGAAGGGGCTCCGTCAAGGCACTACATATCACGGCCTATTGCAAAGGATACATAGTACCAAGTGTACTCATTGATAACGGGTCTGCGCTTAACGTCATGCCTTTAGCGACACTGTCCAGAATGCCGGTGGATATGTCTTACTTGAGACCTTGTCATTCCACGGTAAGAGCGTTTGATGGGACGCGACGAGAGGTCATGGGAAAGATAGAGATCCCTCTAGAAGTGGGCCCATGCACTTACAATATTGAATTCCAGGTCATGGACATTACACCTTCATACAATTGCCTCTTAGGGAGACCTTGGATCCATTCTGCTGGGGCAGTCCCCTCATCTCTCCACCAGAAAATGAAGTTTATCATGGATGATCGCTTGATCACAGTCGCTGGTGAGGAAGACATCGTCGCGTCTATTTCCGCTGATGCACCCTACATCGAAGTAAATAAAGATGCAGTAGAATGTTCCTTCCGCTCCTTTGAATTCATCAATGCTACTTTCGTCGCTGAAGGAAGTAAAGCTCCCACGCCCAAGTTATCAAAGAATACCAGGATGGGAATCAAACTAACGGTTGGAAAAGGAGCCCGAGCAAGGAAAGGCTTGGGGAAATACCAGCAAGGGATGGCTAGAGCGCTAAAACCGGTACCCCACAAGGCTCAATACGGCTTAGGATTTAAGCCCGACATGCAGCAAAGAAGGAAACAATTGCAAAGGGAGCAAGAAAGAAGGATCGCAAGAGTCACAGGTCGAGAATTAGAGTGGGAACCCATAACATATCCGCCCTTGTCGAAAACATTTACCTCGGCCGGAATTATATTCCCGGGAGAAGAGGACCCACAGAGTATGGTGTCATGGGTAGAAAAGGGTCTACAGGACTTCGGCATAAATGTCATTGGCAAAGGGAATGATGCGATTGGAAATTCTTCGATGATACGCCCTTGTCCCCAGGATTCACTTTGAACAATTGGACTGCTGTGGATCTCCTTGTAGTTTCCAAATCCCCTCTGGAGTAATGCTCAGTATTAACTTTTTGTATACCCCTAAGCTGTAGGGGAATACGTTGTGAGAGTTTATTTTGTCTATCTAGCTTTTAAAATGAAACATGAATAAAGATGCATTTTGTCGCGTTCTTTCATTCTCATTAGTTCCGCATTCATTTCTTTCCTTGCCTGTCTCTATATATCCCATATCATCATGTCACGTTTATAGGACCCGATACCTCGATGTCCCTCTATAGTCTTCTTTTATTTACCTTTCAGGTGCTCGGATATCAACGACATGAACAATCCTGTTACGAGTCCTAAAATCGACTTCGAGAAGGCCATTTGTGTAGGAGAATTCGAGGCTGAAGAAGATGCTGAAGACTATACCTCTCCCCCAGACCTACTGAAAATGGTAGAACAAGAGGATAAACAGATTTTGCCCTATCAAGAATCGGTCGAGACAGTGAATTTAGGAAGTAAGAAAAAAGGCAAGAGGTAAAAGTCGGGACTCCATATCTGAAGACACCAAACACGATTAATCACCTTGCTTCATGAGTATAAAGACGTGTTCGCGTGGTCGTATCAAGATATGCCAGGTCTGAACGAAGAGTAGCGGTCCATAGACTCCCACTGAAACCGGAATGCAAACCTATCCAACAGAAGTTAAGGCGATGAGGCCAGAAATGCTCTTAAAGATAAAGGAAGAAGTAAAGAAACAATTTGATGCTGGATTCCTGCAAGTCTCTAGATATCCAGAATGGGTAGCTAATATCGTCCCAGTACCGAAGAAAGATGGCAAAGTACGAATGTGCGTGGATTACCGTGATTTGAATCGAGCCAGCCCTAAAGATAATTTCCCGCTACCGCACATTGATACGTTGGTAGATAACACGGCGAAGAATTCGTTGTTCTCCTTCATGGATGGATTTTCGGGCTACAACCAAATCAAGATGGCTCCCGAGGATATGGAGAAAACTACGTTCACGACGATGTGGGGGACATTCTGCTACAAAGTGATGCCGTTCGGTTTAAAGAATGCCGGGGCAACATATCAAAGAGCCATGGTGACACTGTTCCACGACATGATGCATAAGGAAATAGAAGTCTATGTCGACGATATGATCGCCAAATCTCAAGGAGAAAGAGAGCATGTTGAAAACCTCCGGAAGCTGTTCGAAAGATTGAGAAAATTCCAACTAAAGCTTAACCCTGCCAAATGTACCTTCGGGGCTACCTCGGGGAAATTATTGGGATTCATTGTCAGTGAGAAAGGTATCGAGGTTGATCCGGATAAGATAAAGGCCATACAAGAACTACCGCCGCCGCGCACGCAAAAGGAAGTCAGAGGATTTCTAGGGAGGCTGAATTACATTGCTCGGTTCATTGCTCAACTCACCAAGCAGTGTGATCCAATTTTCGACTCCTTCGAAAACACAATTCCGGAGAATGGGACGAGGAATGTCAAGAGGCTTTCGACAAGATAAAGCAGTATTTATCTAGTCCTCCGGTGCTAGTACCACCAACCCCCGGAAGGCCACTAATACTATATCTGACTGTGTCCGAAAACTCAATGGGTTGCGTCTTGGGGCAACATGATGAGTCTGGAAAAAGAGAACAGGCGATCTATTATCTCAGTAAGAAATTCACGGAGTGTGAGACAAGATATCCGACGAAAATTCTGTTGTGCTCTGGTCTGGGCAACTCGGAGGCTTAGGCAATATGTGTTGTATCATACGACGTGGCTGATTTCGAAGCTAGACCCGATAAAGTACATGATGGAGTCGCCTGCACTCTCAGGAAGAATGGCACGATGGCAGATCCTACTATCAGAGTATGACATCATATACGTAAGCCAGAAATCGATTAAAGGGAGCGCAATAGCTGATTTCTTAGCAACTCGGACAACTGAGGAGTACGAGCCATTGAGATTTGACTTCCCAGACGAAGACTTGATATGCCTTATGGAAGAGAATGTGAATCGTCGAAAGAGAAATCATGGAAGATGAGTTTCGATGGCGCATCAAATGCATTGGGGCACGGATTGGAGCAATCTGGTGTCACCGAAGGGTACCATTACCCCTTTACTGCCAGATTAAATTTCTTCTGTACCAACAACATAGCAGAATATGAGGCTTGCATCATGGGACTCGCGCAGCTATCGAGCAGAACGTTAAGGTCTTGGCAGTCTCCGGGGACTCGGCATTGGTGATTTACCAAATCCGTGGAGATTGGGAAGTAAGGGACTCGAAGTTGGTTAAATATCGCAACCTCATTATAGAACTGGTCGAAGAATTCGAAGAAGTGACGTTTAATTATTTCCCACGGGAGGAAAACCAGTTGGCTGACGCCCTGGCCACTTTGGCTTCAATGTTCAAAGCAAACCGAGAAACAGAAATAATGCCTCTCCAGATGAGCATATACGAGGCCCCGGCGCATTGTTTTAGCATTGACAACGAGGCAGACGAGCAACCATGGTTCCATGATATCTTAGAATATGTCAAGAATCAAAGATATCCCGAGCAAACAAATGAGAACGACAAAAGAACAATCAGGAAATTGGCAGCAGGGTTCGTCCTCGATAGGGACATCCTGTACAAAAGAGGAAAAGATCAAGTCCTCCTGAGATGTGTGGATACTGTGAAGCCAGAAAGATACTCGAAGAGGTCCATGAAGGAGTTTGTGGAACGCATGCCAATGGCTTCACTATGGCCAGGCAAATCATGAGGCTCGGTTATTACTGGTTGACAATGGAAAGTGACTGCATTAGTTACGCACGAAGGTGTCACAAATGTCAAGTTTATGGCGATAAAATTCACGCAGCACCTTCACCCCTTCATGTCATGACTTCCCCGTGGCCCTTTTCTATGTGGGGCATGGATGTTATAGGGCCAATTTCCCCGAAAGCTTCTAATGGACACCGATTCATTTTTGTGGTCATAGACTATTTCACAAAATGGATAGAAGCTGCTTCGTTTGCTAATGTGACAAGGACAGCAGTGTGCAGATTCTTAAAAAAGGAGATCATATGCCGATATGGCTTGCCGGAAAGAATTATTTCAGATAACGCTTTGAATCTGAACAACAAAATGATGAAAGGAAGTGTGCGAGCAATTTCAAATAAAGCATCACAATTCCTCACCCTATCGCCAAAGATGAACGGTGCAGTAGAGGCCGCTAACAAGAATATCAAGAAGATCATTGGGAAGATGACCGAGACGTATAAAGATTGGCACGAGAAACTACCATTCGCCCTATACGCATATCGCACGTGTGTGCGTACCTCTACAGGGGCAACTCCTTTCTCTCTAGTCTATGGAATGGAAGCCGTGCTGCCCATTGAGGTGGAAATCCCCTCCCTACGAATCTTAATGGAGTCAAAGTTAGAAGAATCTGAATGGGTTCAGGCTCGATATGACCAACTGAATCTGATTGAAGAAAAACGCTTGAAGGCAATTTGTCACGGACAGATGTACCAAAGAAGAATGATCGCAGCCCATAACAAGAAGGTGCGTCCAAGGGAATTTCGCGAAGGAGAACTCGTGTTGAGGAAGATTCTCCCTATACAAAAGGACTTTCGAGGAAAATGGGCACCGAATTGGGAAGGACCATACGTCGTAAAGAGAGCTTTCTCAGGAGGAGCTTTGATCCTCACTGAAATGGATGGGAAAGAGTTACCAAATCCGGTAAACTCAGATGCCGTGAAGAAATATTATGCCTAAAAAAAAAAAAAAAAAAACGAAAGGCATCCTGAAAAACGGAAAGGCTTAGGATAAAAACCCGAAAGGGCATCCTAAGAAGCAATCTGGTCCGAGAAGGCAGAAATGGGTTGAACAAAGAGTCAGACAGCGAGATCATAGTATTGAAGCGGACTCTGAAGCTTAAGAATCTTTTACACGAAGAATCTTGCTCGAAAAGATTCGGGACGAAGAAACATGGAGAAGTTCATACGTCGGATATCTAGAGCATTATTACAACTAAAACTTGTTTCCTTTTATAATGCTTCTTAATCGAGTCATCCTTGTCAATTTTCTTGTTGCTTTTGAAATAAATATGAGGAACATCTTCCATGCCTACTTTGCAATTTTCATGCATTCTTCTTATGTTTCATTTTGAAGATGAATAGTAAAATTACAATCTAAACGAAAAGAATATGGAGCATTACCTGGAGGAGAATTGGGTAAACGGAGCTTCAAAGCAAAAAAAAAAAAAAAAAAAAAAAAAAAAAAAAAAAAAAAAAAAAAGGGACGAAACACGAATTACTTGTAGAACCCGAGGGCAGGTATCAAGTCTGAGGAGAGTCAAGAGTCGAAGCAACGAAAACAGGCTACCGTGAAGGTCGTAACGGAAGGAGATACAGGATAAACAAGCCCAAGACACATGGCATAATCATGTAGGCATTTAGGACAAACACATATCATGACATCACACGCATGACACATACAGGTACACCAGTAAAGCAAGAAGTCTTGATGTTGCAAAACCAAGGAAAGAAGACATTCGAGCCCCAGATATATTTTGAGATTTCCAGTTCAAATATCAACTCATATCAGAGAGAAGTGAGTTGAGCCTCGGGTCACACCCTGAGGTGTCTTTTAATTTCTTTTCAAATATCAACTCATATCAGAGAGAAGTGAGTTGAGCCTCGGGTCACACCCTGAGGTGTCTTTTAATTTCTTTTCAATATCAACTCATATCAGAGAGAAGTGAGTTGAGCCTCGGGTCACCCTGAGGTGTCTTTTAATTTCTTTCAAAATATCAACTCATATCAGAGAGGTGAGTTGAGCCTCGGGACAACCCGAGGTGTTTTTTTTTAATTTCTTTCAAAAATCAACTCATATCAGAGAAATGAGTTGAGCCTCGGGCAAGCCGAGGTGTCTTTAAATTTCTGTTCAAAAATCAACTCATATCGAGAAATGAGTTGAGCCTCGGGACAACCCTGAGGTCTTTTAATTTCTTTTCAAAAATCACTCATATGCAGAGAAATGAGTTGAGCCTCGGGACAAGCCTGAGGTATTTAATTTCTGTCTTTAAATTTCTTTCAAAAAATCAACTCATATGCGAGAATGAGTTGGGCCTCGGGACAGCCGAGGTATTTAATTCTGTCTTTAAATTTCTGTTCAAAAATCACTCATAATGCGAGAAATGAGTTGGGCCTCGGGACAACCTGAGGTATTTAAATTCTGTCTTTAAATTTTGTTCAAAAATCAACTCAATAATGAGAAATGAGTTGGGCCTCGGGACAAGCCGAGGTATTTAAATTCTGTCTTTAAATTTCTGTTCAAAATCAACTCATAATGCGAGAAATGAGTTGGGCCTCGGGACACGCCGAGGTATTTAATTCTGTCCTTAAATTTCTGTTCAAAAATCAATCATAATGCGAGAAATGAGTTGGACCTCGGGACAAGCCGAGGTATTTAAATTCTGCCTTTAATTTCTGTTCAAAAATCAGCTCATAATGCGAGAAATGAGTTGGGCCTCGGGACAAGCCGAGGTATTTAAAATTCTGTCTTTAATTTCTGTTCAAAAATCAACTCATAAGCGAGAAATGAGTTGGGCCTCGGGACCAAGCCGAGGTATTTAAATTCTGTCTTTAAATTTCCGCTCAAAAAAAAAAAGTAGAGGCCCGCTAACAAGAATATCAAGAAGATCATTGGGAAGATGACCGAGACGTATAAAGATTGGCACGAGAAACTACCATTCGCCCTATACGCATATCGCACGTGTGTGCGTACCTCTACAGGGCAACTCCTTTCTCTCTAGTCTATGGAATGGAAGCCGTGCTGCCCATTGAGGTGGAAATCCCCTCCCTACGAATCTTAATGGAGTCAAAGTTAGAAGAATCTGAATGGGTTCAGGCTCGATATGACCAACTGAATCTGATTGAAGAAAAACGCTTGAAGGCAATTTGTCACGGACAGATGTACCAAAGAAGAATGATCGCAGCCCATAACAAGAAGGTGCGTCAAGGGAATTTCGCGAAGGAGAACTCGTGTTGAGGAAGATTCTCCCTATACAAAAGACTTTCGAGGAAAATGGGCACCGAATTGGGAAGGACCATACGTCGTAAAGAGAGCTTTCTCAGGAGGAGCTTTGATCCTCACTGAAATGGATGGGAAAGAGTTACCAAATCCGGTAAACTCAGATGCCGTGAAGAAATATTATGCCTAAAAAAAAAAAAAAAAAAAAAAAAAAAAAAAAAAAAAAAAAAAAAAAAAACGAAAAGGCATCCTGAAAAACGGAGAAGGCTTAGGATAAAAACCCGAAAGGGCATCCTAAGTAAGCAATCTGGTCCGAGAAGGCAGAAATGGGTTGAACAAAGAGTCAGACAGCGAGATCTTAGTATTGAAGCGGACTCTGAAGCTTAAGAATCTTTTACACAAAGAATCTTGCTCGAAAAGATTCGGGACGAAGAAACACGGAGAAGTCCATACGTCGGATATCTAGAACATTTATTACAACTAAACTTGTTTCCTTTTATAATGCTTTCTTAATCGAGTCATCCCTTGTCAATTTTCTCGTTGCTTTTGAAATAAATATGAGGAACATCTTCCATGCCTACTTTGCAATTTTCATGCATTCTTCTTATGTTTCATTTTGAAGATGAATAGTAAAATTACAATCTAAACGAAAAGAATATGGAGCATTACCTAGAGGAGAATTGGGTAAACACGGGAGCTTCAAAGCCCCCAAAAAAAAAAAAAAAAAAAAAAAAAAAAAAAAAAAAAAAAAAAGGGACGAAACACGAATTACTTGTAGAACCCGAGGGCAGGTATCAAGTCTGAGGAGAGTCAAGAGTCGAAGCAACGAAAACAGGCTACCGTGAAGGTCGTAACGGAAGGAGATACAGGATAAACAAGCCCAAGACACATGGCATAATCATGTAGGCATTTAGGACAAACACATGCATATCATGTCATCACCACGCATGACACATACAGGTACACCAGTAAAGCAAGAAGTCTTGACAATTGTTGCACTAAACCAAAGGAAAAGAAGACGTTCGAGCCCCACCAGACGACATATTTTGAGATTTCCTTTCAAAATATCAACTCATATCAGAAAGAAGTGAGTTGGGCCTCGGGTCATACCCTGAGGTGTCTTTTAATTTCTTTTCAAATATCAACTCATATCAGAGAGAAGCGAGTTGAGCCTCGGGTCATACCCTGAGGTGTCTTTTAATTTCTTTTCGAATATCAACTCATATCAGAGAGAAGTGAGTTGAGCCTCGGGTCACCCCCTGAGGTGTCTTTTAAGTTCCTTTCAAAATATCAACTCATATCAGAGAGGTGAGTTGAGCCTCGGGACAAGCCGAGGTATTTAATTTCTGTCTTTAAATTTCTGTTCAAAAATCAACTCATAATGCGAGAAATGAGTTGGGCCTCGGGACAAGCCGAGGTATTTAATTTCTGTCTTTAAATTTCTGTTCAAAAATCAACTCATAATGCGAGAAATGAGTTGGGCCTCGGGACAAGCCGAGGTATTTAATTTCTGTCTTTAAATTTCTGTTCAAAAATCAGCTCATAATGCGAGAAATGAGTTGGGCCTCGGGACAAGCCGAGGTATTTAATTTCTGTCTTTAAATTTTGTTCAAAAATCAACTCATAATGCGAGAAATGAGTTGGGCCTCGGGACAAGCCGAGGTATTTAATTCTGTCTTTAAATTTCTGTTCAAAAATCAGCTCATAATGCGAGAAATGAGTTGGGCCTCGGGACAAGCCGAGGTATTTAAATTCTGTCTTTAAATTTCTGTTCAAAAATCAACTCATAATGCGAGAAATGAGTTGGGCCTCGGGACAAGCCGAGGTATTTAAATTCTGTCTTTAAATTTCTGTTCAAAAATCAACTCATAATGCGAGAAATGAGTTGGGCCTCGGGACACGCCGAGGTATTTAATTTCTGTCCTTAAATTTCTGTTCAAAAATCAACTCATAATGCGAGAAATGAGTTGGACCTCGGGACAAGCCGAGGTATTTAAATTCTGCCTTTAAATTTCTGTTCAAAAATCAGCTCATAATGCGAGAAATGAGTTGGGCCTCGGGACAAGCCGAGGTATTTAAATTCTGTCTTTAAATTTCTGTTCAAAAATCAACTCATAATGCGAGAAATGAGTTGGGCCTCGGGACAAGCCGAGGTATTTAAATTCTGTCTTTAAATTTCCGCTCAAAAAAAAAATCAACTCATAATGTGAGAGTTGAGTTGGGCCTCGTCACACGCCGAGGTATTTAATGTCTGTCTTTACTTTTCTTTTCAAAATGGTGCAGCTGCTGGTATTTTCGATTTCTATTTCTATTTCTGTCTCAAAAAAAAAAACTCATGAGAGTATGTTTGAGCCTCGGGGCATACGAGGAGGTGCTTACGGAAGGAAGACTGAAGTCGCGTTGAGCAAATTTGACAAGGAAGTTCCAGCGGACAAAGAAGATTAACCAAGGGCAAAACGAAGATCAGAGTTTCCTTGAAGATGGTAGGGAAGCAACTTGAAAAGATCAGATTCATTTCCTCAATGTCCTAGTGGAACATCGAAGGATTGAAGCTACAAATTTCTTCATGTCATGAACTCATGTTAGAGCAGTTCAAGAACAAACAAGATTGGAGAAAAGCGAATTGAAGCGGCGGGTTATGGCTCAAGGAAGCGAAGACGGAACGAATCAAGTCACAGAAGTTTGAAGATGTTTGGGGAAGACGAGAACCGAGAAGACAAAGCTTGGCCAAGACCGGCAAAAATTGACTCTTTTATTATCTTTGCTCTATCCTCGTTCCACGACAATGAGCAAAGAGGGGCAGCTGTAATACCCAATTTCTGCCCGGCCCAATACCCACATAAAGAACCGAAATAAACGTCCAAATGAAAGTCCGTTACAGAGCAAATTTGGAACCACATTAAAGACCAGGTTAAACCGAGCCCAGTTGCAAAACCAAGAATTGGAATAAAACAAAATGCCATTAAGCAGACCAAAAATTTAAAGCCCAGTACACAAGACCCAAACAAGTAATAAGTCCAAAGTCCATTACAAAGATAGAGTCCAATTACAAAGATCAAACGCAGGCCCAAATTTAAATTCACCAGCCCAATTCCAACAACCCTAAAACCAAAATACCAGACCCAAACCAAATCAAGGTAAGCCCAACTAGCCCAAATTAAATGAACCCAATCCCTAACCCAGTTACAATAGCCCATTGACCAAACCAAAAAAAACCTAGGGACCCCTTATTTCCCAGCGCCGCAACACGGCTCCCCACGCACACGCCCGTACCGTCCCAGCTCCCCACGCGCCACGCGAGACGCTCCAGTTCACGCGTGCCCACGCTCCTCGGCCCCCTCGCCTCGCACGCCCCGAGCGCCTCGGCCCCCGAATCCACCAACTCCCGAGGCCACGACCATCCGCATGCTTAGCCCATCACCTGCAAAAGACCGACAAGCCAAAAACAGAGGCAACCAACAGCAGAGTATGGACGAAATGGTAGAATAATACTAGAGATTGTATACTTCGGCTATAAAGCCGTCCAAAAAACAGTGTACAGGGGTTTTTTTTTCGGAAAAAGACCCGCATATTATTAGTTAATAAAAAACAACTATCAAAAATCAAAGAAAACTCAAAAAGTTAATTTCATTTTCGCTCTTGTTACTGACTGATACTCTTGTTCGTTCTCTTTTAGTTGTTTTTTCAGTTTAATCATTCTTGATAAAAAAACGAACTTTTTACTAATAATAACGAAAACGGAAAAGGGGAACTTACTTGAATCGAAAAGAACCGCCGGGGCATCTCGTCGGTCGTCGGATTTAATGCTGGTGAAGTGTCGAAGCATGGATCTTCAGAAACCAGCTTTGAACACAAATCATGTGTCCCCTTCTCCGTGTGTCGTCGGCCATCGATTTTGATGGTGGTACGACGATCTGTCTGGAAGTCCTATCGCCAGATAAAGTGGGAGGAGAGGGCTTCTGGGTTTCTTTGATTGAGAGAATAGAAAGCAGGGATGGGGGGCTGCGGCGTGAAAGAAGGTAGGGCTGCGTGAAAGGAAGCAGATAAGGCCTTTAAAAATGAGGTGAAACGGCGTCGTTTCCTTAGGGTAAACCGCGCATATCCTTCAAACGGGATAATTGCGCATTTGGTCCCCCACCCTTGCAGCGTCAGTTGATCAAACCCCGTTGCGCATTCTTTCTCCTTTTCACGATCTTACCCTGCTATTTTTATTATGTTTTAATCTGGTCCCTGTCCCCTTCCACTTTAACTTATTACAAATTTGGTCCCGCAGTTTCATCTTGATTCCAATCTTGTTTTTAACCTATAAAAAAGGGGGGGGTTTATTTATTCATTCGTCTTCAAAATTTATTATTTATTTATTTTGAGTCTTTGTCTATTATTTCTATTAAACGTCATGCATGTATTGCTTATTTCAAATCTCTGGCGTCCTATTAAAAGTATTTTACATATATTATTTACCCCATTTTTATTTTATTATTTCCTTATTTATCATGTATTCATTATCTAGAATCATTTGTCAATTACTTTAGATAGTTTTATGTGCTATTTCTGTTAAAACTGTCTATTTGTTCTTTGACCGATAATATTGATATTTCATTAGCGTAGAATCGGTGATTATCGCCCTAGCATATTCTACAGTTTATTTACTTGTATTTCTGTATTATTGATGTTATCACCGTTACTGTTTATATTTGTGGTTTCATTATCATTATTATTATCTATGTGTATTAATATCTTTGGATTCATGGTACTGATGTCATGTATTACTTGTATCACATTGTCATTACGCCAAATTCATGCCACACTATCACTACTCGTCGGGCATAATCTCATTTACATTTTAAATAATGTTTCTTTAGAACCTAACCTAAAATCTTTTACAAACTTCATCCAAAATTAAAGGTTTCCAAATAAGCCAACATTCTGTGTTTGGAAATTCGAGAGATCGTGCCCTATGTGTTGGGTTTCAGTTCTCTCGCTTGGCCAAATAATCGAATATCCTTTTGATATTTTAAGGCGCGAGTCTCGAGAATTAAGAGACGATCTTGGACTTGAAGATTAAAATCATTGTGTCCTATGTACTGGATGTGATGTTTTATTCCTTCGAAACAAGAAAATCTTGATATTAAATCCGAGAAACTAAAATATTCTTAAATTCTTTTCAAAAATTTTCAACTTTCGACATTGGGACGTTAACTAATCAATTCGGTACCGATTTTGGGCGTTGCAAGGGTGCTAATCCTTCCTTGCACGTAACCGACTCCCGAATCCGTTTTTTCTCAAATCTCGTAGATCAAAATGCCATTTTAGTGAACCAAAAATGTTTTATTAAAACAAAGGTGACCCGATCACACCAAAATGATCGGTGGCGACTCCCTTTTTTAGTCGATTCCCGTTTTGTCAAAAATGGTTACGACAACTATTTCTCATTGTCATGCATATCCTTTGGCTAAACAAACAAGACTTCTGTTTTCTGCTAGTCATTGAAGAGCTAATGCACCCTTCGATTTAATACATCTTGATTTATGCGGTCTATATAAAATTCCAACACATTCAGGGCATCGTTTTTTTTCACCATTGTAGATGATTTTTAAAGAATGACATGGGTTTTTTCTACTCAAATTAAGAAGTGATACTGTTGTTTTTTAAAACAATTCATTGCTTTTGTTCGAACTCAATTTTCTGTCTATTAAAATTTTTCGCAGTGATAATGGAACTAAAAATTTTAATTCCTGAGTGTATTTCTTTGTTTAATTCCTTGGGAATCATTCATCAAATCTCTTGTGTTTAAACACCACAACAAAATGGTGTTGTTGAACACAAGCATAGACATTTGTTGGCAATAGCTCGAGCTATTAAATTTCAATCCAATATTCCGGCTTGATTTTGGGGAGAATGTATTTTGACAACATGCTATCTAGTTAATTTGTTGCCTACTTATGTGTTAAATTGGAAAACAGAAATGATATATCATAAATCTCCTTTGTCTCATTTAAGGGTTTTTTGCTGTCTTGCCTATGCTAAAAATCTCACATCTTCATATAAGTTTTCTCCATGTTTATTGCCTTAGATTTTAATGAGATATTCAACTGTCCAAAAGGGTTATATTTTATACAATATTGCCACTAAAGTCTTGTTTGTTAGACGGGATGTATCCTTTTGTGAAACCATTTTTCCTTTAAATTTTACTCAATCTCCTAAATCTTTTTTCCCCTCCAGACACTACTCATCCAATTTTTATTCACGTTTTCTTACTTTGGAATCTTCTGACAATCAACTTTTTTCACATACACCATCACCTACATCACCTAATGGTCAGCCTAATTTCAGCTTTAATTAGCCCATTGTCTCATCCACATCTACCTCTAGTTCACATACTTTTGACCTTTTGATCAACCATGTATCTACTCCTTTACCTGACACTTCTTTTTTACCCACCGTATCACCACATGATTTTACACATTTCACATGATTTTACACATTTATGTTCTACCAGTTCCCCACCTTTATCTTCTGTTACTATTTTTGAACCAGTCTGCCGTACTACACGCCCTTCCAAGCCTCCCACATGGATGCAAGATTATGTTTGTTGCTCTCAATCGTCTTCATGTCAGAACGGTCAGTACCCTCTTTCATCTTCTCTTATTTATCATCATTTTCCTTCTCATGCTCAATTTTTTGTTACCTCTATTACTCATATTACTTAACCTAAAAATTATATTGATGCCCTTTGAGATGAGAGATGGGTTGAGTCTATGAAGCAAGAGATTCAGGCATTGGAATCAAATGTCACTTGGGATGTAGTTCCTTTACCCTTTGGTAAAACGCCTATTGGTTGAAAATGTGTTTTCAAGGTAAAATATAATTTTGATGACACAGTGGAGCGCTTTAAAGCTCGTCTTATTGATCAAAGGTTTACTAACAAGAGGGTGTTGATTTTCATGAAACTTTTTCTCTGGTTGCCAAACAAGTCACGGTGCGTACTGTTATTGCACTTGTTGCGCAACATGACTGGCCATTGTTTCAAATGGACGTTTACAATGCATTTTTGCAAGGGGATTTGCAAGAAGAAGTCTACATGTTGCTTCCTCCTGGTTTTCACACTCAAGGGGGAGACTTAGGTTTGTCGACTGCCAAAATCCATGGAACATGAAGCTCACTGAAGCCCTTCTACTCAATGGTTATTCACAAAGTAAACATGATTATTCTCTGTTTACTAAGAAGGTTGAAGATCGGGTTGTCATGATGCTTATATATGTGGATGATTTGTTAATAACTGAGAATGATGAAGATCTTATTCGTGAGCTGAAACAAGTGTTGCATCAAAGTTTCAAAATGAAGGATTTAGGGGATCTTAAATATTTTCTGGGCATTGAGGTTTTCAAATCCAAGGCAGGGATTGTTTTGACTCAGCGAAAGTATGCTCTTGAATTAAGTTAAGATATGGGGCTCACCGGAGGAAAAGTGGTTGTTACTCCTTTGGAACAGAATCTAAAGTTGACATCGGTAAACTATGATAAAGCAATGCAAGTCAATCAAGATGATGAAATTTTAACAGATATATAGTTGTATCAACGGCTCATTGAAAGGTTATTGTATTTGACTCATACGAGACCAGATATAGCTTTGCAGTACAACATCTGAGTGAGTTCATGCAACGACCAAAAAGATCGCATTATGAGGCGGCACTTCGAATTGTATGATACTTAAAGAAGGATCTAGGTCGAGGTTTGTTTTTTTCCAACGAATGGGTCTTTACGGTTAGTAGCATATTGTGATTCAGATTGGGCCTCTTGTCCAATGTCAAGAAAGTCGGTAACAGGATTTTGTGTGAAAATGGGAGACCCGTTGATCTCATGAAAAAAAAAAAATCAGAATACCATATCAAGATCGTCAGCTGAGGCAAGGGTATAGAAGTATGACCTT
This sequence comes from Gossypium australe, assembly GCA_005393395.2. NCBI lineage: Eukaryota > Viridiplantae > Streptophyta > Magnoliopsida > Malvales > Malvaceae > Gossypium > Gossypium australe. The sequence goes on from CM016624.1 coordinate 24,613,815, forward strand.
GACGGTTTCAGAAATTGTTTGGTTAAGTGGATTACTAGATGAAATTGGTTTTAAAAGCAAGGAATCAGCCATATTGTTTTGTGATAACAAGGCAGCAATTCAAATAGCAAACAATCATTTTTTTCATGAGAGAACAAAGCATATAGAGATTGATTGCCATTTTTAAGGGAAAAGATACAGAAGGGATTGCTTCAAACTGAGTATGTATCAACAAAAGAGCAACTTGCAGATGTTTTAACAAAAGGACTTACTATTCAACAACATTAGCATTTGGTAGACAAGTTGGGGATGAGACTTGTTTCATCCACCAACCTGAGGGGAGTGTAGAATTAGTTTAGTTGTTGTAAATATGGTTAGTTGGTTAGAAAGTTAGTTTAGTTTAGTAAACTTTGTATATAAACAGCTTTGTAAATTTATTCAGTATGGCATGAGAAATTGAATCATTTCAGTTCTCATTTCTTGATTCTTTTTATATCAATTTCCTTTGTGCATCTTTCGACTGCCATTGATATATTTCCGGTCACCATCAATAAAATGATTTGAGCAAATGAGGAGGAATAACCAAGGCTATCCAAAGTGGTTTAATGGAGCTGCAAGATCTTAGAATGTGAGTAAGATCATTGGAATCAGAATCCCATTCTTGATATTTTTGGGCTCTAGGCAAAATAATAAAATAGGGTTGTAAATTCCTTAAAAATTGGATAAATTTTTTTTAGGTCTCTTAAAAATTGTTAAAAAAGTTTTGAGCCATTAAAAGCTAAAAAAATTTTTTGGGGCCCTAAAAGTTGGTAACTTTTTTAAAATTTTAAATGTTAAAAAATTGATTTTAGACCCTTAAAAATTGAAAAACAATATTTTGAACCTCTTTCGGTCTTAGGGATTCCGCATGTTCAGACAACCCCAGGGTCGAGCCTGCACAAAAAGGACAAGCATCGACAATGTCCATCCCTCTTTTGTTGAGAAAGGTGGTACTGGAAAGAATGCAGTGAAAAAGCTCCCAAATGAAGAACTTCAACTTGGGCAGTAATTGCAATTTCCGAACCCAGTTCCAATTTAAGATACCTATTGGTAAAGGCTCATTTACAATGTTACAGGCTATATTGTAAGCATAACTAAGAGAGAAAGAACTAGAGGGGGTACCATTCCAGCTAAGAGTATCCAGTAAGTCAGGAATAAAGAAAGTGGGGTGGCTTTAACATACAACCTATCGAAACAAGTAGTTTGAAGGAAATGGAACTCGGGTCCAGGAGAAAAGATCTGACATCTAATTTTTCTCCATTAAAATTAAGAGGTCCCTCAATGAGTGACCTTAAATGATCGAGACCCGTCCAATTGTTCGACCAACAAATGGTATTTAAACCGGAAGAAATCAAACAACGAAAACACATTCGGTAAAAGGCTTTGAATATCATTGAGACATGCCAAGTGGGAGAAGAGCGAGAAGAGTATCACGAGTAAGATATTTAGCATGAAGAACGGAAGCTCAAATTGAACTTGAAAGGTGAATAAGCCGCCAACAGAGTTTAAGGAAGTGAGCTTGATTAAGAGCCTTAGTTTGACGCAAATCAAGTCCACCATTATATTTTGGACGGGTGACTTTTGCAGTAATTAAGACGAGGAATGTGAGAGTATCAAATATATCTAGTAACTTTTATTTACTTTTTAACTTTTCTTACTCCGAGGTACCAAATATATTTCTCCCCCATAAGTAGATTTACCATTTTTGATAACAATTAGTGATGTTAAGGATGTTGGGATGCTTTGAAATCTTGATCCCGATGTTTTAAGGGTATTTTTAACATATTAAAATCCATATAAATGATTATTAATTGTCGAACTTAATATATTATATAAAAATAAATTACTAATTAATTTTAACAAGTATCTCAATATTTTTGGTAAATAAAATCTTCATTAAAAAAAAATCATCTTTCAATAATTGGTTTTAGGTATAAAGGAAGTCGATCCAAACCTAGTTACCAACCTACTAATTATGTAGAGTTTTGTTAATTAATTAAAAATGGTTGGTAAAGGTTCAAAGAAGAAATTATTTGTGAAAGCGACGCCGCTTACATAAAATAATGTATTGATTTTAACACTATACCAACCTACCAATTATATAACATAGAATTGTTGAAGTTCAAATGGCATTAATTTTTTTTCCTTTTAAATTGTATTTTATTTTAATTGTATTAGTCTGTATTATTTTTTTATAAGTCTATTAATTTTAATTTTTAAAATAATTAGATATAACGAAAACTATTATAAAAGATAGAAATAAAAAATAAAAAATAATTTTTATAAAGAAAACTGATTATATACCGAATGGAAACGAAACAAACATTAAGAATATATTATGAAATGTAGAAAATATATGTTATGAAAATAAATATACATAATTAGAAAAAAATAACTTAATTTTCTTGAGTTAAATTTAATTATAAAATATATAAATATTGATAGAAATCATTTTTAACATTTTAAGATATTTAAAATAGTAATGACATGGGAAACCCATCATTGCTATAAATCAACTAAATGTTAAGAGCGAAGTTAGATAAACAGCTTCTTTCTCAATACCATCACATTCAATCAATTAAAGGGGAAAAACAAGAAAAATAATCACGTAAAAATTTTATATATAAATAAAACAGCATGAACAAGAAAATGAGAAGAAAACAATAGAAAAGAAATGCCTGGCTTTCCCATGTACGCCGCTGAAATTTTTTTTTTCTAGCAAGCAAACCTTATATGTCGACGACGTCGTCGGAAGTGCCCCACACGCCGTGACGGAGAACTTTCAAGGCTGCCGGGATATACTTGATATATGCTTCAATCCCTTGCGAGCAACCGATAACATCATACAATAATTTCTTCCTCTTCTTCATTGCTATCTGGGGCTTCTTCAGCTGATATCCTTTATTCCTTCACAAACCCTATTAATGTTCAAAAGGAGAGAAACAAAAAAGGTGAAAAAGAAAGAGAGTTTGCTAAGAACATGGAAGAGGGTTGTTCCGAAGAAGATAACGAGCAATTCCCTTTAATGTTGTTTTCAAAGGTGAAATCGTAGGGTTTTTGTTTTTATTTGTCTTTTGGGGTTCGAAGGCCTTTTTGTTTCACACGTTGGAGTGGTTACATTTTGTCAAATATGCATCATTTTTAATAACTTTAAATAATACTATGTGGTGTCAAAAAAAAATCGTATATGCTTTACGTTTATAATAATTTTAAAAAAAAATTACATTTTGAATTTTGAACATCTCTAACAATTTTTTATTATAAGAATTTTGATTTGAAATTTAATTGAATTGGTGTTTTTTTATATGTGATATCAAAATCAGTCATATTTTTTATTATACTAGAAATTTTATTATATGCGTATATATGTGTAAATCACGTATTTAGAATGTAGATGTGTGTTTAAATTAAAAAAAATTAAAATATTCTTGAATAATATAACTTATTTTAAATATGGAATGATATTTTTGTAATTTTCCCAATCGAGTTGGTGCACCGTTGACAAGTAACGCCAATTCAGTTAGGGATTTTATTAATAGTATAGATATACAAATGATGGAGGTAATAAAGTGTGCATAATAAAATTAAAACGTAAAATAAATTAAAATAAATTCTTGGTTGAGTGGTAAATTAAAATTTTCTCAATATAATTGACATGGATTCAAATCCCACCATATGCATAATTTTTGTTTTTTTTAATTAAAAAGACTAAAGTGCCATTGAATAATATAATTTATTTTAAATATGAAAAGATATTTTTGTAAGATCTCTAACCAAGTTGTTGCCCAACATCAACTCAATTAGAGATTTTATTAATAGTATAGATACTAGATTATGGCACACTGAAGATGTTGGTAAAAAAAATTATGTAACAAATTTATAAAAAAAATTGATATAAAAATTAAACGTGACTTTGGTTGAAATAATAAAGATTAATATGTCTTGGGTTCAAATCCCATTATTCTCATCATGTGTATGTATTTTCATTTTAGATTTATCAATTCATTACTTTATTAAAAACAATTTTCAATACCAACTCAATCAAACACATTATATGTTATAAGTATAGATTATAAAAATGACTAGTCATTGGTGTAGTGTCACATTGTCACTACAAGAAAAATATAAATTACTAATGTTAAAAGTCGTTATGAAACGTTAAACAATAATTTATAGTGGTTTGACTTCAATTGTCTACTTTCACTACTTTTAGTATCTCCGATTAAAAATTTTCCCCAATTCACTAATTGATACATTTCAATGAGAATGTAAACCTTTACAAATTTAGTTTCTTTTGAAGGCAAAAGTATAACTTTTAAAATTTCCTTAAGATTTTCTACCTAAAAGTTTTAAGTAATCTCGTAAATAAGTTAAATGAAATAGAAAACAAAAAATGACTTCTCAAAGGTATTGGTTTGTAATACTAAACACTCTTAATTACAAATGAACACTTGAATAAATAATAAGAACTTTATAAATAAAATATGAATATAAGAAAGTAAAAGGATAAAATCTTGAATATTTGCTCTTTGATCTTTATGAGCTTGATTCTTTTCTTTATTAGATACACTAATTAATTTGTAGTTGTTTATGTTGCTAAATGGAGTTTCTAGCCATTGGAATTTGGAAGCATTAAATTCGAGCATTTAAGATATACTGTAAGCAATGGTATCAATATCTCAAATAAAAAGAGTCGTTAGAAATGTTTAGGTGTTGTACTTCAAGGGTTTGTATTGGTATCGATACCTTAAGTATGGGTATCAATACCTTGCATTTCTAGTTTGTATTGTGGCTTCTGACTTCCCTATGTATCGATACCTGAAGGTTGAGTATTGATATTTAGGATTAAGTGTTGATATCTCAAAATTGGATACCGATACTTTACTATCTAGAAAATGTTTTTAGATCTTGTTTGAGGGAAGTTTCGATAGCCAAGCCATAGGCATCAATACCAAGCCTTAAAATTGCTTGGAAAATACTTTTGAAACATTTTGAAGGGTCTTGGAATTACTAAATATGCTCATAAAAATTCATGGTATTTTGTAAACTTGTTTTTGAATATTTGTAATAATTGAAAATATTTTAAAATTTATCAAATTGATTTTCACTTATTTAATTAAGGGATTAAAAAATCTAATTTATTTATATCAAAATATTTTGAAAATCAAAATTGAATTTTATCTCTTTTCAATGCAATGATTTTTTTTACCATGACTTAATTTATATGCAAAATAGTTACTATAAAATTAGTTACGATATCTTAAACACAACGATAATATTTTGATTCCAAAAATTTTCACATAATGATAATATATTGGTTGCAAAATAAAATTTATAGCCGTGTAAATTTAGATACTAAATTTTTTAGGAACATTATTATAATGGTTGTCAAATATTATTTTGTGGTGACATTTTAATTGGTTATTATATTATGCAACGACTAATTGTCATTGAAAACAAATTATTTTAACAGCCTGTCAAATTGTTTACGTAATAATAATAGTATTAATTACCAAATATTATTTTGCAACAATATTTTAACAGATTGTGTATTATGTGCACCGACTATATGTCATTACCAAAAATTTGTTTTAACAACCATAAAGTGTGGCTATCAAATATGTTATTAAATTTTTTACATAAAAATATTGATATAAATGTGAAATATTAAATTACCACAACGTAATATTTGATCATGTCTTATGTTGCACAATGATTAAATGTCATTGTGTAAAGTCAATTTTAACAACCATAATATTTGATTTTTTTTAACATAATGATAATATTATGGTTATTGAATTTATTTTGCACCAAAGTTTTATTTGTTTGTAATAAAAATAGCGATTTATTTATTTAAAAAAATTTAATTGAATGTAATTAAATTAAAATAAAAATTTAAAAAAAATTAAAAAGATAAATGCCATAAGAATTAATATTTGATGCAGTATAAATTTCATGTACCATTAGTTAATAATAAAATGACACGACATTATTGCTATAAAATAAAAAAAATTGAAGGACTTGAAAATAAATACTATTAACTTTATTAAACATAATTAAATATTAATTATAATTATTTTATTTTTCCTCTTTTCGGTTTTAGATTTCAAGTTTCAGGTTTTAATTTTTGGGTTTTGGATTACGGATTTAGAATTTTAGATCTCGAGTTTCAGATGTTATGTTTATGTATTTATTTATGTTTAACAATTATAATTAATATTTAATTTAAAATAAAGTTATTTATATTTATTTTTAAACCCTTCATTATCTTTTGTCTTACACAAATGATGATGTGTCATCTTATGCATGAGGCCTATGCACTGATAGGGTATCAAATATTCTCCTATAAATAATCTAATAAAAATAATTTCACAAGTAAAATTAAATAACCCATAAAATTTAAAGTCTGAAAATTGATGCATTAATTTCTCCTATAAATTATTTTATATATTTTATAAATAATCTAACTTACCCTACCTTGATTAAAAAAATAGATGCATTATTTTATATATTTAATATTTTTTGCATATATATATATATATATATATTATCCACACAAGACATAACAAATATAAGTTATTTTTGAATAAAATACCATATAAGTTAAAGGGGTCAATAATTTTGAAGGGTTAGGTTTGATTTTTGTTTTTTCCTCTACAGACTTCAATACTGGCGTTTATTCGGGGGAACAATGTTAAGACATCCAAGGTTTTGACAAAAGCATTTTCTAAATATATGCATATTAAAGAATCATCCCTACCTAATTTAATTCTAATCTAATAATTTAATAATTGAATTGCTTCAAGGTTAAATGCATTGTTAATTGGATTTAATATTTTAATGTGACACTCGTCTTCTGTCTTTTCTTAAACAATAATTTATGCACTAAATTAAAACATCATTTAATAATAAAGTTACGTGCATAATTACTACTAATTTAAGCATGCATAGTGTATATAACCCTAAACCACCCCCAAAAAAACATAGATAAGTTTTATAAGGCTTTAAAATCTTAACAAAGTATAAAAATAATTATTTAATAATATATAGTAGTGAGTGAAGTTTAAGTTGTTTATTGGCGCTCTTTGTTATATCACCCAAGTCACCTACCTCATTTCATATGTGTGTTTTTGATAAGTAGATTTCATATTAGGCGGATCTTAGATATCGAGCAACCCGTGATAATGCCACCTCTATTGAAAACACATAGGATTGCTCGATATGTGTAACATTCCCTAACTTGTATCCATCGCCGAAACAGGGTTACGAGGCATTACCAAAGAATACAGAATACTTTCAGACAATTTGAAATTATTATCTTTACACAAACAGTACACTTGAGATGTACAGTTCTAAAATTATGAATAAACACATTTATCAAACATATTCCATGTTTTTTCTTTTATATATATATATATATCACAATCTCATATTTCCATATATCAAGTACCATCATTTCCTCGTATTTCAGACAAAAACATGTAACAATTCATAGACATACAACTCACTAACTCCTCTTACCAATCACAATTTAAATTGACAAATCACTTATTGAGTCCAATTTCAATATTCACTAAAATCTATCATATAAATTTGGATGTACGTATCCACCAATAGATTCCATATACCGATATTATCATCTGAAATTTCCACATACATTTACTTTCCACATTATGAATTCAAATAACATATACAAGATATACCAATGTATTTCAAGTACGGTTTCATAATTTGTCATTTCACATTTCAGATTATTTCATACTAGAATTTTTCTCATTAACTCATTTGGAATACCAATTCATACGGATAATACACTCAAGGGTGTACAAATATATAATCACAGATGAACTCATTCATCAACCAAGTTCTATGCTCATGTCTCATCAACTCATATTTCCTTGTATCACATAATTCTATGTAACACTTACCAAACTTCGTCAAATTAGTGAACGTTTTACAGAATTGGTTTGCACCGGTATGCATTGAATTTCACTGATAATCACCGATGCCATAACATAGCTATGGTTTTTTCATAGCTCAGCCATGGTCTTACATCTTCACTATCATTATGCCATGGTGAAACCATGGACTTATCCGTCAATTCATCACTTTTCACTAGAATGCCATAGCCCAGCTATGGTCTTACATCTTAAACACGTGTCACACAGATGTCATATCCTAGTATGGTCTTACACGGAAATCACTTCTCACTTGTAGCCAAAGCTACCACTATTCACTGATCAGGTAGCTGGAGCTACCACTTTTCACTGATCAGGTAGCCAGAGCTATCACTTTTCACTTGATCAGGTAGCCGAAGCTACCACTTATCACTTTCACTTGTCCTTGATCAGATAAGTGTAGCCGAAGCTGTCACTTATCACTTTCAGTTGTCCTTGATCAGATAAGTATAGCTGAAGCTATCACTTATCACTTGTTGCCATGGTTCAACCATGGTTTTTGCCGCCAATTCATCTTGTTACTGAACTGAAGTGCTCAATTTGATCATTTATTCAATTTTCATGCTTTTACATTATTCACAATTTTATCATCAATACATATAAAATAACACATCATGAAGTTCATAAAATTAACAAATGATCACTAAAATTTAGCAGTATAAACTCACAAGTTCAATTTTTGTATTATAACGATAATCATAATTTCATAATAACTATTCCAAATAAAACATTATATCATTTCTAATTCAACATTTATCAATTATAATCGAGCATGTGATCAATTTATACACAAGTCGTTCATATATTATTTTTCCTCCTCCTCTCCATCCACATCCTTAGTATAAACAACACACTTATAAGTAACATTATCTATAGTTTTCACTATTTACTTATGTGAATATTCAAGCTGTCCATCTGTGTCATAGTCACTAAATTATTTTTATCTTGAGCTACAAAACTCCAAATTAAGATCCGTTAATTTTATTTGAAACTAGACTCACTTACTATAATTTTTCCAGAATTTTTGGTGTGGCCAATTAGTACAGTTTATTAGTTAAGTTCTCCCATGTTACACAGTCCGACAGCTCTGACCTCTCTTCACTAAAAATGAAACACCCCAAACCCGGCCCACGAGCCTCGACCCGATTTGGTATGTTCCTCGAGAAAACATTTGAAAATCTGTTGGTTACTTAGGAAAAATTCGAATGGTTTTGAAGAAAAATTTGTTCATATTGGGTTCAATTGAAAACTTTGTTAGTTTTGAAATCAGGGGTTTATTAGGACTTTGCTTTTATTATTAAAAAGACATTTGAATTGATAAAAATTTTATCGTACTGAAGTAAATGACATGCATGCATAAAATAGTTCGTACTATGGCCTTATTACATCAAAACAACCCAAAATAAAATGTAAAGTACTTAAATAAAATAAATGTCCAAATAATAAAAATTCGTGCTGAGCATGGTCACCACTAAGCTTCTGCCGACCCGGTCCATCACTGATCATCACCTGAAAAATATTCCCACAACGGGGTGAGTCAAACAGGCTCAATGTGTACATTCAATACTAGGTCTTAATGATTCAGGCATATTAAGTCATATACAAACATATCACAATTTACAATTAATGATGCATTCCCAAACCCAAGCCTAGTTACCATCCGCTACACATCACCCGTACCAACTTGCACACCGTGGGGACTACTAAGTCAACCCTCCATCCGCTACACACCATCGAAGGCAGTTGCTGCAGTCGACGTGCTCATCGCCCTTATAATTTTGTGGCATAACCACCAGATAAAATATTTTGTGCCATGTGACACCACATTCAGATAATGTGACCGAGGCCACCACATTCAGATATCGAGGTATAAACCTCCAGTTCATTTCCCCTTTCCAAATTCACCCATATGCCCTATGTCATACATATCATGTAATATAAAGCTTTATTTCACGTTCTTATAGTTTCATATATGTGGCATAACAGATCAAATTATAATCCTAGTAGGAGTAGGAAAACGTACCTGAGTATTTTGTACCATCGCATGGTACCTTAGCCATATTTTTACACTTTCATAATAACATATATAGTAAATTAAAGCCGTAAATCTATCAAGATCTAGTATGGGGTACACACCTGATTTACTTAGCAAGTTCACTGAAATCCCGAAACCCGATCTATCGCTTTAGATCTTTAACTCATTGGTGCCGATTTTCTTACTAATCCAATCCCGAAACGTTGTACTCCCTCTTCCTTGTAATCGGCTTACGATTCTCAAATCTCGAAAACTTATCTCTTGTCTTAAAGATGTCGAAAATACCAAAATAATTTCTTCTTTCATTCAAATTCCAAAAATTCCATACAAATGGAAAACATCACATATTTATAGGCCAAGGATAGGTAGCCAAAAGTTTCAATAATTAAAATTTCCATCTCCAATTTGTTGCCGTCCCATATCCTTCTAATAATAGTTAGTTCTAGTATTTTATTCATGCCAACAAATCCACTTAGCCGTGCTTCCACTCATCCTTCATGGCCGTCCATGCTAAGCTCCACCAAGGTTTATTGTTTGACTAATTTATTCCACTTTACAAATGCCTTCATATTTGTCTTCATCATGTCATTAATTAATTCAAGGATGGTCAAACCCCCATATCCCATATGTTTTTAAATTAACTTCCTCTCTCTTGCTGTCCACACCCACTAGCCATTCATGCTCCATTTTTCTTTTAATATTTTACAAACACATGCCTTAAGTGTTTTATGATTCATCCCACTATAGTCTTTTGCCACATGCCCTTGTAAGTGCCATATGTTTGATTAAATTATTCCTATCCCAATGTGCTATGCCGTCCATGCACTCACCCATGCCTTGGTGCCATACACATTTATTTATTCTAAGCCACTCACACAAGTTCAAGCATGCTTCCCTATGCCCCCATATTTTATTCTTTCTCCATGATTCACAAAAGACAAAGTTTGCTCATCATCTCATTGCCATCCATGCATATTGTCATCTCCAATTGACTTTTGTTTATTTAATTCATGCTCTTAAGGCCCTATCAACTTAGCTTCCTTTTAAAACTTAAAACTTAATATTTTCTAAGGTATTTCCTATTATTTTTAGGTTCACAACCATTCATATAAACACATTCATACACACAAAGACATGCTTTCACATTCAATTAAGCAATTATGTATAAGCTTATTTTCTGGATGTTACAGTTCTACCCCCCTTAAAAATAATTTTGTCCTCAAAATTACCTGGCCGAAATAAGTGAGGGTATTGCTGTCGCATTGCCTCTTCTGGCTCCCAAGAAGCTTCTTCCGATCCATGATTTCTCCATAATACTTTGACTAGAGGAACTGACTTCCTCCGCAACACTTTCACATCTCGCTCCAAAATCTGAATCGGCTCCTCCTCGTAGGACAAATCTGGCCTTAGCTCTACCTCTTCAACCGGTACTACATGAGATGGATCCGATCGATAACGACGTTGCATGGACACATGGAATACGTCGTGCATCTGCTTCAATTTCTGTGGCAACTCCAACTGATATGCCACTGGTCCAACTCGCTTCAAAACCCGATAAGGTCCTATAAACCTTGGACTTAACTTCCCTTTGCGACCAAATCTCATTACCTTCTTCCAAGGCGAAACTTTAAGAAACACTTGATCTCCCACATCAAATTCTATTTCCTTCCGCTTGAGATCTGCATATGACTTCTGCCTATCAGATGCTTCCTTTAACCGTGCCCGAATTATCTCAATTTTCTCTTCAGATTCCGCCACTAACTCTGGACCCAAAACTCGACGTTCCCCTAATTCTGTCCAACATGTAGGAGTTCGACACTTCCGACCATATAGCGCTTCATACGGTGCCATCCATATACTGGCCTGATAGCTGTTGTTGTAGGCAAACTCCGCTAAAGGCAAATAGTCTTCCCAACTTCCTCTGAAGTCTATCACACAGCCTCTCAACATATCCTCCAACACTTGGATTACTCGTTCAGATTGCCCGTCGGACTGTGGATGAAATGCCGTAGTGAAATCCAATTTGGTGCCTAAAGCTTGATGTAGAGCTTTCCAAAACCGAGAAGTAAACCTTGGGTCCCTATCCGAAATGATTGATACCGGAACTCCATGTAACCTTACAATTTCTGCCACATACACTTTTGCCAACTTCTGCAGAGAATAGTCGACCCGCACTGGAATGAAATGCGCGGACTTTGTCAATCGATCCACTATCACCCATACCGAGTCCTTCTTAGTAGGCGTAAGGGGAAACCCACTAACGAAGTCCATGGTAATTCGCTCCCATTTCCACTGCGAAATCATTATCGGTTGAAGTAATCCTGACGGAACTTGGTGTTCAGCCTTAACTTGCTGACACGTTAAGCACTTGCCAACAAATTCCGTAACTTCCTTCTTAAGACCAGGCCACCAAAACTGTTCTCTTAGATCTCTGTACAGCTTAGTACCTCCCGGATGCATAGCATAAGGGCTACTATGCGATTCCTGAAGAATCCTTTGTCTTAGGTCCTTATCTTTAGGCATACAGACCTTACCCTTGGAGCACAACACTCCATCACTGGACATACTGTAATCCTCTAAACCACCATTCTGAACTTGTCGCATCTTAGCACTTAAATCCTCATCTTCCAGCTGACTCTCTTTTACTTCATTCAACCATGTCGGCTTGACCTGCAGCTCTGCCAGCAGAATTCCATCATCATACAAGCTCAAATGTGCAAACATTTCTCTCAGATCCGACACAACTTTTCGACTTAAGGCATCTGCTACCACATTCGCCTTGCCCGGATGATACTCTATCGTACAGTCATAGTCCTTCAATAGTTCCACCCACCTTCGCTGTCTTAGGTTCAATTCCTTCTGAGTCAACAGATATTTAAGGCTCTTGTGGTCTGTGTAGATCACTGACTTTTCTCCATAAAGATAATGTCTCCACACCTTAAGAGCAAAGACCACAGCCGCCAATTCCAAATCATGAGTTGGGTAGTTAACCTTATGTGGTCTTAATTGCCGAGACGCATAAGCGACTACTTTCCCCTCTTGCATCAATACGCATCCCAATCCTGTATGGGAAGCGTCACAATACACCACGAATTCTTTTCCTGCCTCCGGCTGAATCAAAATCGGAGCTTCAGTCAAGACCCTCTTAAGCTTCTCAAAGCTCTCCTGTTGCTTGTTCGTCCATACAAAAGGTACTTCCTTTCTCAACAACTTCGTCAAAAGTGCGGCTATCGATGAAAACCCTTCCACAAACCTTCTATAGTAGCCTGCCAGCCCCAAGAAACTACGAATTTCAGCCACAGACTTAGGTGGTTTCCAATCTAGCACCGCCTCAATCTTCCTAGGATCCACCCTTATTCCTTCTGCAGACACTACATGTCCTAAAAACGCCACTTCCTTAAGCCAAAATTCACACTTGCTGAATTTGGCATAGAGCTTTTTCTCTCTTAACACTTGCAACACAACTCGGAGATGCTCATCATGTTCCTCTTTAGACTTAGAATATACTAGGATGTCATCGATAAACACAACGACGAACCTATCCAGATAGGGTTGAAAAACCCGGTTCATCATATCCATGAACGCAGCTGGGGCGTTCGTCAATCCAAATGGCATTACTACAAACTCAAAATGCCCATACCTTGTCCGAAAAGCTGTCTTGTGGATATCCACTTCCTTCACCTTAAGTTGATGATATCCGGACCTTAAATCAATCTTCGAGAATACCGCTACCCCCTTAAGTTGATCGAACAAGTCGTCAATCCTTGGCAAGGGATACTTGTTCTTGATGGTCAGCTTATTTAACTGACGGTAATCTATGCACATACGCATAGTTCCGTCCTTCTTCTTCACAAACAAGACCGGTGCTCCCCATGGAGACACACTGGGTCAGATAAACCCTCGATCAAGTAACTCTTGGATTTGAGCCTTAAGCTCAACCAACTCCTTAGGTGCCATTCTGTACGGGGCGATTGACACAGGAGCTGTACCAGGCAGCAAGTCAATTCCAAACTCCACCTCCCTATCCGGGGGTATTCCAGGTAATTCCTCCGGAAAGACATCCACAAATTCCCTTACGGTTCGAACTCCACTAACTCCTCCTTCTTTCTCATCCAATGCACTAACAAAGGCCAAGAACGCCTTGCATCCTTTCCGAACATCTTATCAGCCTTTAAAGCAGAAACTACGTTGGACAAGTAGTTTCTTCTTTCTCCTATCATCACTACTTCCTCATCCTTTAGGGTTGTTAACTCCATTCGCTTAGTTGCACAATCCAGTATAGCTCGATGTTCTACCAGCCAATCCATTCCAAGTATGAGATCGAACTCTCCGGAAGGTAGTTCCATTAAGTCGGCAGAAAATACCACTCCTTGAATTTCTAGAGGTGCACTCCGAAAGATTTTATTCACCACTACAGTTTGACCTAGTGGGCTTACTACAGTCATCTCCCTATCAGATAGTTCAGAGGCTATGTCTAGAGTTTCAACTACTCTACATGCAACATACGAATGGGTCGAGCCCACATCAATCAAAGCAAAATAAGGCTTGCCACAAATAAGGAACGTACCGGTTATGACGTCCGGCGCGTCTCCATCTTCCCTATGGCGAACTGCATATACCAAGCCTGGCTGTCTTGCCTCTGTATTACCCACACCTCTGCTAGGTGTTTCACGTCCTCTTCCAGCACCGTTACCTCGGCCATTCGGACCACGACCTCGCTGTGGCTGCTGTTCACCTCTACCAACCTGATTAACATTCTGAACTGCCGGTCGATTCCCATCCGGCTTTATAGGACAGTCCTTAATCATATGGTCCTTTGACCCACACTTAAAGCATCCTCCTATCTTCTTCCAACACTCTCCTAAGTGTTTCTTCCCACATTGATCACAAGTATGATATTGCCCTCCAGTACCAACTTGCTGACCTCGCGGCCCATCAACCCTAGGCCTTTTTTGAACATTCCCAGCTGACCCTAACGGCCCAAATCCTCTCTTCTGCTTATTTCGGTCCGGGTTCTGCCTTACAGAGTCCTTAATCCCTTCAGCTACCTTAGCTTTTTCTTCTAATGCAGAAAACTCCCGCTCCTGGTGTGGAGCGATTAACAACCTCAGGTCATCTCTTAGTCCATCCTCAAACCGGACACACCGCTCATGCTCCGTAGCCACTACTCCTCGAGCATACCGACTCAACCTCAAAAATTCAGCTTCGTACTCTGCCACGGACTTGTTCCCTTGAACCAGCCCCAGAAATGCCTTCCTCTGCGTATCAGTGTAACGCGCGCCGACATACTTCTTCTGATATGCCGTCTTAACATATTCCCAAGTAAGATCCTCAGCTGTGGCACCATCCCGAACTGTGAGCCACCATTGGTACGCTTCATCGCGTAGCAGTGCCACCATTCCTTTCAGTTTCTCCTCAGGGGTCAAATCCAACTCATCCATAATACGCTCGGTCGCCTCCAACCAGTACTCAGCCGTACTGGGTGCCACACCAGATACTCCACGAAACACTTCAGCCCTATTGGCTCGGAGTCGCTCGGGTACAGATTTTCGAGCTCCCATATTTCCACCCGCGCCAGCCACCATCTCAAGAACTCGCAGCACAGCCTGCGATACAGCATCCTCCCCCGTCTGATCTTGCTGTTCAGCACCAACAGCTGGTGGTGGTGGCAGTGGTACCTCATTCTCGGATCCTTGACCCGATCTAACGGGTTCCGACACGATCATTCTGCCTCGACCACGTCCATGACGACCGCGTCCTCTTGAACTCATATCTAACGTCGCGCTTTAATCTGATTAAGAAACTTTTATGTATTAGCGTTTGTTCCACTGTTTATCCGCGAAGAAGTTTTATGTAAAGAGTTTAATAGCAGTTCTTTCGATCAATCAAAGTTTCAAGTCTTCTATCCTAATTCAAAGAAAACACATCCATTCCTTAGTATCTCCCATCCACATTCACTCTTCGAATATTTTTGTCTATTCCTATCCTAGGGGTATTTCTGTCATTTGTCCTACCGGGGTATTTTGGTAATTAAATCAGGATCAATTTGAAAAATCTCTATAAATCAAAGGTATTTCAAAATTTATAAAACTTAGGGTTCTTTTTGAGAATTTATTTTCCAAATCGGCGTTGTTGCAGAAATTTTGGAAATCGGGGGTCATTTTGGTAATTTTGTAAAGCAGGGGTAATTTCGTAAATTTCCAAATCAAGGTGCCTTAGTATTTGGAAACAATAAAGTTTTTGGATATTTTTGCAAAATCAGAGAATGTTATTGAAATCGGGGTAGTATGGTAATTTTGGAAACCAAGGGCATTTTAGTAATTTTACCACTAGGGGCATTTTAGTAATTTTGTAAATCAGAAATATTTTGGAAAATTTTTCAAAAATAACTTTTGCTACAATTGAAAGGGGTAATTTGGTGATTTTAAAACTGAAGTTTTGTAAAAATAGGGTTAATCCCTTTCGGGTTTTAGTTATTAGGTTTAGCCCGTGAATAAGTCCTCATGATTAGGGTGAACCGTAGCTACGCACCAGGTAGGATTCCAGCGAAGAGGAGGTGAGTCACTAGGACTGCTCAAATACTAGGCTCTTCCGGATCCAATCCTAGACATGCGCACAATGGTCGCTACACCCTAACTCGACGACTTAGTCACAGGGTTGTTTAATTAGGCTTTAAGTCTTATATAACTGTTGGGGTAATCTAGTCCTAGGGTTCAAGTACCTATCATACTATTCTACGTTTCATTTCTACCCTTCTACAAATCATAATATAAATCACACAAGAGATAGGGGTACTTACCTGGTGGACTTCGGGTCGGAGACTTAGGTGCCATGCCAGAAAAACCTGCTTATTTCACCAAGATTTTTCACAAATTCTTTTGGGCTTATCTTTGAAAACATTTTGGGCCTTAGACCTAAGGCCGAGAGTTTAAAAATCGAGCTCTGATACCAAGCTGAAACACCCCAAACCCGGCCCACGAGCCTCGACCCGATTTGGTATGTTCCTCGAGAAAACATTTGAAAATCTGTTGGTTACTTAGGAAAAATTCGAATGGTTTTGAAGAAAAATTTGTTCATATTGGGTTCAATTGAAAACTTTGTTAGTTTTGAAATCAGGGGTTTATTAGGACTTTGCTTTTATTATTAAAAAGACATTTGAATTGATAAAAATTTTATCGTACTGAAGTAAATGACATGCATGCATAAAATAGTTCGTACTATGGCCTTATTACATCAAAACAACCCAAAATAAAATGTAAAGTACTTAAATAAAATAAATGTCCAAATAATAAAAATTCGTGCTGAGCATGGCCACCACTAAGCTCCTGCCGACCTGGTCCATCACTGATCATCACCTGAAAAATATTCCCACAACGGGGTGAGTCAAACAGGCTCAATGTGTACATTCAATACTAGGTCTTAATGATTCAGGCATATTAAGTCATATACAAACATATCACAATTTACAATTAATGATGCATTCCCAAACCCAAGCCTAGTTACCATCCGCTACACATCACCCTACCAACCTGCACACCGTGGGGACTACTAAGTCAACCCTCCATCCGCTACACACCATCGAAGGCAGTCGTTGCAGTCGACGTGCTCATCGCCCTTATAATTTTGTGGCATAGCCACCAGATAAAATATTTTGTGCCATGTGACACCACATTCAGATAATGTGACCGAGGCCACCACATTCAGATATCGAGGTATAAACCTCTAGTTCACTTCCCCTTTCCAAATTCACCCATATGCCCTATGTCATACATATCATGTAATATAAAGCTTTATTTCACGTTCTTATAGTTTCATATATGTGGCATAACAGATCAAAT
Organism: Gossypium australe; assembly: GCA_005393395.2. Classification (NCBI taxonomy): domain Eukaryota; kingdom Viridiplantae; phylum Streptophyta; class Magnoliopsida; order Malvales; family Malvaceae; genus Gossypium; species Gossypium australe. The sequence continues at coordinate 24,631,664 of CM016624.1, forward strand.
TATAATCCTAGTAGGAGTAGGAAAACGTACCTGAGTATTTTGTACCATCGCATGGTACCTTAGCCATATTTTTACACTTTCATAATAACATATATAGTAAATTAAAGCCGTAAATCTATCAAGATCTAGTATGGGGTACACACCTGATTTACTTAGCAAGTTCACTGAAATCCCGAAACCCGATCTGTCGCTTTAGATCTTTAACTCCTTGGTGCCGATTTGCTTACTAATCCAATCCCGAAACGTTGTACTCCCTCTTCCTTGTAATCGGCTTACGATTCTCAAATCCCGAAAACTTATCTCTTGTCTTGAAGATGTCGAAAATACCAAAATAATTTCTTCTTTCATTCAAATTCCAAAATTCCTTACAAATGGAAAACATCACATATTTATAGGCCAAGGATAGGTAGCCAAAAGTTTCAATAATTAAAATTTCCATCTCCAATTTGTTGCCGTCCCATATCCTTCTAATAATAGTTAGTTCTATTATTTTATACATGCCAACAAATCCATTTAGCCGTGCTTCCACTCATCCTTCATGGCCGTCCATGCTAAGCTCCACCAAGGTTTGTTGTTTGCCTTCATATTTGTCTTCATCATGTCATTAATTAATTCAAGGATGGTCAAACCCCCATATCCCATATGTTTTTAAATTAACTTCCTCTCTCTTGCCGTCCACACCCACTATCCATTCATGCTCCATTTTTCTTTTAATATTTTACAAACACATGCCTTAAGTGTTTTATGATTCATCCCACTATAGTCTTTTGCCACATGCCCTTGTAAGTGCCATATGTTTGATTAAATTATTCCTATCCCAATGTGCTATGCCGTCCATGCACTCACCCATGCCTTGGTGCCATACACATTTATTTATTCTAAGCCACTCACACAAGTTCAAGCATGCTTCCCTATGCCCCCATATTTTATTCTTTCTCCATGATTCACAAAAGACAAAGTTTGCTCATCATCTCATTGCCGTCCATGCATATTGTCATCTCCAATTGACTTTTGTTTATTTAATTCATGCTCTTAAGGCCCTATCAACTTAGCTTCATTTTAAAACTTAAAACTTAATATTTTCTAAGGTATTTCCTATTATTTTTAGGTTCACAACCATTCATATAAACACATTCATACACACAAAGACATGCTTTCACATTCAATTAAGCAATTATGTATAAGCCCATTTTTTGGATGTTACAAAAAATCAGTTATCTCATAGTACAATTTTCATATAGTTTTTCCGATTATTTCTAATGAAAATAGGCTCACTAAGGAATACAAACATATAAATTATAACTCATAATTCTTTTTTTAAAATTTTTAGTGAATTTCTAAATTAAGAACAGGGGATCACGAAGTTATTCTAAACCAGTCTTAAAAATATTTAAATATCTCAATATGTAGACTTCCTTTGCTTGATTTGTTTCTTTTATATAAAAATAGACTGAACAAGCTTTAATTCTATATCTTACTCAACTTCTAATTCAATTTCTACCATTTTTGGTGATTTTTCAAATTTAGACAATTGCTGCTGTCCAAAACTGCTTAGTGTAACATGTTGATTTCTATTTTGTCCCAAATTTCACAATTCATACAATTCAGTCCTTGCTCAATTAACCCCTCAATTGAGCTAATTTTCTCATTTAATACTTTTCTCTATCATTTTAAACTACTTCATAACCTTTGAAAATTAGAATTTTAACACTAGGCCTTAATTTCAACTCTTTCACAATTAGATCCTAAAACTAATTTCCATCAATTTCACTTGATAAAATCATCATATAACAAAATTAAAGCTTCAATTCAATATTTATTCATTATATTCTTCCAGCACTAATCCACATCAACTTTAAAAATTAGCCATAGAATCAAAAACTAATGAATTAATAAGTTGGACCCAATTGTAAAAGTCCAAAAACATAGAAATTTTAAGGAGAAAGCAAGAATTAAACTTACATGAAGCTTGAGTATGAAAACCAGCTTGAACTCTCTCCCATGGCTGTTTTTCAGCTGAAGAAAATGGAGAGAATTCTAGATATTCCAATTTGGTCCCCTTTTTATTTAGCTAATTTTGGCAATTTTCCAATTTTGCCCTTATTTCACCCATTCTCTGATTTTTCTCAGCTATTGCCGCCCAAAATATCTCCTTTGGGCTTATTTGCACTTTAGGTCCTTCCTCATTTGAAAATTAAGCTATTTAATCCTTCTAGCAACTTTTACATTTTTTTCAATTTAGTACTTTTTATTTAATTAACCACCCAAACGTCAAAATTTTCTAACGAAATTTTAATACTAATTTATTGACATTCCGTAAATATTTATGACTCAGTTTATAACATCGAGATCTCGATACCTCTTTTTCTCAATTTCTTGACCAAATAAATCTTTATAAAATATAATTTACTATTTCAAAAATCTTTTAAAAGCTACATTTGGCTCATAAAAATTAAATAATATAAGCTACGAGTTCATTTGTCAGATTTGGTGGTCTCAAACCACTATTTCTGACATCGCTAAAATTTGGGCTATTACAATATGATGAGACGTCCATCTATCAAGGATACACATATGGAACAAGGTTTGCTTAATAGGTGACACCATGTTCCCCCAACATTCGAGTTCCCCAATATGCTTTATGATAGGAGCTGAGATCCTCAAGATCATTTAGCCTATTATACAAATCATATGAATATTTTAGTAAAGTGCAAGGCATTTTAGATGACCTTGAAAGACTCATCACATGTTTGGTATCTAGCACTTCCGCAACACTGTGTTTCTAATTTTGAACAATTAGCGGACTCAAACTTTTCTACAATCACCAGCATACCTGATGTCAATTAAACAATAAGAAGATGGATCCTTGAGAGATTTTGTAAAAAGATTCAACATTGTAACAATGATCACCACAATTGTGCCGGAAGATTTTGCAACTTAGGCCTTCATTTCAAGTACTAATCATTAGTTATTGAAATATATTTTAGTAAAAAAAAAAAACCACCTGCAAAGTTGTCTTCCCTTTATGAAATGGCTTATAGGTTCGCCAAAAGCAACAAAATTCAGAGAGTAAACACTCGTGTTTAACAAAATCCTCGGTGAACCTCAAGGAACTTTAGCAATCCCAGTCGGGCCAGGCTACCGCTGGGAGTTAGGCCCAAAAGAGACCTCTTGAACTAGCCATACTTAGAATTGTTAGGGATGATAAGTCCCGCCAACACCAATAAAGGCAACAACACAGAGCTTCATTTAATAAGTTTCACTCTTATCATGATTTGACAACTTCCACAACCCATATTCTAGTTAGATTGAAAATTAAGGGATACTTGAACCTCCGCTCCCTCTAAAAATCAGTGTTTATAGAGGACCCAAATGAAAGGTGTCAATTTCACCATGCACCTGATCATAGAACTGAAGATTGCATTAATTTAAAGGATGTAATTGAGTTTGCAGTATGCAAGGGCTAGCTGAAGGAATTTGTAGCTCGTCCCAAGCAGTTCGCAAGATATAGAGGTTTTGATGGGAATGCATGTTCCTTAAGAACTTGTAGAGATGACAGAGGCAAGGGTGAACAAGTAGTTAGGGGAGTTATTAATGTTATTGTAAGATCTAATGAGGAATGGACCAAGCCTAATACTAAGAGAAAGGCATATTTATGCGGTGTCTACTCCATCGAAGAAACCTCGCTCCTCAACAATGTGGAGACTGGGTTTTTTTTGGCATGATGAGGCGTAGTTGCTTGATGTTGAGGGAAACGATCCCTTGGTTGTTTCATCCACGATCACAAGTTTTCAGGTTAAAAGGATTTTGATCGACATAAGTAGTGAAGTTGAGGTATTAAATTGGCAGGATTTCAAACAGTTTGGTTTCAAAAATTCAACACTGAGACAAGCTAGTTCCATCTATGGTTTTAGCAATCAGCCAATAGAAGTCAGGGGATTTATGGTATTGCCCTTTGTGTTAGGGGATGATGAACATACAGTGATGAAGATGGTGGAATTCTCGATGGTAAATAATACAACTGCATTTAACATCATCTTTGGTTAGCCATTGATGAAAATGGTAAAGATGGTTCTGTTTGAAGGTGAAATTCCCAACTTCGATATAATAAGGATTTATGAAACCTGACCAATAGTTGGCATGATAATGTCATGTACTTCACCTGCAGTTAACATCGAAGGAAATGGGTCACTCTCACACATCCACGAGATTAGGTTCTTCTGGCGAGAAACTCGAGGTGAGCCTCATCAAGAAGTCAATGATGAATTTATAGAGTTTGAATGTAAGGTCCGAAGATAGACTCACTAAAGTTGAACCTACGAAACAAATTGAGTTTATTAAGCTTTTTCATAATGACTCGGAGAGGGCTACTAAGGTGGCTTCTACATTGTTGAAATGTTAAAAGCAAATATAAATTAATTTGTTGAGAGATAATGTAGACATGTTTTCCTATACGACAGTGGACATTCCGGGCATCCATCGTTCAATCATTCAACATTCCTTGAACATAAATCTAGTGGCCAAGCCATTTAAGCAAAAGAAAAGGAGGTTCGCCCAGGTTACAGTTGAAGCAATTAGACAAGAGACAAAAAAATCATTAGTAGTGGACTTCATCAGGGAAGTGTCATATTCGAAGTGGGTATCTAATGTGGTTATGGTTAGGAAACCTAATGGAAAATGGAGTATGATTTTTGGTTTCACACACCACAACAAGACATGTTTGAAATATGGTTAATTCGTTAGTTGGGCACAAGTATATGAGCTTTATGAATTCTTTTTTGAGTTACAACTAGATTATGATGGCCAAACAAGATCAAAAGAAGACATCTTTTATAACAAGGGATGCCCTTGTCATATCTGATTTCCTTTAAATCCAAAAATTAAGAACAATTGGGGTTAAATTGAAAGAAATTGTAAGTTGGCGGCCATTATTGAAAAATAGGGAAATTTAGAAACTGAATTAGATATGGTCGAGATCCAATTCTAGTTCGGTTGGGTTGGAACTAATTGGTTCCTTAGTGGGAGAAAAAATGATTGTCAATGGATGGTTTCTATACAATTGAAGACTGTGCGTAAAGAACTATAAATAGTTGAGAAGTGACTTCTAAGGGAGATTTCTTCTCAATCCTATTTCATTTTTTTCTCTTTTACATCTTCTTCCTTGATTGTTCTAAAGAAGAGATAGTTATGGAAAGCTCTGCATGGAGCAGTGATCCTGAGGTTTGAGTCGAGAAAGTAGATAACCCAGTAAGCTGGTAAGGTTCTTAACCCTTTGGTATATGTAAAGTTAAGAAAATGAAGTTAAGAATTTTCAAAACCTTTTTAAGGGTTCTGCATATTTCTGGAAAATTGAGTTTTTAGCTAAAAATATTAACTCATGAGTTTGGTTATACTGCTTAGCTGCCAGGAGGATAGAAATACTGGCGTTTGGAAAAGCTAAGTTATTGAGGCAAAGAAGTATCAAGTGAGTTTTTGTACTCCATCCCTAAAATGTTGTGTGAGTGGCATGTTTTGTAAGGATGTAGGAACTCTGTTGATTGTGAATGCTAAGCATGCATAAGGTTGATTAGGTTTATGAGTATCCACCAGTGTGTTGGTATGAATGAAATGGTTATGATTTTATGCCTAAAAAGTAGCGTACCCCATGAAAATATGTTAAGCATACATGTATTATTTCTTTTTTACAATGGAGTACAGAGGGGAAATTTTAATGGGTTAGACGAAGTTAGGACTGGTAAATGGTGTTTCTATATACCGTCATACGGTGCTACTGGGTACAAACCATGATGTGTGAAGCTCTAAGCCTTGCAAAGGGGATATTGCGGTGTTCGAGCATCAAGGTATAGAAATGGCTGTAGTAACCAATTTTGGCCCGGGTTCATTAACCCAGGGCCCAAAACTAAACCCCATCAGACTCAAAACCCAGTGAACCTAAAGTACCAAACCAAAATTAAAGCCCAATCCCAAACAGCCCGTTTAAGCACAAAAAAATAATAACTTCTTTAACAGTCCAATAAAGTCCATTTACAAAAGGCTCGGAGCCCAATTGTTAAACCAATACAGACCCTGACCCAATACCAGACCCAAATTAAAGCTAAGCCCACTTAACTAAACCCGAGCCCAATTACAGTGACCCAATCAGCCTAGGTGGCCCAAAATGTTTAGGGTTTCAGAAAACCCTAAGGACCTCCATGTTCCCCTAGCGCCACAACCTCGCTAGGACCTCCACTCGTCCACCAGCGCCGCAACATCCACGAGCGCACCACGATCGGCCACCATCTCCTCCAACTGCTCCACTACCTGAAAACACGCAAAAGGAACAACAATAGCCGAAATAAAGGAGATCTATTGTATTTTATTCTTCAATATCGGTTATAAAAAACCGAAGAAACAACTTTGTACGGACCTTTTTTTTTCGAGAAATCAATACAAAAGAAAAATAGTTTCAAAATACAGAGAGAACAGCAAGAGATCTAAACGAAAAAACTTTCAATCAAAAAATCAGAGGAAGAACGACAAATCCGTAACATTCGAAGGTGATTTCGCATTTTTTATTCTTTTTATTTCGAATTTTTTTTTATCTGCAAAATATATAGAGATATACATATATATATATATATATATATAGAGATATACATATATATATATATATATATATATATATATAAAGATTGTAAAGAAGAATAAATAAAAAAAGGGAGTTTTATCTTCCCGGCCACCGCGTGCGGTGGCCGACGGTGAAGTCGCCTCGCCGGATTTCCCTTCCCCCTTTGCGAACCTGCAGAGAGTAAAAGAGAAGGCATCAGTTTTTTTTGTTAAAACAAAGAGGGGAAATGAAATGAAATAAAAAAATTGCGCCTTATATACTGAGAAGAAAACGGTGCGTTTTGGCACCCCCTTTAAATGCCCAAAAAGACACCGTTTAGGGGGGAAACCGAAAACCCGACCCGCCTGCCAGAGGATCCGCGCATTTTTGCTTATTGGGCTAATTGCCTACTCGGTCCTTCTTCGTTTTTCCTTAATTACAATTAAAGTTATTTTATTTTTTAAATATCGCCCCATGGTTTATCTCAGTTTTCAGTTTAGCCCCTCCTGCAACCGTGCGTTTTGGTGGCTTGGAAATTTCCATATCGACCCCTCTACCTTTCATGCGCGTAGCAAATTGGTCCTTTTGCCTTATTTATTTCCGTCTTAGCCCCAAATACTCTGTTTTTAATTCAATATTCGTCCTTTTGGCTATTTCTTCTTATTTATTATTAGATTAAATTTCTCTTAGTGTTACAGTTAATATCATATTGTTAATCTTATATTATTATTATTATTATTATTATTATTATTATTATTATTATTATTACTATTATTATTATTATTATTATTAACACTATATTTATATTGTATATTGTACACCATCATTATTTTAACATTATCATTGCATTATTACTATTATTATTATTATCATAACTATTTTATATTGTACATATTTTGTATCATTATTATTATTTATTTTATTATTATTATGCTATTATCATTGTGTTTATTTTCTTTCTATATTATTACTATTATACTATTACTTGTACATACTTATTATTATTATTACTACTATTATCATTACATCCATTATTATTAACATCGTTTTTGTTTTGAATTTCTTTGTTATCATTATTGTACCTTATTTCCTTAATTTTGTCTTTGTTACTACACATTTTATTATGTTTTGTTTATTCTTGTTTGCATCATTTCATGCAGATTGATGACTTTGAAACGCATTTCGACATTTTCTCATTTTTTAAATTCATAAAAAAGGGGTTTCACAAAGGTAATATTCATGAATTTGGGAATTCAAAAATTCGTGCCCAATCGTGCTGGGTGTGACTTTTTGTTTGACCGAACAAGTGGATATCCTTTCAAATTTTGTTTCTATTTTCAAATAAGGTGACATTTGCGTATTTGGAAGTTCGAAAAGATCGTGCCCAATCGTGCTGGGTGTGTTTTTTTTTTATGACCGAATGAGCAAATATCATTTCCAAAAATTTCAAAATCTTTTCAAGCTTTGCGACATTAGGACATTGATTAATCGATTTGGTACCGATTTTGGGCATTGCGAGGGTGCTAATCCTTCCTCGCACGTAACCGACTCCCGAACCTATTTTCTCGAATGTTCGTAGACCAAAAACCCCATTTTAGTAAACCAAAATGTTTTATTAAAACAAAGGTGATCCGATCACACCTAATAAAGGTCGGTGGCGACTCCCATTTTTAAAGTCGATTCCCGTTTTGTCAAAAAATGGTTACGACAGCTTAGCGACTCCACTGGGGACGCTCGAGAGTCAGGCCATAAAATTGATTATTCTTCGTCCTTTTGTCGAAAATTTGGAAAATGGTTTTGAAAATTCATATTTCTTTTGATGCATCTGTTGGTACTATGATTGCAATAATGTCGAGTCTCATAGGATGTCTCTGCATTTATATTTGCATGACCGTTGTGGTCACACCCTTAAGTGGGAGCGAGAAGCTATGCCTTCGTGAGGTTTTCACCTCTGCATGAGCTAGGGGACCGCTTTCGGAATACATCCGTACCTATGGTTTCGTGAGGTTTTCACCTCCACATGGCCATAGGGAAATGTATTCCCCTGAACTGAACTCGATCCGTATGAGCCTATAATGGGTGAGGATTGAGGAATCTGCTGGTTCGGGTACCCTTCCTTTAGAACTAAACCACATATAGCGGACCTTAAGGGCCCACCATAAGTAAAGCTATGCTAAACCTTAGTGGTTACCCATATAGTGGTTTGACGTCCTTTTACTCGTTTTGGTTGCTATTATGCAAAACTAACTTGTTTATTTTGGCCATGTTTAAATGTCATTTCACATTAAAAGGTGCCGATCTCTGTTTGATTACTAAGATAGAAGCTTGTTATGGGGGACGAATTCCTTGATAAAGTAGAGGATAACGCGGCCGTGCGTATATGGTCAGAAAAGATACAACTCAAGAAAGGGGATAGTCTAGCCAAGGAATATACATCGGAGTTGGGGGACTTCACTCGCATCAGCATAACACAGAATGAGCTCCAAGAATTAAGAGATATGTGGGCTCATTGGGATGAGGGGACTAAGCAGCTTTTCTACCTTAATTATGGAGATCTACCCTATTTGCTTTACATCAGAGTGGACAAACACTTGTTTCGGGCCATAACCCAATATTGGAATCCCGCATATAGCTGCTTCACATTCGGAAAAGTGGACTTGGTACCTACCATAGAAGAATACACGACTTTACTTCGTAATCGAAGGGCTCAGGTCTATAAAGTCTACTTTAGGGCCGGCAACGCACCAACTTTTGTAAAGAAACTGATGAGCATCACTGGAATGAGTGAACAATGGGTCATGGCACATGTTCAGCAAAAAGGCGAAGGGAAATGCATTCCGTGGGTGAACTTAAGGGACTTGATAGTGGCACATCCAGATGCTAAGAGGAAGGGAAGGTTGACATCTTCGCCTTAAGTATCTACAGCCTGGTAATTTTCCCAAGAGCTTTGAAGCATGTGGATGAAGCAGTTGTTGACTTATTTGATCGTCTTGACAAAGGAGTTACGCCAATACCAGCAATTCTTACCGAAACGTTTAGATCTTTAAATGCGTGTCGGAGAGCAGATGGGGGTAGATTCATGGGATGTGCACAACTATTGCTAGTTTGGTTCCATAGCCATTTCTGGAAGATAGATAGAGCTTCTTGTCGAGTTCACTATGAAAATTATTCCCCATTAAATGAGTTGGCAGATAAGCCCAAAAGAGATGACATATCAGAAGAAAATTGGATCGCGCTCCTTCAAAATCTCCAAGAAAAGGACATTGAATGGAGAGCTCATTGGTTTGTTCCTGATGAAATTCTCTACCGCTGTGGGAGTTATGATTGGGTTCCCCTGCTAGGAATTTAGGGAGCCATTGGGTATGCTCCTTTGCTTGTGCTAAGGCAATACAATTCAAGATAGTTTATACCGACGACTTACGGCCTAGCTCAATTCGAATTTTCGTATAAAGGGAATAATTCTAAGAAGAAGGTTCGGGAAATTGCTGATGCTTGGAAACAAATTTGTTGAATGAAAAGAATTGCTGTAGGTCCGATGGTAACCCTCGAGTATAATGTCTGGTGGAGTAGAAGGATAAACGATAATGTCCCTAAACCGACACACTAGTACTCAACCAATAGAGAAATACTTACAAGTAGTCCCTTCCGAGGCAGAGATTATGAAGCAAGACTTTGAAAGTAAAAATTCAGAGTTGGAAAAGAGGATAGAACGACTAGAAGAAGAAAAGATGCATTTGATGTTGGATATTGATGTCCAAAACTCAAAGGCTGAGAAATTGAAGAAAGGAAAAATGAAGGCCGAAGAAGATTTGGAGAGCTTGAAGACTGATTATAGGAAGTTGCGTCTATCAATGAGGACTGCCGGGTTGGGTAAAACTTCCGAACAATGGCGTCAAGAAATTCGAGAAGAGAAAACCAAGGTCGATCAGTGGAGGAAAAAGTTCCAAGAGGTTCAAGCACAAAAGGATGCTCTGAGGAAGACAGCAAGTGAGAGCCAAAGAGAGAATGAGACACTGAAAGCTCGATTAACAGAACAAGAAAAGACGTTTGGCCGAAGACGCGACTCTATGGCGAAGATAGAATCAAGCCTAAACCAGATTGAAGAGTTAAAGGGGAAGATGGTAGAGCTCGAAATGACACTGCAAGACAGTGAGTTTCGGATTCAACAATATCAGAATCAGGTCAGAGAAAGGGATTATGTCATGGGCAAAACTGTAACACAAATACGAGAAGTGGCTGAACATCTACAATCCTTAGCAGTCCAAGCCGATGTATTAAGTATAGTGTATGAATCAAAGTCAGACCGGGGTCGAGAGTTAGCCTCGCTCCTCGAGAAAATTAAAATTCTGGGCATAAGGGCTAAGTCGCATATGTGACTCTGTTTTATGTAAAGGATTTTGTTTCTTAAATAAGCTTTCTATAAGAAATTGAACGAGAATCGACACCTTTTGCATTCATTTCACGCATTTGCATTGCATTTCATCCATTTGCATACATCACATCATTTGCATCAAAAGGAGTCTAATTGATTAAACTCGTGACAGAAGTTACCCTGGAAACCGATGAAAACCAACCTATTATACATTACTACAATACTCGTCGTAAGGCAAAAGCGATGGACCAAAGATACGAACAATTTCAGAAAGAAATGCAAAACCAGATGCAAGAGCAAATGGCGAAGTTTCAGCAAGAAATGAAAGACCAGATGATAGAGGCTCAGCGGAATATGATGGCCCAAATGACTTTGATGATGAATGGGATAACAAACAAAGGAAAAGGCCCTACAACTAGTACCGGGGAAGAAAGCGAAGGCCATCCCCCAGGATACACTCCACCTCATGGAGGTTGGCCTCAAAGGGAATTTGCGGGCCCAGAACAACCACCTGTACCACCACCTGCCCATCTAGGGCAAGGAGTATTCGTATCAAACCACGGAGCTAACCCTGCTGACCCTATTGTCCCAGATTTGGATGATCCTATAGAACTAGCTAAGTTGAGAATGAAGGATCAGGATGCTCAGGACAAGTATAAGGATCTGGAAGAAAGACTCAGGGCGATAGAGGGAACTAGAGTCTCCTCTGCAATGAGCGCCAAAAAGCTCAGTTTGGTTCCTGATCTGGTCTTGCCTCCGAAATTTAAAGCGCCGGACTTCGAAAAATATGATGGAACAAGGTGTCCAAAGGCGCATCTTGTCATGTTTTGTCGAAAAATGGCTGGTTATGTGAATGAAGACAAGTTGTTAATACACTACTTTCAAGATAGCTTGATCGGGTCAGCCCTCCGGTGGTATAATCAGCTCTGGAGAGAGAGAGGATCCAATCATGGGATGACTTAGCTTCAGCGTTCTGTGAGCAATACAAGCACGTCTTCGATATAGCACCCGATCGACTAACGCTACAGATGATGGAAAAGAAGCCATCAGAGACTTTTAGACAATATGCTCAAAGGTGGAGGGACGTCTCGGTTCAAGTAGAACCCTTACTGACCAAAACTGAGATCACAGTTCTTTTTATCAACACTTTAAAAGTGCCATTCTATGACAAGCTGGTAGGAAATGCCACAAAGGACTTCGCAGATGTCGTAATATCCGGAGAACTCATTGAAAATGGCATCAAGAGCGGAAGGGTGGAAGGGTCCGAGAGCTCGAAAAGGCCAGTAAAGAAGAAAGAGCCTGAAACCCATATGGTAGAGACTGGGAACTACTACGCTTCCAATCCGTACCCAATCCTACCATGACCTCAATTCCTTCCACTTCCAAATTTCTATTTTCCTCCTCAGAACCTCTACTATCAAACACCCCCTCCTTACCCCATCTATGCCGCTGATAACCAAAGACCGTTCACCATATCCCCGCCAAATATCACGCCCGCTCAAAGTCAGCCTAAAAATGAACAGAGACCAACAAGACCCAATCCTGAAAGACCTCAATTCACCCCTATTCCCGTGTCGTACGGGGAACTGTGCCCGAAATTATTAGAAAAACAATTAATATCCCCGCATTACATGGCACCGTTGAGGCCTCCATACCCAAAGTGGTACGATCCTAATGCTAATTGCATGTATCATGCGGGAAACCAGGGGCATTCTACGGACAATTGTATAGCCTTTAAAAAGAGGGTTCAAGGTCTTATCGATGCGGGGATTTTACAATTTGACGGCACCGGTAATGTGGCTGGAAATCCACTCCCTAACCATCCCGTAGGGAACGTGAGCATTGTGACACAAGAAGATAGGTGGCAAGCCAAAAGTTGTGTCTCCGAGATAAGGACACCCTTGAGGAAAGTGTGGGAAATAATGACTGAAAAGGGTTTGCTCGGCAGAAGTTTCAAGGAGGAAAGCATGGAAGGTCAAAGTTTTTGCGTTTTTCACGGCATAGAAGGACATCACATCCAATCTTGTGAGAAATTCAAAGAATTACTTCAAGGTATGATGAACAATAAGGAGGTTGAGATCTGTAATAAGAAGGAAGAGATCGACGAAAAGGATGTATATGCTTCCGAAGGTCAATCATCAGGTCCTCCTTATAGTGCTGACTGACCCTTGGTAATTTACTACGAAGCAAAGAAGGAAGAGGTGAAACCGAAAATGATAATCAAAGTGCCTTCTCCCTTCCCTTACAAGGACAGCAAGGCGGTGCCGTGGAAATATGATGTCAGCATTACTATGCCCGAAGCTACGACTGGTGATGTTAGCGAGGTGGGGCATTTCACCCGTAGCGGGAGATGTTATTCTCCCAAGGTGGTTGAACCAAAAAAGAAAGTCATCGACTCGAGTTAAAAAGGAAAGGCGTCAATGCATGAAGCCGAGGTTGAGGTTGAAATACAATCCGAACAAGAATCTAAAAGGCCCGTGAGTGAGGATGAGGCACATGAATTCTTGAAGTTCATCAAACACAGTGAATATAACATCGTGGAACAGTTGAACAAGCAGCCGGCAAGAATCTCGGTGTTATCCCTGCTATTGAACTCTGAGGCACATCGGAACGCCTTGCTAAAAGTGCTGAATCAAGCTTATGTGGAAAGCAATGTATCTCTGGAAAAGCTTAACAAGTGGGCAAACAACTTAAATACGGACAATTTCATCTCTTTCAGCGATGATGAAATACCACCAAACGGGAGAGGCTCTATCAAAGCATTACATATTACGACCTATTGTAAGGGTTACATAGTACCGAGTGTACTCATCGACAATGGATCCGCACTCAATGTCATGCCTTTGGCCACGCTTTCCAGGATGCCAGTTGATATGTCTTATCTGAGGCCTTGTCATTCTACAGTAAGAGCATTCGATGGGACACGACGAGAGGTCATGGGGAAGATTGAAATTCCTTTAGATGTGGGCTCGTGTACATATGACGTAGAATTCCAGGTCATGGATATCTTGCCTTCATATAATTGCCTCTTAGTGAGACCTTGGATCCATTCAGCTGGGGCAGTCCCTTTATCTCTCCACCAGAAAGTAAAGTTTGTCATGGATAATCGCTTGATCACGGTTGCTGGTGAGGAAGACATCGTTGCGTCCATCTCTACTGATGCACCCTACATCGAGGTGAACAAAGATGCAGTAGAGTGTTCCTTCCGTTCCTTCGAATTCATCAATGCTACTTTTATCGCTGAAGGAAGCAAAGCCCCCACGCCCAAGCTGTCAAGGAATACCGAGATGGGAATCAAGCTGACTGTAGGGAAATGAGCCAAAGCGAAGAGAGGTTTGGGAAAGTACCCGCAAGGAATAGTCAGAGCACTAAAACCAGTACACCATAAGGCTCGATGTGGTTTAGGATTCAAGCCCGACGCATGGCAAAGAAGGAAACAGTTACAGAAAAAGCAAGAAAGGAGGATTGCAAGAGCCCCAGGTCGGGAATTGGAATGGGACCCCATAATATATCCGCCTTTGTTGGAAACATTTACATCGGCAGGAATTACATACCCGGGAAGAGACGATCCACAAAGCATGATGTCATGGATAGAAAGGGGCCTACAGGACTTCAGTATAAACATCATTAGCAAAGGGAATAATACAGTAGAAGATATTTCAGTGATACGCCCTTGCCCCCTGGATTCACTCCGAACAATTGGACTGTCGTGGATCTCCTCGTAATTTCCAAGTCTCCTCCAAAGTAATGCTCGATGCTGACTTTTTGTATGCCCCTAAGCTGTAGGGGAATCTGTTATGAGAGTTTATGTTGCCTATTTAGCTTTTAAATGAAACATGAATAAAGATGCATTTTGTCATGGTCTTTTCATCAGCTCCGTATTTATTTCCTTTTTTATAACCTGTCCCTATATATCCCGTATCATCGTATCACGTTTATAGGATCTGGTACCTTGATGTCTCTCTATAGTTTCTTTTTCATCTACTTTTCAGGTGCTTAGATATCAACGACGCGAACAATCCTGTTACAAGTCCTAAAATCGACTTCGGGAAAGCCATTTGTGTGGGAGAATTTGAGGTCGAAGAAAATGCTGAAGATTATGTCTCTTCCCCAGACTTACTAAGAATGGTAGAACAAGAGGATAAACAGATTCTGCCCTATCGAGAATCTGTCGAGACAGTGAATTTGGGAAGCGAAGAAAAGAGGCAAGAGGTAAAAGTTGGGACCTCCATGTCAGAAGACACCAAAAATGATCTGATCGCCTTGCTCCATGAATACAAAGACGTGTTCGCATGGTCGTATCAAGATATGCCAGGTTTGAACGAAGATATAATGGTCCATAGACTCCCATTGAAACCAGAATGCAAGCCTATCCAACAGAAGTTAAGGCGGATGAGGCCTGAAATGCTCTTAAAGATAAAGGAAGAAGTAAAGAAACAATTTGATGCTGGCTTCCTACAAATCTCTAGATATCCAGAATGGGTGGCTAATATAGTCCCAGTACCGAAGAAAGATGGCAAAGTGTGAATGTGCGTGGATTACAGTGATTTGAATCGAGCAAGCCCTAAAGATAATTTCCCGTTGCCACACATCGATACATTGGTAGATAACACGGAAAAGCATTCGTTTTTCTCCTTCATGGATGGGTTTTCGGGTTACAATCAAATCAAGATGGCTCCCGAAGATATGGAGAAAACTACATTCACGACAATGTGGGGGACATTCTGCTACAAAGTGATGCCGTTCGGACTAAAGAATGCCGGGGCAACATACCAGAGAGCCATGGTAACATTGTTTCATGACATGATGCACAAGGAAATAGAAGTCTATGTCGACGATATGATCTGTAACACCCCTTACCCGAGACCGTTGCCGGAGTCGAGCACGAGGCATTACTAGACTTAACTACTAATTCAGCATAAAATTTAAAACTGTCCATCTGCGTCATAGTCACTAAATTATTTATATCTGGAGCTACTGAAATCCAAATTAAGATCCGTTAATTCATCACATGTCACGACACGAACGTACTCAATTCTGCGTTTTTCCTAATTTGAATTACTGCCATTTATTCTTTCATTTTATTATATTTTTCACAATCCCACAGCAAATTCATATTTAACAGCACATTATATCATTCAATCTTTCACAAATAAACATATAAATTCAACCATATGAACTTACCCGGCTGATTTGTAGAAGATATTGAAATTTAGGAACTACTCTGCAACTTTTTCTTTTCCTCTTTCTTCTTTGGTTTCTTGATCTATAATGTAAAATATTTTCACTCATTAGCATTTATTTCATTTCTATTTCACTTCATAATTTATGCTCTTCAATTTTTGAAATTGCACTTTTACCCCAAAATTTACAGTTTTTACAATTTAGTCCCTACTCAATTCAGCCATCAATTGAACTAATTTTTCTCAATAAACACTTTATTCTATCATAACAAACTATTTTACAACCTTTGATATTCTTAATTTCAACACCAACCTCTAATTCACAACTTTTTCACAATTAGGTCCTAAATACAATTTCCTATCAAAATCACTTAATAAAACCACCTTAATATGAAATTAAAATTAAAATTTCATAATAATTCATCATAAACTTCCATTTCTCAGCAAGGGTAACTTTTAATTTTACCCACTAAATCAAAAACTAATGAATTCTATAAGTGGATCTAGTTGTAAAAGTCATAAAAACATAAAAATTATCAAGAAAAAGCAAGAATCAAACTCACATGATGTAAAGATATGAATAAACAGCTTTCTCCAGAACTCCTATGGTGTTTTGGCTGAGATAATGTGAAGATTTCTCTAGATTATTTTCAATCTTATCTTAATAAACATGTTAAAATTACAAAAATTCCAATTTTACCCTTATTTCACTTATCTTCTGCTGATTTCCTTGCCTTTGCCGTCCAACCTTCTCACTTTTAGGTTTAATTGCCCTTTAAGTCCTTTTTATTTTAACACTTGAGCTATTTAGTTCTTTTAGCAATTTTGCATTTGTTACAATTTAGTCCTTTTTATTTAATTGACTACCCAAACATTTAAATTTCTCAACCAAAATTTAATACTAACTTAATAACACTCCATAAATATTTGTAAAAATATTTATGGCTCGGTTTTCAATTTTGAGGTCTCGATACCTCATTTTTTTACCTATTTGACCTAATAAATTCTTTTAATTTACCAAATTCACCAATCCACAAATTCTTCTAAATTCTCACTTGACTCATAAATATTAAATTACTATCTTACTCAATCTTACCTGTCGGATTTAGTGAACTCATATCACCATTTTCGACACCACTGAAAATTAGGCCATTACATGATCACCAAATCTCGAGGGGAAAGAGAGCATGTTGAGAACCTCCGGAAGTTGTTTGAAAGACTGAGAAAATTCCAACTGAAGCTTAACCCAGCCAAATGTACCTTCGGGGCGACCTCTGGAAAATTACGGGGGTTCATCGTTAGCGAGAAAGGTATCGAGGTTGATCCGGATAAAATAAAGGCCATACAAGAACTACCGCCCCCGCGCACACAAAAGGAAGTCAGAGGATTTCAAGGGAGACTGAACTACATCGCTCGATTCATTGCTCAACTCACCAAGCAGTGTGATCCGATTTTTCGACTCCTTCGAAAACACAATCCTGGAGAATGGAACGAGGAATGTCAAGAGACTTTTGACGAGATAAAGCGGTATTTGTCTAGCCCCCCGGTGCTAGTACCACCAACTCCTGGAAGACCGCTAATACTATATCTGACTGTGTTTGAAAACTCAATGGGTTGCGTCCTGGGGCAACATGATGAGTCCAGAAAAAGGGAACAGACGATCTATTATCTCAGCAAGAAATTCACAGAGTATAAAGCAAAGTATCCATCAATCGAAAAATTCTGTTGTGCTCTGGTCTGGGCAACTCGGAGGCTCAGACAATATGTGCTGTATCATACGACATGGTTAATTTTAAAGTTGGACCCAATAAAATACATGATGGAATCACCTGCACTCTCAGGAAGAATGGCACGATGGCAGATCCTACTATCGGAATACGATATCATCTATGTGAATCAAAAGTCGATAAAAGGGAGCGCAATAGCTGACTTCTTAGCAACTCGAACAACAGAAGAATACGAGCCATTGAAATTTGACTTCCCAGACGAAGACTTGATATGCATTACGGAAAAAGAATGTGAATCGTCAAAAGAGAAATCATGGAAAATGAGTTTTGATGGTGCGTCGAATGCATTGGGACATGGGATTGGAGCAGTCTTAGTGTTACCAGAAGGGAATCATTACCCCTTTACTGCCAGATTAAATTTCTTCTGTACCAACAACATGGCGGAATATGAGGCTTGCATCATGGGACTTCGCGCAGCTATCGAGCAGAACGTCAAGGTCTTAGCGGTCTCCGGGGACTCGGCATTGGTGATTTACCAAATCCGTAGAGATTGGGAAGTAAGAGACTCGAAGTTGGTTAAATATCGCGATCTTGTTGCGGAATTGGTTGAAGAATTCGAAGAAGTGACTTTTAATTATTTCCCACGGGAAGAAAACCAATTGGCTGACGCCCTGGCCACATTGGCTTCAATGTTCAAAGCAAACCGAGAAACAGAAATAATGCCTCTCCAGATGAGCATATATGAGGCCCCTGCGTATTGTTTTAGCATTGAAAGCGAAGCAGATGGACAACCATGGTTCCATGATATCTTAGAATATGTAAAGAATCAAAGATATCCCGAACAAGCAAATGAGAACGACAAAAGAACGATCAGAAAATTGGCAGTGGGATTTGTTCTCGATAGGGACATCCTATACAAAAGAGGGAAAGATCAAATGCTCCTAAGATGTGTGGATACTGTTGAAGCCAAAAAGATACTCGAAGAGGTCCATGAAGGAGTTTGTGGAACGCACGCTAATGGCTTCACTATGGCCAGGAAGATTATGAGACTCGGTTATTACTGCTTGACAATGGAAAGCGACTGCATTAGTTACGCACGAAAGTGTCACAAATGTCAAGTTTATGGCGATAAAATTCATGCAGCACATTCACCCCTTCATGTCATGACTTCTCCATGGCCCTTTTCTATGTGGGGCATGGATGTTATAGGGCCAATCTCCCCGAAGGCTTCTAATGGACATCGATTCATTTTTGTGGTCATAGATTACTTCACGAAATGGGTAGAAGCCGCTTCATTTGCCAATGTGACCAAGACCGCAGTTTGCAAGTTCTTAAAAAAGGAGATCATATGTCGATACGGTTTGCCTGAGAAAATCATCTCAGATAATGCTTTAAATCTGAACAACAAAATGATGAAGGAAGTGTGCGAGCAATTTCAAATAAAGCATCATAATTCCTCACCCTATCGTCCAAAGATGAATGGAGCAGTAGAAGCCGCTAACAAGAATATCAAGAAGATCATTGGGAAAATGACTGAGACGTATAAAGACTGGCACGAGAAGCTACCATTTGCTCTATATGCACATCACACGTGTGTGCGGACCTCTACGGGGGCAACTCCTTTCTCTCTGGTCTATGGAATGGAAGCTGTGCTGCCCATCGAGGTGGAAATCCCCTCTCTACGAATCTTAATGGAGGCAAAACTAGAAGAATCTGAATGGGTTCAGGCTCGATATGACCAACTGAATCTAATCGAAGAAAAACGCTTGAAAACAATTTGTCACGGACAAATGTACCAGAGGAGAATGATCGTAGCCCATGATAAGAAGGTGCGACTAAGGGAATTTCGCGAAGGAGAACTCGTATTGAGGAAGACTCTCCCTATACAAAAAGA
Source organism: Gossypium australe (assembly GCA_005393395.2). Classification (NCBI taxonomy): domain Eukaryota; kingdom Viridiplantae; phylum Streptophyta; class Magnoliopsida; order Malvales; family Malvaceae; genus Gossypium; species Gossypium australe. Next base: position 24,651,426 of record CM016624.1, read on the forward strand.
CTTTCGAGGAAAATGGGCACCGAATTGGGAAGGACCATATGTCGTAAAGAGAGCTTTCTCAGGTGGAGCTTTGATTCTCACTGAAATGGATGGGAAAGAATTACCAAATCCGGTAAACTCAGATGCCGTGAAGAAATATTACGCCTAAAAAAAACGGAAAGGGCGTCCTGATAAACAAAGAAGGTTTAGGATGAAAACCCGAAAGGGCGTCCTAAGGAAGCAAATTTGGGCCAAAAAAGCAAGAATGGTTGGAACAGAGAGTCAAACGGCGAGATTATAATATTGAAGCGGACTCTGAAGCTCAAGAATCTTCTACACGAAAGACCTTGCTCGAAAAGATTCAGGATGAGGAAACATGGAGAAGTTCATGCGTCGGATATCTAGACCACTTACGACAACTGAATTTGTTTTCCTTTTATAATGCTTTCTTAATCGAGTCATTCCTTGTCAATTTTCTTTGCTTGTTGCTTTTGAAATAAATATAGATATGAGGAACCCCTGTCATGCCTACTTTGCCATTTTCATGCATTTTATTTATGTTTCATTTTAGAGATAAATAGTGAAATTACACACTCTAAACGAAAAGAATATTGAGCATTACCTGGACGAGAATTGAGTAAGTACGAGAGCCTCAAAGCAAGGACAAAGTTCAACAGAAGGAAAAAAAAAGGATATACGAGAAGCACAGATTACTCGTAGAACTTGAGGACGGGTACAAGACCTGACGAAAGTCAAGAGTCGAAGCAGTGAATGCAGGTCATCATGAGAGTCGTAACAAGAAGAGACACACGACAAACAAGCCCAAGACACATGGCATAATCATGTAGGCATTTAAGACAAACACGTGCATATCATGACATCATCACGCATAACACATACAGGTACACCAGTAAAGCAAGAAGTTTTGACAATAACTGCACCGAACCAAGGAGAAAGAAGGCATCCGAATACCACCAAATGATACGTTTTCCAAAATCAACTCCTTAGGTCGCACGCTGAGGTGTTTTTAATTTCTGTCTTTCAATTTCTGTTTGCAAACATCAACTCCTAAGGTCGCACGCTGAGGCATTTTTAATTTCTGTTCGCCAAAAATCAACTCCTCAGGTCGCACGCTGAGGCATTTTTATTTCAATTTTTGTTTGCAAAAATCAACTCCTCAGGTTGCACGCTGAGGTATGTTTAATTTCTGTTTGAATCAACTCCTCAGGTCGCACGCTGAGGTATTTTTAATTTCTGTTTTTCAATTTCTATTTAAATCAACTCCTCAGGTCACACGCTGAGGCATTTTTAATTTCTGTTTTTCAATTTCTGTTTGAATCAACTCCTCAGGTCGCACGCTGAGGCATTTTTAATTTCTGTTTTTCAATTTATGTTTGAATCAACTCCTCAGGTCACACACTGAGGCATTTTAATTTCTGATTTTTAATTTCTGCTTGCAAAAGAATCAACTCCTCAGGTCGCACGCTGAGGTATTTTTAATTTCCGTTTTTCAATTCTGTTTGCAAAAATCAACTCCTCAGGTCGCACGCTGAGGCATCTTCAATTTCTATTTTTAACTTCTGTTTGCAGAAAATCAACGCCTCAGGACGCACGCTGAGGTATTTTTAATTTCTGTTTTTCAATTTCTGTTGGAATCAACTCCTAAGGTCGCACGCTGAGGCATTTTTAATTTCTGTTTTTCAATTTCTACTTGCAAAAATCAAGTTCTCAAGTCGCACGCCGAGGCATTTTCAATTTCTGACCTTCAATTTCTGTTGGTTCAAAAAAAAATCAACTCATATTATGAGAGTGGGGTTGAGCCTCGGGTCACACGCGGAGGTACTTACAGACGGAAGACTGAAGTCGCCTCAAGCAAATTGGACGAAGAAGTCCCAGTGGACAAGGAAGATTGAGCAAGAGCAAAGTGAAGCTACAGACCATATCTCTCGGAAGTAGCATTGCAGTAGACTAAAGATCGAAGCCTCCCCGAAGGTAGTAAGGAAGCTATTTGAAAACGTTCAGATTTATTTCCTCGAAGTCCTGGGGAAGTAGATCAAAGCTGCGAATCTCTTCTCCTTGAAATCACATCGAAGCCAGTCGAGGTGCTAGTTACTATGCCTTTGAAGAAGTAGTGGAATAGAAAATATTATCCCCCTGAAGATATAACGAAACGGTGAAGCGGATCAAAGCAACAAGTTACCGTGGAGTTTGAAGCTATTTGAAGAAGACGAGGACCAACAAGTCAAGGCTCGCCAAGACCGGGCAAAATTGGTTCTTCTATTGTCTTTGCTCTATTCTCGTTTCACGACAATGAGCAAAGAGGGGCAGCTGTAGTAACCAATTTTGGCCCGGGCTCATTAACCCAGGGCCCAAAACTAAACCCCATCAGACTCAAAACCCAGTGAACCTAAAGTACCAAACCAAAATTAAAGCCCAATCCCAAACAGCCCGTTTAAGCACAAAAAAATAATAACTTCTTTAACAGTCCAATAAAGTCCATTTACAAAAGGCTCGGAGCCCAATTGTTAAACCAATACAGACCCTGACCCAATACCAGACCCAAATTAAAGCTAAGCCCACTTAACTAAACCCGAGCCCAATTACAGTGACCCAATCAGCCTAGGTGGCCCAAAATGTTTAGGGTTTCAGAAAACCCTAAGGACCTCCATGTTCCCCTAGCGCCGCAACCCCGCTAGGACCTCACTCGTCCACCAGCGCCGCAACACCCACGAGCGCACCACGATCGGCCACCATCTCCTCCAACTGCTCCACTACCTGAAAACACGCAAAAGGAACAACAATAGCCGAAATAAAGGAGATCTACTGTATTTTATTCTTCAATATCAGTTATAAAAAATCGAAGAAACAACTTTGTATGGACCTTTTTTTTTCGAGAAATCAATACAAAAGAAAAATAGTTTCAAAATACAGAGAGAACAACAAGAGATCTAAACGAAAAAACTTTCAATCAAAAAAATCAGAGGAAGAACGACAGATCCGTAACATTCGAAGGTGATTTCGCATTTTTTATTCTTTTTATTTCGAATTTTTTTTATCCGCAAAATATATAGAGATATATATACATATATATATATATATATAAAGATTGTAAAGAAGAATAAATAAAAAAAAGGGAGTTTTACCTTCTCGGCCACCGCGTGAAGTAGCCTCGCCGGATTTCCCTTCCCCCTTTGCGAACCTGCAGAGAGTAAAAGAGAAGGCATCAGTTTTTTTGTTAAAACAAAGAGGGGAAATGAAATGAAATAAAAAAATTGCGCCTTATATACTGAGAAGAAAACGGTGCGTTTTGGCACCCCCTTTAAATGCCCAAAAAGACACCGTTTAGGGGGGAAACCGAAAACCCGACCCGCCTGCCAGAGGATCCGCGCGTTTTTGCTTATTGGGCTAATTGCCTACTCGGTCCTTCTTCGTTTTTCCTTAATTACAATTAAGGTTATTTTATTTTTTAAATCTCGCCCCATGGTTTATCTCAGTTTTCAGTTTAGCCCCTCCTGCAACCGTGCGTTTTGGTGGCTTGGAAATTTCCATATCGACCCCTCTACCTTTCATGCGCGTAGCAAATTGGTCCTTATGCCTTATTTATTTCCGTCTTAGCCCCAAATACTCTGTTTTTAATTCAATATTCGTCCTTTTGGCTATTTCTTCTTATTTATTATTAGATTAAATTTCTCTTAGTGTTACAGTTAATATCATATTGTTAATCTTATATTATTATTATTATTATTATTATTATTATTATTATTATTATTATTATTATTATTAACACTATATTTATATTGTATATTGTACACCATCATTATTTTAACATTATCATTGCATTATTACTATTATTATTATTATCATAACTATTTTATATTGTACATATTGTGTATCATTATTATTATTTATTTTATTATTATTATGCTATTATCATTGTGTTTATTTTCTTTCTATATTTTTACTATTATACTATTACTTGTACATACTTATTATTATTATTATTATTACTATTATCATTACATCCATTATTATTAACATCGTTTTTGTTTTGAATTTCTTTGTTATCATTATTGAACCTTATTTCCTTAATTTTGTCTTTGTTACTGCACACTTTATTATGTTTTGTTTATTCTTGTTTGCATCATTTCATGTAGATTGGTGACTTTGAAACGCATTTCAACATTTTCTCATTTTTTAAATTCATAAAAAAGGGGTTTCACAAAGGTAATATTCATGAATTTGAGAATTCAAAAATTCGTGCCCAATCGTGCTGGGTGTGACTTTTTGTTTGACCGAACAAGTGGATATCCTTTCAAATTTTGTTTCTATTTTCAAATAAGGTGACATTTACGTATTTGGAAGTTCGAAAAGATCGTGCCCAATCGTGCTGGGTGTTTTTTTTTATGACCGAATGAGCAAATATCATTTCCAAAAATTTCAAAATCTTTTCAAGCTTTGCGACATTAGGACATTGATTAATCGATTTGGTACCGATTTTGGGCATTGCGAGGGTGCTAATCCTTCCTTGCACGTAACCGACTCCCGAACCTATTTTCTCGAATGTTCGTAGACCAAAAACCCCGTTTTAGTAAACCAAAATGTTTTATTAAAACAAAGGTGATCCGATCACACCTAATAAAGGTCGATGGCGACTCCTGTTTTTAAAGTCGATTCCCGTTTTGTCAAAAAATGGTTACGACAATGGCGAAATATAGGAATGGGCGGGTGAATAGGGAAATTGGAGTTTCGTTAAGATTTCGCCATACGGTGTTACTAAGTGCAAACCGTGTGTCACATCCAAAAAATAGGGCTAGAAGAAATAGGGATAACATTTAGATTTTATTTATTTAAGCAAAGGGTAAGAGAATTTAGTACGCCTTAAAATTTATTTTTATTAAAAGTTATCATGAATGAGCCTGTTAGTTTAGTGGTAAGGCCTTAGCTTACCCATAGGTCCCAAGTTCTAAATTCTTTGTGTGCATTCAGGTAAAATATTTTATTTTTACCCCATGAAAGTGTCAAATTTGCAAAATAGACTAGCCAAAAATGTTTTTTTTTTCAATGTAGTCCTTATTTTAAAATAGTCCTAATTCTACATGAATTCCCGAAAACCTAATTAAATTGGGGAAAAAAGTTTATAAATAGCCAACACTTTTCAAACCTAGAATTGATATCTAGAGAATTTTTGAAGAAAACTCCCAAAGTTCCTTCTTTGCCGAATCAATTTTCAACCAAGAAATTCAAAGTTTTCAAAATTTTCCCTCTCCTTCCGAGTAGATCATCAATCTCATCATTCGATTAAGGTTTTTGTGCCTCCAAATCAGGTCTGGGATCTAAACTTAAAATCATTGTGTATAGTTAATTGATATACTAGAAAGTAAGAAACCAGTATAGGTGAACCCCATAAGAATTGTTATACAAACCTATAGGAAATAACATGCAAACCCTATAGGAATTTTAATGCAAACCCCATGCTAGGAAAACACCCATGAGATGCGACCCTTAGGAGTGCGAACCCCCTATAGTATGCAAACCCCTATCGCGAAATCATATGAAAAACCTTATAGGAATCAATACGTGACCCCTTAGTATATTGCATGTAAACCTTAAGAAATATGCAAACACTAGGAGAAATTTATGTTAACCCTATGCATTTAAAAGCCTAACATTTGTGCGAACCCTCACAAAAGTTATTGTATGACAACTGCATGTGCGAACCCCTGTAAGCAAACTTTGTATGTGCGAACTCATATATGTAAATCCTAGTGCGAACCCATCCGTGTGAACCCCTTGGTGTGGGAACCCTAGATGTGAGAACCCTAATATGTGAACCCCCTAGGTGTGATCCATAATGACCAACCCCTAGGTGTGACCCCTAAAGTGTGAACCCACATGTGCGAACCCCTGTGAGTGAACCTTGTATGTGCGAACTCATCTGTCTCAACCCTAGGTGCGAACCCATCCATGTTAACCCCTAGGTGTATGAACCCTAGGTGTGAGAACCCTAATGTACGAACCCCCAGGTGCGATCCCTAACGAGCGAACCTCTATGTGTGCGAACCCAAATGTGCAACCTTATATGTGTGACCCTTTAAGTGCGAACCCGACTTATGCATGTGTTAACCAAACCAAGCGCGTTAGACCACATGTGTAACACCTCTAACCTGTATCCGTCGCTGGAACAGGGTTACGGAGTATTAGCGGAGCTTTCAGAACATTTATGAATAATTCACATAATTTACTATTCATTTACCAAAATTATTCATAACGTCCTTTAAATGGACTCTCGAGGCCTAATATGAGTATTAGAATCGGGTCGGGACTTAATTGGAAACTCTAAGAATTTTTCACGAAATTTCAAAAATTTTCAAAGTTGCAGGGCTTACACACTCGTGTGGTCCAAGGGACACGACTGTGTGACCCTAAGACACGCCCATGCTACAGGCCGTGTTCGAAACTAAGTAGCTCTCTGACTTGTGCCACACGGCTAGCCACACGCCCGTGTGTTATGCCGTGTGGTTAATTTAATTTTTCAAAATTAGGCGCAGGTTTCACACGGCCAAGACACACACTCGTGTTCCAGGCCGTGTAGCACACATGCCCGTGTCTCTGCCCGTGTGCTCAATTCTGAGCATTCTGTTTCTCGAATTTAAGATGCAGGGAACACACGGCCTAACTACACACCCATGTACCAGGCCGTGTGTCACACACGGTCTAGACACACGCCCGTGTGTTTGCCTATGTGGACAAAATAAAGCCATTTCTAGCTTCATTTCTCACCCAAAATTTTACCAATATCCTACACCAAAACTTACATCCAAATACCAACCAATTCAAGCATTGATTTCAAGCAAATTCTAATATCTAATATGATATAACATTGCATCCATACATGTTTAAAATCTTGCCTTGGTTTAACCCAAACATTAAACATCATTTGATCATCCATATTTAACTCATAGGTGTTTATCATGATATTATGCTTTACAAGTACCAAAACAAACCATTACTAGCCATTCCAATGGCTAGATTACAAATAACATATTCAAGCCATCTATGGCCAAGTTAACCTATGCATGCCATTATACTAAAGTAAGTTTACTATTTATACCAAAATAAGCTTGTGGATAGTGTGATGATACTCCAACCGTTCACCAACCTTCGCGAGCTTCCGAGCACTATAAAACAAAGAAAATAAAACCTAGTAAGCATTATATGCTTAGTAAGTTCGCAGTGTTAAACTTACCAATTTCATTTATTAAATCTAAGCATACAATAACATGTTTTCCATCATCTTGGCAAAATTGCCTAAACACATGCATTCAATCAAACATGCTAGTCACATAATTCTCATTTACATCAAGTAAACATAGACGAGCTCATTATACTATATTCTTTCAAGACATTATTCATTTCATCTCATAATTCTCATATTATGTCAAGTATTTTATCCGTTGAATCATTGAAATTCTGATGGATACTCAGATAGTACACTCAAAGTGTATAATTCAATAACCCGTCAATTCATATTCAGGAGTACCCATTAGGGCACTTAAATAGAAAGCGCACTCTCGAGCCACATATCATAGAACAGGATTACTTGTCCAAGCTAAATCATGTTTCCAACATATGGTCATAACAGCTTAATCAGGATTACTCGTCCAGGCTAAATCCTATCTATAACATATGCTCAATAGGGCTTATATTAGGATTACCAATCCAGGCTAAATCCTTTTTGTAATGAGGTAAAAAAGATTACTTATCCGAGCTAAATCTTATCAGCAACAAATGCAGGACCTCATTTAATAAGGGAAATCACATTTATCCATCGAAATTCAATATTCAAACGGTACTTAACCTTTTTTTAAAGCATGTATTCATTTCTTTGTTATAACATCCAAATAATTCACATAAATATAAATCACATTCTATACAAATATAACATTCAATTCAACATATTTACATGCTCAATTAAGTTACACAAACTTACCTCAACACTTGTTCGTATAAAATCTACTAATCCAAAAGCGGATCATTTATGATGAAAAGGATGAGCTTCAAGAGAATGATTCGGCGTTCTTGCAGAGTGGAACCATGCAATACCAGGCACGAGATAGATCTTCCAAAGAACAAGGCTTTTTTCGAATAAGCCAATTCATTTGGGATCCTGCGGATCCACTCTTTTTCCTATTCAAAGATCAGCCCTTTGTCTCTGTGTTTTCACACCGAGAATTCTTTGCAGATGAAGAGATGTTAGTTAATGGAAATCAATAAGTTGGAACAACTTCGTAAGTCTATTTGTGATATAGAAATCGAAAGGATCCGATTCAAACTATTTTCAAATCAAAAAGAAAAGTTGTTGGAATTGGTAAAACTCTTTCGATCAAAAGTGTATCATGCGGGAATTAATCGTTCATATGATTCTTTGATAGAAAAAAAAAAGAGAGAAAAAAGGGCATGTTGCTGCCATTTTTGAAATGATTAAATATCGCCGAAGTAATGTCTAAACCCAATGATTCAAGGCAAAGATAAAAGATCCTAGAACAAGGAAATACCCTTTTCAATTTTCTCAACAACTAGATTAAAATGAAGAATCGAAATAGATTCTAAGCGAGACAAACAAAATCTATAAATGAATTTAATCATCAATTTCTCACATTTCGTATTCATTTGGACTCAATTTACATCCTAGGCAAAATTACCATTTTTGCTCCTAAACTTTCCATAAATTCTAATTTCGTCCCTAGGCTCGGAAAATGAAATTCATGCAATTTAATCCCTATTCCAAGCCTAACCGAAATTTCAATATACAATTTACAGCACATATATTCTAAAAATTTCATAATTTTTCTTCAATTTTCACAACTTTACAAATTAGTCCCTAACTCATGTTTTCATCAAAAATCACTTTGTAAAAGTTGTTTATCTTTCAACAACCTTTCATTTCCTACCATAAATTTCTAATTTTCAGCATATCCGTCCATGACATAACTTCCATACTTTGATAACTTTTCAAATTAATCCTCCAAATAGATAGATTAGACTATCCCAGTTTCAAAAATATCAAAATTACTAAAAACGGGACAAGAAAACTTACCCAATTAAGCCAAGAAAGATTTTTTTTCTCTTTCCTAGGGTTTTCATGTATTTTGGGAAAGAAGATGACATAAAATAAGATGTTAATTTCTTTTTAATTATTTATCATCTTTTAATTATTTCTATTTCCAATTTAGTCCTTACCCTTTTTTTATTTTTCCATGGATGACTTATCAAAAATATCTACTAACTTTTGATTAATAGTCTAATTACCATATAAGGACCTCAAGTTTTGAATTCCATAGCTATTTAATCCTTCTAGCTACTAGAATTCAGCTTTTGCATTTTATGCGATTTGGTCCTTTCCTTAATTAAGCACATAATCAATAAAATTTTCTTATCAGAGTTTTCACATGACAACTCTATCATAATACGGGCCGTGCAATAAAATTAAAATAAATTTTATTTTCGACTCGGATTTGTGGTCCCTAAATCACTATTCCGATTTCACTGAAAATGGGTTGTTACAACACAAAAACACTGTATATATGGGCTATTTTAATTCTAAAATTAATTTTATAAATGAAACTGCTGAGAATGGATGCATGTTTACATGTCATTAAATGTGAGTATGAAATACTGAATGTAAGCAGCAAAAGATGATAAATAACATGATATGCTAAGAATATGTGCATGATATATGAAAAAACGGGTATGAAGGATAGAAGAGTTCCATAAAAGATAGTGGCAATTTAAATCCACACCGAAAGTTAGTACTACACGAAGTAGGCGGCAATGTCATCAAAACTAGATAAGCCATGATGGTATTTTAAAAATCCATCAAAACCGGGTAGACCAGAATGATAATTTATTATAGTAAAAAGCCATCAAAATCGGGCAACCAGAATGGTAAGTTATTGTAGTAAAAGTCATTACCACAGATGACAAGTGAACAATTATCTTCATCTGGAAATCCGGGATGGTTAATTTTTTTATATGTGTTTTCGTGTGTCGAGTGATACTCGAGGGCGATTAAGATAGACATGTGGGAAATTTGCATGTGCATTGCATCATACATAAATTGTATATACATTGATTTACTATTTGTTCCATATGTTATGCTTAACTCTCTATTAGGCTATCAATTCTATGCTTTTCTATTTGTGAAATTATATAATGATTTAAGTTAGTCTCACACTGAGCCGTTGTAAGCTTATTCCCTCTTTTCCTTTGCCTCTCAAGTAACACAGAAAATTAAGACTCGGTGGCATTGAAGGACTTTCAGATTAGTAGCTTGTTTTATTATTTAAAAAGTTTCCATTTATAATTTATTTTCGGGATTGTAATTATTAATTTCTTGCTTTTATATCTTAAAGTTTGAAATTGATTAGTTATCTATTTTAAAGCATGACACTCAGTTAATACTTTGATATTTGCATGCTATTTGGTTTACAAAAATTATGTTAAATGTTTTTCACTGCTTTACAAAATACTTAAAGTTTTGATAAATAATTTCTTTAAAACCTTAACTGTTTTCAAAACGCCACGATAATAATATCATAATTAAATTTATGAGAAAAATTTGGTTTAATGAATGAATGTTTTACTAAAAACAAAATAGCATTTTCTATTCAAAATCAATCGCATTTAAAAAAGTAGCTTTACATGATCACTTCGGTGATCGAATGTAACGTATTAAACTTAGCTGAAACTCTTAGGTCGGGTCGAGGGTGTTACACCGTGATGTGAAAATCTTCGGGCCTTACGAAGGGGACACTTTGGTGTTCAAGCATCAAGGTGTAATGTGAAAAGGAATGATATCGACTGGTTCTTCGGGGCGACATCGCGACAATGGTATTTAGGTTCCATAGAGTAACATCGCGAGGGCGGTCAACAGGCTCTATTGGGCAATATCGCGATAGCGGTAAAGTCATTCGGGGTGACACCTCTAAGAGGTTTAGGGTGTAAGACCATAGCTCGGCTATGGCGACTGATGGAGTTCATCAAGACATTAAACATAGGCTATATTGTGTAAGACCATAGCTTGACTATAGTAGTATAGAAAGTCCGTCGGGACAGTAAACATGAAACCTGATGAGTAAGACCATAGCTTAGCTATGGCAGCATATGGAGTCCGTTGGGACACTAAACACGAATTAGTCCGTCAGGACATTAAAAATGGGGTAGTTCGTCGAGACATTAAAAATAGGGTAGTCCGCCAGGACGTTAAACATGGGATCATGTTACGTGAGACCATTGCTCGATCGTGGCAGTACAATGTAGTTCGTTGGGACAATAAACAAGTGGATAACCAGGATAAAAATTATTAGAAATCTTGCAAATAAGGAAAAAGGGTTAGAAGGAAAATAAAAGTGTGGATAGGCAATAGTTAGCCAGTGGGTTAGAGGAATCCGCCGATAAATGAAAGATGTAATAGAAATTAGAAAAGACTACTAAAATAATAGCCGTGAAAGCTGAAAGGGCATATGGATGGTAATCTAGCAAGATTCAGACAAAGGGAATAACATGCTAGAAATGACTAGGGTAAAGACAAACAAGAGAAGATGTACCCAAGGATCGCAGATGAGGAATCCGCCATTAAGGACCGCTAGAAGGCGTTCAATAAAATTTGGTATGCGGGAAAAAGTTACCAATAAGGGGTACTAAGTGACAGATATGTCTATCAAGACTATTCCTCCTTAGAGGAGGATCTATCACGAGTATAACTGTAATGAAGATAGTTCCATAAGGAAATGCTCACATAAGAAAAATCTTAAGCTCAAATGTTCGTTGAGATAACTACCTGAGGGAAGCTGTCGGGCAGAACGATTCTCTGCAGACGAATATGTCTCACCTTAAAAGTAAGGTATAGTGAGTAGGGCGGATTACCAAGGAGTAATCCAAACAACATTACAATCCGAGTGTAGGGTGGAAGTAGAAAGGATGAAACAAGGTTAAGATTGTCAATGCGGCGTTGCCCTTTTCTAAAAGGCCTTATGAGTAGATGGGCCTTATGCGTAGAATATCCGTATATCCATTGGAGCTATGACGTTGGCGAGCTAGAATGAAACTAAAAAGGATGTTCTTGATAGGAAGTGTGTAAGGAAAAGTGAGAATCCGCAAGTATGACGAAACATTTAGGAAATCGTTATAACATGATGGTTGATCATAAGCTTGACCAAGTAATCATTGTAAGCGACCGAATCGTCAAGAAGGAAACTTGGAAGTAATCTCGGAGTCCGCCACTTCGGGTAAAATGCAAACACCTAAGTAGAACAGGTAGTTGGCGTATTTTAATTTATTTTATTTTTAAGTTAATACCTTCAAAGGGATGGGTTAGACATTTTTGTATATATATATAAGTAGTATCAAGGAAACTTACTAAGTTCTTGTGAACTTACAGAAGTTGGCTTACGTATACAAGACTCGTTGGAGGTGTAAGGATATTGGGGAGGGACCCAACCAGACCCAGGCAAATCAATGGTCATCATCAATAGTGTCATGCACATAGGAATGGGGTACCTTTAGAGGTTTTGTCTCAAGGTCAAAATTTATTGTAACTAAATAGTTCCTTAGAGTCTGAAAATTTAAGATAGTAAACTTTTAATTTAAATTTTAAAGTTCGATTGTAAGAATGTTTATTAATAAGTAATAAAGTTTGTCTGTAAAAATAGTCCAAATTAAAACTGTGGATAGGACCAATTCGATTCAGTTGTGACACTCCAGACTTGAATTGGGCGATCGAGTCAGGTGAGGGTATTTCAGCCTTCTTCTGTTATAAAGTGATGCCCTTTGGTCTTAAGAATACAAGGGCAACATACTAGAGATTGGTTAATAGCATTTTTAGGAACATTGAGGCATATGTGGATGATATGCTGACCAAAATTCCCTCGATGGAACATGTGGTAGATCTCTAGGAGGCTTTTAATATTATACGAAAATATGGTATGAAATTGAACCTAGTCATATGTGTCTTCAATACTGGTGCAGGTAAGTTTCTGGGGTTGATGATCTTCTAAAAAGGAATAGAAACAAATCCCCAAAAAAAAAAATTAAGGCCATTTTGGTTCTTAATCCACACAAAAATACGAAGGAGATTCAGAGGTTGAATGGCAAAATTGTGGCATTGAACAAGTTTGTCTCTAGAATGGTTGATAAATGCCTACCATTTTAAGGCGTTGAAGGGCCCATTTTAGATAAACATAGGAATTCTAAGAATCTTTTGAGTAGTTCAAAATGTATTTGGCTTGCCCCCCATTGTTAGCTTCACCTCCGCCAGGGGATTCATTATGAATGTATCTCGCAGCTTCTGATGAAACTATAGCAGCAGTACTAATCAAAGAAGACATGGCTCGTCAGAATTTAGTGTACTACATCAACAAGGTTCTCCAATGTGGCATCTTTGTTATTCATATAAAATATTGTTATATAAATAGATATGCTGAAAAATTATAAAAAAATATTAAAATTAATAATAATAAACTTAAAAATCACAAAAATTCTAATTTTTTTGGCATTATGCATTTTACAACTTTTTAAGAATTGTTTACAGAGTTATGTTTCCAATAGGACGTTAAATATTTGGTTAGAAAATTGCATTTTCATTAGGAATTTGAGTAAATAGTTGATGGTTTTGATAGTTGTTATAGAGTATTGGTATTTAGGGATATATTTTGGTAATGTATTATATAAATAGAATTTTTTTTTTGAAGAATTTTTACAAAGTTGAGCTTTCAATAGGATTTTGAATATTTTATTAGAAAATTGTGTTTTTCATTAAGGATTTGAGTAAATAGTTTATGGTTTTGATAATTGTTAAAAATTTATGAGAATAACCGATTAAAAGTTGTCTTTTACGAAAGTTCAATTACAAGAGAATAATCAAGAGTAAATTTTTGGTTGTACCATCTAAATGGCTTATGATTCAAACATAGTATCCAGTTTTCATGGTCCCTTCCATCCTTCCTTTTCTTCAGCTTCAAGCCCACTTTAATTCGTACATTATACAACAATTCATCAAAAAGTAGCCCGCAAACACCACCGTCTCTTCTTTCTTTTTCTTTTTTCAATTAAGATATTAATTTTGGATTCCATAGTCGGATAATAATAGAGAGTCTATTTTCGAATAGACCATGAAATTCATTCCAATAAATTAAAAATAATAATAATGAAGTCATAATATCTTAATAATTATTAGTAAAGTCCAACTTAAATTACAATAAATCTAGATGAAACTTAAACACAGTAAACCTTAAATCAAATTAAAATTCAAATGGATAATCCATATATATATAAACTCAAAATTTCTAAAACTTTTAAAGTTGAATTTTAGCATTATATTAAGATCCAAACATAGCAAATGATGAAGATAGATGGATCCTCAAAGTTACTTTAATCGAACCCACACAAGCACGAAAATGATGAAACATGGATGGTTCCACTTCACCACCATAATGCATAAGAAAAGCTTGATCATCAAATGACTAATTTTTTTTTCCTAATTCACACATTTGGAATGGTGAAAGCACATAAAAAAACCTTCTATTATTTCTCGCTATTATTAATAAATTAAATGTTATAGAAAAATTAATAAAACAATAAATAAAAGAGGATGGAAAATACGAGAGAATTTCATTGTTTTATTTTTACTTACAAGGTGCTATTTATAAGCTCTTTTACATTCAATTAATAAAGGTATTACATTTAATGAATTAAAGTTTCTTAATTAATTACTCTATTTAATAATCTCCTGATTATAAATTAAGTAAAGAGTTTTATCTCATTACTTTAATATGCTTAAAGAGGGTTATGACATCCATTTAATTTACAACACTCTCCCTTGGATGTCTTTTAAATAAGAATGTGCCTCATTAAAACATTTATTAGGAAAAACCTTGTGGGATAAAAACCTAATAAAGGAAAAAGAGTACACAATCTCCTATTACAAGTTGCCTCGTTAAAAACCTTTACCAAGAAAACCCAGTGGGACAAAACCTTGGTTAAAGGAAAAGAGTACAACATGTTTTAGACTCCCCCTAATAGCGACATCACATTATATCTTTGAGTCGACGCATTCCAATCTTATTTCGTAGTCTTTCAAATGTTGATGTTGGCAATGCCTTGGTAAAAAGATCTGTTAAATTATCACTAGAACGAATTTGTTGAACTTCTATGTCACCTTTCTTCTCAAGATCATGAGTAAAGAATAATTTTGGTGAAATATGTTTCGTTCTGTCACCTTTGATATAACCACCCTTTAATTGAGCTATATATGTTGCATTATCTTCGTATAAGATAGTTGGCATATTTTCCTGTAAAGGCAAATTACATATCTTCTGGATATGTTGGGTTAATAACCTTAGCCAAACACACTCTCGGCTTGCCTCATGCATTGCAATTATTTCAGCATGATTTGAAGAGGCAGCAGCTAATGTTTGCTTTGTCGAACACCATGATATGGCAGTACCTCCACATGTAAATGAATATCTCGTTTGAGATCGACCTTTATGCAGATCCGATAAATATCCAGCATCAGCATAACCAACTAATAGGGATTTTAAATCATTTGAATAAAATAACCCCATATCAATAGTCCCTCTAAGATATCTAAATATATGTTTAATTCTATTCCAATGTCTACGTGTTGGAGAGGAACTAAATCTTGCTAACAAGTTTACAGCAAAAACTATATCAAGTCTTGTGTTATTTGCAAGATACATCAATGCTCCTATGGTACTTAGATATGGTACTTCAGGACCAAGAAACTCTTCATCATTCTCACAAGGACGAAATTGATCTTTATTCACATCTAACGATCGTACAACCATCGGGGTACTCAATGGATGTGCTTTTTCCATATAAAATTTATTTAAGATCTTTTTCGTATAAGTTGACTGGTGGACATGAATTCCATCTTTTAAATGCTCGATCTGCAGACCAAGACAAAATTTTGTTTTTCCGAGATCTTTCATCTCAAATTCTTTCTTTAAATAATTTACTGCATTTTGAAGCTCTTCAGGAGTTCCAATAATATTTAGATCATCAACATAAATAACAGTTATCACAAAGTTTGATTCAGACCTTTTTATAAAAACACATGGGCAGATTGGATCGTTTTTATAACCTTCTTTTAACGAATATTCACTAAGACGATTGTACCACATACATCCAAATTGTTTTCATCCATAGAAACTTTTCTTTAATCTGATTGAGCAATTTTCCCGGGAAACACTATATCCTTCAGGGATTTTAAATCCTTCTGGGATTTTCATATAAATTTCACTATCAAGTGTACCATACAAATAGGCTGTAACAACATCCATTAGACGCATGTCAAATTTTTCACATACTGCCAGACTAATAAGGTATCTAAATGAGATTGCATCCACCACAGGAGAATATGTCTCTTCATAATCAATGCCGGGTCTTTGCGAAAATCCTTGTGCTACAAGTCATGATTTATATGTTACGATTTCATTTTTCTCATTTCATTTTCGCACAAATATCCATTTATATCCTATCGGCTTTACATATTTAGGTGTTTGGACTATAGGTCCAAAAACCTCGCGTTTAGAAAGTGAATTTAATTCTGCTTGAATTGCGTCTTTCCATTTTGGCCAATCTTTTCTATTTCTACATTCCTCAATAGATTTAGGCTCAGGATCCTCATTTTCTTTTGCTAATTCAATAGCAACATTATAAGCAAAATTGTTGTCGGCAACTATATTTTTTCGGTTCCATCTTTTTCTTGAAGTAACATAACTTATTGAGATTTCTTCGTTATCACCATTTTCAGGTACCTGAACCTCTTCTGGGGTTTTTTGATTAGTTATATCTTTGGCCTCTTCTAGGGCACCTGCCTCTACAATATTACCATCTTGAATAATTGATCCTTTCTTTTTACGAGGATTTTTATCTTTGGAACCGATTGGTCTTCCACGCTTCAGGTGTGGATTACTTTCTTTTTCACTAACAATTTGCTTTATTGAGATATCGATTCGTATTGGAGCATTTTCAACTGGTATGTGAGATTTTGTAATTCTCTTTAGGTCAGTAAATAAATCTGGCACTTGATTGGCAATGTTTTGCAAATGCATAATCCTTTGAACTTCTTATTCACATTGACTTGTACGAGGATCTAATTGAGATAATGATGATCCATTCCATGTAATTTCTTTTACCACTTGTATTTTCTCTCCCCCTAATGTTGGGAATGTTGTTTCATCAAAATAACAATCAATAAATCGTGCAATAAATAAATCTCTTGTTAATGGTTCAACATATTTAATTATAGAAGGAGATTCATAACCAACATATATTCCCAACCTCCTTTGAGGACCTATCTTTGTGTGTTGTGGTGGAGCAATTGGAACATATACCGCACATCCAAAAATTCTAAGATGGGAAATATTTGGCTCCTGACCAAAAACCAATTGTAATGGGGAGTACTTATTATAACTTGTTGGCCTTAAGCGCACAAGTGCTGCTGCATGCAAAATAGCATATCCCCAAGCTGTAACAGGGAGATTTGTTCTCATAAGCAATGGTCGAGCTATTAGTTGGAGGCGTTTGATAAATGATTCAGCTAAACCATTTTGTGTATGAACATGAGCTATAGGATATTCAACTTTTATCCCAATTGACATACAATAATCATTAAAAGCTTGGGATGTAAACTCACCAGCATTATCAAGACGAATAGTTTTGATTGCATAATCTGGAAATTGTGCTCTTAATCGAATTATTTGAGCAAGTAGTCTCGCAAACGCCAGGTTGCGATTCGATAATAAGCACACATGTGACCACCTACTAGATGCATCTGTTAATACCATAAAATATCTGAATGGTCCACATGGTGGATGAATGGGCCCACATATATCACCTTGAATACGTTCTAGAAATGCTGGAGATTCAATCCCAACTTTAGCTGGTGATGGTCTAATAATCAATTTTCCTTGAGAACAAGCGACACAAGATAAATCTTTGAATTCAAGAATCTTTTGTTTCTTTAATGGGTGTCTAATTGAATTCTCGATGATTCTTCGCATCATAATAGATCCGGGATGGCCTAATCGGTCATGCCAAATGGTAAAAGTATGTGGTTCTACAAACTTCTAGTTTGTAGTAACATGTGACTCAATTGCACTAATATGTGACCTAATGAAAAAGCAGGTAACCTTTCCAAAATATATTTCTTTCCATATTCAACATTTGTAATATATATATATATATATATATATATTCAAGATTTTCTCATTCATAGTCTCAATATGATATCCATTAAGACGAATATCTTTAAAACTCAACAAATTTCTTTGAGACTTGGTGGAATATAAAGCATCATCAATGATAAATTTTGTACATTTAGGTAATAATATAATAGCTCTTCCAGAGCCTTCAATAAGTTTTGAACTACCTGATATTGTATTAACATGGGCATTACTCATTGTCAAATGAGAAAAATATTTTTTATCTTTGAGTATCGTATGTGTTGTAGCACTATCTGCAAGACACATGTCTTCATTGATTTTGGGTCCATCGAAATTTTGTTGAATATCCATATTCTTCATAAAAACAAACAAAATATAATATGAGAAACATTGCAATTATTTATTAAATATATAAATTATTCTTTATGCAAGAAAATAAAATATACTTAAAACAACATAAAAATGTTAAAATAACATCAATTTTTCTAATGATTCTCAAAGAAATCTGCCACATCTAGGTGAGTTATATTATTGAGGTCATTAAATTTATTATCCTCGTAGGCATGGTTAGTTTTATTATTATAGTGAATATCTTCATCTTTTGCCTCAATTTCATCATTTTGGTATATAAAATTTGTCTCCATATGCTTTCCATTCCTTTTAATGGATGCTTGATAAAGTTTCACTAAATGTTCAGACGTACAACAGGTACGTGACCAATGCCCCTTCATACCACATCGGTAGCATATATTCTCAACAATCTTTGAAGGATTATTTTGACCACTTTTTTCTTGTCTTTCATTGTTATTCTTTTTCTGGTGGTTAGAAGTATCATTGTTATGACCACCATGATAACGATTACTAATACGTCCTCGACCACGTCCCCCACTACGTCCGCGACCACGGCCGCGACTTCTATATTTTCTATTTTCATAATTATTGTGTACTGCTACATTCACTTCAGGGAATGGTGCAGAACCAGTGGGACGAATTCCATGATTTTTCATCAATAGCTCATTATTTTGTTCAGCCACCAAAAGGCATGAAATCAATTCAGAATACCTTTTAAAACCTTTTTCACGGTATTGCTGTTGCAGGAGCACATTAGTAGCGTGAAAGGTTGAAAATGTTTTCTCTAACAAGTCCTCATCAGTTATGTTTTCTCCACATAATTTTAGTTGAGAACTAATTTTGAAAAGTTCTGAATTGTATTCACTTACAGTCTTAAAATCTTGTAACCGTAAGTACATCCAATCATAACGAGCTTCAGGGAGTATCACAGTTTTCTGATGGTCAAATCGTTCTTTCAAATTTTTTCACAACTCAAGAGGGTCTTTCACTGTGAGATATTCCACTTTTAATCATTCATGCAGATGATGACGGATGAAAATCATTGCTTTTGCCTTGTCTTGATTAGGTGCTTCTTTATCTGTTAATATAGTATTTCCTAGACCTTTATCATCTAGGTGAATTTCAACATCTAACACCCATGACAAATAATTCTTGCCTGAGATGTCTAAGGCCGCAAATTCAAGTTTGGCAAGATTTGACATTATAATCACTTGAATCAAAATAAAAAAAAATATTAGTAAATTAATAAGTATTCTCAATCGTGAAATAATTCAATTATATATACCAAATTTGCTAAATAATAATATGTATGTCAAATATTGGCATAAAGAGGAATAGTCATAATAATAACTTAACACAAATTAAATTAATTAAAATTTCTTTTAATAAAAAAACATGTATATATAATTATCATTATTAGATTTTAGTTGTAAAAATAAATGTGCAAATGTTACCCAAAGCAAAAAGTAAAATAAAAGAATTATGAAAATACATATACCGTATATGGTTTAATGGGAGTTGTACGGGCAAATTATATAAAGTCGAAATGACGTGAACTTGACTATGAACTCGTAGAAGCTGGTGCTCATAACGTGTTATAGAAAAATTAATAAAACAATAAATAAAAAAGGATGGAAAATACGAGAGAATTTCATTGTTTTATTTTCACTTACAAGGTGCTATTTATAAGCTTATTTACATTCAATTAATAAAAGTATTACATTTAATGAATTAAAGTTTTTTTTTAATTACTCTATTTAATAATCTCCTGATTATAAATTAAGTAAATAGTTTTATCTCATTACTTTAATATACTTAAAGGGGTTATGACATCCATTTAATTTACAACATTAAATAAATTTTTGTGTTATTAAAAAAATCAAATAAGACCAAATTGAAACCAAGTTAATATTTACAGTTTAAAAAATTATATGAAAATTGTTCTACTTATTTACGGTTTAACTTCAAACAAAATGTTTTATTTGTATAATTATAAAAAGCTTTCAAACATAACACAATTTAATTGTAAATGACATTTTTTTTAGCCGTAAATATTTAACTGATTTTTTTTAATGATGCATGGACTCGATTAATTCATTTAATTTAACCCAATCCCATGTCAAGTACATTCACCCCTTTGAAATGATTTTAGAGTTGTTCTAACCACTCGAAACCTTTAGAAATTCATGGTATGAGAAATCAATCCAATCCAAATTAGACGAATTCCAAACAACAATATTTTTAATTCCAACCAATTCCAATATTTATAATTAACAATCAAAAGAGTACAATGCATTTTAATTATCAATGGTTTGCACCTACAGATCCCATTCACCAACATCTCTAGCTTACTTGAGCTAATTGACATGTTTTTTAAGGTTGTTTTTTTTCTAAATAAATAAAAAAAACAACCGAATTTCGAAATGAAAAAGTGAAAAGTAGGAGCAGTAACCAGAAAGCAACAGACATAACCCCAGTAGCAAGCAAACTTTTTTAAACCAATCTGATGCAAGACATGTGCAAAAAAGTGATTGAAAATGCATAATTAAATAAAAGAACTATGCAGTCCTTCAAATACCAATCTTTTCTATCTAATCTTCACTTTTATCAGTTTCTATTATTTTCTGAATTTAAAGCACTAATTTCCAGCTCTAAAGCTCTCAAAACCCATCAGATTTTTCCTTTTCTTTTTTAATCTTCAATTACAGCTAACATATGGATTATTGTAATACAAAAGAGTGGATTAGCTGTTTATTTGCTAACATTATTGTAGTAGTATTATCCACTGAAGCCTGGCCTCTTCAGAATTTAACTGACTGAAGAATGTCACAAAGCATTTTTTTTCAGCTTTATTTTTCTTTTTTCTCTCAAAACCAATAATGACTCATGGAATCTCTGGTGGTTGTCAATATAATTGCAGACAACCCATTTGAGTATTTCACTCATAGAATTGCTCAGTTTAGAAATTGAGAGATGGGTATCACTGGAGAACTGGTTAGAAGTGTCTTCTCTAGGAACAGGTCTTTTGGGACTCCCCGAGACACCAGCTTAGTAAGTTTATATATCGTATATATATGCCTTGTAATCAGTGAATTTCCATAGCAGTATTTGCTTAAATTGAGATATGGCTATCTTGTCTTGATCCTGTTAGGCAAGAAGTAATGTGACCGACAAGAAAAGATGGAGTTCAGTCAGATCATACCTTTGTGGCGATGAATTTAATTCAGTTGTTGCAGAGGAAGATTCATGTTCAGTTAAGAGCTCTGAAGCCACCGTTACTCAGCCTATACCAAAAGGTTTAAGGGACCAACCAGAAAACCAGAGTGATGATGAGACCAAGCCAAATATGCCAGAGGAAACACACAACTCAATTTCTAAACTATTCCATGCAGAAGATGCAGCCATTGTTATTCAGTCAGCATTTAGACAATTTCTGGTTTGATTCTCCTGCAAATTCATCAATTCACATATTTTCTATTTTAATGACAGTATATGTAGTTTCATGCAGAAGTTCAGGATCCTGGCATGCTTGAGTAGCATTATGTTAATGAATTTGGAAGTCTGAATTCTTTGGTATTTTGGTTCTTGAATTTTAGGCCCGGCGTCGAGATACAGAGATCAAAAGAAAGGATGATAAACAGGAGACACTCACAGGGACCGAAAGTCCGAGCAGGGACACTATCAGTACTTCGATTGAAGTTCAAACTGGAAACTCTGTGGAAATTTTCTTAGTTCAAGATGAAAGCAAAGGAGTACATCACCGAGTTCAACAAAAACCAAAAGCTCAGGTTCTGAGGATAAAGGTAACACAAGCAATAATCCAATAGTTGGCGTTCCAAATTCCACTAATTCATGAAAACGATAAGAACCCAGTGTCAGTGATGATCTTGATATTCTCAAATACAAAGCTCAGTTGTGTTCTAATCTCGATATGCGGATTTTTGCTTACCATTTTTTGGACAAAAAAAACAGCATCCTGCAGACTCCGGGATTCAAACCCCACATTCAATGGATGCTCTTAGAGTAACTGCATGCACTAACGAGGCTATGTCCCAGGTTCAGATTTTGCTAAATTATTTTCTACTTTGATACCTGAAATAACAGGAAGACTGGGATGATAGCACGGTGAGTAGTAATATATCAAAAATGAGGATTCAGAACAAACTAGAAGCGATGACTAGGCGTGAGAGAGCACTGGCCTATGCTTTTTCGCAACAGGTAAAGATACAAATTTGCCTACAGAACAAAAGAGAAATGCAAGTTTAAGCTTTGAACTGGTCTAACTTTATCCAAACTCCTTTGGTAGCTTCGAATCTGCTCCAAGAGAAAACAAGGAAAACCTGATGGCATGGAACAGAAAATGAGCTTAAGCTGGAGCTGGCTAGAACGATGGATGGCAACCCGTGTTCCAGAGAGCTCACTGGGTGAAAACAATAACAAACAATTTGAACCTGCAGACCACAATCAAAGATTTGTTATCAGGAAAGGAATTATAGACGGAGCAGGTGAAGAGAAAGAAAGTTGTGGATCTAATGAAGTATCTATCCAGCTAGAAACCTTACCAGCACCAACTTGTAAGGAAAAACATCGATACAGTCCATCAAAGAACAGGCTTAAAGCTACAAGAACTATATCGAGGAGGAAAACTGTACCAAGCTATCAACCATCCAAGGAATCCAACAAGGTTAGATGCTAATAGTTGTATGTGTAGTTTCTGGCTTCTATTAGTGCTTTAATACTCCAATTTAACCAGATCATTTAATACTGCTGCAGGTGAGCAAGAAAGATGGTTCAGGGGAGTGTGTAAAATATAAGAAGGCACAAGAGCAAGCAATCAAGAGGCCAGAAAGAAATTAATGCAACAGTGCTAACCATCAACTCTCACCAGATCTTTTAACCGCTTGATCTTCGGATTTTTATAATGTTAGGAGAGAAATAAGTTGCTACTAGGGCTAAGGCTTACTCTGTTTAATACGTGGCTTCAACAAAATGGTAGGATTCCCCTGTAAATGCTGTCACTAAACCATTGTTCATTCTGTAAATTCCTCGAGTGTTGGTTGTTAAGTATCAAATAATAAAGGCTGCTTAAGTAGCCGAACTTGCAACCCCAAAGATTCCATGTTCATGGTGCAAATGATTGAAACCTACATCTGATCACTCTCTCAAACAGGCCAGGAGCAAATGCATACCGTATATAACTATGCATCCTACTTCTCAGTCTCACAAGGCTGCATTTAACCTACAGCTCCTACTGAAGCATTAGTCGCCTAGATCAAACCTATGTTACTTGAACGCAGATGTGAGTGAGGGTTGAATATGGGTCTTTTTCTGACTTTTTATTCCTCCACTAGATCATGAATACAGTTTTCTTTCCATGTAATTGGAAGATCCTAGGAAAGTCATATCCCCATATCTATGCTAGATGTGTAGACACAGATGTTGAACATGAGTAAATCAAGAAGCATGATTACTTCAAGAACAATTAAGAATTGGAGAAACATAGAATCAAACACCGAGGAAAATGCTCAAAATAAGCTTATCTTTCATTAGTAAATTTGAGATATGGAACACAGTTTGAGCAAAATTAACATTACATCTAAGAATGAACATTCACCTCTTACAAATGCAAACTTATGCATTCTGGGATAACTCCCAGGTATTTGCAGGCTTCTTAGCAGCATCCATCAACATCAACAATATCCCTTTTCTAACATTTAAACACATTATTCAAACATAACCAATTCCAAAACCCTAGATCTTGTCTATATCTTCATCTTCGAACTCAACATAATCATCTGCACCTCCTTCATCCTCCTCATCGACAATGCCTTCATTGAGACGTGTATTCTCTGGGAGCTCACCATAGGCTTTTAAGAGCCTTGCTTCATCAGGCATGTACTTGAGGATCACATCAGCCTTATCATCCTGATAGTCACGAAGCCCAACAAGGATTATATCACCAGCAGCAATCCAAACCTTCTTATGCATCTTCCCACGGATGTGGCAAAGGCGCTTAGTACCATCGATGCACATGGCTTCACACCGGCCATTGCCTAGCATTCGAAGCACTTGGGCATACTCTTGGCCGTCTTCCTTGAACACGAGTTCGCGCTTTTCATCATCAGCTTCGTTCTTCCCTCTCTTTCTGTTCTTTCCTCCCTTCCCCTTGTTCTTTGGCATGGTCTCTTCTTATAGCCTTGTGCCTAAGAAAAAACCAAATACTTAACATAAGCCAAAATATCAAGATGCTTGAAAATTTGAAATTATTTCAATATAAATCAATTTAATTTAATCAAATTGGAACATAAACAAGTGTAAACAAAAAATAGACATAAAATCAATATGTAGTTTCTATCCAAACCTTGAATTCCAATAATTCACAAATATCAGGATCAAATTTTCTGATGCTATTAAAATTAAGCAATTTATTGATTAAAATTGTAAAAAAAAAATTTATGTTTTTGATTCAATGACCAAAAGTACAATAACAGTCAAACTAAAAATACATAATAAAGAATAATTTCAATAAATAGAAAACAAAAAAGGAGGGAAAAAGTCAGGCTTTAATCAGTTAAAGCAATCAGAATTACATGATCAAGAAATTAAAACTACAAAAAAAAGAAATTAAACAGAATCTCAATCATTATAACATAACCCTATAAGTTATTTTTTTGAAAAAGCAAAAAAAAAAAATTAACCAAGAAAAAATTACGGTATTCTTTCAAAGAGAATGATAAACATTTAATTATCAGCAAGTTGAAGTAAAAATAAGCGTCAAAATAAAGAGATTTAAAAAAAAAAAAAAAGTAAAACACGAACAGAGAAAATAAAAGAAAACCTTTTTGGCTTCTGCTTCTGCTGCGTAGAGTAAAACACTTGAGAGTCAAGAGTTGAAGATAAGAGAAGTTTATAGAACCAATCTGATTCTTCGTCACCAAAGGCCAAACCCTAGCTTCGAAACGAAGAGTCTACAAAAGTTTTATAGTAATTTTGCCCTGCCCGAATTTTATTAGATCCGACTGGACTTTTCTTTTAGCGGATATGATTGGAATATTAAGGTTTTTGTTTACGTTATTTTTATTAAAGTTAAATAATTTTCGAAGTAAAAAAATTAATTTTTTGGTTTTAAAAAATATTTTAGAATCAAATAACGTTTTTATCCTTTACTTATAATCTAATATATTTTGTATAATATGTATGAATATATAATTATTTTTTAAAATTTGTTTCAAATATATTTTAATTGAATTTATAATGACTATATTTTAATATTTAAATTATAATTTATATAATTTAATTAAATTTTACAAATTTAATATTAATTTTTTAAAATATTTATATATAAATATTAATAACGACTTATAATATTTTTATATATTTATTGAAATACCATAATGTTAATAAGTTTTAACATCATTTAAATATATATTTTTTACATTTCAACATTTTATTTAAAATGGTAAAATTTTTAAATATTTTTTTATAAAAATATTAAACAGTTAAATTATAAATCGAAAATTTCAAAACCACTTCTTAAAATTTTTTTTCCAATTATAAATTTAAGTCTATTAATTTATATATGAGATTATATTTAGAAAGCATGTGATTGAATTTTAATTTACCCTTCCCTTTCATCAACATGTATATTATTACTTAAATCCTAAAACAGCACATGATTAGTAGTTTTTTTTAGTTAAATATTATATAGTTAAAATTTTTCCTTTATTTTAAATTTATATAATAGAGATATAGGATTAATTCAAAAATTTACATGTCTGATAAGTATAAATACATTAATAAATTTAACAATTTTCTATTCAAATATATTAATAAATTCAACAGTTGAATTGTTAAAATATTAATTGTATAAAAAATTATTTAATGATGTAAAACCACTTTTGGTTTATACGATTAATATTTCAACAGTCCGACCGTCATACTTCATACTCTATTCATGTAGATCATACATGTAAGTTTGACATAAATTAATTTTTTTAAGTATTTATTTTATGTAAAAACTTTCAACTATTAAATATATATTAATATAGACAATATTTTAATTGAAGTAATAGAATTATTAGATTAATTCAAAAATTCACATGCATGACAAGTACATATATATTGATTTGGTGCAATTATATACATGAAACTTTGATTGTGGTTCAAATGTATACATAAAACTTTAATTTTGATTCAATCATATATACTTAAAAGAAATAAATACAACAATTTATTTTTCATATTGGATAAATATAATTATTTGTGTATGCAATATATAAACGTAAAATGATATTATATTAATAATTGTGTTACTAATTTGTGAGAATTGGGTAAATCAAATTTTCATATATAAAATTTACAAAATCAAACCAAAACTCATGTATAATTTTGAGATTTATCCCAATAAAAAATCACAAACTTTTGAATTAAATTGTTAAAGAAATAATTGCTTTGTTTTCGACATTTTTAATGGATTTTTTTTTGGTTACGTGATTTATTTATATAAACATTTATTTCTTTAGCTTAAATTAAACAATTTGATCAATAATAAATGGCCATATTCGTGACTGGAATTCAAATCGTTGTTTCCTCAGATTTGTAGAAAGAAGAAGGAATAAGGCATAAATTTATCAATCTACAAGTTTATTTTTTTATCATTATACTTTGGATTTCAGAATATTTCTTTTTCTTCCAACATCACCTTTGGGTTCATTTTCTGATTGCAAAATAGCTTCAAAAATAATATTTTACGGAATAAAGATGGGACAGCAAATTCACTATAGTGATAAGATTGTAGTAAATATACTATAGCTTTGGTATCACAAAATAAACCCAGTTATTATTCACTTAAAAATAGAATAAACTAACGAATATCTTTAAAGGACTATCTGACAATAAACGATATGTTATGGTCCTGCCAACATGAAAATAAATATTCATCCATGAAGAATAAAGAAGCTATATTGAAACTGCTTGATCTGAAGTTATCAGGTTATCAAAATACCAACATCATATCTGCTTATTTTGTACATCTAATGAAAATAATAAAACATTTTAATCGCCCATCCAATGTCGAAAAAAACCAGAATGGAATTCCGGGTCAAACCACTGTAGGCTACTATAGAATACAATAACCCCAACATTCACTCTCACCCTCTTAACAATATAGAAATACACAGATTATAGCATGGAAGTAAATTCCAAGAACAATGCTCAATTGCTCATGCATCATGAGCAAATAAATGGAGAAAAGTCTATTCACAAAACTGATCTTATAAGAAACTGGAAATTCATGTATCAGAACCTATGATATCCCTGGCCCAGGAAATTCCAACTGGATATGATCTGTGTACCTTTGTTTTCATGGTAGGGACTTTTTTGACAGGGGAATCTACATCGGTTTTGTCGGGGTCTACTGTTGGTTTCTGACTTGGGGCTGACTCATTGGTTTCGGTAAGGAATTGTAGTCCCTGAAATTGTAGCCTTGGACAATTTAGTTGGAGAGAGGATGTATATTAGTGATAAAGAAAACAAGGCTTGACTTCACGTACCTTCACCGATTTCTCCTCAAATTTCACAGCTGAATCGATTGCAAGCTTCGCACCAACATCCTGCCAACAAGCACAAACAACTAATTAAAAACGAGTAGATAACAAAGTCACTGAACATATAGTTGGCTGCTCAGAGCAAGAATGTTGAATCTGAAGAATACTATTGTCTTATACAAGATGACAAATGAGAACTGGATATGTTTGCAAGGCAATACAATTAGAACAAAATCAGTAACTCTTGAAAATATAAAAGTATGACACGCTCAGAATTTTAGCCTAAAGCTAATGACAAAAAACACAATGACAATAAACTCTTAAACTCTTAAAACCACATTTTTAGTTATAAATTACAAATTAATTTTTCTGCAACTAGACTAAGCAATCTAAGTAACAAATCAAACAATCAGAGGAACAAAATATAAAACCAAAGCTCCCTCTGGCATACACATTTATCTCCAAATGTGACCAAAACAATCTTTTATGTTATTTGCTCCACATTTTTGGAATGCTGAGTGTATATATATTTTAACATGGATAGAAGTACTATAATCATATGGAAATGAAAGTTTAGCATCTGGTTTTCTAGAATAAAATGCACAATAATCGCGATATACATGCTAACCTCAGAAAAGGTTTAGTTTTTAAGTATCCATTCTGTATTTGGGCATAGTAAGCACATCTGTTCCCAATATGCATATATATGATACCAATATGGGAGTGGGTTCCCAGCACCATTATTTCATGGAACATAACGCATCATAAAAACAATATAAAGAGATTATTTAACCTGAAAATGTTTAGTATTCACTCCATCTTTAACTCCTTCGGCAAATTGGCATAGATACCAAAGACCTGAATTAGCTACATCCTGCATGGCCGAGAATAATACTTACCACTTCTGCACAATTTCATAATTTAGAGAGTAATATTTAATAACAGTATCAGAATTAACCTGTTTGCTTTCAAGAAGCTCAATTTTTCCTTCCTGCAGAGTTCAGTAACAAATGAAGCATCAGATAAGTTGCAAATAAGTTCAATACCGGCACACCTGAAGATCGAACATGAGAAAAGAAATGCATCTTACCAATCCAGCTACCATTTTATTAATCATTTCCACATTAAAACCAATTTCGGAAAGGTTTGATTTCATGTCGTCAACCTGCATGCAAATAATGCTTCATGTCATTATGAGCAGATCAACAGTTTCTCCCTTTTCTCATAAACAAAATAAGCAAACCAAAGGTCAGCCGGAAGAATGGATGTTGATTTGAAGATCTATAAGGCTGCACCAGCCATAAACTTATATGCTAGAATTTCATTCTATTTCAAAAAGTTATCGACATAATAAAACAATGCACCCTCATAAACTCTCAAATGATTCTCCTTAATGCCAACTATGGGTTCTTACTTACACAATGTCAAGAGTAAGGAAGACTGACAAAGAGACTGATTTCAAACTCAGGTAAAAGTATCTAAAATCAGAAATCGCAAATCAAAAAAGAAAATATTCATTATAGCTGGGAAACCTCAAAAACTTTAAATCAATAACTGAGATAAAAAAAAAAAAAAAAAAAAAAAAAAAAAAAAAAGCACCTAAAATTCTTTGGCAAGTCATTCTCTATTAGTAAAGATTTGCAATAAGCTTCTAATAGCAACAGAACTCAATCTTCGGAAAGTCCTATATCACTGCCCAGAAAGAGAATCATCAGTAAAAGCAAAGGGAAAGAGGGAATGGAATACAACTCAAACTAAAATACAAGAAAAACATTTTAAAGGTAGGAGGGGAAAAGGCCAAGGCTTAAATATTTCCTCAAATGCAGCTGGAAAAATATCAAAAGATTCATGGAAAAATGATATTTGATCTTCTACTGGTATCCAATATCTACTGCCCCTATGAATAACTGATAGTTCAAAATAAAAGTAGTCTTTGAATACATTTTTTGCGATGAGAAGGGATGTTTCCTTCTGCTCCTCTACTTTCCAGTCCAAGCCTTCCAATCTCCTGGATAGATGTCTTTTTGTTGTCTGCATGAACGAAGTAAGAACAAAATCAAACACTGAAAACCGTGTCAAACAAAGAATTTGTTTCCAACGATTAGTACAATTACATAAAAGAAACACCAATATTACTCACATTTAATGTTTCAGATACATTATCTAATTGTTTTGACACAGCTGCTACAGCATCCATCATATTTTGCTTTGTGACAAACATCACATCAGAGATTGACAAGCCCTACATAATAAGGGATAAGAACAATACATCAGAAATTTAGGAATGTTAAAAGTACAATATTTAAAGCACTTTGGACAAAAATGATATTTCAATTTTTGATTCATCAATAAAATCGTTTTACCTTCCACCACATATAACAATATCCTAATGCTCCAAGCGCTGCAGCTGGCACAAGATAAGAAGCAATGCCCCCTGTGTGCATCAGGAAAAAAAAAGGAGTGAGCAAGCACCCTACAGCTATATTACTGTTTTAATAATAATCCACAAAGTTCAACTTCTAATTCTTCACAGTACAGCATATTTGCAACTCATACTTTCTAAAATATAGGCACAGATCCACATAAGCTATCCCCCATATAACCAAAGTACTCTAGAACATGAGACTAAGAAATTAATAAATTTAATAGACCAAGTAAACCATTCAAATAAATTAGAACAGGCCAAATCTAAATGAAAAGATGCAAAACAGGAAGTAGATATATATAATTTAAATTTTATAGACATATTTCAAAAGACATAGATGCACATACCGCCGGAGCCTGAGTTCCCATTAAGAATGGTTACCGGATTGGATGTTGTCAAATCCTTGAGCTCTTGCGCCAATTGTCTAATCTAAAAGTACATAAACCCAAAAGCATACACACATAGTTAAATACAATCTTACAGAGGAAAATGATTAACACAGATAAAGACAACTCCAACCTCATGCCCCCACCTAGAGAAAGAAACAAAGCTGCAAAATTTCATTGACATTTACCCAAATCTGGTCTAACAAGTTCTATACTATTAACCCGGCATAAAAGGATATGTGTCCAAAACAAGTATGTTCGATTTCTCTAAGTTTTTCCTTGAAGAATCACACCGATACCCATGTTCAAATATTTGTCAAACACAGGTACCGGGCATGGGTACTTCAGGAAAAATGGAAGTCCAAATAACATAGATTCTATATACATATTCAGCACTTGAAAAATAATATAAAACGCCGAAAACTTGTGCACTTAAAGTAAACTAAAAGGCTAGATTTTGACTGGAAAGGATTGAGAGTACCTGAGCAGCAAGAAGGGTGTGATCATACTTATAAGGCGAGAATTGGACATCATCAACGCCTTTCAGTAATTCCTGAAGCTGGGAAATTAGTTCAGATAAACGCCCACTCCTCAAAACAATTGAACCAGTTAAACCTAAACCCAAAATTTTAAAAACCCGAATTTCAAAACTATGGGAAAAAAGGTAAGGAAAATCAGACCAAAAAAGAAGAAGAGACATTAGATAATAGGGAAAGTATAATAACCAGCGCCCATCAGAATTAGAACTTTGGAGGTCTGAACCCCTGCCTGCATCGCCATCGTTCTTTCTTCTTTTGGGCTTCCTGTTTGAATCGAAGAGAAGGAGGCGCAGACTTCAATTGAAATCCACTTTTTGTTTTTTGTGTTCTGGTACGATACTATTTAATCTAACCGTTAATTGTTGAAGTTTGGGTAAAACTAAACAATTCAATAAGGCTTAATTCTTGATTTGGCCCTTTATGTATACTAATTTTTTCATTTTAGTACCTAATTTTTTTTCCCAATTTAATACATAAAGTATAATTAATTAAGGTTTTTACTCTATTTTTTAATTGACATTAAAAAAAAACTTCAATGAATAAAAATATGACACATGGCACTCCATTGCCATTTTGACCAAAATAATATATATATTAGTTGAAAACTCACTACTCTTCATGTTTTCTTTCATATCCTTCATCTTTCAACATCAAAATCTTAAACTTTTTTCTTCTCCTTCCACCCATCAAACTCCTCTCCCTCCATAATTTATTATTTTTCCATTCTTCCATGTTCTTCATTGTGTATTCAAGGGCAAGGTATTTGGCAAGCTTGCTCAACTTTTGATAGAGAAAGAAACTGTTGATGGAGAAAAGTTTATGAGCCTCTTCATTGATGGAAAAGCTGAGCCTAAGCTATATATTTCTTAGTTCGAGATTGTTGATTGCACATATTTGGCTTAAGTCTCCATTAAGTTTTTGTTCTCGTACAAGAATCAATTCAAATCTTATACTTTTTCTTCTGTAATTAACAAAAATCACAAGGTTGGTTGCAAGAAGAACACACAACAGTTGGTGTCACTATATTGTGGCATTTTTTTTATTATGGAATTTAAGGATCAATAAGAAATGCAAAGACTTGAAAAAAAAAACAGAAATGCTAGGACAATGGAAGTTCATATTAATAACAATGACCATGAATCAAAATGGAATGATTGTACCATTATGTTCTTGCATTTTTCATTAAGATACAATAAAAGAAAAGAAAGATGTGATGAGTGATGACAAAGCCAGATAGGAGGGCTAGTGCGAAAGCAATTCCCTCATCGAGGAAATATAACATTATATGGGGTGTGATTCTTATTCATCGGACAGTTTGCAGGCACTTAACGAAAACAGAGGTGAAATGAGCACGACATCGAGGACATCAACATCATGATGAGAGGTGATGTCATGATGAGGGACGTCATGACGACACGACGATATCTCAAATTGACGAAGAGGGTGGCACGTGACGAGCATGCATAGGACGTCATGACGATGCGACGTATTCCTCAAGTAGTACAACCGCGTTTTGACAGCCAAACAGGATTTTTTCTTCTAATCGAACTTTGATTACTTTAGGGATATTTTAGCTGTTTTAGCCCTTTAAACTTAGCATATTTAGGGGTCTTGTATCCCTATTTCGATAAGGCAATTAAAGATGTAGTACTATAGGACTTTTCTTTTAGAGGCGACAAGATGTAGTTGCAGATAAGTTTTGGTAAGAGTTTTCATCGTAACTATGGAGAGAATTTTGTACTCCTTTTGAGAGAATTCTATGAGAGTTATGGTTTTGTTTTCGAGTTTACTCTATGAGAATACAGGCCGATCCCCAACAAACTGGTATCAGAGCATGTTACATTTCCTCAATCAATCCGTTTAGGGATGGCGATAACGAATTTTGATATCAAGAAGTTTGATAGAATCAAAAATTTCAAATTGTAATAGTTTTGGATAAAACATAGTGTTTAAAGTAAGGTTAGTCCCAAATGATGACAACCAAGTGGAGGGAGTTGATTTCCTCGATGTTTTATCTTCTATTGTGAAACACATATCCGTTCGTGTATCATTGGCCCTGGTTGCATTATACAACCTTAATTTGAAGACTATGAGTATTTTAGCTTCCAAGTTCAAGAACAATTTGGGCTTGGTTGACATTATACAAATATCAAGTTCGACCCGTGACATGGCCTAGAAAAGTAGGTATAGTAAATACGAAAGTGGAGATTTGTATTGTGTGATTCACATTTATCGGACATTTTACAGGCACTTAACAAAAACAGAGGCAATATAGGCATGACATCACGACGTAGAAGACACAGACATTACGATGATGGACGTCGTGATGATGTAACAAGTTCTCCAATTGACGGAGAGGGAAATGTTGTGACGAGCATGCATAAGACGTCACGACGACGCGACATATTCCTTAAATAACACAGTCGCATTTCGACAGCCAAGTAGAACTTCTTCTCCTACTCAAACTCTGATTACTTCAGGGATATTTTAGTCATTTTAGCCCTTTAAACTTAGCCTATTTAAAGGGGTCTTGTATCCCTGTTTCAATAAGGCAATTAAAGATGTACTACAAGGCTTTTCTTTTAGGGGCAACAAGATGTAGTCGTAGATAAGTTTTGGTGAGAGTTTTCGTGGTAACTATGGAGAGAATTATGTACCCCTTTTAAGAGAAATCTATAAGAGTTACGGCTTATTTTCGGGTTTTCTCTATGATGGTTATGGCTTTGTTTTCGAGGTTAGGGTTTGTACATTTAGTACATTTAGGTTTATTTTATCCATATTGTACTTTCATTTGTTTACTCATTTAGTGAAAAATCGAAGCCTCCTTTACTCGAGGTTTTTATCCTTTTCAGAGGAGTTTTTCACGTAAAATTTGTGTTCTTAATATTCTCTATTTTTCTCTTTCATTCTTTATAAGGGTCGATCCTCAACACATTACATACTTTGAAAAAAAAAACATAATTCCAACTTTCTATTATACATGAACCTCACATGTTTGGTTACAATAAAACCATAATAGTGGTTTTAAAATCTTTTATCTTCAAGAGAAATAACACACTGTAACAGTATGAAATCTTCATGACAGAACACTTTCTTGCCTCCAACATATCTCTCACTTGTTAAGTCCACTCTTGAAGAATAGTTGAAACCAGTCCATATCAAATGGGATTTAGAACAACATTATTAGAGAGTTTCAACGTGAGAAAGAGAGAAATATGTCGTGGTTGAAGGATGTTGTCGGTAGCGACGTTGGATGCTGCTATGGTGATACTTTGTGGTGGAGGAGTTGGAACATGCTTAGGGAGTGGCTTGGTTCAAGCGTTAGGATGGTGCGATGGTGTTGCAAGATAGAGCTGCTGAGAGTAGTTTAGGGAGGGTTTGTTGAGTAGTTAATAGCCAGGGTGGAGAAAGGAAGTGAAGGAAAAGAAAGTAGGGAAAATAATAATAAAATGTGGAGGGTGAAGAGTTTGATTGGTGGAAAGAGATAATGAAAAGATTTTGATTGGTTGAAGGAGATAAAAGAAAATATGGAGAGGAATGAGTTTTCAATCCAATATTTTTTTTTATTTCAGTCAAAATGCTGAGGGATTGCCACGTGTCTTGAAGTTTTTTTAACTCAATTAAAAAAAGGACTAAAGACTTTAATGGAATCATACTTTAAGTATCAATTTGGGACAAAAAAAAGTACTTAAGTGAGAAAATAAGTATATTTCAAGGACCAAATCGTGAATTAAGCCTAAAAAGAATAGTAGTGTGGAGAAGTATGAACATGTGTTATCAAACATACCCTTCATAGCATCTGATGAGAGAAAAATGATTGATGTTTCGTATATTATAGTAACTAGATCAAATTAATCCCACTATTATTAAATGGATTGATTTAGTCCTATATTATTAAAAAGGATTAAATAAGTCCAAGTTGTAACATAATTAACATTTTTGTATAAAAAATACTTGAAAATTATTTGTTTCAAATGTAGTTAAATTCTAAACAAAAGATTCTATTTATAGAACCATAAAAACTTTAAAATGTTAACTCTTTTAAACAGTAAATGTTAACTCTATTCCAATTTGACATTTATTGAATCTTTTTAATAATACAAGCCTCTTTGATAAACTGTTGAAAAAATCAATCAATTTAAAATTAATATTTTTAGCAACTTAACTTTTAAAATACATTTGATAACTCATGATGAAAACTACTAGATAGAATTATTTTTTTTCTACAAAAAAGTGTAGAAAATGATAAGTAGATAAGGGAGCTACTTATCACTTAACAGAAAATTAATTCAATGATTTCTATTTTATTTTATTTAAGGTTATATTATTGTTTACTGTAGGGTGTGCCTCTGACCCGTATGCGCTTGTGCACAAAAAAAATTATTTGATAAAACAATTTAAAAGAGCGGGTTTTTAACTACAAGCATACAGTGTCAGTTGTAATATTCATAGTTCCGATGGAACACGAAGTGTTCCAAGGGGTCAAACCCAAAGGATTGCCAAGTGGGTAAATATGTTTATCAAGTTAATTACAAGTTAAACAATTACTAATCTAATCGAGTCAGAAATTATTAGTGCAGGTCCAAATAAAATTGCTTATAAACTAAAATTAAACTATTAATTAAACTAATTAAGCTAAACGTTCTTTATAATGTTTTAGATAATGTAAATGATTAAACAATGGTCTATTGATTAGTTGAGTGTTAATTAAACTAATAAACCTACATTGATTATATTAGTTGCCACTCTTAGTTAGGAATCTCCTCTCGGTGTCATTTTAGACTAAAAGATACAACCTAAGATTACCTCTCGGTCTCACTACTCGGCACAATTATATTAAAATTTCTAAGGATAAACTCTCCTCTTGGTCTCGTTTATCTAGGTTTTCTGTTAGAGACGTAAATTCTAACGTATTAACTATTTCAATATAATTGAACAATCAATCAATCAAGAATAAATATTAACTTAAGCTAACAAACAACCAATCAACTAACCATCCAATAATTTAGCACATAAAAAATCTTAACATCCAAACAAATATTTCATTGAACAATTAATAAGCACAATAAAGAGATAAGGATAAAAAAATGCTCATTTAGATGTGGAACCAATGGCACCCAAAAGCTTCATTCATCTTCATTTATAAAGTCATTTACAAGAAAGAATAAAGAAAACTACAAGAATAAAATCTACTCTAAAAAGAAAAGAGAAAACCTAAACTAAAAATGAAAAGAAAAAAAAAAAGAAAAGAAAAGAAAAAGAGAAAGAAAACCTAACCTAAAAACTATAAACCCTAAAGAAACTATTCAACCACCAAAAGTTTAAAATGAAAGGTTTATAAAGTTGTATTTATAACCTTCTAACATTTAACCTAACATTGACCATTTTGCCCTTGAATAAAATAAGATATAAGCTTGTTTGGACACAAAATTGCCTCTACGGTTTTTTCACTTGTCAGGCATTGGTATCGTGATACCCACAACAGTATTGAGATTGGGAGTCTTAGGGGGTCTCGATATAGTGATACCCATGGTATAGTATCGCGATACCACTGTAGATGGCCTCTATTCTCCTCATTTCAGCACTATTAGGAGTATCACCACTTCCATGTTTCGATATTACGATACCCCCTTTTAGGTGATGTTTCTTCACATTTGGGCCACAGTTGACTCCCTACAACACTCAATCAACTTGTTAGGTTTTCTATGGCACGATTAGCCAATTTGGGTATAAAAAATGGCTTAAAACTAATAAAAAGTAATTTATTAATGACAAAACTAAAAATCGATAAAAACATATAAAAGCAACATAAATTGCTTGAGAATGTGCTCCTTAAGTGTAATGGGGAGCCTAATTTAATGTATCAAATTACGGCAGATCAGCCTTGCATTTATTGGACACGTTGCAGGCACCTTAGATGAGAATCAACAAGCAACCGAAGAAGGGCCAAAACGGGCCCAACGTAAGGACAATGAACATCAGTTTATCGGGATGACACGATGGACAACGTCATGATGAGGCGAATAGGACATTGTGATGTCAAAACGTGTTCTCCTATTTGGCAATCGCATTTTAGACTTCAAGTATGACTTCTTCTCCCAGTTAGACTCTGATTATTCCATGGATATTTTAGTATGATTAGAACTCTAATCTAAGCCTATTTAAAGTAGCCATTGTATCCCTATTTTGTTAAGCAAATCAATATGTAGTCGTAGGCTTTTTCTTTGAGGGCAACAAGATGTAGTCACATATGAGTTTTGTGGAGAGCTTCATGGTAATTATGGAAAGTATTTTATACCCCTTTTGTAAATGCCTTATAAGATCTAGGGTTTTGTTTACCGGCTTGCTCTTTGAGATTTTGAGCTTTGTATTCGGGGTTTTGGGTTATTTTCTTCATATTGTACTCTTGTTTGTTTACTTATTTAGTGAAAAGTCAAAGCCTCCTTTGCCCATGGTTTTTCCCTCTTTGAGGGCTTTCCACGTAAAATATTTGTGTTCGTTTTTCTCCACTTTTACTATCTCGTTGTTTATATGGGTCGATCGCCAACATTTATCAAATAATATAATTATATTCAATATTTAATTTTAAATAAAATACCAAACATATTTTATAACTTAACACTTAATTTTTTTAGTTTATTAAACATAGCCTAAATAAATTTAATCTCTTCAAGGGATCAATTTGATTAGGTCCCTATCATAGTGGGAGCTTTCAGGTGCATTCACCAGAGAAAAAACTGAAAGAAGTAGAGAACAAACTTTATAATTGATGATTAAAGTGATAGAATTTGTAAATATAAATAATTAAATTTATTGAATTATTTAAAGTTAGGATAAAATTGATAGAATATGTAAGTATTGAGGACTAAATATGTTATTATACCAATTAAAAAGGTCACATCATTACTTCTATTAATCAGAGTGAGTGACCAAAAAGAAACAATATGAAATTAAAAATTTTATAGTTTAATGACAAAAAAAAATGCTTATATTTAAGTGACAAATTCTACAAATTACCCTTAAAAAAAAGTCTAGTTGTAGGTAAATCAGACATTTGAGCAGAAACAAAATATTATTTTGCGTGACGTGGCAGCCAACTCTACCTCAAACAAACAAAAATGGCACAACCTTCCACGGCACCGTTTGCATTTCTAATCATGGCCAATAAATGACAGTATTTATGGAGTAAAAACGTCAACCGAACCCCTTTCCCTCTCCCGCCATGGCATCCCTAGCTTTCTTTTTCGTCTTAATCTCCTCGACCTTCCTATCATCACAAGCTAACAATCTCCATCTTCAACAATTGAGAACCCAAGATGAATCGTTTACCTCTATCCTCGTGTCTCAGAACGGCCTTGATTTCGTCAAGGACTTGCTCGTCAACGAAGCCATCTCTTCCATCATCCCTTTGCAGTTGCCTGCCACCATCGAAAAATCTGCCCGAATCCCATTTCTGGGAAATGTTCATATGGTTATCTCCAATGTTACTATTTATAAAATGGATGTTTTGGCGTCTTATGTTAAGCTTGGGAATTCTGGGATCGCGATTGTTGCTTCGGGGACTACTTGTAACTTGACCATGAATTGGCATTATTCTTATAGTTCCTGGCTTGTTCCTATTGAGATTTCTGATGGAGGAAGGGCTTCTGTTGAGGTATTATTTCCCCCCCTTTTTTTTGAAAAACTGTTCATTAATTTTTTGTAAAAAATAGACCAAAGGTACGAATTTCAATTTAAAATTGCCTAATATTTGCGACAGTTTCATTGTAGCTCTAGGCCAAACATGCTCTAGAAATGGGTTTTCTTTCAATTTTGCCTTTGCTCTTGGTTGGTTTGTCCGCTTTGGGTTTTGGGTAAAATATATGTTAGTCTTTGGCTTTTTTGTTCTCATGCTAGTGTGTTTCATTTCTTATGCTGGAACTGAGTTTTGTGTTATATAATCGTTTACTAGTTCATTAAATTTACTCTGCTGACTAAGGACATGGGATAAAGTTATTATATTTGCAGTTAAGCTTCATTTACTTCATAAAATTCAAGTATGAACTTTATGGTTCCTGCAGTGCATTTACTGTTGGATTGTTATAGAATGTTATGTTTGTATCTGGATTTTCTACATATGGTTGTTGTGTAACATGTTTCGTTCATTATCGTTTTTTATCAACAAGCGGGTAGCTTGTTGATAGCAGCCATGCATGAAGTTCATGCACCAATGATTCTTTTGGCTGTTCTGAATTTGTTCTTATTTGCTCATTTGTAATATGCTTGTAACAAAGGGAATCTGATGAGTAATGCCTCTGCAATCTGCATAAGGTTGAAGGAATGGAGGTGGGGCTTACATTAGGCTTGGAGAATCATGAAGGAACTTTGAAGCTGTCCCTCTTGGAGAGCGGTTGTTATGTGAAAGAAATCACCATAAAATTGGATGGAGGAGCTTCTTGGCTTTATCAAGGGTATGTTAATTTATATCAATTGACTAATTTTGTCTTAGTTGTATCCAAGGTTCGCTTTTTGGTGACCTAAATCATTTTGCATTGTCGGAAGTGTTTAAAAGAACTGTTCTTCTGTATGATTATGTCATCATTGGGCTGCTTTTCCTTTCACTAACAGAAAAGGATTCTGGTGTTGGTTTATGTCTTCAACTTTCTTCAGTGAGAAAATAATGGCCTTACCTATGCACATTTTGTTACTTTTCTTTGCAAAGCTGGATCTATGTTTTATTTTATGGTGATTCATTGCTACTGTTTCATTTTTCAGGATGATTAATGCCTTTGAGGAGCAAATAGGATCTGCAGTGGAAAGTGCTATTACCAATAAACTTAAAGATGGAATCTTAAAGCTTGATTCATTTCTGCAATCCCTTCCGAAGGAAATTCTTGTGGATGATAATGCTTCTTTGAATGTATCTTTCGTGGAAAATCCTCAATTGAGCAGTTCTTCCATTGAATTTGACATCAATGGGTTATTCACAGATGGTAAAAAGGTTCAACCAGTTTCTAACCATTACCGGCAGGCGTCGCAACCTTCAGTTTTCTGCATTGATCAGTCTAAAATGCTAGGGATTTCATTAGATGAAGCCGTATTCAACTCTGCTTCTGCTTTATACTATGATGTGAGTTTGCGAAACTATGTAGAACTGTTGAATTATGTCTGCTTTAGCTTCACGATAATTTGTAGCTAATGTAGAAATCAAGTTATTCAGGTTAAGGAATATAGATTATACCAATATGAAGATAGATTTACTCAATGAGAATCAAAGTTGTTGACTTCCTAGTTCTGATTGCTTTGAGGTGACTTAGTGTGGCATCTCCTGTATTATATATTGTTAAATTAATGGTTTCTATATGTGTCAGGCTGAATTTATGGAGTGGATTGTGGATAAAGTACCAGATCAAGCTCTCTTAAATACCGCCGGATGGAGATTTATCATCCCTCAACTGTACAAGAAATACCCAAATGATGATATGAATTTGAACATTTCTCTGTCTTCTCCACCTGTCATAAGGATTT
This sequence comes from Gossypium australe, assembly GCA_005393395.2. Taxonomy (NCBI): domain Eukaryota; kingdom Viridiplantae; phylum Streptophyta; class Magnoliopsida; order Malvales; family Malvaceae; genus Gossypium; species Gossypium australe. The sequence continues at coordinate 24,692,403 of CM016624.1, forward strand.
CTGAGCATAATATTGGTGCCACCGTATATGCAGACGTGATAATTGATGTGGTTGAAGGTAGTCAAGTAATACCAGTTGCCTGCATTTCATTGGTAAGTTTGTTGATTAGAACATAATGGTCAGAAATTTCGTAATAATCCCATTGCATCTTCATTTGTTTATTGAAAAACACCTCTCACTTCCCACCTCTGCCTGCTTGCAAAGAAGAAAATGAAAGGAATACAAAAGAAAAACCATGGCTCCTTGGTCTGTTAATTTTCCCCTTTGGCTTGGCACTCTTGAGTCTCTTTATCATTTGTGCTTGATTTCATTAACCAAGTTCATCATTCTGCATCCCCAAAAATGGTTTATCAATCATGTCAACTGTGGCTGGTATATCTGGCAGTGTAGAGATGGTTTTCTCTTCTTATGCTGGTATGAGAATCACCAAATTGAATAAGGGAGCAGGTTAAGGCTCTTTGTTGGCACCCCAAAGATTAGGGTTCAAACTCTATCTTTATTATCCTTGTCCCCAGTTTGTAGTTTGTATGGCGTACTGAAAAAAAGCAGCAGCAAATTTTAAGCATGTTAACGTGTGGTAGTATAGTTCACTTCTGAATTATTCATTTATATCTACTAGCATTCAGCATTTTATGTAATAAACATAAAAGCTTTCATCCATTATAATAGATGAGAACACCAAAATCAAGTTTCCTGGAGGGCAGCCCAATGATATGTATCTCTAGTATGGATTCTTTATATGTTCTCCCTCTTCTGACTTGAGTAATTATTTGTTTTGTGTTTATATTGATGTAAAATAGCATTTCTGAGGGTTGCATTTTGGATAGGAAACTGCTGAAACTTTACCGGACAGAGATAGGCAACTTGTTTCTTATTTGACCGGTTAAGTTGACGACTTTTGAAGATGCTAGGTCTCAGAGTTCCATTTCTGTGTTTCCCTTATCCTTCTTCATAGGGTTTATCGCATTATGCATGGTTTCTTCTCTAGTTTTTCTTATTCCAAAGGTTATGAATTAGAAAAAAGAACTGTTTTTGAAGCTTCATAATGAAATATTATGTCCCTTTTCTGTGACCAATATAGTTGCCTTTGTCATGACAGGTGATCCGTGGCACAGGTTCAGTTAAAATCATGGGGAATAACCTCGGTGGTAGTGTGAAGCTAGATGACTTGGCAATGTCATTGAAGTGGAGCAAAATAGGGAATCTTCGAATGTATTTGATACAGGTTGCTATGATCTTAGTATTCAATCAGATTGATGTTTATAATGCATGGTTACCAATAAAAGGTCTAATGTGTCTTTTACTCATTGCAGCCTGTGATGTGGACGCTCGTCCAGACTGTTGGCATACCATATGCCAATTCCTACCTTGGAAAAGGTTTCCCATTGCCCATCATTCATGGCTTCACTCTTCAGAATGCTGAAATTATTTTCTCTAGTTCAAAAGTCACCGTGTGCAGCAATGTGTCGTATTCAGAATCTGACAATCTTAATCAAGTTCCAATCCACATCAAGTAAGATCACTGTTCATATCATGCAACCTTGAGATGTCCTCAAAATGGGTTTACAGGGAAGAGAATGAAGCAAATTGTCAACTTCCCACTTCCCATTGTACAGTTTTTACTTTAAGATGCAAACTCTTTGGTCAACAAAATGCAGCAATGTGAAAAAAGTTTGTTGAATGCACAAATATATGACCAAAGGCACTGTTCAATTTGTATCACTTTCTTTGATGTTTACCTAATCATAAATGTCTCATAAATCATGGTGCGAAGAGAACCATTATTACATTGTCCTCGGCTCTATGGCAGCTATTGCTGACTGTTGATCTTAAGGAATCTGAAGCTCAAAATTTTCCGCAGTCACATAATGAAGTTGTTTCTCTGCAGTTATAACTGTTGCCTACAAAATAAGAGAACAAGAAAATAAACAAGAGTCTGCCACAATGACCAATTTGATCGGCTTTATATCTTTGATTGTGGTTCTCAAAGTGCAGAGGCAATCAAACCAAAGAAGTGGCATCGAATACCCACCAATACCAAAAAGTTTGGCCAATCAATCTGTTCTAGGAGGGGGATGCAAAAAGTAAGGACGCATTTGTTCCTCCAAAGCCAAAAGAATTAGACAACGCAGCTCTAATTGGCATTTCCTTGGAAGCAGTCAAAGGCATGAAAGCATCATTAAATATGGGATCAGGTTTAGTGAGATTTAGTGTCAAAGGTGCAATCCCCTGCAATAAGACACCACCACAATGATCATTTACTACAGTTTCAAACTTTCTCAAGTATACTAAACAGAATCTTTTGTCACGTTAATTAAGCACGGGCAAAAAATTGGGTAGATAGGGATCGCAAATTGGTTCATACAAGCGGGAATTCCTATTGAACCATTTCAAAAGCTTTTTGAAAAGCTATGTCCCACCAAAAAGAAGAAAGGTGCTTTCATTTGAATCATTAAGCAGCATGTAAACTGAAATGCTTACATGGTGTACGGTTAAAACAGTAAAAATTGCTTCAACAGCTCCGGCTGCACCAAGAAGATGACCGACAGCACCCTGTGTATGAAGGTGATTGTAGCAGTTTAAATGGAAGGAAATGGTTGGTAAGTAGATGAAAGCTATTAACAGTAAAAGAAAACTTCATGAAATTACAGCAAAGTAGAATGGTCCAACACTGGAAAAGTTAACATTGCTTTTTCTTTTTCTCGCTAATTCGCTCCCCGTCCTTTTCCCGCACATCTTTTCATAATAGTAAGAAAATTTATAGGAGAAATTTGAATGCACATCTCTTTAGATAGAGATGCGAACAGCTTTATAGAGAAGGCTCTCTCTCTCTCTCTCTCTCTCTCTTGGGCAAAGAAAAAGCAAGTTGAGGTTAGCAGTAATCACCTAAGATACTATATCTTGGACAGAGTTTTATCCCTTTTTAAGTTTTCCTATTGTTTTTGTCTCCATTGCACTTTAGTCTTCTCTAGATTGTGCATATCGGTTGAAGAAGTAAAAATGATATCAAACTCCAACCAGACTAAATTCAAATCATCTAGTCAGTTCTGAAGATCGATGCATAAGTAACCGAGTGTGATTTTGCCTAGAAAATTTTAATTATCGTTGTCCTACATATGGTCTGAAATACTGAATTTTACCTTTGTCGAGGAGAAGGCCAAAGAACCTGATGTTGCATGGTCAGTGAAAATGGCTTTGATTGCATTTGCTTCAATTGCATCACCTAAACAAGGGGTTCCAGAGACATGAATCAGACAAAAACCAGATTTAACAGAACTTAGAACATCAAATAACAGAAACTTACCCAAAGGTGTAGAAGTAGCATGAGCATTCACATAGTCCACTTGGTTAGGATGCAGACCAGCCTGAAACAGCACACTAAGTAAGTACATAATAAACTGAATCTTCTGATTATATATTAGAGAAAAGATTAACAATATTTAGCAGGCAGCTTGTCAGGGTACCCACAGGTCAAGTGACAATGGAACCAATGAACCAACTACTAGAGTCCAGAATGCACATTTAATTGTGAAATAAACTATCATGCAGCTCTTTATGTCACGAATCACTAAAGTTCAGTGATAATTTTTTCTACATTTTCAAGTGACATATTCTCAAGCACAATTGTTTTATATGCAGCCACATATAACTTGCACGGCTGCCTCACACGCTGCCAAGACCAAAAGATAAGAATATCAACATAAGAAGCTGACAATCCTGTATTTTACTCAGATATGACCCATGGGAGCAGAAAAAGGAACCCCCTTGATGTTGTTCTAGATGCTAAACATAACTGTTAACAAATCAAGTGTCAAAAGTACTCAGCGAATATTACTTGTTTCAAAGCACGTGCCATGGCCAAAATTGCACCTCTTCCATCAGTATGTGGTTGAGTAATGTGATAAGCATCACCTAGAAGTCATAATTAGTGTTCACAAAATAAATATTATTGAACATTACTTCCAAAGTTAATGTAGAAAATTTTCAGATCTTTGACAACAACCTGACATCCCATATCCACGGACCTCTGCATAAATTTTTGCTCCTCTACTTTTTGCATGCTCAAGTTCCTTAATACAGATGGGGTATAATCATAATGATAAAATAAATAGCATCATAGACAACAACAGTGGGAAGGGGTTTGTGATTGAAATATAGAGAAACACCATAATTTACCTCTAATATCAAGACACCAGAACCTTCACCTATCCTGGCAATATATGATAAGTTAGGAAGTAGCATAAACAAAATAATTGCAAGCAATGAGCTTGACACAATTAACCAGTCGAACTTTACTCACACAAACCCATCCCGGCCACAGTCAAAAGGTCGTGAAGCTTCTGAAGGGGAAGAATTATACTTGGTAGTCAAAGCTCTAGCTCTGGAGTCGAAAAGAAAAATGTTATCAGCTACGTAGAAAATGGAAGGAGTAAAACAAAGTAATAGAGCATTCAAAAGGATGGGGGGGGGGTTGAGTTATCAGCATAATGAGCTAACCACCCTAATTTTTTACTTCATGGTCTGCCTTAATGAAAGAAAGCTAAAGAGAGTCAAGCATTAACTTTTGAAAACTTAATAACAATCAAAACATTATTGTACATCTAGATATACAATGTCTCCTAGAGCCATTCCTGCTGAAGCAATTCTATCAAAATTTCATTTTAAATAAGAGCCGCTTTAGTTAAATGAATGAGAGAAATGTCCCTAAGGGTCCACTAACAAGGAGAAATAACATGGAATCAAAAGTTTTGTGAATCATATCTAAACATAATACTATTTTCACATTGGCCTTCAATAACCTTTCATCACTCTCCTGAACTTTTATCAATATTTAAACTAGCCAAAATGGATATCGCAGCAAAAAAAAAAAACTGAAAGTTTTTATCATTACTTGCAAAATCCAGCTATTGACAAAGCATCAATGCTAGACTCTGTGCCACCAGCAACCATAACATCAGCATCTCCAAATTGAACCATCCTCATAGCATCACCAATAGAATGAGCCCCAGTTGCACAAGCAGTCACCGCAGCATGGTTTGGTCCCTATATTCAAAAGGGCAATTAAACTACACAACAATAACTTTTACTTTAGGAGTATGTTTATTTTCTGTAATTGCTAACATTCTGCAATATTAATATTAATTTTAAATTTGAGAACTAAAAATGACCTTACAGATGGAACTAGAATCACTATGGTGATGAAGCACCATTTCTAATCACAGCAGTAACTGGCCTTAAATAGAAATTGTTGCTTGACTAGGTTTAGGTCATCATAAGGTGACAAGCATCCCATATATGAAAAATATAATATATACACACCTGGAATCCATATTTCATGCTCACGTGACCAGATGCCATGTTGATGAGTATCCTTGGTATGAAAAATGGACTTAGTCGACGAATACGCTGCATTAAAAGAGCAGAGATTTCACTTGTCTTATTAATTTTCTCCATATTCAAGTAGTTCATTTTCCAGCCCATAGCTGACACGAGGAAAGGAATGATGATGACACTATGAGCTAGTGATGACAATAGAAATACTTACAATCATAATGAAAAATTTCGTGGCTGCAAGAAACCAACCTTCTCACAGATCATTTGCGCTGCATCTAAAATATCACTAATACTTCCAGTCCCACCACCTATAGAGACTCCCTGGTTACCCAAAAATTAATAAAGAATAAGATAATGAAAAGAAACTAGAGAAGATCTCACATATTATCAGCTATTCAAAAGTGCTTACCGTTCTTTCCTTCTGTTCCTGATCAGTGGGTGCCCATTTTGCATCTTTTAAAGCTTCATCAGCAGCACATAATGCATAGCTTATAAATCTTGCAATTGATCGATGATCCTGATCAACAAGAATCATTAATAGTAGTATGCAAAGAATAAGAAAAAAAATCCATTGCACATTGATTAGTCTTACAGAAAGAGAACCTAACCTAATTTTCATTAGCATAAATAATAAAAATAGCATCGGATTAGACACTGCACACCGCCTTAAAATGATAAAACAACTTGGGATTCTGAGATGTAAAAATCTAGAACTCACATCAAGGCATAATGAGAGACCACTTTCCAAGCAGACAGAGCTCCTTTGATTGAGAATACAGTTCATATTCAAACCCTGGACAGCTTGCAAAGTAAAACATCCTTCGCAGTTGCGAGGAATCAATGTACTTTGTTCCATCTTCACATCTTTTAATTGCTCAAGTTTCTTGCTAAGAATGAAAATTCACTAAGAACTTGGAAAGTAGCATTCAATATAATGTCACTATCCATTTCAGTATTTACTCGAGACCATGTTCCAGAATCCATCTAGAAACTAAATAGTTGACCTCAAAAGCATCCAGCTTTACATTCTTAACCAAAATTTATCTATGTACAACTTCAACCACAAAACAAAAACATTGACCCAGCTCAAAATACCACATGCCAAAGTAACACACAGAGCACAATACAATTAATGGGTCATCAACCAAAATCACAAGGGGGTTACCTTAGCATTAAACCAAAGGTCCTCATTGAATTCACCAGGGGCAGTCCCACAAGGCACAATTGCAGCAACTTTAGAAGTTAACTGATCGAAGGTAAGCGTCAGTGTCTCTTTATCAAAAGCATTCATCTTCAAATCCTCTGTGGTTACTGCCCTTATTCCACACTTGCCTTCTATCAAATGCTTCCAAGTTGTTCCTACTCCGCACCCGAGTGGAGTCACCAGCCCAAGCCCTGAAACCCAAAAACAAGTAACCAACCAGTCTAAGAAAGTTTTCTTTCTGATCTAATAAGACCCTCCCGTACCAGTATAGAAAAGCTCTCCCGACACTTGTCTTTTTTCATTCTTAATACTGAAAATCGAGAAGTCGTCAAAGCATCATAAGCGAATAAATGAGACTGGAGAAAGGTATAGTACCGGTGACGACCACCCTCCGGGAAGAGGAAAGAGGAGGTGGCGGGAGAGAGGTTGAAGAAGAAAGGTGACGAGACAGTTGGAAACGACATGTCGTTTTCAGTTTATGCCAACAGCGCCTTGCCATGTCCACCGCGTTGGTTTGTCCGTACAGGCGAAGGGTTCAACTTCAAAGTTGAGCGACTGCGATTGCGAAGTACCAAACTGATCTTCATAAAAAGTGCAACTCACACGGTTAAACTTGGGTTCCAAACACTTAACTGCTACTTTTTACTAATTTACTGCATATTTTTCCTCCAAATTTGAGGTGTATATATATATATATATATATATATATATTATTACTATTTGAAAATAAAATATTTTACCAATTTAGAATACTCAAAAGTAAAAAATAAAAAAAAATATTTATGTCTTTACTTTTTAAATTAAAAGAAAATAAAATTCAATTAAAAGACTACATATACTTTTTTAACCATTTCTAGCCACCAATCACTTCTTTTATTTAAATTATTCTTAATAATTTCTTTTTTGGAAATAAAAGATTTTATATTCTTGATGTGACACTAACTATGTTTCCCATCAAAATGTGAATTTATTTATTTTCCTAACATATGAAAAAATTTCTACAAAAAAAAATTGTGAATTTAACATTTTTATAACATATGACTTTTTTTCTACAAGAATTTTTTTTATTAACTTTTATGATTAAATTATATATTAGTCATAGTAAAAATATAAAAATTTATAAATTTAATTCATATCTAATGATTTCAATTTAAAAGTTCGATAAGAAAATGTTGAGATAATATTATTATATTAAATATAAAATATATTATTTGTATTATAAAGAATTTCTTATAATGAATATGATATGGTACTTTTTATTATGAAAATATGTTGAATTTTATGGATAATAATATCCAAATTTTAAATATATTGTAAATATCTTTGAATTAATATTAAATAAAATGTTATAAAATAAAAAACAGAAAGTAAATCACAAATAAAATAAGAGAGTAAAAAAGATTTTATTTTATTTTATTGATCAATGGGAATAATATATTATATTTCTTTAAAGTATATAAAAACTTATCTAAATGTTGATAGACATCCATCAAATAAAATATTAATAAAATAAAAATATTTATTATTATTATTATTATGTATAAATTCAATTTTTTTAAATTATGTTAAATATTTAATTCAAATTTATGTCTAAAATTTAGACAAATAATAGAAAAAAAAAGGAAAAAGGAAGGGGATAAATCCTCTACCGTTTGCATTCTAAATTCAGAAAATTAAGACACCATATTAAGAAAAAAAACTCAATTGAATGAGTGTATAAATCAACTTTCTCCCTATTAAAGAAAAAAACTCTTTCACTCTCTCCCTCTCTCCCTCTCTCGATCAAGCAAAATCTGGATTCAACAAGGACTTCCCTTCAACTAAAACCCTTTTGATTCGAGAACAAAACTCGGAGTCTTTTTTTTTTCTTTGCGTTCTTGACCAGTGTTTAATCGAAAATTTGTAGCTTTTTTGGGGGGTGTTTTTTTTTTTTTGGGGGGGTGGTGAGTGGGCATGAGGAAGAGGGAGAGGGAGAATCCGTGTGGGGTATGTGGGCACTATCACAAGTACGAGGAAGGGGAAGTTTGTGGGATATGTGGGCACCGACCTCCCATTTCTTCCGATAGAACATCGCTTCAACTCAGTGCTTTTCCATCGGTGATCTTGCCTGACTTTCTCTATTTGGGTAGCTATGATAACGCCTCTCGCTCTGAGCTTCTGAAGACTCAAGGAATTACTCGCGTCCTTAATGTAACCCCCTTCTTGTTCCTCACGTTTCCTTTTTCATTGTTATTTATTTATGTTTCTTTATAGTATTAGTATCAACTTACTGTTTTTACTTTTGATGTTGGGTTTATGGATATTTGGGAAAAAAATTATTTTTGATTGTTTACTAGACGAGATTTTTGTGTTGTATTTGTTAATCTTTCTATTACGCTGTTTGAACTTTGATGGGATTTCTGCATTTTAATTATTTTAACCAATTCCTTAAATAAGAAACATCTTTTAACTTTATCGATCTAGAAAATTCCCATGTCAGTTTCCCTATAGAAGTTTTATTGTTATCGGTGGGGTTAGAGATGTGATGGAAAGATTAAACCCAACTTTTGGAATGGAGTATGAGAACTATCCTAATCTGAGTGTATTTTACATTTAGACTCTACTTGAGGCCTTTACCTTTTGGCTAAACTCATGGATGAGCTAAGAACATGGGGAAGAAGTTAAAATCAAATGCGCACTTTTGGCAGGAGGCAAGATCAGAATGGGATGTTGAGTAAGGTTAGAACTAGGAACAATAGGAAGATATGATCGGCAGACAGTCCAAAGAGTGATACGTTTGTTTTCTTTGTCATTTGTTATAAAAATGAAGTTGTAAGATCTTCATAGTGTTTACTTGAGAATTTCTAATTAGGATCATTGTTATTGCCATTTGCTTAGGTATATAGGCATAGAATAGTGGACAGTTTGAAGATAAAGGGTAAACCTTGCACTTTGTATCAAATTATCATAACCGGAGAGCGGTTGTGATGGGATTTCCTTTTGATAGTAAATTAAGATTCTATGAGAGCCATTAGACATTTAGAATTAACCAGCATGTGCAAAACACTGCAGCCAGTAAAAATTTTTACACATTACGCAAGTTTATATAATCCGTTTGCCTTTTCTAAGGGCACAAAACTGTTTGAATGGGTCAAAGATTTAAAAACTTTTATCAAAAAACGGTGAGATGATTATGTTTTAAACCTAATTTAATTGATACTAAGCAAACAAATAGTTGCTATCGTCCAATTGCTATCAGTGATGAGATTGAAAGATACATCTTAGAAAGTGGTAAGACTGATGGTGTCAAGATCCACTCTTTTTCATTCTTTATCATGCAGTTTGCTTTGTTCCTCTTTGTTGGATGTTGTGACTGCTAAAATGCATACTGATGGCCGTCAAGTGTCAAAATTTGTAGATTGCTTATATGGCATATCCTTACGTAATTTACATTCTCTCTTGCAGACCGTACCTGCATGTCAAAACCTATACAGGAATTCATTTATCTATCACTGCCTGCAAGATGACAAAATTTTACAATTTGATGATGCGATACAATTTTTAGGTGCGTTGACCTTTGTCTTGCAATTGAGTCTATTGTCAAAAGCCTGAGTTTGATATCTGTTCTTATGCGCATGACTTTGGTATTTCCTCTTTCATGCATTGGATTCTTTTTACCTGTGCAAAATTCATCAAGTTGGCCTAAGCAGAAGTGAATAACATTCACACAGTTTTTTTTTAATGTCCTGAGTAGCATTTATATGTATGTTTTCTCTTTTTATTTTGCGTAATGAGATGCTTCTTAATTTTATTGATTCACATGGCCAACTATGAGCATTCTGCTGTCAAATGCATGTGCTTCCCTAGGGCTCTAAACATCACAATGTAGAAAAATCGCTAAGATATTGAGCTTACAGCTCAAACAAATTTTCTCAACTTGACATTTTTCTTATGGCTTGCTTTGCTTAAATCATGATGCCTTTGTTACCCTTGTGAAAAATGGCTTTTCGGAAGTTTGCTTAATTAATGTTTGTCAGTTGCACTGCAATATCTCAGAGACTGCCACTCGACATGTTGCATTTGTTTTATTTTCTCATTGGCATATTATGACCTGTAGTTCTTTTCTGAACTCTGCAGAGCAATGTGAGAAGGATAAGGCTCGAGTTCTTGTGCATTGCATGACAGGAAAAAATAGGTTGATTTTATTGTTTCTTCATTCTTTTTTATCCTAGAAATACACAGTAAGACAAACATGAGTATATAAAAGTGGTTTTTTTCCTTCCTTTTTTTAAATCTTATTTTATACCTAAAAGTTTTTGAATGCTGAAAATAAGATTCTCAATACTGTAAGAACCTGGTTGGACCTTACCCGAGAATCTTTCCCAGAAGATGCCCTTCGGAAAGGCTTTGCAAAACCTTGTTATTTTGCACACAGGAGATAAACTGCTTTGTATGTGTGTGTACACCTTTTTCTTTTTCCTTTATTTGAGGAAGTTGGATATTTCATTCATTGAGATGGGATATATACATGCCCCTATCATTGAGCCAAACGCTCAGGCAGGCGTGAGTTTACCCACTTAAACTTATAAAATTGTTTGCGAGGATGATTATATTCTTTCGGACAGGTCACCAGCTATCGTAATAGCTTACTTGATGAGGTCTAAAGGATGGAGGCTTCCGCAGAGCTACCAATGGGTGAAAGAACGTAGATCATCTGTTGAGTTGAGTCAAGGTAGTGTTGTTTATGATGCTTAATTGTAAAGAATATAGGAAAGCCGCGTAATAGTTTTAGGAATAGGAAAAATGAATGTCAGCCAAATTGTCTTTTTTCCTGCCATCCAAAAGAGACTTCAGACTAGAGATGCTTCATTCATGAGTAACTATTGTGTGATGTGCTTGTTTAAAGTAAATCTTTTTTTAAATGTGATTCCTTTGGTGTGATTGAAATCAAGTTTAGAGATTGTAGACTTGCAGTTGTAATGTTTACTCAAGTACGACCTTGTCAATGTTATTAGTTTTCATATTGTACGTATAATTGCTATTTCTGACTTTCATTCACTGCATGTGATTTGTAGCTGTCTATCAGCAGTTGCAAGAATATGAGCAGAAGCTCTTCGGATCATCTGAAAGTATCAATCCTTCTTTGCCTGCATTCCCCCCACCTGCTGGAGCTCCATTCAACTTTGGTTTCTCAAAGGTAAACGATGCAGTTCCTGCTCCTGTTCCTATACCTGCCTTCAATAATCTTGGTGCTACTTCTATTTTTGCCCGTCCGTCCTTAGAAGTTCCTCCGCATGGGTTCACATTTGGTGCCGGTCAGACTCAGAGAAGTATGTCCGAAAGCCTAGGGAACCCTAATGCCAGTGATATTCCAATGGATAGCACTTAAATTCCCAAAGTTTGTTTTGCAAAACCAACCGTTTCACCAGAAAATCGAACGGAGACCGACTTTTATGAGGTTCTATATGATATGTGGGTGTAAATTGGGAGTAAATCTTAAAAAAGTTTTCTGGTCTGTAAGATCCGATGAGTTGATACATTCATTATGTTAATTAAGCGCACGCTATCTGGGCTGTTCCAGATTTCATATACAAAGATAATTTCAAGTAGGATGTTCTTTTTTGCTTTTCATAATAAAAACAGTGTATTTTGGAACAGTAGATGCAGTTTCCGATCCGAGGGGGAGTTTGTGTTGAAGGTTAATTTGCTTTACAAAGATCATACAAACTTGATTCTTTTCGTTACAAATATTTTATCAAATTATTGCACCATTGAGTAGAACTATGATTTTATCTTTAACTACTTCACGTATCCTTAATATTTGAAGGGAGGGCTTGGCAAACATAAGGCAGCTACAACTTAATTTTTGTATATCTCGTGTATTTTCTAGATTGTAGTTTTGTTTAAATTAATTTATTATTTTATATATATATATTTTTTGCTTAACTTAATAATTTGTATTATAAAATATTTTTTTATACAAAGGGGTGTGAATGGGTAACACGACAAGAGTTTAATCACTGTAAACCTCATTTTTATATAATCATATTATTATAGTCAACATTTCCATGAATATAAGTTTTTTTACTTACAAGTATTGTTTGAGCTGGTTAAATATTTCCAGTCCACCCACAGTCTATGCTTGCTTAGATAACTAAATATACTTCTGAGTTTAAACGCTTACATTAATATATTTATATCTATATTTATCATCTATACTTATTAGTAATCTAATTATCCATTGTCGAAACCATTTTTTTTTTGTAAAAGGTCGACTTTATATTTTGAAAACGAAAACGAAAAACGGGAGTCGCCACCGATCTTTTTTGATGAGGTGTGATCGAATCACCTCGTAAAACGGTTATCTTTAATAAACGGTTTAATTTATCAAAACAATAATTTTGGTCTACGAAATTCGAAAAAAAAGGTAGGAGAGTCGGTTACGCACGAGGAAGGATTAGCACCCTTGTAACGCCCAAAAATTGGTACCAAATTGATTAATTGATGTCTTAGTGTCGAAAACCAAAAGCTCGAAAAAAAATTTAAAATACGATCCCTCCTTGCATTATGTATATTTTGTTTTGGAATGCTTAAATAAATCGATAATATATTAAAGACCTTCTTATCTTGAGACGGCGGGTTTTTTACGAAATTATTACAAAAAAAAAATCGAAAATGGGGTGCACTTTTCAGAAATGACGAAAATGGTATAGGGAGGGTGGTCGCGCCTCTGTCAGAGGCGGCACCACCCTCTGCATCCCTACTCCCCCTACACTGAAATTAAAAAAAAATTCGAAACCAAAAAAAAAAGCTGATAGGAGCCTGGTGAAGCCTCTGCCACAGGCGGCACCGATGGTGCCACTGGCACGGGCGTCACCAGCTTGGCCTTCTCCCAGTTTTAAGGTCCCCATTTTCAGCTCTAGGATTTTTTACCAAATTTTTAGCAGCTGAGTTGAAGAAGAAGAAGAAGAGGAGGAAGGAGGATACGGCGACGCAGTAAAAAGAAAGCGAAAGGAGGAGAAAGAAAGAAGAAAAAAATTAAAGTATGTATAGTTTTTTTTTAAAATAATGGAAGATATTGTTGTTATTGTGTTTATAATTTTTTGTTGTTATATGATATATATTGATTTTTATTTTTATTATTTGTTGTTGTTAGTTTAGTTTATAACTATTGTTAGTTATTAGGACTAGGTTAATAATATAGTTAGTTAGTTATTATTATTGTTAGTTAGAAACCCTAAAATGATATTTTAGTTAGTATTATATTGTTAGTAACCCTAAAATAAAATATTAAAATATTATTAGTATATTAATATGTTATTATATTAATATTTTAGTTAATAATATGTTAGTTAGTAAATTGTTAGTATATTAATATGTTAGTTAAAAACTCTATAATAGTAATATATTGTTAGTATATTAATAATATGTTAGTATATTAATATTTTATTTAATATGTAACATAGTTAGTATATTGTTGTTAGTATGTTAATTTGTTAGTAAAAAACCCTAAAAACCCTAAAATAATATATATATATAAGTATAAGTAATATGCTAGTATATTAATATTTTAGTTAATATGTTTGTTAGTATATTGTTGTTAGTATGGTAATATGTTATGTTAGTTAAAAACCCTACAAACCCTAAAATCATATATTGACTATATTAGTATATTAATATTTTAGTTACTATATTATATTTTTAGTTAGTATTAGTAAATATTGTTAGTAAGGAACCGTAAATATTATTTTTGTTATTATTTAGTTTTGATTTGTTCGTAAGTTTTGTGTTTATATTAAATAATTTTGTGTTCTAAATTTTTAATATATTTGAAAGTTTTTATATATTAGTAAAATTATCATAAAGTAATTGTTAATTAGTGATAAAAATTGAAAATATTTCTGATGTAGATATTATTAGAAATGACAACATATTGGATATTGCCTGATGAGATAATAACTTCAGCACAAAGGGAGAAAGTTGATAAGATGATGAGAGAATGATAATACTCTAGAATGTCATGTTTTTATGTGCTAATTGCATATTTATTTTGAGTATGATTCTACTAATTTAGGCTATTTATGGTCTTTTATCTTATAGGGACTAAATTGGAGGCAAAAGCAAAATTAAGGGCCAAAAGCGTGAAATTAAAGATAAAATAGACCAATGTGCAACAAAGGGAAAAATTGGTGCCAAAAGTGCAAGCATGGAGGACAGAAGGATTGAAATGCAAAAAGAAGAGACTTGCTTTATTAGACTCTATTTTAATTATATTAGGATAATTAATATTAGGATAATTATTGAGGATTATTTAATTTCTTTATTTATCTCTATTTATCTTTGATTAATTGTAATTATCTTTGGGAGTTTGAGTAGGACTAGTCCATCTATCTTAGCACTATAAATAGGGGATGAAGTGACTCATTTTGGTTGTTCATCTTTTTCTGTAAACTCTCTCCCCAAAAATATCTTGTTCTTTCCATATTTCTTTTTAATAAAAAAATCTCCATTTATATTTTTTTTTCCACCACAACTATGAGCCACTAAAACCCTTCTAGCCAAAGGTTGCCGAAAATCCCCAAAAGGGTTCTTGAGGTTTAGAATACGTATTTAGACTTCTCAACAGGGTATTCATCGTTTCTCCGCATTACGGGGCTGACGCTTCCGTCCATGTCCCTTAAAAAGTAAACTTTTCAACGTATGCAAAGGCGGCCGCTTTGTATGATTTGAAAGGATTGCACCGTCGGTTCGTTAGCTTACTACGTCAGAGGTTGGCGAGCCCAAGAGACAAAATGGCGTGGGATTCGCCATTGAGAAACGTTGATCTAGCATAAGATGATCCCACAAGAGCGATTGTTGGCTAGAGTCAGGTTCCACTAAATTGAAGTCTAAATCTTTGGAGCTGGTAGTTGTAGGCGTCCTCTTCCACTATAACTGGCTTATTCGGTTTGAGAAGGATCATCTAAAAGCCAAGGATTGAGCCCAAGGTGTATCAAGGCAACCGGAGGCTGGAATCTCCCATAAGAATTTCTTTATCTCAACTCTATTTTCTATTTTTAATTTTCGCAATTTCAATTCGACTTCTCAATTCTGTTTTTATTTTATTTTCGTTTCCAGATGCAAACTTTTAATTCTGTTATTTTTATTTTTTTCCAGGAACACAGGTTTTCTTGGGCACGATTCTGCCCAGGATTTTGAAGAACGAGCATTCGTACAATCCGGTCCCTGAGGATTTAACCCTACTTCCCCTTTACTGTTATTTTTATTGTTTTACAGGGAATAGGATATTTTTGGTGCTTTCAACGACGCATCAGAGAAGTGCAAGATTACAGAATGAAACCAGAAGAAGACATTGTTCAACACCTTATTACCGTAAATAAGAAGATGCAATAAGTGTTGTGGAATGGTCATGAAATGATTATGAAGAATAAAGTGCAATACTTAACCCTTAGAGGGACATTAATAGAACGAGAGCATCAAATAATTTTAGACGAACTTTGGAAGACATTGGTACCACAAACCTATTGGAATCTAGTTATATGCTTTGTGAAGTCTATAATCTCGTATGGAGCTAGGAAAACAGTGCGGCAATGTATAGGCTCAGGGAAGTTGACTAGGAAGCAAAGTGTGTTTGACATACCATGGATGGATAAACTAGATATTAGGATATTACCAAGAGAATTTCTAAATTCAATATCTGTTATAAAGATTGAAGAGGAAGAAGATCCCGAGGAAACTTCAAATTGGATTAAAGAAGATGAATACGAAGAGAATCAAGTATTGCTAAATTGGATTGTACAGTATTTGCCAGAGGAAGATACAAGCTCGGAGATGGAATAAAATGTAGAACTGACTTCAAGTGGTTAGATATAAAGATAAATGTTGTTCATGTACAAAATGATAATTGTAATAGTGTGAGCTTAAGAATGAAAAAAATAGCATATTCAAACGTTAAGTTATTTATTTAAGAATAGTATATACTGATCGAAAATTTTCTGAGCAATTTTGTTTATTTTTTAATAGATTGAATATTGAAGATGGATGATCAGTTTTTCGTATGCGTTTATTTCGATGGAATCATCTTGACAACAGCCGTTGGATGCATATTTGAATGTCGGTAACAAATAGCAATGAGATTTAATAGAAATGTCTCGTTGGATGATATGAAGCGAAGGATAAACGCAAAAATTGTTAAACGGTGTGGGAGAACGATCTCGAGAATTTTCTACAAGTTTCCAATTTCGGCAGATCTGATCAAATTCACAGAAATAGAACTTGTAGACGACGAAGACGTGGAGACAATGATCGTTCTTTACTGTGGGAATGGGAGTAACAGAAATGCACCGATTCACTTATTTGCTGAGTTAGCCGATATTGAGGCAAATGAAGACACCAATGCATATGGTGAAGAACATGGAGCTCAAGAAACGTGCATGGTGCCCCCAATATCGTATGTTGATGCTGAATCAGATATACATGGGATCAATATCGATCTTAATATTACACCCGATATTGATGTTGTTGGTGATGATGGACACGATAGTAGTGATCATTGTGAGGAAGAGGTCAATAGTGGCAGTGATCCCGATATAGACGATGTACCTGATGATATTGACGATGAAGACGTGAATGACGATGAAAACATTAGCGTGTCTTCGGTCGGGAACCAGATGGGATGTATTATGATACACAATAATCCTGGGCTACACATGTCGCTCATAGACCCCGACGCAGCGCGTGTAGCTGAGTTCTCGGAGTACCCTAAAATATATCCTGCTTACCGACTGGCCGTAAATTCCGAGCATGAGTTATTCATAGGCCAGAGATTCGAAAGTAGAGAAGAGTGTGTATCTGCTATTAAACGGTATAGCATGGATATATCAGCGGATTACAAAGTCACAGTGTCCAAATCAACGGTTTATATTGGGGAGTGTTGGAAGGCAGCGGAAGGGTGCAATTGGCGGGTACGAGCTACATTCATTCAAAATTCGCAGATGTGGAAGATACGAAAATTGGTTGGACCGCATATATGCAGATCGACACGGTTGACTGAAGATCATAAAAAACTTGATTCGAAAACCATCTGTACATGTATCCTTCTAATGGTGAAGGACATGCCGACCATTAAAGTTTCGGTACTGATTACTGAAATACAAGCACGATTTCAGTATCAAGTATCGTATCGAAAAGCGTGGATAGCTAAACAGATGGCAATGGAGTAGCTGTATGGAGATTACGACTCATCGTATAACGAGCTGCAGGGATGGATAGCTGCTATGAGAGAGTACGTACCGGGAACTGTGATTGAGTTGTAGACACGACCTTTTTACGGCCCAGATGACCAATTACAGCCGGGGAAAAGAATTTTTCATCAGATGTTCTGGACGTTTGATCCATGTGTGCGGGTATTTCCACACTGCAAGCCGTTTGTGCAAGTTGATGGGACATGGCTATACGGAAAATATACACAGATCCTACTTATTGCGGTTGCTCAAGACGGCAATAGGAACGTGTTCCCAATAGCGTTTGCCATAGTAGATAGAGAGAATATGGAATCCTAGGAGTTCTTCCTTACCAACCTGCGGAGGTATGTTATTAGCAACGATAATATTTGCATCATTTCCGATAGAGAGAAAGGATTAATTGCCGCAATTAGGCGTTCCGGTATGCCATGGAGATCTGTTTACTGCATCCGTCATATTGCGGCTAACTTCCTTTGAGAGTATAAGAATGCAGACTGGAAGAGACAAGTGGTGAAAATGGGTAAAGGATGGCCTTAAATTTTCAATATAAGTTTAATGTTTTTATGTTATCTAGGTACCGTAACTTATCTCTTATTAAAATGTATACAGCGTACGAGTTGGAGCCACATATTTTTCGCCAAAGAATAACTCGGCTTGAGAGTGACATGGAAGGTCAAACGAACAAATCTTTCGAGAGTGGTTTGGTACAATGGAGTCGTGGCAATGGGCTCAAAGTTTTGACGAGAGCTTTCGTTATGGTCAAATGACCACAAACTTGGTGGAAGGGGTCAACGCTGTATTGTTAAAAACACGACATCTTCCAATTTCATCTGTCTTCTCGGCTACATTCTACAGGTTGACCACGTTGATGCCAAGAATGGGTGAACAACAAGTCAACCAGATGGATGCCAGATACGTGTTTGTGGAAGATGTCAGAGATGCATTGATTGCAAACCGTCGGATTGCGAGGTCGATGACTGTAGAAATATATTCACGACGTATGGAAACTTTTCGAGTTACGGAGTCCATCGATCGTCGACCCGGTTTGCCACCTAGGTCTTATGGAGTCGATCTTCGAAACAGACAGTGCGAATGCAGGAGGTTCCAAACACTTCATTATCCGTGCGCACATGTCGTGGCAGCGTGTGCTAAAGCGAACCTTAATGCTGAACAATTTGTGAATGATGTGTACACGCTGGAGCATACGTTGCGTGTCTGGGAAAATGAGTTCCCTGTCCTGCCCGACCTGTCTACATGGGAGGTGCCTCGGATGACTTTTGAGCTTGTCCCAGACAGAGCGCTACGCAGGAATCCGAGAGGTCATCCGCAATCATCTAGAATCCGTAATGAAATGGACATTAGGGAGAAATCCGACGATAGGCGCTGTGGAATATGCAGGTTAGGTGGTCATAATCGAAGTAAATGCCCGCAGCGAAACTATCATGTTGGCCAATCGTCACGGGCGAGTGGGAATTGAGCTTATTCAGATAAACCATTGGATTTGTATTTAGATTTTTGGTGATTTTGATTAATTATGGGTTAATTGCAAGAAAAATAAATAAATTTAGGGACTGAATTGCCAAAAAAAATTACATGTATGGATTTGTATGAATATGGATTTGTATGGATTTCCATTTTGTGCGATATGGGTTATATAATAAATGTTGTATTTTTGGGTTGAATGTATATAAGCCATGCGAATATATATATATATATATATGGATCACCTAATCAACCAAAATCACTTCATACTTTTCCTACTCATATCACATCTATAAACCATGCTTCAATATTTAACCATGTACGTAATACATAAAATGTCCAAAACCACATGACTTAATCATTAATGCCATTTATAAAATTAAACTTGTCTCAGCATATATATATCATTATAACATATATTTCATCGTGTGTGATATAAATCAAAATGACATGCTTATCATTTACTATCATATCCTTAACCTCAACCAAAACAATCATATGGCATATTCATTATTAATCTATTACCAACCGTACCTATTTAGTCAATCATTCAAGCATAATATCTTCTAACCTTTATAAACATAGTTCATATTATTAGACCTAATCGAACTCACTTAAATACCAAATCCAAACATACCATACATAGATTCGCATGGCTATATATATATATATATACATAAACAGAAATCAAACTTAAAGATTCCGTCGCATGGTCAAATATTGTTACTAACTTTTAAAGCTCCAAACAACCAATTTAATTTTATACAAATAATGTACAAACATTGTAATATTTACAAATACAAAATAGAGGAAAACCAAAACCGCAAGAAACACCTAAAATTGATGGTTCGATGGTGTGGTCCTAGGTGTATACTTCTGCGGTGGTCGACGTTCACGTCGTGGGTGCCCGCGACGACCAACATCCTCTTCAGGCTCCGGTGGGGGTCCAGGTGGGGGGTGCTAAACATGGCCGAAAAATCATATGGCTCGAAGGGCATAGACGAACTCGAGCCAGAAGGACTGCCATGATGTAGTGGATACGACCCAGGAGGCCTAATGTCATGCAGTGGATACCAGCCGGGAGTGCTGTACTGCGGTGTGTACGATCCAAATATATCAAACCCGTACTGGTATCCACCTCCTGAGGAGCCCAGAAAGTAGTCATAGCCCGACACATCCGGATGATACGAATGTGCATCCCAACGTGAATGTTATTGCTCGAGCTCCGACTCTGGCTCCTGATCAGGTTCCGGCTCGGGATCAGGATCTGCAGCTGCCTCGGCCTTCATATCGACCGCTGCCTCGTATGCCCCATCTCGCTGCATGTGTGGGGGGACTACAGTCGACTGTCCCACGAGTATATATGGCTTCCCTATACTAGAGTACCATTGTATGTACTCTAATGAAGGTTGAAAATCGGAAGCTATATCCATCTGGGGTATTCGGGACATGCGATCATTCCACACCGCAATAAATTTCCTATGCCTAACCCCTCAATCCAAGCCTTGTTTCCCTCTCTTATTTATACGATGAACCTCTCCCACCTGGCATGGCGGATCGGGGATATATTGGACGCAACCAAATTGCCGCAGCACTCGGTCCCCGTGATACCACTCGACTACATTGAAACAAACAATTGGTGCATTTGTGCACCACATATACGAGTGAATATAAGCGGGCGGGGGTATAACGGCTGCAATTTTCGGTCGACGATATGGCGTCCATATAAACTGCACGATTAATAACATTGTCAAAATTTAACACGCTGTGCGTAAGATATACAAACTAACAAGTAACCAATATTGGAATCACTTACCCCTTCTCCGGCATGTTGCTCAATCATAAGCCGGTATATCAGGACAGTATACGACCTCCCAATACCCGGATAAAT
This sequence comes from Gossypium australe, assembly GCA_005393395.2. NCBI lineage: Eukaryota > Viridiplantae > Streptophyta > Magnoliopsida > Malvales > Malvaceae > Gossypium > Gossypium australe. The sequence continues at coordinate 24,713,536 of CM016624.1, forward strand.
ACTCCACCTACAAAAATAAACTTCAAGTCAAATATAATAAATATAAAGAAATTGTCAATTAATAACAAGTTATATTTTATCACCTGTTTACTAGCGGATATACATATGGTTGGTGGGTAACTGATGCCAAGAAAGGCATCCGATACAGAGCCCATGACTGCAATAGCGTAAGGCATCCGCCTATGTCTACGGCCGCTGGCTTTGTCGTCCGACAAAGCTCATGGTACAACATCGCAAGAACAGCGAAGCCCCAACTATACGAGCGAGCATTACCGAAATCAGCCAATAGGGGTAGGTACTGAATATGAACCGTGTTATTGTTTGCACCGGGCATCAGTAAACCCCCTATGATGTGCATAATGTACTCTCGAGCAGCGCACATCAACTCGGCTGCAGTGGCATCAGGTGATAACTGTCCATACTTCGCTTTCAGCCATGTAAACTTCAAGCCCGTAAAATTTTCTTCGTCATCGCCGTACGGGTCCCCTAGTAGGCTCTGACAAAGTGTAAATGGGTCAGCTATCGCACTGACGCCCGTAACGGGACTCCCGTCAATTGGGAGCCCAAGCTGCACTGCAACATCCTTTAGAGTGACTGTGCACTCTCCACACGAGAAATGAAAAGTGTGGGTCTTCGGGCGCCAACGCTCGACTAGTGTGGATATTAAATCATATCGCAAGTCAAACGTCCGGATCAGTGCTGCTGACCCAAATCCAGCTTGCTCAATATACGGTACCAATCGTTCATCCGGGGGATTTCTTAACCCATTCACGCGGCCCCTTAGTGCACAATACGAGTCCTGAAAGTGTTAAATCAGAAAAAAATTATTATTATAACATAAATTATTATGTACCTATTTTGTTAATATATCCCGCGATTAATAAATAACAATACATTACCAAATCATTAGCTGCGCCAGATATGTGTGGGTCTGTACTAATCAATCGAGCCATTGCCGTATCAGATATTTGATTTCTAACCTACATAAAAAATTTAATTTTATATTAAATTACAAAAAAAATAACATGCCAATAAAAATAATATAACAAAAACATAACCTATTTTAATATAACAAAATATAACATAATTTAATTTATTATGTATCTATTTTACTGTTTTTTTAATATAAATTTAGTAAAAACCACTTATTTAGCCCTTTGTTTGTATTTTCCTTATTTCCAAACTCTATTACTTAATGTAAATATATAATTTTCGTCTTTTATTATTTTGTATTATTTTATTTAGTACTATTTATATATATATATATATATATATATTGATTATTAATAACTAAGGTAGGTAGGTAATACTAACAATAATAATAATTTTTACTAACAACAATAATAATACTAACTAACTAAAATAATATTTAAGGTTTTTAACTAGCATTGTTTTTTACTTACTACTACCAATATACTAAAATAATAATTAGTGTTCTGTTTTTAACTAACATAATAACTTTTATTACAATCTAACCAACAAAATTATTATTTTAGGATTTTTAACTAACTATCTATAATAACTAACAATATAATTAATATTGTAACTTTTTAGTAATCCTAACACAATATACAAACTAACTAACTAACAAATTTATTATTTTAGGGTATTTAACTAACTAACTATAATAATAACTAACAAATTATTATTTTAGGGTTTTTAACTAACTAACTATAATACAATATAGTTAATATTTAAACTTTTTAGTAAATCATAATAATAACTAACTAACAATTATTATTTTAGGGTTTTTAACTAACTAACTAAGTATAATAATAATAAATAACAACTACTAACAATATAATTAATATTTACACTTGTTACTAATCCTAATAATAACTTATACTAATAACTAACTACCTAAATTATCATTTTAGGGTTTTTAACTAACTAATTATAATATTAACTAACAATATTATTACAAACTAAATTACTAACTTTTTACTAATCCTAATAATAACTTTGTAACACCCCAAACCCGGCCTATGCGTTAAGACCAGACTTGGCATGCCACACAATTCGAACTTACGTCAAGTCATTAATGCTTTTAATGAAAACAATTTTTGAAAATGATTTTGAAGACGGAGTTTATCAAAAATCGAGATATTTTTTTTTGAAAACCATGATTTTAAAACATAAGAGTTTACGATTTGATTTTCAGAGAAATAATTGGTTAAAAACTTAAATAATTGGTTGAAATAAATTTATAAAAGAGTTTTCACGGAAATTTTACGAGTAAGTGATATTTAAGAAAAACCCTTTTTATACGTAAGTTTAAGAAAACATTTATAAGAATTAAACAGCCTCATTTAAGTAACTAAAACATATTAAAATCCATCCACGAATATAAATCCATAATAATAATACCAAAGGCCTTATTACATCGCAATTGAAATATTACTTAGATAAAAATACTTAAAAGAAGTTCAAAGTTTTTTTTTTTACTTATCATTCGTAGTATGGCCTTCACACGAAGTCATCCCCGGCCCAAGCCTCCATCAATTGTCATTACCTGAGAAGGGTAAGAAAACGGGGTGAGTTACTTAGAACTCAGTGTGTAACCCACTTACCGTGTCCACTGGGCCATAACCATATAAACATATATTTGGGCTTGAGCCCATTTACGTATGTACATTATATAAATCAAATATAAAAATGCATGTGATATGCAATTCCCAACCAAGCCTAATTTCCATCCGCTACACACCACCCGTACCAACCATCACACCTGTGGGGATCAAGTCAACCCACCCCGCTAACACACCAATCGCAGGCGTTAAGCCATTTAAAATATTTGTGGCATAGCCACCGAACTAGATTGTGGCAGAGCCACTCGAACTAGATTTTGGCAACAGGCCTTTCTTCTCTTCATCAGTTTTCCCAACCCATGCAATCATGTATATATATAAAACATAACAATACAATCACATGATGAATTTTAACAAAATGCCCATGTTACAAGTTGGTTCATATTTCAGTTTATCAATTTGGCCCATTAGTCAAAATAGCATTTAGCCCATTTAACGATCTAGCAGTTTTTCAAATTTGCCCATATATCGATCTAGCAGTTTTTCAAATTTGCCCATATAGCAAATTATCAAATTGGCCCATATAGCAATTTATCAAGTTGACCCATATAGCAATTTATCAAGTTGACCCATTAAAGGTATTTTTGTAATTCGGTCCATTAGGGGCATTTTCGTAATTTGGCCCGTAAGGGCGTTTCCATAATTTGGTGATCGTAACCACTAAGGGTAATTCGGTAATTTACCCTCTGAGGGTATGATGGTAATTTTTGCAACCTAGGCTTAATTACTAATTTGGGGCATAAAATCAAAACTGTCCATCTGCGTTGTACTGACTAAACTTACTATAACTCGATTTGGGAAACTCAAAATTTAGATCCGTAAATTTTCCCTGAAACTAGACTCATATAACTTCTTACTATAATTTTTCCAAAATTTTTGGTTTAGTCAATTAGTACAGTTTATTCTTCAAAGTATCCCTTGTTTCACTGTTTGACAGTTCTGCCCTCTCTTCACAAAATTTCAGATATCTTATTGTACAAAACTCAAATACTGATTTCGTTTGATCCAAATAAAAATAGACTCACTAAGGATTCTAATAATATAAACCATGTCCCGTAATTATTTTTCTACAATTTATAGTGATTTTTCCAAGTCAGAACAGGGGATCTCGAAATCACTCTGAACCAGTCTCACAAAAATCTAAAAATCTAAAAATATAATAATTCTTTTCTTGCTCTGTTTCTTTTATAAGAAAATAGACTCAATTATCTTTCAATCCATATCTCCTTCACTTTATAATTCAATTTCTACTATTTTTGGTGATTTTTCAAATTCACGTCACTGCTGTTAACCAAAACTTTTTTATTGCAAAATACGATTACCACTTCGAATATGCGTACGCCCAAGTGGTCACAGATGCCGGTTTCCGGCTTTTTGATCTTTCGAGCTAATCACAGAACATTTTATGCAAACATTCAAAGGGGTGTGAGATTACACACCCCATTTCAAACATGTATTCGGAAAGTAAGGGATTACACACCTGATTACGGTAAGGACTAAACCTTTTTGATCGTCGGCACCTACGACACTCACTATTTCCGAAGGATTAACAAATAGAGAATATCGAGTGACTTTGTCCCTAAAAAAAAATAATCGATTAGTCAAAACTTCGATCCGATTTGCAACATAGCCGAATAGAGATATAACGAAATCCAAGAAGAACTCCTTACCTTAACACTTCGACTCAATTTCTAGCTAGTTACTATGATAACGAATACTCTGAGTTCGGCCTTCTTTATAACACGATTGCTTAAACGAAGGTTGAAAGAAAATAAAAGATGAAAGAAAAGATGAGAATATGCACAATCAAATTTGAGGATTCGGCAAGAAGGAAAATTTAGAGAAAAAGAAGAAGGCACCAACGTTGCTTAGATGAACTTAAGATGAAATTGGGGAGAATGGTCACCAGAGATTGAATTAAATTATTTAATAAAGAAACAAAGGAAAAAAAAAAAGAGCATGGTTGGGGCGGCACATGATGTATGGAAGCTGAAAAAATAAATGCTCATACTTTTGTGGGATAAAATGGAACTAAAGACAAAACAAACAAGAATAAAAAAAAATAAAATAATTTAATGGAGCACTTGGATGGTATGGGTGAGTGGACGTTTGGGTGGCTGAAATTAAGGAGTTAAAAGTTTCAAAATTTTGTCTTACCTTGTACAGCAATGTAGCAATTAGAAGGAATAAATAATTGGAGATGGGCAGCAAACAAAACATGGATTGCATAGTGGCTTAATTTTAAAATCAACCAACATGGAGTGCAAGTGGCTGAAATTGAAGACTTCCCATATTTTGTTTTACCATTGACGGCAATGGCCACTTGGGATTGATTTAATTATTAAGGAGACAAGGGATGATGGCATGCTTAGGACGGCATGAATAGCAATTAATGGGCTGCACTTTGAAGGAATATTCGGCCAATACACTTGGATCTCTCCAAGCCGAATTTGCAAGCATTTGGACGCATGAGTTTTTGATACAACATTTGGGCGGCAACTTTGTGGAAGAAAATGAATAAACAAAATAACAAAGCTTTTAAAAACTATAAAGCTAGAACATGTGCAGGACGTTACAAACTTACTAACTTAATTATTATTTCAACATTTTTAAACTAATTATAATAATAATAACTATTTAATAATACTACTAATTAAAGTACTTTTTAAACACTTTTTCTAAACTAAACTAAACTAAACTAAACTAAACTAAACTAATCTAATAATAATACAATTAACTAACAATAACTACTAAACTAACCTAAACTAAACTAAACTAAACTAAACTAAACTAACAATAACTAAACTAATCTAAAAAATACAACTAACAATAACTAACCTAACCTAAACTAAACTAAACTAAACTAATCTAATAATACAACTAACTAACAATAACTACTAAACTAACCTAAACCCGCTAAACTAAACTAAACTAACAATAACTAAACTAATCTAATAATACAACTAACAATAACTAAACTAACCTAACCTAAACTAAACTAACATTAACTAAACTAAACTAATAATACAACTAACTAACCTAAACTAAACTAACAATAATCAACAAAATAATAATAACAAAATAATCATCCATATTTAAAAAAAAATTACATACTTCTATTTTTTCCTTCTTTTTTTTTCTTCTTTCTTTCTTCTTTCTCCTCCTCCTTTCTCTTCCTTTTTCCGGCGCCAGCGTCTGCTTCTTCTTCTTCTTCTTCCTTTCCTTTTCTCAGTCTGCTTCAGCTTGAAATTGGGGACCATTATAAGGTCCCCAAGCCACAACCCGACGAAACGCCATGCATTGGTCACTGTCAAAGCGGTGCCGCCTGTGGCAGAGGCTGCACCAGTGTCTGTCAGCTTTTTTTTTCTGATTTCGGATTTTTTTTAATTTCAGTATTTTTTTTTAATTGTAGTGTAGGGGGAGTAGGGATGCAGAGGGTGGTGCCGCCTCTGACAGAGGCGCGACCACCCTCCCTATACCATTTTCATCATTTCTGAAAAGTACACCCCATTTTCGAAATTTTGTTTTTTTTTTTGTAATAATTTCGTAAAAAACCTGAGACAACGAAACATCACATCCCGTAAGTTAGGACATGACATTTCGAATCTTGGAGAATAGTTTGGTCCTTGATTTTTTATTTGAAATCTTACATGTTTTAATTTTTGAGAGGATATTCAACTATTCGAATTCAACGAGAAAGATTGAAACCCTGTAAGTTAGGGCACAATTTTACCGAGTCATTCGGATATAGAACATTGCCTATTTTTAAGAATTTTGTTGACTTATTCAAGTGAAAATCAATGATATTTGAAACAATACTTGTTTAGGTTAAAAATACGTAAATGTGCCTAAACGTGGTTAACGACGTAGTTACAAGAAAATGAAATTAATAACGTTAACAACTCAAAATATCTAGAGTGTTGATAATAACAAAAACACCGAACGAGTATACAATGACCATACACTAATATGATGATAATAAGGAAAAATAAGTAATGTTAATGATGATAATAATAATAATAATAATAATAATAATAATAATAATAATAATAATAATAATAATGAGAACGATAGGTATATAATAAAACAAAAAACATATACGATATAAATTTGTTAAGTATACAAAAAGGGTAATAAATAAATAAACGAATGTGTGATAATAAATCAGATGGAGAAAATAAAAAAGAAAGCATAATGAACAAATATATATGGGGATAAAAAATAAGTGAAAAAACAAATGAACAATACGTGAATGGCAAAATAAACAAATAAATAAATGAACAAAAGAATAATAATTAGCTAAACAAGTAAATAAATGAATAAGTAAAAAATAATAATAATAAAAAGGACTTAATTGACATTAAAGGGAAATTAAAAGATATAAATTGCAAATAAAAAGAAACTGACAAGGACTAAGTGTAATGCGCTGAAACTAGCGAGGACTACATGGGGAAATAACCCCTGATCCTTGTGCGCTGCGTTTCAGCAAGCATGGTCGTGGACTAAATTAAAAATAAAACAAAATTAAAGGGGCAAATTTAAAACGAAATTTAGGGCCAAACTAAAAGGGGCGTAAAGGCGAGAGGACTAAATGTGAAATTATCCCTGTCCTTCGAAACACTCGGTATTAGTAAGGACCAAATCAAAATCGAAGTAAAATTTGCGGGGCAAATTTAAAAGAAAAGAAAAGATTAGATTGCAACAAAATAAAAATGCGGAAGGATCAAAAGGGCAATAAACCCCAAAAGCCAAAAACACGCGGATCTTCAGCTCTTGGGTCGAGTCGGCCCGTTGTGCGTCGAAACGACGCCGTTTAATGTCTGGGCCATGGCGCAAAAACGACGTCGTTTAGCAGGTATATAAATACTATTTTTAACCCAAAAAAATTCATTTGTTCTGCTATTAAAAAAAATCTTCTCTTTTCATTTTTTTCTCTGAAATGCTCCTAGGGCCGGCCAGTGGGGTCCGATGATCTTCTGCCGTGGCCTCGCCGTGGCATCCGCCGTATACGACGGTTAGAGGTGCCCAAGAACAGGTTTTTCAGCCCCTTTTAAACCTGATTAGGGTGTCTTTCGAAACCGAGATGTAAATAATAGAAAAGAGAGAGAGAAGAAAAAAGAAAAACAAGAAAAGTAGGAAATAAAGAGGGGTTTCATCCTCATGGTTGCCCCTTTTGGACCCTCATCGGAAACCCAACGAGTTTCGAGGTGTCCAGGGGTCGACGATGTCCCTCAACGGCGGCCCGAAGGCGAAACGACAGGTTTTTTTTTTTTCGAAATAAAGAGTAAGATAGAGCACCTTGATCTGTTTCAACTTCTTCTCTTTTGTTTGTGTGTGTTTACATTGATATTGTTGCTGGGCTTATATAGCCGAATAAATATTACAAGTTTATTATTTTGTTTTGTTTGCTATTTGTTTATCTCTGTCTTCTTGCTGTTTCTTGCCACTTCTATCTAGCTCTGCTGCTTTGCAGGTTCGGGGGGAAGTCCACGGGGCGGGTGCTGGGCTATTTTGGTGTTACATCCGCGGAGGGGCCGCCCCTCGGGCGATGTGCGAGCCGGAGGCGCACATGGAGGCCTATGACGCTAAGGATGTTCAAGAACTCTATGGTTCCTGAGTTGGTTTAATTTTGGGCCTACTGGGCCAGTAGGAATTGGGCTAATGTAATTGGGCCTAGTTTTTATATTTTTAAGCTTGTAACCTGGACTGTCTTTTTGTTGGGCTTTTATTTTATTTGGTTGGTCTTCTGTTTTTGATTTGGGCCTATTACATCCATAATTAAATTTTAAGATAATACATTGATCAAATAAATAAATATGATTATAAAAAAATGAACATTTTATTTACGTGAAAAGAAATTACCTACCAATTTATTTTTGTAAACATTACCATTAAGAATATTATGTGATTTACTTCTTTTGTGTTTTAATATCATACATATTTTATATATTATTATAATTAAATTAGTTTTAAATTAAATGTTTTAACATTTATTAATGTCATTTTTAAAACATACATTTGTATTTTAAATTCGTTATCATTTCTATGGAGGTACCTGACTCGACAGTGGATGAGAACATGTAGACAATGCAAGAGGAGAACGTGGGCAAGAATTCGTATGAGGCTAAGTTGATGGGTGATTCATCGATTCCACATGGGAATGTTTGTATGAAAGAAGATTTCGAGTGACAGGATGAGGTTGTGAAGACGGATACAGTGAATGAAATTGCTTCCATCACGTTTTCGGATTGTGTTCATAGGTTTATTGAAAAGAAAATGGCTTTATCAATTGTGATCAAATTACTGGGGAGGAAGATAGCTTTCAACACCTTACTCAACAAGGTGTCTGTTCTATGGAATATCAAGGGTAGGTTTCAATTAATGGATTTGGAAAATGACTTTTTCTTGTCCGGTTCCAAGATAAAGATGATTTTGACAAGATGTTAAATCTAATTGGTCGATTTCCCAACAACCAATAATGAGGTAGACACTCAGATAATATCATTATATAACTTCTTAGATTATCGATAATTAAATGATTATATAATCTAAAGATGATGATGTATATAATTACACCTAAACAGAAAAAACAAAGTGAGAAATGAGAAATGCAGTTTTATAAAAAGGCATGCAACAACAAAAACAAATGCTAAACCCTTCCAAATCCAAACACGAGAAAAACAAAAAAAGAAAGAAACTGCAACAACTGGTAAATTAAAGGATTCCAAACTGAAAGATCTCAGAAAGCATGGAAGACAGAGATAGAGCATCGCAGCCACCCATTTTTATTGAGTGAAGAACCAAAGAAATGGAGTCCGGCCGGCGCCCAACTAGATCCTTATCTTGATGTTGTTGACGAGCTTAAAAGTGTCATCGAAGTCGTCTTCATCTTCGGGGGTATCTTCGCAACGTTGGCTATCGCCAGGCTGAGCACCGCCATGGTTGCACCCATGATCGTTTTGACCGGCGTTGCTGGCTTTAACTAAGAAAGAACACACCACCAGCGTGATGAAGCAGAAAACTATCATCCGTCTGGATACGGCCATTGTTGTTTGTCTTTGAGATGTATGCCCAAAGCACAGTGAGTGATATCCCTTTTTATCAGGTGAAAGGGGGGAAGTATGGGTTAATGGAGGAGTGTGATTTTTCCTTTCTCTGCTGATTGCATTTTGTTGTGGGGGATTAAATATTGCTTAGTTTTACTATTTGGGGAGTTCCATCGGGAGTTGAGGAATGCTGTTAGGAGTGGTGTGGATCTTTGAGCTGGTCTTTAGGCAACAACCTTATCTTACTAACACTTGGATTACTTCAATACACTAATACCCTAACATAATTGATTAACATTAATTTGTAATTTGTAAAATACGCTCTACTCTTCTATCAACTTCGCTATTCATCAACTAAATTTCGTTACTATCTTTTTTTAATACCATTACTCCTATAGAAAGATGAAATTTAGCTACCAACTCTATTATTATTATCAAACCCTTAAGATCAGTGTCAGTTCCATGCCTGTGGTATACAGTTTGGTATATTTTTTGTGAAGAAGTAACATTAAGTTTTAAAATAATAAATGAATATTAAAAGCTTATTTTATATTTCTAAAAAAATTCTTGGTTGCTCCATCTTATTATTAATAAAAATTGATGCATGAACTATGCTAAAATGGCCCACCAACGGGTTCATGCCAATTGCCCTGGCACAATCTTGCAAGCGTTAAACATTTCGATGAAGAACGGGCAGAGCAACGATGGAACATTGCCTCCAAGGCATACAAAGACATAAAGAATGTTGGCCCTTCACCCTCACCACCCATAACAGTTGCACTCAACAAATTCTCTCCATGGAGAAAGGAAAACTCAAACTCGTAATTATCTAGTAGAAACTTGTGACACTCTTAAAAGGTCTGCATCTCCTCCTCCATTGTTGTACATTCAAAGGACCCGCTGCTGATGAACATATCCACCGATCTCTTTCTTACCCCAATCCATCTTCTTCCCTGCAGCAACCTTACCTTTACTACCATCAACCCTTTTACACTACAGCAATTTGGACTTTTAGCGGCGTTTTTTTAGGCCTTTAGCGGCGTTTTTAAGCGCCACTAAAAGTCCTTGCGGCGCTTTTAGAAACGCCACAAAAAACACCGCTAAAAGAGGCGCCGCAAAATTTAGCGGAGTTTATGAGAAAAAAATGCCGCTAAAAGTCATGACTTTTAGCGGCGCTTTTCCTACAAACGCCGCTAAAAACAATGACTATTAGCGGCATTTCACCGGCAAAACGCCGCTAAAAGTCATGAGAAATATTAGCGACGCTTTTTTCAAAAACGCCGCTAAAAATCATAAAGAATTAAAAAAAATCAAAATATCATACTTTTAGCAAAAAAGCGCCGCTAAAGGTTATAAAAAATAAAAAAAATTATAATATTATAAAAACACCAAAATTCAATTTAAAAATGTATAATTTAATTTGAAGACATATTAAAATGAAAATTATAGAAGAATACAGATTTCTATAATTCCATCTAATAACAAGCATGTGAGATTTGCCTAAAATTATAGAAATGCTCCTAATAACAAGCACATTCCATGACCCCAGTCACCAAACATCACCGCAAAGAGAAATTACAGTTTCTGGTCATCATCAATTTCCAGCTTTTTTTGGCAACCAGTAGTCGGATTTGCAATGTTGAACTGAGAAAAAAAAAGAAAAAAAATCAGCAAAATGAAAAGAATAAACAAACCCCAAAAAAGGATTGAAATCGATTTATATTTAGTTCAAAAAAAAAGAAGAAAAAAACCTTCACAATAGAAACAACAAAATACACCTTTGAATATAGAAATAAATTGGATTATACCTTTAAGGTACACGGGTTGCTGGCTCTTTACAATACCAATGAAATCACATGGAATTACACGTCCCTGAGGTGTAAAAATGAGAAATTAAAATGCTTATTGCTGCAGCACAATGAGGTTTAGTATAGTGCTTGATTTTGCAAATATCATACAATGAAGAGCCATCCCAATCTATTTATATTTTTAGACTGATTGTAAGCCATTGAGGTTATGCAGTAACAGAAATATTTTTCAACCAAAGCTAAGGAAAAATATATGTTAAATTAAGACTCAGTGAATTCTCATGAATGGAACCTATATTCTGGTGAACAACATTCAAAAGAAGCTTTTATTGAACCAGCTAAAGTTCTCCAAGTAGACTTTAGAACTTCAATTTGTTATTTCATGGTAACTAATTAAGATAATGTGCCATGTCTTGACCAGTCTCTCGTAAAGCTTTCTAGTCTCTTCATTTTATGCACAAATTTCCAAATTTACAGTAGCCTATGGGCAGATCAAAAGTTACCCCAGGACCAGTCTCCCGACATAAAACAATTTAGCACCTCAAATCTTTAAGATGGTCTAAGATGTTATATAAAGCAAGAATCACCAAATATGCTTCTTTCTGCAACATAAAATTCACCTGGTGGATTAGTTGATAAAAGCTGTGCTGTCCATTCGTTCCAGGTTCGCCAAAGCTGTGCTGTGGTGGATTAGTATGTAATAAAGAATAACAGCTGCAGTGGAAGATTTTACATTAAGACACTTACAGGTATATTCTTCTCAAAAGGAGCTGAACGAAAATGCTCATCAATACTTGAAGCCCCCTTTAAGAACCTTCAAGTAACAAGTTAAAAAAACTTACTTATGTATATAACAAATTATGCCAAAAGAAAAATAAAATAAGTACATAAACAAATAATTTTCAGAAGCACCAAGTTAAAATGGATAATGGATTAAGTCGACTGAAACTTGAAACCTACCTTTTAAGAATCTTGCAGTTTTAGTTGTCATACTTTTGCAAGTATTTAGATGAGCTCCTGGAGAACAATGAAAAAGAAAAACCACTTTTATTCCTAAGTTCTGTTTGTCATATTTACATGATGTATTTCCTTAGAACACTGAAGTCTGAAGCAGGCTATAAAACTGCACAAATTTGTCTCACCTATAATATATGGACTTCTAATGGATGTTATAAGTTATAGGATTCGAAAAGTGAATACAATAGAGTCAAAATAATAACAGGTTACCATACTTTTCTACTATTGAAAAACCATACTGCAGAGACAAAGGCAACACTCCAATTGCACTGCAAACTGCAAATGGCAGTTTAAAGATTAGTCAACTTCCACAGTTCAATTAGAAAAAAATCAATCCTCAATAGAAATCAAGATCGTAAATGATGCTTAGATATAAGCAAGGGGAGAGGGAATAATACTTACCACTGTATCGACCACCAACCCAATCCCAGAATGCAAATGCATTATTAGGGTCAATTCCGAACTTTTCAACAAGCTGCATGGAAAACATTTATAAGCTGAATAGGATCAATACTAGCATATAATATGTAATATGTAATGTCTAGTTCCTTAGTTCATCTCTTAAACATGAATTAACCCATCTCAAGTGTGCAAGCTCCTCAACAGTGTATTCGCCAAGTTCCTACCCAGATACCAATATGGACTTCCAAAGACCAGTAGCAAGTCTGGCACAATACAGATAGGAAAACGCAGTGTGCAAGCAACTAAAGACAATATAGCAAAAACATTCCAACAAACTAGAGAACTGAAATCTACAGCCATCTTATAAAGGCCAGATGAGACTCAACATTTGAACTCAAATTAAGACACGTAACACATATAAGTATAGGATGATCTTGTTTTTGGATGCAATGCCAGAGTCTGGTTTTCATTCTGATTTTGTGCAGGATGTGAATCATGTTCTGAAAGATCATAAATATAAATACATATAAACATAAAAAAATGGAGAAATTAAATGTTAAAATCTAAAGAATTATTTGAAGAGATCGAACTGAGTTCAATATTTATCGCAAGATTTGAATCAAGGGGGCAACCACTAAATACCCTACCCAATCTATTCCAGTTGTTCCTAACTAAACAGGAAAGAGACCATTTTGTTACCTTTCATACAAGTTATCCCTCTAACGGCATAAATACCTAAACGCATAAATAAAACATTATTTAGACAGTTATATCCAAGACTATTTTGAAGTGATTGATATGAACCTGAAACTGTGCGTAACTAAGTAAACAAAGAATCACTGTAACATAGACTCTGATACATATTTGTATACTGATAAATAAAAAAACCCAAATAAAGCACAAATCCAGAGATCAAAATGGCAACTAATACATCATTAAAATCAAAGTCCACCAAGCTTAGGCTGTGTAATTATCAAAGTTGCTAAGAATAAAAATGTGAGGTGACACCTGAAAAAAATTGAATTTTTTTATGCAGTGGGTATAAATCATTTTCGAATTACTATAGCTTCTACTTACGCTATTGTTATACATGATACAGACATAAAATTAGTTCACCATCGATACTGAAAGCCAATAGATACCAAAAGGTTTAATATAGCTAGAATTTGCAAACAAAAATGATATTAAATTATTCAAAAGGTGTAACAGGAGGTGCAGTAGAAACAACAATGATGGGAATAAACATCATAAAAAAGTATAATCTATGGCAAAATGAAGAATAAATATATTGAGAAAAGTATGAATTGGACCCTCCAAGAATATAAAATAACATTCTCATTCTTATGATACCTGCGCTCTCCATGGAATAAGGTAGGCTTTTCTGTTGGAGAAAACATTAGAAGGCTAATGTGAATGTCACACAATATTGATAATTCCTTAGCTTTCTTCAAGATTCCAGTTCTGCGTTTCGAATATGTAACTTGTCTGTTGCTATAGCTCTCTAACCTTTTTATTTTTAGTTCAAAGATAGAACTCCTGTTTCGGACCAATTCAGCATATAACACTTGAAATCAAATAAAAAAAAGTATGAGTAAGAAATATCCCATCTTCTTCGAACTACAACCAACCATTAGCAATTTTATGCATAACATAAGCCATAGAAATGAATTCTGTTAGGATATGATCAATGGAAAGATACACTAATATTTAAGAACTTTACAATAAAAACCTTTTTCTTGAAAAAAATAAAATTAATTCTAAAAAATAAAAATAAAAGAAATTTAAAAAATAAAATGGTTTTTCTCTGTAGAAACCCAAATTGCCCATTTTAAAACTTCAAGTTTTTTTTTATTGGGACAAAATTAAAATTAATTCTAAAAATAAAAAATAAAAACAATTAAAAAGATAAAGTGATTTTTCCCGCATAAATAAAAGTTTTTCATAAACTTAAGTAATATCCTGTAATACCCCATGTTTTTCCCTTTTTACTAAGCAAAAAATTAAAATTAATTTCAAAAAGTTGAAAAGAAAATTTTCTTGTAAAAAGTAAATAAACAAAAAAACAAATGATTAAAATGAAAATTTACTAAAATAAAGTCACTAACTGAAAAATAATTAAAGAAAAAAAGTTTTATATAACCACAGTATTCTATTTACAAATTTTTAATTTTAATGTCAAAAATAAAACTTATAAAAATTAGCCAACCAATTTACCCATAAAGCATCACATTTAAAGTGGAAGTAAAAGAAATTCAACGTTTTAGCATATATAAGCAATAATAACTTGGTGTCATGACATGGTATAAAATGATGATATGAATGTTGTTTCAGTAATACAAAAATCTTGAATGACACAACATTTCTAGTTATGCATAGCTTTCATTCCTGTCTTCTCGTAGTCCCCCTTATTAACAGCAGCCGCTATTTTGAGGTATATGTCTTGTCTTCTTTATTTTGAATTTAAGACTTCCATGTATAGTTAGGTTAATGCAAAAAAATTTTATTCGTTTTCGATTCAAAAATAAATTTAAAATTTTATTTAAATTCAACAAGCATAAAAATACTAAATTTGAGTCCGTTCTACTTATATTAATTTTTTATATAAATATAAATTTAAAAAATATAATACATTTATTACACTAAAAATTTTACAATAAATGTTTCTCAATAAATTAAAAATACATTTAAAAAAATCATTATACTTAAATAACATTAAGATAGTTCTAACTTAGTAAACAAATGCCTCCAAAATAGTAGCAAAATTAAAAATAAAATAAGAGTTATACAATATCTAAACAATAACAACAACAAAAATAGCAGAAAAAAATTAGGTAGATCCGGGCCAGACCCGGGTTAAAAAATCTTACCCGAGGCCCAACCCGTTTAGAAAATGGACCTTATTTTTATCTAAAAATATGTTTCAGGCCTATATTTTTACCCAAACATTTCTACTTTTCAGGTACGCCTTTAGGCTTGGGCGAGTAACTCAGCCCATAATCAGGTCTACTTGGATGTTACAATTGTTATTTTGGTTAATATGTAATTGCCTTGAACTTGTCCAAAAGTATATAATTGGTTTTTTTTTTTTTACGTAATTGGTATTTGAACTTGTATTTTGTTTTCTAAGTTGGTATTTTTGCACTAACACCATTAGTTTGTATTGACGTGGCACTGATGACTAATCCAATGGTGACACGTGATAGTCTCTTAGTATGACATATCGTGGACATAAGTTAAAAAATAAAAAATATTTTTAAAAGTATAAATTAATTTTAAAAAGTGTAATTTTTTGGACAAGTTTAGGTTCAACTAGGTATTTTTGGATAAATTCAAGGGGTAAACTACATATTAACTCTAATTGTTATTTTGGTTAATTTTTAGGATAACAATTTGATACATATGTGGTTGAAAGTTTTAATTCCATAAGTGGGTTAAGATTTTATTGTTATCACAAGTATTCTTTATTTATTTTCATTTTTTAAAAATAAACTTAAGGGCATGTGATAAAATCTAAACCTTACTTGCAAAATTAAAATTTTTCACAACTATTGTACTAAGTAATTGTCCTAATATTTAATGAAATAATAGTGAAAATTTTAAATTATACAAACAGAGTTAGGAGGTTGATAAGTATTCAAGGCACATAACAATATTTTAAAGCTGCTTGTGAAATTAAAAAAAAAAAGTACACTTTCAATATATCAAATACTAACTCATATTTAATACATAAATAGTGTATAATTCTATAAATTGTTATTATTTAGTTAAAATCCTATCACAAATTGATTCAACATCGATTCAATTAAAAAAACTATATATTTTTAAATAATAATAAATATTATTATTATTAAAAATTATTGTATTTCTATATTTTTATATAAAGTTTCTAAAAGACAATTTAGGCCTAAAATAAATTTAGAAAGCACTCACTTATCATGAAACTTAAACCTAAGACATTATGATTTCTAAAGTCCAAGCATCAGCATCCTGATTTGCTTTTACACAACTTGTTATAAATATATCTTTTAACATAAATTTTTCACCTATATGTAAATGTGTCCTAATATAGTATTGTTCAAACAATTTAAAAATAAATTCACTTAATTTCATTTTGAATAATATTTCATCATTTGATTTACTAATAATTGTAATGACTGGTTAATGAAATCTTGGCATTGTTTGTAAAGCTTGAAATTTTGAGTTATTAAGTATTTAAGTTTGAGTCTTATTATACGCAATTATTATATGTGGGTTAAGATTTTTAAGTGGGCAATTTTTTAGATTATTGGGTCGAATTTTTGGAAAGTAAATATGTTTAGAAAAAAAGCATAATAAAAATTTGAAATGACATTGTACCCTTTAACTTTTTTTGTTTTTATTAATTTTATTGGTTTTTTTTAACATCTACCAATTGAATTTGTGTAACTTTAATGATGGGCGTCAAAATCACAAAATATAATTTCTTACGTTCTAACTTAATTAAATAATAGTAAAGAGAAGTAGGATCGATCCCACAGGGATTGGGACTCCTAATTTTCCTGTTTAAGTAACCAAATTCCTGGGTCTAGGTAGTTGTCGTGCCCACAACCTGTAAGTGCAGAGTTGAAAAATAAATAAAGGGGGAATTTAGTTGATAAAGAAAAAAACAAGTATAAAATAAAATGAAATAATAACATAATTGTAACATCCCGAAATTGGGCCTAGTAGGAATGGGCCCAATGAGCCCTGGGCATAGGAGTGTTTAAAATTTTTGAGAACAAGAGAATGACATTATTTCAAGTTGGACTTATTAAGAAGATGATTTTAGAAAGTTACCGGATTCTATGAAGTTTCGAGTTCAAGTTGGGCCTTAGTAAAGTTTTGTGTTTAAGCCTAATAAGGAGAGATAGTAAGTGGCATCAAGGCTTATGGAAATAAAAGAGTAAATTGCTAGCATAAATGAGCATATGGCAAGGAGGTTATGGCATCAAGTGAAGTACCTTGAGGGAAGAGGTTCAAATCCCATTGTGTGCAAATTTTGACTATTATTTTTGTACTATTTCCCTAAAATTCGGCCAAGCTTGTAAATATGGAAAAATTGGATTTTTTAAATTATGGTAAGGTGGACTTATTAAATTGTGGAAAAGTATGGTAAGGAGGAAAATAAGGAAAAAGAAAAAAAAAGGAAATAAAAGAAATAAAAGAATTTGGAGAGTGGAGTAGGTGAATGAAAAAGAAATAAAAGAATTTGAGGAGTGGAGTAGGTGGATGAAAAAGGAATAAAAGAATTTGTGGAGTGAAGTAGGTGGATAAAAAAAAAGAGAGATAAAAAGAAAGAAAGAAAGAAAGAAGAGATAAAAAAAAAAAGGGGGGTTATGAAAATAAAGAAAAGAGAAGTATCATCTTTTCTTCTCTTCATCACCACCTAAAATTGGTAGCAAACAAGGGTTGGAGAGCTCAAAAATTTCAGCAAACAAATCCTTTAGCAAGTAAGTGATTTTGATGACTTTAGTTGATAATTTTTTGTATTTTTGGAGCCCCAAAGCTTAAGCTAGCTAATGAAGGGACTAATTTGTAATATGGTTGAGAGTCTAGGGACTTGCCATGAGAGAGTTTATGCTGGTTGCAAGGTCTTGAAGTACTTTATCAAAGGTTCAATCGAAAACCTATCCCTCGTTATAAGTGACTCGGATTTTTGGTACCGCGGAGAGCATCCCGTTACGGATTCCGAATAAGGTGTGTAATCTCATACTCTTCCGAATATCTGTTTGAAATGGTGAGAAAATCTCACATCTCTCTGAAAGTTTACATGAAATATTCTGTGATTCGGTAGAAATATCGAAGAAAATTGATAACCGGTATCCGTGATCAGTCGGACGTGCGTTTGATGGTAGTGATAATCATGTTTTGTAATAAAACAGTTTCGGTTAGAAGCAGTGATGTGTTTTTGAAAAATCACTAAAAATAGGAGAAAAGGAATTAGAAAGTGAATAAGATATCAAATTAAAGCTTACTGTGTCTATTTTAATATGGAAGAAACGGAGAAGGAAAAGGAATTTTACATTCTGAGATATCTTGATTTTAGTGATACTGGTTCTGATTAACTTCGGGGTTCACTGATCTGTTTTGGAAAAATCATATAAAATTGTAAAAAATGAATTATGGGTTATAATTTACATGTATGGATTCCTTAGTGAGTCTATTTTCAAGAGAAACAAGTTTGAACAGTATATGAAAACTGTACAGTGAGATATTTGAAATTAAGTTAAGGGAGGTCAGAATCATTGGACAGTGAAACAAGGGAAACTTTAAGGAATAAAC
Source organism: Gossypium australe (assembly GCA_005393395.2). Taxonomy (NCBI): domain Eukaryota; kingdom Viridiplantae; phylum Streptophyta; class Magnoliopsida; order Malvales; family Malvaceae; genus Gossypium; species Gossypium australe. The sequence goes on from CM016624.1 coordinate 24,732,697, forward strand.
TGTACTAAATGGCTAGGTCAAAAATTCTGGAAAATTTCAGTAAGAAGATAAATGAGTCTAGTTTCAAGGAAATTTTACGGATCTAGATTTTGAGTTTTCTAACTCGAGTTATATGCAATTTAGTCAGTATGACGCAAATGGACAGTTTAAATTTGTATGCCCCAAATTACTAGTTAAGTTTTAGTTGCGAAATTACCCCGTTTGGGCTTAAAATGGATTTTTGACCAAGTTCCGTATAGACCCAAATAGAGTTCTGTATCACTCGAGGCGATAGTGAATCTTCGAAAACACCGTTAAATATGAAATTACCGAATTACCCTTGTAGGGTAAATTACCGAATTACCCTTAGAGAGTAAATTATCGAATAGTGGGTACGATTACTGAATTACGAAAATGCCCTAATGGGCTGAATTACGAAATGTCCCTATGGGCCAAACTACGAAAATACCCTTTATGGGCCAAAATGTTATAATTGCTATATGGGCCAAATGTTATATTTGCTACATAGGCCATATTTGGTATAAGTGATGACCGATTGTGTATTTTGGTTTTTAAGGGTAAATCGACAGGCATAAGGAAGTTCCGAGATCGTGTTAAATTCAAGTAGCTAAGGATTTCGCTAAATAGTAAGGTGTGTGATTAACCCACTGTTTTCCGGGTTTATGTTATATTGTATGTGTGGTGTAAATGCTAATGTGTGCAGTGACAATTATGAATGGATACCCTTAAGGGGTATATCAAAAATTAGGTCAGTGTTAAATATTAAGAATGTGAATATGCCAATGAGAATATGTTTGTATGCCGAATAGCATGTGCATGCATCATTTTATTATGTTATGACATTATCATATGTTGCATGTGCATGGGATGGGATCTGAATGTGAAAGAAGAAAGGGTGTACATTATGTACGTGGTCTAATGTTAGCCTTGTGCTACATTAGCGCTTGATGTTAGCTATGTGCTTCATCAAGGGAGGTGTTGGCTAGGTGCCACATCTCGGCGGTTGATAGCTGTGTGCATCACCGTAGATTGATTGATATGTGGGATCACTTATGTGATCGGTGGCCTAGCCACGGCCTTGAGCAGCAAGTCTGCCAAGGTAAGATATGTGGATCACTATGTGATCGGTGGATTAGCCACGGCCTTGGGCAGGGGTCTGCCAAGGTAGGTGTAAAGGATGGACCCTAGGCTGGGTTGGGTGCATTTTGCATAAATCTGTCTGCTATGTGAATTAATGTGGAAATGGGCCAAGCCCAGTATGTGGAAACATGGGGTTGATTACACTATTATAAGAATGTGATGTGGTTGTGGGCCAAGCCCAATAAGTGAAAACATGTGATTAAATTATCTTAATATCTGTTATATGAGTTATTATATGGTTTGACATGTGGATGGAATTCAGTGGTCTAATTACACACTGAGTCTGTATGACTCACCCAATTTTTACCAATATCGCAGGTGACGCATAGTGCTTGGACCGGGTTGGAGTGGATACGAGGTGGCCCATGCAGATGATAAATTTATTTGTTTTACACATTTTATTTATGAAAAGTTATTTATTGTAATAATGGCCTTTTAAAGTATTTACGGATTATTATTATGTTTTAAGTTGGATTGTCAATTATATTATCATCTGGAAATGTTTATTTTTAGCAACTTAAATTTTAAAAATATGTATTAAAGTTTCAACCCGGATATTTTGTAATAACTTAGTTTTATTTGGAATTTTAAAATACCAAGATTTTACAAACAAGCAAATTTTTTTTTTATGTTTTTACTTTAAGTCAAAATATTTTTCAAACGTTTTCCGCAGTGACATACCAGATCCGGTCAAGGCTCGTGGGCCGGGTTTGGGGTGTTACAATAATAAAGGTTGCAAAATAAAATCAAATAATTTAATTAAATTTGTACATCAAATATGTGAATGCTTAGCCTTAGCTTCGGTACACTCCGAACTTGAATCGGTTCTTGAAAATAGATTCATTCTTCTTAACGATAAGTTGGTTATAGCAACCAAGGACGCCCCAACCGTCAACTCTTCCTTGTGTAGTTGGTTTCGGTACGACCTGCAAACCAACCTTACCGATTATCTAACCATGTAACATGCATTCGCGATTTAAGATCTCAGTAGCCTTGCGATCTAAAAAAGCCCAACTTGAATTAACGGCCTCAATCGTGTGGATTGTTTAAATATGACCACTATCTCCCTTAACGAAACTCAACTAACTTTTTCCAATTGAACACGCCAATTTGTTCGCGGGAGCTCGAATATGGCAAACGACCAACTCGTTTTCCTAATTGTACGCTAAAACAATTCCCTCCTAACGTGCACTTTGAGCTGAAATTGGATTAACTTCAAGGGACAAATGTGACTATCCCATATACAAGAGAGATAATGAATACCATGTTGTAAGGTTTTAGTGCAAGTTTATATCTCATGATTTTTTATTGGAACTACAATCGGCCTAAGGCTAAATGGGGTTTGGTTGAATATGAAATTAATCATACTCGATTGGAGTTTAAAAGTGGATTTGAATGTAATGGTTGTAAGTGAAAAGGAGAAATGACTTAAAAAACAATTGAACCAAAAAATAAGGAAATGAAAAAAAAGGCAATAAACTTGAATAGCTACTACGAGTGAAAGAGAAAATATAAGAATTGTTTTTAATTCTATTCTAGTGTGTCTCTTCCAAGCCACCATTATAAGGTATTTATACACTTTTCATATGCCAAATTTAGCATGATTGTTCCTAGGATTATGCCTAACAAGCAACTAAAATAAAAAATTTTATTTATTCATAGAGTTAAACAAAATCACAATTTGATTTTTATTCAACCACAGATTCTGCAACTTTTTAATTTGGCCCCTTTTTATTGCTTTTCGTTCCAATTTAGCTCAATTTGCTTGTTTATTTGAATTTTGGTATTCCAATTGCGTTCTGACAAAATTAAAATAAGAAATCCCAAGCTTAGTAACATTCTATTCAAAATTTGACTAGAAATAAGTACATTAAACACACAAAATTGACTTGCTATCATCCAAATACATTATAATAGTATAGATGTTTACTATAGTATCCACCCTTAATGGTGAAAAAAAATAAAGAAGGTAATTATATAATCAACACAACGATATAGAAATTAATAATCCCTATCAACAATATTACTAGTTTAATGAAAAAAGAATTTTATTGATGTAAGTGTTGTTAAGATAGGATCGAATTAATCGATATATTAATCTAAACAAAAGATTTGAATAACCCTCTAAACAAACCACTCAAAACTAATAAAAACGAAAAAATAAACAATTAAATCCATTTATAATTGTTTTCATAGCTCAACCAATTAATCTGACAACTGATATAAACTCTACATTAAATTCAATATCCAAATTTCGACAATAATGGTAGAGTAAGAACCTTGTAATTGAATTGATTGTCGCAAAGGGATATATCAATTTATGTGGTTGAGGACCAAAAGGAAAATAATAGAAAAATATAATAAATGAGGGGTAAAGGCAAAGCACCACCTTTCTAGTTGGGAAAGCCCTTTCAATTCAAGGCCTTGACCTACACACCAACGACTTGCATGTGTTTCTACTAATAACACCACCAATAATAAATCTCTCTCCACATTTTTTTTTCTTTTTAGATAATGTGAATTATTTCCCACATTTTAATTTAAGTTGTCCCTATGCTTTACGTGTTTAATTGATTGCTTTTGCTATTAATTTTAATGACGCCTTTATTAAATTAATTTCAAATTTTATCAATAAATCTACTCCAAATATCTTAATTCGGGTTGAATCATAAAGTTGTCAAAATAAATTTTGTTATATTTAAAATTATTATTTCGTATATTGTCGATGGAGTTTAATTTCACAAAAGTTCAACCAATAAATTAAGGACATTATCAGTTTTTTAAATCAAATTAAAAAATTTTATTGTACATAAATTTAAGGGATAAATCTCATAATTAGACGTAAATTTTGGTCTAATGTATAATTTTATCCATGCAACTTTAATTTTCTATATTTTTATACATAAAATTTTGGTTTGATCCATTTCTCACAAATTGTTAACACTATTATTGATATAGGTAAATGACCTAAAATGAACAGTAAAAGTTAATGGCGCCATTTAACCAAAGGGAATGGCGCCACCAACATGCCACATCAGCCACTGAAATAAAAAAAATATTTTTTGGTGGTGCCAAGGAGAAATAACAGTATTTCCGTAATATTTATACAGGTTGCGCTATTCTCCTTGGCACCACCAAAAAATTAATTTTTTTATTCCTATGGCTGATGTGGCATATTGGTAGCACCATTCTCTTTGGCTCCACCAACATTTACTGCTCATTTCAGGTCATTTACGTATATAATAAAAAAATTATTTTTATAATTAATCAAAATTTTAGAATAATTTATATAAAAAAATCCAAATTACACAACCATTGTCTCAAATGTTTGGACGTCTTTAGCCAACCTGGCCGTTATTACATCACCCAAGTACAGCTTACTCCTGATTCAAGTAGCTACTAAATCTTTCACCAATATTCCATCTTAATTATTATATATTTGTTTATTTTTTGGAGTATATATTACCAAATCATAGTTACATACAATTATAGTGTTTTGTATTTATATAAAATTTAATAAATTAATTATGCATATCATATAAAATTTTAACATTTTATTTATTCTTATCATTTTCTGTGTCAGCTTGTCAGGTCGCATCATACTAATATTTATGCATATAAAAGCCCTCCTCCAACCATTTGATCATCCGAAAGTTAGAAAATAAGAAATAAGAAAGTTAGCTCGATCCCTCCCCTCCCCACCCCTACCACATTTGTATAATATATATATATAGTCTGTTTGAAAATCTATGGAATTGAAGCAAATGGCGCCATCGATACACATCTTATGGCTCCTTTCAATTCAATTTTTGGTGTCGGTAAATGGGGGCAAAATTCCAGCAATCATAGTGTTCGGGGACTCCTCAGTTGATTCTGGGAATAACAACTACATCCCCACCGTAGCTAGGAGCAATTTTCAACCTTATGGTCGAGACTTCAACGGTGGGCGTCCAACGGGAAGATTTTCCAATGGCAAAATCACAACCGACTTTATCTCCGAGGCTTTCGGCCTCAAACCGGCAATTCCTGCTTACCTGGATCCTTCCTATAGTATATCCGATTTCGCCACCGGAGTTACCTTTGCTTCTGCCGCAACTGGCTACGACAATGCCACTTCCAATGTCCTCGTAAGTTCCCGCACTTCATCTTCTTCTTCTTCTTCTTCTTTCTAATAAAACGATGCATATTCAAAATTTAATTTTCAGTCAGTGATACCACTATGGAAACAACTGGAGTACTACAAGAACTATCAAAAGAAACTGAGAGCCTATCTGGGAAATAGGAAAGCCAACGGCGTAATCAGCGGGGCTTTATACCTGATAAGCGTGGGAACGAACGATTTCCTGGAGAACTATTACGCAATCCCAGGCCGTTCATCGGAATACACCATCGAAGAATACGAAAACTTCCTGGTTGGGATCGCCGCAAGTTTCACAGAGAAGCTGTATGAACTTGGAGCCCGGAAGATATCGTTAGGAGGGCTGCCTCCGATGGGGTGTATGCCGTTGGAGAGAACCGGGAACCTTATGGGTGGAAGCGAGTGTGTGGATAGTTTCAACAATTTGGCAGCCGATTTCAATGGGAAACTGAATGCTTTGGTGATTAAACAGAATAAAAAGTTTCATGGAATGCAGATGGTGTTTTCAGATCCCTATGGTATTTTGATGAAAATCATTCAAAAGCCTGCAGTTTATGGTATGGTTTTTGCCTTAGTATTGTTAAATTGTGTTTTAAGTAAACTGATATCAGATTTAATGTTATTTATATAAATAATTGGATGGGCAGGGTTCGAGGTAACGGCGGTGGCATGTTGTGCAACAGGGATGTTCGAAATGGGATACGCATGCAGCCGGAGAAATCCTTTTACATGTTCCGATGCCGACAAGTTTGTGTTTTGGGATTCTTTTCACCCCACTCAGAAAACCTGTTCTATCATAGCCACTTACATTGTCCAAAATGCTTTGGCCAAGTTCCTTTCACATTAATTATATGCACCACCATATGATATAAGCCAAAAAAAAAAAAAAAAATCTGTATAACTCTATATTTTTTTTATCATTTTTATATTTAATCTATTTGTTATTTATGTCATCTTCAATAATAATAATAATTTAGAATAGAATTTTAGTCAAAATCTTTAGAATTATGTACATGTGTATTCATAATTTATTTATATATGACCAGTGGCGGAACCCAAGAGTTAGTAGGGGCTTTCGCCCCATTAAAATGAATTTTTTATTTATGTCTTTTTATAATTTATAAAATTTTAAATTAGTATTGGTAAAATTATATTTTGACCTCAAAAATAATAAAATTTTGATTTAATCATTTAAAAATTATAAAGATATACACTATTAAAATAGTAAATACTATCGTAAAAATATACAATTTAATTTTAGCCCCCTAAAATAATTTTCTAGCTCCGCCATTGTGTATGACATTGCTGATATTGATTAATAAATTTGTTTATGTTAGAGTTATGTGACCCAAATTATAAGAGATTGCTTGCGAGTAAAATTAAACAAAATATATTTTATTTCTAGAAGATTTAGTATTTATAAGTATAATATATTTAACATTTATTAGCATAATATATTTGACATTGATTAACATTAGGTTTTTTTTAACTTATAAATAAATATTGTCGAAACTCCTCTTGTATCATTCGAATTCGACATTAGTGAATTTTCTTCTTTACTCGTGGTTTTTTCCCCAAAAGGTATTCCACGTAAAATTTGTGTGTTCTATTTCTTCTTTCTTTTTCTTTGTGATCTTTCTATATTGCCATTAATGACGTTCAATTTTTTAATAAATTAGTATCAAAGTTTTTTCGGGTTATTTGTTGATAATACTCTAGAATAACGTATTTTTATGTATTAATTATGTATTTATTCTGAGTATGATCCTGCTAATTTGAGCTATTTATGATATTTTATCTTGTAGGGACTAAATTGGAGCCAAAAGCGAAATTAAGGGCCAAAAGCATGAAATTAAAGATAAAATGGGTCAATGTGCGACACAGAGAAAAGTTGGTGCCAAAAGTGCAAGCATGGAGGACACAAGGGTTGAAATGCAAAAAGAAGAGTTTTTATTCTATTAGACTATATTTTGATTATATTAGGATAATTAATATTAAGATAAATATTAGGGATTATTTAATTTTAAGATTTTATCTTCATTTATTTTCAATTAAATGTATTTATCTTTTGGGAGTTTAAGGAGGATTAGACTATCTCCCCTAGCACTATAAATAGGGGGTGAGGTGACTCAAATTAATACTTCTTCTTTTTCTGAAAAACACTCTCTCCCCAAAAGTCTTTTGTTCTTTCTATATTTCCTTTTAATAAAATCTCCATTTTTATTATATATTTATTTTATTTTCCACCACAACCATGAGCTACTAGAACCTATCTAGCCAAAGGTTGCCGAAAATCCCCAAAAAAGGTTCTTGAGGTTTAGAATCCGTACTTAGTCTTCTCAACAGGGTATTCATCGTTTCTCTGCATTACGGGGCTGACGCTTCCGTCCATATCCCTTAAAAAGTGATCTTTTCAACGTGTGCAAGGAACGGCCGCTTTGTATATTTTGAGAAGGTTGCACAGTCGATTCGTTAGCTTACTGCGTCAGAAGTTTGCGAGCCCAGGAGAAAAAATGGCGTGGGATTCGCCATTGAGAAACGTTGATCTAGCATAAGATGATCCCACAAGAGCGATTGTTGGCTAGAGTCAGGTTCCATTAAATCGAAGTCTAAATCCTTGGAGCTGGTGGTTGTAGGCGTCCTCTTCCACTATAATTGGCTTATTCGGTTTGAGAAGTATCATCTAAAAGCCAAGGATTGAACCCAAGGCGAATCGAGACAACTGGAGGCTGGAATCTCCCCATAAGAATTTCCTTATCTCAGCTCTATTTACTATTTTTAATTTTTGCAATTCCAATTCGACTTCTCAATTCTGTTTTTATTTTATTTTTATTTCTAAATCAAAACTTTTAATTCTATTATTTTAATTTTTTTCAGGAACGTAAGTTTTCTTGGTCAAGAAATTGTCCAGGATTTCAATAAACGAGCATTCGCACAATCCGATCCCTGAGGATTCGACCCTACATCCCCTTTACTGTTATTTTTACTATTTTACAGGGAATAGGATATTTTTTGTGCTTTCAATGACGCATCAAATTTTGGCGCCGTTGCGGGGGACTGGCAACGTACTAATCTTGTTTTTTGTTTTTTATCACCAGATCTGCTTCAGGCACTCTTGCGTTTGACTCGAAGATTGAAAAGACTGCAAAAGCTAATCGCAAGGAAACAAAGCTGAGGACAAAGTAGTCAGCGGTGGTTGGGACTCAAAGCAATCCACCGCCAGAAACCAGAATCGACGACGAAGCAGAGTCTAAGGTTAACGAAAACCCTACTCAGACTTTTGAGGTGAAAAAGTAGAAATCAATTCACCTGAAAAATTGCTTGAGACTAGGGTTAACGAAAACCCGAATTTCGCACATCAACTAATGGCTCAAACAATTCGGCAACTAGCCGAAGCTCCGACAGAACAACCGCCATTGTGCATCGCATGTCCTACTATGGATACCGATTTTGAACTAAAGTCAGGGTTAATTCAGTTGCTGCCAACTTTCCAAGGGTTACAAAATGAAAACCCCCATAAACATTTGAAGGAGTTTCATATAATTTGTCTGAGTATAAAACCTCAAGGCGTAACTGAGGATCAAATTAAATTACGCGATTTCCCTTTTTCCCTAGCAGATTCAGCTAGGGAATGGTTATTTTATTTACCTCCTGGATCTATTACTACTTGGGCTGATTTATCTCATTTATTTCTCAACAGGTTTTTCCCAGCATCTAAAGCAACTGAGCTAAGAAGAGAGATCGTGGGAATAAGGCAAAAAGAAGCAGAGACACTTTACGATTATTGGGAGCGGTTCAAGAAGTTGTGTGCGAGCTGCCCACAACACGGTATAACAGAGCAATCTCTCCTCCACTACTTTTATGAAGGTTTGAAACCAACAAAAATGAATATGGTAGACACCGCTAGTGGAGGAGTATTGGTCAATATGACCCCGCAACAAGCAAGAAACTTGATTTCCACGATGGCTGCAAATTCTCAGCAATTCCGAGCTAATCTTGAACCCTCAGAAGGGTTCACCAGCTAAGTAATCCTTCCATAGAAGATAGACTTGATAGACTTACTAATATTGTGAACTCTCTTGTTGCAGAAAAAGCTAAACCAGCTCGATTTTGTGGAATATGTGCTACACTTGAGCACACAACTGATGCATGCCCCAGTTTGTATAATGACTCTATGGCTCATTTAGATGCAGTGGGAAATTTCCTTGGCCCACCACAGAGGCGATATGATCCCTACACTAATACCTACAACCCAGGGTGGAGGGACCATCCTAACTTGAGTTATGGAGCTAATCCACGGTATAATCAGCCATACCAAAACCGACCTCTACAATAGCAACAAAATGCAGGTAATTTTCTAGAAACCATGGTCAATAAGTTAGCAGCTAATGTTCTTGATTTTCAACAGCAAACTCTTAATTTCCAAAAAAAGACAAAGGATTTCCAACAGAAAATCGAGGCATCTATAAGAGAATTGACCACGTCAATTGAGAAATTGAACTCTCAAGGGAAACTGCAGTCACGGACAGAACCAAACCCTAGACAAAATACGAATGCAGTGACGCTGCGAAGCGGTAAGGTACTGGAACCTATTCTTGACAGGAATCTTGACCAAAAAATCGCCCAGGAAAAACCCGGGAAAGACGAACAGGTTCGACCGAAACCCCCACTGCCTAAAATCTAACCTCCCTTTCCAGAATGATTTAACCAGAGTCGAAGAGGTAAAGAGGACAAAGAGATCCTTGAAACATTTAGGAATGTCGAGATCAACATTCCGTTGTTGGATGCCATCAAGCAAATACCGAGATATGATAAATTTCTTAAAGACCTTTGCACCAACAATTGAAAATTAACAGGTAATAAAAGGGTTAATGTTGGTGAAAATGTTTCCGCAGTGTTACAGTGGAAAATGCCGGCAAAATGTAAGGATAGGGGCATGTTTGCAATACCATGCAAAATAGGTCATTTGGGAATTAAAAAGGCTATGTGTGATCTAGGAGCCTCCATAAATGTAATGCCATATTCTATTTATGAATCACTTAGCGCAGGTTTTTTGACAAAAACAGGTGTTATCATTCAATTGGCAGACAGGTCTGTTGTGCATCCCGAAGGAGTCCTCGAGGACGTGTTGGTGAAAATTAACAAACTTATTTTCCCTACAGATTTTTATGTGATAAAAATGGAGGATAGTACTCCCAAATCTTCAGATCTCTTGTTGGGACGCTGCGAAACGGTAAGGTACTGGAACCTATTCTTGACAAGAATCTTGACCAAGAAATCGCCCAGGAAAAACCCGGGAAAGACGAACAGGTTCAACCGAAACCCCCACTGCCTAAAATCCAACCTCCCTTTCCAGAACGATTTAACCAGAGTTGAAGAGGTAAAGAGGACAAAGAGATCCCTGAAGCATTTAGGAATGTCGAGATCAATATTCCGTTGTTGGATGTCATCAAGAAAATACCGAAATATGATAAATTTCTTAAAGACCTTTGCACCAACAAGCGGAAATTAACAGGTAATGAAAGGGTTAATGTTGGTGAAAATGTTTCTGCAGTGTTACAGCGGAAAATGCCGGCAAAATGTAAGGATAGGGGCATGTTTGCAATACCATGCAAAATAGGTCATTTGGGAATTAAAAAGGCTATGTGTGATCTAGGAGCCTCCATAAATGTAATGTCATATTCTATTTATGATCACTTAACGCAGGTTTTTTGACAAAAACAGGTGTTATCATTGAATTGGCAGACAGGTCTATTGTGCATCCCGAAGGAGTCCTCGAGGACGTGTTGGTGAAAGTTAACGAACTTATTTTCCCTACAGATTTTTATGTGATAAAAATGGAGGAGGATAGTACTCTCAGATCTTCAGATCTCTTGTTGGGACGACCCTTCCTTAGTACGGTTAGTACTAAAATCAACGTTCGAAGTGGAACTCTCACGATGGAGTTTGATGGGGAGATCGTGAAGTTTAATGTCTACGACGCCATTAGCCATCCCAGTGAAATCTTGAGCGTAAATTGTGTCGACATAATTGACTCATTAGTGGAAAAAAATTTTGAGTCAATTTATGATGATAAATCTGAGCTTGATGAATTTGAATTTGTTAATGAACTATTATCTCCAAGTACTAAACTTTTACCTTCTGTTATACAAGCACCAAAGTTGGAGTTGAAATCGCTTCCTGAGCATCTAAAATATGCATTTTTTGGGAAGAATAATACCCTACCAGTCATAGTCTCCAATAAAATCTCCAGGCATGAAGACGAAAGTTTGGTCCGAATATTAAAAAATCATAAGGAGGCGATTGGTTGGACAATTTCTGACTTAAAAGGGATAAGCCCTTCAACATGCACACACAAGATCTACTTGGAGGAAAACACAAAATCGAGGCGGGAAGCGCAAAGACGACTAAATCCGACTATGATAGAGGTGGTAAAGAAAGAGATAATCAAGCTGTTGGATGCTAATGTAATCTACCGCATTTCGGATAGTAGATGGGTAAGTCCGGTGCAAGTCGTGCCAAGAAAACTGGCATGACAGTAAAGAAAAATGTTGAAGGTGACTTGGTGCCAACCCGAGTACAAAATGGGTGGCTTGTTTGCATTGATTACAGGAAGTTGAACTCTTATACTAGAAAAGATCATTTCCCTCTTCCTTTTATAGATCAAATGCTTGAAAGATTAGCTGGAAAAACTCACTTTTGTTGTCTTGATGGATACTCAGGTTTCTTTCAAATTCCAATCGCGCCAGAGGACCAAGAGAATACATTTGCGTATAGGAGGACGCTGTTTGGTCTTTGCAATGTGCCGGCTACTTTTTAGAGATGCATGATGAGTATATTTTCTGAATATGTGGAAAAAATTATCGAAGATTTTATGGATGATTTTACTGTATATGAAAATTATTTTGATGAATGCCTTAAAAACCTAACGATAATTTTAAGCAGGTGCATAGAATTCAATCTTGTCTTAATTATGAAAAGTGTCATTTTATGGTAGACAAGGGTTTAATTCTAGGTCACATAGTTTCTTCTAGGGGAATTGAGGTCGATAAGGCCAAAATTGACATTATAAATTCTTTGCCTTATTCCTCCACTGTGAGGGAAATTCGTTCTTTTCTTGGCCATGCAGGGTTCTACAGGCGCTTTATAAAGAATTTCTTGAAAGTAGTAGAACCACTGTGTGAGTTGTTGCAGAAAGACAAGAAGTTTGAGTTTGGCCAAAAGTGAAAGGAGGCTTTTGATACACTCTAACAGAAGTTGGTCTCCGCTCCTATAGTGCAACCGCCAAATTGGAAGTACCTGTTTGAAATTATGTACGATGCAAGCGAACACAGTGTAGGGGCTGTATTAGGGCAAAGGATAGACAAGGAACCCCATGTCATTTGCTATGCTTCGAAAACCCTAGATGCGGCACAGAGCAACTACACCACTACAGAAAAAGAACTTTTAGCCGTTGTATTTGCTTTAGATAAATTTCGACCTTATTTATTGGGATCTAAAGTGATTATTTTTTCTAATCATGCAGCCCTCAGGTACTTTATCGCAAAGAAGGAAGCAAAACCGAGGCTCGTTAGGTAGATTTTGTTGCTCCAAGAGTTTGACATTGAGATTCAAGACAAAAGAGGATGCGAGAATTTAGTGGTTGACCACTTGAACAGAATAAAAGTACTTTCTGACGACGTCCCTATTAAGGAAGAATTCCCTCATGAAAGCCTATTCTCGACCGAGGGAAGTCTTCCATGGTATGTAGATATAGTAAACTTTCTAGCCACAGGCTCGTTACTCACTGAGTTAGCACATTCCGTGAGTGGCAAGCTTAGACGAGAAGCTCGATACTACATTTGGGACGACCCATACTTGTGAAAACACTGTTCGTTCCAGAAACTGAGGTAACTTCTATCCTTAATTTTTTTCATGCTGAAGCTTGCGGAGGATACTTTGGCCCTAAAAGAACTGCTCATAAGGTGTTAGAATGTGGGCTATATTGGCCCACAATTTTTTGAGACGCATATAACTTCTGTAAGTCTTGCGGTATATACCAACGTACAGGTAACATCACTAAACCAAATCAGATGCCCCTATCCTCGATTCATCTATGCAAAATCTTTGATGTTTGGGGCATCGATTTCATGGGCCCATTTATTTCTTCATTTAGCAATGTATATATAATTCTCGTAGTGGACTATGTTTCTAAATGGATAGAAGGAAAGCCTACTCGCAATGATAATGCCAAGACTGTTGTGGAGTTTCTAAAACGAACTATTTTTTCCAGGTTTGGCACACCTCGAGCCTAATTAGTGATCGTGGCACCCACTTTTGCAATAAAGTCATGGAGGCACTATTGTCGAAATATGGAGTTCATCACCGTATAGGTACGGCATACCATCCCCAAACAAATGGACAAGCCAAAGTTTCAAATAGGGAGATAGAAACTATTTTGGAGAAGACAGTTCAGCCCAACCGAAAAGATTGGAGTCTTCGGCTTAATGACGCACTTTGGGCCTATTGGACGGCATATAAAGGACCAATTGGAATGACCCCGTATCGACTTGTTTTTGGCAAAGCTTACCATCTTCCGGTAGAATTAGAGCACAAAGCCTATTGGGCGGTTCGACAATGTAACATGGAGTTAGAACCTGCAGGAAAGGCGAGGAAGTTAGATATCCAAGAGTTAGAAGAATTCGCAACGATGCATATGAGAATGCTTGTATTTATAAAGACATGACCAAGTTGTTTCATGATAAGAAAATCACTAAGAAGCATTTTTCGATAGGAAAAAGAGTTTTACTTTATAACTCTGTGTTGAAATTATTTCCAGGTAAGCTTCGATCAAGATGGCAAGGACCTTTTGTTGTTACTGAAGTATTCCCTCATGGTGCGATTGAAATAGAAAGTGAAGAATCAGAAAAGCGGTTCATAGTCAATGGCCAGCTGTTGAAGCTGTTTTACGAGAATTTTCAAGTTCACTCGATTGAAAAGATTTATTTGGAGCCACCGTAGAACCATTTAAGTCGTCGATCTAATGACGTTAAACAAGCGCTTGTTGGGAAGCAACCCAATCTTTATTTTTCTTTTATTATTTATTTTCATTTTTATTATTTATTGTTCTTTTTTCTTTTCTTTTTAATTTCTTTTATTTAAATATTAATAAATTTCTCTTCTTTGCTTAGGTAAAATGGAGCGAAAATACTAAGAAAAAGGAGAAAAGTCAGAAAAATGGAACCAAACAGCCCTATCTACGGTTCCAAACAGCCTCTATTCCAGATACTATCCCAGGCCATAATGCCATATCCCTGCAGCCAAACTGCCTTAATCCTGCAGCCAACCATCCTTATCCCTACACCCAAACATCCCTTTTCAGCCAAATAAAACCCCAAAACCTAAATTTTTTCCCCAAATTTCCTTCCTTAACTCCATTACCGCCAAAAACTCACCCCTCTCCACCAACCACCTCCGTTTTTCGTTTGCAATGGTGCAAACCCGCCGCGCCTCCGCCGAGCCTCCCTTCACCATCAACTCGTGTCGTCGTCGCCTCTTCGCCCCTCAAACAATAGATTTGGCCGACGCATCCTCACCCTCTCCATCATCGCCGCGCCATTCGGCCTCCTCCTTCTCCTTTTCTTCCACTACCGCGGCACAAGCTGCCGCGCCCTCCACGACGTCCCCTTCACGCGCAAACCCTCTGACCACTACGCCGATGGATGTGCCATCCCCTTGCGCCGTTCTTTTTCTCCTCCACACGGTGGCCAAGAATCATCATCCTCCGCCCCTTCACGTGCCAACCGAGTGCTAGCCCTTCCACCACCACCTTCGACAGAACAGTCCTCACCGCTGTCACGCCACGCATCATCCGAACCATCGACACAACCACCAACTCTTCCTCTAACACGCAGCCGATTCACATGTCGATTCCTCTAACACCACTGGCGAAAATCGGCCCATACCTTTCCGAGGCCGCACCTACCGTTCTCGCGTCAATGTCTTACCCCCGGAAGCCCATTTGCACGGTAACCTTACTTTTACTTCTGAAACTGATCAGAACAGGTATGATTTTCTTCGACATAAATCGATTATACCTTGTAAATGCCTATCGATACCTGTTTTGGCTGCCTTGCATATTGAAACTACTGCTACAGATTATTTCAAGAATATTGGCTGGGTTGGAAATTTTGATGTCCATTATTGTGCCTATTATGAACTTGTTTTAGAATTTTATTCTACTTTTCAATTCGGCCGGCACGGTCACATTTCGTTAGATACACCGGAGGTTGTCAAATTCAGATTATTAGGTACCATGCATAGCTTATCTCTTATTGAATTTAATATTGCCTTATCTTTTGTAACTGAAGAATATGCTATGTCTCCAGATTTTCAGAATAGTTTGTGTATATTTCCCACTGATTTTAAGGCCGTCGAGGCCTTTGCTTTGCTAAATAATAATGCCGAATTTGTCTATAGCCCAAAAACATCAAAGGATTTATGGTTTCGTGACCCTGCCTTATGTTACATACACCGTTATCTAGCTTACAATTTCTCAGGCCGTCGAGATGCCCCGGCCACCGTCTCAAAGACGAAATTATTCTTTTTATGGTGTATGTATACTGGTCGTCCGGTTAATTTGGGTCATTGGTTTGCACTTCAATTTGAGCATGTTATTAAAGCTAAACGCCCGCTGATTTTAGGTTCTCTTATTACACAACTGTTGTTTTCTCTGCATGGTTCTAACGCTCCTATTTCAGACATACATGTTGCTTGTCAGGTCGATCCTTTAGATGCTCGATGCCTCGACTCAATGGGGCTACTTCTTGGCACTCCGTCATCCTTCCGCTTTGTCCCTCCTGGTGTTCGTTCTACACCATCCGAACGAGTCTTTCGTCAGCGGAATCAAAATGACGCACCAGCACCCAGTCAAGCCCAACCTCCTTCGACTGTTCAGCAACGCTTAGAGTGCATTGAGGCTCGACTTGACACCTTTGGCCAGCAACTAACCGAACTCATTGCCATCCTCCGCAATCGACAGTAGCTACACGGGGAGTTTTTCTAAACTTTTCTACCTATTTATTTCTTTTGCATCCATATCGAGGACAATGTGTTTTAAGTAGGGGGAGGTACTCTTCGTATTACTGTTGTCTTCTGATGTGATTTGTGTTTGCTGCTTGAGGCTCCATCTTGTCCATATTTTTTTTAAGAATATTCTGTCGCTTTTCATGCCCAAGAATTTGACCACGACTTGCCACTGTTTGACCTACATGCATGATTCTTGGCTACTGATTTAGTTATGTTTTTGCCTGTTTGATTTTATCTCCACTGTTTTATTTTTATTAGGCTAAAAATAATTATGATTAATAAGTTAACTCTATCTTGCTTTTCGTAAAATTGATCAAGTTTAATATAAAGTGGACACTTAATACAATTGCATGCTTAAATTATGTTAATGTCTATTAGGTGGTTACTAAAACTTATCTTCGACACTTGATTATTCCTCTTAGGTCCTCCAAAATTAAAATTTCGTGTAAATTTTGTTTAATGACAATAAATGTTTCCAAGGTTATGACTGCAGCTTAGAACGTGACTGACTGAGTAACCGGGGTGGGGTGCTTGGCTTGTCATTCTAATTCGCGTCAAAAGGTTGTGTGACGTGATAGGTAAAACTCCGCTAACCAAGGTTATGAGTGCGGCTCAGAACGTAACTGACTAAGTAACCGGGGTAGGGTGCTTGGGTTGTCATTTTACTTCGCGTCAAAAGGTTGTGTGACGTGATGGGTAAAACTCTGCAAACCGGAAATAAATAAATTTCAGGAGTATGTTGGGCTGAGTAACCGGGGTGGGGTGCTTGGGTTGTCATCTCTCTTCGCGTCAAAAGGTTCAGTATATTCCTAAGTAAATAAATAATCTCCATTTTTATTATAAATAAAAAAGAAGAAGAAGAAACAAAAATACTAATAAAATTGCAGTTGGGGGCTTAAGGAGGAAATAAATAGAGTGTCTTGGTAGGTTTGGTAATTTACCTAAATAGCATGAAATAATTCAAGACGATTTTAATTTTTGTATGTATTAATTAGAATACTTTTTCTGTTTTACTTAAAGCAAGCTTAGAAGTTCTCTTTATTTTTCATATGTATTTTTGACTAATTTTTATAAACCTTTGGAATAGTATTTCTTTCGGGGCAAATTCTAAATTTCATGGTAGATTGGAACCATACTTGAGGGCAAGCATGGGCTAAGTAGGGGGAATTTGATAATACTCTAGAATAATGTATTTTTATGTATTAATTATGTATTTATTCTGAATATGATCATGTTAATTTGAGCTATTTATGATATTTTATCTTGTAGGGACTAAATTAGAGGCAAAAGCGAAATTAAGGGCCAAAAGCGTGAAATTAAAGATAAAATGGGTCAATGTGCGACACAGAGAAAAGTTGGTGCCAAAAGTGCAAGCATGGAGGACACAAGGGTTGAAATGCAAAAAGAAGAGTTTTTATTCTATTAGGCTTTATTTTGATTATATTAGGACAATTAATATTAAGATAAATATTAGGGATTATTTAATTTTAAGATTTTATCTTCATTTATTTTCAATTAAATGTATTTATCTTTTGGGAGTTTAAGTAGGATTAGACTATCTCCCTTAGCACTATAAATAGGGGGTGAAGTGACTCAAATTAATGCTTCTTCTTTTTTCTGAAAAACACTCTCTCCCCAAAAGTCTTTTGTTCTTTTCATATTTCCTTTTAATAAAATCTCTATTTTTATTATATATTTATTTTCTTTTCCACCACAACCATGAGCCACTAGAACCTATCTAGCCAAAGGTTGCCGAAAATCCTCAAAAAGAGTTCTTGAGGTTTAGAATCCGTACTTAGCCTTCTCAACAGGGTATTCATCGTTTCTCCGCATTACGGGGCTAACACTTCCGTCCATGTAACACCCCTTACCCGAGACCGTTGCCGGAGTCGAGCATGAGGCGTTACTAGACTTAACTACTAATTTGTGGCATAAAAATTAAAACTGTCCATCTGCATCATGTTGTCTAAATTGACTATAACTCGAGTTACAAAACTCGAAATTTAGATCCATAAATTTTCCTTAAAACTAGACTAATATATCTTCTTACTATAATTTTTCCAGAATTTTTCATTGGCCATTTAGTACAGTTTATTCATTAAAGTTTCCCCTGTTTCACTGACCAACGGTTCTGATCTCTCTTAACCTAAATTAAAATATCTCATTGTACAGTTTTCATATGATGTTCCCACTTGTTTCTATTGAAAATAGACTCACTAAGAAATCTAGATATATAAAATATAACTCATAATTCATTTTGTACAATTTTTTTATATTTTTTCCAAGATAGAATAGGGGATCACGAAGTCATTCAGAACCAGTCTCACTAAAATTTAAATATCACAGAATATAAAATTTCTTTGCCTACTCTGTTTCTTTCATATAAAAATAGACACAATAAGCTTTAATTCTGTATCTTATTCACTTTCTAATTCTATTTCTCCTATTTTTGGTGATTTTCCAAAATCACGTCACTGCTGCTAACCAAAAACTATTTCATTTATGGTTAACTAGTTTATAACATCTTTACTCCATTTCATTTAAACTTTATACATTAACCATACTTATATATACCAAACCAAATCAACCGAAACCACAACCAAACATAATCATCAAGCCAAAATATAAATTCCAAGATTAACAAGATGGACAAGCCATTTTCGCATGGCTTATACAAATATATATAACTTCAAAACCAGCAATATCAAAACTAGTCTATACATGCCACATAACCAAATCTCCAAGCATTTATTTACCGAAGCAAAAATTGGATAGTGTGATGAGATCTCCTTCAACTTCCAACCCGAGCAAGTCTTCGAAACTCTATAAACATAGGAAAATTACACAAAGTAAGCTTTGAAAGCTTAGTAAGCTATAAGCAAATAATTCATTATTGAAACATATATAATACAATTCAAATAGGCCAAAATTTAGTTAATCACATACACATATACAACCACTTTTCTCACATAATCCATGTTCCTCGTTAAGTAACTTCACTTACCTTATTTTTCATTTAACAAATAAACCTCATATGTACCTGAATCATTTAACTCGAATACACAGTCAGTCACCAATTCATTCATGGAAATATCATAATCATGCATATATTCCATCTCATAATTTATATCTAATTCACTTACTCATAATTTATATCACCATTCGTAGCTTCAATACTTACCAAAATTAGGTATTTGAATTGAAAATTTACTCGTGTCCTTAATACTCGTTGATCGATTTCGCACACATAGTGCTCGGTAATTCAATTTTAAATTCGCACACTTAGTGCATAGTGACCGATTTCGCACACTTAGTGCTTGGTAATTCAATTCGCACACTTAGTGCATAGTGACCGATTTCGCACACTTAATGCTTGGTATTTTAAATTCACACACTTAGTGCATAATGACCGATTTCGCACATTTAGTGCTCGGTATTTTAAATTCGCACACTTAGTGCCTTTCTCAATCCTGTTACACATTTATATATCCAATCTCATAAAAATTAAACCTCCACTATAAATATACGAATTAGCTTAAATCAATTTCAATAATCAACATCCCATTCGGGTGTACCAACGGCACATATACATATCTCACATTTGGCTATACTATGCACATATATATAGTTATCACAATCAGCTATATCAATAATATTTATACATACTTCCATTAAATTCACATAAACCACTATAAGAAAAATCCAATTCAACTCAATTGCTTAAAAACTTACTTATTAGATCAAATACACATGATTCATTATTCCATCACATATAGTCGAATATACTAGTTTAATGCATTATCTTATATATAACTGAACATCCAAAGTTAATTAAATTATCACATGTACTCATATATTCGAATTTAATATAATATTACATATAACCACTTATATACAAATTCAATTCATCATCACATATACACATACCTTTGTGGCCGAACATATAAGGTTAATTAAATCAACTTACTTGTTCAATTTCCACATCCATATGAAGTCTTATAGACATAGGCTTGAAAATAAATCACCGGTATTAAACCTGCTAGGCGTATGCCTGAATCACACACCGGCACTAAGCCTGCTAGACCCAAGGTTTGAAATTTATTCACCGGCAATAAACCTGCTAGGCACGAAGCCCGATTTAAGTTCACCAGCTCAAAGCCTGCTAGGCCCAAGGCTTGAAACATCACAAATACATAATCGATTTAAGGACATAAATCACATATACTAAGTCATAAGCTTTCATAAAAAATTTATACTATCTTTCATATATCTAAACTTACTCAAGTAGTTCCTTGAACATATCAAATACCATCCCTCACATTCGGCAATAGCAAATATAATTATAAACATTTCAATTCAGCATAAATAATTTACACTTAATTAAAATTAAGAACAACAATTTGCTTATAGACTTACCTCGGATATCGGCGAACGTAAAATCAACAATTCGGCTATTTTTGTCTTTCCCCGATTCAAATCCGACTTTCTCTTTTCTTGATCTAATTTGATAAAAATTAAACTTATTTAATCAATATTCAATTAAATTCACTCAAAAACACATGAATAAGTAATTTGCACTTTTACCCCATATATTTTACATTTTTAGCTATTTAACCCCTATTGCACAAAACACAAAATATCTAAAATTTAACCACACTTATTGAGGGCTGAATACTTATAGTCCCTATAAAAACTCACTCCTTTCATTTATTTTCCATTTAGTCCTTACAAAAATTTATTTTTTTCTAATTCAATCCATATTACTAAATTTCATCAATAGTTTTAAAGATAAACTTGTTAATCTAGCATACATATATCATATTCTATCATCAAATAACACAAACATCAAGTTTCCATCAATGGTAAAACACGAATTACACAACCAAATCAAAAATTTGAGTATGTGATAACTAAATTACTTAGCAACGATCTCAAAAACGTAAAAATTATTAAAAAAAGGGGCTAGTTTCATACCTCAATTTAAGCATGCAAGGGCCGAATGTTTTATGAGCTTGAGTTCTTTTCTCTTTTTAGCTTCGGTGATGAAGAAAAGAAAGATGAAAGATGAACATGCATTTTTTCTTTTTGTGCTTTTATTATTTTAAGTTTATAATATAAAACATATATTAATATAACCTTAATTTATAAAAAAAAAAAACAAATACAAAATACATCATATCAACATAATGCCGTCCACTAACATGAGATTTGGTTAATTTACAACTTAAGTCCTCCCTTATAGAAAGACACACCAATTTAACCACTCATTCAAGAAGAAATCTACTTTTACCACTTATACAATTTAGTCCTTTTTCTTAAATTAAACACACAAACGGGCAAATTAACTCACGAAATTTTAGCATATGCTCAATCATATATAATTAACATGAAAAATAATATTAAAATATTTTTCTGACTCGGATTCGTGGTCCCGAAACTACCGTTCCGATTAGGGTCAAAATCAGGTTGTTACAGTCCATGTCCCTTAAAAAGTGATCTTTTCAACGTGTGCAAGGAACGGCCGCTTTATATATTTTGAGAAGGTTGCACAGTCGATTCGTTAGCTTACTGCGTCAGAGGTTGGCGAGCCCAAAAGACAAAATGGCGTGGGATTCGCCATTGAGAAACGTTGATCTAGCATAAGATGATCCCACAAAAGCGATTGTTGGCTAGAGTCAGGTTCCACTAAATCGAAGTCTAAGTTGGTGGTCGTAGGCGTCCTTTTCCACTATAACTGACTTATTCAATTTGAGAAGGATCATCTAAAAGCCAAGGATTGAACCCAAGGAGGATCGAAGCAACTGGAGGTTGGAATCTCCCCATAAGAATTTCCTTATCTCAATTCTATTTCCTATTTTTAATTTTCGCAATTCCAATTCGACTTCTCAATTCTGTTTTTATTTTATTTTCATTTCCAGATCAAAACTTTTAATTCTGTTATTTTTATTTTTTCAGGAACGCAAGTTTTCTTGGTCAAGAAATTGTCCAAGATTTCAAGAAACAAGCATTCGCACAATCCGGTCCCTGAGGATTCGACCCTACTTCCCCTTTACTGTTATTTTTACTATTTTACAGGGAATAGGATATTTTTGGTGCTTTCAAAAACGCATCATTTGTAGGGGTCTTCAGTTGGTTAACCGACCCGAAATAACATTAACCGAATTAACTGACCTTTCAAAATTTTTAATCGTTAACCGAACCAAAATTTTTTCAAAAAAATTAATCGAACCAAAATTTTTTCGGTTAATTCGGTCGGTTAACCGGATTAACCGAAAATTATATGTTTTTTATTTTTGGTTAAATTAACTGAATTAACTGAATTACCTGAATTAACCGAATTACCCGAATTACCAGAAATGAATCACTACATAATTAAAAAGATTACATAATTTTAGTTAGTTTTAGAATTTTATTTTTATTTATTAAATTATTTATAATTTTTATGATTGGGTTGGATTGGGTAATTGGGTTGGGTTGGATATTTGGGTTTGGATTGGGTTTAGGTGAATAGTGGGTCTATTTATATATTATAATTCTATTTATTAATTTTTCGGTTAAACTGAAAAAATTCAGTTAACCGACCGATTTCGAACCAAATTAACCGTTAACCGAAAGATCACAAAATAATTAACCGACCCCCGACCGAAAAAATTCGGTTAACCCACCGATTAACCGAATTCGGTCGATTAACCAAATTTTTTCAGTTTTACTAGAATTTTGCACACCGTAGTTGTTTGTTTCGATCACAGTAATGGCGACAATAAAGTATGATATTCCGTTGTTGGATCACAACACCAGATTCTCGTTGTAGCAGATAAAGATGTAGGTAGTTCTTGCGCAGATGGATTTGGAGGATGCCCTGCTAGGGGTAGATAAAATGCTTTCGATATTGATGGAGAAAGAAAAGAAGTGTTAAGATCGAAAGGCTTTAACGCAATTACATTTGCATCTGTCAAGTGAAATTCTACAGGATGTGGATGAAGGAGAAGACTACCGCTGTATTATGGGCAAAACTACAGCAACTATACATGTCGAAAACCCTAACTAGCAAGTTGCATATGAAGCAACGCCTTTATGCTTATCATTTGGAGGAAGGTATGTCTGTGCACGAACACTTAATTGTATTTAAAGAAATTCTCTCGAACCTAGAGGTCGTGGAGGTTCAGTACGATAAAGAAAATTTAGGGTTAATTTTACTTTGTTTGTTGCCCTTGTCTTATTCAACCTTTAGAGATACGATTTTGTATAGTCGTGAATCTCTCACATTTGATGAAGTCTATACTTCCTTAACATCGTATGAAAAGATTAAGTATCTTGTGTCTAAATCCGACTCTTAGAGAAAGTGTCTCACTGTTCGTAAAAGACAAGAATGAAATACTGATGATAATCGTGAGAGGACACAGGAATGAAATCCTCGCGATAAATCTATGGGTAAATCAAGATCTTCAAATAGAGGTAAAACCTATAACTTCTGCAAGAAGAAATGAGACATTAAGTCTGACTGTTATAAGTTGCAGAATAAGATTAAAAGGGAGGCAGCGAATCAAAAGGGAAAACAACAATAACAATCTGGTGAAGCTGATGTTGTAGAAGACTACAACGATGGTGAAATCCTAGTTGCACCGTCAGTTTACCGTTACACTGTTAACGGCTTAGTGACTAAAATGTTACAATGCGGTAGCATAAATGATTAAAACGTAACATTTCAAACATAATTGACTAAAATGTAACTTGAGGTAAACAAAAGTGTCTATTTTGATAGTTTACCCTTTATTTTAATATTTTATTATCCTATAAAAAATTTGCGTTTAAAATTTGATTTTTATTTTGAATAAGGTAAAATATTTAAAAACTAAGGATAAAATGTAGAATTGTTTATAATTTATATTTATCAAATAATCAAATTATGTTTCGTAATTAACTTTAAGTAATATATCAATTAAATTTTATAATTTAAACTTAGTACTTAAATTTTTAATACTTATTCTTTCAAAACTTAATTTTTCAGTTTATCAAACAACACCAAAATTTGGTGTTACGAGTTAATCTTTATTATTGTAAAAAGTCTTACTGAATTTACCAGAAAACATTCTTCTTTCTACAAAAATTCAATCAAATAATAGTGCACATAAGGATAATTTTTTAATTTAAAATTTTATATTGTGAAAACGATTTTTCTGACCACCAAACGAATTTGGAAAAACAGAACATGGAACTCACCTTCTTTTTTTAATTAGTGTCATTAGTCACTTATAAAATCATTTTTGTAAAAAAAGAAAAAGTAAAAATAGTAAAAATAGTTTAAAAAGACAATTTAGTGTACATTGAAATCCAAAAAGAAAATATTTGGGTTCAAAAGTCAGTTACTTGGAACGAAGGTTAAAACAGCTTATGACATTAAAAAATAGATAACTTATTAAATAATTGTTGTTTAGAGTCTAAAAAATGATAGATTCAAATTCTGGTAATATTGTTATATTCCTACCTGATTCGGACACATGGCATCACTAGAACTTGACTGAAGAAATCTATGGATGGCCCTCTGTCTCATTCCACTCAACTAGTCAATGGGTGATTAGCCACCCGCAACATGCTTCACATCGCTTGTGGGAAGATCACCCATCCTTGGCTAGCGAACCTCCTATTAAACCACCCGCTATTAGTGGATACGCACTCATTAAGAGGAGACTACTATAAGACCATTGAGGCCTAACAACCTCGTATTACCTCAGCAAAAGGAATGTCAAAGTCGTACTACACTTGAAGAAAACTGCATATAACAGTCTTGCCACCTGGCTGACTACACATTTGCCGTACTTTGAGATTGTCGATGACCTGCCGTAATTGAATAAGAGACTCACCTATAAATATCCCAAGACACAATGAATGAGGGATCTTCTTCCCTTTTCAGCAACCCTAACAATATAACTTAGCACATAGCCCCCTCCTCCTCTCTTTGTCTCCCTTCCATTTCCTTCCTTACTTTGACTCTCCGTTTGTCATAAGTAAAATGACATTTTTTTAATCACCACAATCTCCTCCTTATTTTACCATTGTTGATACCCTATATTAACAAATATCATTTAAAAAATTAATTAAAAATTAGAGGTTGGCTAAGGATCCAAAGACAGTTTTATCTCGTTCATATAATCTTATTCCTAAAACTTCAAAATTGATTTTATTAACAATAAGGCTCAAATAAACAAACACTCCAGCAATATGAAGATGAGTCGTTATACACATATAAGTGCAATAAAAGCATCCCATAAGCATATAATAAAAATTATTAATAATATATACTTTCGAAACTAAAAACAATTATGGGAATAATTTAGTTGGTAGAGCATTAAAGTAAACAAATTTAGTTGTGAGGTCACATGTTTGATCCATGTTCACACATTTTTTTGATATTTTTCCTTTTTATTTTGGGTTGAAAGTCTAACCCATTTTTAAAGCGCACAACATCTACTTTTTTCTCATTTAGATTGGACCCATTTTTTTAATTTACAAATTACTAGCCTTAGTCCAGTGTTATTTACTTAAGCTTTGGATTCACAAATTATATAAATGGTAAAAGTACAAGAATAGCCTCTTACTTAATTTTTTTCCATTTAATCATTAAATATTTTAGTCACTCTTATCATTAATTTAGCAACGAGAGTTTAACGTAAGCTTTTTTATTAGTCTAATAACAAATTTAGGCCTTCAATATTTACACATTCTATCAAAATTCTAAAATATATTTAAAAATCTTTAAAATATTTTTATATTTACTTTTTTATAACCAACTATGCTCATTTTCACATCAACCAAAATGAAAGCTATTTTTTTATTCAATCTCTTTTGATTTAGACTTTTTTTTTTCTTTTGCTACATTGTTTGTCTCAAGTGTTTAATTAAAACCTAGAAAGAAGCCCAAAATTAACAATTTTATAAACTTAGAAAAATAGTTGGGTTGACAACACCAACTCTAATGGCCTTACTATTTGCTACAAAGATAGTACTAGTTCCAGGCTCCAATATCCTCGTGTCTTTATCATTTCTAGTTCTAGCATTGGATAGATATTGCAGGTCAAGGCCAAGGAATTTGATATTTCCAACTTCGTCTAAGAAAAGTGGAAGGTACTATTGAAAGTCATTTTGGGTACAAAAATTTTAAAATATTTTTATATTTACTTTTTAATTATTTTATAATTTATAATTACTTATTTAATTTTTTTAAGATTTTAGTTTTTTTTTAAAATAGGACTAAAACGAAAAATCTTGTAAATATTGAAGGCCAATTTTATTGAATTTTATATATTTAGGATCAATTTGGTAGAATCTATAAATATAAGAGATATCTAAGATCAATTTGATAGAATCTATAAATATAAGAGGGATAAATTTATTATTAGGCCAATAAAACAAAGCTCACGTTAGACTTCCATAAGCTAACTAAAATATTTAATTTTAAAATATTAAGTGACTAAAACAAAAAATAAATTTAATAGTTAAATGACCAAAATAAAATGAAGTGAATAATTGACTAACTATTATTCTTCTATAAATTATATATTATATGAGTTATATTATATCCAATTCTATCAATTTTTGTTGAATTAATAATTAATTCTTTTAATTAGCCTAATATATAACAGCAACTACGAATATTTCGGCCCCGATTGCCTTTATAGTAGTTTTTTTTTTCTTTTGTTTGTATATAATACCAATTAGAATTGAGTTAAAATTATATGATTTTATCATATATTCGAAAAAATAAAATTTCTTATACACTTTTTGGTATCCGGCTAAAATTAAAATTGTGCATGATTATTTTGAAAATTAAAATAAAATAAATTGAATCCATGGCTAAAGAAAAAGATTCCGCATTTTTTGTTTGGTATTTGATCATTTTTATTGGTTGAGTAATTTTTCGTGTGTAATATTCGGGTATTTATACATGTTATCATTATTCATTATTTGACTCTATTGTTTATAACTTTGACCCCACTATTAATAGGATTGACATTCTGAGCAAACTTTAGGTATGTTGGGCACGTGTACTATTCTAGCTCACATGCTAGATCTCGCAGTCTCCTATATGTGAACTCCTTGAGTTTATGCGAGCTAGTTCCCCCGACTCCTGCGAGTTGATACCGCGAGTTGATATCGCGAACTTTCCTAACTGTCCTCTCATTGTACGCCTCACGCGCATCCATCTTGTGGGGTCTAACTGGGTCATGGTTAGATAACCCGTATCTTATCTGAGCTTCGAGTTAGTGACTATTAGTGTATAACAGTATTTATTAAATTTACCAAGTATAGGAGCCTTTTATTAACTTTTATTGAGCAAGCTTTTTTTTAATTTATAAAATAACATGGTTTTTAATTATATGCTGTTGTTAAATAATTATTGCTACTAATTAGAATACCAATTAATTTGACTCTCTTAGAAGAAGTTTAACCATTCAAAATTATGCACATTATTAATTCAAATAATGGACCGTTTATATTAATTTAAAAACTTCACAGTTGATTTTTGAAAATATTTTTATAAAATCTTATCAACCGACATTAATTTTTCATTTTCACCCATCAATTTTGTAATAAAACACCATTTCAAATAAAAAGTAGACAATATTTGTTAAGAAATGAAATTATTTTATAAAATTAGAAAGATGATTATAAAAATATTTTTATAGAGGAAGAATTTGTTTATGTAAAAACATTAACTTGTAATTGTAAAACAAATAGGCCACAATAATTGCTCTTAAAAAAATGAAATATGATCAAACAATTATATGTTTTGTAATTATAATAGGAAACCTCGTATATAACCATTTTTTCTTTTTCTAGAATGCGTTTCAGAAATATATTTTTAAAACTAAAAATATTATCCCTCATTCGTAATTATATTCGTAGGTCTCGAATAAATCTCAAAGTTTCACTATGTACGATTGTTATGTGTAGGTTTAGTCCAGTTTGGTGACTTTAATCTGGATTGTACGAGTTATTAGTACGATCGTGCTGTAATAGTTTGATTTTACTTTGTGATTTCTTGAACAGTTTGTATTGTAATAATTTGATACTTACATCTTAATGCATGTATTTATATTTATACCTTAATTGTATTTGTAACACTTTCAAAATAATATTTTATGTCCACTTTTTTTTACTTTATATTTTTTAGAACTTTTTCGCTTACTCAACATACTTTCTAAAAAAAAAAAAAAAATCATCTCTATACAAAAACATATATATATATAAAAAAAACTAGAGAATTATATCACACGCAAAATTTAGTTCATTTTTCTTTTTAAAATGAATTAAACAGTTGCAGAGGCTATCAATTAAATAACAGAGAGCGTCAGACACTCAGACTGAAGATATATCTGTAATCTGAAGGTCGCGTGTTCGATCCACGCTCATCGCATCATTTTATTTTTTTTCATTCATTTTCTGGGCTGAAACAGGTAACGTAGTGTTTTTTGCTCTTTCAAGACACAAGCGGGGATAGCTCAGTTGGGAGAGCGTCAGACTGAAGATGTATCTGTAATCTGAAGGTCGCGTGTTCGATCCACGCTCACCGCATTATTTTATTTTTTTCCTTCATTTTCTGGGCTGGAACGGATTAGTTAGTTTTTGTGCTTTCTTTTAAAACACAAGCGGGGATAGCTCAGTTGGGAGAGCGTCAGACTGAAGATATATCTGTAATCTGAAGGTCGCGTGTTCGATCCACGCTCACCGCATTATTTTATTTTTCCTTCATTTTCTGGGCTGGGACAGGTTAGCCCTTTTTGCTCTTACTTTGTAAAGTGCCAAGTGCTGCCCATTTCTAAAGCCCACAACCTCAACTTTTTCTTCCTATTTTTAATTCACAGAATATCATACAATTTCCTCAATTTAGCCCACAGTAAATTCTATCTATTTATCTATACCTATATTATAATTAAATCTGTTCCAATTCCACGTCACATTTACTCAATTATTAAATATTTAAAAAAATTTAATCATTTTTAAAAATAAAAATTTTTATTATAATTATATCTATTCTATCTATTTATCTATACTTATATTATAATTAAATATCTAATTAAAATAGTTTTACAAGTCAACGAAACATTTACCCAATTATAAAATATTTAAAAATTAAAAAATGATTAACATATAAAAAATTATTATAAAAATATTTATGATTCTCAATTAATTTTATAAATTTTGTTTTAAATTAAATAACTTAAATTACAATCTATTAAGAAAAATCTTGAAATTAATGAATGGTTAAGTTAAGTGATTTAAGATAATTTTGGACGTGAGTTTGATTATTGGTATTTGTGTTTGATTTTTTTTATATAATATTTTTCCTTCGCCCACAATTTGGATGTTGCATAATTTAATAATTACAATATTATATCATATTTACTACGTAGATGAAAGTTCTTTTTATCTAAAAGTATATTTATAAGAAATTTATATAAATATAAATTAAGATTTTATGAAATTGTTGTTGTTATGTTGGATTCCCAAATAATATATTTTAATTGTTTTATTTGAAGACTATATAAAAGTATGAAAAGATAAAATACTTCTATAATAATATCAACTACCCTTTAAAGTAAGGGTATTCTGGTAATCTTACAATTGAGTTGGTGTCAAGTTAACTCATGACACCAAGTCAGTCAGATACTTTATATATAACAAGTATTGATACACAAATTTGGCGAAAGGAAACATTTTAAGTTAACAGTTTTTTTTTTTTAAAAAATTTTACTTATGAATTGTTATTAGTGTAGTGATAAAAAATTTGTTTATAAATTTATTAGGCATGGGTTCAATTCTTTGACATGTTAATTTTAGTTATTTTATTTTAAAATCACATAATAGTATGACAAGACGAAAAAACCATCAAAATAAATATAGTAGTCATTTAATAAAAGGATACATTAGCCATTTCCTAATCGAGTTGGTACCCAATTAACTCGTGGCACTAATTCAGTCAAAAAGTTTATTAATAATATGAGAAATCCTATTATATGCACGTGTGAAAACAACAAATATAGAACAATTTATGGAAATAATAAAGTGTGCATAATTAAAATTAGGCATAACGCCAAAAATAGCCCCTACCGTTTGACTGTTTTGTCACTTTAGCCCTTTATCAATTTTTTGGAGCACTTTAACCTCTAAGTATTTTTTTTGTCAAATTGGTCTATTTTTAGTGAATATGCTGGCGTGGTGGTTAAATGTAACGGTGCTGATGTGGATTTTTTTATTCCACCTAGGCTCCAACACATCTCACACGTAATTAAAATAAAAAATAATTCAAAAAACAACTTTTTTTCATTAAAAAACAATTAAAAGCAAAAAAACGTAAAACATGCAGACACTAAATCGTTTCAGAAATTAGAAGGTCGATACTAAAAAAACAAACACTTTAATCAAGTAATTTTAAAAAAAGGAGCAGAAATTGAATCCTAACTCGAGAAAGTAAAAAAATTGTGCGAAAGAAGATTACCCAAAGCTTGTTGCAAAATCACATTTTGATTTTCGATGATATTTATGTAGGGTTTCTATTTTGGGATATATTTTCAAAAGTTTTCACATTGAAAACATTATATATGTTATTTCGATTTTAATTTAGGGTTTAGAGTTTAGAGATTTTAGTTTATGGTTTTTATTTTGGGGTTTTTAATTAGGGTTTCTAATTTTTGGGATTTTAGTTTAGGGTTTTTAATTTGCGAGATGTTGGTTTAGGGTTTTTTATTTGGCTACTATTAGAAGAGGAGTTTCTGGTATTTTAGTTTTTTTTGGGGGGGGGGGGGATTTTCAATTTGGTTACTGAAAAGAAGAGGATTTTTTGATTTTTAGGTTTCTTAGTTTAGGGTTTTCAATTTTGTTAGTGATAGCGGTCGACTCCAAAATTTGACAAATTTGCATATTCCATCATATTTTTTTGGTTCAGTGCATGATTCTTATCTAAGGGATATAATGTTGGTTGGTGGGGGCACTAGTTCTATGCAGAGTTTAGTAGGTGAACGTATTGAAGTGGTCCCTTCATCTTTTGTTGTTGTTCTGTTATTATATATATAATTTTTTTATCAGATTTGATTATAATTATTAAATCATCTAACTTTATATGCATTTTGTACTGTTTATATTATTTAATATTTTGTTTGTCTAGTTATTTTTTGCTGCATTTTGTTTGTCTATTAGTATGAAATCTTAATGTTCTCTAATTTTTGTAACATGTTTTTTTATTGTTTAAACTACAGATGTTTGTAGAGAAGGAATACTACATATGTTAGATTTGTAAAATAAATCTAAAATAAAACTGAATAAACCAGGATCTATCATGTCAAATCATCAAGAATAAATCAAGAATAAAACTAAATGCGGAAGCGTACCTGAATCCATGAATTTCTTGAAGTTTTGTCGGATCTTGGGGATTTGATCTTCCAAATTAGCACACAAGAAATTCAAAGAATATATGCTCTCTCTTTCCTAATGATGAGATATTAGAAAAGATCTCTTGTGTGTAATTTGGGAACTATAACCCTAATATTTATAACCTTAGTATATTAGTTCTAATCAAATTCTAATTAGCCCACCATTAATTAGAATTTGATTAGAAGAGTATCTACACATATTTATCCCATACTTAATTTAATAATTAAAAGCCCAATAGAATTCTTAATGTAACATCCCAATTTTAATAGTGTCGGAACAGTGATTCGAGATCACTAAATTTGACGAAAAGTTAGAAAATTTTGTTAATCGATAATTATAAGTTAAGTGTGATTTTAGAAATATTTTAAAATTAGTGAATTTTGTGAACTGAAAGAATTAATTAGAAAAATTGGGCCAAAAACGAGGTATTGAGACCTCGAATTGATAAAGTGAGCCATAAATATTTCTAAAAATATTTATGGAATGTCATTAAGTTATTATTAAACTTTTGTTAGAAAATTTTAACGTTTGGGTAGGAAATTAAATGAAAAGGACTAAATTGAAATGAAAGTAAAAGTTAAATTATAGATTAAAAGAAATTATGAAGGACCAAAATGGTAATTATACCATTTTGTATAGTTGAGGCGGTATAACATAGAAAAATCTGAGATTTTTAAGGTATATTATTATATTATTATATATATACAAACAAAAAAACAAAAGGAAAGGGGGAGAGAAACAGAAAAGAAACAGAGAGAATAGGCAAACGAAACAGAGAAGGAAAGAAGGAAGGAAAGAAAAGAAAGAAGAAAGGGATAATTAAAAGTTTGAAGCTTGGAAGTTGATAGGTAAGTCAATTTAGCCCTTTTTACTTAATTTTGATGTTTTAGAAGCCTTGGAACAAGGTTTTGATGAAGCTAAGTTGTCATATTGAAAGTTTATGAGTTATCAAGTATAGTTTATGTTGAACAAAAATATGAATTAGGGACTTAATTGAATGAATTTCAAGTTAGAATTGAAAAATGGATTTAATTGAGAAGTAAGATGTAAGTTTTATGCTGTAAGGATTAAATTGAGGAAAATATGCTAAAAATTTAGTAGTTAAATTTGAGTTTGGATGGAATTTGAATAGAAAAGAAGTAAAATTGTAAACTTAGTTAGGATTAAATTGTAAAATGAGTTATAAGAAAACAGTTTTGGGACAGTAGCAGTAAGGTAACTTTGAAAAATCACCAAAAATGGTAGAAATTGAATTAGAAGTTGAGTGAGATATTAAATTAAAGCTTATTGAGTCTATTTTCATATGAAAGAAATAGAGAAAGAAAAGAAAATTCTGTATTTTGAGATATTTAGATTTTGGTAAGACTGGTTCAGAGTGATTTCGAGATCCCCTGTTCTGACTTGGAAAAATCATCAAAAATTGTATAAAAATAATTTTGGAACATAATTTATATGGTTAGATTCCTTAATGAGTCTAGTTTTAGAAGAAATAAACTATAACATCATCTGAATTTTATATAAAAAGATAATTAATTTTTAGTGAAGAAGGGTCGGAACTGCCAGACAGCAGAACAGGGGTGACTTTAAAGAATAAACTGTACTAATTGGCTAAATCAAAAATTCTGAAAATTTTATGGAAAGAAGATATGTGAGTCTAGTTTCAGGAAAAATTTACGGTTCTTCATTTGGAGTTCTGTAGCTCTGGAAATAAATAATTTAGTGACTATAACTCAAATGGACAGTTTTGAATATACTTATGAGTAATTAATGAAATTATTGATAATGTTATTTATAGCATGTTATATACATTAAGGATGTGGAATGGAGAGGAGGAGGAGAAAAATATGTATGAATATTCAGCTAGCATGGCTAATTTGTAATGTTTTAGACTCAGGGACTAAATTGAATAAAAGTAAAACTTTATGATTAATTTTGTAAAAATGTAGAAATGACCAATTTGCATGAAATAGATTATTTTTTTTATTTAAAATTGCAAAATTTAATGAAATTATTAATTTAGATTAAGATCGATTGAAAAAAATCAATGAAAATAGAAAATTTCCAAAGTGCCCCTGAATCTTGATATTTCTGCAAATTTAACCAAGTAAGTTTGTGTTACTTAATTATGTGATATAAGGAAATATAAGTTGATGGTACGTGAAATATTGATATGATGAATTAACTGTTTTATGTTTATGAAGAAACGGCAAGTGAATGATACTTATCATGACATGTAAATATGTGATTATCTTTAATATGTTAATACAAGGTAATTAAGTATGATGAAACGAGTAATAAATTCAAGTATGACATGTCGATAAAAATAAATATATTTAAGGGACAATATGTTTGATTTTGATTGATTTCAAATATAAATGCTAGATGAAATAAAATGTTTGATAAATAAATTTGTAATTCCGGTAATGCCTCGTACCCTATTCCGGCGTTGAATACGGGTAAGGGGTGTTACACTTAACCAAATTAGATCACTTTTAATTTGGGCTAACCTATCATGATAGTAGATAATAACATGTAATTATCCTTATTATATATGTGATGTCCAAATTTTCCAACAACATAAACTTGTATGTTGGGGGTATATTTGTACGTGATCCCTATGTTGGGTATTCAGGTGGTGAGATGTTAAGGATTAAAGATGATCGAGATACGATATCATATTTTGAGCTGTGTAAAATACTTAAAAAATGGTTAGGGTTCAATACATACAACTAATTGATTTTCATGTACCTAGTAGTGGGACTTTGCAAGATAACTTTAGGTTTGTGTGGAATGATAGTAGCACTATTGACATGTTGAACTAATGGGTTAAGCATACGAAGATTGACCTGTATGTAGAGCATGAGATTGCCATTGATGTTTTTGTTGTTGATGATTTACTGTTGACTGCTATCATATCTCAAAGATTAGGTAAGTAGAATTGGGACTGTGCGTTTGGTAAAAAAATGAGTTAATGGTCTGATGATTAAGTAAGTGTTAGTGAAATTGTTCTTGAAATTCAAGTTTGAATCCCTTCCCTCGGATCATCTTTATTATTTAAAAAAATTTACGCTTTGTTTATAGTTGCACCAAAAATTATTTTTGAAAATATTTTTATATAATCTTATAAACAAATAATAAATATATTAATTTTTCATTTTCACCGATCAATTTTGTAATAAAACACCATTTGAAATACAAAGGTATCAATAACTATTGAGAAAAGAATTATTTTATATAATTAGGAAGTGATTAGTTGATTATAAAAGGATTTTTATCGAGGAAGGTTTTCTATAAATAGTTTGATTTTATTTTGTGATTCCTCGAATAATTTATGTTGTAATAGTTTAATATTTATGTTAGTTTATATATGTATTTATATTTATATCTTAATTATATTTGTAACACTTTAAAAAAATATATTTTCATCTCAACATACTTGCTAAAAAAATTATATTTTCATTGTAAGGCCCAATTTCTGGAACCCGGAGCCCAACAGTGGGTTCCAACGCAGTCCCGAAATTCACAACAATAGGGGCCCAAAACAAAGTGGCCCAAATCCAAAGGAGAGGAGGAACCTTAGGTCAGGAGGGAGTCTTCGAGCCGCACGACTCTCGCTAGCAAAGCCATGCCCCACGCCGCACGACTCCTTTTCGCAGTGTACTCCATCATGGCGCTCAAAAACAGGAAACTATTGTAAACAATAGGCTATAAAAAGCCAAAGCAAATTTGTAATAGGGGGAGTTTTTTTTGAATAGAGAAAGAATACACACGATTTCCACGAGTATAAACTCAATGAATAGAAAAGGAGATTGGCGCATAGAGTGAAATAAGAAATAGGTGAAAAATCAAGGTGATTATTATTCTGCCTTTCGATTTTCAAACCTCGTTTTGCTTTTCCTTTATTTTGTTCTTGCATGCGAAGATAAGAAGGGAGGGTCTAAAAAAAAAACCCTTTCCATTTTCACAGATTTATCACTTGTTTTCAAAAGTAAAATAAAGATTTTTTAAAAGATTAAAAAGATCTCACCGTGTTTCCTCTGGCCGTCGCTATTAGTGCGCGAGTGGGTAACTTGCTGCAAAAAGAGACCCTAGCAGAGAAAAGATGGGGTTCCATTTTGGGGGTTTTGTGGTTTTGGTAAAGTGAGTTAGCAAAGGAAAAAAGGAAGAAGAAGGGAGTGTAAACGACGTTATGTTCTAATCTCTTTTATATTTTAATTGGTTTTCTTTTTTAAACTCACCCAATTATTATTGCCTTGTCATTAATGCTTTGGTTTACTTTTTTCTTCACGTGCATACTGTCATTATATCTAGTGTTTCATGTTGTCATTTATATTATTTTTTTTATTTTTCCTATCACTTTCATTATTTTATTAATATTATTATATTTACTGTTAGTGTTACTATGGTTGTGATATTAGTAATACTTCAGTTTGTTTTGACTTTATTTTTACTGTTGTATATTCTATTATTACTCTATCCATTACCATTATTTTTATTTTATCACCATTAATATTATTATTTAGTACTATTACTACTATACTATACTTATTATTATATTTATCATTATATTATTTTATTACTAATATTTTTCTTTATTATTTTTCTTTATTTTACATACTATTATATCTATTTATATATTATGGTTTACTTTAATTGTTTTATTATATATTATTATTTTTATATCTACTATTTTTATTATTATCAGTATACCTTTATTTCTTTTACTACTATTTTTATTAATGTTAATATTATCACCATGATTTTTATATTCATTATTAATTATTTATTATTAGTGTTATATTATATTAGTAGTATTATTATTATTGTTTATTTTTCCCCTTTTGTGTTCATTATTGTCATTCCTTATTAATCGTGTCTACATTTCCACGTTTTTATTTTTGTTTTTTTTTTCAAAAAACTTAAAAAAGGTTTTACAAAGGTAATATTTAGTGTTTGAATGTTCGAAAAATTGTGCCCAATCGTGCTGGGTTTCGATTTATCATTCGTCTAGATCACTAAATATCCTATAAAGATTTTGATCGTGTTTTTTTGAAAATAAGACAATGTTTCGTGTTTGGAAGTTCGAGAGATTCGTGCCCGATCGTGCTGGGTCTCGATTTTCTATTCGTCCAAATGACCAAATATCCTTCAGAGGCTTTGACCGGGGTCTCTTAAATAAAGGCAATATTTCATGATTGGAAATTCAAGGAATCGTGCCCAATCGTGTTGGGTTTCGGTTTTTAGTTTGGCCAAATAGTGAAATATCCTTTTTAAATTGCAAGACGTGAATTTTGGAAATCATGAAATGATCTTGGTATCGATAGTTTGAAACATCCTGTCCTATCGTGCTGGATGTGGTATTTCAACTTTTCGGAACAAGAGAGTTTCGATATCCAATACGAGTTATCCAAACATTTTTAAAGATTTATATTTTAAAATATTTTCTAATTTTCGATATTAAGGACATTAATCAATCAATACGGTACCAATTTTAGGCGTTGCGAGGGTGCTAATCCTTCCTCGTGCGTAACCAACTCCCGAGCCCGTTTTCTTAAAATTCGTAAACCAAAATATTTTCTAAAGTGATCCAATCACACTTCAAAAAAAGATTGGTGGCGACTCCATTTTCCTTTTTAAAGTCGGCCCGTTTTCCAAACAAAAAAATGGTTTCGACAGTGGCAACTCCGCTGGGGAGCAATAAGAGAGTCAAGTTGTAGAATTGATTGATTAATGTCCTTTTATCGAAAATAAAATTTTTTAATTTTGTTTTCTTCATTGCATGAGTTTGTGTCGCGTCATATGTTTTTCATGGTTTGAGACCCATAAGATATTTCTGCATTCATATTGCATGACCGTTGTGGTCACACCCTTTAAGTAGGAGCGAGAAGCTATGCCTTCGTGAGGTTTTCACCTCCGCATGGGCTACGGGACTGCTTCCGGGATACATCCGTACCTATGGTTTCGTGAGGTTTTCACCTCCGCATGGCCATAGGGTAATGTATTCCCCTGAACTGAACTCGATCCGTATGAGCCTATAATGGGTGAGGATTGAGGAATCTGCTGGTTCGGGTACCCTTCCTTTAGAACTAAGCCACATATAGTGAACCTTAAGGGCCCACCCTAGGTAGAGCCATGCTAAACCTTAGTGGTTACCCATATAGTGGTTTGACGTCCTTTTACTTGCTTTGGTTACTATTATTCGATACTAACCTGTTTTATTTTGGCCATGTTTGCATGTCATTTCATACTTAAAAGATGTCGATTC
Source organism: Gossypium australe (assembly GCA_005393395.2). Lineage (NCBI taxonomy): Eukaryota > Viridiplantae > Streptophyta > Magnoliopsida > Malvales > Malvaceae > Gossypium > Gossypium australe. Next base: position 24,770,736 of record CM016624.1, read on the forward strand.
CTGTTTTGATTACTAAGTTAGAAGGCTTGTTTGGAGAACGGATTCCTTGATAAAGTAGAGGATAATGCGGCCGTGCGTATATGGTCAGAGAAGACACAACTTGAGAAGGGGGATAGTCTAACCGAGGGGTATACATCAGAATTATTGGACTTCATTCATATTAGTGTGACACAGAATGAGATCCAAGAATTAAGAGATATATGGGCCTGTTGGGATGAAGCAACCAAGCAGCTTTTCTACCTTAATTATGATGATCTACCCTACTTACTCGACATCAGAGCGGACAGACACTTGTTTCGGGCTATGACTCAATATTGGAATCCCTGCTTATAGCTGTTTCACGTTTGGGGAAGTGGACTTGGTGCCTACCGTGGAAGAATATACGGCTTTACTTCACAGTCAAAGGGCTCAGGTCAACAAAATTTACTTCAGGGCTGCTAATGCACCGACTTTTGTAAAGAAGCTGATGAGTATCACTGGGATAAGCGAATAGTGGGTCATGGCACGAATTCAGCAAAAAGGTGGAGGGAAATGCATTCCTTGGGTGAGCTTGAAGGACCTGATGGTGGCATATCCAGATATTAAGAGGAAAATTGACATTTTCGCCTTAAGTATCTACGGCTTGGTAATTTTCCCCAAGGCTTTGAGACATGTAGATGAAGCAGTTATTGACTTGTTCGATCGTCTTGACAAGGGGGTTACGCCGGTACCAGCGATTCTTGCCAAAACGTTTAGATCTTTGAACGCGTGCCGGAGAACAGATGAGGGTAGATTCATGGGATGCGCGCAACTATTGTTGGTGTGGTTCTATAGCCATTTTTGGAAGGTAGATAGAGTTTCCTATCGCATTTTTTCTATGAAGTACTCCCCATTAAAGGAGTTGGCAGCCGCGCCCAAAAGAGATGACATATCAGAAGAGAACTAGATCGCGCTCCTTCAGAATTTTCAGGAAAAGGACGTTGAATGGAGAGCACCTTAGTTCATTCCCGACGAAATTCTCTACCGGTGTGGGAGTTATGATTGAGTTCCTCTGCTAGGGATCTGGAGAGCCGTTGGGTATGCTCATTTGCTCGTGCTAAGGCAATACCAATCAAGACAGTTTATACCGGCGACGCATGGGCTAGCTCAGTTTGAATTCTCGTATAGGGGGAATAATTATAAGAAGAAAGTTCAAGAGATTGCTGATGCTTGGAAACAGATTTACCGAATGAAAAGAGTTTCTGTAGGTCCAATGGCAACCCTCGAATATAATGCATGGCGGAGCAAGAGAGTAAATGATAATATCCCTGGACCAACACAGGATGGTGCTCGATCGATAGAGGAATAACTGCAAGTAGTCCCTTCCGAGTTGGAAATCCTGAAACAAGACTTTGAAAGTAAAAATTCAGAGTTAGGGAAGAAGATAGAACAACTGGAAGAGGAAAATGTGCACTTGAGATTAGATATTGATGTCCAGAAATCAGAGGCTGAGAAACTGAGGAAAGGGAAAAGGAAGGCCGAAGAAGACTTGGACAATTTGAAGATCGATTACAAAAAGTTGCACTCATCGATGAGGACTGCTGGGTTGGGTAAAACTTCAGAACAATGGCGTCAAGAAATTCAGGAGGAGAAGACCAAGGTTGATCAGTGGAAGAAGAGGTTTCATGATGCTCAAGCACGAAATGATACTTTGGAAAAGACTATGGGTGAAAGTCAAAGCGAAAATAAGATGTTAAGAGCTCAAGTAGCAGAATTGGAGAAGGCATTTTGTCGAAGCCGTAACTCTACGGTGAAGTTGGAATCAAGCCTGAATAAGATTGAAGATTTGAAAGGAAAGGTGGTAGAGCTCGAGACTGCGCTGCAAAACGGTGAGCTCCGGATCCAACTATTGGAGGCAAACAACGAACGATGGGAAGAACAGCTTCAAAGATCTCAGAACCAGGTCAGAGAAAGAGATTACGTCATGGGTGAAGCTGTGGCACAGATACGAGAAGTGGCTGAACATTTACAAACCTTAGCAGTTCAGGCTGATGTGTTAAGTGTAGTATATGAGTTAGAGTCAGACCGGGGTCGAGAGCTAGCTTCGCTTCTCAAGAAAGTTAAAGCTCTGGGCATAAGGGCTAGGTCGTATATGTTACTTTGTTTTATGTAAAGGATTTTGTTTTTTAAATAAGTTTTCTATAAGAAATTGAACCAGAATCGACGCATTTTTGCATTCATATCATGCATTTGCATTGCATCGCATCATATGCATTTAATATCGCAAAACAACCTTATTAACTAGAGATCATGTTATAGTTATCCTGGAACACCGCTACTACACTCGAAAAAAAACGAAAGCTATGGATCAAAGGATAGAAAAGTTAGGACAGATGCAGAAGGAGATACAGGACCAATTGCAGTCTCAGATGCAAGAACAGTTAGCTAAGATCCAACAGGACATGAGGGATCAAATGCTGGAGTCCCAGAGAAGTATGATGAGCCAGTTAACACAGTTGTTGACTGGAGGGCCTAGAAAAGAAAAGAGTCCTATGGTCGATACTGGAGATGATAATGAAGATTTTGCTTACCCTCCAGGCTTGGCCTCGACAAGTTCCCAAGTGCAACCACAAAGAGTGTCGGTCAATATCAAACCCTAGTACCAATCTGGTACCGTGGCACCGATAAACTTTTCGGCAGGCTCGAGCTCTAACCCAGGAGGTAATTTGGCAAAAACCATGGTCCCTAACTTCGATGGGGCAATAGGAGGGGAAAAGGAAAAGACGGAGGTCCCGAAGGAGTTCGAGGATCGATACAAATGGTTGGATGAGAAGTTTAGGGCATTGGAAAGTGCTGATTACCAATGCGAGGTAGATGCTAAAAAGTTGAGTCTGATCCTTGATCTGGTACTCCCACCAAAGTTTAAGCTGTCAGAGTTTGAAAAATATAACGGGACCAGCTGCCCTGAGGCCCACATTACAATGTTCTGTTGGAGAATGACATGATATGTTAACAACGACCAATTGTTAATTCACTGTTTCTAGGATAGCCTGACTGGGGCTGCAGCAAAATGGTACAACCAGCTGAGTTGTACTCATATCAAATCATGGAAGGACTTAGCACAGGCCTTCATGAAGTATTATGGCCACGTAACTGATATAGCGCCTACAAAATATGGAAAAGAAGTCGGGCGAGAGTTTTAGGAAATATGCCCAGAGGTGGAGGGAAGTCGCCACACAAGTCCAACCACCGCTGCTGGAAAAAATAAATGACTATGCTCTTCATTAATACCCTGAAAGCACCTTTCATCAATCACATGTTAGGGAACGCGACTAAGAGTTTCACAGACATGGTGATGTCTGGCGAAATGATAGAGAACGCGATCAGATGTGGGAAAATAGAGGCTGGAGAGAGCACGAGAAGAGTGGCTCCGAAGAAGAGGGAAAATGAAGTAGGTAACGTGAGCTCAGGTTATCCAAAACCTGTTACTGTCAGTCAGCCAAGAGCGGTAGCCGCAGGCCTGCATTCGAGGCAGAATGCCGAGAAATTTTAGTTTACTCCCATACCAGTGACGTATGGGGAGTTGTATAAAACTCTGTTCGATGCGCATGTTGTAGCACCTGTCTACTTGAAACCGTTGCAACCCCCATATCCTAAGTGGTATGACACAAGTGCTCAGTGTGAATACCATGCGGGAGTAGCAGGACACTCCATAGAAAATTGCATCTCATTCAAAAGGCTAGTCGAAAGGCTTATCCAAGCGGGTGTTGTAAAGTTCAACGATACACCTGGTGTGGGAAATCTGTTACCCAGTCACACTGATAAAGGGGAGGAGAATCAAGCAGACGGTTGCTGAAGTAAGAACCCCATTAAGGGAGGTTTAGAAGGAAATGCGCAAAAGAGGACTAGGTCCGCAAGAGTTGGGGAGTAAATCCCGAGATGCAAGAAACTACTGTGAGTTTCACAACAAGAAAGGACATGAGATCCAGTAGTGCAACGAATTCAGAGCTCTGGTACAAGGGTTAATGGATAATAAAGAGCTGGAGTTCTTCGATTCTATTGAAGGAGAGGATGTGTGCACCACATAAGGAGATTCTGCAGATAAGGTCCCTAAGGTCAATCACCTAGTGGTGATTATCACACGGCCGAGGATCAGTGAAGCAGTAACAAAAATGGCACCAAGGGTTGTGATTCAGAAACCCGTGACCTTTCCTTATAAGGATAGTAAGAGGGTGCCTTGGAATTATAATTGCACTGTGACAATTTCGGGAAAAGAAAACCCGGTCAGCATGCCAAACACGAAGGTTGAACCGGAAAAGGAGAAATACCTGATGATTGGACAGGGGGAAGGAAAGTCAGAACCACTGGATAATGAACCAGTAACAGAAAATGAAGCCAAAGAGTTTTTGAAGTTCCTAAAGCACAGTGAGTACAGTGTTGTGGAACAACTACATAAGCAACCAGCACGCATATCGATATTGGCTTTACTTTTAAATTCGGAGGCCCACCGTAACGCGTTGACAAAAGTGTTGAACGAAACCTATGTTGCTGATGACATTTCGGTAAACAAGCTAGACCGCCTTGTTGGTAATATAAGTGCAGACAATTTCATCTCATTCAGTGATGATGAAATACCGCCAGGGGGCATGGGATCCACCAAGGCTTTACACATCACTACCCGATGCAAAGGGTATACATTATCGGGGGTATTAATTGACAACGGGTCGGTACTGAATGTCTTGCCCCTATCTACACTGAACAGGTTGCCCGTGGACAGCTCTCATATGAAAACATGCCAAAATATAATGAGAGCATTCGATGGCACCGAAAGAAAGGTAATGGGAAGAATTGAGATACCTCTTCTAATCGGGCCAAATACATACGAAATAGATTTCCTCGTGATGGACATCAAGCCCTCTTATAATTGCCTATTGGGGAGGCCTTGGATCCACTCAGCGGGAGCCGTACCATCATCATTACACCAAAAGTTAAAGTTGGTGACAGAGGGCCGGTTGATAACCATAAATGCGGAGGAAGATATCATCGCGTCCGTTACTAGTAATGCACCGTACATAGAGAATCATACGGAGGCTATAGAGTGCTCCTTCAGGTCATTGGAGTTTGTAAATGCGACTTTCATTAGTGAAGGAAGCAAGATCCCGGTGCCCAAAATTTCTGAAGCAACAAGGATGGGCCTACAGCTGACAATAGGAAAAGGAGCATTGCTTGGGAGGAGACTAGGAAAATACCTTCACGGATGGGTTGAAGTATCGGGTTTGGTTGACAAGCGTGACCGTTTTGGTTTGGGGCATAGGCCAGATGCCCAGCAAAGAAAGGAGGAATTAGAAAAAAAAACGTTAGAGAAGGAGGGCACGGTTGAATGGTGCTAAGGTTAAATGGAGAACAATGACTTTTCCCCATATATCTAATATATTTGTGTCGGGAGGAATCATCTATTCAGGGTTGGAGAATATGAATAAAGAAACGACTGAAGATATGATGAGAGCTTTGAGCATCAACGCCGTGTTTGAAGAGGACCCGAAGAAAGAAAACTTGGCGGGTATTCGCCCCTACGAGCCTGGAAGTGTTCTGGACAACTGGACTGATGAAGAAATTCCTGTAGTTTTTAGGACTAAAACAGAGTAGTGTTCAAAACACACATGTTGTTTCAAGTCTAGAAACAATAAGGATATTTTGTGAAATAGGCTCATGTTCAAGTATTGTTATTTTCAATAAAAAATGCATTTTCCTTTCATACCGTGCAATCATTCTTTTACTCCTTTTCCAATCCATTCATAATCATAACATAAATAAGTTATTCACAAATTCATTGGGTACTCTTTCATACTGACCATAGGTCCCCAGATATCGACGTCATGAGTAACACTGCTATGGACCCAGAATTCCCTTATGAGCGAGACATGTGCCTAGAGGGATCTCGGGATTTTGCAGATGACGAAGATTATAGTTTGTCCCCGAATTTGTTAAGGATGGTAGAGTGGGAGGAGAAGTTGATTCTACCTCACAAAGAGACAATTGAAATGTGCTTCTAAAAGATGGGAAAGAAGTGAAAATCGGCACCTGCATAACCAAGAAAACAAGGCAGGACCTCATTAGACTTCTGCTAGAGTTCAAAGATGTCTTCGCATGGTCATATCAGGACATGTCTGGGTTGAGTGCTGACATTGCAGTACACCGTATCCCTATAAAAAGAGAATGTAAGCCGGTTCAATAGAAGCTCCAAAGGATGAGACCCGATGTCGCGGTAAAGATAAGGGAGAAAGTCAAGAAGCAATTTAATGCTGGGTTTTTACAAGTGGTGAATTACTCAGAATGGGTAGCCAACGTTGTCTCTGTTTCAAAGAAGGATGGAAAAGTATGAATGTGTGTCGACTACAGAGACTTAAACAAGGCCAGCCCAAGGGACAACTTGCCACTGCCTCACATCGACACCTTGGTGGATAACACGGCGGGGTATTCATTGTTCTCCTTCATGGACGGTTTCTCAGGATACAATCAAATAAAGATGCATCCTGAAGACATGGTAAAGACCACCTTCATAACCTTATGGGGGACTTTTTGTTACCAAGTGATGCCATTTGGGTTAAAAAATGCAGGAGCGACATACCAAAGGGCCATGGTAACCTTATTTCACAACATGATGCACAAGGAAATCGAGGTCTACGTCGATGACATGATCGCAAAGTCCCAAATTGAACAGGAACATGTACAGGTTTTGAGGAAGCTATTCTTGATGTTGAGGAAATTTCAGCTAAAACTCAATCCAGCCAAGTGTACTTTCGGGGCTAGATTAGGGAAACTACTCAGTTTCATGGTTAGTGAAAAAGAAATCGAGGTCGACTCGGATAAGGTCAAGGCCGTACAAGAATTGCCTCCACCGCACACTCAAAAGGAAGTCCGAGGCTTTCTTGGAAGATTGAATTACATTGCTCGGTTCATTTCGCAATTGACTGAGAAACGTGACCCCATATTCCGTCTTCTTAAGAAGCACAACCCGGGCATTTGGGATAATGAATGCCAGAAGGCTTTTGACAGGATTAAACAATACTTGTCCAATACTCTAGTGTTAATACCACCCAGTCCTGATAGACCATTGATTTTGTATTTAACGGTATTCGATAATTCAATAGGATGTGTGCTACTGCTCGACCAACACGATAAGACAGGGAAGAAAGAAAGGGCGATATACTACCTCAGCAAAAAATTTACTAAGTGTGAAATGAGATACTCGCCGATTGAAAAGTTATGTTGCGCATTGGTCTGGACAACTCGGAGGTTGAGGCAGTACATGTTATACCACACGACTTGGTTAATCTCGAAACTAGATCCTCTCAAGTACATGATAGAGTCGACCGCTCTAAGTGGAAGAATGGCCCGATGGTAAATTTTGCTCTCCAAATTTGACATAGTCTATGTGAACCAAAAGGCTGTGAAGGGGAGTGCAATAGCTGATTTTCTAACCAGTAGAGCGCTAGACGATTACGAACCCTTGAATTTTGATTTTCCCAATGAAGATCTGATGTTTGTAGCGACAACTGAAGAAGATACCCTAGATGATCGTCCTTGTAAACTGAACTTCAATGGAGCGTCAAATACCGTTGGTAATGGAGTTGGGGCAGTCCTAGTATCCCCAAATGGAGAACATTATCCATTCACTTGCAAGTTGGACTTCGATTGCACAAACAACATGGCAGAATACAAAGCATGTATCATGGGAATCCGAGCTGCCATAGACCGCAAAGTCAAGTTGCTAGAGGTATATGGAGACTCCGCGTTGGTAATATATCAGCTCAGAGGAGAATGGGAAACGAGAGATCCCAAGTTGATCAGTTACCGAAAGCTAGTTTTGGAGCTAATCGAGGAGTTTGATGATATCACATTCTTTTACCTCCCGCGTGATGAAAATCAGATGGTTGACGCCTTGGCCACACTTGTAATGACCCAAAATCCGTGGGCACCGGAAAAAGTGTGTTATCGGGCCTCCGTCTTAGTAAATCGAGTTATTAAATAATCATTAGGAGTAATTATGAGTCTAATAGTGTGCTTAATTAGATTTTTATTTAGTGAATTTAGTTTAATTTAAAGCAATTAGGAAAAAAGGATCAAATTGAATAAAGAGTGAAAGTCTAATTATAGATTAAAAGAAAGTAAAAAGGGCTAAAATAGCAATTAAGCCATTTAGCATAAGCTGAGGCGAGATAAAAATCTAAGATTTTTACTTAGATTTTTATTATAAAATATATATATTAGTAATAAATTATATTAAATTAATTTAAAATAATAATTATATATTATATTATAACATAAAGTAAATAAAAACTAAAAAGAAGTAAAAGAAAAGTAAAAAGAAAGAAGAACAGAAAAAGAAACAGAGAACAAGACGAAGACAGGGGAAGAAAAAGGGAAAGAAAAGAGAAGGGAAAATTGGGATTTTAAAGCTTCAAGTTTAATTGGTAAACTAAATTTAGCCATTTTCTCTTAATTTTGATGTTTTAGAAGCTTTAATACAAGATTTTGATGAAACTAAGTTGATATTTTGAGAGTTTATAGGTTTTCAAGTACAGTTGATGTTGAATAAAAAGATGAATTAAAGATTAAATTGAATGAAATTTAAGTTAGAATTAGTAAAAGGATTAAATTGTAAAGTAAGCTATAAAAAAACAGTTTTGGGACAGCAGTAGAAGAGTAACTTTGAAAAATTACCAAAAATGGTAGAAATGGAAGTAGTAGTTGAGTGAGATACGAAATTAAAGCTTATTGAGTCTATTTTCATATGAAAGAAACATAGAAAGCAAAGCAATTCTGTATCTTGAGATATTTAGATTTTTGTGAGACTGGTTCAGAGTGATTTCGAGATCCCCTGTTCTGACTTGGAAAATTCATTAAAAATTATACAAAAATAATTATGGGAAATAATTTATATGGTTAGATTCCTTATTGAGTCTATTTTTATAAGAAACAAACTAGAACATCATTTGAATTCTGTACAAAAAGATAATTAAATTTTAGCAAAGAGTGGTAGGAACTGTCAGACAACAGAATAGGGGTGATTTAAAAGAATAAACTGTACTTATTGGCTAAATAAAAAATTCTAAAAATTTTATGGAAAGCAGATATATGAGTCTAGTTTCATATAAAATTTATGGATCTTAATTCGGGATTCTGTAACTCGAGATATGGATAATTTAGTGACAATGACTCGGGTAGACAGCTTTGAAAGAACTTATAAGTAAATAATAGAATTGTGTATAAAGAATGTAGAATGAAGAGGAAGAGTAGAAATTGAATAAAATTCATTATTTATTGTAATTTAATGCTGTAATTAATAATGTAAATTATTATTATTTTCGTAGCTAACAAGGAAAATGAGGCATCGGCATCCAAGGGAAAAGAAAAGATCGTGGAGGAGTAAACTTGTATTTCGGGTTTGTATTACTATAATTCAAACTACTATTTAGTTAATATTATATTTAAATTCATATGTATGGTAAGTAATACTATTGACATGAATGAAACTGAGATGAAGCGTAAATATGTTTGAGTATTTAAATTGTTTAGTGATTAGAAAGTCGAAAAATGTATTAAATTGAAAGGTGTGTTTTGAATTGAATTAAAATTGAATTGAGAAATGATTTGAATACCCTATTAACTTGTCGGACTAGATTTGATACAGATGGCATGCCATTGGATTTGTGATGTGATGAGGAGATTTGTAGCTCAGCCGAGAAGATGATTCTGTTATTATATGCTTCGGTTTATCCGAAGAGGCATTTAATGCCTTATTGGTGTGTTTGGGAGGATATGATATATTGGTGTGTTTTGGAGGTTATATTATACTGGTGTGTTATGGAGAATTTATATTATTCCAGGTGTGATTGGGTTGGATATTTTGGTGTGCTTGGGTGGAATCCACGTATCTGTCAGAGTCCGAGCCTTGTTAATAGGGTAAATAATTGAAATGGAACTTTGAAAATGAGATTGATTGATTTGGCTCTATTGAAAGGTATGTGAAAGAATGTACGTGTTAAATTATGAATTGAATTAGTATGTGTTAAATGAAATGTGAATTTAAGATTTATGAAGTGATATATAATTATGTATAATTAGTTTTAATAATTTATAAAGTTTATGGTGATGTTTGTAATTTATTAATGTTAAATAATTTTGATTTATAGTAATACCACTGAGTATGAAATACTCAGCGTACGGTTGTTTCCGTGCGCAGGTCATTAGAGTTTCGGATCCGGTCCAGCATCCAAAACAAACCCGACTCCAACAAGAAGATTTTGGTGATGAATTTCTTCCTTTTTGTTAAGTGGCATGTACTAGATAGTTATATGAATTATAAATATACATAAAGTTAAATGATTTTGGTTGTATATAAATGATTATAATGTTTTGGATGAGGAAAATGATATGAAGTTATAAAATGATAAATTTGGTATTGGTTGTTTTGGTTTGAATTTGCAGGGGAATTTAGGTAAAAATAAGTAGAAATGCTGACGAAATTTTTATAGGATTTTTAAAAAAAAAATCTAGAAAATTCGAATAAGTCTCGTTCTACTTTTAATAAATGTTTTGGGCTTTGAAAGTCTATTATAGGGACTTATTTAATAATTATACTATGAATGTTATTTTATTTGTGAATTATTTGTAAATAGTCTGATATGTCTGGTAATGCCTCGTAACCCTATTCCGGCGATGGTTTGGGGTTAAGGGGTGTTACAACACTAGCTTCTATGATCAGAGTAAATGAGTAAGAGGGTATGAAGCCCATCCAAATGAGTACCTGTGTGACTCCGGCTCACTGCTGCAATATCGGTGAAGAGGAGGAGATAGATGACCATCCTTGGTATCATAACATTCTGCGGTATGTGAAGAGCCGTGAATATCCTGATCAAGTAACAGAAAATGACAGGAGAACATTGAGAAGATTGGCTAATGACTATGTCTTAGACGGAGAGATCCTGTACAAAAAGAGGAAAGATCAGGTGTTGTTAAGATGTGTCGATGCTGTTGAGGCTAGAAAAATCTTGGAAGAAGTCCATGAGGGTGTCTGTGGAATGCATGCCAATAGGTTCACAATGGCCAGGCAAATCATGAGATTCGGGTATTACTGGTCCACGATGGAAGGAGACTGCATCCATTATGCCAAGAAATACTACAAGTGTCAAATTTATGGAGACAAGATCCATTTGCCTCCTTCAGCTCTTCATGTTATGACTTCTCCGTGGCCTTTCTCAAATTGGGGTATGGACGTTATTGGGTAAATCTCACCGAAGGCTTTTAATGGACATCGATTCATTTTCGTGGTCATTGATTACTTCACCAAATGGGTAGAGGTAGCTTCATATGCCAATGTCACGAAAACGGCAGTTAGTAAGTTTTTGAAGAAAGAGATCATCGGTATGCCAGAAAAGATCGTATCTGACAACGCTTTGAACTTGAACAACAGCGCGATAGCGGAAGTCTGCAGTCAGTTCAACATTAAGCACCATAACTCATCGCCATATCGCCCGAAAATGAATGGCGCAGTTGAGGCAGCTAATAAAAATATCAAGAAAATTGTGGGGAAAATGACTGAGACCTACAAGGATTGGCATGAAAAGTTACCGCTTTCCCTCTATGCTTATCGAACATCGGTTAGAACCTCTACTGGGGCAACTCCTTTCTCATTAGTTTATGGGATGGAGGCAGTCTTGCTTATTGAAGTTGAAATTCCTTCTCTCTGGGTTTTGTCAGAGCTGAAGTTGGATGAAGCAGAATGGGTTAAATCCCGATATGATCAACTGAATCTAATTGAGGAAAAGAGGCTAAGAGCCATTCGCCATGGTCAAATGTACCAGGAGCGGATGATGTGAGTTTACAACAAGAAGGTTCGCCCCAGAGTATACCATGAGGGAGACTTGGTATTGAAACAGATCCTCCCTATGCAAAAAGACTTCAGGGGAAAGCGGATGCCTAATTAGGAAAGACCTTATGTTGTAAAGAAGGCCTTCTCTGGGGAGCGTTGATACTCGCTGAGATGGACGGCAAAAGTCTACCAAATCTGGTTAATGCAGACTCAGTCAAGAAGTACTTAGCTTAAGGAAAATGGGCCAAGGCGAAAACCCGCAAAGGGCGCCTTGGATTCAAAAAAAAAGGAGAGGCCAAGGTGAAAACCCTCAAAGGGCACTTTGAGACCAAAGAAGAGTTGAATTGAAAACCAGTAAAGGGCGATTCAAATGGGGCATGCGCTAGCCATCCTTACTTGAGTTAATAATGAAGAGATATGCTACATCTTCGGAGCTTTGGCAAAGTGCTGCAGGTCTCTTAGATATATGTTGAGCTCAGAGTGGTCTTCAAGAAGTTCGTACAGAAAAGCTCAGGCTGTGATATCTGGGGCACTAATTCCACCCTTATTCGTTTTTGTACCTTTACAAAATTTGCTGCCTTTGTTCAGTTCGTTCTTCACGAGTTTTGTCCTGAATAAATTCCAGTTTCATTCATCTTTATAATCTTTTTTCAAGCATTCCATATTGAAATAATGATTAATGAACTAATAACACTTTCGCAAGAGAAGTTTTGCTTATTACTCTGAAAGTCTCTAAATAATACAAGAATCTGAAACAGAACAACTATTTAGAACTTACCAGGCTTAAGGGGCTTGGAACCCCTGAAATAAGAGTATAAGCAGTGACGACATCTTCAGATTTTGTGTTAGAAGTATCAGCAGAACAAGAAGGCATACAACGGGAATATTGCCCCAACAAGCAGCGAGCAGTGATAACCCAAAAGTTAAAAAAATTGGATCATACTCATGACATTTTGCATTTATCCATTCATTCGCGATACATTGGTTAGGAGCAGTTTTTAATCATGACATCCTAATCATTTGGCATAAGTATAGACCCCATAAAATCAATTCTACGGGGAGGTTCCCTAGAGGACAATGTAGCAAAATTGATGGGAGTTACAGAAAATTACAGATCTTAATTCCCTAAGCAGTAGGGTGACAGATCGAAGACGATGAGCCTTAATCCCCTAAGCAGTAGGGCAACAGGCCGAAAATTACTGATCTTAATTCCTTAAGTAGTAGGACAGATCGAAGACGATGAGCCTTAACCCCCTATACAGTAGGGTAACAGGCCGAAAATTACAGATCTTAATTCTCTAAGCAGTAGGGTGACAGATCGAAGACGATGAGCCTTAATCCCCTAAGCAGTAGGGTAACAGGCCGAAAATTACAGATCTTAATCCCCTAAGCAGTAGGGTGACAGATCGAAGACGACGAGCCTTAACCCCCTAAGCAGTAGGGTAACAGGCCAAAAATTACAGATCTTAATTCCCTAAGCAGTAGGGTGACAGATAGAAGACAGTGAGCCTTAATCCCCTAAGTAGTAGGGTAACAGGCTAAAGATTACATATCTTGTTCTCTACTGAGCAGTAGTGGGGCAGGTCGAGACAAAATTCCTATACTCTTGAAGAGGTAGTAGATGGAATGAAGCTACCTGAAGAAAGGAAGCATCAAGAAGTCAAGATTCAACAAGATGGGGCTATTACATTATCACCATGATTTTTATATTCATTATTAATTATTTATTATTAGTGTTATATTACATTAGTAGTATTATTATTGTTTATTTTTCCCATTTTGTGTTCATTATTGTCATTCCCTATTAATCGTGTCTACATTTCCACGTTTTTATTTTTGTTTTTTTTCAAAAAACTTAAAAAAGGTTTCACAAATGTAATATTTAGTGTTTGGATGTTCGAAAAATTGTGACGAATCGTGCTGGGTTTCGATTTGTCGTTCGTCTACATCACTAAATATCCTTTAAAGATTTTGATCGTGTTTTTTTGAAAATAAGGCAATGTTTCGTGTTTGGAAGTTCGAGAGATTCGTGCCCAATCATGCTGGGTCTCGATTTTCTATTCGTCCAAATGACCAAATATCCTTCAGAGGTTTTGACCGAGGTTTCTTAAATAAAGGCAATATTTCATGATTGGAAATTCAAGGAATCGTGCCTAATCGTGTTGGGTTTCGGTTTTTAGTTTGGCCAAATAGTGAAATATCCTTTTTAAATTGCAAGACATGAATTTTGGAAATCATGAAATGATCTTGGTATCGATAGTTTAAAACATCGTGTCCTATCGTGCTGGATGTGGTATTTCAACTTTTCGAAACAAGAGAGTTTCAATATCCAATGCAAGTTATCCAAACATATTTTAAAATATTTTCTAATTTTCGATATTAAGGACATTAATCAATCAATACGGTACCAATTTTGGGCGTTGCGAGGGTGCTAATCCTTCCTCGTGCGTAACCGACTCCCGAGCCCGTTTTCTTAAAATTCGTAGACCAAAATATTTTCTAAAGTGATCCAATCACACTTCAAAAAAAGATTGGTGGCGACTCCATTTTTCTTTTTAAAGTCGGCCCATTTTCCAAATAAAAAAATAGTTTCGACATTCATGTCTATACAAAATATAGTTCATTTTTATAATTTAAATTGAAATAAGAGTGCCGTATTCCTCTTTTAAAATGAATTGAACACCTGGAGACGCTATCAATTAAATGTATACAAATAAAATACAAAATTTAACTTAAAAATTAAAAACATAAGCGGGGATAGCTCAGTTGGGAGAGCGTCAGACTGAAGATGTATCTGTAATCTGAAGGTCGCGTGTTCGATCCACGCTCACCGCATTTTTCAACTTTTCCTTCATTTTTTGGGCTGGGACAGGTTAGCCGCAGTTTTTGTTGTTACTTTGTAAAGTGCCAAGTCTAGCCCATTTTTCAAGCCCACAACCTCAACTTTTTCTTCCTATTTTTAAATCACAAAATATCACACAATTTCCTCAAATTTAGCCCACAGTAAATTCTATCTATTTATCTATACCTATATTATAATAAAATCTGTTCCAATTCAACGTCACATTTACTCAATTATTAAATATTTTAAAAATTAAAAATGATTAAAAAATAAAATTTTTAAAAATAACAACTTTTATTATAATAATATTTATTCTATCTATTTATTCTATACCTATATTATAATTAAATATCTAATTAAAATAGTGTTACAAGTCAATGAAACATTTACTCAATTATAAAATATTTAAAAAATGTAAAAAATTAAAAATGATTAAAAAACTAAAATTTATAAAAATAAAAAAATTTATTATAAAAATATTTATGACTTTCAATAATTTTATAAATATTGTATTAAATTAAATTACAATCTATTAAGAAAAATATTAAAGTTAATGAATGGTTAAGTGATTTTAGACTATTTTGGACGTGAGTTTGATTATTGGTATTTGTGTTGATTTCTTTTTATATAATATTTTTCCTACACCCACAATTTGGATGTTGCATTTACTATATTATATCATACTTACCATGTAGATGGAAATTCTTTTATCTAAAAATATATTTATAAGAAATTTATATAAATATAACCTAGGACTTTGTAAAATTATTCGTATTGTGTTTGATTCTTAAATAATATTTTTAAGTTTTTTTATTTAAAGATTATATAAAAATATAAAAATATTCTTATAATAATATTAATTATCCTTTAAAGTAAGGGTATTTTGATAATTTCACAATTGAATTGGTGTCAACTTAACTCGTGCCACCAACTCAATCAGGCACTTTATATATAATAAGTATAGATACACAAATTTGGTGAAAGAAAATATTTTAGGTTAAAAGTTATTTTTTAAAATTTTACTTATATATGAATTATTATTGATGTAGTGGTAAAGAATTTTTTTTTTGTAAATTCATTAGCAATGGGTTCAATTCTTAGATATGTTAATTTTAGTTCTTTTATTTTAAAACTATATAAAAGTAATGTTCAAAAAAAATTTATATAAAAGTATGACAAAACAAAAAAAGCTATCAAAATAAAAATAGTAGTCATTCAATAAAAGGATATATTAGTCATTTCCTAATCGAGTTGGTACCCGGTTAACCTGTGGCACTAATTTAGTCAAAGAGTTTATTAATAATACTAGAAATCCTATCACATGCATACACGTGTGAAAACTACAAATATAGAACAATTGATGAGAGTAATAAAGTGTGTATAATTAAAATTAAAATATATAAGTATATCAAAATAGAGCTTTAGTTGAGTGGTAAATTGAAGGTTTACTAATGCAATTGGTTTGGGTTTATATCCCAACATGTGCATAATTTTATTGTTTTTTAATGAAAAAGACTAAAGCATCTTCGAATAATATAACTTAATTTAATTATAGAAGAGCATTTTCGTAATTTAACAACTAAGTTGGTGACCCAGATAATATAAAACACTTAAATAATACTAGAAATTCTATCACACACGTATGTGTTGTGGAAACCACGGATTTAGAACACAAATGTGTGTTAAAAATAACATACAATAAATAATAAAATGTATGATTTGAAACTAATTAGTCATAATAACACATGAGATATGTGCGACATTAAAATAAAAAAATAGATTAAATTATGAGTAAAACAAAATTTAAACATATAAATGCATCAGATAAACAATACTAAATGTACTACAATTATTTTTCATAATTTTGTCATCAGTAGTGAGTTTGTGTTAAGTTAACTTGTGACACCAACTCAATTAACAATACTAATCTAATTAGTGCGAGTTCAAATCCCATCATACACATATTTTTCTTGGTTTCTGTTAAAATTAAAAAACTGAAATACCCTTGAACAATATGACTTTAATTATTGAAGGACATTTTTGTAAATTCCTAACTGAGTTGGCACCCGATTAACCCATGACACACCAACTCAATCAGAGGTTTTATTAATAGTATAGAAGTAGAGATATACAATTGATGGAAGTAATAAAGTGTTCATAATTAAAACTAAAATGTATAAATGTATCAAAATAGAGCTTTAGTTCAGTGGTAAATTAAAGATTTTATTAATGCAATGAGTTTGGATCCAAACTCTCACCATATGCATATTATTATTATTTTTTAATGAAAAAAACTAAAGGTAAAGTATCATCGAATAATATAAATTAGTTTAATTACAAAATGTCATTTTCATAACTTAACAGCTAAATTGATGACCCAATTGAGTGTGACACCAACTCAGTAAAACACTTAAATAATAGTATAGAAGTATAGATATACAATTGATGACCGTAATAAAGTATGCATAATTAAAATTAATATGTGTAAATATATTAAAATAGAGCTTTAACTTAGTGGTAAATTGAAGGATTTACAAATGTAAATAGATTGGGTTCAAGTCCCATTATATGCATATTTTTATTAGTTTTTTAATGAAAAGGATTAAAATACCCTCGAATAATATAATACAGTTTAATTACGAAAGGGCATTTTCATTTATATAGTAGAGTTAATTTGTTAATTAACCTTATTTTAATTAAACAAAGCTTAATTTACTTAAGCTAATGACTCTATAATCATACCGTCCATTAACACACACTTTAACATGGTCTAATTGCTATTTTAAATATTTGAAAATAGCAATTTAAGTCTCTAAGTTATTTCCTAATTAAAAATTTATAGCAATTGAACTTTACAATTTAGTTTCTAAGCCTTAATTGACTAGAATTTTGGCTAATTTGGCCATCAAAAATTTAATTTACCTAAATAATAACTCCTTAAATATTCTTATTTAATATTTACAGACTTGATTTACATGAACAAGGTCCCGAAACCGTAAGTTTTGATACCACTAGAAATCGAGTCGTTGCAAATAATATTGCACGTAGGAGGCACTCCCTCTAGCTACATGTCTGTGTATGCTTTTGAGAATACTAATGATGAGGACATTGGACATGATGTTGGAGATGTCGTAGAGTCTTGATTTATTTATATTAGTATGTACCTTTTTTATCTTCCACGATCTAGGTTGTTATTTACATCCCCTTTTCACTAACTTTAGGCTGCTTAGGCAGCTAAATTAGGTCATTTTAGTAGTTGTTTATGTTTTTACTTTGATTAAGTAATTTATGTTTTTTTTTTTACAATTTTTATTACATTTTTGATACTTAAATAAAGTTACATGGTCATGTAGGTTGAACCGAGAGCTAAAGGTGCACATTTGGGTTGAAACTGCTACCAATGTCACAACAACGAAGTACGAAAGTTCCGACATCAAGACAGACTCGAAAATCTCAAGGATGAAACTGGTGTGGATGTCGCAACACCAAAGCCAGACATAAGAAAGGGCTGAAGCAGGGACGACGTCGCGACGTGGAGTCCCTTGACGTCGCAACAATGCGACAATTTCCTAACTTAAAGCAATCGCGTTTTGAAAACCAAATAGAGTTCCTTTTCCCAATCGAACTCTAAATACTTCAAGGGCATTATAGGCAATTTAATATTCCAAATTTAACCTATATAAAAGGGCCATTGTAACCAGAATTACACATAAATTTAAGGGAGACAAAAGTTATTACTTAAGGATTTTATTCAGTTTTTACTTAGTTTTACTTTATCTTTCTTTAATCGGAAGATCCTATTCTGAAGTGAGACCATCGCGAACGAAGATTGTTCCAGAATTGCGCTTTTGCATCGATTAATTCATGAGTATTCTCAATCTATCCTTTTATTCTATTATTTATATATCTTTCTTTAACCCTGTTAATTGAATGTTTCTGTGAATAGTATAATAATTTTTTGCTTTACACATATTTCGTTTGTTCAATTGCTTTGACCTAATTAATTAACTGAAGAAAAAAGTTTAATCTGGATTAATTGAATTAGATTAAGAGTACATAAACTTTAAGATTGACGACCCTAAGAAGTAACACAGGTAAGATGAGGTTGGGAGATAAGTCTGCCAAAAATCCTTTAATGTAGCTTGGTATAATATGTGAGGTCGGGAGATAAGCAAATTATGCTGACTAGTTAATTTAGTTAGAGGACGAGAGGTAACAACTAGGTTAATTACTAGCCAATTATTTGAAACCATAAACTAAAAGTTAATTAACGATTAGGTAATGCAATTGGATCTAGGCTAAAGTAGCTCGTATAGTCGAAACTAGGAATAAGAGAAATCGATAATATTAACTTATGGTTAGTTCTAGTTTTAGTTTAATTTAATTAGTTTATCATTATTATCTTGCTTTGGAATTCACATTACTAATTCGTGACTCGAGTAAATTAGTACTTATTTTTGGTAATTGATTTAATATTAGTTTTCTCCAAATAGTAATCCCTTGAGTACGATCCTCGGAATACTTTCCAAGTATTTTGTTGTAAACAAATTATATATATTACAACTTGACCTATTCGCTTGCAGAAACCGCATTCTAACTCTTATACTTTTATTTTTGCAATAATTACACGGTTGATGTTTGCACCTTAAATTTTTATTTTTCATTTTTTTATCTAGGAAAGAAAAATTCATTTTTTTTCCACTTTTCAATTTTTATCTTTTCAGTTTTCTTTTCACTCTACTAATCACACCTTAATTTTAATTTTTTATTAGAAGAGTTGGATAAAGAAAATTGAAAGAAATTTTTAATTTTTTTCTAAAAAAGTATTATAAAAACATATATTTCTACCACACATTTAAAAAGATAAAAACGAAAACAAAAAGACGATATTTAATTTATTATTATTTGATTCTGAATCTTTCTCTAAATGGAATAATTTTTAATTCAAACAATTTCGCACATTTTTCATTCATTTGTGTGCTTATTTATTATTAGTCAACCTTTTCACTTCCATTGACCCAAAAAACCCTTTTCACGATGCTCCTAAGTCCTAAATGCGCGTCGATCAGTGCTATCCTTTTTTGGGTTAAAATAACAAATTTCAAATTTAATCCCTATATTTTTATTTACATGAATTTAATTTTTTAAATTTTTTTTAATTTTTAAAATTCAAATCTAATTATTAATATTATTATTTTTTTATGTAACATTTTAAAATAAAAAATTAATTGGTAGTTTTGAAATTAAAAAAATATTATAAATAATTTAAATTTAATAAAAAATTAACAGCGTTAATAGTTTAACCTGAATTTTAATATCTGAAAACTAAAAGGATTAAAGTCCAGAAAATAAAAGTCAAGGGACTAAGTTTCCAATTTTGGGAATTATGGCCTGTTTTAACCTTTTCCTTTCCATAGAAACATCCAGATTTGGAACCACAAAACATGGAATGAAACTTCGGAGTTCATAATACAAATCCGACGTTCAAACAAAGCACACAAGTTAATCACCAACAACAAACACAAAAAAACCAGACCAGACCTGACCATAGGATCCATCCACCAAACAAAATATTCCCAACAACCATGAAAAAGCTTTACAATAAAGACAAAGTGCACCCTTTTCCGCCATCACCAACCGTCCGCGACCACTTGTCTTTGCTCCCAGCCACGATTCTCAGCCTCGTCGCCGCCCTTTCTTTCCAAGACAAAGAAGTTCTAGCCTATCTCATCTCATGTTGCAACACCAACAGCAGCAGCGGCTTCTCCGCCGAAGCCATGGTTTATGATAATAAGAAAGAGCATGATCCTAGGTTTGAGTGCAAATGTTTGAGGTGTTACATGTGTTTCTGGGGACGTTGGGACAAATCTCCAAACCGTGAACTGATACATGAAGTTATCGAGGCGTACGAGGAAGAGTTGTTGAAGAAACAAGCTAAGAAGAAGAAAAAAGGGAGGAGAAAGAGAGTTGCAGTAGCTGAAAAAGGATCGGCTAAGGTGAATAAATATGTGAAAATGAATTGCCAAAGTGGCAATGATGAAATAATTAGGGAAGTAGAATCCGAAAAGGGTTCCATTAGGAAGATGGTTCGCTTCATTGGAGACAGTATTTGGGGAGTTTTGAGTTTGTAGAAACTAATGTGAGTTTTTGCATCATCAAGATGTAATCTACTTTTTTCCCTTTTTTTCTTTTCTGTTTGATTTTTATTTTTATTTTTCCAGGTGCTGAATCTGTTATAATCCATGAAACCTCTCTCTATTTTGTATCATACCTCTGCTTTTCTTTAGTTCTTCTGGCTTTTTTTTTTCTCTGGATGTACGAATAATTTTCATTACATAAAAGAAAGATACGAATGTGAAGATTTATTTTGTCCCAGAACTTTCAAATTTTGATTTCTGGCGAAGATTCTTTTGAAATTTGAAAAATTTTAAGTAAAAATGTTAGGTTAATATAATAAATTTGAGTAAAAAAATTACATTACTTTAAAATATAAGTCGGGATTGAATTTGAATATTTATAGGTGTCTGTATTCTAATTTTATAATATATATATTATTTTATAAAAAAATTAAGTTGGTTATATATAAAATTTTAATAAATGAGATATATATAGTTTATTAAATTTTAAATTAAAAATAATATAAATATATTTTAAAAAAATTAAAATAATATGGACGGAGATAAAATATTTGATTTGAGTTAGTCTTTTATAAACATGACTAAATTTATATTAAATTTTCAGTCCATATTTTAAGTTGGATTGAGTTTAAACAAGTACAGAGTGTATAAATAATATTATGCTTAAACTAACCTAAAATTAAACCGATCGTTAAACACCTCATTGGGCATCTATTAAATTTGAATTCAAAACAAATCAGACTCTTAAACTAAATATAAAACTCTTCTAACACTGATTTGCTCCATTTAAAAGACTCATACTCGAGACCTTCTTAGAAAGATCAAACTTATTATTATTTGATAAAACTTATTATTATTCAACCAAGCAAAAATTAGTATTTATATAAAAATAATTAAAATTAAATAAAAAATTACTCATTGGTTAAATAGTGATTCAGTCTGGCGAAAACAGTATGAACAGAACCATTGAATTAGTCGAATAATTCAATCTTACAAAACAAGAAAGATTTTATACAAAAAAAAGTAATAATAGTCCACAAACCTTAAGCAAATTAGTATGTATTGGGACAAATAATAGTGTTTGTAATTTTGTAACCAATGTCGGCCTAAGATTAAAAACTTTTACATTTGTGAAGCTGGAGTTAAGTTTGGTATAGCAATTTTGACTTTGTCTAGTTTGAAAGTTTCAAAGTCAATATTCTTTGGGCGTTGATCAACCAACATAAACAGGAACTTGCATTTTGGGACTGAAATTCTTCCTACCATGTATGCATGTATTTCTTTGTTTGATTGCCAACCCTATCTCTCATTAAGTTGAGTCAAGTGAATTCAAGATAAATAATTACGTTGTCGATCAAGTCTTAATTCGATTGGTATGGGCATTGTTGCTAATACATGAGAACGTGGGTTTAAATGTGTTAAAGCCCATTATCTTCTTATTTATGGGTTGAAGAGGAGTTATAAATAATTATAGACATTATGTCAAAAAAGAACAAATGTAATAAAAAATTATAATGAGATTCTATATAAATTCATAAAAAAACTATGAGAGGTTATGAATAATTATAGACACTACGTCAAAAAAGAATAAATGTAATCAAAAATTATAATGAGATTCTATATAAATTCATAAAAGAAAAAAACACAAAAGTGGTTAGATAAACATCACAACACATTCTTTAAGATTGTCTTTAGATGATGTGTACGTCAGTTGCCTTCTTTGCCCATTCCCTAGCTTCTTTTGTTCGGAGCCTATTTTCTTGTGTTGATTTTATCATTACGAAGTCTTCGACTAAGATTTTGATATCGTTGAAAACAAGGGCGATTTTCTAATCCGTTCTTGATTTCGCTTCTTCAATATTACTCTATTTCTTCTCCCTATTAATTAATCTAAATTTGTTGCTTCCTTATTCTCACATGAGAAGTAGGATAAGGAGTACAAGAATGATTCTAGCCTGAAATTGGGATTCAACTTGCAATTAGCACTATCAAATTATTATTCTTATCTCTACAACAACTCCACCGAACCAATTCCTTTCTCTAGCCTTGATAAGTGCTATGGGGAGGTTCCAAGTAGCACCCATATTTTTTGTAACTTGTGTTTCTGTTTGAATTAGGGTTGTCTACTGGAAAGGGTTTTTTTTTTTTTTTTTATAGAGAGGAAGCTTTGTAAACAAGTCAATAAAATGTATTAAAAGAAGATGGAGAGAAAGACTAAAGTAGATCTGGTAACACTAGGTGCAGCGGCAAGTGGTGATTGGTAATGTGAAGAAAGAGAAATGTGGTTGACGATAAAGCTAAGCAAAAAAAAATAAGTTGAGAAAATTTCAGAGTGAGCTTTGAGAGTCTAAATTCTAAAGTGCCAAAAGTTTTCACTAATTGTGGAAAACTCCTATTTATAGTATTTCAAGAATAGGAGTCATAAAGTTGATAATTAATGATAGTAATAATAGATATTTTTCACTTAAAACTGCATTAACACTTAAAAAGAGATAATAAAAAGTCTTGTTGGTGATGGTGAATGGTGAAGAAGAAATCACTATATTTTTTAAAGGATGGAAAATCACTCAACGTTACACGAAAATGTTAAAAGGAAAACTCTTAACTACCTTCATATCTAATTCACAAAGCCAAGATCTCCAGAACACCCCAAAAGTGAAGATAACCTAAGAATTATACCATATTCTGGGGTTACTTTCGTTTCTTCTACTTTGGCGAAGTGGTTGTGAAATATCTTTCATAGAACATCTCTTGAAATACAAGATGATAGGATGATAGTTCTTGTATGGGAGTCGTTCTTGAATAATGATTTTGACTTGTTCCAAAGTGAGTTGTTCTCAACAGAGTTGTTTTCAATGTAGAGGTTGTTCTGAATAAGAGTTGTTCAGTGGTGATACTTTTATTGACAAAGCTTGTTCTGAATAATGACTCTTTCAAAAAAAAACAATTGTTCTAAATACAAGTTGTTCCAAACAATAATTGTTCTAAACATAGCTATTCTTGAAATGTCATTCTAAACAAGAATTGTTTTGAACTTTAGCTGTTCTCAATAGGAGTTGTTCTCAAATAACGACTACACTAGATGATAATTGTTCTAACTACAACTCTATTTTGAACATAACTATTTTCGAACAATAATTGTTCTGAATAACAGTTGTTTTGAACAAGAATTGTTGCTCTGGAGTAAATATGCTTGATAGCACAATTTACTGAAATATAATATCATTTTATCTCTTAGTAGCCAAAATTAAATATCTACATCTATTATTTGTTCTCTACTTTTGAATATCAATCTTTCTTGTCCCTTATTTCCTTAAAAGGGAGTTATAAGGGCTTCTTATCAATCCAAGTGTTTTATGTGGATTGGGACTAATATGTTCCTCATTTTTTGTTTTCCAAATTCTCTACAAAGTAAAGTAAAGAGAGAATAGAAACTTCTTACATTTGTGCTCCTTAGATCCTTTCTTTGCGACCATTAAAAGATTAAGTTAAGGATTGGCTCCAAATTAAATGATTGAATTTTTATAGATAAAGGTTGCTCAAATCATATGACTCTTGCAAAATCAAATTTTCCGAAAAGACATTTCATTTCTTCCCACTAAAAGGACACATCGTTGTTACATTGATAGATTTCCTCGTCAATTCCTCCTTGAATACTTTTGTGGCACACTTTTCACAAAAATACAATTAGTTTAAATGAGAGTTTTAGCTTTCAAAAATTCATCTCAATAGGTCATTGAATTATCTTTATTTTAATCAAGATTCCAAAAAAAAAAAATCAAACTTAGATGAGAAATATACCATCAGTGTCAAATTTCCAAAATAATTTTATCCTTGCATCCCAACAGAGAAAAGGATCAACTTCTAGACTCATCCCCAAATTTGAGCCAACTTCACTTTTTGTTCGTCCCCAAATTTGTACGTCTTTTTCCAGCAGACATATCACTCCCACTTAGCATACCATTCCAGATCCATGAATTTGTGGGCTTTTTCACAACATATTGAAAATAACTGTTTTTATGGTATTTTGCCTTAAACACTGATGCAGTAATTGCCCCTTTTATCAATTAATCTTCATGCTTGTTTTGCTAGAAATGCTTCATTCATCACTGCTATTCTTTTAATGCTATAAATGATATGATCTCATTTAAAACTCCTTTCAAACCACAACTTTTAAAATAGTCTTATAAATCACATTACAAAAGCTAAAGCTAATTGGTCGACTGCCTTAGTTTGCATAGCTCCTTTTCCAACTCTAGAAATGTCATTGTGGCTTCAGTAGTTAAAGGCTCACAATGTCTCAGAAAGCTTGGTAAAATATAATAAGTTTTCAATCAATATCTTGTGCATTTTAGAGTGCTTATCTACAACTTTGCCTGTCTCACCTCGTCTGCCGAAAAGGTTTTATTTTGCTTCTCCAAATGTTGTTTTGAGAATCTTGGGAGACAAAAATAATTTGATTTTTTGCGTTGATATCTTCTGCATTGTTAGAATCCCTTTTGCAATAAATATCTAGGAAATGGTTCAAGAAAATTTGTTTGAATTGAAATATTAACATTTTTGTAGAATTTTACATAAATACTTTACTACCTAGATTTATTCATTGGTTCGATAATCCTCTTGACTTAAAAATACTTTTTAAGTAATAAAGAACCATTTCAATTTTTTTATTATTATAATTATAATTATGAACATTTTTATTTCTTTATTATTATTTTGAAAAGTTAATAAGCTTTTGAGCTAGTTCGACTTATACTTTACTTGTATACATTTTTTTATATTTTTCATGACCGTTTTATGGTTCATGTTCGGGGTTCATGATTGTCCCTCTCAATAATGCCATCTCTAAGATTTGAATTTGCATTCTCCATGCGAATGCAATGTTATGCATAATAAGGTAAAATCTAATCAATGACAATGATTAGCCATTACCATACCATGAACAGATATTGAAGAATACCAATATGTTTGTATTAGCTTATACATAGAACGCTAACAGAAGGAAAAATAATTTACCTATAATAATAATAATAACAAATTGAGAAGCCATTCATCATAAATTATCAAGCAGAGACGATTAAGTTAGAAACGCAATCTAGGTTACTTATCTGTGAGGTTAAAGTTTTTAAGTTGCTGTAAACCTCTGCAGTCTCCGGCTGCATTGGCATATTGGACTGGAAACAATGTAACTGATGTCTAACTTCAATCCAGCTGCACCCTGGTTGCTTCTCCGCTTCAGTGTATTTCATTGATAGCCTTGTGTTTTCGACCTCATCCCAACTACGAGCCTCAGCTTGCATGTTTGCCAACAACACAAAGTTCGATGTTTTATGAGGTTCATATTCTGAAAGCTGCTCTGCAGCAATCTTACCAAGCTTCAAATTCCCACAAGTCTTGCAAGCAGCCAACAATGCACCCCATATTCCGGCATTTTGCCTGATCTTCAATCCCCTCACCACTTCAAAGGCTTCAGATAACATCCCAGCACGGCCTAACATATCAACAATGCAAGCATAATGTTCAACCAAAGGTTCTATAGAGTAAATTTCCATCATGTGTTTAAACAATCTTAAGCCCTTGTCAACAAGGCCAATGTGACTACAACCAGATAAAACCCCAATGAAGGTGACATGATCGGGTTGCACACTTTTTGACACCATTTGTTCGAAGAGTTGAACGGCTTGTTTTCCATAGCCATTTAACGCATACCCCGTAATCAGAGAATTCCAAGAAATAACATCAACTTCATCAAGATCATCGAATATGAGTTGAGCACACAAGATGCGTCCACATTTAGCATACATGGTGATCAACGCATTCCCTACAAACAGATCATTTAAATGACCACTCTTCAAAACCTTATTGTGCATCTGCTTTCCAACTTGCGAAGCTGCGAGATTGGCACATGCACTTAGACTACATGCAAAAGTTGAATGATCAGGTGTTATTCCTTCATGAGCCATCAGTTTGAAACTAGTCAATGCATCCATTGATAAGCCATTCTGCAAGAAACCTGTTATCAATGAATTCCAAGAGACTACATTCTTTATCTTCATTCCATTGAATATCTTAACCGCTTCTTCCATTTCTCCGATTTGAGCATAACCAATGATCATGGTGTTCCAAGTGACTAAATCTTTATCTTTCATCTCCTTGAATAGATTGAGAGCCTTATCCATTCTTCCCATCTGTGAATACCCTGCAATCATTGTGTTCCAACAAACAATATCTCTAGCAGCTATCTCATTAAAAACCTGACAAGCTTCATCCATTCTTTTATTCTTAATGTATCCAGAAAGCATTGCAGTTTGCGCCGCAATATCCTTGTAAGGCATTTGATTCAGTAATTCCCTTGCCTTATCAAGCTGGCCAACATGAACATAACCATCAATCATTGTGGTCCATGAAAATGAATCCCTGTTTGGCATGTCACTGAACAACCTGGCAGCCTCCTCAATTTGGTAATCCTTCACATAAGCACTAATCATAGCATTCCAAGAAACAACATTCTTATTCTGCATCTGATCAAACAATCTCCTTGCCTCCAATATCTTACCACTTCGTGCAAGCCCACATAACATTGTAACCCAAGAAACGACATTCGGATGTGGAGTCTTCTCAAAATACTCCCAAGCAGAATCCAAATCACCAACCTCAATAAACCCATCGACCATCAAATTCCATGAAACAACATCCCTTAGCGCCATTCCTTCAAAAAACTCCCTCCCCAAACGCATTTCGCCATTCCGGGTATAACAGGATAACATCAAATTCCACGAAACAACAACCCTAAGTGGCATTTCGTCGAACAATCTCCTAGCTTCAACAATCCTTCCTTTCTCACCATACCCTCGAATCATAACGTTCCAAAAAGCCACATCACGCTTGTGAGGAAATAAGTCAAACAGTTCTCTAGCCTTTTCAAGCTCCCCTTTACGTGTAAAATAAGATATCATCAGAGTCCAAGAGAATCTGTCTCTTTTAGGCATTTTAACGAACAGTCGATAAGCTTCATCAATTCTGTCGGAGTGTAAATACCCTGAAATCATTGTGTTCCAAGAAACTAGGTTTCTACGGGGCATGTTGTCGAAGAGGTGACGTGCATCGTTGATTTTGCCGTTTTTATTGAAGGCAGAAATCATGGAGTTGTATGTTACAGTGTTCTTACGGGTCATTTCGGAGAAAAGTTTGACGGCTTCATGGATTTGACCAGATTTTCCCAACTGGGTAATCTGGGTGTTTTGCTTGAAGATATGATTGGTGTGTTCACCGATTACTTTCAAGTTTTGTTTCATCTTTTCATTGCTAAAATTCACTTCTGGGTTAGCTTCATTTGAGAGGCTTTCGTAGTACCTTCAATTTGTTCATATTGGATTTTAATATTTCTTCAAAACAAAAGTATTGCATAAAAAATATCAATAATACAATAATTTTAACTGGATTTCTTTTTCCAAAACAAAACAAACCTTTAATTATTTGGTGAAATTTTTAGACCCAGAATTAAAGTTAGTAGTAGGCAAACACTTGTAAATTTTTTTTGTCTTACTTTTAAATAAAAAAATTATACCAAATTCTGGCTTTTTCATTAAAATGATTCTAAAATTTTAATAAATTACGAAAATATCTATTTATATAAATGACCTAAAATAAATAGTAAAAGTTGATAGAGTTAAAAGAGAATGATGCTACCAACATGCCACGTCAACAATTAGGATTAAAAAATTAATTTTTTAGTAGAGCCATAGAGAACAATACCACCTATATAAAAACCAGAGAAATATTGGTATTTCTAAATAATTAGGGGGCCAAAAAATAAATATTAGTGATGGAGCTATAGAGAATGGTATCACCACTTTATTGTGTCAGGGTTATTTATTTATTTAGTTTTTTTAAATTAAAAAAATATTATTTGTTTTGATGGAGTTATATAGAATGACGTCACTAGTGTCAGAATCTTTTATAATTTTAAAAAATGTTATTGTATTTGGTGAAGCCATATAGAATAATGCCACCAGTGTAATCTGTCTTTTTTTAATTTAAAATTAAAAATAATATTTTATTTGGTGAAGCTATATAGAGTAGTGTTACCAGTGTTAGGAATTTTTTTTTCTTGTAACAGTTAAACTAGAAAAGAAGAAAATAAAAAAATTTATTGTGTTTAGTAAGAGAGCTCAGAAATTGTGGTGAAGATGAATAACTTGTTGTTTTACATTCTTTTTTATGGTGAAATTGTAGAAGGTGAGGTTGGTTGTGTAATTTAAGGTCAACAGAAAGTTGGATTACGATTCAATAAAACTGTGAAGCTGGAAGAAATGAAAAGAAAGATCTATGCAAAAATAACTATCCGTTGTGTAAGGATGATGTCCAGATTATTTTACAAATTTCCAATCTTTACAGATTTGTTGAAATTTTGTGAGAGACAACTATTAGATGATAATGACTTGGACACTATGATAGAAATATGGTGGTCGGCCGAGAATGAGAACCTCCAACCAGTTGAGTTATTTTCTGAGTTAGCCGACTTAGAGCCCGTTGAGAATGTCAATCCAATAAGTCAACATTGTGGGTTTGACTTTGACCTTAATGTTAGATTGCAGAGGGACATTGATAGCAAGATAAATTCGTATTTTTAATATATTTATTTTTTGCTAATTATCAAATAAAATGCTATTAAATTTGAATTTTTCTTATCAGGAATGAAGTTGGTGTGCCAAATTTAAACTCTTATAAAAAGGAGCTAAATTGGAACAAAAAGCAAGAGGAGAGCTTGATTGAAAGATTGAAAATTCAAATATGACTGATTAAAAATGGAAGGGTTGAAGTTTTTTTTTTTTAAAAAAAAGGTGGCTGGATAAAGATTGAAGGATTTTTTATATTGTTACAATTTTGTAATTAGTTTAAATTTGATTTTTAAATTTTGAATTATTTAGTGATAATATTTAGGAATATTTAGTGATAAAATTTAGGAAAAATCTAGCTAAATTTTAGCATTAAAAGTGTGTATAAATACCTAGTGGTTACAGCCAATTGAGCACACACTTGGCCTTTGGCATTTAATAATTTTTTTCTTTTTTCATTAGCTGCGTTAGTGCTATATTCTACCATTTCAATTTTTTTTCTTTTACTTTCAACCGTTTGGTTTAATTGCCTTCCAAGGCCCTTCCCCTTTCCATCACCCACAATTCTACAAATCTATTTTCAAAGTATGATTTTTTCCATGATTAACTAAACCCTTTTTAGCTTTAGCTCGGAAATTGCTCCAATAAACAATCGTGAAATACGAGCCCGCTAACTCAACGCGGTATTTTCTATCTCTCCAGTATATGGGATAGTACAAATTTGTCCTTTAAAGTTGATCCAGCTTCGATTCAAAAGGTGCATGTTGGGTTGAAATTGTTTGGCGTACAGTTGGGAAGACGAATTGGCCGTGTTGTGTTTGAATTCCCGTGAACATATTGGCGTGTCTAGGTGGGAAAAGCCAATTGGATTCCATCAAGGGAGATAGAGATCGGATTTAAATGACCCACTGGTTGAGGCCATTGATTCGAGTTGGGCGTTTCAGATCACAATGCTGTCAAAATCTTAAATTGCAAACAGTGTATCACAATTAGAAATTTGGCAAGAGTCAGTTTGCAGGTCGTACGGGGATTGACTACATAAAGAAAAGTTGGCGATCGGGACGTTCTTGGTCGCTATAACCAGCTTATTGCATGGAAGGGAAAATCTATTTCAAGGATCGATTCAAGATTGGAGTACACCAAGGCTAAGGCTAAGCTTAAAAAAGTATTTTATTTATTCATTTATTTTATTTTCTTAAATTTATTTTATTTTGCATTTTTTAATCTGTTTTATTTTATTTTTCGTATTTTCTTCTTTATTTATCTTAACCAATTTAAACCCCCCATTTTTATTTTTATCTTCAACATTTCTAAACATAGGTCATGGGCACGACTGTGGTCGCAACATAGATTCTGGTCACGAAAAAAGGCGAAATTAGATAGTCAGTCCCTGTGGATTCGACCCTACTACTATATATTGCTAATTACTGTTATTTTGTCGTAGGAATTTATATTTGGTGGTTTCGACGCCCATCAGACATCATAGATGCCCGAAAATCTAAATTATGATAAGAGTTCGTATCACAACCATGTCTCGGGTCCCTGTTTACAAATACATCCGAAGGTGATAGGCATCGATGCAAACATCGAATAAGGGTCCAATAATAGTGAAGATTTTGATCACGACGTTGAAGATTATAGCGACCCTGATCTTGATAAGGTTTCAGAGGATATTGACGATGAAGGCCCGGAGGAGGTTGAAGATGTTCACGCCCCCTTCTTTGAGTAACCCAAGTCGTGGCATTATTTTAAGGAATGGCCCTGCAGGCGACATGTTAAGTGTAGATCTAGATGCAATGCATGCACCTGAGTTCCCGAGTATGCCGATATAGTCTCTGCTCATAGATTGACATCAAATTCACAGTTGAAGGAGTTGTTCATTGGCAATAGTTCAAGAACAAGGCAGACTGTGTGTTTGCCATCAAATAGTATAACATGAAGGTGTCGATTGATTACAAGGTTGCAAAGTTTACACCGACATTATATGTTGGGGAATGTTTGAGAGCTGAAAAAAGGGTGTGGCTGGTGGGTTCAACTATATTTATACAAAGGACTCAAAAGTGGCAAATATGAAAATTAGAAGGGCGTCATACATGCACTGTCACACGTATGACTCTAGACCACCTAAAACTGGATGTCAAAAGTATCTGCAACTGCATCATGCCACTAGTGAAAGATAGCCCAACCAGTCCTATGTTGTAACGACCCAAAATCCGTGGGCACCAGAAAAAAAATGTGTTATCGGGCCTCCGTCTTAGTAAATCGAGTTAGTAAATAATTATTAGGAGTAATTATGAGTCTAATAGTGTGTTTAATTAGATTTTTTTATTTAGTGAATTTAGCTTAATTTAAAGTAATTAGGAAAAAGGACTAAAGTGAATAAAGGGTAAAAGTTGAATTGTAGATTAAAAGAAAATAAAAAGGACTAAAATGGCAAATAGACCATTTAGTATATTTGAGGCGGCATAAACATAAAAATCTGAGATTTTTATGTGTTAAAATATATTATTATTATTAGATAACTATATTAATATAATATTATATTATATAATAAAGTAAATAGAATAAAAGAAATAAGAAAAGAAACAAAACAAAGAAACAGAAAAAAGAAAGAAACAGAGAGCATACGAAACAGGGGAAAGGAAGGAAAGAAAAGAAAAAGGAAAAACTAGGGATTTAAAGCTTGAAGTTTAAATTGGTAAGTCAATCAAGTCCTATTCTCTTAATTTTGATGTTTTAGAAGCTTTAAAGTAAGATTTTGATGAAAATAAGCTGATATTTTGAGAGTTTATAGGTTTTCAAGTATAGTTGATGTTGAAGAAAAAGATGAATTAGAGATTAAATTGAATGAAATTTAAGTTAGAATTAGTAAAAGGATTAAATTGTAAAGTAAGCTATAATTTTTGTATTATAGAGATTAATTTGGAAGAAATTATAATTAGGGTTTTATTATGAATATTGGATAGTCAAGTTGAACATGGAAGGAGTTTAAGTAGAAACAAAGCATGAATTAAGTTAAGAAAATAAGTAAACTTAATTAGGATTTAATTGCAAAATAAGTTATAAGAAAACGGTTTTGGGACAGCAGCAGAAGAGTAGATTTGAAAAATCACCAAAAATTGTATAAATGGAAGTAGAAGTTGAGTGAGATATGAAATTAAAGCTTATTGAGTCTATTTTTATATGAAAGAAACAGAGAAAGCAAAGAAATTCTATTATGAGATATTTAGATTTTAGTGAAACTGGTTCAGAGTGATTTTGAGATCCTCTGTTCTGACTTGGAAAAATCATTAAAAATTGTACAAAAATAATTTTGGGACATAATTTATATGGTTAGATTCCTTAATGAGTCTATTTTTAGAAGAAACAAACTATAACATCATTTGAATTCTGTACAAAAAGATAATTAAATTTTAGCAAAGAGTGGTCGGAACTGTTAGACAACAGAATAGGGGTAATTTTTAAAGAATAAACTGTACGTATTGGCTAAATCAAAAATTCTGAAAATTTTATGGCAAGAATATATGTGAGTCTAGTTTCATAGAAAATTTACGTATCTTAATTTGGAAATCTGTAACTCAAGATATAGATAATTTAGTGACAATGACTCAGGTAGACAGCTTTGAAAGAACTTATAAGTAAATAATAGAATTGTGTATAAAGAATGTAGAATGAAGAGGAAGAGTAGAAATTGAATAAAATTCATTATTTATTGTAATTTAATGCTGTAATTAATAATGTAAATTATTATTATTTTCGTAGCTAACAAGGAAAAAGAGGCATCGGCATCCAAGGGAAAAGAAAAGATCGCTGAGGAGTAAACGTGTATTTCGGGTTTGTATTACTATAACTCAAACTATCTATTAAATGTATATTGTATTTATAGTATATGTTATGGGGTAATTAAGACAAGGTAAGTAATAAATCAACAGATTAAGCATGATCTAGTAGTGATTAATATGTAAATTCTTTGGTTGAAACATTGGTATTAGTTGTTTGATTTGAATTTGTAGGGGGTTTTAGGTAAAAATAAGTAGAAATGCTGCCGAAATTTTTGTAAAAAAATAAAAAAATAAAAAAAAAATTGGATTAATCGAACAAGTCCCGTTCTATTTTTTTATAAATGTTTTGGGCTTTGAAAGTTTATTATAGGGACTTATTTATTAATTATACTATGAATGTTATATTATTTGTGAATAATTCGTAAGTTGTCCAGTAATGCCTCGTAACCCTATTCCTGCGACGGTTTGGGGTTAGGGGGTATTACATATGTTGACATTGATTGCAGACATGCAAGCCCAATTCCAGTACAAAGTGTCGTACAAAAAAGCATGGTGGGCGAAACAAATGACCATGGAGTAGTTGTACAACGACTGGGATGAGTCATACAATGAATTTCAAGGATGGATTTCAGTGATGGTAAAGTATGTGCTAGGAACTATCGTGGACTTGCAAACGTTGCCTTATAAAGGCCTGAATGGACAACTTGAAACAGGGAGAAGAGTTTTTTGCCAATTGTTCTGGACGTTCAATTCATGTGTTAGGACCTCCCCCCATTGCAAATCGCTTGTGTAGGTTGATGGAACGTGGCTTTATGAAAAATACAACACATTGAATAAGAAACAAAATGAGCCCCAACTTTGCCATACTTCTGGCTCCAAATATTTCTACCCCCTCCAATATATGATATTATAATATAAAAATTTAAAAGTCACTATCATAAATTAATTTTGGAATAAATTTTAATTTTTTTAGCAAAAGTTACACAAATTGAATAAATTAATTTTAGAATTTTTTATTTTGTATAAATAAATATCATATATAAGGTGTTGAATAAATAAATTGTGATTTAACAATTTTACTATTTCGTTAACACTTGATGAAGTGTGATTCGCGTTTACTTGAGAAGACATTCTGATATCTGCATAATTAAAAAAAGTATACAAAGTAAATTTAATTAATTATTACATTACAATAACTACTTTAATATAATACATGCATATCAAAATATATTTACATACCTTAATCGTATTTATTAACTTCGAAACAAAGACAACTCATTTTTTTTCCTCTTCTCTTCTCTTTTCTTTTTCTATTTCACTCAAAAATTTGAGGGGGACCAAAAATAGCCCTACCCTCCTTTTTAAAAGAAAACCAGCTGGCCTCCTTCTAAACTTTTTTAAACATGAAAAGGCTTAAATATTGACCTTAATCAATCACGTCGCCGAGGCGGCTGTCGCAATGTGATTGGTCAATATATTTAATTTTGGGCCCTTTGGTTTTTTCTATTTCTTTTAAAAATGCCCCAGTTTATTTTTTATACAAATCAACCCTTTCTCATCCTTTTTTTTTCAGTCAATTCTCTCTCCCACTTTCGTTTTTTTTCTTTCTCATTTTTTCCCAAGCTTTCTTTATTTTTTGGTCCTCTATTTCTTGATTTCTATTAAAAATGCCCCCTATCAAACGATTAATTCACATTAAATAAATGATTTATATGAAAATTATTTTACATTGCTAACATTTCAAATAATTATCAATTTACATAATTCAAAATTTTTATTTTACAAAATATAACTTTACGTTTGCAGCATTCCAAAATAATTTCATTTAACTTGCAATATATAATTTTACAACACGAGCAATTTTCTCTATTCTAAAAAAAATTAAACGATTTTGTTGAAGACCAACAACATTGTGTCTTATAAATAAAACATAATTAAACGATTTTGTTCAAGACCAACAACATTGTGTCTTACAAATTGAAAATTACAATGTTTAACCACAACACGAGCAAGTTTCTCGGTGCTATTATCTTGAACCTCGGTTGCTGCTCATATTGATGATCTCACTTGTGCGGTTCGATTTGGGATTCCATAAAACCTTCAAACATCCTGTTGACCTAGAGATTCCCAGATAATCCACCCGTTGGTTGCATAACCAATTTGAACCCGTTATCGTCCTACCACAGCCAACGAAAAGATTTACATAACCAATTTGAACCCATTACGGAATAAATAATTGGCAACCAAAAATAACCATTAAACATAAAAGCATAAAAAACACTCCTCATCTCTCTCCCGTTCATCCTCTAACATTATATAATTAAAAAAAAATTCTTTAACTAAGACTGATTTGCCATTGGGTTTATATATAACTATTTGATCATGCCAAAGAGAATGGCTACCCTAAATAAAATTTTAATTTTAATTTTAAATTAATTTTTTTTAAAAAAATGATTGATTACACTGGTGGTGCCATGCTCCACTAAATAAAATAACATTTTTTTAAATTAAAAAAAAACTAAAAAAAGACCCTTACATAAAGTGGTGACACCATTCTATATAGCTTTATCAAATAAAATAATATTTTTTTAAAATTAAAAAAAAACTAAAAAATAATAATAACCCTACATAAAGTGGTGGCACCATCCTCTATGGCTCTACCACTATTATTTATTTTTTGGCCCTTCAATTATTGAGAAATACTAGTATTTCCCTGTTATTAATACAAGTGGCGTCATTCACTATAGCTCCACCAAAAAGTTGATTTTTTAATCTCATGGTTGACGTGGCATGTTGGTGGCTCCAATCTCTTTGGCTCTACTAACTTTTACTATTCATTTCAGGTCATTTATGTACATAATCAAAAAAATGAGTCATTTTCATAATTTATTAAAATTTTAAGGCCATTTTAATAAATAAAAAAACCCTCAAATTCTCACTTTTTTTAACACTTAAAACAAAGGGCAAACTACACTATCAGTAAGTTTATGGTTTGGTCATTCAACTTCAAAAAATTAAAAAATGGTTATCAAAATATTTTAAAGTTTTCATTTATATCAATGAACTATTCGAAAATTTTTATTTAAATCATTGAATTGTTAAGGTTTTTTTATTTTTTTAATTTTATAAATTTATCTAACGAACTCCAAACAACGATTCAATTCGCAATTCGATACACTACCTAAAGTTAAAAATGTGAAATAGTCTTAAATATTTCAATCCTTTTTAAGAAGTGGTTGGGTACGGTAACAAGAATTCCAAAAAAAAGTTGTTGTAACTTTCAAATGCGTTCGTATAAATCATGTCAACTGATGATGATGATGATAATAATAATAAAGTATTAAAGTATTAATATGTATTGGTGTACTATTTTTTTGATTTCTCATTATTTTTAAAAAAATATTTAATCAATGTATATAAAAATATTTATAAATATTAAATAATAAAATTAAATAAATTTTAAATATAAAATATTAATCAATAATATAAAATATTAACAAGTTTTACAAATACAATTCACCATTAAACAAATTCAAAACAAACAACAAATATGATGAATTCATCTCGCAAGTGATAATCCTTAATTCAACAAATTCAAAAATAATAATGAAAAACTTTAATTTTAATTTAAAATATTTTAAAATTTTTTATAGTACCGACCAATACACTATATTCCAATCAATATAAGTGAAATCAATCAATACACATTGATATGGCCGGTACGAACAAAATTTACATCGAAATGGAACCTACATTTTATTGTTTCAATTTACTATTAAAACAGAGCGTTTCAGTCGATATTAGCAATATCGAAATGGAAGCCATGATTATAATACCAATAATTCAAAAAGATAAATGATGTAGTGGTATGGTGTATTGCATTTTAAAGGGATGACGAAAATTCGAACTCTGAAAATAATATTGTTGGGATGGATAATACAAACCTCAAATATAAACGGCAAAATGTACATAGAATACAATTTGTCTTTCAAGTTGGGTTGATTACACTTTTTACATTTGGAACTTAGCTCATCTACTTGTATTTTTTAAAATTTAGTCTCTTTACTTTTTTAGATTTAAAAATTTAAGTATAATTATTACCACCATTAAAATTCTTCGATTAAATTCTTTGGTGTGACATTTTGAAATTAAATATATATTTACTAGTTAAGTAATAATAAAAATAATATTGAAAATACTGATTAAAATTAAAAAAAACACTAATTCAAACTCATCATAATAAAATATAATTTTTTTAAAAAAAATAACATTGATGTAAGCATTAACCATGGGAAGCAATAATGTCCCCATTTCTAAAATTAGAAATTTAAATTATATATAATTATATAATATTTTAATAAAAATTATGATGATAATTATTTAAACTAATTAATAACATCATAAAATATATAAACTAAATTACCTTATAAAATAAAATATAAAAATAAAATATCAAAACTGAAATTTAACCAAAATTTAACTATATATCCATGGAAAATAATATTAAATCTTTTGTGGAGGGATTTGACTTTCAAAATTTTAAATTTTTATCAATCAGTAAAGATGGTCTAAGCATGTTGGCTTATTATCAATGAAATTATTTTGATAATGTATTATTTTTCAAAACCATTTTTAATAGTAAATCTAACAAAACAAGTTATTAAACATTCTTGGTAGATGAAATAAGACTCCTTAAATATTTGGATCATCTCTAATAATCTGTTTCACTTGGGATAATTGTTTCAATCAGTAAAAACCAAAATAAACGGCACGACCAAACATCAAAACCCTTCTTTTTACCCTAAACTAATTCCAATTTTATTACAACTCATCTTTACTTGCTGTAAAATCTCCCATGAGTTCTTCAAGTGAGAACTCATCCTCTTCCATGATTTCTCCATCTTTACCGTCCCATGCTTCTGTCTTTGCAATCTCGGGTGTGCCCTCCAATGGTAAATTTCCCTTGCCTCCGCGCCCTGCTTCCTTCACAAACTCACTGCCACGGACAAAATTTTTGCATGTTCTAAGTTTCCATTTTGTTCATTCGTAAAAGGGCGGCATTCAATGCAGAAGTCGGAAAAGAAATACTTACATGATATGCTCGAGCTCAAATGCACTTATGAGTGGAGCATATGCTCCTTTCTTGACGTTCAAGGCTACAAGAGCTGGATAACCATATCCGCCAACACCTACACGGTTTTCGAGATCTGGTTGCTTACCGGCAGCAGCCCAAACATAGCTATAGGAGATAAAATTGTCGTTAGAACAACACACACACACATATACAAATTGAGATCTAAAGAGAAAATTAGCTTGCATGTACTTGCCTGTAAGGACTCCTTTTAAATTTCTCTGCAACTGACAATAACATGTCCAAGTACTTGTTCCTTCCTTCAGCCTTCGAGTCTAGAATGTCAGGCAAGAAAGCAACGAAGCATATGGCAGCTGAACTACATTTCTCCTCCATCACATCCTATTTTGAATAGATCATACTTTTCAGTAAACAACAATATAGTTTAGAAAAGACTGCAACTATTCTTGAAGCACGAGTGTGAGACTTACTGGGCCAGTCAGCTCTGTCACTTCAGCAGGTCCGACATTTGTTTCTAGTTGCTCTAGAGCAAATGATTCAATAGCAGAGGCGGTTCTAGCACCCTCATAAGGAACTGGGCTGTCTTTGTCAGCACCAAATACTAAGATGGTAGGGAACCCTTGCACGTTGAACCTGCTCATGAGAGACTGCAAACCACACATCCCATTATTAAATCAACAATATAAAACAAATACATCCAAAAGTTCCAATATAAATATATATGAAACAGAAGGAAAACTCGCTTCTCTAATTTGAAAAATATTTATTAGGAGTGGAAAAGTGATGTCCAAAATAGAAAAGCATCTTATTCAGTTCTAATAAGATTTCATAGAGTGATTTCTAGGTATGGAAATATTCTCAGAAGGCAGATGCCTCGCAATACAACACAAGCAAATTACCTTCTCAGAATCGCAGTCAACATGACCAAGCTTCACCTTCCCCTTCAAGTTATTAGCAGCCCTCTTCCACTCAGGAGCAAGTCTTTTACAGTGTCCACACCTTTACAGAAGTACTTACAAGGTATTAATCATCAAAATCAGAAGATAAGAACTAGAAACTTACTATGTTAGCAAGCATTAGGTTATGTGCAAAATTTTATGTAACATAGATGACTGCATTGAGATCGATTTAGTCTCATATATGATATCCTCTGCAGAAGCATGTTTTCTATATCAAATTTTACTTCTTTAGAGATATATACAGATTTCATGTAGGACAAAAGCATATTGATTGCTTTTATCAGTTGGAGCACTGGTCTTTAGTAAGTTCAGTATCATATGTTCTAAAGAACATTTAAAAAGTTACACAGACACACAATCAATATCTTCCAAAAAGGTCACTATATCATATTCTTGAATTAACTTAAAATATAAGGCTATTTTGAACATATTCTTTAACTTCTTCAGTAACAATATAGCTGCACAATAATATCATGAAGCTTTAAAGATTTGATTTATTCTTATTCGTTAAAAGTTCCTAAATGCCTGTATACCTAAAAATCATCCATTATCAGTTCAATTCTCATAAGAAACACAAAATTAAAACATGTCATCATAAGAAACATAAACAGCATTTAACAGTTTCATGTACATGAATCTACAGTGATACTGGTGAAGCACCATTTCTTGATGAGTGTTACTAAAATTAAGCAAGCTTACCAAGGAGCGAAAAACTCCACAATCCAAAGTTCTTTACTTTTGAGCACCAATTCATCAAAGTTGTGGGAATTCAATTCTACAGATGCACTAGGCTCAGATTTCTCACTTGATCCTCCAGATGCTTTCCCAGCGAGACGGTCTTTCAAAAGTGCCTTTACCTGTACAATTCACAAAAGTTTGAAATAATTCAGCTCAAGTCTTAGAAAGAATGTTTTAGTATAAAATTGATAACACTTTAATTTCAATTTCAAATTTTAAAAATGACTTATCAAATTCATAAATAATGAGAAATCCTAACTGATAGAGAAATAAGGCCATGAGAGACAATTTTTGACAGTTATCAGGTCCATGTCCATGTTTCGCATCTACTTCAGTTACATAAAGACAACATTACCAATGTAGTATGGTCTCATATTGCTTGGGATCAGATTCTGTAGGAATTGGGATGTGCCAGAGAAGTGAGAAAGGATTTGTTCAATTTTCCTAATGTTAGAATCTACAATATCACTACATGTCCATTGCAAATACACGTCCCAAAAAAAATGGCATTTGTAGCAGTTGCATAGCACATGACATGCAAATAATCTTCCCTATTCACAACATATTATCAGATGTCAGTAAGTCTTGTCTTAAGGTGAATCTATGAACTAATGCATATTAATTAACACTACAAGATCACTCCTATCTTACTCGATATACAATGGCCTATTAAGTAAGAAATGAATCATCTTAACATGGAAACAGATTCAGTACTTGATAACAACATCATGATCTAATAAAATCTTGATACTTCAATCAATCAACATACTGTAACAAACCTGCTGGAGAGCAAATTCGGCAATAGGTTTGACATCTCTAGCTCCCATATAATCTACAGGTGGCTTTCCAGGGGCGAACACTTTTATTGTAGGAAATCCTCTAATCCCGTATTCCTGTGTAGCAATCACAAGGCTTTATAAGCACAAAAAATTAACAGTGAACAAAAGAATTTCCAGTCAGCTGCAAGACATTGTGCGTAAATGACAATCCTGTACATAATGGGATAAAGCCTATAAATTTACACAGCACAAAGTTACGTATGGAAACTATTCCTGCTAGTTGAACAACAATCAGCACACCAACAAAATAGAACCTAGATTACATCTCAGATTTTTGAAAAGGTGTGGCTGATAGATTTGAATTCTCCAAACCTGGGCAAGAGACTTATGAGCATCAGCATCGAGGGCTGCCACTGTAGCGACACCTTTCAAGACATTGGAGGCTTTCTCCCATGTAGGTGCTAAAGTTTGGCAATGGCCACACCAAGGCGCGAAGAACTCAACCAAAACAACTCCGTTAGAATTTAAAACCTGCCACAATTAAAAAAGACTCAATAAGCTATTCTTCTCGATATGCTTGTTTCTTACCCTTCTTGAATTACTAAAATAATAAGCGAAAGTCAGATCAATGAAGAGATGCTTCATCATGCAATGAAAATGCTATGGTCCATTTGTATCCCCGATATGGAATTTAATCAACAGTATTGAATAACGTAAACGGAAATCATT
This sequence comes from Gossypium australe, assembly GCA_005393395.2. NCBI lineage: Eukaryota > Viridiplantae > Streptophyta > Magnoliopsida > Malvales > Malvaceae > Gossypium > Gossypium australe. The sequence goes on from CM016624.1 coordinate 24,812,245, forward strand.
GCTTAAACTCAAACAAAATTGTAAGGTGTAGAAAACCTGAATGTTTAATGCAATTAAAATACATTAAACCGTTCATCTAAGCTTGATAAATGACCTATTTCTAAATTAACTAGTAAACTTAACACTTCAAAATCAAAACAAAATAAAGGCCTTTTATAATAAAATATAGTTAAGTGACAAAATTCCAAAGAACTAACTCATTTCTAATCGTATTTAATTTCTTCAACTGTGGTCCAACAGAAAGATGCATTTCATATAACTTAACAGAAATTTAGATCCTCCTAATTCTTTTCGATTCTGTTCTTCGACATATTTTTTTTCTAATCAACGGCAAATGATGAAAGGTTTACCTTGGACTTGAAATTAGATGGAGTGAGCTGAACCACTGGCGACGACGGCCCGTAAAGAGCGTTAGAGATGGTGAAGGATGTGAAGAGAAATGATAAAGCTATTAGCAATGGAGATCGCGATCTATGCATTGTATTTATTTTCCGTCACTTTCTCAGGAATTCGTGATTTTCCTCTATCGCTCAGATTGATTAAATCTCTCTGTTGGAGAAGAAACCTCTGGAGTGGAGAGACAGTATAGAGAAGACTACAAAAACCCCTCGTCTCAGAGAAAGCTACGTGTGCTAGCCAATGAGCTTTCAGCACGTCAGCTCGCCACGTTGTAAATAACCAGAAGAAAGTTCTTATTTGTTGGAGGATGTGGAAAATGGAATTACAATGCTTTCAACGCCCATTGATGACACGTGTACACTTATCAACTTTCATTTTTATTATTCTTCTTTCTTATGGATTCCGTTTTACTCCGAGATTTCAGTATAGGCAGTTAAATTTTTCTTGATTGGATTGATTTATTAAGTTTAATTAAATAAATTATTAAAAATTATAAAAATATAGAAAAAATTATTAAAATATAGAAAAATTATTTTATCTAATTTTTAATTTGATTTGTACTAGTTCGCAAGTTAATTAGTCTAACTCATTATTTCTAACCACCATTTCAATCAGTTCTTAATTTTTTATTCAACTGATCAATTTTATTATGAAAACACTGTTTTTATTTTTGCTAGTGATAGAAAACTACTCTAACTTGATCAAAGTATATATTTGATGACTTTCTCACATCAATAATGCTATTTTCAATAAATTTTTGGTAAAAATCGAAAGAAGAAAGACAAGCAGATTATGGCCAAGCGAAGGAGATATTGAAACAAGAGGTGTAGATTTTTTTATTTATTTTTGCCTCCTTTTTGAGATGTTAATGATCGCGGTAATCTTGGACTAGCTTAATCATGTTGAGAAGGGATTGTGACTCTTGTGATGTCGAAACGAGTTTCCATCTCACCTACAAATTGCCAAGAATAGTGTTAACTTACTTTTGGATGTTGGTTAACTTACAAGATGTGATACTTAGGCTCCATTTGGTAACTTGTAGAAGCTTCTCCGTAAAAGCTTTTCAGAATTTTTTGATGTTTGGTTGGCTGAAAATGATTTTCTATGGTAAAATATTTTACAAAACACGGGAAAAGGAGGTCTTTTTTTTAGGAAAATGTCTTACCCTTTTAAAGTCAGTAAGACATTTTTCAGAAAATGACTCATTCTTCTCCCCTTTCCCCTTCCCCTTCCCCTTGGGTTGCAAATCAGTTTGGTCAAGGACCTTTTCCGGTTCCTCCTTCATCCAGGTAAGGCTCATTCTCCTTCTTCCGTTCTTCATTCCTTCTCCTTCTTCCGTTCTTAATCTTCTCTTCCAGGTAAAAGTCCGTCGCATATCTTCTATTCTCGGCATATTCTGTTTCGTTTCCTCTCTTTCTCTCTTTCTCAGGCAAATCTACCATGAATTCTTCGCTGGGTCTTGGCTTAAGGCGATTATAACGCCCCAAAAATCTCGAAACTTTAAATTTCTGTGCATGGAGGTTGGTATGTATGAGTAGCACTTAGAATATTAATTTTAAGGTATTATCGGGATTATTTGAAGTCTTAGAGATAGGGAAGACCATTGGGAAAAATTTATTTTTCTTGCTTTAGTGGACCCTAGTCTCAGGCATTAGGCCTCTTAAGCAGATTAGGAGAAAATAGGACACAAATGGGCTTGTGGTCCAGTGGCAAGTGGCGTTACTTGGGGAGCTATAAGGTGGCGTGTTGTCAACTGAGGAGGTCCAAGGTTTGAGCATTAGGAGTGGTATTTTTGGAGTGTTTTATTTTGCATATGTGGATGGCTAGAGTTGTGTTAAATATGAACTCTTGCGTTGGAGTGTTTGAGTGGTAAGGGGAACTGATAATGGAGGGAAATTCAGATAAGGCTAAGGTGTTATCAGGGAGGAAAGTTAGAAGATGAGGAGGGGGAAGAATTTGTGCCAAATGGGACTGTGGGCAAATGAGTATTCGGCTTGTGGCTATAAAAGGAGAGGGCAGAATGCTTTGAAAGGTTCTTTGAGCTTTCATTAGTTTTTCTTTTCCCCCCTTAGTCGGTTTTCCTATAGCCGAATTCTCCCTATTGCCAAAATCTCCTATAGTCGAATTCTTTTTGCCGAATTCTCTCATAGCCAAACTCTCCTATTACCAAATTACCATCAGCCTTCCTTGCCGAAATTCCTATTTGTGCCAAACCCTTATTGTTTTCCTCCATCATAAATCGATTATTATCTACTATTGGTCAAGGTTAAAGCCGAATTTAGGCCGCAGGATCGAAAGTGGATTTGGTAAGTATTCGATTAACCTCTCTTGTACGTTTTGCTAAAAGCTGAAAGGCTGTCGTTAACTCTGTGATAACAAGGATAAAGTTTAAAGATCGCAAGCGTAGTAGAATCGTTAGCAAGGGTAAGTGTACTCAACTCAATTGTAGTTTAAGTAAATGGCCGAATGTGTGTATGATCTATAGGGGTGACTTGTGTGGATTATGAGTCACTCGGATTTTGACGGTGTATATGTGAGTGCAGATCTAGGGGATACTCCTGATTAGTAGCTAAGGAAGGGCTATTAGAACCCGGTGGCACACGGTAAGGTTACGGTAAGGTTTCGGCTTTTGGTAAATGTCTTGATTTAGTGATTGATTGAAGGTTGGTTGGTTGTAGGTTCAAGGCTAAGGATAGTATAGCACGTTGCAGTAACCAGGTGTGTACAAACACTACACACACACGATGCCTGTAATGCCGAAAAGCCGTGATGCATCGTTGAAAGCACCAAAAATATCCTATTCCCTACAAAATAATGAAAAAGAACAGTAAAGGGGAAGTAGGGTCGAATCCTCAGGGACTGGATTATACGAATGCTTGTTTCTCGAAATCCTGGGCAGAATCGTGCCCAAGAAAACTCGCGTTCCTGAAAAAATAAAAATAACAGAATTAAAAGTTTTGATTTGGAAACGAAAATAAAAGAAAAATAGAATTGAGAAGTCGAACTGGAATTGTGAAAATTAAAAATAGGAAATAGAGTTGAGATAAAGAAATTCTTATGGGGAGATTCCAGCCTCCGGTTGCCTCGATCCTCCTTGGGTTCAATCCTTGGCTTTTAAGTAACCCTTCTCGAGCAGGATAAGCCAGTTATAGTGGAAGATGACGCCTACGACCACCAGCTCCAAGGATTTAGACTTCGATTTAGTAGAACCTGACTCTAGCCAACAATCGCTCTTGTGGGATCATCTTATGTTAGATCAACGTTTCTCAATGGCGAATCCCACGCCATTTTGTCTCTTGGGCTCGCCAACCTCTGACGCAGTAAGTTAGCGAACCGACTGTGCAATCCTTCCAAAACATACAAAGCGGCCATCTTTGCATATGTTGAAAAGTTTACTTCTTAAGGGACATGGACAGAAGCGTCAGCCCCGTAGTGCGGAGAAACGATGAATACCCTGTTTGAGGAGGCTAAGTGCGGATTCTAAACCTCAAGAACCCTTTTTGGGGATTTTCGGCAACCTTTGGCTAGATGGGTTTAGTGGCTCATGGTTGTGGTGGAAAAGAAAATAAATATATGATAAGAATGAAGATTTTATTAAAAAGAAATATGGAAAGAACAAAAGACTTTTGGAGAGAGAGTTTACGGAAAAAGATGAAGCCTCTTTTTTAGTCATCTCACCCCCTATTTATAGTGCTAAGATAGATAGACTAGTCCTACTTAAATTCCTAAAGATAATTACAAATAATCAAAGATAAATAAAGATAAATAAAATAAATCCTAAATTAAATAATCCTTAATAATTATCTTAATATTAATTATCCTAATATTATCAAAATAGAGTCTAATAGAATAAAAACTATTCTTTTTGCATTTCAACCCTTGTGTCCTCTATGCTTGCACTTTTGGCACCACATTTTCCCTGTGTCGCACATTGACCCATTTTATCTCTAAATTCACGCTTTTGGCCCTTAATTTCGCTTTTGCCTCCAATTTAGTCCCTACAAGATAAAAGACCATAAATAGCCCAAATTAGTAGAATCATACTCAAAATAAATATGCAATTAACACATAAAAATATGACGTTCTAGAGTATTATCAAGCCGGAAAGCCGAAAGTGGCTAAATGGGCCCGGTGGGCTCTGAGGCTAAGTTTGATGAAATTGTTTAGTTTGGTTATACGAATTGAGTTAATCATGCATGTTACATGATCTGGAATTGTTTTGGGCCTAATAGGCCATATGGATGAGATTTGGGCCTAATGGGTCGTAAGACTGTATTTGGGATTGATGGGCTTTATGGGGACGTAGACAAGTATGCTAGGGTTTAATGGACTTTAGGCCTAGTTCTAAACAACTCTTAAATCGCATAAGACTTAAGCTAATAATTCAACATGTCCGTGGACAAGTCGCTGGGTTAGAGTGTGGCAATAGACATATGCATGTCTAGGATTGGATCTAGGGAGAGCTTGGTACTTAAGCGGTCCTAGTGGCCCACCTCCTCTTCTCTGGAATCCTACCTGATGCATAGTGTCTGTTCACTTTAGCCCAAGGACTTGTTAGTGGGCCAAAGTTCATAACTAAAACCCGAGAGGGACCAAATACCCTTAGATTTGAGAAATTACCAAATACCCTTAGTTTGAAAATTACCAAAATATATTTAGATTTGCAAAATTACTAAAATACCCCCGAATTGTAAAATTACCAGAATACCCTTGGTTTGCAGAATTACCAAAACATTCTTGATTTACAAAATTTCCAAAATACCTCTGTTTTACAAAATTAGCTAAATACCCCTGTAGAGTAGATTTACGGAAATACACCTAGGTAGTAAAATGACTAAAATACCCCTAAGTGCCGAATGGGTGGAAATATGTATGTTGCATTCAAGGAATATATGTTGCACTTGGGTGGGTTTTGATGATACGGAGGAAGATTTGAGGATAGCATAGTCGCTTGACGACCGTGGATCCACCGGTGGCTTTAAGCCCATTATAGCAGCTTTGTTGCAACATTGAGTAGTGCCGCTGCTGGTGCTACCTTTGGTGTGTAAGGATGGGTGGGTTGATATTTATATCCCCAGAGGTGTGTAGGGTTGGATTCGAGATGGGTGCATTACATTCATGTGACTCTAATGTGGTATGAAGTCATTGTGAGCTAAGGCCCAAGACCACTGATTTTGATAGAGCTTAGGCCCAATGTAATATTTGTATGTTGATTTGATTGCCAAGGGTCGTACACACTAAGTTTCGAAACTCACACCCTTTTTATTAAATGTTTCAGGTGATACTCAGTAGACGACTCGACATGGGAGAGGACTCGGGGATGGCCACACTACAAGATACTTAGACATTTTATTTAATTGTTCAAAAGACATGATTTTAAATTGCTTTATTTTCGATGAATGTAATAAGGCCTTATACTTCGATTTGACTTTGGCTTTTGAGTTTTGTTATTATTGTTTCAATTGTTTACTTAGTTATTAAACCTGAGTAAATTTCTTATGTTTAAACAAGGTTTTCAAAATACTTAAAATAATAAAATTGGCTTTTATCATTACTTAACAAGATGTTCAAGGATTTTTGGGCTTTTAGGCCTTAAAATTTAACTTAGCAAAATCGTTTTGAAATGTGCCTTCGATGTGACATTCCCGGATTTGGCTATAACGTCTGGGCCGAGTCTGGGGGTGTGATAGCGGTGATCGTTCTTTGATTTCTAACATTTTTATTTTCATGAATTATGCTGATTGTCATCAAATTGAGAGAAAGTGTAGTAGCCGATGAAGATTACAGATTATCTATTGGGCTATTCGCCTCCTATTTGGGCGACTTTTGTTGCTAGAGTTTTTTCAGTCATAAAAATTTCCCTTTCATTGTTTCTATTTTCGAGCACCTTTCTTCATACAAGAATCCTGATGTAAGTTTTTGTGTTTTTCTTTTTTTTCTAATTGAAATTTTCATTTTTTTCCTTATTTGGTTTTGCATTTTTTAAAAAATTCTATGTTTTTGGATTGACAGGACCAAAAGTTCTTGATCGGAGTTGTTCTTATGGTTCCTTGCTATTCTGTAGAATTAGTGAGTTTATTTGTATTAGTTGAATGGAAGCATTTGAATCTTATAGATACATATTTTATGTAATTCAGATCATGACACTCCTAGAGTTTTGCATTAATTTATTCTATATTGTTTGATTAAAATAAGAGTCTCTAATAATGTAAGGCTAAAATCATTATAACTTAAAATTTTTTACAATGCTTGAAATTGTTGTTTATTGTTGCTCCAATTTTATGGATCGTTAGGTGATAGTTGGTCCTTTGGCTATATAATGAAATGCACGTCTGAGTGAATTCACTAGCTAAATGTTTTATGATCAATGCTGCAAACTTTTGCTTCTAAAGATGCTTGCAGTGGGAATTTTTGTTGTTAGACTCATGTGACTTCTTTTATGACTCTTCAACAGTCTGATCTGATATTGCTAACATGCTTATTTGAAGCTATGAAGTTAATCTACATTGAAAGGTGTGGTTGTTAGTTGGATACATTTGTTCATAAAAAAATTGACCTATATTCAACTTAGGTTACTATTTAAGTTTTGAGTATAGTTTTGGCACAGCATGCAACATGTTAATTTTGCACCATGCATCTGGTGTAATTATATGTTATTTTCAGTCTTACTAACCTGGATTATTTTAACAGTTTGTATCATGGGTGCATCCATCAGTTAGTGTTGATTGTTCGGTACTACATGATTGCTATGAATCATTTGCAATGTATTGCTTTGGAAGATACCTTGTTGCTTGCTTGGGTATGTTCATTTCAAAGACCTTGAACTTCAAATAAAGATTTTATTTCTTATCTCTAGATCAGCCTTGCATGATAATTCATTTAGTTTACATTTCTGTGGTGACATTGTTTTTGTTATTTGCTTTGCTTATGCCCTTGAATCTGAATTTTGGACACCCATATATTATTTTCAATGTCATTGAATAGTCATTTCAACACTCTGCTTTTTCATATCTTTACTTTTTAAGAATATATAGGTTCTTCTGATGTCTAACATACCATAATCATAATTCCCCTTAATGCACTAAAAAGAATATGCACTGCTTTGTTAGTAAGCAAGGTACAAGATGTTGTTGAACTTTGGCCTGCAATGCAACAGGAAACCAACAGCAAACCAGCAAACAGACCAGCATCCAAGATGAACCAGAGAAGGAGCAGCATTTTGTTTATTTTATTCATTTGTAACTTGATTTAGTTCCAATGTAATTTATACTTAAAGTTAGTAGGAGTAATTGTTGATTTATGTTTGATGTTATAGCTGGTATGTCAGCTACATTTTGTGTGTAATTCTAGCTAGGCTTTAGTCATGTATTAGTGGGAGCAGTTATACATTAGGTAACTGCCATATTTCATTGTAACATTAATACTTCTCAAGTCAATGAAAAAGATTTGATTTTTGGAGATCAAATTCAGTTTTCTTATTCAAACTTCTTTGTATTCGTTTTTTTTTCTCCTAGTTTTCTGCTAAAAAAACCAATACATGTAATCCGGACTACTTATGTATATGGCATACTGCTTATTCAAGTAATGAAATTAATCTTTACATCATCTGGGTTACTTGCTTCTGTTTTCTTCCTCTGCTGTCAAAACCCCAACAGATGTGATTTGCAGCTCTTCCCTTTAGAATTGATGACCAGTTCAAGGCTCGATATTGCACGTTCTACATGGTGGCCATAGGCTGTTTCAGTTACTAGCCAACGGTTGGTTTTAGTTTTAAAGTTATTTGGTGCTAGCAATGTCTTGCATTGAGTTATTGATGACAAACATTTGAAATAACATGCATTAAGACGCACAGGCATTGAGAAAAAAAGGTATTGTAAATATTTCATTAAAGAGATTTGAAAGAAGAATGGATAGTTCTGTACTTATGTCAAACTTATTTATACATGCTTTTTTTCTCTTCATGTATTTGGCATTATGGATCTATTTGTCAGAATTCATAAATTAAAGCTAGTACAAGATATATGAATTTATGGTTTATGGAATTTTCAAAGCTCTGTTTTACAGGACACGCATCGAAGTGCAGTAATAGTTTTTTTGTGCTTTGACAGCATAGGTTAATTTTAAATATTTCACATTTTGCATTGTTCTTTTCCTTTTTATTTTCTAATGTATATTCTAGCTTAATAATTGAGTATTATTATATATTTAATTTGATTTATTTATTGCAATATATGTAAAAACAACTTTTTCGTAAATATTTTCAGGAAATCTGCCAAACAACAGAAAATATTTTACACAGATTCATCCAAACACCAAAAAAATAAATCATTTCCAGAAAAGTAAATCATTTTCCAGAAATTATTTTCCGAAAAACATTTTATTGGCAAACAAACGGAGCCTTAGTTCATTTTAACAGGATCAAAGAGAGTAAAAGTATGAGAATTTTGGCAAGTAAAAAGATTTCTTCAATCCCTATCAATTTTGATATTGATCAAATTGGTTTCTCTAAAAAAATCAAAACAATTTAATTCCTGTCAATTTTAAAAATGAGCAACTAAGGATTTTTAATCTCATCGTTAATGTTTTTCATCAATTTTACATAAATTTGATTGTTATAATAACAAATTTAGCTTTCATAATTTACACATCTATTCATTTGGTCATAATTTAATAAATTTAGCCTATAATATTTTTGTAAAGGTGGAAATGCTAAGGCTAAATTTGTTGATTTTTTTTTTAGAATCAAGACCAAATTAACAAAATTTGTAAACATCGATAGTTCAATTTATTATTATACCAATCACAATTATGCACAATTGTTTAAAAACATTTAACGTCATGATTAATTGTCCTTAATTGTTCACTTTCAAAAATGGTAAGGGTTAAATTGCTCTAAATTTTTTAAAGGGGCTAGTTTGCTCAAATTATAATTTGAGAGAGATTAGAGAGATCTTTTTGTTGTTATTATTGTTTTTGATATATGAAAACCATGTCTCCAACAAGTATTGCCATGTCCCATATCAGCGTGCGAGGGAGGGGTCACAATGTAGAAAGTATTGTTGTTAAAGCACTAAAATGGTTTGTATTATTGTCAAATGAATGCAAGATTGAATTGTAGAGGTCATTAAGCCTTTTTACCTCTCGTATTGGGTTGAGGGATTGTTGAAGATAAAATCATTTCTTTGATTTCCAGATTGTTTAGAGTGCAAGTGAAAATTGTGTAAAAGTTTCTTGCTTCTTTGTTATTGATATCTTCAATAAGGTGTAATGTGTCATATGATTACATGCAAGTGTGTACGATCGTACAAGTAATAAGTAGTAAGTAAAGAGTTATTGTTTCTATAGGGATTGTTGTATAAATTAATTGTAAAGTTAATTATAAAACAATTTGGTAGAAAATAAGTAAAGAAAAATCTTGCTGATGAGAGGCAAAAATAATGATAAGGAAGTAGTCAGATTTCAAATACCTACCAAATAAAACAACATACATTGTAGAAAAATAATCATAACAGAAAGATTAAATATAAGATTTAATAAAACATAACATGAATAGACTAGAACAAGCATTTATTTCACTTAACAAGAGTTCATTGAAAATCATAAAGGGAATATCACGAAAGGTCGTGGCAATATGAAAATTCATTAAACCAAATTTTTAATTAAGGAGTTATTCCATATATGTCTATGTCAAAACTAACCTAGAAATCACTATTCTGGGCATTTATACTGTTTATGCATACAACAATCATCTTTCGATATCGACATGAGATGCACCATTTAGACCTTTTGTCTATTAACTATTATATCTTCTCAGATTAAATAGTTAATCCATTAACCTACAAATGTTGGCCATACATTTACAAGTATTAACATGAATTAAATCTAAATGAATGAAATAATTATTTGCACAAAATATTTACAATACAAAAATCAATTAACTCAAATCATGATTTATACTTATTCTAAATAAACAAAATTAAGTAATGTAATATTAAATTGAAAACATAAAGATGAGATGCAAACTTGTCTTTCAACACAAAAAAAAAACATCAATTAACAATAAAGAGAGAGGGAATAAGAGTAGCCGGGGGGTTATCCAAGGCCAATTCACAATAAGAAGAGAAAACAGTTGAATTGGAACGAGTTATCTGCGACTGCTCATTGCGGATTCCCATGGTGGCTATCCTCATTTTCTTTACGTTAAATCATCAAAATGCTCTCAAGTTTCTCCCTTTGACACTGCTCTCATTTTCGGCAAGTAAATTGCCTTACTTTGTGGCAAACAAGTGTTTAACAAGTCAAGAGAAAGACAAGAACACTCAAGAGATTTTTCTTTGAAAACTGGTACATTTCAAAATGAAGTGAAAGCCTCCCTTTATAACCTTTAAGCCCCAACACCCCTTGCTATTTTTAGCAAGGGAATTCTTGATTTTCTCCCCCATATGTATTGTCCCTTGATATGTGGATGGATGGGTGTTGTTTTGCTAATTATAGCGAAAGGATTTGCTTATTTTTCTCCTTATATGGCCGATCATTGAATGGTAAAAAAGGCTGTGGTTTTAATTGCTCTCTTTAGTAAAGGAATGGAAGGTTTGAGGCTTGAATCAAGGGGAATGGTTGCTGATTTTTATTTGGTGGAGAATGGGGTCAAATCTGTTATTTTTGGGAGATGAGTGGTCAGTTATGGACTACTAATTTTAGCAATGGATGTTACCATTTTTATTTTACGGAAAAGTAGATAAGTGGAATAGCTTTGGGCTTCCAATTAAACAATCGTAGGCTTCCATGTAATTGAATTTGAAACGAAGTCATTTTGAAGCCCACGTGACCGCACCTTAGATCTTCCAACCTGCACCTGTTTAAGACCCCAAATACAACCAAAATTTTGTTATTCTTTCCCTTAGCCCAATTATTCCCAAAAAAATAACAAAATAACATCTTTTTAACATCTTTTTAACATTAATTTTACAAACTTAACACATTCCCATGGAGATTATAAAAACCACAAAAAGTATTATTCATTTACTTGGAATTTGTAACACCTCTAACCCTTATCCATTGCTGGAACAGGGTTACGGAGCATTACCGAACTTTACGGATTAAATACTATCATTTCACAACCTTTAATATACATATCAAGAATCAATTATATAACATTCATATTTTCCCTTAGATGGGACTTTGAGGCTCAAAATACACCTTAGAAGTGAATCGAGACTAAACTAGACAATCAGGGAATTTTTCCCAAAATCTTAAAATTTTTCTTAGGAGCAGGGGACACACGCCTGTGTGGCTAGCTGTGAGACACGCCCGTGCCTTAGGCCGTGTGGGCATTCGATTTGAAGCACACGGCAATGTCCCAGCCCATGTCCTTACCCCGTGTAACTCTTTGACTTAGGTCACATGGCCAATCACACGCCCGTGTGCTACGCCGTGTGCAAGGTGCCCGTGTGCAAAAATCTGAGCATTCTATTTCGAAATTTTAAGGTGCAGGCGACACACGGCCAGACCACATGCCTATGTGCCAGGCCGTGTGTCACAAACGGCTGAGACACACGTCCGTGTCTCTGCCTGTGTGGATGAAAATAGACCATTTTAAGGCCACTTTTCTCACCCTTTTTGATATCAACCTATACACAACATTTCAATACATCAAATAGCCTCAATCAAGCAACCAAAACAAGTCAAATTCATATTTTATACATAACATAACATCATAAAACTTATTACCTAAACTTATTAATATAACTCAATTAATTAATTTACCTAAATTTATTACTAGTTACATGCATATAAATATGTATACATATGTCATTCATAACCATTCTTCAAATTTAGTTCTTTTCTACACCAATCCTATACATGCCATATAAACCATAAAATGTATAACAAAATCTACCGGAACAATCTGGATAGTGTGACCCGATGTGTTGATCCGATCCTCTAAACTTCTTGATAATTTACAAAGAACATTAAACGACACAAGTAAGCTTAATGAAGCTTAGTATGTTCGTTAGTTTAAAACATAAATCTTACTGAACATACTATAACAATTCATTTAATTAAATCATTCAATATACAATCCCTGCCAATCACAGCTCAATTGATGAATTCACTTATTTGAGCTCATAACTTTGAGTCTCTAATAATCAATTTCAAATGTCACTTACCAACTTTTGTCAAATCGGAGAACGTTTTATGGATATGAGTACATCGTATATGGAAGCCTGAAGGCTGCATAAAAGTACATAAGTGCTAAACAGAAACTCGTAAGGGTTGAATGGAAGCTCATAGGAGTTGAACGGAAACCCATAAGGGTTAAACAGAAGCTCAAAAGAGTTGAACGGAAACCCATTAAGGTTAAACTGAAACTCATATGAGTTGATTGAAGCTCATGAGAGCTAAACAGAAAGCAAACACAAGAGTTCGCAACAAATGCTGAACCTCGATCTACTTGGGTAATCTTGCCGTCAATTCCTCATTTGCACTGAACGACTATACTCAATCCTGCGGTCCGTTCACTTCGAACACTTGATTCAATTTCGTAAATTTAATAATAATTTTATTTTTCAACAAATATTATAAATAAATACAAAATACTATTTATCATTTAACATGTAGCATTAAAATTTAACCATACGAACTTACCTGAGTTAAATTGTAAGTTTGTAGTAGTTAGGGACTATTCTGCTAATTTCTCTTTTTCTCATTGATCTACGGGTTGTTGATTTAAAATATAAAATTATTCATTCATTAGCACATACTTCAATTCTAATTCACTTCATAATTTATACCCCTCAATTTTCAAAATTGCACAATTACCCCAACTTTTATAGTTTTTACAATTTAGTCCTCACTAATTAGCCCATCAAATAAACTAATTTTTATCAATTAACATTTTATCTAAATATTCTAAGCTATACATAGCCTTTGGTAAACAGAATTTAATGCAAAACCCCAAGTTTAATTTTTTTTCACAATTTGGTCCTAAAATCAATTTCTATTAAAATTACTTGATAAAATCATCATAGAACAAAATTCAAGCTTCAATTCTATGTTAATTCATCATAAGCATCCAACAATCATTAATGGTAACTTTCAAAATTACCCATAAAATCAAATACTAATGAAATAGACAATTGGACCTAGTTGTAGAAATCTTAAAAACACAAAAATTTCAAGAAAAAGCTTATTCAACAAAAAAAATGAAGTATATTCATTATTAGTTCTATAATTAAGTCAGCTTACATGTTTAAATTTCAAATCTTGAAGAAAAAGCTCGTATTATTAGTTTTCAATTGATGTAATTATTTAGGATTAGTTCATTTTTCTAGTTAGGTAATTTGTCAGGTCAATCTCGATTCTAACCCTCTAATTCAGCCTTTATCCACACCTTTAACCCAACCCCATTACAACCTTGTTAAAGACCTTTTGATTTGTATATCATCTCATAGTATAGTGGTGGAGATTTGATTTTCATGCAAGCCTATGGGATTAACTCTTCATGTTCGACTTTTGAGTGCTTAACTTTGAACCTTAAACACTTTGAGTGATTTGTGTGAGTCTTTAGTGAGGATGTCAACTCTTGTCGATTTTGAATCAGAGGTAATTAATTAGGTAAGGGGAAACACCTAACGTTTTCAGGCTATAAATGTATGACTTTGATTGTTTGAATATTTAGGACTCTTTGAGTTAAATTGTCCATGTATGAATTATCTCTGAATTATGACGAAACATTATTGATGAATATTATGAATCAAGGAAGTTTGTTTTAATTATGAGTTGAGAATTTTGCTTGAGGACAAGCAAAAGCTTAAGTGTGGGGGGTATTTGATAAACCGTAACAGTAACATATTTTAAGCCCACATTTAGCATGCTTTTGGATGATTTAAACTTTGAATTATGTAATTTGGTGCTCTTAATCCTTTGTTTTCATGTTTTACACTCAAGAGAGCACCGGATGATGAAAAGAACGAAAAACGGGCCCAAAACGGAGTAAACGGGTCATATCACGAAATCCACACGGCCTGGGCCCAAGACCACACAGCCGTGCCTCATTCAATAGTCTCGAATATGGCCTGGACACGATTCACACGGGCGTGTGCTATTGGCGTGTGCCATGGGCGTGTCCCTGCTGCGGCCAAGAGGAGTTTTACTCGGAATAGGATACTTGGAGGCAAAGAAACACATTCCAAAGTCTATATAAACACCCAAATAGGAATCCTATTCGGATTAGGATACTTGGAGGCCAAGTAAGGCATCTCAAAGCCTATATAAACACTCTAGGGGGCAACTTAAGCAGGGAGTTCGACAGAAGCCTTCTATCAGGGCTTTTGTCGGGGGAACCCAAGGCTTTAGTCAGGGGGCATCCAGCTAGGCCAAAGAGGGCAGATTTGTAGGGATTTACTCGAAGATAGCCAGTTGATTCACCTCAAGAAGCTGGAATCATACTCAAGACGGAGGATCTCTCCTTCAATTCCTTCAGGGGGTTTTAGGGATTTCTTATGTTTTGTTTTATCTTTTCTTCTGAGATGTTTTCTTTTATTGTTATGAACTAAACCCTCAGATACCTGAGGGGGATGAAACCTAAGATGAATCTTGTTATCGTTTGCAGAACTATGTGATAAATATTTGACTTATTCTTAATTATGTGTTCTTAATTCTTGTGTTGATATTTCCAGGATATTAATTCAAGTGTGATGTGCTTAGGTGGAGGAGCAAAAGTCCCTGCCTAAGAGTAGATCTAGCATAATTAAGCAGAGTTGATCGCACGCCTAGAGATAGGGTGATGAGATTTTGCCGGATTAGGGTGAAACCTAATATGGGAGTCCATAGATCGAGTTAATGCAATTCTAGGAGTTTTAATTAGAAAGAGATTTCAATTAATCAACCTAGGGTTAGACGTTAGTCGCCTCGAGAGAGGGATTAATATACATTAGAGAATCTTACGGATCAAGTCAAATGAATAAATCGTTTGGTTCAGAGTTAGATAACAAGTGAAGTCTAGGTGGATTCTTCATTGGGTATCGTCTTAATCAATTGGTTTTTCCTCAAAGTTATTTTCCCAATTTCATTCTTCTTTTTCTTAGAGCCTTTAGTTTAATAGTTAGTTAATTTTAGATTAGATAAACAATTCCCTTAATTCTTAGGCTAGATAATAAAAAGAGAGTTAGTATTAGTACTTTTGGTTCCTTTGGGTTTGACAATCCGGTCTTGCCTTAACTATACTATTGTTTGATAGGTGCGCTTGCCTCAAATCGTTGTCATAGTTAGTTTCCAGGTTCGATCATTCTTTATATAAATTTTAAGACTTTGACATCGCATAAAACGACACGATCATATATCGTGCTATTCAATCTATTTACATATCTTAAACTGAGCTATCATAGTTGCAGCATATACATTTTTCCCTATCTCAATCTAATTGATTAAATCGTACAATATCAAATCCCTGATTTCAAGCTTATAAACTGATATCCTTTATCCACTCTTGTTTCAATTTCATTATACTCAATTTCTCAGTTCTATAATATAATTTCATCAATCAATCATTAAATCACATATGTGACAACATAATTCATCACTAATTGAACTCAATTGCACAATTATAATAATATATCATAATTTTAAATCTATTCAATTTAGTCCTTATCACAAACAACTAATTCGAATCGGTTCAATTCAGCTCGTCCTATTATTTCCAGCTTACATCATGTTATTACCATTTAGCACAGTTCGTGAATGTAGCAATTGAAAAGGTTCATGTTATAGAAATACAAACTGTAAACTCCGAGCTATTTGTTGACAACATTGTCTTTTCCTTTCTTTCTCGAGGATTCCTGTCGATGTTTTCTATGGATTAAAAAAATAATAATAAATTAACACTAAACAGCCCAATTCACATTCAATTACTAAATTATACAACTTTTGCATATCATTCAATTTAACCTCTGAAACCGGGACTAACATAACTTTCACAATTAACCCTCCAAACATTATGTAAAATTTATTAGAGTCCCTATAAGACTTCATATTTCTCAATTACACCCCAAATTTTGATTTTTTCACAATTTAATCCTTATTGTACCAAATTATCAATTGACTTTACAAATTAGTCCTATTTCACTTACAACCTTAAAATCTATCAAAATAACACCTCAAACTTCAATTATTTAACAATGGCAACATCTTCAATCTTGAGTAATACCAAAAAATACTATATGGGTTAGCCATCTTGTATTACTGGGGTTCCGAAAACATAAAAATTATAAGAAAATGAACTAAATTGACTAACCAATTAAACCTTGAAACTTTTGAAACCCTTAGTGTTGTGCATCTTTCTTCATCTTCTTTTTGCTTCAAATGGTTTGGATGAAAAGAGAATGATGTTTCTTTTTCAATCCATTATACCATCTGTTATTTATTTTGTTTTTATTTTATAACTTTATGTTTTGTTTTATTTATTAATTTTATTACATTTCTTTTATAACATCATTTATTACCGTCCACTTTCATTAAACCAATGGTTTAACCTTATGAGTCACTTAGTTATGTTTTACTTTATGATTTAATTATAATTCAACTTTTGAATCTTATACGATTTAGTCCCTGTACTTAAATTAAGCATTAATTCAACGAAATTATTTAATCGAAATTCAAATCGCTTCTAATATAACTCTGTAAATATTTAATAAAAATATTTACAGGTCCGGTTTACGGAAATGAGGTCCTGATGCCTCAATTTCCAAAACCACTAACTTTAGAACTGATACACTTGTACCTTGTCTAACTTTCCAAATAACCGAAATTATTAGACTGAGCTTCAGTTTAATACTGTAATACCGTTGTAAATATTAATAAACAATATTTATTGACTTTATCATCGAAAAATAGAATTTTGAAACCACCGTTTCCAACACCACTGACTTTCGGGTCATTACACCATCATTCTTAAGATCAATGTAAGCTCGGATTGAAACATGCTCTCAATGGAATTTTCTAAGCTACATAACAATCTTTGCTCATAAGATCTTAGTAAACCCATTAATCTTTGAACAATCATAGTTTATAGATCTTTAGTTTCTTCAATAACGACTACCATAGGATCAAATTCTTCTGTCTAGCTTATTAGAATTTTATCAACAAGTCTACAATCATCAATTGTGTCTCCATGTGCCTTCATTTGATTCACCAACACGGACGATCTATTATGATATTCATTTATGCTTTCATGTTCTTTCATTTTTTTCATTCTCAAAATCTCTTTTGAGAGATTGAAGTTTAACAACTTTCACTTTTGTCTTATTTGAATTCTTCTTGTAGAATATTCATGCTTCTTTGGATTTTTTTGCTCTTTTATCATTCTAGGAAATATGGAATGAGACTCCTCTTTGAATCATCCCAAAAACTTCAGCCTCTGTGATCTTATTATTCTTTAATTATTCAAGTTATTCTTTGGTAGTATCTTCTGGATCTTCATAGCCCTCCTTGACAAACCCTAAGACATTCTAGGAAGTGAATAATGTCTCCAATTTAACTGCTCAAAAATCATAATTTTCGCCATCGAATACAGGAACTTGAACATTGTTGTAGATTGTGCTTTTGGAAGTCATGATTAATTTTATTTTCACACACACTCTCTCACTTTGTAAGGATATCTAGCTCTTGATACCACTTTGTTGGAGAGAATTCTATAGATGATGAAGGGAAGAGACACTTAACATAGAATGAATACTTTTCTCATATCATATTCTTTTTATCTCTTACTTTCTTACAATGGCTTCATCACTTACATTCTATATGTAGTTGTTATATGTGACTATTAGTTTCAATACGTGCATCTAATAATAAATATGTATCTAGTACATACATGCATCTTAGATAAATACATTCATGCATCACTATTGGATTCCTTAGATTCATCCATTCTAAATAAATTGATTACAAGAACAGAGTCATGGCACCATATTATCCAACACTAGCAACGTTGCAGTGGACAAAAAGATGCTCCAAAGTCTTGACTTCTTCTTGACAAAAGGGGCAACTACTGTCATGTGTAATATTCTTCCTGTATGTAATTTCTTTGACTTGCAAGAAATTGTTGCAAAATTTCAAATAAACATAATCAGTTTGAAGTGGAGACGAAGCTTCAAGAAGGTTTTTCAGTAACGCATGCTTGTTTTACATGAAAAAGTTTAAGATTTTTAATTCTTAACATTTTAAACAAAAATGAAAAAATATTAACATGAAAAATTCTAAAGTGACTTTGATTTGATACATAGAGATATAGTATTTGATCAGCTGAACCATGTCAATGTCATTATAATGTAAAGCTATTCATAAGCCTGACCTGATTTCAAAGAAATTCTAGATTAATTTTTAGTGGCTCGATTCATTTTACTATTTAAAATATTAATAAAAATTTAAAAACATTTTTATAAATATATTTAAATTTAAAATATAATTATTATTATTTAAATCAAATTCAAACAGAATAAAACCAAGTAATGTAACAATGTGGCACCAAACATAGTAATAATGGAGGGTGAGACTCACACTTAAGTGTTTAAAGATCCAAGGTCTCCGCCTTAACCAATAATAATAATGCCTCATTGGCAATAGGTGACTAGTTTTATACAATGACTAACTTTTATCCATTCTTCTATCCTTAAATTAAAGGAAAAAGGTATTTAAGTAACCTTAAACTCATGTTCTCTTAATTGTTGCAATAAATATAGTGATAATTTTATTTCAGTAAAAATAAAAAACCAAACCACAGATTTTAAGTAACAAATGCTTAAAAAATGTACAGAGTTGATCTACAAATTAACCCCCCCAAAAAACAAAAAAGTTTGTATTGCACAAGAGAACTGAAGCTTAAATTTTGTTTTGGCACAGAATCTTCATATACAAATTCTGTTAAATGTGAAGTTGAAGTTCAAGATGAATGGAAGTCGAAGAAGGAAATCATAGGATCATAGACGACTTGACTAGCATTCACACCAAGAACAAAATCTGCATGAGCATATTCCTCGCTGTATACTTCAACCAGCTCTCCATTGTCGTGATCTTTGAGGTCATTTAGCAAGGCCTTAACATCGTTAGCATCAGCAAGCATGTCTTGACCGCCATAGCCAAGGAAAAGAGGGAGCTCTTTCGGGATGTTTTTCATGTTGTATGCTGGGGGATCCGATTGCCCGTAGTGTTCCTTGTTCTCATCTTCACTACCGTAATCGTACATGGCTATGGTCCCTGTTCTTATCACTGTTCGACAACAAACCAAAAGAGCCACAGTAATTAAAAAAGACAAATGGATCAAAGATTATGGACGTTAAAGGCACTTACTTTGAGACAAGTGGATTATGTTCTTAGTTGCAGTTGGCTGGGGTTCATGTTTAAGTAACTCGCCTGCCCTTGAAGAATTTATACAGCAGTTTGGGCCTGTGATCGGCCATCATTCTTTCACCATTAAGAATAAAAAAGAAGAAGAAGAAGAAGAAGAACAAACATTGATGTCAAGGATTTATAACGAGCAAAGCTGGGAAAGGGACCTGTTAAAGCAGTCATTAACTCGGAGCAATTAGTGTCTGGTTCATTGCATATCTTTTCCAGAATTGGGCCTAGGACGTCCCTGTTACATCATCAACAAAGAACAATTGAGATTTTACGTTCTTTATGCAGGTTGGGAATTAGCATTCTAATCTCTTTTCTTGGACTGCTTAAAAATTAAGAACCAATGCTTCAGTAATTCTCACCATCCTGGAGGAAATTGACGGTAACCCAAGCTGTATAATTCCTGTTTCTCAAACCATAGGAAACTGTTAAATTGATGGAGTTGCCTATATATGACCCTCTCTAAGACCCACTAAATACATAAAAGTACTTTTAAAAGAAATTTAAATAAACCCGTATCGGATACATACAAGTATCGGATACGAATAAAATAAGTTAAAATTCACACTTGAAAAGGGTATACTAAGAGTTCTTACTTCTGCTATATGCAGCTGAGCAGCTTCTTTTGTTAATTGCGACGGAATCTGATTGAGGTGAGCAATTGGACTAAGCAAAGCAGCTGATTTGAACATGTTTATCAGCTTACCTTGTTCGGAAAAGGCAGCTAAAGCGATCAAAGTTCCCTAAAATAGTATATTTTCGAAGGTTTTTTTCCTTAGCATCAGCCATTATATTCCATAATAGATGGTTTGGAACAAAAAGAAAGTTTACAGTGACTTTACCAAGGAATGCCCAACATAATGCAACTTCTGCCCAGTTTTGTACTGAACATATTGGACAAGAGCTGAAAGATCATACTGGACTAATTCATCCCACGACCATTCCCAGTAAGCCTGCACGCAAAAAAATATAAGTAATGAACTCCATAGCAAAATATTCTAATCATAGAGTACGATACATATAAAAGTTCGAACCGAATCATTCGAACTCAAAGACGTATGTCCACGACTATATTTAGTTCCGCGTGTGTTCGCAAGCCACACATCGAAGCCGTTGTCCGCTAAAATGAAACCTAAAGATTCATCTGGAGTGTTCAACAACCATGCTGCGGCATCCTGTCACCATATGACATGCTACCTTATTGACAATTGTCATGTCATACAAGCATGGAGATTAATGTTTTACAGTGACTAACCACTAAGAGCCCATGTTGTAGCAGCACCGGCGGTTTGCTCGCTGTCTTACCAGACCGCCCTACTGGAATCCGCTGCACGCTAAGAATGTAACCATCTTTCGTAGTAACCTGGAAGAACAATTAGAAGGGTTTCCGACAGCAGTCATTGGATGTTACAAAGTTGAAAAGGACATAATTCCAAGCTGAAATCAATATGTCATTACTTTATGTTCTTCACAGGCGTAACCTTGAGTCTGCACCAGCGATTTGCAGATAGTATCATCGTCATCACTGATTGAGGATTTTATTATGATATCAACATCCTTAGCATTGCCTGGAAACACCTTATCAATGGCCGAAACATTTGGTGACACAAATAATAATACTAATAATGTCAAAACACTTGAAAAGTTAAGCATCCTAAAGTTTTCTTGTGCTCCACTGCACCACCAGCCAGTTTTTGTTTTTCTAGTTTTTATAGTGGCCAAATTACAAATGAACCAAAATAGTAGTCTTTGCTATAATCGCAGGCCTTGTTATCCTATGTTGCTAAAAAATGGGTGGAATGGATATACTTTTATGATAGGTATTTGCATGAAAATTGAAGAGCAATATTCTAGGAACAGATTTGTTTGTTGTACCAGGATGGAAGCAAGGAATGGGAACAAATTAAAGGTAATAATTAATAACTTACTAAATGTGGGAATTATGTGGCAGTAGTAAAAATCAAAGAAGTAGGTGGCGCGGAAAGAGCTAGATCGAAGAGACCATTTTTGAGGTCAAACAATGAAAGTGAATTGCGTTGATGATAAACTGGATTGATAGGGACTTGCGTTGACATGTTGATGTCCATGTTCAGATATGACCTTATTTACATGGATTCATTTGGGTTATGTATCAGTATCCGACATCGGTACTGTTCGGCCTCAGATTAAGATAATCATGAAATCATCTCTCGTCTAAAGGCTGGTTCCGGTACTTTGCTTAGAGGAGGACATACCCATCGCCAAATATAGCGGACATCCATTAGCCTAACGAACAGAGGTCTAATCATGGGATTATGCTAACTAACAAATGAGAAAGGATTAAATGAAACAGTGACGCCACGTCATCTGTATCCCTTTTCAATAGATTTATGCCACATCAACAAAATTAAATTGTTCAAAAAAATAAAAGTATAGGGACTAGTTTTAACAAATGGAAAATATAGAAAAACTACGTTAAAAGAAATGAGGAAGGGAGGAAACAGAGGGAGAAGCAAAATAGAATGGAAAATAAAGAAAAAATAAAGGAAAGTTAAAAAAACATAATAGAATAAAATTAAATTGCTCAAAATGAAAAAATATGGAGACCAATTGTATAAATTAACCTAAATTTTTTGTTTGAAATGATGATTTAACGTGCCACGTCAGCTTACCGTTACACTGTTAACGGAAATTAATGACTCTATGACTAAAATGTTACAACGCGATAACATAAGTGACTAAAATGTAACCTGAGGTAAACAAAAGTGACTATTTTTGGTAGTTTACTCTTTTATTTTTTGGGTTAAAAATAAATTTGGGATATTTAATTTCAAGGTCCCTAGCATATTTTAGAATAAAATTTTTTGATAAAAGTGACATGTGGCATCTTAAAATTGGGCCACATGTAAAAAATTGATAAAATTTAACACCTTTAGCTCGGAGTACCAAAAAGTTAGACGGAAGAAAAGTTGAGGTACCAAATCGAATAAATTAAAAGTAGATGTAGCACCTCTTACCCGTATTCTATGCCGGAACCGGGCACGAGGCATTACCGGACTTAATCTACTTAATCATACAACTTCAGTCCCAACTTGACATTTCTCTTTCATCATCACAACACACCTCATTAAGGACCTACGAGGCCTTAAACATACCTACGAGGGGTTTCGGAACCCAACCAGAAACTTTTGCGATCTTAACAATTTTCACCTAAACAGGGGCCACACGCCCGTGTGAAACGGGACACGCCCGTGTCCTTGCCCCGTGTGGTCACATACGCCCATATCCCTACCCCGTGTGGGATTTATTTTCATTTCTAACCTACAGGGGTTTTCACACGGCCAGAAATACGCTTGTGTGCTTAGCCCGTGTACTCCACACGGCCTAGACACGCCCGTGTCCTTGCATGTGTGTAAAAACTTGGGTATTCCGTTTGTGACATCAGCAACCTTATAAGGGTCACACGGCCTAGGCACACGCTCGTGTGGCTAGCCCGTGGTCGACACTGACTTACAACACCAACATACAGGGGACACACGGCCAAGTCACATGCCCATGGGTGTGTGTCACACACGGCCTAGACACACGCTCGTGTGCCTATCCGTGTGGACAAGAACAAGGCTATTTGCCAAGCTCCTTTCACCCCTCTAGCTCACACAACATGGATCCATTCAACATATCATCAAACAACTCATATTTTGCAATATAAACTTCTATGAATAACTATATCTTTTCATAAATAACAAGGTGAGTCATCAACCATGGCAATATACAAAATAGTTTCTCTTAAAAAGGGGCCAACACAGTTTTAGCCAAAATAACAAAATAATCTAACTAGTCTAGCCCCTATATATGCCATACACAAAATGTACTAAGTCTAAGTATACCGAGTGAGCTGATAGTGTGGGCGATTTTCTAGTTATCTGCGTATTCCGATCCGGCTCTTTAACTCTATAAGACAAGGGAAAAGAAGATGGGAGTAAACTTTAAGCTTAGTAAGTTTACATGTAAACAAATAACATCATAGTATGAGCTAAACAACCAATAGCACTATACTAAACAAAAGCAATCCACATTCACATTCATGCTTACTCATTTTATCCCTTACCACTTTCCACTACATCACAAGCTTAATGTTTACATTCATTCATTTGCATGCCTGCACCTACACCACAATTTCTCATGATACAACACATCATAATTTCTTACTAATCCAACCACATTTCCAATTTACTCGATGGTATCGCACTTAGCCCACCATCAATCGTTAATAGTGTGGTATCGCACATAGCTCACCAAAAAGGGTAATAATAGTGGTATCGCACATAGCCCACTAATTAACATAATAAACGATGGCATCGCACACAGCCCATCGTAGTTAAGTAACAAGGTGGTATCGCACTTAATCCACCGTCAAGTGTCGTCGTTACACATTTACATAATTATTTCGTCATTCATACGAAACTATACAACAACTATCAAAATTCAATCCACTTGGATTGTACATATTCTCAATCATGCCATGCACCAATCAACAACAACAATGTATATATATATATAATATGCATCGTTTATATATATATATATATATATATATATTATGCATCGTTTACACATAAACTTACCTCGGTGCAAAACGTATCGATTTGCGGTTTAATCCGTAACCTTGCCTTTTCCCCGATCAAGGTTAATTCCGCGTTCTTCTTGATCTATAACAATAAAATTCATTCATTTAGATAATTGAATGATCATAATGTATTAAAATCTACACTTAGGCAAAAATGACCATTTTGCCCTTGTACTATGGCAAAATTATGATTTTGCCCCTAGGCTCGTAAATCATTTTTCAACACATTTTCTTATTAAATCAGCCCAGCTGAACATTTATTTCTCTTACAACTACTCACAATTCCAACTATTTCATGCATTTATGACACAAAATCAATCTTTGCACTTAAGTCCTAATTAGGTGTTTTCATGCTAACACCTTTCACAAAAGTTGTTTCTCATCTCTCTAACATTCATTTTCTTCCATAAAAGCTCAGCTAACAACATAAATACTCTCATGGCAAGTCCCTAGACTTTCAATCATATTGCAAATTGGTCCCCTCATTAGCTAGCTTAAGCTTTGGGGACTCCAAAAACACAAAAATCATCAATTAAAATCACCTAAATCACTTACTAGCAAGGAGATATCTTGGTTGAAAGTTTGAACCCCCAAATGCTCTATTTCCTCTTCAATTTCCGGTAGAAAGAGATGAGTGAATAGTGAAATATGATAGTTTTTCTTTTTACCATATTTTATTCATCTTTTCTCACCTAATTCACCCAATTTTGACCAAAAATTAAATGCTCTTGTCTCCCTATACCACATGGCCGGCTAACACATTCAATTTGGCCTAATTGCATTTTAAAGGCCTCCAAATTACAATCTATGGTTATTGGACACCTCTACCTTAAAAAAATAGAACCTGTTCCAGCGACGGATACGGGTTAGGAGTGTTACGTCATAGCCATTTTATCCTTTTATCATATAGAATTCAACTTTTTCATCTTTTACAATTTAGTCCTTTTTAATTAATTAACTATCTAAACATTAAAATTTCTTAACCAATTTTTAGTATGATAATAATAACACTCTCGTAAATATTAATTTATAGAAATGAGGTCTCAATATCTCATTTTCTAAAACCACTTGACTTCCAGAACCAACCATTTATACTTTATGATTTGCTCAATTAGAAAATTTTATCCTTTTCAATTAACAAATTTGGACCGTTCGAGGTATTCTTGTGTCATTAGTGATGCGATATCGCTCCGAGACGTATACATTTCATATATCCTGCTGAGATGGGACCATTACCTCCAAACCTGTCCTAGGGAAGTTGGGCTCCGAGGTGATTTTACTTTGTACGGTCACAGGTAGAAGTTTACATAGAACTCCCAATCGATGACCATTATGCAGTTATGGATCGAGGTATAACGGGGGAGCCAGTTGACGGTCGTTTTGTGACCACGAGCTCAAACTTTTCAGATACCCGTAAATGTTACCTTATAAATAACATACAGAAGTTGGAGGGCATAATCATACAGATAAACTATGGGGCTTCCTACTATAATCAACGTAATTTTTTTTCTCCATTTCTAGACAGTCGGTATATTTAACATTCCTTCTTATTCGAACGTCGACACTGCCGTGTACATAGGAGGACTCTCAGGCAAGGAGCGGCTGTTGCGGTGCAGTAAATGTGATGCTCCTTTTGGGGTGATAATGGTTGTCATTATTAAACAACCCATTAATAACTACAACCGCTGTCGTGCCAACCTGAGTTTGACTTCTACTGTGCCGGAACATCCGCTCTCCACGTAAGAGCTCTCTTGTGCCCACCTTGGTGTCAGCCTTCGGATAAGAATGAAAGGCTAAAGATATTGACTGCTTGAAAATGGAGAAAAAATTACGTTGATTACACCAAAATTCCCTTTGTTTTTCCTATGATTATGGCATCAATCTTATGTATGGTATATATAAGGCATCATTTGTGGGTATCCAAAAAGCTTGAACTCATGACTACATAACGACCATCAGCAGGCCCCTGATTATACTCAAGCCCATGACTGCATCACAGTTGCTGACTAGGACCTCCACCTAGACTTCGATTTGTGATTATATCAAGCATTGTTACCCCAAAACCTAACTTCCCTAAGATGGGTTTTTGAGATAATGGTCCTATCCTGCCATGAAATATGAAATGTATGTATTCTAAGGTGCGTTATCACATCATCGACCCCTCAAATCTACCTATAAACTTTTGCGGTTTCAACCCTAAACCCTTGAAAAAACTTAACCCTAACAAAAACCCTAAAGCTAACATAATTAAAAAATCTTAGACATGTTTTCCCTATCTAAGAACGACATATTTCCCTAAATTTTAAAAATAATGTACTAAAATGCCAAATAAAAAAATCGAAATATAGTTTAACATATAATTTTATAACAAAAATAAAAGGAATATCGAGGGATTCAAAAATTAGTTCTCTCCCTGTATAGGTAGATAAAAAACCAAAAGGTCAAAAAGCCCACTTCCACTGATGGCGTGGTCTGATTTTACCCTCAGAAAAGAAGACCGCTCATTTGGCTCTCTCTCTCTAAATTTATTTTATTCTAAGCAGAAATTTTATTTATTTATCGCTACACACATCAAATCCAAAAATGTAATACCAAGAAAACGGTAACTAAAAACATGGAAGAATTCTCAACTGGCACCGACCCTCGTGTGCCGGCGGTCAAGCCGGACTCTAAGCCATCTTCCTTCGAGGGAGTTCCACTCGAAGCTGCCTCCGCTGCTGTTTCAGAAGATGCCGAGGTGGATAAGGACTTGCTGTGTCCGATTTGTATGCAGATAATTAAGGACGCCTTCCTCACGTCTTGCGGTCACAGCTTTTGCTACATGTGTATAATTACCCATCTTCGAAACAAGAGCGATTGCCCTTGTTGCTCTCAATTTCTCACTAATAATCAGCTTTTCCCCAATATTTTGCTCGATAAGGTTGGTTCTATTTGCTCTTTATTAGCTCCAATTTGGATTTAATTATGTTTCGAACATATATGATTGAATCAATTTTAAATATCATGGTTATTTAAGGTTCTGTTTTTTTTTTTTTTAATTTCTTTGAAAATAAGGCTTGACTTGGATATGATTGGAATCTTCTTGTTACTAGAACACACCAACCCTTTTAGATGTCTTGTATTCAGCGACGATTTACTTGTATGATTCAAGTTTAGCTTCTATGTGGATTGAAAGTGAATATTAATCGCCTCACTGATAACTGGCACAGCTATTATCTTGCTTGTCTCTCTTTTATCTTACAATTATTTTCCTTATGCTTTCCGGTGTACTTGGTAGAGTCTTAGTGGGTTTAGAATTTTTATAACCCAGTAGTCAGCGCTGAAAACAGTTCAACAGAGGGTCCCAGGAGTTTATTTCTTGGTGATTCCCACTTTCTATTTCCTGGAATATCATATTTCAAGATATTCAATGTCTTAGATCAAAATGCTTCAGATAATGATCCAATATCAAACTTGAACTTTTAAAATTTAGAATACCAAATTTAATGGGGTAACCTTGCCTTGGTTTTATTTAGATCATCTTAGTTGTCTTGTTATGACTGACTACATGATTTCCTAAATAGTGTAGCTAGACTGTTTTGTGGTCATGTAATTATATCTTGAAATGGTGTACTTCTACTCCAGAGTTGAGCTTATCATTATATAATTTCTCTGTACCACATTTGTAGCTTTTGAAGAAGACTTCAGCTCGTCAAATATCAAAAACTGCATCCCCTGTGGAACAGTTTCGTCAGGTGTTACAACAGGTTAGTTGTTTTTTGGAAGAAATCTAAAATTTTCATTTGTTATATCAAGGAATTTATGCATTGGTGTTTCTAATTCAAGTTCCCCCCTGGGGTGATTTGCTAATTGTGTCCCTCCCTCTATCTTTCACACACACAGACTCAGACTAACAACAAAATACATTTTGAGTGCTGCTTTTCTTACCATCTTTTTGGAATGACATGCACAAAGAAGGCATACTAAATTAAGTGCATCGGTTTATTCATTGACCTGATCTTTCATTACAGTCAATATGGTGTTTTACTTGCGGCATATTTAAGGTACTTGGATTGTGATTGCTAGGTATAGTGGTGCAGATGCATGAATGTCTTAGAGGTGCTAGAATGATCAAAAGTGGGAATCGGGATTACTTTTTATCCCAAAGCTGGGAGTAGGTCCAGCTTTGTTATCTATAGATGTATGTGTAGTTACTCTATAGATGGCATATTATCCTTGATTACCAAGAATTGTTGCTATTACTTTTCTCACTTTAGGGCACGGAATGCCCCCTTCCATAGTATTTAAGTTGCCTGATAATGATAGTATACAAATGGTTTTAAGCTTCCAGCTGTGAGCTTACAAGAGTTTATAGTGAATTTTCATGAATAGTAGTTTTAATATATTATTTATTTCCTCCTGCTGCTGTCAACCAAGAATCGCATTTGATGTCTCTTTAAATTGAACAGTAGTGGATGAGCCCATAATTTCTTTTACTTAGCAGTTTTTCCAACTAAATTTGATTCTTTACAGGGTTATGAGGTTACAATCAAGGAGCTGGACAACCTTTTGTCCCTTCTTGCAGAGAAGAAGAGAAAAATGGAACAGGAAGAAGCTGAGAGAAATATGCAAATACTGCTGGATTTCTTACACTGCTTAAGGAAGCAAAAAGTTGATGAACTAAATGAGGTCCATTGCATTTACTTTATGCCATTTTTTTTTCCTGTTCACTATTTTTGAACCATCATTATGTTCTATCCAATTCATTCTTCAGTTTGACTGATCAGTTCCGGGTGTGTTGTTTTTTCCCTGCTCATATATATTTCATTAATTGTGATATTTGTTCTTCATTAGCTCTAGTGTATTCCCTCTTACTTTAATTTAACCGTTATGTCCACATATTTGTACAAATAGCTGCATTAATTGATAATTACTTTGATCTGATTTTTTTTGCTGAAAATATTCACTTTTCTTTTTCGGTAGGTCGCTGACAAGATTCGTTTGCTTTCTGTAGGTACAAACTGATCTTCAGTTTATTAAAGAGGACATAAATTCGGTGGAGAGACATAGAATGGATTTGTATCGTGCAAGAGATAGATACTCTGTGAAATTGCGGATGCTTGGAGATGATTCTAGCACAAGAAAGCCATGGTCTTCATCCATGGACAAGAACAATAGTGGAATTGTCTCTAGTTCTCTAAATATCAGAGGAGGGATGCCTGCAGGGAATCTTCAAAACAAGAAAATAGATGGAAAGACACAGTTGAGTGGCCATGGTAGTCAGAGAAAAGATGCCTTAAGTGGAGCGGACTCACAAGGGTTCAATCAATCTGGTCTCTCTGTTGCAAGAAAAAAGCGGATTCATGCCCAGGTTTGTGATTTTAGAAGGTTTCGGTAGCAAATTTTTGTTTGGTATATGCTTTAATCTTGCATAGTTGCAATTGGCAATAATGCAAAATAACTTTAAGACCTGAATTTCATTTGGTTGCTGAAAAAAAAAAAAAGGTGGCCAAAAACCATTAAGGATTAACATTAACACTTCTGCTTGGCTTGATTAAACTTAGTATGAACTAGTTGGAGTTTGCTACAAGTACTTTTCTCTTGCTTCATAGAGCTCTGTGAATCACATAAAAGACTGATTTGGTCTTTACGTTAGTGGTTTCTGATAGAATGTTATAATATCATAGATGGATGCCTTGCCATTTACAGTTAGATGCTCCAGCTAATGATCTTACAGGTTATATTTGAAGAACAATTTGCCATTGAGTGATTTTGTTGTTAATAGTTGAGCCTGGCAATTGGCAGACGTAACTTCAAATTTTCATCATTTTATATGAGAGGTCAATCATCATGAAAATGTGTTCTAATTGGTTTATTGTGCAATTGTTTTTTGTCTGGAGATGTTATTTATAGTTGCTTCAACTTAAAACATTAAACCTTTATTGATTCATTATTCTTTTCAGGCCTAAATTCACTTTACTTTTTCACCCTTGGCCACAGTTTAATGACCTACAAGAGTGTTACCTGCAAAAGCGACGTCAGTTGGCAAACCAACTGCATATTAAGCAAGAAAGTGATAAAAATGTCATTCACAGAGAGGGTTATAATGCGGGTCTTGCAGATTTTCAGTCTGTGCTGAGTACTTTTACTCAATACAGGTACGGATGCCACTTTTCAATTATTTAGTGGACATAAGTTGACATTAACACCTTCCATCCCCTTCCTCTCCCTTTTCCTTTACCTGTTGTACTTCAGTTTATCACCAGATTTTCCTTTTGATTCCTCTCTACCAGTCGACTAAGAGTCATTGCTGAAGTGAGGCTTGGAGATCTCTTTCATTCAGCCAATATAGTATCAAGGTGAGATTCTTGCATCTAAATGTTGTTTTAATATTGTAGAAAAATGTATCATTATGTTGATTTAAAATTGTTTAAAAATGTATTATTCTGTTATGTTACACAGTACTGCTAAAAATGGAATTGAATATCATAGTTGGACGTGTTAATGTTTTTGTTCAATACTAGTAAAAGTTAAAAATCAATCTGATTTCAATCAGCTTTACAGAAATCGGAACTTCCTTTTTATGAAACTGCACACTAACCTGTGGACCCCACTGATTGATGGTTTGGTTCACCATTTTCCAAACAAGTTTTATATGCTTGTACCTTTTACAAGTTATTCTATAATCTAGATGATTTTGGCATTTAAGTAAAACCATATGGTCTGGACTCCATAAGTCATCATCAAGATGAAACTGTGTGGTTTTAAATCCTTCCTTATCTTTTATGGGCCCAGAGTACTCTTTTACCTTCTTCAAACAGATAGGTACTTTTAAGACTGGATGATATGTACTCTCAACTGCAACTTCTGTCCGCAAGGATCCCACCAAAATACCCTCTACTTCTAAGTTCTATTAGTCTGTGAACTCGATTCATATAATATTCAATGCATAAGAAGTTATTCTTTTCCAAGGGTGTTGTGATTTATTGGGCAGAAAAACTAAAAGGTAAAGATGCATCATTAATATATTCATTCTCATTCCAAGTTCAAGCTATGATTTGTATGTATAAGAATCCTTTTGTTACATGTTATCTTCAAACAAATGGAAATAGGATCACAATTACATAGTATTATGTTTTGTACAACAGTCCTGTCTGATTGAAAATGATCCAAAGATCCCGAAGTTGATCTTGGGTATGGATCAGAGATCCATGGTTTGTCTACAAAGAGCAGATTTTAATTGTATTAGCATCTACAAAGACCAGAGTCCAAACTACATTTATAAAGTAACAAAGAGCTGGCAGAAATGAATATTATTCACGAAGGAAAGTAGCTTCAAAATACAGGCATTACACCCCAAGAAAACAGAGGCTGGTGACCATTGTTAGGGAGTAGCCAGGATGTTCTGAATTCCTTTCTTTCTTCTCTCAGGAATGCCTGATTTCACTTTCACTGAAATATAGTGTGTCTAAGACAAAGCAGTGAATTTTTTCATTCTGGATTAGGAAGCTTAGTCTGTTAATCTTAGTATTTTTCTTGCAAATAAATAAACTCCAGAATCTGTTTAGTGCTCATTCTGTGTATATATGCAAGACTGCTCATTCTGTTTAGTGGATCATGGTAATTGCAGCATAGAATTTGACCGTGATGATGAGTTGTTCGCTACAGCTGGAGTGTCTCGGCGCATTAAAGTTTTTGATCTCTCAATGGTAAGATCCTGAATTTCTGAAACCTTTCGCAATTGGCTCTGTTTACCATTATTGTTGGTCACAATTGACAAGGGAAATGTAAGTATAGTATTGTTCTCCGCCCCCATTTTATAGAGAAGCTGGAAAACAGTAAATGTTGTTTTAGAGCATTTTCTATGGATGGCTTTTCTGTACATTTAACAACCATTTATATTCTGGGTTAGTCTTGCACCCACTGTTGTTTTCTCTAGTATTGATTTGTAACAACCTTGAGAAGGAGGCTGTTATTTTGTTTAAGATATTGATGTCATATTAATGGATCTGCATACTGACAAGGAAAGTTCACAGTTAATAATTTGCTACTTTTCCTTCCAATCTTTAGCTATACCGACTCTTATTGACTACGCAGTTGTTTTCTAGGTCCTAAATGAACCAGCGGATGTACACTGTCCTGTTGTGGAGATGTCCACGCGTTCTAAACTAAGTTGCTTGAGTTGGAACAAGCATTGGAAGAATCATATAGCTAGTAGTGATTATGAGGGGATAGTAACCGTGTGGGATGTAACAACACGTCAGGTAATGAGGAATTGTTATGGTTTACTAATTGACCTGACAATATAGCCCATTTCTTAGACTTGTTATAATTTTCATTTCAAACTAGATTTTTCAACCTTATTATTTTATGTTTCATATTGTTTTAATCGCTTTCACAGAGTCTAATGGAATATGAAGAACATGAAAAACGAGCATGGAGTGTTGATTTCTCACGGACAGACCCCTCAATGCTTGTATCTGGTAGTGATGATTGCAAGGTACGCTGACATATTCCATATCCTATACCGAGAAATACTGCTTTACTTAATCAATTTACAATATCTTATCATTGCATCTTGGAAGGAGAGATTCAGGAGATAATTATTCATTATCTCCACATGGGGCTGTAACATTGTCAATTATATTTTAGCTAGTCTTGTATCTTATCATGTGAAGACAAGGGTGTAAGAGATGAATGGGTTGACATTTGCAAGATATGGTTAAGTAATCTAGTCAAGGTTCTTGACATGAATACTAGATGTTTATTTACGAGTTACATGAAGCATTTATCTTTAACCATATCATGGTTTTATTTGCTTTAAGCTTTCATCATCAGCAAGGGAAAGTTCATTGTTGACTAATCATAACATGGATGTGTTTTTGTTAATTGACCAGGTGAAAGTTTGGTGCA
Source organism: Gossypium australe (assembly GCA_005393395.2). Taxonomy (NCBI): domain Eukaryota; kingdom Viridiplantae; phylum Streptophyta; class Magnoliopsida; order Malvales; family Malvaceae; genus Gossypium; species Gossypium australe. The sequence continues at coordinate 24,845,534 of CM016624.1, forward strand.
CAAAGCAGGAGGCCAGTGTTATTAATATTGACATGAAAGCAAATATATGTTGTGTCAAGTATAATCCTGGATCTAGCGATTTCATTGCGGTATGGACTTATTTGTTTCAGTTTCATAATTGTTGAAAGATTGTGTGTTGCAAAAAAAAAAAAAAAAAAAAAAAAAAAGCATTTTCTTTGAAGCTGGAATATTTTTCCCAAATTAAATTACTCTTAATATTTGTAACTACGCCAAGAAATTCTGCCATAGATAATTTATTTAAGTTCGTCAGTATTTTAAGGAAGCTACTTCACAGTCACAAGGCCAATTTTGAAGGAGTTAAACTTTGAAATTGCTTTATATGCATGTTTTCTGTTTTTACAGACTGCATTTACTAGTCTTGCTAGCTTAGGCATGCTAAATAAGAACTACTTTTCTTTTATGGAAAGAAAAACTGAAAAACTATGAAACTTTGTGGCTTATGCAGGTTGGTTCAGCAGATCATCACATCCACTATTATGATTTAAGAAACATCAGTAGTCCACTTCATGTGTTCAGTGGGCACAAGAAAGCTGTCTCATATGTGAAATTCTTGTCTGAAAATGAACTTGCTTCTGCATCTACAGATAGCACACTAAGGTTATGGGATGTGAAGGAGAATTTGCCGGTGAGTAATATGTTTATATTGGTTCATTATTTCATAATTATGCCTTATCCCAGATAAATTTTTTCATTTTGCTCTTATTGATTTAAGTTAAAATTTTCTAGTCTCTAAATTGATGCTTTCAATGCTATGGCTTCTCGAAAAGCAGTGAAACTTGACCTACTCTACATTTTGAGAAGCCGGTTCAGAAATGTATAATGTAACATGTTAAGGATAATTTGCTTTATATGCTCTAAATGTTGACTAGAGTCTTCCAAATAAAATGATCTGTTTAGCATTGGAGGATTTAAGAAAAGGTCTCCATTAATTTACACCTAGAGTTAGGGCCCATTTAGCATTGCATTTGGCTGTCTAAAAGCACTTTTTGACAGCAAAAGCAACACTGAACAACTAGGTTTCACCTTTGGCTTTGAAATCCAAACAAAAAACTGGATTTAAGTGCCTTTAGCTTTTGAGAATAGCTAGCTTTGACGAGTAATTATAAAATTACCCACATTTATATTGGTTATAGCATATACAATTATATTAGATATAAAATTCACTTTAAATTTTAATATTTAATATATGTTTTTCTGTAATGATTATATTGGGTATGCAATTATTTTTCTTTTTGAAATTTATATCAAAGACACAACATTTTATATTTAAATTTATAAGGGTTACGGTTGTATGTGATTTTAATGTCTATAATATGTTTATTTATTTATAATTTTACAAAAAAAATTGTATTAATTGCTTAAAAAGTATTTAGAATATATATTTCATATATTGTAATATTAACTAATTTGATTGTTATTTAAATTGATTTGTTTTATAATTTCAAATGTCATATCTAAAATGGATATTTTAATTTTTCACAATATATATTTTTTTTACTGTAATGTTAAACACTTAAAACTAAGAAACTATATTTTTTCATAGCATTGTTTTCCCAACACTTCTCAAATGCATATATTTTAAACTAAGCTTTTATAATTGCAAAAATAATGCTAAATTAGCTGTTAGTACTGTGCATTTTGAGCTGTTAGTCTGTTTCCATGTTTTTCTTTCAGATTTTTGTTTGTTCATTTCATATTGTAATTTTCTTATTTTGCTCATTTATTTCCTTGGTGGGTAAAAATGCGGTGAGTAGTGGTAGGAAAGCCTCTGTGGTGTTGTTCTGGAGATGTAAACCAAAGCCATTTTTATTTACGTAATGAGTTCTGGAATAGGAGCTAGAAAGTATACTGGCAAACATTGATTTAAGAGGCTATTTGTCTTATACTTGTGGAATCTTTTTCATTGATATCAATGTGGTTTACTTGCAGCTTCGAACTTTTAAAGGCCATACAAATGAGAAGAATTTCGTAGGCCTCACTGTAAACAGTGAATATATTGCATGCGGCAGCGAAACAAATGAAGTGTACGTGTACCACAAGGTAAGGAAAACCATCAAATTGCAATCTTCATGGGTTATACTGATTTATTGAGATTTATGGTTGTGGATGTTTAATCGTTGGTTGGTTCTATTGTTGGGGGTTTTGAAGGTTCATAATCTTTGGGTAATAATTGCAGGAAATATCGAAACCGGTAACATGGCATAGATTTGGTTCACAAGAGATGGAGGATGCAGATGAAGATGGGGGTGGATCGCATTTCATAAGTGCGGTGTGTTGGAAGAGCGATAGCCCTACCATGCTAACTGCTAACAGTCAGGGAACCATAAAAGTGCTAGTCCTTGCGGCTTGACAAAATTGAAGTTCAAAGAGAGTATTGTTTTTCGTTTCAACTGTATATAGGTTGTAAGGATAAAATATGATTAGTGAATTTACCTCTGTTGTTTTCCCTCAAAATTATGATTGTTATACTATTATTCAACCAGCATTAACGACAACCAATGTTGCACTTTTTTTTTTATTAGTTATTTTTAATTTAATTTTTGTAAAATTATTTGTCAAAAGTCGGTTTTAGTTGAATTGATGTAACGTCATTGATTCAGCAGTGGCCCAGTAGTCAAAAAGTGTGGACTGTGCTTGTTCTTAGTTTGAGCGTAGGTTAAAAATAATTTCTCCCCGAAGACTGAAAACTAGCAAATCGCACTCAAATCTTGTTTTTGTTTTAAAAGAAAATGCTCAATAGAATTATTGATTTTTTGTTGTTGAAATCAAATAATATCTCATTTTTTTGACCAAGTATATTTGCAAATGGCAGGTATATTCTTCTCCTTCAAAATTCCTCTTCCCCCTCTCCCTGGTTTAATTGGAAGCAATCAAATCGTGAAATATATGAGACTAAAAGATGGCTTGTTTCGTAATTTTATTTGCCTTACATTATTGTGGTTCAAAGGAGAGATGCATTGAACCTGTTCTCAACTTGTAGCAGACTTTTTTACGTAAGATCTGAGCATGCAACTTCCACCGCATTTGCTTTTTTCCTACTTTTTTATTTCTTTTAAACGTTTTACTTAATACTAATCTATAATTCATGGTTCAATGTACAACCATTTATGTAAAAAACCAAACAAAAGAATTTTAATACCAAACAAGAGAATATTTAGATTTTGAAAAATCCTCGAAATATAATACATCATATTTAACTCGATTGTTGATATGATTGGACTGTCATCTTTCAAAAACGCTGGATCTGAGGGATTCCATTGTCATTATAGCAGAGCTCCACTAGTTGAATCCACTACAATCCATATCAAACATCTTAAAGAAAAGGATTTCATCTTTGATGATAATGATGTCCATTTCCAACATTTCTTATTCCTCCACCAACATTTCATCATATCACCCCCCGCAAAGGAAAAGAAATTCATTTTCATTCGGAAAAAGAATTAAAAGCAAAACAATATATTGTGGAACTTCCATATATGGTAGACAATTTGACAGATAGCCATCTCTTTGACAGATAGCCATCTCATTGTTGCATTTGAAGCTCACTTGGGAGAGAAAAGAATAACATTAATCATTCTTTAAATGGTGTTTGTTGACGAATATTAGAGGTGCATGAGCCTCTTCATCTTCATCTGCCTTCTTTTTCATATTTTCCTTTTTTCTTTGTTTCATAAAACAAGATTTAATGGGATTTCAATATTATTAGTTTCACTATCTCTCCATTTATCTCGATTCATTATAAATGATTTGAAAAATATAGCACGTTATTAATCTCCATTGAAACAAGTTTTTTAAGTGTCATTCACCGAGCTGTTGATCGATCTCATAACAATCAAAGGTCTTGTCTCCATGTTAGGACTTTGTCTCTGAACTCCACAAAAAACCATGTACAATTCACGAAGAGACACCTTGATTGGTAGAGATATGACCTGCAAGACTCGAGAGAGGTGTTAGTACATAATGTGTGAATAGTAATTGAGCTACCTGAAGCTTATATGGCCCTTATCTATAACCATGGTACCACTTGAGCTAAGTGAACCATACGACATTTCAAAAACCCTTCCAAAAGAGTCAATTCCCTCAACAATAATCTTGTTCTAATTCAATAATAGAGTTAATAAATCTTAGTTAATAACTTTCTTTATTTATATCTATACTATATATAATGTTTTTTTACCGAAGTTTGATGTCACTCAACTTAATGACATCAATTCAATTAAAAAATTATATAAAAAATAATTTATGTATTAAATGCAATATATTTATAAAGTTGTTTTAATAATTAAACTTTTCTTTTAAAACATAAAACTATTTCTTATTACCCACTTATTCCGTTTTCACATTTGAGAATACTACTTTTAGTCCTCTAAACTATAACTAAAATTACTTTTTTTTTAAATTTTTTTAATTTAATTATTTAAAAAACAGAAATAAATAATCATTAATTAATTTCACTCACAAAAATGACTTAGAGGTGGTAAAATAGGTTGGAGCCCAAACTTGTTTTAAGTAAAAAAAAAAATTAAAAATCTAAACTTTGAAAAACTCTAAACCCAAATTTAGTAATAAAAATAAAATAATTGTTATGAAAATCTTATTAAATGGATGTTTATCATGATCAAGATAAATATTTAAAGTACTTTAAATTATAATAGTTATTAGAATTAGATCTCTAGTTCTTTCATACTTTTTATTCCTATAAATAGAGACTCTGATGAAGCATTGTAATTATCCCTTTTGATCAATAAAGTACATTCTCTATTGCTTTCATATTTTCTTTATTTTTTATTCTCTCCATCTCTCTTTATTTTATAACACGTTATCAGCACGATGATTCTCTATTTTTCCAAAATCTTTCGAAGTCGTCCCATAGAAAATTCTTTTTTACATTAAACTATCACCCTTACAACTTCATCTTCGGGATGTTGAAAGATTCAATTTCAGAATGGATTATGGTTTTTATTCCCGATCTTTGATTTATAATTGTACAAGCATAGGTAAAGAATAGATTTATGCTCGTGATAATAGTCAAGGTGATGGCGATGATGCTAAAGATCTTCAGGTATAATTTACTATATTTTATTTATTATGACATATTTATTATAATTGGAGAATGATCATGACAACATGAATGGATAGATTTTGATTTAAAATCCACGTATGTTTACGATGGTGATTATGAAATAAAAAATCAATAGAGGTGTTTAGAAGTCTGCCCTACCAGATTTGTTACATTCCCTGAAGTGAATGCAAACATAAAGAAAATAAAAGATATAATCATGGATCACTAAAAGTGGGAACATAGTAATAAATAAGAGAACAATGAGAGTTCTCAAGATAACTCTTGAGAGGGTAAAGATAATTTATGTTATCAATGTGATAAGAAATATTATTGGCCGCATGTTGCATATGCCCAAATATTTTGTTTCTGTTAATATTCTTTGAGGAAGGATATGAGAATGTAGTAATAAATTCTATCATTATAGATTGAAAATATTTATCTTATTTGGTACCAAAACAAACAAATATTATTCTAATATTTGATAGTACAAAATTAGTCGGAAATTCTTGAAGAGCTAATATATTTATCTTGTTATGGTTAATCCATTGGTTTTTAAAGATATTTATAATGGATATTATATTGAGATTGCGAATGAGAATAATATTATATTTCATATGAATCACTATTGCTATAAATATCTATTTTGAAAGGATGAAAAATAGATGATTGGGTTATTAGTTTATATTTATTTTATAATCTTTGTGATATTCTTTTCTCATCATCTCCATTAAGGGGTTGGAAGCAAAATATTTGACTGTGAAAGATTTATTTATAAACAATAAAATTTGATATTCTATCTAAAGATCGTTATGGTTGGATGTACCTAAAGTTACAAATTTTATTTAGATATTTGAAGATTTTGACGTATTCCCTGAAACGAATATTGCATATAATTGTTTGGAAATTATATTTATTTTGTTGAATTAGTGACATTATAATCTTCACATTGATTTAGACATTTCCAGTAGTAAATGTCATAATATCACTTATATGTGGATATAAAGTAAAAGGAATGATAGTAAAATTATTAATTTGTTAAGATTTAGTACAATTGAAATACATGTTTGTAACACCCCTCACCCATATTCAACGCCGGAATAGGGTTACGGAGCATTACCGAACTTACAACACTTATAAACAGACATTTCATACACCACTTATCAATTCAAATACAATTCAATCAAAATCAAACATAGTGTCCCTTAAACGAGCCTACGAGGCCTTAAACATGCATTAATAGTGGTTCGGGACTAAACCGGTAACTCGGGAAATTTTCAACACTTATAAATTTTTTCTCCAAAACAGGGGACACACGCCCGTGTGGTCAGGCCGTGTGTCTCACACGGCCACCAGACACGCCTGTGTCTCAGGCTGTGTGAACATTCGAAATGGGAGCACATGGCCGTGTCCCAGCCCGTGTCCTAGCCCGTGTCCAAACAAGTGAGGTTACTGAGTTGGGTCACATGGCCAACCATACTCTCGTGTGTCTAGCTCGTGTGCCCTTCGAAATGGCCACACACGCCTGTGTGCCAGGCCGTGTGCTAGGTCGTGCCAAACCTGTAGGGTATACTAACATTTGCAACACGGCCAAGTCACATGCCCGTGTGCTAGGCCGTGTGCCAATTAGGGGGTATACTTACTTGTGCCACACGGCCGATCACACGCTCGTGTGTGAGACCGTGTGGAGCATACTGACTTCACTTCAAATTCAACACCAGGGGACACATGGTCGTGTATCATGACCGTGTGTCACACACGGCTGAGACACAAGCCCGTGTCTCTGCCCGTGTGGACAAAAATAGGCTATTTACCAAGCCAATTTGCCACCCACATTTAAGCACACCTACACAACTCATATGGTACATAACATAGCATCAATAGGCATGTAATTCAATACCAAATCAAGCATGACTTATACTATATCAAACATCAATCAATACAAAACATAATTATCACATCATACCATTCAAAGTTATACCAAACCTTATCTTCCAAAATCAACAAAATGACCATTAATAATTATGCATTATTAGGCCTAATTTCACAATCGTGCCAACTTCCACAAATCACCAATTTAACATTCATAATACCTATTAGCAACAATGACCACAATTCTCATAATATAAGCCATGCCCATATCCATCCATGAACTTAAACATCAACATATATGCACATATAAGCACATAACCAAATTCACCAAATTAAGCCAAATCTCATGGCTATATTTACAAACCAAAACATATACATTTACAGGCCAATTCATTTAGCCAAAGACATTACCAAAACATAACTAACATGACTCAAAATCCCTATACATGCCATATACTTAAAATACCAAAATTTCAAAGGTACTAAGTGATAGGTGGTAGTGTGAAGTGATCTCCGACGATCCCCGAGTCCGAGCTAGCTTCGATAACACTATAAAACACGAAAAATACACAAAGTAAGCTATAAAGCTTAGTAAGCTCGTATGTTAACAGTGAGCAAATATCATCATTCATTAATCGTTCAATAATAGAAAACAATATACAACAATTCTATTAAATCTCAAAGCTATCAAACCTTTCAAGTGCTCATTCACAAAACCATATACATTCGTCATCATTTCTTTCATTCAAAGCTAAAATGGTTTATACACATACATGTACCATATCGTACCAATCTCATATACATTCTCATCTTTCATTTACCCGTTGAACCATTCGGAATAGAAGTCAGATACTCAAGATCTCACTCGATAAGTACCTATACAATGGCCTGAAGCCAAATCAAGGTAACTTATTCGAAATTCTGATATCATGGCCCGAAGCCAAATTAGTTTATCTCGCACACATAGTGCTAAATCATGGCCCGAAAGCCAACTCAAGTATACTTAATGACATGTCACTAGCATCCTAAACTATTCCTAAGGTTCAATCGGGTTTCCAACTATCGAATCTTCATCAAATCATTTCCGAACTCGTACGTAATCACATAAACACAATTCATGCTATATCAAAGCATATAAAATACATTTGAAATGAATTTATAACATACAAACTTACCTCGGATGTTAAAATAGCGAATCGAGTCGATTAGTCAATAACTTTATCTTTTCCCCGATCCAAGTCCGTATTTCACTTTTAATGATCTAAATATATTCAAAATTAACTTATTTAATCATCTATTCATTCAATTTAGTCCAAAGCACTCTTTAAGGCATATTTACACTTTTACCCCTAAACTTTCACATTTTTACAATTTAGTACTTATTTCATAAAATCATAAATTCATGCAATTTAGTCACCACCCATGCTAGCCAAATTTCTCTAGTACTCATATTAGCCCATCTTTCTCATTTATTTCACATTTTAACCACACATTTTTCACATTTCACAATTTAGCCCCTAATTTGCATTTTCACCAAAAATCACTTAACAAAACTTGTTTAACTAACATCAAATATTCATAATCTATCATTAAACATAAAAAACCATACATATTCATCAATGGAAACTTTCAAAATATTTAAAATTTTTTCAAATTAGTCCCTGGGCTAGCTAGTACTAGATGCAACGATTACAAAAACATAGGAATCATTAAAAACAGGACAAAAAACGGGCTTACTATCAAGCTTGCAAGTGGCTGAACCTTAAAATGGACAAAAATGGCTTCCTTCCTTGTTTTTTTCGGTTGAAGATGAAGAAATTAAGATGATAGCCATGTTTTATTTTACTTAATTTGTTTTTATTAACTAAATTACCAATTTAACCTTAATTAATAACTATCATAACACCTTAATAAATGTCCATATATGTTCACTCATACTATTAATGGTCTAATTACCACATAAGGACCTTAACTTTAAGGTTTTATAGCTATTAGACACCTTTAGCTATTAGAACATCAAGTTTTACGATTTACGTGATTTAGTCCTTTTTATTAAATTAACTATTCAAACGATAAAAGTTTTTCACGAAACTTTCACACGTACATACTATCATGCTGTAAACACTTAAAATAATATTAAAATATTTTTTCAACCTCAAATTTCTGGTCCCAAAACCACTATTCTGATTTGACTAAACACGGGTTGTTACAACTTTTATTGGTATCAGAGCAATGGTTTAGTCGATTCTAAGACTAACGTAGCGCGTGTGAGAGTCTAGCTATACATGCCATATATAAACTGTGATAGTGTGATGACTCTTGACATTTAAAAATTTGTTTTTATATAGCAAATGGATCCCAATCGAGCGATAGCTAATGAGGTTGAAAGTAATGCGCTTGCTCCCACTCAAGAGACAGCACCATCTGATTCTAGACCCGTGACGGGTAGCTAGGGAAGAGAGGCTAAAGAAGCCTTCTTCCAAATGATGAATGAGTGGTTCACTCAATATATTCGAACGAATCTGGCTGCTCAACAACCTCCACCCTCCTAATCCCCAACCGGTTCCTATAGCTCCTCAAGAAGTTGAGCTTTTAAGATTGAATAAACCTCCAGTTGATAAGATTCGTAAACACGGGGCTGAAGAGTTCAGGGCTAATGTTGACGATGATCCTGAGAGAGCCGAGATTTGGCTTGAAAATACAATCCGAGTGTTTGATGAACTTTCGTGTACATCGGCTGAATGCTTAAAGTGTGAATTTCCCTTCTGAGAGATTCTACGTATCAGTGGTGGAATAAATTAGTATCAGTGGTGCCAAAAGAGAAAGTCACCTAGGAGTTCTTTCAGACCGAGTTCTGGAAGAAATACACCAATCAACGGTTCATTGATCAAAAGCATAAAGAATTTCTAGAATTGAAACAAGGCCGTATGACTGTAACCGAGTGTGAAAGAGAATTTGTACGATTAAGTAAATATGCTCGAGAGTATGTTTCTACTGAAGAGATAATGTGCAAGCAGTTTGTTGATGGCTGAACGAAGACATTAAACTTCTGGTTGGGATTTTAGATTTAAAAGAATTTGTTGTGTTAGTTGACCGGGCTCGTAAAGCCGAAGACTTTAGCCGAGAAAAGAATAAAGCTGATTCAGAGGCTAGAGATTCAAAAAAAAGATCAATGAATAAACCTTCTTATTCTTCATCAAAGAAATTTTGAGATTCGTATAGTAGATCTAATGCATCATTGGGATACTAGAATAAAGATCGTGGAAATCAACCTGTAAATTCTAATGCTCAAGCTACTTCTGCCACTAGTGTTGGCAGTGTGAGAAATAACAAATCTGAGTGTGAACAGTGCATGAAAAGACATTTTGGTGAATGCTGGAATAAGAGTACTAAAGCTTGCTTCAAATGTGGTTCGCCAGATCACTTTATCCGAGATTGCCCAAAATTATCTAAGAAAGAAAAAGTTCAGAATGTAAGATCAAGCAATACGACTGCGAGAGGGAGACCATCGAGAAATACGGGAAATGTATCCAGTGATAGAGGTATAACTAGGGACTCAACTGTGAGATCCGAGGCCAGAGCACCTGCTAAAGCCTACACTATTCGCGCTCGCGAAGAAGCGTCGTCTCCAGATGTTATTACCGGTATATTCTCTCTTTATGATACTAGTGTGATTGCTTTAATTGACCCTGGACCGACACACTCGTATATATTATGAATTTGGTGTCTAATAAGAGTTTGTCTGTCAAGTCTACTGAGTTTGTGATTAAAGTATCGAAACCCTTAGGCAAGTATGTTCTAGTTGATAAAGTTTGCAAGAATTGTCCTTTAATGATTCGGGGTTACTGTTTTTTGGCTGACTTGATGCTTTTTCCATTTGATGAGTTCGATGTAATTCTAGGAATGGATTGGTTGACTCTGCATGGTGCTGTTGTGTACTGTAGACGAAAGATTATAAAATTGAAGTGTCAGAATAATGAAATTCTTCGGATTGAATCAAATGAATCGAATGAATTGTCTGTTGTGATTTCGTCTATGTCAGCTCAGAGATGTGTGAGAAAAGGTTGTGAAGCTTATCTTGCTTATATTTTGGATACAAAAGTGTCTAAATCAAAAATTGAATCAATGCTGGTTGTCTGTGAATATCTGGATGTGTTTCTTGAAGAATTACCGGGGTTGCCACCTATCAGAGAGGTTGAATTTGCTATTTAATTAGTACCAGGAACTTCCATGATATCTATAGCTCCGTATAGAATGCCTCCGATAGAGTTGAAAGAGTTGAAAGCTCAGTTGCAAGAGTTAACAGATAAAGGTTTTGCACGACCGAGTTTTTCGCCCTGGAGTGCGCCAGTATTGTTTGTTAAGAAGAAAGACAGGTCCATGAGAATGTGTATTGACTATCGTCGACTCAATAAAGTTACGATAAAGAATAAATATCTGTTGCCAAGAATAGACGATTTGTTTGATTAGTTGAAAGGTGCAACAATGTTTTCAAAGATTGATTTGAGATCTGGTTATTATCAGTTGTGAATTAAAGACTCAGATGTGCCGAAAACTGCGTTCAGAACGTGGTACGAACATTATGAATTCCTTGGTATGCCTTTTGGACTAACTAATGCTCCTGCCATTTTTATTGATTTGATGAATCGAATCTTTAGACCGTATTTAGATAGATTTGTTGTTGTGTTCATTGATGACATTTTGATTTATTCACGAGATGAGTCAGAACATGCCGAGCATTTGAGGATTGTGTTGCGGACCTTGAAAGATAAGCAACTGTATGCTAAATTCAGCAAATGTGAGTTTTGGCTCTGAGAGGTTAGATTTCTGGGGCATATTGTTTCATGTGAAGGTATTAGAGTTGACCCGAGTAAGATTTCTGCTATTGTTGACTGGAAAACTCCGAGAAATGTGTTTGAAGTCCGTAGTTTTTTGGGCTTAGCGGGCTATTACCGAAGATTCAAGAAAGGATTTTCTAGGGCATATTGTTTCATCTGAAGGTATTAGAATTGACCCGAGTAAGATTTCTACTATTGTTGACTGGAAACCTCCGAGAAATGTGTCTGAAGTCCGTAGTTTTTTGGGCTTAGCGGGCTATTATTGAAGATTCGTGAAAGGATTTTCGATGATTGCAACACCGATGACACGACTACTTCAAAAAGATGTGAAATTCGAATGGTCAGAAAAATACTGTTAACTGAAGCACCAGTTCTGGTTCAACCTGAATCGAGGAAAGAGTTTGTGATTTATAGTGACGCATCATTAAACGGTCTGGGATGTGTTCTAATGCAAGAAGGAAAAGTTATAGCTTATGCTTTCCAACAATTGAAACCGCATGAAAAGAACCATCTGACGCACGATTTAGAATTTGCTGCAATTGTGTTCGCATTGAAAATTTGGCACTACTTATACGGTGAAAAATGCCACATTTGTACGGATCACAAAAGCTTAAAATACCTGTCGTCACAGAAAGATTTGAATCTGCGACAACAAAGATGGTTTGAGTTATTGAAAGATTAGAGAATTTGTGATTGATTATCACCCGGGAAAAGCTAATGTTGTTGCTGATGAGCTGAGCTGAAAATATTTGTTTGCATTACGAGCTATGAATTCCTAGTTGATGATTTGTGATAATGGGTCTATTTTAGCTGAATTAAATGCTAAATCGGTATTTCTTCAGCAAATTTGTGAAGCTCAGAAATGTGATAGTGAATTGAAAGCCAAACGAGTTCAGTGTGAGTCGACTAATGATTCAGAGTACCAAATCGGATCTAATGATTGTTTGATGTTACGAGATAAAATCTGTGTACCGAAAAATTCAGAGTTGATTCAGAAAATTTTACATGAGGCACATAGTGGTTGTTTATCCGTTCATTCTGGAAGTACTAAAATGTACAATGATTTGAAAAAACTGTATCGATGGTCGGGTATGAAACGAGACATTTCTAAGTTTGTATCGAAGTGTCTGATTTGTCAGCAAGTGAAAGTTGAACATCAAGTACCTTCAGGTTTGCTTCAGCCTGTGATGATACCATAGTGGAAATGGGATAGAGTGACTATGGATTTCGTATTGGGATTACCCTCGTCTTCGAAAAAGAAAGATGCAATTTGGGTTGTAGTTGATCGACTAACAAAATCAGCATATTTTATTCTGGTACGTACTGACTATTCACTCAATAAATTAGCTGAATTGTACATCTCTAAGATTGTTAGATTGTACGGGATGTCAGTTTCGATTATTTTGGATAGTGATCCGAGGTTTACGTCGTAGTTTTGGAAGAAATTGCAAGAGGCTTTGGGTACGAAATTAAATTTTAGTACAACTTTTCATCCGCAAACCGACGGCCAGTCTGAGAGAGTAATTTAGATTCTCAAAGACATGTTGAGATGTTGTGTTTTAGAATTCGAAGGTAATTAGGAGAAATATTTGTCGTTGGTGGAATTTGCGTATAATAATAGTTTTGAAATGAGCATAAAGATGGCACTGTATGAAGCTTTATATGGTCGGAAATGTCGAACTCCATTGTACTAGACTGAGCTTAGTGAGAAAAAAAATTCACGGGGTTGATTTAGTTAGAGAAACCGAAGAGAAAGTAAAAATAATTCGTGATTGTTTGAAAGCAGCTTCAGATCGTTAGAAATCGTATGCGAATTTGAAACGAAAAGATATCAGATTGGTGATAAAATGTTTTTGAAAGTATATCCGTGGAAGAAAATCCTTAGAATTGGTCGGAAAGGCAAGTTGAGTCTGCGTTTTATCGGCTGTACGAGATCATCGAAAGATTAGGACCAGTGGCATATCGACTAGCTTTACCATCAGAGTTAGAAAAGATCCATAATGTGTTTCACGTGTCGATGTTGCGACGTTATCAATCGGATCCCTCACATGTGGTTTCTCCGAGAGATTGAGATTCAGCCTGATATGACGTACAACGAAGAACCGATCAGAATTTTGGCTCGAGAAATCAAAGAATTGAGAAATAAACACATAGTTTTAGTGAAAGTCTTGTGGCAACGTCACGAAGTTGAAGAGGCTATGTGGGAGCCCGAGCAAGCTATGAGAAAACAGTACCCTAACCTATTCACTGGTAAGATTTTCGTGGACGAAAATCCCTAATGGGGGAGAGTTGTAACAGTCCGTTTTTAGTCAAATCAGAATAGTGGTTTTTGGACCACAAATCTGAGGTTGAAAATTTATTCTAATATTATTTTAAGTGTTTACAGCATGATAGTATGTACGTGTGAAAGTTTCGTGAAGAAATTTTATCGTTTGAATAGTTAATTTGATAAAAAAGACTAAATTGCGTAAAGCGTAAAACTTGAGTTCTAATAGTTAAAGGTGTCTAATAGCTATAGAACCTTAAATTTAAGGTCCTTATGTGGTAATTAGACCATTAATAGTATGAGTGGACATATATGGACATTTATTAAGGTGTTATGATAGTTATTAATTAAGGTTAAATTGGTAATTTAGTTAATAAAAACAAATTAAGTAAAATAAAACAAGGCTATCATCTTTATTTCTTCATCTTCAACAAAAACAACAAGGAAGGAAGCCATTTTTGTCCATTTTAGGGTTTGGCCACATGCAAGCTTGATAGTAAGCCCGTTTTTGTCCCGTTTTTAATGGTTTCTATGTTTTTGTGATTGTTGCATCTAGTACTAGCTAGCTCAGGGACTAATTTGCAAAAATATTAAATCTTTTGAAAGTTTCTATTGATGAATATGTATGATCTTTGATGTTTAATGATAGACTATGAATATTTGATGTTAGTTAAACAAGTTTTGTTAAGTGATTTTTGGTGAAAATGCAAATTAGGGGCTAAATTTTGAAATGTGAAAAATGTGTGGTTAAAATGTGAAATAAATGAGAAATATGGGCTAATATGAGTACTAGAGAAATTCGGCTAGCATGGGTGGTGACTAAATTGCATGAATTTGTGATTTTATGAAATAATGACTAAATTGTAAAAATGTGAAAGTTTAGGGCTAAAAGTGTAAATTTGTCTTAAAGAGTGTTTTGGACTAAATTGAATGAATAGATTATTAAATATGTTAATTTTTAATATATTTATATCAAGAAAAGCAAAATACAGACTTGGATCGGGGAAAAGATAAAGTTATCGACTAATCGACTCGATTCACTGTTTTAACATCCGAGGTAAGTTTGTATGTTATAAATTCATTTCAAATTTATTTTTTATATGCTTCGATATAGCATGAATTGTGTTTATGTGATTATGTATGAGTTCAGAAATGATTCGATGAAGATTCGACAATTGGAAACCCGATTGAACCTTAGAAATAGTTTAGGATGCTAGTGACATGTCATTAGGTATACTTGAGTTGGCTTCGGGCCATGATTTAGCACTATGTGTGCGAGATAAACTGATTTGGCTTTGGGCCATGATATCAGAATTTTGGATAAGTTACCTTGATTTGGCTTCGGGCTATGGTATAGGTACCTATCGAGTGAGACCTTGACTATCTGACTTCTATTCCGAATGGTTCAACGGATAAATGGAAGACGAGAATGTATATGAGATTGGTACGAGATGGTACAGGTATATGTATAAACCATTTTAGCTTTGAATAGGAGAAATGATGACGAATGTATATGGTTTTGTGAATGAGCACTTGAAAGGTCTGATAGCTTTGAGACTTAATAGAATTGTTGTATATTGTTTTCAATTATTGAACGATTAATGAATGGTGATATTTGCTACGAGCTTACTAAGCTTTATAGCTTACTTTGTGTATTTTTCGTGTTTTAAAGTGTTATCGAAGCTAGCTCGGACTAGGGGATCATCGGAGATCGCTTCACACTACCACCTACCACTTGGTACCTTTGAAATTTTGGTATTTTAAGTATATGGCATGTATAGGGACTTTGAGTCATGTTAGTTATGTTTTGGTAATGACTTTGGCCTAATGAATTGGCTTGTAAATGAATATGTTTTGGTTTGTAAATATAGCTATGAGATTTGGCTTAATTTGGTGAATTTGGTTATGTGCTTATATGTACATATATGTTGATGTTTAAGTTCATAGATGGATATGGGAATGGTTTATATTATGAGAATTGTGATTGTAGGAACCCAATTTTGACCGGGCCCATGCAACAAAACAAAACAAAAATAAAAAAAATAATAAATGTCTTAATTTGTTATTACAGCCCATTTACAATAAACGGGCTTTAAGCCCAAATCTAAATACCAGCAGCCTACTTACACCCTCAATACCCAATACCCCAAATTACAGATCCTAAACCGACTACCCAGCCAGGACCCAAGGTCGCACGGCCCAAAAGGGCCCAAAACTAAACAAGTTTCAGTAGCCTAGGGTTTCTGAAACCCTAGGCGCCGCAAGCGCCCCAGCAAGCAACCCTTCCTTGCACCCACGCCAGCCTTCGGTCGCGCCGCAATCAACGCGCGAATCACTCCGACGTCTGACTTCTCGCTCCCGACTTGCAAAAAAGGAAAGAATAGCGGTAAACATGGCAAACGCAACCAAAATATTTGTATTCCTTTTTTATTTTTATTTTCGAGGCTATAAAAGCCCTGCAATAAACCTGTAAAAGGGACAGTGAGAATACACATACACACAGAAAAAAATACACAAAGATCCACAAAATACAATAAAAGAAACCACAAGTAGAGGTGATTTTTTTTATATACTGTTTCTTTTTTTTATTTTTATCCCGGTAACATTTTCATTATATATTTTATTAAAAAATAAAGAAACGGAGCTTACTATTTGGATTGGCGTTTAAAAATGGAGGTTTCTGGCCTTCCGACTGCTGTCTGATGCGGCGCGTGTGGCGGTCCGTCGCCGGAACCTGGGCCGAATTCTGGCCTTATGTCGAAGTCCAGAGAGAATTTTTTGGGAGCCTCAAAATTTTTTTTTAAATGAGTGTTTAAATGAATTTTTGGGGGCTGATTTTTGCTTATACAGCAAGAAGAAACAGTGCCGTTTTTGCTTAAGCTGATAAGCATAAAACGACGTCGTTCAGGGAGGATCTGCGCGTTGACCCGAAAACCCGGGGAGGATCCGCACATTTTTGTTAAAAGGGCTAATTCTTTGGTCCTTCCGCTATTTTAATATTCTTAATTCAGTCCAATTTAAATTTTTACTTCTTATTAAATTAGTCCTAAAACTTATACTCTGTTTCAATTTGACCCTCGGGCTCCTTAAAGGCTGATATCAAAATGACGCCGTTTTAGAAAGAAGGCATAATTGCCATATTAACCCGTGCAGTGTGACGGGTGTTTCGATTTAGTCCTTTTATATATGTTTTTATTGCTATTTAATCCCTATTTATTTGTTTATTCATTTTTAACATTTTTTATTTTATTTCATTCTTAAATGATTCTAACATTGCATTAAATAAATTCATTTTATAAATTTTTCTATATTATTATTTATATATATTTATATACATTAATTTATTAATAATAAAATTTTTATGGATTGTTTATTTTATATATATACCATTTATATAAATATTAGATTATTACTAGTTATTATTCATCGTTAAGTTATTTTTTAATTTTAATATTATTTTAATATTATATATTATTTTAAAATACGTACGTTAGTTGTCATATTATATTTTTATCCTATATTTATACATTATATGTAACCTTTAAATTATTTTATATTGTATATTATTTTATAATTTGTAAATTAGTTATATGTTGTATATTTTTAAAATTTTGCATTATTATATTATATATTTCTAAATTTTTATTTTGTATAAAATTTATTTTTGTTATATAACATATGTTATTTATATATGAAATATATTCGTATTATATTATTATATTATAAATATAATTTTAGTTAAAGCAATATATAATTTTTTATTTAACAATATATTTTACTTGTTTTTTTTATGATATATGTATATTATTTTTAACTACTCCATATCATTTTTGCATATTAATTCATTTTTTTAATTCATATTTTTTTATTATTCCACATCATTTATTTAAAGCCATATGTTTCTTAATTTACAATATCTATTATAAATTCATTCTATGTTGTTTTATCTCACATGCACGTAAAGCTTTATATATTTGTTATTTACTGCCTTATATCTTATATTTGTTTATCCCTTGTTTATTTTATCCATCTATCATTTTAATATTTTGCATTAGTATAATTATTCTATTGTTTGCATCACTTATTATTTCGTATTATTCCTTAATTATCCATTAGTAGTAATTGTTAATATGATTCATAGTTATGATAAATTGATATTTGGTATGTATGTTGTAATCTTGCAATGTCTTACTCAAACCATTCTTATAAAAATACCTTTTGAATTGACGCATTTTATTCAAATAGTTTTAAAAAAATACGGTGATATCTAATATTTGAGGACTTCGAGAAAAATTGTGCCCTAACTCACTGGGTTTCGATTTTCATCGTTGAACTTAAAATATTAAGTATCCATTTTCTCTTAAAATTGAAATTCATAAATTTCCAAATCAAAACTTATTCTCGGGAATTCAAAATGTTATATCCTAACTTATTGGATATGATATTTTGTGTCTCGAGATAAGAATTTTCTTAATAAAAGTGAGCCTAGTTTCGAAGCCATGAGATGTTATATCCTAACTTACTGGGTATAACATTTTATTTCTTTGAGATAGGTAAGTCTTGGTTTTCTTTCTTATAAAAGGATCATATTTTTCAAATTTTCAACATTAGAACATGATTTTATTGATTAGGTACCAATTTTTGGGCATTATGAGGGTGTTAACCCTTCCTCATACGTAACCGACTCCCGAACCTATTTTCTTGTATTTTGTGGACCAAAATCAATGTTTTGAAATAAAACGCTTTACAAGGTGATCCAGTCACACCTAAGTAAAAAGGAATTGGTGGCGACTCCATTTTCGTTTTTTAAGTCGATCCCCGTTTTTACGAAAAATTAAAAAATAGTTTCGACAGCTTGGCGACTCCACTGGGGACCAATAAGAGGGTCAAGCTGTAAAATCGATAATTTTATGTCCTTTTGTCCGAATTTAAAGTTCTGATTTGAAAACCCATGATCCTTTTATTGCATGTGGTTTTAATTTTTAATATATATCTCTGCATTACACTACATGATCGTTGTGGTCGCGCCTTTAAGTGGGAGCGAGAAGCTATGCCTTCGTGAGGTTTTCACTGCCGTATGGGCTAGTGGATTGCTTCCGGGATACATATGTACCTATGTCTTCGTGAAGTTTTCACTTCCGTATGGCCATAGGGAAATGTATTCCCCTGAATCGAACTCGGTCCGTATGAGTCTATAATGGGTGAGGATCGAGGAATCTGCTAGTTCAGGTACCTCAACTTTAGAACTAAACCGCATATAGTAAACTCTAAGAGTCCACCTTAGGTAGAACTATGTCAAACCTTAGTAGTTACCCAGATAAGTGTTCGTTTTACTTGCTTTATATTCTATTCTGCTGTACTAACTTGCTGTGTTTTATTTTTATGCATGTCATTTCATATTTTAAAGAGGTATCGATTCACGGTCAGTTTCTAAGTTAGAAAGCTGGTTATGGAGAACAAATTCCTTGATAAAGTGGAAGAAAATGCAGCCGTCTAATAAAGCATAATATAAACATATTTTAATCCCACATTTAGCATACTTTTGGATGATTTAAGCCTTGAATTATGGAATTTGGTGCTCTTAATCCTTTGTTTTCATGTTTTATACTTAGGAAAGCATCGGAGGATAAAAAGAACGAGAAACGGGCCTAAAACGGAGGAAATGGGCCAACTTATGAAATCGACACGGCCTGGGCCCAAGCCACATGGTCGTGCCTCCTTAACAGACCCGAACACGGCCTGGCCACGATTCACACGAGCGTGTGCCATGGGCGTGTCCCTACCGTGACAAAAAGGAATTTTACTCGTATTAGGGTACTTAGAGGCAAAGAAAGCCATTCCAAAAGCCTATATAAACACCCTAGAGGCCAACCTTCAGGGGGCGTCCAGTTAGGCCGAAGAGCCAAGCCAGAGAGGCCAGAATTGTGGAATTTACTCGAAGAAAGCCAGTTGATTCATCTCAAGAAGCCGGAGTTATACTCAAGACGGAAGATCTTCCCTTCAAATTCCTTTAGGGGGTTTTAGGGTTTTTCTTATGTTTTGTTTTATATTTTCTTCTAAGATGTATTCTTTTATTATTATGAACTAAACCCTCAAATACCTGAGAGGGATGAAACCTAAGACGGATCTTGTTATTGTTTTCTGAACTATATGATAAATACTTGATTTGTTCTTAATTATGTGTTCCTAATTCTTGCTTTGGTATTTCAGTATATGGATTCAAGTATTGATGTGCTTAGGCAAAGGAGAAATAGACCTTGTCTAAGAGTAGATCTAGCATAATTAAGTGGAGTTGATCGCAACCCTAGAGATAGGATGATGAAAATCTGTCGGATTAGGGTCAAACCTAATATGGGAGTCCATAGATCGAGTTAATGTAATCCTAAGGGTTTTAATTAGAAAGAGATTTCAATTAATCAACCTAGGGTTAGACGTTAGTAGCCTCGAGAGAGGTATTAATATAAATTAGGGAATCCTACAGATTAAGTCAAGTGAATAAATCGTCTGGTTCAGAGTTAAATAACAAGTGAAGTCTAGGTGGATTCTTCCTCGAGTATTGTCTTAATCAATTGGTTTTTCCCACAAGTATTTTCCCAAATTCATTCTCTTTGTCTTTGCATATTTAGCTTAATAGTTAGTTAATTTTAGATTAATTAATAATTCCCTTAATTCTTAGGCTAAATAATAAAAAGAAAGTTAGTATTAGTACTTTTGGTTCCTTTGGGTTTGACAATCCGGTCTTGCCACTAAACTATACTACTGTTCGATAGGTGCGCTTGCCTCAATCGTTGTCACAGTTAGTTTCTGGGCTCGATCATTCTTTTTATAAATTTTTAAGACTCTGACATACGATCAAGTTTTTGGCGCCGTTGCTGGGGAACTAAAATATTAAGAATGCTCAATTTTTATTACTTTAGCCATTTTTATTTTTGCAATTTATTTTTATTTTTATTTTGCTTTTAACTTTACTAATTTTCCTTTTTTTATTTTTTTAGCAGGTACCTCTAGTTTATGACTAGAAGGAATCCGACAGGACCCCTAATTTACGACAGTGATATTGAAGGTACTGTTCGCAGAAATCGTAGAGAGATAAGGCGAAGCTTAAATTACATAGAAGAAGAGCAAGAGAACAAAATTAATACCACTGAAGAGATGGCCGAGAATAATCCACTACCTCCAGAGGTGGTTGAAAATCATGCTCCTCGAACTATGTATGGTTATGCTAAACCCAATTTAACAGGAACTGAGTCAAGTATTGTTAGACCTGCTATTACTGCAAATAATTTTGAACTGAAACCTAACACTATTAAGATGATACAGCAATTTGTTCAGTTTGATAGTTTGCAGGATGAAGATCCAAACAATCACTTGGCAAATTTCCTAGAATTTTGCGATACTTTCAAAATAAATGGCGTTTCTGATGATGCCATCTGTCTTCGGTTATTTCCCTTTTCTTTGAGGAATAAAGATAAACAGTGGTTAAATTTTCTTCCACGAGGATCAATTACTACATGGGAACAAAAGACCGAAAATTTTTTATTAAAATATTTTCCACCGGCTAAAACGGCCAAGTTAAGGAATGATATCTCTTCTTTTGTGCAGATGGATTTAGAAACACTTTATGATGCATGGGAGAGATACAAAGATCTATTGAGAATGTGTCCGCACCATGGATTACCCTTGTGGCTACAGGTCCAAACTTTTTACAACGATGTGAACCCTTCAACTAGGCAGTTGATTGATTCAGCCGTCGGCAGAACTTTGAATAACAAAACACCTGAGGCTGCTTACGAATTCATTGAAGAGATGTCACTGAATAACTATCAGTGGAAAGTCACGAGGACAAGGCCAACAAAAGCCGCCAGTGTTTTCAACCTCGACGCAGTAACCATGCTATCAAATCAGATAGAACTGATAAACAAAAAGATTGATGGTTTATGTGATTCTTTGCAGGTAGATCCAGTTATCCAGTGAAATACGAATGGAGGTTGGAGGAACAACACAGATTATCCATATTACAATCTGAGCGCTGAAAACTAACAAGTTCACTATATGGGCAACAATTTTATACCTCAAAATAACCCTTATAGTAACACTTACAATTCAGGTTGGAGGAACCAGTCAAATTTCTCGTGGGGTAGTCAAAGAAACCAAAGAAAACAATTTTACCCACAAGAAAAGAAGCCAAGCCTTGAAGAAATGCTGACAAAATTTATAGAGGTGTCAGAAACCCATCTTCAAAATACCGAAACAATATTGAACAATCAGCAAGCATCAATTCAAGGGCTTAAGGATCAAATTGTACAACTAACTAAGTTAGTTTCGAAAAGGCAACTAGAAAGTTTACCTAGGGAAAAAGAGCAAGTGAAAGCAGTTACACTAAGAAGTGGAAAGGAATTGATTGAAATAACGAAGAAGATACCACATGAAACAGATAAGGCAAAAGATGAGGGAGTTGAAAATGTAACGCTGGTAAGCGAAGAACGTAAACCACCAATCCCATATCCGGCAAAGTTGAAGAAAGACCGATTAGATACACAATAGGTAAACAGTTACATATTAACTTACCTTTTGTTGAAGCTATTTCACAGATGCCGACATACGCAAAATTCCTAAAAGAGCTTCTAACAAATAAAAGGAAATTTGAAGAAATATCAATAGTAGAACTTAATAAAGAATGTTTAGCTATCCTCCAAAACAATCTACCAACCAAATTAAAAGATCCAGGAAGTTTCACTATTCCCTTTTTAATTGGTAGTTTACATATTAAGAAAGCACTAGCTTGCTAGTATTAATTTAATGCCCTATAAAATGTTTAAGCAACTTGATCTTGGAGAACCAAAACCCACTAGGATGAGCATTCAATTAGCTGACAGATTTATTAAATATCTTAGAGAAGTTATTGAAGATATTCTGGTAAAAGTTGATAAATTTATATTCCCTGTTGATTTTGTTGTGCTTGACATGGATGAAGACATTGAGGTACCTTTAATTTTGGAGCGCCCTTTTTTAGCTACTGCTAGAGCTGTTATTGCTGTAGGTGATGGTAAACTCGCATTAAGGGTAGGCGACGAGGAAATTATTTTCCAAATTTACGATGCTATGCGGTATTCTAGAGAACAAGATGATTCATGTTATTTTATTGATGCCATTGATCATTTTATTCAAGATTCTTTGCAGGAAATCATACATAACGACACGATGGAACTGTGTCTTGCCCAAGGTGAGGGGGAAGATGATGATTCTGATGAGTTGAATTCTAATACATCCACCTCTAGACAAAAGAAAGAGGAGGACACTGAAATCAACGACGAATTTAAACAAAAACCTTCTATTGATGAGCCACCGAAATTAGAATTAAAATAGTTGCCCAAACACTTAGAATATGCATTCCTCGGGGATAATTCTACGCTACCAGTAATTATCTCTTCAGAACTGGAACCCGAAGAGAAAGATGAGTTGCTAAAAGTACTAAGGGAACATAAAAGAGCCATAGCTTGGAAAATTTTTGACATTAAAGGAATAAGCCCATCGTTTTGCACCCACAAAATTTTAATGGAAGATGAGTATAAACCATGTGTGCAAACTATTGAAACCCAACGTGAAAGAAGTTGTTAAAGCTGAGGTAATTAAACTCCTAGATGCTGGAATAATTTATCCTATTTCTAACAGTACTTGGGTAAGTCCTGTGCAGGTCGTTCCAAAGAAAGGAGGCATGACTGTTGTAGCCAATGAAAAGAATGAATTAATTCCTACAAGAATAGTCACAGGTTGAAGAGTCTGTATTGACTATAGAAAGTTGAACGACGCCACCAGAAAAGATCACTTCCCTTTGCCCTTTATTGATCAGATGTTGGAAAGATTATCTGGGCATATGTACTACTGCTTCTTGGACGGACTCTCCGGTTACTTCCAAATCCCAATAGCCCCTGAGGATCAAGAAAAGACAACATTCACATGTCCATACGACATGTTTGCTTATCGTAGAATGCCTTTTGGGTTATGTAATGCTTCTGCTACTTTTCAGTGTTGCATGCTGGCTATTTTGATGAACTTGTGGAAGACATTATGGAGGTATTTATGGAAACCTTGTTTTAAATTGGGAAAAATGTCACTTTATGGTTCGAGAGGGGATTGTGTTAGGACATAAAATTTCTAGTAAATGGTTTGAGGTAGACAAAGCAAAGGTCGAAACCATAGAAAAATTACCTCCTCCCGGTTCAGTTAAGGCTATTAGAAGCTTTTTAGGACATGCTAGATTTTATAGAAGATTTATTAAGGATTTTTCTAAAATAGCTAAGCCTTAAACGAAATTACTAGAAAAAGATGTACCTTTCAATTTTGATCAGGAATGTTTAGATGCATTTAATATTCTCAAAAATAAATTAATAAATGCTCCAATTATAATTGCACCTGATTGGAATTTACCCTTTGAACTAATGTGTGATGCGAGTGATTTTGTAGTAGGTGCAGTTTTGGGACAGCGAAGAGACAAGCACTTTCAGCCGATCTATTACGCTAGCAAGACATTAACGGCTGCACAAGAAAATTACACCACCACAGAAAAAGAATTGCTAGCTGTGGTTTTTGCATTTGATAAATTTAGACAATATTTGATATTATCTAAAGTTGTCATTTACACTGACCATTCAACTTTTCGTTATCTTTTAACTAAATCCGATGCAAAACCTCGACTCATAAGATGGATTTTACTCTTACAGGAATTTGATTTAGAAATTCAGGATAAGAAAGGAGCTGAAAATCTTGTAGCAGATCATCTTTCTAGGCTTGAAAATCCATATATTGAAAAACTAGATGAGAATGAGATAAATGACTCGTTTCCTGAAGATCAACTATTTGCTATATCTAACTCCGTGGTACCTTGGTTTGCAGACATTGCAAATTACTTAGCTGCTAACATCCTACCAAAAAGGTTAACACATCATCAAAAGAAGCGATTCTTTGCTGATGCGAAAAACTATTTTTGGGAGAATCCTTTTCTTTTCCATATATGTGCAAATCAAGTAATTCGGAGATGTGTTACGAAGGCAGAAGCAAGCAAAATCCTAGAACATTGCCACTCAGGACCTTCAGGAGGACATTACAGCAGGATTAAGACAGCACATAAAAAGCTCGAATCAGGTTTTTATTGGCCAACTCTGTTTAAAGATGCCAACAGGTATGTTGCTTCATGTGATAAATGCCAAAGAACAGGTAATATCTCTAAATATGATGAAATGCCTCAAACGTATATGCTATCATGTGAAATATTTGATGTATGGGGTATTGAATTTATGGCTCCATTTCTTAGTTCATTTGGAAATAAATACATCTTAGTAGTAGTAGATTACATGTCAAAATGGGTGGAAGCTCAAACTTTACCTACTAACGATGCTAGAGTAGTAGTGAGGTTTTTTAAGAAACTTTTCTCTCGATTCGGAACACCCGGAGCAATTATTAGTGATAGGGGTACTCACTTTTGTAATACTCAATTTGATAAAGTCTTAAAAAAATATGGAGTACACCACAGGACAGCTACCCCTTATCACCCTCAAACCAATGGGCAAGTAGAAGTTGCAAATCGAGAGCTTAAGCGTATTCTAGAGAAAATAGTTGAATCAAACAGGAAAGATTGGGCATTAAAAGTAGACGATGCTTTATGGGCCTATAGAACAGCATTTAAAACTCCCATAGGAACATCCCCATACAAACTTGTCTATAGAAAAAGTTGTCATCTACCATTTGAGTTAGAGCACAAAGCTTTTTGGGCTATAAAATTCTTAAATTACGATCTTAAAACCGCAGGTGAGAAGAGGATGATGCAGTTGAACGAACTAGATGAATGGCGAGCTAATGCCTATGAGAACTCACGATTATATAATGAGGCAACAAAGCGACGCCATGATGCTCGTTTAATGCAATCAAAGAAATTCAAAATAGGAGACTTAGTCCTGTTGTACAATTCAAGGCTCAAATTGTTTCTTGGAAAGCTGAAATCAAGATGGTTAGGTCCATTCGTGATCAAAACTATTTTTCCCTATGGCGCAATCAAGGTAACTCATCCAAGTCGTGGCACATTCAAGGTAAATGGTCAGCGACCGAAAATTTATAATGGTGAAGATTTTAGGGATATGAGAGAGGAGCTTCGGCTCCATGAACATTCATTTAGAAATGAAAACAGGGTGAGTCTAGCTTAAGACTTTAAACGAGCGCTTCTCGGGAGGCAACCCGAGCACTAACTTCACTAATGTCATACTTTAGATTTCTAGCATCTAACTACAAACTAACCAATTCAGTAAAGTGCAGGTTTCCCCACCACACGGCCATGCACACGGGCGTGGACGTGGTCGTGTGAACACCACGAATAGGTACATGGGCGTGGCAAAGATGGTGTAAAAACAAGACAAAAATTTTCACCAAGCCAAGGGCTTCGACTAAACGACACGGCCGTGCGACGCGGCCGTGGTCAAAACCAACTACGGAACACGGGCTGTGAGAAATATACACGCCCTTGCGATGTACTCGTGGCTGATACTGATTAATCGACACGGGCGTGTGACACATCCGTGCATCCAACCCGTGGTCAATTCTCAGTATACGAAACGGGCGTGAAACACGCCCGTGCTCTAAGGCCATGGTCGAAACTGACTTACAAACATGGGCATAGGACAATAGACACGGGCGTGGGAGAAGCGAACAAGGCTAGGCACGCTCGTGCGGTACGGGCGTGGGACACAACATATGCGTGCCAGACCCCTAAACATTTGAAACACACGGGCTAAAAATGATTTACACGGGCGTGTCACACGCCCGTGTACCCTTATTTCTATAAAAACCCTTCACTATTCATCATCTTTTTCCCCCAAATTTTTCCTCCCAAACCCGAGCCGTTTTCTTTTTTCCCCTCCCCTGCGTCTGGCCACCATCCTCCTCCTTCCCTTCTTCCTTCTCCTTCTCTATTTTCCTTTTCTATTCCTCATTAAGATGCAGTCCACGCCCGTGTAAGGATAACACACCCTCGTGTCACCATCAAGCCCGTGCTCCGACCACCACCTCAACCGCGCCGCTCCTCTCTAAAAACTCCACCGGCCACCTCTCCTTTTCACATTTTACGTCATTGAACTATATTCATAAGAATTTTTTTTAGTTTCTAATTAGTTTATTTTTATTAGTTACTCACTATTAGACTATTTTGAACTATATTCATAAGAAATTTATTTAGTTTCTAGTTGGCTTATTACTTAATATTAGTTACAAACTATTAGATTGTTAATCCATTTAGTCATTGTTTAAGTAATAGCGATTGATAATTATGCCGATAAATGTTATGCAATATGTCTTGGCTGGAAATGTTACTTGAATCGTTGAATATCTGTTATTTTCAGGACCATAATGTCATCGTCACGAGGCAAGAAAACTGCCATTCCCACGTCGAAAAAACGAAAGGGACACGGTGCGACCTCTTCAAGTGCCTCTGCCAAAATACGACACCCATTCTTACATTTTCCTCCGAGAACTCAGGAGATCTTATTCAGATACTACGCGCAAGACCTCTCGGCGTAGGAAGGTGTATCGATTGGACCGCCTTAGAGCAGGTCCAACTAGAAGATGAGGTTCGGGCCTTATTATTCACAGACCCGTGGGGGTAATTTTTGACATCATTGAGCCCACATACCTAGAGCTCACTCTGGAACTCTGCTCTACTTTCCACCTCTAGAAGGTGATGACTAACTTCGACAACTCTGGCACTATCCAATTCCGCCTCGGAGGTCTAGTCTGTGAGATGAGTGTCCCACAGTTCGGAGCTGCTCTAGGACTCTATACTAACGAATTTATGGAGGATAACAAACTCGAGGACCTCCACCGCCACATCCATAACTCCCCCTCAAGATGTTGGTACAATATAGCTCCTAACTCAGCCACTTATGACTCTAGTCACTCCAAGGCGACGGCTCTCGCCCGATCCCTGAGGTACGTACACACTATTTTAGCTCATACACTGACAGGTAGGCAAGAGAGCACCAGCGTCGTCAACACTCACGACACCTACTTCCTATGGTGCATGGCAAACGGGTACATTTTCGACCTAGCTTATTTCATAGCTTGTGCCATTCAACATCAAACGGAGCAACATAGGAGAGGGGACATATCTATGGGCCCATACATCACACGTTTGGCTCAATATTTCGGGCTCTTCAACACCGCCGCTCAGATCTCCTCGCTCACACTGATAGGTCAGATGTCCCCAAAGGGCATCCATACGATGCTACACATGAGGATGATCCAACATCGACGTGGGATCGATCCTCTTCAATATTGGCTAGCACCTACCACCGAAGAGGAGGATCCTGAGGACATTACTGACAATGTCCCACACCCACATAAAGAACCACAATCGAGCCATTGACCAGTTCATGTGGCTGCTTCACTTTCAGACATCTCTGCACGTCTCACTCAGTTCAAGCATTACTGTACTCAACAATTCAATGACACCGCTTGACGATTCGATGGCATTGAGGCGACTCTTTAGTAGATTTGTCATCACTTTCACATATCGCCGCCTCCACCACCTCGCAATCCAAGAAATGATGAGAACTTTTGAGTCCTTTTTATTTTTTAGTTCTATCTTTAATTTTAATTTTATTTTTGTTTTTGCTTTTATTCGATTTTGATGTACTTTTTTATTATAATTTGCTAGTTCACACCTTTACTTTTTATTTTGTTCTAAACTTTTATTAGTGAAATTCCAATTTCTTTTATCTCCTACTATCTAATCTTCGAGTAAATATCATAACAAAACCCCTTAAAAAGTTACTGATGACTCTGCAGTTTCAAAAGATTCAAGGTGCTACTAAGGAACTGGAA
This sequence comes from Gossypium australe, assembly GCA_005393395.2. Lineage (NCBI taxonomy): Eukaryota > Viridiplantae > Streptophyta > Magnoliopsida > Malvales > Malvaceae > Gossypium > Gossypium australe. Next base: position 24,874,455 of record CM016624.1, read on the forward strand.
TATTTTCACATACCTTCACATCTGCTTAGTTCATCATGCATTTCATCTGCTCTATACCTACAAGTTTCATTCTCAAGGAATCCGTCCAAAATTCAGGAAGTTTCACTTCTCTCCCTATCTTATGATTTTATTACTATATTGTTATTATATATCTTTGTACATTGAGGGCAATGTACATCTTAAGTTTCACTTCTCTCCCTAACTTTCTGCATTATTCTCAAATCCCTAAATTATACCTTGAATTATGCCTTGTTCTTAAGTAATTTTCGCATATTATGATTAGAATGAATTTCGTTTGATTTATGATTTTTATTGATATGTTTTGGATTAAGTCATTGATAATTGTGCAGTGATGATTTAAACTTTAGGAGACTAGAGAATCAAGCATGATAAGTTCATTTTCAAAAATTAAAATTTTGTTAGGTTGTCTACCTAAATCTAATTATTACCTTGAAGTTTGAAATTTACAAGGTTGATATCAAAAACCCATAATTTTTGTGAGATTTTGAGCCTTTTAGAGCATACATCCTCTCATGCTCACTTTTTTATTATGAGTGTGTCAACATTGATTTGTTATTCTAGAACTTGCTTCGATTATACATGTCAAAACCACATAATTGATTTGATATACAGAGATGATAAAGGCACTTAGGAATTAACCCACTTACTCCACTAAAAGCCTACCCTCACAATTAACCCTTAGTGAACCCCTTGATCCTAACAACCCTTTTATTGACTCACCCACTAATACTAACCCAAAACCCATCTTGTATTTGTTACCACCATCCTTTGACTCCCTTTTTGTCGAGATTTGATTTGAGCAGTTGCCTAACTATGTTCTATGTTTTAGTTGTTAAAGTTCTTTCTTATTATTGTATTGATTTGTTCTTAAAAAAAATGAAGTATATTCATTATTAGTTCTAAGATCAAGTGAGCTTATATGTTTAAAATTCCACATATTGAGAAGAAGCTCGTATTATTAGTGAAGTTATAATTGATGTAATTATTCAAGTATTAGTTTATTTTTCTAGTTAGGTAAATTGTCAATTCAATCTCGATTCTAACCTCCTAATTCAGCCTTTATCCACACCTTTAACCCGAGCTCCATTACAACCCTTTTTAAAGACCTTTTGATTTGTATATCATTTCAGTTTACAGTGGTGGAGATTTGATTTTCAGGCAAGCCTATGGGATTAACTTTTCATGTTCGACTTCTGAGTGCTTAATTTTGAACCTTAAACACTTTGAGTGATTTGAGTGAATCTTTAGTGAGGATGTCAACTCTTGTCGATTTTGAATTAAAGGTAATTATTTAGGTAAGGGAAAATGCCTATATTTTTCGTGCTACAAAAAACTATGACTTTGATTGTTTGAATTTTTAGGACCCTTTAACTTAAATTATCAATGTATGAATTATCTTTGAATTATGATGAAACATTATTCATGAATATTATGAATCAAGGAAGTTCATTTTAATTGTGAGTTGAGAATTTTTCTTGAGGACAAGCAAATGCTTAAGTGTGGAGGTATTTGATAAACCGTAATATAAATATATTTTAATCCCACATTTAGCATACTTTTGGATGATTTAAGCCTTGAATTATGAAATTTGGTGCTCTTAATCCTTTGTTTTCATGTTTTATACTTAGGAAAGCATCGGAGGATGAAAAGAACGAGAAACGAGCCTAAAACAGAGTAAATGGGTCAACTTACGAAATCGACACGGCCTGGGCCCAAGCCACACGGTCCTGCCTCCTTAACAGACCCGAACAATGCCTGGCCACGATTCACACGGGTGTGTGCCATAGGCGTGTCCCTGCCGTGACAAAGAGGAATTTTACTCGGATTAGGGTACTTAGAGGAAAAGAAAGTCATTCCAAAAGCCTATATAAATACCCTAGAGGCCAACCTTCAGGAGGCGTCCAGTTAGGCCGAAGAGCCAAGCCAAAGAGGCCAAAATTGTGGAATTTACTCGAAGAAAACCAGTTGATTCATCTCAAGAAGCCGAAGTTATACTCAAGACGGAAGATCTTCCCTTCAATTTCCTTCAGGGGGTTTTAGGGTTTTTCTTATGTTTTGTTTTATATTTTCTTCTAAGATGTATTCTTTTATTATCATGAACTAAACCTTCAAATACCTGAGGGGGATGAAACCTAAGACGGATCTTGTTATTGTTTTCTGAACTATATGATAAATACTTGATTTGTTCTTAATTATGTGTTCTTAATTCTTGCTTTGATATTTCAGGATATTGATTCAAGTATTGATGTGCTTAGGCAAAGGAGGAATAGACCCTGTTTAAAAGTAGATCTAGCATAATTAAGCAGAGTTGATCGCAACCCTAGAGATAGGATGACGAAAATCTGTCGGATTAGGGTCAAACCTAATATGGGAGTCTATAGATCGAGTTAATGCAATCCTAGGGGTTTTAATTAGAAAGAGATTTCAATTAATCAACCTAGGGTTAGACGTTAGTAGCCTCGAGAGAGGTATTAATATAAATTAGGGAATCCTACGGATCAAGTCAAATGAATAAATCATCTGGTTCAGAGTTAAAAAACAAGTAAAGTCTAGGTGGATTCTTCCTCGGGTATTGTCTTAATCAATTGGTTTTTCCCACAAGTATTTTTCAAAATTCATTCTCTTTGTCTTTGCATCTTTAGCTTAATAGTTAGTTAATTTTAGATTAATTAATAATTCCCTTAATTCTTAGGCTAAATAATAAAAAGAAAGTTAGTATTAGTACTTTTGGTTCCTTTGGGTTTGACAATCTGGTCTTGCCACTAAATTATACTACTGTTCGATAGGTGTGCTTGCCTCAATCGTTGTCACAGTTAGTTTCTAGGCTCGACCATTCTTTTTATAAATTTTTAAGACTCTGACATACGATCACCGTCCGCATATGGTTAGAGCAAAGGCAATTAGAGAAAGGGGATAGCTTAGCTAAGGGATATGTGTCAGAACTACGGGATTTCGCTCGTATCAGTGTCACGTAAAATGAGCTCCAAGAGTTGAAAGGAATATGGACCCAGTGGGATGATGGGGCAAAGCAGCTGTTCTATCATAATTATGGTGATCTACCTTACTTACTCGACGTCAAGGTAGATAAGTATCTGTTCTGGACTATGACTCAGTTTTGGAATTCTGCTTATAGTTGTTTCTTTTTTGGGAAAGTAGATTTAGTGCCTACGGTGGAGGAATATACGACTTTGCTTCGCTGTTCAAGGATCTGAGTTGACAAAGCTTATTCTAGGGCTGCTAACGTCCCAACGTTTGTAAAGAAGTTAATGAATATCACAGGAATGAGTGAACAGTGGGTTACAGCCAGAATTCAAGAGAAAGGTGAGGGTAAATGCATACCTTGGGTGAGTTTGAGGGACCTAATTCTAGCACATCCAGATGTAAAGAAGAAGATTGACATCTTTGCCCTGAGTATTTATGGTTTGGTAATTTTTCCTAAAGCTCTGAGGCATGTAGATGAAGCAGTTACTGATTTATTCGATGAACTAGACAAAGGGGTCACGCCTGTGCCTGCGATCTTAGCCGAGACGTTCAGATCTTTAAATGCATGTTGGAGAACAGGTGAAGGCAGGTTCATTGGATGCGCGCAGTTGTTGATGGCTTGGTTCCACAGTCATTTTTGAAAGGTGGAGAAAGTGTCTTATCGGGTTTTCTCTGAGAATTACTCTCCGTTGAAAGAGATAGTAGCTGCACCAAGGAGAGAAGACGTGTCTGAGGAAAGTTGGATGGCGCTCCTTCAAAATCTTCAAGAAGAAGACAATGAGTGGAGGGCTCCTTGGATTATTCCCAAATAGATTCTTTATCGGTGTGGGAGTTTTGACTAGGTTCCTTTACTTGGAATATGGGGAGCCATTGGGTATGCCCTTTTGCTTGTATTGAGGCAATATGGGTTAAGACAGTTTGCGCCAACAACATATGGGCTAGCTCAATGTGAGTTCTGATATAGAGGGGAAAATTATAAGAAGAGGGTTAAGGAGATTTCTAGTGCTTGGAATCAGATCCGCAGAATGAAGAGATTATCCGCAGGCCCAATGATGACTTCAGAATACAGTTGATGGAGGATTAGAAGGATTAATGATAGCATCCCCGATCTGAATCCAGAAGGCGCCCGAACAAGAGAAGAATGCTTGCAAGTGGTCCCATCAGAGTTAGAGATTGTAAAACAAGATTTCGAAAAGATGAGTTCAGAGCTTGGAAAGATGATAGAAAAGTTGGAAGAAGAGAAGATGTACCTGAGGTTAGAAGTGGATGTTCAGAAATCAGAGGCCAAAAAATTAAGAAAAAGATAGAAAAGGATCGAGGAAGATCTGAGTGGCCTAAAGACAGAACATAATAAGTCGCGTCTTTCAATGAAGAATGTTGGATTAGGGAAGACTTCGGAACAGTGGCAACAGGAGATTTGTAAGAAAAAAGTCAAAGCTGACCATTGGGAGAAGAAGTTCCTAGAGATGCAGATGTGAAACGAGGCTTTAGAAAAGAGTTTAGCTGAAAGCCAAAAGGAGAAGAGTGGATTAAAAGCTAGAGTGGTTGAACTGGGACGGTCTCTTCATCACTATCGAAGCCGTAATTCTGTAGTCGAGTTGAAGACAAGCCTAAACAAGATTGAGGAAATGAAGGGTAAGATTGAAAGATTAGAATCAGCATTGCAGAATTGTGAACTCCGAATCGAGCAGCTTGAAGCAAGAGAAGGGCATTGGAAGGAAGAACTCCACCATTCCCAAGACCAAGTTAGAAATCGGGATTACCTCATGGGTGAAGCAATAGTTCAGATTCGAGAGGTAGCTGATCACCTACAGACTTTGGCAGTACAGGCTGATACATTGAGCACGAAGTATGAGCTACAGTCCGATCGTGGTCAAGATTTAGACTTGTTGCTTAGGAAAATCAGAACTTTGGACCTTAGGGCGAAAGCATATTTGTAGTCTGTTTTATGTAAAGGATTTTGTTTCTAATAAATTTTTCTAAAATGAAGTTGAATCTGAATCGATGCCTCCTTGCATTCATGCATTTGTATTACATCATATCACATGCATTTAAGTCCATAGAGAGATCCTAATTAGTTAAATTATCACAGAGAGAGATAGAGACAGAAAGAGAGAAGGAAATCTAGAAACTAAACACCATTACGGTACACGTGCTAAAACAAAGAAAATAGATCAAAGACTTGAACAATTCTAGAGAGATATGCAAAACCAGATGCAGGAGCAATTGGCGAAACTCCAACAAGAAATGAGAGACCAAATGTTGGAAGCTCAAAGGAACATGATGGCTCAAATGGCCCAGATGTTGAGTGGGGCAATGGACAAAGGGAAGGGTCCCATAGTTAATGCTGAAGACAATAGGACTTTCCTCGGGGTTTCACCCCACCGCATGTACAACCTGATGATTATCCCCAAAGGCCATCTGCCACAATTAGGCCTCAGCAAGGGCAAGCTGATACTAGACCGCCCATGAACTTCTACGTTGGCTCAGGATCCAACCTAGGAGATAACCCAGCCAATCCTGTTATCCCTGATTTGGATATAGCAGATAGGGAAGGGACAAGAACTGAATCCTCGAGGCAGTTAGAGGATCGCTGTAGATGGTTGGAAGAAAAGTTCAAGGCTTTGGAAAATGTCAATCATCACCATGGTATTGACGTTAAAGACTTGAGTTTGGTTCCAGATTTGGTGCTTCCTCATAAATTTAAGATGTCAGAATTTGAGAAGTACAATGAGACTAGCTGTCCTGAAGCCCATATCACTATGTTCTGTAGATGGATGACCGGTTACGTGAACAATGATTAACTTTTGATTCATTGTTTCCAAGACAATTTAGTGGGGGCAGCATCTAGGTGGTACAATCAACTCAGCCATGTTAGGATTAGTTCCTGGAGAGACTTAGCCCAAGCCTTCATGAAGCAATACAATCATGTCACAGACATGACGCCTGATAGAATCATGTTGCAAAACATGGAAAAAAAGTCAAATGAAAGCTTCAGGCAATACGCGCAAAGATGGATGGAAGTTTTCATGCAAGTTCAACCACCTGTCTTAGAGAAGGAAACTACCATGCTTTTTATCAACACCCTGAAAGCTTCATTCATCACCCACATGATAGGAAGTACTACCAAGAGCTTAGAGGATATAGTGATGGCCGAAGAAATGATTGAAAATGCCATAAGGGGTGGCAAGATTGAAGTGGGGGAAACCGCTAGAAGGTCTGCTCTTTGGAAAAAGGACAATGAGGTGAACAATACGAGTACATACAACAAGGGGTACTCGAAGGCAATCACTGTTAGCCAGCCAAAGGTAATTACGGCTGGGCAACAAGGGTCGACAAAACAAGAATTTGGCGTAAGGTAATATTCTAAAAAGCTCTAATTTACGCCAATCTCGATGATGTATAAGGAGTTATATCAAAGTTTATTTGACGCATACGGGGTGTCTCCATTTTATTTGAAGCTGTTACAGCCCCCCGTATCCTAAATGGTATGATTCAAAAGCTCAATGTGACTACTATGTGGGAATAACGGGGCATTCAATAGAACACGGCACTACCTTCAAAAAGTTAGTCGAGAGATTCATCAAGATGGGGATTGTAAAATTTGATGATACACCTAGTGTAGAGAATCCGTTACCTAACCATGGGGATAAGGGGGATAAAAGCGATTGGCGAAAATGTCATGAGGAAGATCAAGGAGGATATTGCGGAGGTAAAAATCCCATTGAGAATGGTCTGGAGGGAAATGATAAGAAGAGGGCTGATATTATCCGATTCTGAGAAAGGATGTGAAGAAATAAGAGACTACTGTGAGTTCCATAAAGCAGAAGGACATGAGATCCAGGAATGCGTTAAGTTCAGGATCTTGGTGCAAAGCCTTATGGACAATAAGGAATTGGAGTTTTATGAAGAAGGCTTAGAGGGAGGAAACATATATGCAACTGAAGGAGAATTGATGAAGCAAAAAGTCAATTATCTGAAGATCATTATCTTCCGACCAAGAAACATGGAATGCAGAGCTCAAATCGCGCCTAAAGTCATAATCTAGAAACCTATTTCCTTTCTTTACAAGGATAACAAAATGGTGCCTTGGAATTACGATTGTAATGTGATAATACCGGGAGTGGAAAGATCAGTTGGCACTTCCGATGAAGTCCAAAATTAAGGGTCCTACACACGTAGTGGAAGGCGCTACGATTCAGGAAACATTAGAGCAGAATCAGTGAAATCAAAGACTGTGGCAGTTAAACAAGAGAAATGACCTGAGGCCCTTATTAATGAACCAGTGAAAGAAGAAGAAGCTAAAGAATTTCTGAAATTATTGAAGCATAGTGAATACAGTGTGGTAGAACAACTGCGCAAACAACCGGCTCGCATATCAGTGCTGACACTGCTTTTAAGTTCGGAAGTACATCGTGAGGCATTGATGAAAGTGCTGAACGAGACTTATGTTACTAAAGATATATCTGTCAATAAACTTGACCGATTAGTTAGTAATATAAGTGCTGACAATTTCATTTACTTCAGTGATGATGAAATTCTACCGAGGGGTATGGGATCGACCAAAGCTCTACACATCACTACTCGTTGCAAGGGATACACTCTGCCAAGTGTGTTAATCGACAATGGATCAGCCTTGAATATCTTACCATTGTCCATGCTAAAGAGGTTGCCGATAGACAGTTCTCACATGAAGACATGCCAAAACATAGTGAGAGCATTTGATGGCACCGAGAGAAGAGTGATAGGAAGAATTAACATACCGTTGCTAATTGGGCTAAACACGTATGAAGTGGATTTTTTGGTGATGGATATCAAGCCCTCATACAATTGCTTACCGGGAAGGCCCTGGATTCATTCGGCAGGAGCAGTGCTCTCATCGCTGCACTAAAAATTGAAGCTAGTGACAGAAGGTCGGCTAGTTACCGTAAACGTAGAGGAGGACATCATAGCCACTGTTACCAACGACGCGCCATATTTAAAGGTGAGTGAAGAAGCAACTAAATGCTCTTTCCGATCTTTAGAGTTCGTGAACGCGACATTTATTTTGGAGGGGAATGAGGTTCCAGTGCCTAAGATATCCAGGACCACGAGGATGGGCTTACAAATGATGGTGGGGAAAGGAGCCCTACCAGGAAAAGGACTGGGCAGACATCTCCAAAGGGAAGTTCAAGTTCCGATGGTGAAAGAGAAGAGAGACCGTTTTGGCTTGGGTTTCAGGCCAGATACTAAACAAAGGAAGAGGGAGATAAAGAAAAAGCAAGAGAGAAGAAGAGCACGGTTGAATGGGGAAGAAGTCAAGTGGGAATCGATGACGTTTCCCCACATATCTATGACTTTTGTATTCGGAGGGATAATTCACCCGGAGAGAGAATTATTGGAGAATGAAAATCTTCACATAAATGCCATACATGAAGAAGGAACTGGACAAAGAAACTTGTTGGGCATTCGCCCTTATGAACCTGGAAGCTTTCTGAACAATTGGACTGCAGAGGAACTTCCTGTAGTTTTTAGAGATTACACAGAGTAATGTTCAGAACACACTTGTTGTTTTTAAGCTTAGGAACAATAAGATTTCTTTTGTGAAATAGGCTCATGTTCAGGCATTTTTGTTTCAATAAAATACATCATTAATGACCAATTCTGGCAAATATTCTTTCATTATTCTTTTGATTTTTTAATTTCATTCCAAATTTTTTATTTTCATTCATATCATGTGAATAGTTGTTCTCGAATTCATTTGTTCTTTGTACATTCTTTGGTGCCCACCACAGGTCCTTAGATATCAATGTCATGAGCAACGATACTACAGATCCAGAGATCCACTTTGAGCAAGACATGTGTTTAGAGGAATCTCAGGATTTTGAAGGTGACCGAGATTGTGACTTATCTCCGAATTTGTTAAGAATGGTAAAGCAAGAGGAGAAACAAATTTTACCACATGAAGAGGAGGTAGAGAATATAGCCTTAGAGGAAGGAAAGGTTATGAAAATTGGAACGCGCATAGCAGAAGAGACGAAGCAAAACCTTGTTGAGTTATTACGGAAATTCAAAGACGTCTTTGCATGGTCATACCATGATATGCCTGGGCTAAGTACTGATATCGTAGTACATCGCCTTCCCATAAGAGAAGAGTGCAAGCCAGTTCAACAAAAGTTACGAAGGATGAGACCTAATGTGGTATTGAAAATAAAGGAGGAAGTCAAGAAACAGTTCTATGCTGGTTTTCTACAAGTGATCAAATACTTAGAATGGGTTGCTAACATTGTTCCTGCCTCTAAGAAGGATGGAAAAGTCTGAATGTGTGTAGACTATAGGGACTTAAATAAAGCCAGCCCAAAGGACAATTTCCCTTTGCTGCATATTGACACGCTAGTAGATAATACGGCAGGATACTCATTGTTTTCTTTCATGGATAGTTTTTCGGGATACAATCAGATCAAGATGCACCTTGAGGATATGGGGAAAACTACCTTCATAACATTGTGGGGGTACCTTTTTTTATAAAGTAATACTATTTGGACTGAAGAATGCAGGGGCAACATATCAAAGGGTCATGGTAACTTTATTCTATGACATGATGCATAAAGAGATTGAAGTATATGTTGATGACATGATCGCCAAATCTCGAACAGAAAAGGAAAACATTGAAGTTTTGAGGAAGTTGTTTTTGAGATTGATAAAGTTTCAATTAAAGCTCAACCCTGCAAAGTGTACTTTTGGAGCTCTGTCAAGGAAGTTACTAGGTTTCGTGGTCAGCGAGAGAGGAATCGAAGTTGGCTCGAATAAAGTCAAAGCTATACAAGAACTGCCTCCACCACGCACTCAAAAAGAAGTTCGAGGTTTTCTGGGAAGGTTAAATTACATTGCTCGGTTTATTTCACAATTAACTGAGAAATGTGATCCCATATTTCGTCTTCTTAAGAAACACAACCAAGGTGTATGGGACGACGAATGCTAGAGAGCTTTTGACAAAGTCAAACAATATTTGTCAAATGCCCTAGTACTATCTCCACCTAATCCAGATAGACCACTGATACTGTACTTGACGGTGTTCAATAACTCCATGGGGTGTGTGCTTGGACAACACGATGAGTCAAGAAGAAAAGAAAAGGCGATATACTATCTCAGTAAAAAGTTCACTGAATGTGAAATGAGATATTCGTCGATTGAGAAATTGTATTGCGCCTTGATTTGGACAACTCGAAGATTGAGGTAGTATATGCTATATCATACAACCTGGTTAATTTCGAAGCTTGATCCATTAAAGTATATGATGGAGTCAAACGCTTTGAATGGAAGGATGGCAATGTGGCAAATTTTGCTGTCTGAATTCAATATAGTCTATGTGAGTCAAAAGGCTATAAAAGGAAGCGCAATAGTAGAATTTCTGGCTAGCAGAGCTTTGGAGGATTATGAACCTTTGAGCTTTGATTTCCCCAATAAAGAGTTGATGTATGTGGCAAATACTGAAGAATATCCGTGGAAGCTAAATTTTGATGAGGCATCAAATGTTGTGGGAAATGGAATTGGGGCAATTTTGGTATCCCCTAGTGGTGATCATTATCTATTCACATGCAAATTGGATTTTGATTTCACGAATAACATGGCGGAATATGAAGCATGCATTATGGAAATTCGAGCAGCTGTAGAGCGTAAGATCAGAGTGCTAGAAGTATATGGAGATTCTGCCTTAGTAATCTACCAGCTTAAAGGGGAATGAGAGACAAGAGATCCCAAGCTAAGTGATTACCGAAAAATAGTTCTGGGATTGATTGAGGAGTTCGATGAAATTACTTTTAATTATCTCCCACATGATGAAAACCAGATGGTGGATGCTTTGGCAACCTTGGCTTCTATGATCAAAGCAAACAGACCAGAGGATATGAGACCTATTCAGATGAGTATTTTTGAAGTTCCAGCTCATTGTTATAATGTGGAAGAGGAGGAAAGAGATTATCACCCTTGGTATCATGATGTATTACGATACGTAAAAAATAGTGAATACCCAGAGCATGCAACTGAGAATGAGAAAAGTACACTAAGAAGATTGGCCTCTGATTATGTTTTAGATGGGGATACCTTGTATAAAAAGAGAAAAGATCAAATATTATTGAGATGCATTGATGCTGTAGAAGCTAGGAAAATCCTAGAGGAAGTTCATGAGGGCGTTTGTAGGACACATGCTAATGGATTCACAATGGCCAGGCAGATAATGAGATTTAAATATTATTGGTCCACCATGGAAGGAGATTGTATCAGCTATGCCAAGAGATGTCATAAATGCCAGATTTATGGAGACAAAATTCATGTGCATCCGGCACCTTTGCATGTTATGACTTCCCCATGGCCATTTTCCATGTGGGGCATGGATGTTATTGGACCGATCTCACCAAAAGCTTCGAATGGACATCGATTCATATTCATGGTAATTGACTACTTCACGAAATGGGTAGAGGCTGCTTCATATGCTAGCGTCACTAGGTCAGTAGTAAGTCGGTTCTTAAAGAAGGAGATCATTTGTCGATAAGGAATGCCTGAGAGAATCATATCAGACAACGCATTGAACTTGAACAACAGCATGATAGCAGAAGTTTGTAGTCAATTCAACATCAAACACCACAACTCGTCTCCGTATCGTCCAAAAATGAATGGAGCAGTGGAAGCGGCCAATAAAAATATCAAGAAGATAGTAGGGAAGATGACTGAGACTTATAAGGATTAGCATGAGAAACTACCGTTTGCACTCTATGCTTATCGGACGTCCGTCAGAACCTCTACTAGGGCAACGCCTTTCTCGTTAGTCTATGGGATGGAGGCAGTTCTACCTATTGAAGTTGAAATACCCTATCTTCGAGTTTTGTCAGAAATAAAGCTAGATGAGGCTAAATGGATCCAGGCTCGGTATGATCAGTTGAACTTAATTGAAGAAAAGAGGCTAAGGGCTATTCGTCACGGTCAGATGTACCAAAAACGAATGATGCGAGCCTACGATAAAAAAGTTTGCCCAAAAGAGTTTCATGAGGGGGACCTTGTACTGAAAAAGATTCTTCCTATACAAAAGGATTTCAGAGGAAAATGGATGCCGAATTGGGAAGGACCATATGTGGTGAAGAAAGCTTTCTCTAGAGGTGCACTGATTCTGGCTAAAATGGATGGGAAAAGTTTACCCAATCCTATGAACTCGGATTCAGTTAAAAAGTATTTTGCTTAAAGAGGAGAAGAGGCCAAGGTGAAAACCCGCAAAGGGCGCTTTGAGTTTCTAAAAAAAAGGGAGAGGCCAAGGCGAAAACCCACAAAGGGCGCCTTGAGACCAAAGGGGTTTTGAGTTGAAAACCCGAAAAGGGAGGCTCAAATTCTGAATGGACATGCAGCGATCTTGCTATACCTGAATCAACAAAAATGAAGTATGTTGCATATCGGGGCATCAACAAAGTACTTTGGGTCTTCTAAACACATGTTAAGCACAAAGCAGTCTTCGTGGAGTTTGTACATAGAAGCCCAATCTACGATATCTAGGACATCTGATCTTTGTTCTATTCATTTTACTATCTTTGGATTCTTTTTCTTCTCAAAGATATGTTCCTAGTTGATTTTCTTTATATTTTTTTATAATTCATTTAACCCTCTTTGAAATCAATTTATTTGTTACCCATTATTCATAAGCATGTTGCATTGAAATAATGATTGACGAACTAGTAATTTCACAAAAGAAGTTCTACATATTACTTTGGAAATTTCTAGATAAAATAAGAAACCGATACAGGGCAATTGTTCAGAATTTCTATGAACGTAGATATTTGAGAAAGAAAAGTCTAGATGGAGACTATTTCTCTGAATTATTTGTCCAAATTGAGTGGTTGTGACGAAGATAAACAATGTCATCGGGTCATTCCGAGAATGGTATGACAGACTAATTTGGTGTGAAAAATTCAGAACCCCTGAATTGTGGTGAAATGGGTTGAATTTGAAATAAATCTTATACTCTAAAATTGCAGATGGGATGGATTGAAAAAGTTTCAATTCCTATCGTGGAAGGATTGTACAAGCCTTGTGTCCTCAAGTTTCAAGCGGAGTTGACTCTGAAATTACAGCGGGGTAAGCTTGTTGAGTAGAATATGATTGATGTTTCGAGAGGAACAAGGATGAAGAACAAATGAGTGATGATACCTAGAGTGGGAATCATACTCATAACATTTTTGCATTCATTATAGAAAATCTCATTAGGAGCATTTGATTCATTCCGATCATTGCATCCTAATCCTTAAACGTTTAAAAAGGAATCATTTTCATGTTGCATTCATGTCACTCATAACACATGTAGCTAGAAGCATTTGATTCACTCTGATCATAACATCTTGGTCATTTGACATAAACATATGGAACCGAGTCTACAGGACATGTCCCTCAGAGGACGGTGTAGCAATATCGGTGAATTTACAGATCTTGTCTCCCTAAGCAGTAGTGGAGCAGATCAAATTTGGCGAATCTTATCTTCCTAAGGTAGCAGGGGAGTAGATTTTAGCCACCAACCTTATCTCCCTGAGGTAGCAAGGGAGCAGGCTAAAGTTTGTAGTCTTATCTTCCTGAGGTAGCAAGGAAGCAGACTAAATATTGTAGATTTTGTCTCCCTGAAGTTGCAGTGGAGCAAATTGAGGACGGTGAATCTTATCTTCCCGAGATAGCAGGGAAGCAGATTTTAGCCACCAGCCATATCTCCCTGAGGTAGCAAGGGAGCAGGCTAAAGTTTGTAGTCTTATCTTCTTGAGGTAGCAATGAAGCAGACTAAAGATTGTAGATTTTGTCTCCTTGAAGTTGCAGTGGAGCAAATTGAAGACTTTAGCCACCAGCCTTATCTCCCTGAGGTAGCAAGGGAGCAGGCTAAAGTTTGTAGTCTTATCTTCCTGAGGTAGCAAGGAAGCAGACTAAAGATTGTAGATTTTGTTTTTCTGAGAAAGTAGTGGAGCAAATCAAAGACGGCAAATCTTATCTCCCCGAGGTAGCAGGGGAGAAGATTTTAGCCACCAGCCTTATCTCCCTGAGGTAGCAAGGAAGCAAACTGAAGACAGCAGATCTAGCATTCCTGAAGTTGCAGTGAAGCAGATCAAAGACAACAGATCTTACTTTCCCGAAGTTGCAAGAAAAAAATCAAAGACGTTAGCTTTGGCTCTCTGAGTTTGCAGTAGAGCGAGCTAGAAGACACCAGTCTCGTTTCCTTGAGTTTGCAATGGAGCAGACTAAAGATAGCGGATATTGCATTCCTGAAGTTGCAGTAAAGCAAATTGAAGCCATCAAACTTATATTCCAATGCCCCTGAAGTTGTAGTTGGGTTGGAAGCCATTTGGACCAAGAAATCAAGATTCGGCAAGACCGGGCAAAATTGGTCCTTTTATAGTCTTTGCTCTATTCTCGTTACACGACAATGAGCAAAGAGGGGCAGCTGTAGGAACCCAATTTTGACCGGGCCCATGCAACAAACCAAAACAAAAATAATAAATGTCCAAATTTGTTATTACAGTCCATTTACAATAAATGGGCTTAAAGCCCAAACCTAAATACCAGCAGCCCACTTACACCCTCAATACCCAATACCCCAAATTACAGATCCTAAACGACTACCTAGCCAAGACCCAAGCTCGCATGGCCCAAAAGGGCCCAAAACTAAACAAGTTTCAGTAGCCAAGGGTTTCTGAAACCCTAGGCGCCGCAAGCGCCCCAGTAAGCAGCCCTTCCTCGCACCCACGCCAGCCTTCGTTCGCGCCGCAATCAGGGTGCAAATCACTCCGACGCCGGACTTCTCGCTCCTGACCTGTAAAAAAAAGGAAAGAATAGCAGTAAACATGGCAAACGCAACCAAAATATTTGTATTCCTTTTTTATTTTTATTTTTGAGGCTATAAAAGCCCTGCAATAAACCTGTAAAAGGGACAGTGAGAATACACATACACACAGAAAAAAATACACAAAGATCCACAAAATACAATAAAAGAAACCACAAGCAGGGTGATTTTTTTACATACTGTTTCGTTTTTTTATTTTTATCCCGGCAACATTTTTATTATATATTTTATTAAAAAATAAAGAAAAGAAGTTTACTATTTGGATCGGCGTTTAAAAATGGAGGTTTCTGGCCTTTCGATCGCCGTCTGAGGTGGCGCGTGTGGCGGTCCGTCGCTGGATTCTGGCCTTAGGCCAAAGGCTAGAGAGAATTTTTTGGGAGCCTCAAAATTTTTTTTTTTAAAGGAGTGTTTAAATGAATTTTTGGGGGCTGATTTTTGCTTATATAGCAAGAAGAAACGGTGCCGTTTCTGCTTCAGCTGATACGCATAAAACGACATCGTTCAGGGAGGATCCGCGCGTTGACCCGAAAACCCGGGGAGGATCCGCGCGTTTTTGTTAAAAGGGCTAATTGCCTCTTTGGTCCTTCCGCTATTTTAATATTCTTAATTCAGTCCAATTTAAATTTTTACTTCTTATTAAATTAGCCCTAAAACTTATACTTTGTTTCAATTTTGACCCTCGGGCTCCTTAAAGGCTAATATCAAAACGACGCCGTTTTGGAAAGAAGGCATAATTGCCATATTAACCCCTGCAGTGTGACGCGCGTTTCGATTTAGTCCTTTTATATATGTTTTTATTGCTATTTAATCCCTATTTATTTGTTTATTCCTTTTTTTAACCTTTTTTTATTTTATTTCATTCTTAAATGATTCTAACATTACATTAAATAAATTCATTTTATAAATTTTTTCTGTATTATTATTTTTTATATATTTTTATATACATTAATTTATTAATAAAAATTTTTTTATGGATTGTTTATTATATATATATATATATATATATATATAGATTATTACTAGTTTTATTCATAATTAAGTTATTTTATTAAGTTTAATATTATTTTAATATCACATATTATTTTAAAATACGTACATTAGTTGTCATATTATTTTTATCCTATATATTATACCCTTAAATTATTTAACCCTTAAATTATTGTATATTATTTTATAAATTTTAAATTAATTATATGTTGTATATTTTTAAAATTTTGTATTATTATATATATATTTCTAAATTTTTATTTTGTATAAAATTTATTTATGTTATATAACATATGTTATTTATATATGAAATATATTCGTATTATATTATTATATTATAAATATAATTTTAGTTAAAGCTATATATTATTTTTTATTTAACAATCTATTTTACTTGTTTTTTTAATGAATATATATTATTTTTAACTACTCCATATCATTTTTGCATATTAATTCATTTTTTTAATTCATATTTTTTATTATTCCACATCATTTATTTAAAGCCATATGTTTCTTAATTTACAATATCTACAATATCTATTATAAATTCATTCTATGTTGTTTTATCTCACATGCACGTAAAGCTTTATATATTTGTCATTTACTGCCTTATATCTTATATTTGTTTATCTCTTGTTTATTTTATTCATCTATCATTTTAATATTTTGCATTAGTATAATTATTCTATTGTTTGCATCACTTATTATTTCATATTATTCCTTAATTATCCATTAGTAGTAATTTCCTTAATTATCCATTAGTAGTAATTGTTAATATGATTCATAGTTATGATAAATTGATATTTGGTATGTATGTTGTAATCATGCAATGTCTTACTCAAACCATTCTTATAAAAACACCTTTTGAATTGACGCATTTTATTCAAATAGTTTTAAAAAAATACGATGATATCTAATATTTGGGGACTTCGAGAAAAATTGTGCCCTAACTCACTGGGTTTCGATTTTTATCGTTGAACTTAAAATATTAAGTATCCTTTTTCTCTTAAAATTGAAATTCATAAATTTCCAAATCAAAACTTATTCTTGGGAATTCAAAACGTTATATCCTAACTTATTGGATATGATATTTTGTGTCTCGAGATAAGAATTTTCTAAATAAAGGTGAGCCTAGTTTCGAAGCCATGAGATGTGATATCCTAACTTACTGGGTATAACATTTTATTTCTTTGAGATAGGTAAGTCTTGGTTTTCTTTCTAATAAAAGGATCATATTTTTCAAATTTTCAACATTAGGACATGATTTTATCGATTAGGTACCAATTTTTGGGCGTTATGAGGGTGTTAACCCTTCCTCATACGTAATCGACTCCCGAACCTATTTTCTTGTATTTCGTGGACCAAAATCAATGTTTTGAAATAAAACGCTTTACAAGGTGATCCAATCACACCTAAGTAAAAAGGGATTGGTGGCGACTCCATTTACGTTTTTTAAGTCGATCCCCGTTTTTACCAAAAATTAAAAAATGGTTTCGACAGTGGTCATTGTTGCTAATAGGTATTATGAATGTTAAATTGGTGATTTGTGGAAATTGGCATGCTTGTGAAATTAGGCCTAATAATGCATAATTATTAATGGTCATTTTGTTGATTTTGAAAGATAAGGTTTGGTATAACTTTGAATGGTATGATGTGATAATTATGTTTTGTATTGATTGATGTTTGATATAGTATAAGTCATGCTTGATTTGGTATTGAATTACATGCATATGATGCTATGTTATGTACCATATGAGTTGTGTAGGTGTGCTTAAATGTGGGTGGTAAATTGGCTTAGTAGATAGCCTATTTTTGTCCACATGGGCAGAGACACGAGCGTGTCTTAGCTGTGTGTCCCCTTGTGTTGAATTTGAAGTGAATTCAGTATGCTCAACACGGTCTCACACACATGCGTGTGATCGGCAGTGTGGCACAAGTCAGTATACCCCTTAATTGGCACATGGCCTAGCACACGGGCATG
Source organism: Gossypium australe (assembly GCA_005393395.2). Classification (NCBI taxonomy): domain Eukaryota; kingdom Viridiplantae; phylum Streptophyta; class Magnoliopsida; order Malvales; family Malvaceae; genus Gossypium; species Gossypium australe. The sequence goes on from CM016624.1 coordinate 24,892,265, forward strand.
TGACTTGGCCGTGTTGCATAAGTCGGTATTCCTTACAAGTTTGGCACGGCCTAGCACACGGCCAGGCACACGGGCATGTGTGGCCATTTCGAAGGGCACACGGGCTAGACACATGGGCGTGTGGTTGGCCGTGTGACCCAACTCAGTAACCTCACTTGTTTGGACACGGGCTGGGACACGGCCATGTGCTCCCATTTCGAATGTTTACACGACCTGAGACACGGGCGTGTCTGGTGGCCGTGTGAGACACACGGCCTGGCCACACGGGCGTGTGTCCCCTGTTTTAGAGAAAAATTTTGTAAGTGTTGAAAATTTCTTGAGTTATCGGTTTAGTCCCGGACCACTCTCAATGCATGTTTAAGGCCTCATATGCTCGTTTAAGGGACACTATGGTTGATTTTGATTGAATTGTATTTGAATTGATAAGTGGTGTATGAAATGTATGTTTATAAGTGTTGTAAGTCCGGTAATGCTCCGTAACCCTATTCCGGCATTGAATACGGGTGAGGGGTGTTACAATGTTAAAGTAAACCAGAAGTTTACTAATACAAATACATTTACTATTTGGTGTGACCAGTTAGACCATCCTGGATCATATATGATGCGAAAATTAATTGAGAATTTATATGGACTTTCATTAAAGAACCAAAAGATTCTTTAATTTAAAAAAAAAATCTCATTTGTTGTTTGTTCTCAATGAAAATTAATTCTTAGAAACTCACTAGCTAAAGTTGAGATTTAATATCTTGCATTTCTGAAATGAATATAGGCTCATTCATCCACCATGTGGATGATTTTAATATTATATGATTTTGGTATATGCATCTACAAATAATCACATATGTGTTATCAATTTGCAACCTGTCGTTTGCAAGATTACTTGTTTAAATAATTAATTTCAGATCATATAATGAAGACAATTTATCTTGCTAATACTGATGAGATTATATCTCAAATTTTTATTGATTAAGTTTGATAAGATTTTGTAAAAGTTTGCGCATAATGGTTTAGAAAAATGATTGATTAAACACCTCTGATTAATGTCTAAACCATTACTTATGAGAACTAAACTTCCTATTTCAACATGAGATTATGTTGATTTACGTGTTGTACGCATCAAGCCAATAAGTTATAAATATTCCCCACAACGCACAAAGATGAGTGAATCCTCAAAGAAAGTTAGGAATATATATTAATTACAAGTTTCTTTGTATTATTAGATGTTTTGAATGCATTGGAGATTCAATTATGACATGATTTGTGACTACAATTTTGATTCAATAGTTTTCCCGACATTAGGGGGAGATAAATGATAACTTGTAATAAGTTAGGAGGAGAGTAATTTGAACTAGAAGTTTAATAAGAATAACTCATTACAAGTTAACTGTTAGATGTATTTACAAACTTAATGAGAATAACCAAGTGTTATATACCATCTAATATTTTAATTTGAATCAAAGTTCCAGTAGGACAATCAGTTAGAATAAATAATAGATTGATCGGCTCCAAAGATGAAAATTCTTCTAGGTGGTCATATTGTGGAGGCGGGTGCTCCAGAAGAGACTCAAGACATAACTAATAAGTAAAATCAGAAGAGATTCAGGTACCTGAAACTGAATTTTAAAATAATGAAAATAAGAGATCTTGATAAGTTATGTCAATTCGAGAAAATGTGGAACCGAATAATAAAAGTGGTCGACAATGATTTTGCATGCAATATTATTATTGAAATAATGAAATAAAAGGAAGATCTTGAATTAATCTATTAAGAAATATAGATATGGAATAAATTGATCAAAATAGAAAGACGCAACTCAAGTACAATTAAATTCGTGAAGTTTTTGGATCAGTAGTCCAAATATCTAAAGGTATTAAACCAGTTAGGATGCAATTGAAGTGGTTTTGCAAAAGCGAAATAAAAATATGAAGTTTTTCGCTAAGTCTGGCATTAATTATGAAAAGATATAATATTCTTTTGTGGTGGATGAAATAACCTTTAGATATATTATTAAATTGACAATTCATAAAAGATTTAAGTTGCGTCTAATGTTTATTGTTACAACCTTTTATGAATCACTATATAGTAAAGTTTATATTAAAATCCTTGAAGGATTTAGGATGCTAGAAGCATATTAAAATTCTCGAGAAATTTTTCATTTATATGAATTGAAATAATTTGAACATATGTGGTAAATTTGACTTAGTGAATAGTAGTTGAAGGAGGATCATAAAATGATCCAAAATACCTATTTTTGTTTTTATAAAAGAATCATGACTAAAGTTTGTTATAATTATTGTTGAATCTCTTGAAGATATCAAAATATATTTCCCCAAATTTCACTCACTCATGACTTTTAAAATAAAATGCCTAGTAAATACATTCAAATGGTCATTTGAAAAACTAGTATTCAAGATTGAATACGTAGAATATGAGGAAATATGTGATGTTTTCATGAGGGAGAGTAAATACGCGTTGCACTCTTTTTCCCTTAACTGAGGTTTTGTCCCATTGGGTTTTCCTGGTAAGGTTTTTAACGATGCAACATATTATACATATTATAGATCGTGTACTCTTTTTCCTTCATTGGGTTTTTATTCCACAGGGTTTTTCCTAATAAGCTTTTAATGAGGTACATTATCTACCAATGGACATCCAAGGGGAAGTGTTATGAATATCTTATTAAATAGATATCCATCATGATCAAGATAAAGTTTCAATGTACTTTAAATTATAATAGTTATTAGAATTAGATCTCTAGTTCTTTTATTCATCTTATGCCTATAAATAAAAACTCTGATGAAGCATTGTAATCATCCATTTTGATCAATAAAGTACATTCTCTATTATTTTCATATTTTCTTTATTCTTTATTCTCTCCATCTCTCTTTATTTTATAACAATAACCAAATTATAATTAAATATTTTTATAAAAGATTTAAATATTAGTTTTTTTTTCAATGATTTAGTTATTTATTTATTTATTTTATCTATAATTAAATAATATTTTTTGATAAAATGACACTATCACCATTACACAAACATCAAAAAACTCTATGGTATTAACACCTAGTTTTCAAGTTCTTTTCTTTAATTATTTTTCAATATCCCATTTAGTTTGTAATTCTTAGAATAAATATTTATATTCAAAATTTTAATTCTTGACTTAGATCTAATAAATATTTATGTATTAACATATTTTATTTCAACTATTAATAAAACAATTAAAGAAACTATAAAAAAAACAAAAGTTACATTAAATTTTAAACTTTTATGTTATGAAAATAAAAAAAATATTTAAATTTGGCATAGTATTAAATTTAGCCTTCAGCGTTTATATTTTTTTTCAGCTTGACCCTTATTCTTTTTTTAACTAAATTTGACCATCAACTTTTCAGAAAAGAGTCAAATCGCTTTTTAATAGAAGTGCTGACTAAAATATAATTCTTTATGTTGGTGTGATAACCCGCATAACAGTCCAAGTGTACTTTCATGCTAACATAACACTATTTGTCATATATGTTATGTCAACAAATAATTCTAAAAAATATAAAAAATAAAAATATTTAAAATTAAAAAAATAAAAATAAAAAGTTCATAAAAATTCATAAAGAATTAGATTGAAGTACATGTAGATTGTCATTCGAGCTAACATGTTTAAAAATTAATGTTTTAATTAGTATTCCGTTAAAAATAAACGTTCTTTTTGAGGTTCGGGACTATATTTTCACAGTGTTATTTTTAAGATTCAAATTTAAATTCTCTTTTTCAGAATAGAATGTATTTTATTATTGTACTCAATGTTTGTTGGTATAATCTCTTCAATTTATTTCATTAATAATTTATATGTAAATAATATATTTAATGCTTAATAATATATATAAGATTGTAATATATAATCAGAAGAATCAAGAGACTTTTGAACGCTGAAGGTCAATGGGTCATTAAACATGTTCCTAGGGATTACAATTTAGCTGCAGATTAAATGGCAAAGATCAGACTTTCATGGCAGACTTCTCTAAGGACCTTTGAAGTACCACCTGATACAGTGGAAGCGACTTTTCTTCATGAAAAAAATCCTAATGTAACTTAGAGGTTACTAAATTGTTTGTTTTGTTATTTTCACCAAAAAAAAAAACAAATTCACAATTAGCATTAAATTTATTCTATTAACAAAATTATAAAAAATTCAAACATAATAATATTAACAATTAACTTTCATTAAATCAACCTTAAAATCTAAATTAAACCCTAAAAAGTTAACATTATTACCTTGGAATATCAAAACATAAATGTTTTGTCAAATACAAATACCGAATTAGGCAAAAGAATAACACATGTACCACATTTAAAAAAAATGTCAAACTCATGTACCAAATGATATATTGAGCCTATATTTAACTTGGTTGGATGCTTAAGGGTATAGATAAAACAAATAGCGTAAAGGATTGTATGAAATAAAGATATTATCTTTTTTCAATAGTTTAATGGTACTTTAATAATTTCATCTTAAATTTAAAATTTTCATTTGGATTTGATTTTTTTTTTAAAATAAAAATAATTATGTAACATTAAACTATTGTAAAGGAATACATACGAAGTTACGTAACTGTTTTATATAATGTATTTGTGAATCTAATAAGTTATGATAGGATGTTTAAGGCAATCAAAAACATGAAGGAAAAAGGAAGAAGATAGTATGAATATAAGATAAATACTATTGTAATTGATGTTGCTGTTTACAACAATAATGGACAAAATCTACTTCATATCAAACTTCTTTTTTATTTGTGAGCTTTATTTTTTAACTAACTACTACAACTTGAAAGCTAGATACGTCCTTCATTGTTATTTCTGTATCCAACTCCAATATATTAAGCAGTTGCAGTGGCTTTCATGGCTTCAAACCTTGTTTCTTTGGCCTGGAATTTCATTCCAGCATATAGCTTCATATAATCTTCGAACACAAATTTGGGGTACCATTCCTTCTTCTCTTCTGCTTCATTCTCCACCAGAGCTGGTGCTGGGTAGATAATGGCGTCACTCCCTGGGTTGTAAAACGAAGCTATCGACATGCGAGACCCTTGGGTTTGGGTCATCACACGGTGCTCCACACTCCTGTATCTGCCATTGCTGATCACCTGCAAATTCAACATTTCAGTTTTTCAAGTTTCTAATAAAATAAAATGCATTGGGCTAGCTAGAGATTGTTGGTGAGAAAGTGAGATGCAGACCTCGAGCTGATCCCCAAGGTTGATGACAAAGGAGTGGCGCATAGGGGGAACATCCACCCATTCCCCGTTTTTAAGAATCTGGAGGCCGCCCACCATGGGGTCTTGGAAGAGTAAGATTATGCCTCCAGCATCTGTATGAGCGCGGAGTCCCTTGATTTTGTCTGGTGTGGGGCATGGTGGATAGTTGCTAACTTTGGTGCCAAAGGTTGGACCCTTTGAACCATTGAAGGCCTTTTTCAGGTATCCCTTCTCTAGTCCAAGATTCTCGCACAACAAGTCTAGCAGTTCCTCGGCTAGATTCTCCAATTTCACTGCAAATTCGTTCATCACGTTCCTGCAATTTATTTATTGGACTAAAGTGTCAGCTAAAGCCAATGATAATATAATAATCATGCATATATATATTGACCTGAATTCATCGGTGAGATCTGGGATTTCAGCCACGTTGGATTGAGGGAGATGGCGTATGAAAAATGTGCTCTCCCAGTCCATATCAGTGACCTCAGCTTGGAGACCCTCAAGGGCCTTGCTTGCTACCAGTTCCTTGAACCTCTGCTCCATGCACTTCTTGTAATGCTCTTTTGTCAACCTTTCCACAGTGTCCAGAAAATCATGGGGTATTCCATGGTTCAGCACCTGAAATCCAATCGACATATTAATACCCCCCCCCCACATTACCAATATCTCCAGGCAAAAGAAAAAAATGTAGAATGCTTTTGATACATATACCTGAAAGAAGCCCCAGTTTTCACAGGCATCATTGATTTTGTCCATGGTTGTTGATCGCTCAGCACCATTGAGCTTCTCCAAGTTGATTACTGGGAAAGTTGCCATCTCTCTTTCCTTAAAATTCTCTCGAAACTCTCACTGATCTTTTCGTTTTGAATGATGTTAAAACTTAGCTCAAGACTTTCTTTAATGCAGAATGGAAGGAAGGTGTAGGGGGGTATTTATAGAATTTTCACAAGTGAGGTTTTGAGGGACTAATAATCCAACTGGAAAAATATTAGTAAAAAGTAACGAAACAAAATTCAAAGGTCAAATTTTGTTACTGGACCTTGTGTTTAATTTTATTTGAATTTTCAAAAAATTAAATCAAAATATTTTTTACTTTTTTAAAAAATAAAAAATAAAAAATACCAATAAATAAAATAAAGATTTATTTTCAATAATCAAAGCCTAAAAGCATATTTGGTACCCAATACAAAACATCTATTTTTTAAACAAATGAATTTTAAGTGTTTAATTTTAATATTTTTTGATATATTACTAAAAGTTAAGTATTATATGTAGGTTGAAATTATAAAATATTGATTTCACACTAACTTTAATTCCTTTCACATTAAACAAGTCTTACCTTTTGTTACCTAAGCGGCTTCACAGCCTTGGAGTAGCGGACCGTCAAATAACCTAAACTCTTAGCTGTCGCTTCCATAGCATTTGATAATTAAAAAAATCATGTTTCATATGCTTCGTTATTTATCCTTTTATGACATAAATACTAGATACATAGTCCGTAATTATTTTGGGGTTTTAACATGTTTACAACGGATTTATTCAATCGAAGCAGATGGTTTCATCACGAAACCGCTTTGTATGAAAAATACAAGCATTCCATGGCCACAGTTGATGAACCAATTTTGGAATAAGGAAGCCATCTTCACTCATCTTCATATTAAATATTCTTATAAAACAATAAATATTATTTCAAGAGTATTTATGTCTTTTTTTTATATATTTTGTTAAATTTAGATCATATATATATATATATATATATACTTAGAAATCGATATTGTTAGGAAGAATAACTACAAAGTCCGAACATAGATTGTAAAACATACACGAAGAAATATATAAAAATATATATACGTTTAACTAAAATTATGGGCTAAATTAGGCATATATGCCAAAAAAAATTTATTTGGGCTTTTACGCCGTTTATTTTTAAATTTAGAGAAATATGTCCATTTTGGAGAGAGAAATAAAAAACGCGTCCAGTTGTGCGCACTTTCTGCCAATGGTCAATTCCAACAGTTTTTTTAACGTTGGTTGGCAATGGTAAAAAAATTAAGGGCCCAACGGTCATTTTTATCTATAAATACCATGCCATTTTCATTTTTTTTCACTCAAATTCAATTCTCTCAATTCTTTCTAAACTCTTTTAATTCTCTCAATTTTCTTAAGTTTTGTTCTAAATTTTCTTATACGCACGTTTAAAAATATTATTTTTTTAACTATTTCGTATTTTATTCATTTCGATTTAATTTTCACGAATGACAACCTCTCTTATTCGTTTCTATGACAATCACAATTCCGCCACTCAAGCGATAATGGTAAGACAATTTTAAACACTATTTTCAATTAAGTTAAATTTAATTTTTTTAAATTTTTAAAATATTTTAAATTAATTTGTTTTGTCGGTATAAATAGACAAATGATTGTGTTTTAGAGGGGTTCAAGCATAACTCGTCAAAGAGCCTAGGTATCAATATTCATGGTTACTTGCAAGACGCGAGATTCTTGCAAGTGTCTCGCATGCTCAGGGGCTGCAAACTCGATCCTACATTCATCAGCACATTAGTGGAAAGATGGAGGTCCAAGACACACACTTTTCATCTTCCATGCAACCAGTGTACAATCACACTCGAGGACGTAGCTTTACAACTGGATTTACTGATGGATGGGCTAGTCGTCATGGGGTCAGCGATCATTCTCGGTAAAGAGGATCTTTGTGAGGCATTTTTTGGGAAAGGTGTCGAATAGTTTTTATGGTGGTCGATACAAATTAATTGGTTGGAAAGGAATTTCAAAGATCTTCCTAAGGACACGCCTAACATAGTCAAAGAACAATACACCCGAGCATTCATCCTCAGGCTAATCAAGGGCATTCTAATGCCCGATAAATCTCAAATTGTGGTACACGTAAGGTGGATACTACACCTAGCCAACTTCAAAGAAAGTGAACAAATGAGTTGGGGATCAGCCCTATTGGCCATGTTGTACCGGGAGTTGTGTCGGGCGATGGAACTAAATAAGATGTCAATCGATTGTTGCCTGCTTCTGCTGCAATCACGGGCCTGGTGGTGGCTACCATTTATTTGTCCCTAAGTGAACGAACCATATACATTCTCATTGGTGACAAGTAAAAATCATTTTATAATAAATATGGAGTTTGTATAGTAATTGTTCTTTTTATTTATTATATATATGTTTAAATTAACGCATTGCCTGAATATGTGGAACCATGGATTGAGTTATGTGGGACTACTGGAGTAGCTCGAAGATATTCAACTGCTATTAGATCAACGCTTGGAACCCAATGTTAGTTATTGATTTTTTCAAACATATAATAAATGCACAATTAATTTTAATTTAAAATTCCGTACATAATAGAATTTACAATTGAGCACTACAATATGAATGGTTGTTATACGTTGATCCGGACATCATAGAGTGTGTCCCGCTAGAGATTTTGGCCATTTGGAGTATATGGGACGCGAAGGTGGAGTTTCACAAATCGAATTGCGTGATACGACAATGACTCACACTAAGCTTCTTAAGCACACTCCTTAGTTTACTGTCTTTTCAAATAACCAGCGAGGTTAGGATTCAGATTCAACAATCGGAGGAGTATCTCGGATAATTTTTAATAAACGTATTATTTTTAAACTTAATATTTATACTTTTTGTTATTTGAGACTATAATGTTTTATTTGGATTGTGGCATTGGACTTTAATTTAGGATTATTTTGGCATGCATGACATTTAAATTTTAAACTGTCTAAACTTGAAATTTTATTTAATTATGCAAGTAACTTGGGTTTTAATTAAAAATATGTCAAATATCACTTTTTTTTCCACCACAATATGAAAAATGAGTTTAGAAAAGTAAATAAGTTGGAAATCAACTAAGTTTTCACAAATCATCAACCTTTGCAAAGTATATATTATATTTAAATCAATTGTTTTATGCTTGAAACTCATTCGTTTTTGCAAAATTAAGAGATTCACACAACTTTATATAGAAAGATAAGCAAATGGTTTTAAAAACATGTCGTTTTACTAGGCTATTTTGGTGGTTAATGTAATATTTAGAATCTGGTTATAACATCTAAGCCAGGGTTAGGAGGTTACACCACAAGCAAGATTAAAGGATTGACAAGTATCCTATAAGAGTATAGTAAAATAAATAAAAAAACGAAAACACATGACAATATTTTAAGTCTGCTTGTGGAATAAAAAAAAGTACACTACCAACATATCAAATACTAACCCTATTTACTAAATTAAAAATTAATATAACATCAAAATTAAAACTTGAAATTAAAAAAATTAGCACACTTAAAATCCAAAAGTAAAACCAAAATTATCTTAAAATTTTAAAATAAAATAAAATAAACAGAATTAAAATAAAAATAAAACATATAAAATGACTTTTTTATTAGACATATAAAAAAACATACAAAATGACTTAAATGTAAATAAGTAAATAGAAGAAGATAACTATGAAAAAAAAAATACTAAAATGAAATTATTTAAATGAAATAAGAACTTGAACATAACCGTGTAGGATTTTTTTCCCTTTTCTTTTTATTTTTTTTCTTCATATTTTTTTTAAAAAAAATTCTTTTTCTTTGTAAGCCTTCCTCTTTTTTGATGAGATCGTCTGTCAAATATGTACCATTTACCGCTATTTCTAATCCTTCATACTCCGAAAAATACTACTCTCACGATGAGATCATCTCTTGATGTCTGAATCAGACTCCCTCCTCGACATCCACCATAAGCATTTTGTCGGCTCCATCTTCCTTAAACATTTAGTCAGAAATTAATTTATTAAATACTGGAACATATTTGTATTAAGAAAAGCACATGAAATTTCCTCAAAAAGGAAAGCACATGAAATATGATATTAGCGTGAGATAAATGGTAGTTTGCCGCCATGCATGTTGTGGTCGTCGGGCCAAAACGTGGAATTCCTAAGCAAATAAACAATAAAATTGACAACTCTATCTACTTTACTATGTACACGCTTGTATTTTATCTAAAACGTCATGCTTATTTCATCATCCATTAATTGAACTTCCCATTTTCTATCTGTTTGTGATGTATATTTATTTTATTTTATTTTATAATTTGAAATATATTATATAAACTCTAAACAAAATATAAAACGAACCCCCAATATCTTTTATTTGGGCGACAATTTTAGCACCTTTAAATTTTCAATTTTTATCAATGTCCAAGGCGTAAAACCCCCTGCTTCTACATTCATATTCCTTCTTGTCTATCAAAACCCTCTCAACAATTTTAAGATAGCTCAGGTTAACGCCCTGACTTAACGCCTTACTTACCTTTTTACGAATATTGCATAATTTTTTTAACATTAATTTTATTATATATTTTTTATTTTTTTTATTTTTTTTGATACGGTGTCTAAAACTATTTATAATCCATTTCTAACTTTTAAATAGGAGGATAATGTATTTCAACACACTTAAACCAACGTTCTTCTGCATCGACAATATTACTGATACTAATCGAACTAAAATTCAATTGACTATTGCATAATCAAAATTATACATGAATTTTAATTTAGTATAATTATACACGTAAAACTCTAATTGTAATTTAAATGTATATTTGAAACTTTAATTTTAATTTAATCTTACACATTTAAAGAAATAAATACATCAATCTATTTTTATATTAGATAAATATAATTATTTACTTATGCAATATATAAATATAAAATAACATTATGTCAATAATTATGTTAATAATTTACAAAAATTAGATTAAATCAAAATTTCATATACAAAACTATACAAAATCAAAATTATACATATAATTATACATTAAACTATAATTTATGTATAATTTTAAAATTTATCCGGACGCAATAAATGTAGAAACTCGATAAGTATGAAGGGAGCCAAGAAGCAAACACAACGATAATGTCTGTATTTGATGAAATTGAAAGAAAGCATTCTTTGAATGGTCTTTTGTTTTTAAGTGGGAATGGGAAGTTTCATATTTCTCACGTTTTCTTAAACTTCAAAGAACAAATTCTTAGTTAAGGAAGTACAAAACGCCACGTATTGCTTTGATAAGTTATAATATAAGTACCAAATTGCTACATCAGATTAATACCGATAGGCTAGCTATAAAAGTGTTTATCTCTTTGTTCTTTCACATGCCCCAGTCGCGGTATTTTTTTTTTTTGGTAAATTGTAAAGTTTAAATAAAAAAATGCAACAATCGTAATTTGAATCTAAACTATATTTAAAACGATGAATATTTTTAATTTTTAGGTCATCACATAAAGATCGTGGCAGCTACGATTTTAATTTTTTTTTTTTTAGAGTTTATATTTATCATGGAATTTCTTTTAAAATAATGATAGAGGTAATGGTTATCCATCAATTTAACTTGAGACTCTTATTAATTAAAATTTTCTAACATAAATATTGTATCAATTTCCACCTACTTGTTTGTTTTCTTCTTTGATATTAGGTGAGAGTTGCAAATTATATAATATATACATACAAATATATCTCAAATATATTCATATAAATATATTTATATGCAAATATAAGTTTTAAAGTTATTGATTAAGTTCAATAATTTAATTTAATAACTATTAATTTTAAATGAAATTATAAAAAAAAATTAAAAATTGGTTTAAAATATCAAAATTTTGGTCCCAACTAATATAGGCTAGTACACACTGGTACAAGCCAATGTTGATTGAAATAAGCCGAAACACATCGAAGTCGTCAAAAAGCATCGTAAGTTTAACCAAAATGGAATATAGATAAGGTGATATCAGTTTAAGACCAAAACAATACGTACTGACCGATATGACCAAAACTGATACAGTATTGACTACTATCGCTTCAAAACTTCATGGGCATGAAATGTCTTGAATTATAGTAATATTTAGGGTAAACTATAGAATTTGCCAACCAACTATTAGCGTGTTTATATTTTAGTCACTCAACTATGAAAATTTTCAATTTAGTGACTAAAGTTTTAGATCATTTCTTTTTTGGTTACATACATTTTTTACTGTTTCTATTTTGGCTACTCTCCGTTAAATGATTAGTGAAAATGATGATGTGATCTTTTTTTAACTGGTATAATAACATATTTAGTCCTCAATACTTACACATTCTATCAATTCGAACCTCAAACACATATGCTTAAATATAAATTATATATTAAGAAAAAGTACAAAAATATAATATTATTTATATATATTATAAGTGTTTATATTTAATTATAATTATAAAGCTCAAATATGCATTTACTCTCTCCCAACTTAACACATTCTTTCAGTACTTACAATTTTTTTGTCCCAAGTTGGTACCCAAATTTTCATTCTGTCATTAGTTTTAGTACTTTTTTATAACAATGTTAAATATAAGACACATGACACTCTCAAGTTGTGACACATGGCATTGATGATGTCATAATCTATTTTTATAGAAATATGTATCTAATTTTTTTAAAAAAATAAAAAATCTAAAATTCAAGTTAGAAAAATCAAAAACATAGAAAATGTACATCTTTTTAAAAATAAATTGCAAACAAATTAGATGAAGATAAATTTTACCAAAAAAAAAATTATGCTTAGAGATGGGTTTCGATTATAACACGATTCTTCAAGTTGATAAGAATGAAAAAGATGATGATTTGAAAAAGGTTTATAAGTAGCTTTTTCGTATTTCTTTTTCTTCTTTTTATTTGTTATTGAGAATGCTATTAGCACGATCATGAATGAAGTTCATAAAAAAACACACACACACAATTAATTTATTGAGTTTTGGGGGATCTAATTTTTTGGCTTTATCAAAATCACAAATTTACATATAAGTTTATCAAGATCTAATTATGTGTTTAAATATTATTATATTTATATTTAATTATATGTGTTTGAGGATCAAATTAATAGGATTTGTAAATGTAGAGGGTTAAATTTATTGAATTGTTTGTAAAATGTATAAGTATTGATGACTAAATGTGTTATTATACTGATTAGAAAAAAACCTACATTATTACTTCTATTAACTATTCAACAGAGAGTGACCAACATAGAAATGAATTAAAACGTGAGTGGCCAAAATAAAAATGATCTAAAAACGTTAGTGGCTAAATTGAAAATTTTCTTAATTGGGTGACCAAAACAGAAACACACTAATAATTGGGTAACTAATTTTATAATTTACCCTAATATTTATATGAAAATTACATATTTAGAACATAAATGAGTGTTTAAAAATAACATACAATAAATAATGAAATTATGGTTTAAAATTAATTAAGAATAATAACACATGAAATATATATGATATTAAAATTAAAAAATATTAAATTGTGAGCAAAACAAAATTTAAACACGTAAATACATGGAAATAAGAATACTAAATACAATTATTTATTATAGTGTTGTTATCAATTTTAATTTAATATTGAATTAAGTTATGATAGTAATATTATCATAAGAAAGAAAAATGTCATCAACTCATCGGTTCCTCGAGGAATTTGGGCTCGTAAAGATACCCAAAGTTAGCTGTTGGGTTTGTCCGGAGTGCAGAATATTTTACATGCAAAATTAAGATGATTTTCCATGCAAAAGATATACATAAAGATTGGGATGTGGGCATATGTAGTGAATGGAATGGAGAATTGATGATGCAAATGAAGATGTTATTGTGGTAGAGTGCATGTAAAAATCAAAAGAATATTTTCAGACCCCATCTCAATTAAACTAGAAAATATCAAGAATATCCAGGATGGAACGGTTGCAAACAGGGCAGGATCCACGGTTGAGGCACACTTCCCTGGAACATACCCTGCAAAAGGCGTGCCCACATGGAATAAAAGCCGCTCCTTTCTTCCTCTCCATACACACGCAGCACATCCAATCGCAGCTCCCTCCTCCTCCACCTTCATTTTCAACAGCCTCTTTCCTCTGCTTCTTCTTCAGTTGCTCTTCTTGTTGTGTCCAACAATCTTCACCCTCCGTTTCTTCAATCAATCTCATCAATGTCTTTACCTGCACCGGTCTGGGACCCACGTTGTTGGTGTTGTCGTTGTTTCCCCGCAAATTACGCTCCGCGGCCAGCGCCATTGCTAAGTTCATCCCCGAGGAGGATGTCGGCGGGGTGGGTACCGCTTGCTGTTGTTGTTGGTGGTGGCGGGCCAGCAAGAGGGGGACGGTGGCGCTGTTTACTACATTGAATCGGGTGGTGGTCCTGGTAATGACTTGTTGTGATTGAGGTGTTTCTTCATCTTCGTCGAGGATTGAAATGGTGGATATTCTGGGTCTGGGATTCCATGTGGCTCCACAGCAACCCATCCCCATTGCCTTCAAACCTAACCTTTGTTTCAGATTCTTCCACTTGGTTATTCTGCTCTCCATTTCTTCCACTCGGTGTTTCTACATGCACAAATATTTAATATGATGATCATTCAGTGCAAATTCAAATGTATAGATGAGCACATGCTAATTCATTTCAATTGAAAAAAAATTGGAAAGTAGAAGCAAAACCTGAGAGTGGCGATGGAGTGAAGAGTGAAGAGATGGGAACGTAATTTAAGGAGTGATACTGAGACATAAGAAAAGAGTGGGTCCATTCTCCCCAAGCTTTCCAGAAAGAAATTGAAAAAGGAAACATTGCACCCTTTGACATGGCTCAGTCTCTCTCTCTCTCTCTCTCTCTCTCTCACCCTTTTTAGTTACTGTACTCTCAAATTATTGCTAAACTTAAGCTCTCCTGCATCTTCAGATTCATTTACAATATTGCAAATATTAATAAAAACATATAACAATAATTTAATTCTATAATAATGGAAGTAGTCTTCCTTGATTATATTAATTTTTGTTCAATGGATAGTGAATCACATGATATATGGGTGTTTGGTGAGTTAAACTACATAGATAGCAGCCAATCATATGATGGATTGTAGGGGCCTGGGTAAGAGGACTTACAATTCAAATGTTCAATACAACGAATGTTTTACATTTGTTAATTAGATACAATCAATTAGTCACTACTAACTTTAAGATGGATGCTTCTTGGAGCCAACAAAGTAGTATTACTTTATTATTATCAAACAATATTTTTTTTATACACAACAACTTTCAAACATTAAAATATAATTACAATTATATTAATAAATTATTAAAATATTATCATATGTAAAACTAATAATTTTACACTTCCACAAGTAAATCTTTCATATATATTCTTTGAAAAGGAGATGAATGGGACATCCTTTTAATTTTTGCTTCTCAAAGTCAAAAAAGCCATGAAATCCGGGCATTATGAGTTAGGTACTCCAACACCTAAATTAATCATGGAAAACGAGGGCTCAGATCTTTATTTAAGTATACAATCTCTTAAGCACGATTATCGCATATATATATATATATATATATATATATATATATCAACATATATAGTTAATACATTTATAGTAAAAATTAAGGTATTTCAATGATTATATTTTTTTCTTAATTTTAATTTTTTAACTAAGTTTAATTATTAGTCTTTAGAAAAAAAGAGTTAAATTATTATTTTTTTCAAATGAAAATATTAATTAAAACATTAATTTTTTAACAAGGTTGGCATAGCAATCCGGGTTACAATCCACGTAAACTCAAGGCCGACTTATATGCCATGGTAACAAATGATTTAAAGATTATAAAATGTTCAAAAAAATTTTAAAAAAAAAGTTAAAAATTATAATTTTTTATAAAAATTTAAAATAAAAGCATTAAATACATGTGAATTGCCATGCGAGCTAACTATGTTTTAAAATTTAACATTTTAGCCTGTATTTTTTTTGAAGAACAACAAAAATCTAAATTTTTTTAAAAGGCTAATGGTCAAAATTAGATTATTTTTAAAAGTTTAAGAGTTAAATTTAACTAAAAAAAGGAATAAAAGTTAAATTGATAAAAGATGTAAATATTGAGTACTAAATTTGACATTATGCCAAAAATTAATGTAAGTTAGCGCAGTATCAGACCCATTTTTTTGGTTTCTAAAATTAAGGCGATGAACTTCGAATTCTTGCTTTTGGTTTAAAAAGGAATGTAAATGATTACGAGCAACATGCAATGATGATTAGTGAGTTCAGACATTGGATCTTGCAGGGCCCTTCCCAAGTCTGCCTTTTTACAATTTCCCCCTAATAATTTCATCATGCATTTATTATAGCTACTGTTTTAGCCTGCATAACTTGACGTGGTGTTTTAATTCGGTTGATTTTATTACTATTATATAATTTGAAAGACGTAATATCTTCCGCTTTAAAAATTAAAATGTTAGTTATACATGAACAAATACTTTGGAACAAAGACACTAACCACTGCATTTCTTTATCCAACAAAAGAAATCAATAAACTACAAACACCTTTCCTCTACCTATACCTATTATATATAAACAAAAGAAAACTACACACTTGATTCAAGTTACATAATCTATCTATATGACCCATGATTTAACACTGGATATATACCCTGCTTATGACATAAACAAAAGGTCATACACCATCATATAGAAGAAAAAAAGGGATGACCAGTTTACATGTATCTGCTTGACAGTCCAATTGCCCATTTAAAACAATGGTGTGGAAGAAAATAAATTTAAAATTAGCCAAATCGGCATTGAAACATGCATGATGGGCAAAAACTCGCTTTTTTACGTCTCTGGCTGTGGTATTAAAGTTTAAACATGTTCAAAATTTATGGTTTTTAAATTATTATAATAATAAATTCACTTTTGGTAAGCTTGATGAAAAAGATTAGTGTTATGTTAAATAAAAATTAAGTTTCAAAATAATGGATTAAATATAAATATTACTCCATTAGGGTGTTTGGTTATTTAAAATTGTGATATGTTTTTCATGTTTTCACTTTGACTTAAAACATAAGTGTTATTTGTTAATGTACCATCTTATTTTTAATATATTTTTTATATAGTTTAAAATGAAATATAATAGAATATTAAAATAACAAAATATTTAAATATTATTTATATTGATATTAAAACAATAAAATAAAAGTATTATGTTTAGAAATAATATATTAATATTATTACTTTTTAAATAATAATAAAATATAATATTAATATTAACATTAAAATATATACTTTTAACATTAATATAAGAAACCCAAATATGGACAGTAAAACGAACAAAGAGAATACCAATAAAATAAAATAATTATATAATTTTATATATTTCACAATTTTATATTAAATATATAAATAACAAAATATTACTATTTAAAAATAATAAAATATATAACTTTATATTAATATTTATATGTTTATATAATTAAATTTAATATTTTTAAAAACCATTTAATTTTAAAATTGGACCGAGTCAAGACAGACTAGCCTGACCTGATTAGATGGGCCACTGGACCCATGAACGGTTGTACTTATAATATGCGGTTGTTGGGCAAGGATTAGATGTGTCCATGGGTTGGACCGAGCCTAACCAATATTTTAGGCTTGACCTGACCCGAAAAATGAGCCTAAAATTTTGCTCAAGCTCGACCCAAATAAAAATGATAAAACCTGACCAGCCCGTATTAATTTTTTAATATAATTCTTTTTAAAAATATAATATATTAAAAATACTAAAAACATTAAAATAAATGTTTCCCAACAAATTGAAAATAAATTAAAAAACAATATGCATATTTAAATAACACTAACATAGGTACAACTTAATAAGCAAATGCCTCTAAAATAGTAACAAAATTAATAATAAAACAAAATTTATACAATATCCAAACAATAACAACAAAATAGTAGCAATATAATAGTAAAATGGTAACAAAAATAGTGAAAAAAGAGAGTAAAAAACAACAAGAAAACAGTAAAAAAAAACAATTTTTTTTTTTTGCATATTTGGGCCATGCTCAAGCTGAAAAGCTTTACCGGAGGCTCGGAACGTTTTCTAAACGAGTCTTATTTTTTTGTCCAAGCTCATTTTTCGGGCTTATATTTTTACCCAAACCCTCTCACTTTTCGGGAAGGCCTTCGGGCCGAGCTGAGTGACCCGACCCTTGGATAGGTTTAATGAGGATAAAATTAAAACAACATTAATTGAAATTGAGTAAAAATAATGATATTTAAAACATACTTTTAACATAGATTGTTAATATTTATCGAGACTACTAAATATCTTATTATTTAAAACTCATACAATAATTACGTGATAAAGGAGCTTTCGCACTAATTTAATGCAAACCAAATACATCCTAACTTTTTTTTTTTTGGTGAAAAGAAAAGATTACAAAAATACAAAAACTAAATCCTCATAGGAGGATCCTCAATCAATCTTAAGTCTAGTATTCTAGAACGAACTGACTTGGCCAAGCTATCGGCGACTAGATTTTCTTCGTGAGAAATGTGCTGAATCTTCCACTGCTTCAGAGCTGTAAGAGTAAAATGAATTCTTCTGACGACTGCAGAATTAGAAATCCCTGAAGAACCTTCTTGAATAGCTTTAACAGCTTCAATACTATCAGTTTGTATAATGACCTTTTCGAAATTTCTATCCAAGATAAGATTTAAGCCATCTAAAATCCCCAAAGCTCAGCCTCGACCACTGTACAATTACCCAAATATCTGTAGTAACCTATGATCCACCCATTGTTATGATCACACCAGGGATTTAAATTGCGATCGCGGTCGCGTTTTCGGTCGCGTCGCGTTTATCGCGGTTGCGGACATAACGGACGCTATTGCGGTCACTGTGGGTATCGCGGTCGTGAATTTTTTTAAAATTCGCACAACTTATTATAAAACATAATAATTATAATTATAATTATAAAAAGTCACTTTTAATGATTTTTAGAGTGTTTTCTAACACTTATGAACTTTTATTAATATGATATGAGAACACAACTTTTATAATCATTAAATATGCTTACATTTATTTACGAATTTTCTAAGAATGTTATATTAACTAATAACAAAGTAAAAAAAAAAGGAAATATTAAACATTTATCATATTTAATAAGTTTGAAAGTTTTTATAGATAAAATAATTGAAAATTCATACCTGATAGATGTCTACAATATTTCTTGACAACTTTGAAGATGGTGAAGATATAGACATTCTATGCTTCAAAAGGAAAAAAGGAATAGATAATTGTATAGATTCTCATTAATTATTTCTATTTACTACCACTTATTCTTACTCTCATTCTACTTTAATAAATAGTTTAACATGCTTCGATTCTTAATTATCTTTTCATAAAATATACTCCATTCATTTATCTAAAGATATATTTTAAATGTTTTAATATCATCAAAATTAAGAACATTAACAAAAGTTTTCTTTAAAAAAAAAAACATACCTTACAAATAATGGTAGTGGTGCGATTTAGTTTTCACCAATTAGTGGAATGACGAAGAAGATCAAATCCTTCACCTTCACTTTGAGAGCGTTCTTGACTTGATTCTCTTGGCCTTTGTCCAAAAATATATCCAAAAAAAGTAACATTTTCACCTTGGTTTTCATATAATTGATATTGAGGATACATTTGAGGAGGAGGATACATGAGAGGTGGAGGTGGGGGATACATTGGTGGTGGAGGATGCATTTGAGGCTGGTATGGCACACCATAATTAGGAAATGGTGGATAATAACCATATGGTTGTGGATAACCATGTGAAGGTTGAAAATATGAAGGTTGTTTTGGTGGATGAAAACCTTGAGTGCTAGTAGATGAATCACTATACCCAAGGTTACTAGAACTCGATCTCCTACCAGATGAAGAGCCTACTGAAGTATGCTTCTTGCCTTTTCCTTTTGATGGAGCTTTAGGTTCACTTCTATCTCTCCTAGGTTCAGGAAACATATTTCCATCAAACTCTGATCTATCACGGAAATGTCCACTAGTGGTACCGACCCCATATTCTCCTCCATACCGACTAGAAGACCCAATTTCACCTCTATCACCACTATATCCATCATCCTCATCAATTGGACTTAAACCACCACCATCGGGTCCATCGCCACTCTGACTTGGCGTTGAACTAGAACTTGAATGAGACAAATTCAACTGATGAGGTTGATTAACATCCATCTCATCATCACAGGTATCCACAGGCAACACACCGGCATTTTCACCATCTAATAATGGATTCTCTTTCTCATGAAATCATTCTGATAGTGGATCAACATCTTCAAAAATATGATCAAGGCTGATAGGATTAAAACTAGTGTTTATATCATCAGTGCTCATTCTTTTTTGATGCCTTATCTTAAGCCTCATATTATAATAGGTAAACACTAGTTTCTCAAGTTTTTTATACTTCAACCTATTTCTTGCCTTGGTGTGAATATAACTAAATGTACTCCAATTTTGTTATCAATTTGATGCTGAAGTTGTTTGACTAAGCACTTTAATTGCTAATTTTTGTAATTCGGGAACACATGTGCCGTATATCATCCACCACTCAGCTGCATAATATTATTTAAATTTCAAAATAACTTCAAAATGTACAATATAATTAAATAATATAAATTAAATTAAATAATTTAATTAACTGTTTACCTGGATTCATTTGTTTCCAAGCTCTTTGTGCTTGTGGAGTACCAAATGTCTCATGTTTATCTCTAAATAGCAACAACTGCATAAATAAAAGATAGAGTAAAAAAATAAAAAATAATAATTCTATTTCAAATTATGTAACTAAGTTACAAATAATAGTACTTGAATCTAACCTGATTAACCATTCTGACTTGATTATCAAGAGAATGTTCTAATCTTTCAATTACTGATCGTGTACCTTTTAATGTTTCTATTAGTACATTCTCAGAATGCTCCACCCCAAATTGAAATTGAGGATTGAGAAAATAACCTAAGTATAATTTATAAGAATATCATCAAATAATAATAATCTAAAGCTAAAAATAATAAAATATAAAAAAATTCTTAATTATATGAAACATTTTATCTTACCAGCTGAATGCAAGTCGGAATGCATAAAATTCCATCTATTGTCAATAATCTTTCGTACTCAGTGAAATATCGACAATCTTGTTGAATTGCTCGTTTAGCTCTATCAACAACCTCATAAATAAAGCCCATTGTTGGTTTTTCATCGCTATCCACAAGTCTCAATACTTTTACTAGAGGCTCGTAAACTTTTATGAGGTCATTGGCTTTTTTCCAAAAATCTTTTCCCAAGACAATTTTTTTGGCTTCATAAGCAGGCCCTGACTTTTGCTGTCCCCATTTTGATTCTTTAAATTCCTATATATTCATAAGAAACATTTTAAAATAATATAATTTAAATTATTCAGAACTAATAAAATAATTAAAGGTTGCTATATTTAAGTAATTATATTAACTAATTATAAAATACTAACCTTTGAATTAAACATTTCTCTCAGACCTTGCTTTTGTATTGTTATCTCTTCAAGTTGAATGAAATGAGTTGCAAATCGAGTAAGAGCGGGTTGAAGTATTTGTTTCCCTTGTGTATACTTCTTCATCAAATCAACTGTCCAAATGTGATTGTATATAAAACAAGTCACTTTTTTTGCCTCATCTAACACTTTTGCTACACTGGGCTTTTTCCCAATGTCTTCAAGGCATAAATCTAAACAGTGAGCTGCACATGAGGTCCAATATAGGTGCTTTCTTTTCAACATTAATTTTTTCCAGCAGCTTTCATTGCTGCCTCATTATCAGTCACTATTTGGACAATGTAATTTTCTCCAACTTCTTCCACAACTGAATCTAACAAATTGTACTAGAATTCAGCATCTCTACTACGAACACTTGAGGCATCTACCGATTTCCAAAAAATGGTTCCTTTACTGCAATAAACAAGGAAATTAATGATGTGCATTTGATTCAAACTGTTGGTCCAACCATTACACATTAGAGTTGCACCCAATTCTTTCCAATGAGTCTTTAGTTCATTTACCCAATCATGAACTCGTTGATTCTCTAACTCCAAATATACATCTGAAACCTCATAAGGTGTTGGGAGCTTTACACCTTGTCCAACTTCTGTTGACACTTGAATTAAGTTATACAACCATGGAGAGCTTGCTAATTGAAAAGGAAGTTTTTGGTATATTAAAAATTTAGATACCGCGTCACCTATCTTCCTTCGAAAATTCTTTAAAAAAGAGTCATTGACTTTTGGTTGCTTTGAACTTTTGCTTCTAACCAATTCAGGTATAGCTCCCCTTAAGGTAAATTCAGACTCACTTGGGGTGGATTTACTTGTTCTTTCTCTACGATATTCTCTAGCTGATCCATGAGAAGATCGCCCTTCTTCATAAATGTTATCACAACCACCAGTACTTCGTCTAAATTCTTCCCTTCTATGCCACTCATGTTGTGATTGGATACTTTCTCGAGTTGCTTGCCTTATAGCAGAAACCTCATCAATGAATTCTTCGTGTTCATCCTCCTCTTCTCTTAATTGAGATAAGAATTCATCTTTTCTCCTCTTTTTGTCTATTTTCTTTGTGTTGCTTTCTTTCAGTATATTCATCATACTTTCTCTAATGACACCTGTTAATAAAAAAAAATTCACACTTTATATTATTATCAATATTATATAATTTTTATTGATAAATTTACAATAACATTTAAAAATAATAATGAAGTATCACATACCAGTAACATTAGGGCATAGTGCAACATTGCCGGTTTTATGAGCAATGTGCTCCTTAAATCGTGTTATTCCTCCTTTCACAACTTTACCATAAAGTTTACACACGATATTTCCTCTCACATTTGGCACTGGAGTTCCAAAGTGCCAACCTATATCATTACTTGGTGCACCCTCCAATCCTTTAGTCGGAAACTCTTCACGTGGTGGCATGCTGTATTTTTATTTATATATAAGAAACATAAAATTATATTTAGAAATATAAGCAACTCATTACTTATATTATCAACAATATAATAGAAAAAAAACTAAACATCATTAACATGGAAAATTTAAATTTTTTGCATAATCCATACATAATTTATTTATTTTTTTAAAAACAACAATACACCATAACACATTATTACTTAGTTCCAAAGTAATTACTAATTAGTTTTTAATATTGAAACAAGTAAACAAATTGAAATTAATGTTTTTTACTTTAAATTTAAAAATTAATAGTTAACTAATACTTTTTTAATACAATAAGATCAGAATTAATTTTTTCTATACATATATAAATAAAATCAAATTCTAATCTCGTTTTTTCAAAATAATTTTTTTTTATTTTTCAAAAGTTAAATTTTTTTTAAATTTTATTCAAACTCAGAAGTCAGAATAAGTGAGAATAGTTTTGCCTAAAATATTTCAGTAATATGCTTATAATGATCCGTTATTATTATTATCATGTCCATGTTTTGTTTCAAAAATATTTATCTCAAGTCTTTTGAAAATTCAATACTATGTGATCCAATCAGTATGCAATTTATAACCCACAAAATGAATATGTATTCTTGTAAGTGAAGCATTATTTTTTTGAAACTAAAAATTGGGCTTTATTTTAACAAATCAATAATACAAAAATTTAAAAACTAAAGGGAAAAAAATGAAAAAAATGGAGTCCAGTTATAATAAGACTTGGCCCAAGCAAATCAAAACTAAAATAAAGAGGAAAAAAATTTAACCTAAGAGCAAAAACCATAAATAAAATATTTTTCAATTTTAATTAAAAAAATTAAAGAACGGTAGACAAAATTTATAACCCTTAACCCACAAAATATTTTTCAAGTCTCTGAAACGCCTCTGTTGTCTCTTGTCTATTCTACTTCTTCTTCACTTCTTATTTCTTCAAAGTTAAATCCCTAAACAGTAAACACTACTAAACACACAAAATTTAGAAGAAAAACTGAAGAGTTTTAGAAACTCTATCATGATTCATGACATCCTCTCCTCTAAAATTCTTGGAATATGTTGCTGGTTGCCTTCTCCCTTCATCGGTTCATCGCTATAAAGTCTCTAAAGAACATATGCACTGCAGATTGAAGACATGCAAGCAAGAACCAAGACAAAATTTCAGGTGACTTACTTGAAAATTATCAATCTCTGGATGATTCAAGTCCTCGGTGCTTTTATTTGCTCCTGTCCTGTGTTGTTCAGTTTTTTGCCCAAATATGAGATTGAGAAATTTAAATCCCTGTGATCCCGAATTACAAAAATGTTTGAATAAGAAACCAAGCACTTTAATTTCTATCGCTCCGAATGCTGCTGTGTTGTTTGCTTTTCAGATTCAAGTTCAACTTCTTTTTACTTTTTTTTGATTGAAAACTTTGATTTTGCAGATAGGGCCGTAGGGGAATATATTCCCTTTTGGCTTTTGTTTTATTGTGTTTAACACTGTTTCTGTTTGTGTTTCCGTTGATACTTGATAGATGATTTTTTTTTAACTATAACGGAAAATAACGAGAATAGCGGCCCGTTATTGCCGCAATCTGCCGTTACCCGTTAAATTGTGGCCGCGATCCGCCGCTATTTGTAACATCCTGAATTTTTGGGCCTATGCGTTTAATAGGTAGGATATGTTTAATGTGTTAATTTAAGTGTTAGGGGTCCAAATTGGGCTCAGGCTTAGGTAGAGGCCTTGATTAAAATTTTCTGTTTGGGCATTATAGGGGTTTAAAAGGTAGTATCTGTGTTTAAAATACCAAAGTGGGCTTGTGGCCCAATCTTAGGAGGTGACGCCACACAAGGGAGTAAGGGGCCCAAATTTAAGTTTCATGGAGCCCAATTCTTTTAATTTAAGTTAGCTAAATTTTGGGCATTAGGATTAGGTGGAGTGGATGGCAACAAGGCTAAAATTTAGGGGTTTTAATGTTTAAAATATGTGGATAATAAGCAGATAAAGGCTATTATTTAGGAATTTATTTTATGAGGATAATAAACAGATAAAGGCTAAAATTTAGGGATTTTAATGTTTAAAATATGTGGATAATATGCTGATAAAGGAGGGAGGAGTTAGAGATAATTAAGTCTCTTTTAGATGAGCTAGTAGATTAAGATAAAGGAGAAAAGATAGGATTTATCTGCAAGGTTAGGTAAGTGTCGAAATTTCTATAAATAGGGGGAATATCTCTTCAATTTCGGCATTTGGAGTTTTTCTCCCATTCTTTTCTCTTCTTCTCTGAGTAAAAGCCGAAAACTCCTAAAGTTCCATCTTCTTCTTCATTCTCTGCAAAAGTCGAAATCTCTAAGCCTATTCCCTCATCTTTACTTTGATTCAAAAGGCGAAACTACACCTATTCTTCTCCTTAATATTCATTGGCCGAATCCCCCTTAGCCATCTTTTCAATTTTTAGTTCTTTCAAAAGCCGAAAGCGCGATAGATCATCTTTCCAGGATTTTTCCTAGAAGCCGAAACTCATAGATCTCTAAGTTATAGAATCGTGTTACATTCGGGATTTCAAGGTAAGAGGATTTGTTTATTCATATATATAAAATCGGGTAGAATACTAACTATGGCCGAATATAGGAGAGGCCTATTTTCACATCTTTTCGGCTTTTTGAAGCAAAGCGTAGATCGGTTTAGCAAGGGTATCTACATTAATCAGGTGTAATACTTCCCCACCATCTAGATCTAATCATAAAATGCATGATCATAAGATTTATATGTTTTGATAATTGCCAACATCTCGGTTTATTGATGAAAGCCCAAGGAGGGTAAAAGCGGATCACCAGGTTAGTAAATAATCTGTTTAAATGTTATAAGTAAAATGCTTGTATGTGATTGCATGGGTTGGGTTGATGAAAGGAGGAAGTTATACGTTATATGTGTAGCGGTTTTACCGTGATCTGATGTAGCGGCTAATGCCGTGAACTGTTATACGGGCTTCGGCCATTAAATGTTATACGGGCTTCGGCCATTATATGTTATAAGGGCTTCGGCCATTATATGTGGATGAGCAGCATGACTGCCATCTTGGCGTGTAGCGGTGTGGGTCGATTGTAGAAATCCCCAATGGTGTGAATGGCTTGTACGGGGGCGTGTAGCGGATGGAAACCTAGGATTTGGGTTGGGCTTGCATATTAATTTTTATTATGTATATTAAACTGTTTATTTTGTTTTATGGGACTATGGCCCACATCTAATGGTGCATGAGGGTTGCACACTGAGTCTCGCGACTCAACCAATTAATTAATATTTCAGGTAGCACTTAGTGCATTGGACCGGGCTGGAGAGGAGCGCAAGGTGGCCATGCAAAAGAACATCTGGATCCAACAAAAAGACTCAAGTTATTATTTTATATTTCTAATTAATGGATTTTAAATCTCATTGTAATAAGGCCATGAGCCACTAGTTTATATTTTGTTTTATTTTGGGCTTTAATTACTTTTAGTTATTTAAATTCTTATTGAACTAATGCATGTATTTAAATTTGGGTTTTTAATTCATAAAGACATATTTTATTTAAACTATCAACTATTTATTTTTTTCAAATAAAAAAAGATAAACTTTAGAAAAATATTTTCTGAAAATACGACATGTTTTCCAAAATTTTCTTAGTGACATACCAGATCCGGTCATGGTGTTTGGGCCGGGTTTGGGCTGTTACACTATTGGTGTGACTCCACTTCACACCGCTATTTTCAGCAATAGCGGTTTCGGACGGCGTCGCTACCTCTATATAACGGCCGCTATTCCAATATCGGGCCGCTATTTGAATCCCTGGATCACACACAAACCCCCAAGCAGCTGCAAAGCCTTCATAAATTCTAACTGAACCATCTGATTTCAAGCTTACCCAATTATTGTCTGTATGCAAAATGTATGAGTAACCATGCACCTTGTGATGAGCTGTTTTTGAAGCTCATGAGTATTGTTTTGCCCAACTGTAGGAAACTTTAAGAATCTCTTCGTAACTCCAAGAAAAGTCTTGAAAAATAAAAAAGTTGTGGTTCTTCTAGATGCGCCAAGCAATAATCCCAAAAAGACACGGCCAATCCACTCCATCAAAAGAATAGGATAAATGATTTTTGAGATTAATCGTCATCCAATTTTGAAGGGAACCAATATAAAACCTGGATCGTCTTTCGTCTGGAATAATATTGTCCCAAATGATTCTAGCTGCAGAACAGCCTCGAAGTACATGTAGTACATCCTCGCATTCATGTCCACAAAATCCACAAGCGCTGCTGTTCCTAATACCTCTCATTGTTCTTTTAGCATTCGTTAGAAGGCAATGCTTGAGGGCGAGTAATAAAAAGCACCAGATTTACTGTGGACCTTTAAAACTCCAAGGCATCTCCCAAATGTGTTCTTTAGGATTTAATGAACATTTTCTGATCTTCTCATAGGCACTTTTGATATAAAATAATCCAGTCGAGGTTGTAACAACCCGATTTTGACCCTAATCGGAACAGTGGTTTCGGGACCACAAATCTAAGTTCAAAAAATATTTTAATATTATTTTCTGTGTTAATTATGTGTGAATTTACATGTGTGAAAGCTTTGTGAATTAATTTTATTGCTTGTGTGCTTAATTTGATAAAAGGGCTTAATCGCGTAAAATGAAAATTTGATGGTTAAATAGGAAAGTGCTTAATTGTTGTTGTCTTTATAATTTGGAGGTTCTATGATGCAAATAGCCCATTATATAAATTAGTGGACGACATTAAGGTTATTTTATATAGTTTTTATGTTATATATAAAAGTTAAAATAATAATTAATATATTATAATGTTAATATAATAAATAAAACATTAAAAAAAAGAAGCCATTGTCATCTTCATTTTTACCAACCGAAAAAAAGAAAAGAAAAAAAGAAAGTTTAGGGTATTCGCCCATTGTCAAGCTTGATTAAGGTATGTAACTAGCTCGGTTTTTTGATAATTTTTACGTTTTTGAGATCGTTGCTATGAAATGTACAAAACCTATGCTTCAATTTTTTTATTTTGATGAATATTTTGAGTTAAGCCATTAATGAATACATGTTATTTTTGTTGTTAGATGATAGAATATGGAAGATATGTTTTGAATTAACATGTTTTGTCTTTGAATTTTTGATGATTTGAGTAAGTTGGACTAAATTGTGAAAATAATTTTTTTAGGGACTAAAATGTGAAAAAAATGAAATATACGAACTTGTATGGAGCTTGTGAATATTCGGCCTACGCATAATATATACAAATTTTGTGTATTTTGTGTTTTATGCAATAGGGACTAAATTGCAAAAAGTGTAAAATGTTAGGGGCAAAATAAAAATTTTCCCATTTATGTGTTTTTGGATTAAATTGAATGAATGTGTGATTAAATTAGTTAAATTTGAATTTATTTAGATCAAGAACAAAAGAAAACAGAATTAGATCGAGGGAAGTCAAAAGTAGTCGAGTAGTTGATTTCGTCCGTCGACATCCGAGGTAAGTCTATAAGCACATAAATGTTGTTAAAATTTGGTAATATATATGTTACATGATAAATTAAATTTTGTGAATTTAATTGGTGTTGGCCGAATTTGATTTGAGTAAGGGAGATATATTTTGAGTTCGATTCGATCAAGTTTCAATGCCCGAAAGCCCCGTACAAACTCTAGGAATAGTTAGGATACATATGTCATGACATAGGATTTCCGATATGTGTTTTCGTGTAAGACCACGTCTGGGACGTTGGCATCGATTTGTGTTTATGTGTAAGACCATGTTTGGGACTGTAACACCCCATACCCGAGTCCAAGGTTGAGACTGGATACAAGACATTACTATGCTTAAACTATCTTAAACATGCACTTACGGGCTGTAAAATTTTGTTCCGAATAAAAATCTTCTCTTTATTAGTCTAATCATACATTTCATGGGCCTATGAGGCCTTAAACACATATCTGGAAACTTTCGAAACTTAATCAGAAACTTTTCCTTAAAACAAGGGTCACACACCCATGTGGCTTGGGACACGCCCGTGTACCCCTAAGACACGCCCATGTCTTCCAACCGTGGTCGACACTGACTATATTCACACGACCTTGACACGCCCGTGTCTTCCAACGGTGGTCGACACTGACTATATTCATACGGCCTAGGGTACAAGCCCATGTTCTGACCGTGTGTCACAGACGGTCTAAACAAACGGCCGTGGGATTAGTCCGTAGTCTATACTAACTTAAGGTACTAAGGTGCAGGGGACGCACGACCTAGACACACACCCATGTGTTTATCCGTGTGGGCACTTGAAGGCTATTTACCAAGCCAATTGCCACCCTGAAATCAAGATCAATCTCATTTTCAAGTCAACAACTCAATTTACTACATCTTTCATGAACAATACTACATGCTTCATTGATATCAACAAACATACATACTTAGTCAATCTTGGCCAATCACTTAGCCATATACAAAAGAATAATAAACTTGATAGCCCATACTTTTGCCCTTTTTAAAACATATTCTCAAAATGAAATGTTTCCTATACATGCCATACTTAATATAAACATCTTGGCTATACCAAAATAGCGATTGATAGTGTGCTCCAAGCTTCGATGATGATGATCCACAAGATTAGCTTGGCGGAACTACATGGAAAGAGAGAATAAAAGACGTAAGCATTTAGCTTAGTATGTTTGCATATAGTGCATATAGCATCATACTTGTTTAACATAAACCATTTGGCATAAACAATGGCATCATAATTTCAGCTATTTAAGCTTACTTACTCTTACTGATTCTTACATATCTCATGCTCGTGAGGTAAACAAGGTACCTGTATCACTTGATCACATAGATCAGCATACTTTACTATTATAATCATAATCTCTAATTCATCATTCATAACATGAATAATACTCATTTCCAACTTGATAATAGCTTTGCTTATTTAAATTCTTGCTATCTCATTCAAGCTTTACTCATTTGCTCGATGAATTTCTATGAAAAACCGAGGATACTGAATCTCATCCCACATATAACTCGATGCCAAAGCCATATCCTAGATATGGTCTTACATTGGATCTCTCATCTTGGTATTGATTGTCGAAACCAGAGCTTTAAAATTTATAATAAAAATGATCGAACCTGGAAACTAACTCTGACAACGATTGTAAGGCAAGTGCACCTATCGAACAGTAGTATAGCTTAGGCAAGACCGAAATATCGAATCCCAAAGGAACTAAAAGTACTAATACTAACTCTCTTTCTATTATTTAGCCTAAGAATTAAGTGAATGGTTATCTAATCTAAATTTAACTATCAACTAAACTAAAGACGCAAAGACAAAAAGAGAATGAATTAAGGAAAAATAACTAAGAAGAAAAACCAATTGATTAAGACGATACCCTAGGAAGAATCCACCTAGACTTCACTTGTTATCTAACACTAAACCAGACGATGTATTCACTTAACTTGATCCGTAAGATTCCCTAAGTTATATTAAACCCTCTCTCAAAGCGAATAACGTCTAACCCTAGGTTGATTAATTGAAATCTCTTTCTAATTAAAACCCCTAGAATCGCATTAACTCGATCTATGGACTCCCATATTAGGTTTTACCGTAATCCGAAAAAATCTCGTCACCCTATCTCTAGGCGTGCGATCAACTCCGCTTAATTATGCTAGATCTACTCTTAAGCAGGGACTTTTGCTCCTCCACCTAAGCACATCATACTTGAATTAATATCCCGGAAATATCAACACAAGAATTAAGCACACATAATTAAGAACAAGTCAAATATTTATCATATAGTTTAGAAAACAATAACAAGATCTGTCTTAGGTTTCATCCCCTTCAGGTATCTGAAGGATTTAGTTCATATCAAATAAAGAAAACATCTCAGAAGAAAAGATAAAACAAAACATAAGAAATCCCTAAAACTTCCTGGATGAATTGAAGGAGAGATCTGCCGTTTTGAGTAGAATTCCGGCTTCTTGAGTTGGATCAACTGGCTATCTTCGAGTGATTCTCCACAAATCTGGTCTTTCTAGCTCGGCTCCTTGGCCTAGCTAACCGCCCTCTTTCAGGTAACACTTAGGGGGTTTATATAGGCTTTCGAAATATGTTTCTTCACCCCAAAGTATCCAAATCTGAATGAAATTACTCTTTGCCACGATAGGGACACGGCCATGTCACACGCTCGTGTGACTAGTGGTCAGGCCGTGTTCGGACTTCTTTAATGAGACATAACCATGTAAGTCGAGATCAGGCCATGTTCTAGTAGATTGGCGTGGCACGGCCGTGTGGGCTTAAGTCCAGGCCGTGTCGATTTCCTCTTTGGCCCAATTTGGTCCATTTTAGGCCCGTTTCTCGTTCTTTTCATCCTCGGGTGCTTTTCTGAGTATAAAACATGAAAACAAAGGATTAAGAGCACTTTTTTACATAAATCAAGGCTTAATTCATCCAAAAGCATACTAAATGTGGGCTTAAAATATGTTACTTTTACGGTTTATCAAATACCCCCACACTTAAGCTTTTGCTTGTCCTCAAGCAAAATTCTCAACTTACAATTAAAACAAATTTTCCATAATTCATAATTCCTACCGACAATGTCTCATCATAATTCATAGATAATTTATACATGGATGATCTAACTCGAAGAGTCCTAAAGATTCAAACAATCAAAGTCATACATTTGTAGCATAAAAACGTAGTTGTCTCCCCTTACCTGAATAATTACCTTTAATTCAAAACCTACAATGACTGACATCCTCACAAAAGATTCACTCAAATCACTCAAAGTGTTTAAGGTTCAAAATTAAACACTCAAAAGTTGAACCTGAAAAGTTAATCTCATAGGCTTGCCTGAAAATCAAATCTCCACCACTGTAATATGAGATGATACACAAATCAAAAGGTCTTTAATAGGGTTGTAACGGGGCTAGGTTAAGGGTATGGATATAGGCTGAATTAGAAGGTTAGAATCGAGATTGAGTTGATAAGTTACCTACCTAGAAAAAATGAACTCATCCTAAATAATTACATCAATTGGAAACTGATAATACTACTATTGATAATACTCTAATACGAGCCTCTTCTTCAATAATTGGAATTTAATGCATAAGCTCACTTAATCACATAACTAATAATGAATATACTTCGTTATTTTTTTTAAGAACAAGTCAAATATTACATAATAAGGAATCAATCTATTACTTAAAATAAAGATAATAGCTAGACAACAAATCAAATCAAATCTCGATATAAGGGTAGTCAAAAGGAATGGTGATAACAAATACAAAGGGCTTTGGGTTAACATTAGCGGGTGAGTCAATAAAAAGGGTTATTAGGATCAACGGGGTTCACTAGGGGTTAATTATGAAGGTAGGCTTTTAGTGGAGTAAGTGGGTTAAATCCTATGTGCCTTTATCCTCTCGGTATATCAAATCATAGGTGTGGTCTCGATCTGTATGAATGAGGTAAGTTCTAGAATAACAATTCAAAGTTGTCACACTCATAATCAATAAAGTGAGCAAGAAAAAGAATATATGCTCTAATAGGCTCAAAATCTCACAAAAATTATGGATGTTTTTGACATCAACCTTGCAATTTTAAGCTTCAAGATAACATTCAGATTCAGGTAGACAACCTAACAAAAATTTTAATTCTGAAAAATAGACTTATCATGCTTGATTCTCTAATATTCTTCTAATTTAATCATCAATGCATAATTAACTATGACTTACTCAAAAACATGTCAATAAAAATCATAATTCATCAGAAATTTCACCCTAATTAGTAATATAAGAAAATTGATTAAAAACAAGACTAATTTCAGGAATTTGAGAATAAAGAAGAAAGTTAGGCACTTTCTTCAAATAAATATTCACCCCCCATTCTTAAGATGTACATTGCCCTCAATGTACAAAGATAGATATTCATCATGTAATATTAAATCAAAAAGAGAAGGGGAGAAGTAACACTTCCTGAATTTTTGGATGGATTCCTTGAGTTGGCAGAGGTCGTGATAAAAGATGACTTATGTAATAGTAAATTACTCCTGGTGATTTGTTTGTTTATATGGAGTGTGTAATTGAAACTGCGAAGTCATCAGTTAGATATCTCGGAAGTGAAAATAAATATCTGTTAGGCATACTCGAAAGTTAGGTAACCAATGATAATCATAAGAGTTTGCAAAAGTTCAAATTAAGACAAATAAAAATTAAAATAGAGAAACAATAAAATTAAGATAAACTTAAAATAAAGAAAAAAAAAATTATTAGATAATTAAAAAGGGCTCAGAGGACCTCATCATCTGCCGGGTCATGTGGGGGTGTCAGTGATGAGATATGGAAGTGCTGGCATATCTGCTGAAGGGTGGCCTCAATCCCATCAAAACGTCGAGTGGTGACAATGAACTGCTGGGTACAGTACTGCTCAAACTGGGTGAGGCGTGCAAAGATATCTGACAAAGAAGCTGCTGTATGTGAGGGCCGCTGGCTTGGGACTGGTGCCTCCTGTGGTGGTGGTTGGACATCATCAGGAATGTCATCGTGCTCCTCCTCCTCAGGGGGGAGGCTAATCGGTATTGGGGAGGGTCTGTTCCGCGTCGACGCTGGATCATCTTCATATGTAGCATCGTCTGGATGCCCTGTGGGGCCATCTGCCCTATTAGTGTGAGTGAGGAGGTTTGAGCGTCGGTGTGGAGGAGACCGAAATATCTAGCCAGTCGTGTGATGTAAAGTCCCATGGATATGATTCCTCTCCTGTGCTGCTCTGTCTAGTGTTGAATGGCTCGGGCTATAAAATATGCTAAGTCGACGACATGTCCCTCCGCCATGCACCATAGATAGTATGCGTCATGAGTGTTGACGACGCTGGTGCTCTCTCATCGTCCTGTCAAAGTGTGAGCCAAAATAGCATGTATGTACCTCAAATACGGAGCTGGAGTCGTCATTTTTGAATGACTGGGGTTATAATCGAATGAGTGGGAAGCTATCTTATGCCAACATTGCATGAGACTGAAATGTATATGGCAATGCAACTCCAAAAGGTCATTTTCTGGGACAAATTCTTCTGTATAAAGTCCTAAAGCAGCCCCGAATGGTGGTACGTTCAGTTGTCGTATGGTGCCTCCCAGATAGAATTGTATCGTCCCTGGATCATCGTATCGTGTCATCACCGTCTGAAGTTGGAAAGTGGAGCAGAGTTCTAAAGTAAGCTCCAAGTACGTGGGCTCGGTGATGGTAAAAAATTGATCCCATGTATCAGTTGTAAGCAGTGCTCGGACATCGTCTGTGAGATGAACCTGCTCTAAAGCGACCCAATCAATGCATCGACCGATGCCGAGAGGTCGCACTCGTAGTGCCTTGTAACGGTTTTCTTGGGCGTCTTGAGGGAATTGGAGGAATCGGTGGCGTACTTCGGTGGTTGCGCTAGCAGAGGATGAGCCGGGTCCCTTTCGTTTTTTAGAAGTGGTGGCTGCGGTTCGCTTTCCTCGTGACGACGACATTGTACCTGAAAATAGTTGATATTCATGGATTTTTCTACCAAAATAGAGTAGGTATTTTAATACCCAAAATATTCAAAGTCTAAATAATAATATGTCAACCATGATCAACCATTTCAACAGTGAGTATTTCTATCTAGTGCTAATTAACTGCCTAAACAATGACTAAAATAATCAAGTTAGTTCTAAAATTCAAGAAATTATACTTAAAACTAAATAATACTAAAACTAAAAAGAAACTAAATAACATGAAGTGTTAATCAAACAATAGTCAAAATAGATGAAAATAAAATAGTGAAGAGTGACTAGCAATGTTGTGTTTTGTCGAAACATGGGTGTGTAGGGGCGAACCACAGGCGTGTGCTGCAACTTGTTGGGAAAACACGGTGGTGGGTGGCTGTGCGGCGTCCGTGTATTCTGTGGGCACGGGCGTGTACTGGTTTTTTAGTGTGAATGTGGGATAAGTTTGAAGAATTGTGATGGGGGAAGGCCATGGTGGGAGATTCTTTGATGGTGGCCGAAATGGGAAGGGGGATATGTGAGGGAAACGGCTAGGGTTTAAGT
This sequence comes from Gossypium australe, assembly GCA_005393395.2. Taxonomy (NCBI): domain Eukaryota; kingdom Viridiplantae; phylum Streptophyta; class Magnoliopsida; order Malvales; family Malvaceae; genus Gossypium; species Gossypium australe. Next base: position 24,927,471 of record CM016624.1, read on the forward strand.
TTTTTGGGGAGTATTTGAGGGAGACGATGGTAATGTTCTTTAAATAGGGAGAGGGCAGGAGCAAGTGCCATGCCCGTGTGTGTTTTATTCAGCCCGTGTTTTTTGTGTGTTTTCAAATTTTAGGCGCATTTGCTATGTTGGCCACGCCTGTGTACATATAGTTAGTTTTGCACACGGTTGGTATGCACGGGCGTGGCTTGTGTCCATGTTGGTTTTCTCAGGATAGACCACGATCGCTTCGCAAGGCCGTGGTCTTTTTATCGCAGCCCGTGTTGGGGAAATTTTTCTTCTTCTTTTCGCACGTCTACCTGCACGCTCGTTTTCTATCCCATGAAGACCACACAGCCATGGGCACGCCCGTGTGTAAGGCCGTGTGGTATGAAACCTGCACTTTCCTGCATCAGTTAGTTTGAAAAATTAAAATGTGAAAATTAATGTGGTTAGTAGAGTTAGTGCTCGGGTTGCCTCCCGAGAAGGCTCGTTTAAAGTCTTAAGCTAGACTTACCCTGTTTTCATTTCTAAAAGAAGGTTCACGGAGCTGAAGCTCCTCTCTTAATTCCTTGAAATCCTTGCCATTATAAATTTTCAGTCGATGGCCATTTACCTTGAATGTTCCTTGAGTTGGATGGGTTACCTCAATTGTGCCGTAAGGGAATATAGATTTTATCACGAATGGTCCTGAACACCTTGATTTCAGCTTTCCAGGAAATAATTTGAGCATTGAATTATACAACAGGACTAAGTCTCCTACTTCGAATTGCTTTGATTGTTTTAAATGAGCATCATGACGTCGTTTTGTTGCCTCCTTATATAGTCGTGAATTCTCATAGGCCTTAGTTCGCCATCCATTCAATTCGTTTAGCTGCATCATCCTTTTCTCACCTGCAGTTTTGAGATCGTAATTCAAGAATTTTATCGCCCAGTAAGCTTTGTGTTCTAACTCAAATGGTAGATGACAACTCTTTTCGTAAACGAGTTTATAGGGGATGTCCCTAGAGGGGTTTTAAATGCTGTTTTGTAGGCCCATAAAGCATCATCTACCTTTACTGCCCAATCCTTCCTATTTGATTCAATCGTTTTCTCTAGGATTCACTTAAGCTCTCGATTTGCCAATTCCGCTTACCCACTGGTTTGGGGATGATAAGAGGTAGCTGTTCTATGGTGTACTCCATATTTTCTTAAGACTTTTTCAAATTGAGTATTACAAAAGTGAGTACCCCTATCGCTGATGATTGCTCTAGGTGTTCCGAAACGAGAGAAAAGTTTCTTAAGAAACTTTACTACAGCTCTAGCATCGTTAGTAGGTAAGGTTTGGGCTTCCACCCATTTTGACATGTAATCGACCGCTACTAAGATGTATTTATTTCCAAATGAACAAGGGAAGAGACCCATAAAGTCAATACCCCATACATCAAATATTTCACATGATAACATATATGTTTGAGGCATTTCATCGCGTTTAGAAATATTACTTGATCTTTGGCATTTATCACATGAAGCAACATACCTGTTGGCATCTTTAAATAGAGTTGGCCAATAAAATCCAGATTTGAGTATTTTGTGTGCTGTCTTGATTCCACTGTAATGTCCTCCTGAAGGTCTAGAATGGCAGTGTTCCAGGATTTTACTTGCTTCCGCCCTTGTAACGCATCTCCGAATTACTTGATCTGCACATATGCGGAAAAGAAAAGGGTCTTCCTAAAAATAGTTTTTCACATTAGCAAAGAATCGTTTCTTTTGATGATATGTTAACCTTTTTGGTAAGATGTTAGCAGCTAAATAATTCGCAATGTCTGCAAACCATGGTACCTCGAAGTTGGTTATAGAAAAGTGTTGTTCTTCAGGGAACGAGTCGTTTATCTCACTTTTGTCAAGCTCTTCAATATGTGGGTTCTCAAGTCTGGAGAGGTGATCTGCTACAAGGTTTTCAGCTCCATTTTTATCCTGTATTTCCTCATCAAATTCCTGTAATAGTAAGATCCAACGTATGAGTCGAGGTTTTGCACCAGGTTTAGTTAAGAGATAACGAAGAGCTAAATGATCAGTGAAAATAACAACTTTAGATAATATTAAATATTGCCTAAATTTGTCAAAAACAAAAACTACAGCTAGCAATTCTTTCTCTGTGGTGGTATAGTTTTCTTGTGCGGGTGTCAATGCTCTGTTAGCATAATAAATTGGCTGAAAATGCTTGTCTCTTCGTTGTCCCAGAACTGTACCTACTGCAAAATCACTCATATCACACATTAGTTTAAAGGGTAAATTCTAATCAGGTGCAATTATAATCAGGGCATTTATTAGTTTATCCTTGAGGACATTGAATGCATCTAAACATTCCTGATCGAAATTGAAAGGAACATCTTTTTCTAGTAATTTTGTTAAAGGCTTGGCTATTTTAGAAAAATCCTTAATGAATCTTCTGTAAAATCCAGCATGTCCTAAAAAGCTTCAATAGCCTTAACTGAACTAGGGGGAGGTACTTTTTCTATGGTTTCAATCTTTGCTTTATCTACCTCAATCCCTTTACTAGAAATCTTATGTCCTAGCACAATCCCTTCTCTAACCATAAAGTGACATTTTTCCCAATTCAAGACAAGATTCGTCTCTTCACATCTTATTAAAACTCGTTCTAAATTTTTAAGGCAATGGTGGAAAGAATTACCGAACACCGAGAAGTCGTCCATAAATACCTCCATAATGTCTTACACAAGTTCATCAAAGATGGCCAATATGCAATGCTGAAAAGTAGCTGGAGCATTACATAATCCAAAAGGCATTCTACGATAAGCAAACGTACCGTATGGACATGTAAATGTTGTCTTCTCTTGATCTTCAGGTGCTATTGGGATTTGGAAGTAGCCGGAGAGTCCGTTTAAGAAGCAGTAGTACATGTGCCCAGATAACCTTTCTAACATTTAATCAATAAAAGGTAGAGGGAAGTGATCTTTTTTGGTTGCATCGTTCAACTTCCTATAGTCTATACAGACTCTCCAACCTGTGACTGTCCTGGTAGGGATCAATTCATTCTTTTCGTTGGTTACCACAGTCATGCCTCCTTTCTTTGGAACTACCTGCACGGGACTTACCCAAGTGCTGTCAGAAATAGGATAAAATATTCTTGCATCTAGAAGTTTAATTACCTCAGCTTTGACGACTTCTTTTATATTGGGGTTTAACCGTCTTTGAGGTTGCACACACGGTATGTACTCATCTTCCATTAAAATTTTGTGGGTGCAAAATGATGGGCTTATTCCTTTAATGTCCGACATTTTCCATGCTATGGCCCTTTTGTATTTCCTTAGTACCCTTAGCAACTCTTCTTTCTCCTAGGGTTCTAGTTCCGAAGAGATGATTATTGGTAGCATAGAATTATCCCCTAGGAATGCATATTCTAGGTGCTTTGGTAATTGCTTTAGTTCTAGCTTGGGTGGCTCATCAATAGAGGGTTTTTGTTTTAATTCGTCATTAATCTTGATGTCTTCTATTTTCATCTGTCTAGAGGGTGATGCATTGGGATTCTCTTTATTGGTATCGTCATCATTCCCTTCACCTTGTGAAAGACACAGTTCCATTGTGTCACCGTCCATGATTTCCTGCAAAGATTCTTGAAAAATGTGATCAGTGGCATCAACAAAGTAACAAGAATCATCTTGTTCTCTAGAATATCGCATGGCATCATAAATTTGGAACACAATTTCTTCATCTCCTACTCTTAATGCGAGTTTACCATCACCAACATTAATGACAACCCTAGCAGTAGCTAAAAAGGGCCACCCCAAAATTAAAGGTACCTTTACATCCTCATTCATGTCGAGCACAACAAAATCAACGGGAAATATAAATTTATCTATTTTTACCAAAACATCTTCAATAATTCCTCTAGGTTACTGAACAGATCTGTCAGCTAACTGAATACTCATCCTAGTTGGTGTTGGTTCCCCGAGACCAAGTTGCTTAAACATTTTATAAGGCATTAAATTAATGCTGGTACCTAAATCAGGTAATGCTTTTTCCATACTCAAACTACCAATTAAACAAGGAATAGTAAAACTTCCTTGATCTTTCAATTTGGCTGGTAGCTTGTTTTGGATGATAGTTGAGCATTCCTCATTAAGTTCTACTGTTGAAATTTCCTCAAACTTCTTTTTATTTGTTAGAAGCTCCTTTAAAAATTTTGCATATGTTGGCATCTGCGAAATAGCTTCAACAAAAGGTAAGTTAATATGTAGCTGTTTAAAAAGTTCAAGAAATTTACCATATTGTGCGTCTAAGCGGTCTTTCTTCAACTTTGCTGAATACAGGATTGTTGGTTTACTTTCCTCAAGGGTCAGATTTATCTTTGCCTTATCGGGTTCATGTGGTACCTCCTTCTTTGTTTAGATTAACTCATTTCCACTTCTCAGTGTCACTGCCTGGACCTGCTCTTTTTCCCTATGTAGGATTTCTGATCGTATTTCAGAAACTAACCTGGTAAGTTGCCTGATCTGATCCTTCAATTCCTGTGACAATGCTTCAAGTTTTGTTTCTATCTTCTGGAAACGTGTGTCTGAGGCGGTTATGAAGTTTGTCAGGACTTCTTCAAGGTTCGGCTTCTTTTCCTATGGGTAGGGCTATTGTTGGAAGTTTGGGGATGGTTGTTGCATTTGATTTCTTTGATCGCCCCATGAGAAATTGGGGTGGTTCTTCCAGCCTAGATTATAAAGTGTTACTATAAGAGTTACTGTTAGATCGGAAATTATTACCCATATAGTTCATTTGTTCGCTCTCCATGCCCTGTCCGTAGGGTGGGTACTCAGAATTCACCACTCATTCACTTGCGTCGCACTGCATAATTGGATGTGCTTGCGAAAAACCATAAAAACTATCAAATTTTTTATGTAACAATTCCACCTGATTTGATAGCGCGGTCACTGCGTCAATGTTGAAAACTCCGGCTGCTTTAGCTGGCCTTGTCCTTGTAACTTGCCACTGATAGTTATTCAGTGACATCTCCTCTATAAACTCGTAGACTGCTTCAGGAGTTTTGTTGTTCAGGGTTTCACTGGTAGCTAAATCGATTAGCTGCCTTGTTCAAAGGTTCACACCGTTGTAAAAAGTTTAGACCTGAAGCCACAAAGGTAGTCCGTGGTGTGGGCACCTTCTCAACAAATCTTTGTATCTCTCCCATGCATCATAAAGTGTCTCTAAATCCATCTGCACAAAAGAAGAGATATCATTCCTTAACTTGGCTGTTTTGACCGGTGGAAAATATTTTAATAAAAATTTTTTGGTCATTTGATCCCATGTAGTGATTAAGCCTCGTGGAAGAGAATGCAACCACTGTTTGGCTTTATTTCTGAAGGAAAAGGGAAATAACCGAAGACGGATGACATCATCAAAAATGTCGTTTATTTTGAAGGTGTCGCAAAATTCTAGGAAATTTGCTAAGTGTGTGTTAGGATCCTCATCCTGCAAACCATCAAACTGAACAAACTGTTGTATCATCTGTATAGTGTTAGGTTTCAGTTCAAAATTATTTGCAGCAATAATAGGCCTAACAATACTCGACCCAGTTCCTGTTAAACTAGGTTTAGCATAATCATACATAGTACGTGGAGCATGATGTTCGGCCATCTCTGGAGGTGGCAGATTATTCTCAGTCATCTCTTCTATGGTATTTATTTCGGCTTCTTGCTCTTCGTCTATGTAGTTTAGGCTTCGCCTTATTTCTCTGCGATTTCTACGAACGGTACCTTCAATATCACTGTCGTAAAGTAGAGGTCTTGTCGGGTTCCTTCTAGTCATAAACTAGAAGTACTTGAAAGGGACAAAAGAAAGAAGAAAGAAGATTTAGAAGAATAAAATAAAATTGCAAAAATTAAAATAAATAGTAAATATGGCTAAAGTAATAAAAATTTAGCTTTCTTAATATTTCAGTTCCCCAACAACAGCGCCAAAAACTTGATTGTCGAAATCAGAGCTTTAAAATTTATAATAAAAATGATCGAACCTGGAAACTAACTCTGACAACGATTGTAAGGCAAGCGCACCTATCGAACAGTAGTATAACTTAGGCAAAACCGGAATATCGAATCACAAAGGAACCAAAAGTACTAATACTAACTCTCTTTCTATTATTTAACCTAAGAATTAAGTGAATGGTTATCTAATCTAAATTTAACTATCAACTAAACTAAAGACGCAAAGACAAAAAGAGAATGAATTGAGGAAAAATAATTTAGAAGAAAAACCAATTGCTTAAGACGATACCCTAGGAAGAATCCATCTAGACTTCACTTGTTATCTAACACTGAACCAGACGATGTATTCACTTAACTTGATCCGTAAGATTCCCTAAGTTATATTAAACCCTCTCTCGAAGCGAATAACGTCTAATCCTAGGTTGATTAATTGAAATCTCTTTCTAATTAAAACCCCTAGAATCGCATTAACTCGATCTATGGACTCCCATATTAGGTTTCACCCTAATCTGACAAAATCTCGTCACCCTATCTCTAGGCGTGCGATCAACTCCGCTTAATTATGCTAGATCTACTCTTAAGCAGGGACTTTTGCTCCTCCACCTAAGCACATCATACTTGAATTAATATCCCGAAAATATCAACACAAGAATTAAGCACACATAATTAAGAACAAGTCAAATATTTATCATATAGTTCAGAAAATGATAACAAGATTTGTCTTAGGTTTCATCCCCTTTAGGTATCTGAAGGGTTTAGTTCATATCAAATAAAGAAAACATCTTAAAAGAAGAGATAAAACAAAACATAAGAAATCCCTAAAACTCCCTGAAGGAATTGAAGGAGAGATCCGCCGTTTTGAGTAGAATTCCGGCTTCTTAAGATGGATCAACTGGCTATCTTCGAGTGATTATCCACAAATCTGGTCTTTTTGGCTCGGCTCCTTGGCCTAGCTAACTACCCTCTTTCAGGTAACACTTAGGGGGTTTATATAGGCTTTCGAAATATGTTTCTTCGTCCCAAAGTATCCAAATCTGAATGAAATTACTCTTTGCCACGACAGGGACACAGCCATGTCACACGCCCGTGTGACTAGTGGTCAGGCCGTGTTCGGACTTCTTTAATGAGACATGGCCGTGTAAGTCGAGATCAAGCCGTGTTCTAGTAGATTGGTGTGGCATGGTCGTGTGGGCTTAAGTCCAAGCCGTGCCGATTTCCTCTTTGGCCCAATTTGGTCCGGTTTAGGCCCGTTTCTTATTCTTTTCATCCTCAGGTGCTTTCCTGAGTATAAAACATGAAAACAAAGGATTAAGAGCACCTTTTTACATAAATCGAGGCTTAATTCATCCAAAAGCATACTAAATGTGGGCTTAAAATATGTTACTTTTACGGTTTATCAGGTACCAATGCCATCTCTTCACATGGACTTGCTCAAAGTCTTCCTTTTGTGTTCCCTTGGGAACTTATTATTGTCATGTCTTGACATGGTCTTATTTGGTATCTTTACTCATGAACTGGTCAATACCGAGCCTTGGCTTGGACTTACATGAAATCTTCCTTGTTACTCACCAATGCCATGCCTTGGCTTGGTCTTACATGGGATCTCTATCTCATGATAGCTTTTTAATGCCAAGACTTGTCTTGGACTTATATGACATCTTTGCTTGGAGACTCACCAATGCCATGCCTTGGCTTCGGCTTACATGGGTCTTCATCTCATAATAACTCTTCAATGCCAACACTTGTCTTGGACTTACATGATAACTTTGCTTGATTGCCGATGCCATGCCTTGGCTTGGTCTTATACGGACTTTCTTATCTCATGTGGTAGATAGAGTATCCTAAGTAATTCAACTTCAATCGGGACTTTCTCATGCTTAATCTCATTGATTTCTTTATTTAACATAGCATTAAGCATCTCTATGGTAATAATGTACATTATACTAAGCAATTCAATGATAGTAATCATAAAGCTTAGAAATCATACAAACTTACCTCGATATACAAAATGTATGTAGATATGCAATTTAGTCTTCGACTTTGTTCTTGCCTCGATTTCGATCAAGGCTTCATTTTTCTTGATCTATAATAATAGTTTAGATCATTTAATAATCACATTGAATAAATTGACTCTTAACTCATACTTTGAAAAATTATAATTTTGCCCCTAAACTTTCTCATAATTACACTTTTGCCCCTATGCTCGTAAAATAATTTTCATACAACTTTCTTAAACTTTATGCTTAGCTGATTCATTATCGCAACTATAGCAATAACAAATTCTCACTATTTCTACCATGTATGACAAATTTCATAAGAATAACAAACTAGTCCTTACTAGCATTTCTCATGAAATTCACTTAGAAAAAAGATGTTTATCTAACATCAAACTCTCATAATCTTCCATAAAACATCATTTTACAAACATGTCATACATGGGTAGATTTTTGAACATGCATCTTAGCTCATTATATAGCTAAAAATAGCTAACTCATGTTATGAGGACTCCAAAAATACGAAGAATATTAAAAACGGGGCTAAGATGAACTTACTAGCAAGCTTGAAAAATTGAAGAACCCTAACTATGGCTTCCTTCAAATTTTCGGCACTTGGGAAAGAAGATGAGAATGATTTTTGTCATATTTTTCCCTTATTAATCATTTAATTGATAAATGACCAAAATGCCCTTCTCTTTAAAAATTCACCATTTACTAACTCATGTCCATTTTTGTCCAAAAATTATAATTTGGGCAAATTGCTATTTAAGGACTTCTAATTAATATTCTAAAGCTATTTCATACAAAAAGCTTCTAGAAATTCATATTCTGCAACTTTTGCAATTTAGTCCTAATGGACCCTTTAATGGAAATTTCCTAAAATTTCTACATAAAGCTTTCATAATATCATACAAACATCTCAACACCTTAAAAACTCATATTACTACTTTGGATTTGTGGTCTCGCACTACTATTCCGACTAGGCCCTAAATCGGGCTGTTACAAGGACATTGGCATCGTAATTGGTTCGTGTAAGACCATGTCTCGGACAGTGGCATCGATATGTGATTACATGTAAGACCACGTCTGGGAAGTTGGCATTGTACGAGCCTTCTTACTATCTGCGTATCCTTTTTAATTTCGAACGGTTCAACGGGCAATGTGAAGTTAAAACTGAATGTGAAATCAAATTACAGGTTCAGGTATGTGTTAGTTAAATGTTTATAAAGAGACAAGGTAAGTTGGTTATTTGTATTGATATTAAGTTATGAGAATATGAATTGTGTGTTAACATATTTGAACATATAAGTGATTCGGCCATCTGATATATGTATGTGAGGTTTAAATGTGAAATAGTAGTAAATGATAACTTGTATTCAATATTATGCAAATTTGGCCTTGTTTACAAATTGTTATATGTAATTGTTGATATATATCTGTTTTTGCTTATGACTTACTAAGCTCAAATAGCTTATTGTGTGTGTGTTCTTATTTACCTCTATTTTATAGATTTTGGAGTCACGTTACGAGCTCGGGGATCGTCAACAAAGCCTATCACACTATCAACTGTTTCTTTCGGTATTTTATTAAGTTTGAATTTGAACTTCTGACATGTATAGTCTAGTTGAAATGTTTGATTTTTGGGATATGTATATATATAAAGTCATGCGAAAATGGCTTGTTTATTATGTTTAAGTTTGGTTTTATATGTTCTTGGTTAAATGCTTGATATGTTTGATTTACATGCTTGAATTCGATTATGCTTGATTATAGTTTAAGTATAAGTGAGAAGGAAATATCATGTGTATATATATATATATATATATATATATATAAGGTGATGCTTAGTCATGTGAGTCGGCAATAAGGTAAGTAATGGATATTAGTTGAGCTAAGATATGTTATGTGTTAGGATGGCCATAGGCATGTTATATACATATGCATGTGGTGTACTTGAAATATGTTTAAATTGTAAAATGGTTAATTGGATCGATTTGAAATGGTAAGCTTCATAGTTTTTTGGTTTAGAAATGGTGAACATATGTGTATGAGCATATTCAGTTTTGGTAATAAATTTATATTGACAAGTTCGTAATATGATTTATAGTGTGTATGTAATGTTAAGTGCTCTTGGTTGAATTAATAGAATAGATTGATGTATGTAAGATTAAATTTGGTTGATGTATTTGGATTATGACTATTTGAGTAGTGAGTTATATAAAGTTTTGACACGATAGTTATATGCGAATTTGGTAAGTTTGGTAATAGTTAAATAAACGGAATTGAATTAATGGATGTTTTAACGCATGCTAGGTAAGAGAGGATTATATGTTCGAATATATATATATATATATATATATAGTTATTATGATTCGGTTGTAATGGCAAAGTATGCAACTTATTTCGCTTGAATGGTTGGTATATGTGTACTTTGGATTGATTAAAGTATGCAAATTTGGTATACTATGAATTGTCCTTTATGTTCATAAATGTTTAATGTGATTATAGTGACATGTGCATGTTTATGTATTTTAGTTTGGTTATTGAGCATGCGGACTAGATGCTACGAAATGTCTTTGAAGTTCGAAAATGATTAAAGATATTATAGTGAATGGCGCATGAAATAGTAATGCTTATAAATATACTTGATCAATTGGTAATATTTTAAAATGTCCCATATATGAAATGAATATGATTGGTTTTAATATGCGCATGTATGAAAGTAATATGGTTGATACTCAGTTTATGAAATATTTGTTTTGATGTTGTTCAATATATGTTAAGTAATGTTTTACGATTTAATAAATTTCAAAATGCGATTGACATGAACATGAGAGTATTAATGTTCAAATTTTGAATGGGATAAGTGATTTGATGTGATTAATTTACGAAGCATGAGAAGAAATGAAAGTTTGTTCTGAGTTGTGTTTTGTTCGGTAATACCTCAAAACCCTAGTTCGGCGACGGATACGAGTTAAGGGGTGTTACAGAGGTAGCCCCCCACACGATTTTGTCAGGTCCCAAAGAAGGGTACAGTGGTGGAATTCCAACAATTTTATTAACGATCTCTTCTGGAATCTAGAAGCGAAAAAGATCTAAATTCCACGATCCATCACCTGCAATCATATTACTAAGCGTACAATCCATATTAAGGTTAGAAGAGCATGGAATATAAGATAATAAGGGGCCACAATTTGGGATCAAGGATCTCGCCAACATTGAATACTCTTACCTTCTCCAACGAATCATAAAAGGTTTTCATAGATAAGGGGTCATACCTTAGCAATAGATTTCCAAAGACTCTTGATACATTTTTGGGTAAACCACTGGGGATTCCGTACTTAGATCGGATGACCTGAACCCATAAAGCATTGATATTAAAGACAATGTTATAACCCATCTTCATCATGAAAGAAGTGTTATGATCCTCCAATTGTCTCAGACCAAGGCCCCTATGAGCTTTCGACTGACACACCAAATCCCAACTCACCAAAGCTACCTTAGCATTGCCATCAGTGGATCCCCAAACGAATTTTCGCACAATACATTCGATCTCATCACACAGACCTTTAAGAACCATCATTGTCTGCATAAAGTAACTTGGGATCAACAGAAGGACAGATTGAGCTAAAGTCATCCTACCTGCCAAGGAAAGTTGCCTGGCGTCCCAACTAGATAGCTTGCTGCGCACCTCATCAACCACAAAGTGTAGTGTATTATTTGTAACCCTCTCATGGAAAAGGGGAACACCTAAGTAAAGCCCCAAGTTGTTCACTTCCTGAAAACCAAAAAAAACTGCTGATACGTCTCCTTAAGTTGTCATCCACGCCTTTGGAGAAAAAAGTATTTGTCTTCCTCTTATTAATTCTATGGCCCGAGTAGCTACAAAAAGCATCAAGAATATTCTTAATGATCCGAGCCTGATGTTCTTCAGCATGACCAAAAAGAATTAAATCATCTGCGAAGAAAAGATGAGAAAGCGATGAGAAAACGATGGACCATTGCGAACCAGTCGAATAGGAGTCCAATTTCCAACACCAATGGCAGCATGAATACTGTGACTCAGCCACTCCATGCATAAAATGAATAAATACGGAGATAAAGGGCAACCTTGTCGAACGCCTCTAGCTGGTCGAAACTTCAAAGTTGGGACCTCGTTCCATAACACCTGCATAGTAGAGCTGGAAATTGCAAACATAATAACGTTACGTAAAAAATTAGGAATACCTGCATCTTGGAGCAATGAGTCAATGAAATCCCAGCGCACTCGATCATAAGCTTTTTCCAGGTCTATTTTGATAGTCATCCACCTCCTATTTTTTTGCGTGTTCCTCATTGAGTGGATAACCTCTTGAGCAATGGCAATATTGTCTGTGATATTTTCTCTTGCTAAGAAACCAATCTATTTAGGAGCTATAAGCTTGGGGAAAACCACTTTAAAACGATTAGTAATAACCTTCATAACCAGTTTGTATAGAACAGAACATAAACTGATTGGCCGAAACTTGGCGAAGCCTTCCGGGTTTTAGGTTTTAGGTATAAGAACAATAAGCAAATTGTTTAATTTTGAATCAATGCTATTACTAGCAAAAAAACCTTTAACCCAACTACAAACAGTGGCACCAACGTGTTCCCAGTGGCTTTGGTAGAAAAGGGCGTGAAAACCATCACTTCCTGGAGCCTTTAAAGGTGCCATGTCATCAAATGCTACTTTGATTTCCTCATCAGAAACTGGATTATTGAGAAGGTTAAAATCCTCATCAGTGAGGGACAAAAAAGCGTTCATGGGTAAACCTCTCATCGGACCGGGATGTTCGCCATACAAAGCTTTAAAGAAATTAACAACTCCAGTCTTTAGCTATTCTTCATCCATGATCCATTCCCCCAAGTCATTTTTTAAAGTGGTGATTTGATTCTGCTTCCTTCTTCTCAAAGTGCGTGTGTGAAAAAATTTGGTGTCGCGATCCTCCAAGACTAACCAGTCGTACCAAGCTTTCTGTCACAAGAGAATCTCCTTATGATGCAACACATTTTCCAAATCTTCTCTAATTTCCATCTCAACTTGGCTGAGAAATGTCGAGTTTCTTCTGTTGCGCTCGATCTCAACATTATGAAGTTTCTTTGTCAGAAACTTCTTGCGGGTAGGAATATGACCATACACATCTTTATTCCATCTTTTGACTTAATCAGTAAACTCGGAGTGAATCGTCAACATATTAGCAGAAACCCTCCAATTCTCTTTAACGAAATTCGAGAATGATGGATGTTCAACCCAACCTGCTAAAAATCTAAATGGACGCCCTTGTGAGGAAAGAAAATTTGGCATCAAAGATAGTTTAAGGGGTCTATGGTTCGATTTAAGCCATGGCAAGTGGATCACCAGAGAATTAAGAAAAAGAGTAGACCAAGCATTGTTGCAGATAGCCCTATCGAGAGCTCCATAATCCCCCTTCTCTGCCAAGTGAATTGCGGACCTCTAAAGCCTAAGTCTTGCAATAAGGCGGAGTCCATAAGCTCACCAAAAAAGGGGCATCTTTTCCCTAGTGTCCGGCCCCCTCTCTTCTTAGTAGGAGAAAGAATAGCGTTAAAGTCACCAATCGCCATCCATGGAGACCCATCCACTGGAATAGTTCTCTGTAAAGCCTCCCATAAAAGTCTCCGTTTACTATGATTCGAGTTGGCATGCACAAAAGTGTCCAACAAAGGCTGTCTGAAAGAGGTACCAACAACTCTAACTAACACAAATTACGAATGGTTTGTAAGAACATCCACACAAACGGATTCTTTCCAACCAATCCAAATAGCATCTGAAAAGCCCACTACTTCAACACGATGTGAGGAATGAAAACCAAGCTTTGTAATAATCGAATCAGCTTTTCCCCCACTGACCCTTGTTTCAATAAGGCTGATCAAATCAGGTTTATGTTCTCGATTGTATTCATGAAAAACCCGAATAAACTTCGAACTAGCACAACCCTGACAATTCCAAGAAAAAATAGTAAAATTCATAAATAAAAATTAAAAGTACGAGGACTAACCTTTCAAAGGGCAATGAAAGCTTTATCTCCTTCATCGTTACTGATGACCTTATCAGTAAAGGTCTCCAATTGCTCACCAATAAGCTTTGCCATGGAATTCATAGCTACAGGGAATGAGACACGTGAATTTCCAGCAATTTTAAAACGTCCCCTTCGTCCACGAATTGTCTTATTTAGTGCTCTTCCACTGCGCCTACTTCCTTTTTTATTGTTAAGTTCGTTTCCTTTTGGAGGAGTGATCAAAATATTAGATTTCCCTGATCTTTTATTCGACCCTGATACTATGAAATTTTGGTCGCATTTCCTTTAAAAATTATGGCTGAATGTCGTTTGGGGTCCAACAAGTTAGAATTTAAAACCACCTGTGATCCAATAGGACCTTCGAACATGGGATTAACGTGCAAGGAAGAGCTTTTGTTTTGTAAATCAGGTGTGGGACTCGACTGAACAATATGGTCTAATTTCTCTGAATTATTTAAAATCAAAGTGCCTGCCGAAATAGGTTGTAACCCGTCCGAATTAAGGCCAATATTATTCCCTATAATTAAGTCCCCATGCGTCAGGCCTTGACCAGCCTTGTCCTATTCAGCATCCAAATAGACCACTCCACTAGACCTATCCTTCAGCCCAATAAATCTATTAAGATCCAATGTTTCCTTACCCTTATTCTCTGCAACCCGCAGCCCAGAATTTCCCCTAGGCCTGATCTCATTTAATTTCCTGATAAAATCTCCTTGTTTGAAAGAAACCTCTTTCAATCCTGAAGTTTCAGCCCCTGAATTTCCATCATCCGAGTTTTTACCCCTCAAATTTATCAATTGTTTGTCTCTAGTAATAAGCATCGTGAATATTGATCCATCTCGATTTTCTTCCATAACTTTCGCTTGCTGATTTGGCTTTTCGGCCTGATTACGCCTTGATTTGTGCTAGACTACCGCCCACGGACCAAAGGCGTTAGCTGCCATCGCCGGATCTGCATCTTTGTCCATCATCACAGGTGAATCTTTCTTCTCCCCTTGCATGCTCCGATCTGCCAAAAAAGAATAGCAATAATTTTTTAAATTGCCATATTTGCCACAATAAAAAGCATACCGTGGAAAGAGCTTCAAATTCCACTCTTTGGATCCGACCGTTGGCCGAGACTTGTGAGGTAAGTGGCTTTTCTAGATCTATCGACACAGCCATTCTAGCAAATTGGCCTCTTGCTCCACTATCCGTCTTGAAGTCTAATTTTATCACTCTTCCGACCAAGCTTCTTATCTCCTCTAGTATCATTTTCCTATACAGGAAGCCTGGTAATCCTAAGAAGCAGATCCAAGCCGTAACCACGCTAGAAAAGGGTTTCAGCGGATCAAACTCGATCGTCCATGGCTGAACGGTTAGATAATGTCCAAACATTATCCAGGGGCCTTGAGTTAGAGCCAAGTCATAATCAACTCTACTTTGGAATTGGACAAGATAATATCCGTTCTCGATGTCCATCAGTCGAAAAGGTTGGGAGGGTTTCCAAAGGCTAGAAATACAATTGTGTAGCACCCTGTAGCCTATGTTTAGTCCCAACAACTTGACAACAATGGTAATCTCCATATCCCTAACCAAAATATTCCTTAAACGCTCCGAGAAGTCAATGGCGGGGATTCCATTAATGGAGGATCGAAGAATGTCACCATCTTCAATTACAAGGTCTCCATCGGAATTACCATCACCAGATTCAAATTCATTCTTTCCCAAAAGCTTCTCTTTCCAAGAAACTTCTCTCACTGGAATCATGTCGACCACCATGTTTTCCATTGAATCTTCTTACACCACTTTAAACCTGACCTTTTTGGTGTTACGTTCCTCATCGTGGATGATTCCGGCATCTGTCCAGTCATCGGATGAAACTTCAGAAACATCCATTTTTTCTAAATACACCCTAATTTTACTAATTCTAGTGGACACCAATAACCTCAATGTTAATAATTTCTAATACGATAATGCCACAAATATCCACTTTATTAACATTTACGTAGCGGTAGTCAATCAGCCAAATTGAGCCTTTTGAGGCTAACATTTACCTAGTAGTTCCCATATTTTTATTAAATTATCAACGGTTTTGTTTTAAAATATTTTAAATTACCTTTTAGATGGTTGTTAGAATCAGATTACATCAATTGATTGAATTAATTGAATTGAAATTTAACTATCCAACCAATATCCTAAAATTAGAGAATGAGTGAATTAATGCAAAATTAATTGAACCAATAAAAAAATCGAATTTGAGAAAAAACGGTTGAAAAAATCTAAACTAATTTAATTATTTAATTTTTGCTATAATTTATAAAATGAATTTTCATGTTTCTATTATTATTTAATTTATAATAATTAAATAAAAAACTAATGATTTAATCTATTAGACCATTAGTTTGATTATTACAACATTATTCCTAATATAGAAGGATAGGAAAATAAAAAGAAAAGAGAAATTAGTGAATAGAGAAAGTCGAATGCTTCTCAACCCAATTTGAGCCCAAAGTGAGGACTAGACCCCTCCTGTGTTTTATTTAATTATTTTTTTTAAAATTTTAAAATTTTATCGAGTAAATTACAGTAGTAGTCACCAATTTCTTTTTTGTCAATTTTAGAAAGTTATAAAATAATCATTCTATTTATTCTTGTTTTTTTTATTATCTTGAATTTCTGAATATTTTCATTTGACCAAAAGTATCACTTTTAACCCGCATTTAATACAAATATTTTATAGTGGCACTTTATCCCCTTTCATGGCCGACTCATTTGCTTTATTTAAATCATCCACGAACTGCCAAAAGTGTTGGTTCTGGAAAATTCAAACAAGAGTAGCATCGACATATTTTTATTGTACTTCTACTTATATCATGTTCGATAAGAGCTAGAATGAAAATATAGGTTTCTCAGATATGATTAAGTGTCTGACACGATTATGTTCATTCACTCTAAGCTTACGGGATTTAAAAGTACCTTCCCATATGATTTGTTTCTTCAAACCTTGCAACTGCGCATAAGTTTTTTGTCGGATGTTATCCGCAGCTTTGAACCGGAACTGCAATTTGTTTAACTTTTCGGTTTCGTCATGGTATTTTGTCTTAGCAGCCTCAACCTTTTTTCAATTGGTTCGTTTCTTTCTTTAAAGATAGTACAAATGGAAGAACCGAATAAGCGACTGAAAGCAGTATTAACCGAATAAGGACATGCTACCTTCAGGAGCTCTTTCCTATCCAAACCTTGTTGAATTTCGTCTAGTTCACTCATGGTTGACTATAGCGTTTCATGAGTTTGCTTTAATTGCTTGATATCATGAATGAATTGCTTTTCATACTTAAGTTGCAGAGTTCCATGTATCATATCTGCTTCCATAACAGAGGTGCTGCCAATGCTCATAAATCCAGCGAGCCAGTTGCCACTATGATCTCTGCTAGAAAGTACACTTGAGAGATCAGTTATGTTGAGAGAATTCAAATCTAAGATTTACTTTCTATTTCTTAGTTCTGTATATTTAATGAAAATCGTACTTTGTTCATCTGTACATAGCTTATATATAAAGAGCTAGACTAACTGCTCTTTAATAATCTCTTAGCAACTAACAGATTTTAGCTATACTAACAGTTTCTTGGCTAACCAACTAACCACATTAACTGAGGCATGTGATACTTTATCATGCACCCATCTTCCCCACCTGTGAGACGCAAAGAAGATTTCAAAACCGCGTAAAGTATGTTACTGACAAGGGCTTGGTAAATATATCTACCACTTGGTCACAAGCAGGAACTTCACCTACCAAAAGAGACCTATCTGCAACTTTCTCATGGACAAAGAACATATCTAGTTTGACATGTTTGAATTTTGAGTGTAAGACAGGATTGGCTGCAACTGCTATTGCACTTGAACTATCGCACCAGACACTGGAGTATCATCAGATACAATCTGTAACTCCTGAAGTAACGAAATTAACCAAGTCATGTCACTTATCGCCACAGCAAGGCTCTTGTATTCAGCTTCAGACGTGGATCGAGAAACTACTTGCTACTTCTTAGACCCCCATGAGATGGGAGTTTGTCCGAAGTATACACAGTAGCCTAAGGTTGATCGTCGATTGTCAAAATCAAGTCCCCAGTTGGCATCGGCATATCCAACCAAAGATAACCGGGTAGACAGACGAAAAACTAATCCAAAATCAAGAGTGCCACACAAATATCGTAATATGCGCTTTAGTGCCACCATATGAACAGTAGTAGGGCTATGCATGAACTGAAAGATTCTATTTACAGCATATGCGATGTTAGGCCTGGTCAGAACAATATACTAGAGAGCACTAGCAAGGCTCCTGTACTCAGCTGGATCCTCCAAAGGTTCGCCATCAGTCTTGGACATGGTATATGAGCTAATGATCGGAGTATGAACCCCCTTTGCCGTGAGCATCGAGTATCGCCCAAGAATATCACGAATTTAATTTCGCTGACAGAGATGAAGGCAGACAGTTGAGCGAGTGACCTCGAGCCTAAGAAAGTAGTGTAGATCACCCATATCCTTAAGTGAAAACTCACTGTTCAACAACCAAACAAACCACTCTATAGAGGTGGACATGTTGCCAGTGATTATAATATCATCAATGTACACAAGAACATAAAGAGTGGAACCATCTATCATCCGCATAAACAAAGACGAATCAGAGTTGGAAACAACAAACCCCATCGATTTGAGAAATTGTTTTAGTTTCTCAAACCAGGCACGAGGTGCCTGTCGAAGGCCGTACAGAGCTTTCTTCAGATGGCACACAAGAGGTTGTCCATCGGAACCATACTGCTCATATCCTGAAGGTTGGTGCATAAACACTTCAGTATCAAGATCACCATTCAAGAAGGCATTGTTGACATCGACTTGCCTCAACTGCCACCCTCTGGAGACAGCAATGGTCAAAACAACATGAACAGTAGCAGGTTTTACCACAGGACTAAACATTTCTTTGAAATCACACCCAGGGATTTGAGAACAACCTTTCGCAACCAATCGAGCTTTTTGGTGAGCAACAGTACCATCTGGATTCCTCTTAATCTTGAAAAGCCACTTGCACCCGATAACCTTATGGTTTTGTGGTTGCGGAACAAGCTCCCAGGTGGAATTACGAATAAGAGCATCATAATCTGCCTGACCAGCAGCATGCCATACAAAGGAAGTCAAGGCTTCTTCAATTGTAGAAGGTTCGACAGCCTCAACAGACATGGCTTTGGGTTTGAAGATTCCAGCCTTCGACCTAGTCACCATCAAGTGGGTGTTGGTCACAGGTAGAACTGGTGACTGAGTGTCAGAAGAATATGCAACACTTCCTTCACATCGAATATCAACATCAGGATCAGAAGGAGGGGAGTTATGAGGCTTCCGATCAGATCCGACCTTAGGTTGAACAGTGACAGGAGAAGCCAGGAATGAGCAAATAACTAATGAAACGAACGTTGATACAAGCTGATTTTGTATTGACAAACACTTCCCCAGAGATAGCTCGGATGACAAAAACTTAGTCTCATCAAACACCACATGTCGTGAAACAATGACCCTGCCTGTCAGTAAGAGACACAGATACCCCTTATGTTGAGCATTATATCCCAAGAAAGTAGATGGTTGAGATAAAAAAAACCCAGCTTATGTGCCATAAATGGGCGTAAGTAAGGCTAGCAACAACATCCGAATACACGCAAATGATCGTAAGTGGGGTCATCTCCATAAAGAGCCTTAAACGGAGACTGTCCCTTCAAAACTGGAGTAGGTAGCCGATTGATGAGATGTACTGCACAGCAAAACGCATAACCCCAGTATTCCATAGGTAAACTTGCTTGAGCCAAAAGTGTGATGCCCATGTCAACAATGTTATGATGTTTGCGTTTCACGACGCCATTCTGTTCAGACGTATATGGGCAGGTCAAGCTGTAACACCCCATACCCGAGTCCAAGGCTAAGACCGGATACGAGACATTACTATACTTGCTTAAACTTGTATTTACGGGCTATAAAATTTCCTTTCGAATTAAAAACTTCTCTTTCTTAAACAACTCATACATCTCATAGGCCTACGAGGCCTTAAACACATATCTGGAAACTTTCGGAATTCAATTGAAAACTTTTCCTTAAAACAGGGGTCACACGCCTATGTGGCTTGGCATGGCCTTGACACGCCCGTGAACTTAGACCGTGATCGACACTGACTATATTCACACGGCCTTGACACGCCCGTGGACTTAGACCGTGATCGACACTGACTATATTCACACAGCCTGGGGCACACGCCAATGTTCTCATGCTTAATCTCATTAATTTCTTTATTTAACAAAGCATTAAACATTTCTATGGTAATAATGTACATTATACTAAGCAATTCAATGATAGTAATCATAAAGCTTAGAAATCATACAAACTTACCTCGATATACAGAATGTATGTAGATATGCAATTTAGTCCTCGACTTTGTTCTTGCCTCAGTTTCGATCCGGGCTTCATTTTTCTTGATCTATAATAATAGTTTAGATCATTTAATAATCACATTGATTAAATTGACTCTTAACACATACTTTAGCAAAATTACTATTTTTCCCCTAAACTTTCTCATAATAACACTTTTGCCCCAAGGCTCGTAAAGTGATTTTTATTCATCTTTTGTGAACTTCATGCTTAGCTGATTCGTTTTCTCAACTATAGCAATAACAAAATCTCACTATTTCTACCATGTATGGCAAATTTTATAATAATTACAACTAGTCCTTTCTAGCATTTCTCATGAAATTCACTTAGAAAAAGATGTTTATCTAACATCAAACTCTCATAATCTTCCATAAAACATCATTTTACAAACATGTCATACATGGGTAGATTTTTGAACATGCATCTTAGCTCAACTTATAGCTAAAAATAGCTAATTCATGTTACGAGGACTCCAAAAACACGAAGAATATTAAAAACGGGGCTAAGATGAACTTACTAACAAGCTTGAAAAATTGAAGAACATTAGCTATGGCTTCCTTCAAATTTTTGGCACTTGAGGATGAAGATGAGAATGATTTTTGTCATCTTTTTCCTATTTTAATCATTTAATAGATAAATGACCAAAATGCCTTTCTCATTAAACTTTTACAAATTTCTAACTAATGTCCAATTTTGTCCAAAAATTATAATTTGGGCAAATTTCTATTTAAGGACTTCTAATTAATATTCTAAAGCTATTTAATACAAAAAGCTTCTAGAAACTCATATTTTGCAACTTTTGCAATTTAGTCCTAATGGACCAATTTTATGGAAATTTCCATAAAATTTCTACATGAAACTTTCATATCATCATGCAAACATCTCAAATACCTTAAAAACTCATTTTACTAACTCAGATTTGTGGTCTCACACCACTATTTCGGCTAGGCCCTAAATCGGGCTATTACACAAGCGATGAATAATCCTTTGCGAGGCGAAAACAGATGTAAAGGCTCGATATTCTCCGCCCCAATCACTTTGAAATTATTTGATACTCTTCCCAAATTGAGTTTTAACTAATTGTTGAAACTGAACAAAACAGTGCACAACCTGAGACTTCTGACGAATGAGATAAACCCACGTAAATCGATGAAATATAATACCAGTTATTTCCACAGGCAACAGATGTAGGACCCCAAAGATCAGAAACAACCAAATCAAACGGATTTGTGTATTTAGTAGTGGATAGAGAAAACGACAGTTTATGAGCCTTCCCTTTTTAACAGGTAGTACATATGCTATAAAGACAAGTATTAGTCTGTACGACAATATTACACTTATCCAAAACACTTTTGAAAACAGTAGTGGATGAATGACTAAGACGGTTATGCCACAAAGACAAAATAGTACAATCATCAGATTTATTTCAGAGTATATTAGAAGTAGCAACTGGAGCTTCTACGGACTGAGTGGACAGAATCAGCAGAGAGAACTGGTATAGCCCATCACGAATGTGGCCTTTCAACAGTGTTTCCCGGGTCATTATGTCCTTAATAACACAGTACGTTGGGTGAAATTCAAAAAATACATCATTACTGTTAGCAAATTGTGATACAGACAGCAAATTTTTCCTAATTTGCGGCACACATAAGCCATCAGATAACCGAAGCAATTTAGATCGTGTAGGTAAAACACCATTACCAACTGATGAGATCAGGGCAAAAGTCCCGTCACCCATCAAGAGGGAAGACGTACCTAGATACTGAGTGGTATCCTGCAGTGCCGGCGCATAGTGACAGACTTGATTGCTCGCACCCGAATTAGGGTACCATGATGTTGTCCCAACTGGCATAGGTATATGAGAATCCGTGCCACCACCATTTGAACCAAATTAAGCAGTGTTGATATAGGAGCCTGACGAATCAAAATAATCAGAAGCAAGTCACCCACCAGAGGAAGACCGATACACGGGTCAGAACTAGAGTAAACATGGGCCCACGACTTGGTTCGCCAACGAACAGGAGAATCCGACTCATGCCCAAGTTGAACATAGTTATTGGTTGGTCTAACTCCCTCTAATTGACCAGGCCCAATGTGTCCATCACAAGTGCTAGCAATTGGTGATTAAAGGCAGGGCCATGTGTGGGTTAGGTGGCCCAACACAAAAGTCATGCTCATGCATGACACAATTTGGCCGATTATGGTGTCCAGTTGGAGGCCAATTTTGACATCTATTTTGACCATCATATGGCCAATTTTGACCTACTGGGTGAGTAAACTTAACTCTTTGCGATGGCCATTCCCTTCACCCCTTAAAATCTTCTTGTAGCGCACCATAGAGAGCATCAAGAGGAAAGCCCAACGCTGGCAACGAACGAGAACCATCAGCAGTCGGCGGAAGATGGCGTGGTCCATCAAAGTCACAATTAAAACGATAGAAACACCTTTGAGCAAAGTGCCCGAAACAGTTACAAATCTGGCATTGAACTCTCGACCGAAAGCCTTTCCTACGGCCACCTGACGGAGGGCAACCACCACGGACAGAACCAACACGAGCCTACGACGATGCGGCTTCCACTAGATTCACATGCATGGCTATCTTCTGGACCGCTCGCAACTACCGTTGCTCACAGTCGACCAACGTTTCCACCAATCATTTAAACGGTATTGGTTCCAACGAGAGAGATGCCGTAGAGACAATCGCATCAAAATCAGATGGTAGCCCCGCAAGCATCTCCTCCGTCTTCTCTGCCTCCGAGACTTGAGTGCCGGACGCCGCAATTAGAGCGTACAGGTGCTTGATTCGATCTACATAAATCTTGATGGACAGAGCACCATTTTTCAGGGAGTGAAGTTCATGCCGGAGCTTCGACTATTTGGCATCAGTGTCTGCGGCAAAAAGGCCTATTTTCGTAAGCCAAACATCTAAGGACGTGCGAGCATCCGTAAATAAGGACAAAAATGAGCTGTTGATTGTGGAAAGCAACCACAAAGCAAGGAGGAGATCTTGTCGAGAAAACACGAGAGCAGACAGATTGGGAAAAAGGGAGCCATCCGTCGATTGAACAAAATGTGCTGGTGGAGGTAAAGTGCCATCTATGAAACCTAACAATTCATATCCACCAAGAATGAAACGTACCTGCTATTGCCATTGGATGAAGGTTCCTTCATCCAGTTTCACCACATCGTGACGAGGGAATGAAGTGACGACTTTCTCATCAGTGAACAGGGCACAACCACCGTCAATAGAGCCAGAATCGGGAGAAGGTGTGGCAGCCATAGGTCCTAGGATCGAGAGGCGACTGATACCATGCTAGAAGGTACAATTGAGAGATTGTTTGTGTTGAGAGAATTCAAATCTGAGATTTACTTTCTATTTCTTGGTTCTGTATCTTTAATGAAACCGTACTTTGTTCATCTGTACATAGCATATATATAAAGAGCTAGACTAACTGCTCTTTAACAATCTCTTAACAACTAACAGACTTTAGCTATACTAACAGTTTAACCACATTAGCTGAGGCATGTGATACTCTATCAATCTCGCATGATATCTTCAAAAGTAATTTTTACCTCACTATCAGCGCTATAAAAAATTATTTAGCAAATAGATGCATTTCTACCGTATAGGGGTTGAAGTCGGCACCTCCTCTGGGAATCGACTTCACTTCACCAATCTTTCTTTCTTTTTAATTTCATATATTTGGCAATAGGTGATTGGTTTCTTCCAAGTACTTGTCAAGTGTGGCTTGTTATACAATTCTTAATCTGTTGTTTACTGTCAATGTATCTGTGGGTGGTCAATGGAAGCTGAGTTGGAGCCCAAATACACCACAAAGATTTATCCCTCTTGACATAATGTTGAATACAACATTGAATGAATGGAAAGAACCAAGAACTAAGGAAAATATGGTCTACTTATTTTATTAATAAAAGGTTGTCAAAACCATTTTTTTATCGGGTTTGAAAAATGAGAATCGACTTTTAAAAATATGGAGTCGCCACCAATCCTTTTTGTTTAGGTGTGATCGGGTCACCTATAAAATAAATTTTGGTCTACGAATTTCCAGAAGAAAACGAGTTCGGGAGTCGATTACGTGCGAGGAAGGATTAGCACCCTCGCGACGCCCAAAATTGGTACCAAATTGATTAATTGATGTCCTAATGTTAAAAAGTTTGGAATGATTTTGAAATTTTATTTTTTTATGATTTTAAATAACTTGATTGAATATTGAGATTCCCTTGTTCCGAAAGGATAGAGTATCACATCCAGCACGATTGGACACGACAATCTGGGTCCTCGAATTCAAGATCATCCCTAAAATTCTTCAAACACATGTATTCAAATTTTCAAAGGGCATTTGGTTATTTGGACAAACAGGAAACCACACCCAGCACGATTGGGCATGATTTCTTCGAATTTCCAAAAGCACAAATATTACCTTATTTTGAAAATATGGACGAAATTTGAAAGGATATTCGTTTACTTGGTCAAACAAAAAACCACACCCAGCACGATTGGGCACGATTTCTTCGGATTTCCAAATGCACAAATATTACCTTATTTTGAAAATATGGACGAAGTTTGAAAGGATATTCGTTTATTTGGTCAAACAAAAAACCACACCCAGCACGATTGGGCACGATTTCTTCGGATTTCCAAACGCACAAATATTACCTTATTTTGAAAATATGGACAAAATTTGAAAGGGTATTCGTTTATTTGGTCAAACAAGAAACCACACCCAGCACGATTGGGCACGATTCCTTCGAATTTCCAAATGCACAAATATCACTTTATTTTGAGAGTATGGGAGAAATTTGAAAAGATATTCGTTTATTTGGTCAAACAAGAAATCACACCCAGCACGATTGGGCACGATTCTTTCAAATTTCCAAATGAACAAATATTACCTCATTTTGAAAATTTTAAATAAATAATTTTAAAATTGACTCAAAATGCCTTTATTGAATCATGAGAAACAGTAATGTAATACGAGTGAATATAACATTTATAAAAATGGATGACAAGAATATTAATATGAATATACAATTCAATATAACATCAACAATCTCACAACTCTTATTTTGGAAATCCCCGACATCATTAATCGGGTGACAATAAAAACTAAAATATAACCAATTGAAAACAAATTAAAATAAAATGTAACAAATTTTAAAGTAACGAGCAAATACCATGTATCAATTTAAGTAATGTATACGTAAAAAAAAACTTGATGTCAAATAATATATATATATATATATATATGAATAATGAGGCAATATATAAAAGTGTATAGAACAAGTAAATATATAATTAAGAATAGGGTCTTTGAAAGAAATAAATTACATATATAATAATATAAGATCAATTAGTATATACACAATGGATTTTAAAGAGAAAATATAAAATACTATAAAATTAATAATACGTAAAAGATAATTTTAATATTAACTATATGTGTATGGATAAACTAATAATATACAAATGTATTCAAACTTATCATTATACAAATCTTTAAAATAATGTAATATATAAAAAAAATTTAAATTACATAGCTATGTAATTACACAAATGAAAAATGTACGAGTGAAAATATAAGGAAATAATTCAGCATGATATACTAAAACCAATTCAAAATATAAAAAAATAAAATAGTTCAACAGATTACGAGAAATGCAAAACAGTTAAAATAAGAGGATATATTTAAAATAAATACAAACTGAAAGGGATTATTAAATAAATATAAAACACTGGGGCAGAAATTAAAGACTAAAATACAACGCGCATAAACCTAAGAGGATCAAAATCGAAATTTCCCGAAGTTATTAAACATTGCGCTCAAAGAAGGGTTAAAATTAAAAAGATGTAAAATTTAAAAGCGAAATTGAAATAAAATAAAACTTAATTGAAAAACAAATAAATTGCGTAAGGACCAAAAGGGAAATTAGCCCAATCAGTGAAAAC
Organism: Gossypium australe; assembly: GCA_005393395.2. Lineage (NCBI taxonomy): Eukaryota > Viridiplantae > Streptophyta > Magnoliopsida > Malvales > Malvaceae > Gossypium > Gossypium australe. Next base: position 24,953,902 of record CM016624.1, read on the forward strand.
ACGCGGATCCTCTGGTCGGGTCGGGTCGCGCGCGCGAATCCTAAGCCAAACAACGTCGTTTTGTATCTAAGGGGCAATGACTAAAACGACGTCGTTTTGTAATGTGTATATAAGTAAAATTTTGAGTTAAAACTTTATTTTCAATAGCTTTCTAAAAAAAAATTCTTAACCCTTTTTTGTTTTCTCTGCAGGGGTGGGGGTTGCTGCGATTTTCGTCCGCCGATCTGCCGTTCTTCGTCGCCGACACCGTCGCCAGCGCTGCCGTATGCGGCGACGGAAAGCCCAAAAGTCGAACTCTTTTTTAAAAAGGTATATTTTATTTTTTTGTATATTCTTTATATATATATTTTATGAATAGAAAGAAGAAAAGATTCAAAAAATAAAAAAGAGAAATGAAAATAGACAAAATCACCTTCGAATGTTACTGGTCTTGAGTTTTTGTTTAGATTTTTTTTCTGCTATTTTTTTTTGTTATTGAAACTATTGTATTCTTATTGATTCCAAAAAACGATCCTCTACATTGTTTCAGATTCGGCTCTTATAAAGCTGAGAAACACCAAAATAAAATAGAATATTTCCCTTTTTATTGCTGTTGCGTTGGCTTCCATTTTTGCAGGGCTGACAGAGGCAAGTGCGCATGGAGGCTGCGGCGCTGGTGGCAGACAGGGGACAGTAGGGCTGCGGCGCAAGGGACAGAACCCTAGGGTTCTAAAAATTTTTTGTTTTTGGGCCCTTTGGGCCATTTGTAATTGGGCTAGATTTTGGGCTTTGTAATTGGGCCAGATTTTGGGTTTTGTAATTTGGGTTTTAGTTAAGGGTAAACTGGGCTTATTTGGGTTTAATTGGGCCGAGCAAAAATTGGTTATTACAACTGCCCCTCTTTGCTCATTGTCGTGAAACGAGAATAGAGCAAAGACAATAGAAGAACAAATTTTGCTCGGTCTTGGCCAAACCTTAATTCTTTGGTGCTCTTATTCTTCAGATGGCCTCTTCTTAATCCAGTATTCCTTTGTCGCTTTGACTCACTTTACTGTAGCATATTTGATCTGCTTCTCTGTAACTTCGAGAATGCCAGGTTTGCTGTCTTCAATCTACCCCACTAGAACTTCAAGGTGATAAGAATTTAGAAAGAAGATATTCGTAACTTTGATCTTCTCACTTAAACTTCTCGAAAGTAGAGATTGATCCTCAATACACTCAGGGAGGAAGGATTAGTAGCTTCGACCTGCTCTTCTGGAACTTTGAGGTGATAAGAATTCAGGAAGAAGAGATTTGTAACTTCGATCTTTTCACTGAAACTTCTCAGAAATAAAGGTTGATCCTCAATCCACTCAGGGAGGAGGGATTAGTAGCTTCAACCTGCTCCGCTAGGACTTTGAGGTGATAAAAATTCAGAAAGAAGAGATTCGTAACTTCGATCTTCTCACTGAAACTTCTGAAAATAAAGGCTGATCCTCAATACACTCAATGAGGAGGGATTTGTAGCTTCAACCTGCTCCGCTAGGACTTTGAGGTGATAAGAATTCAGAAAGAAGAGATTCGTAACTTCGATCTTCTCACTAAAACTTCTCGAAAATAAAGGCTGATCCTCAATACACTCAAGGAGGATGGATTTGTAGCTTCGACCTGCTCCGCTGGGATTTCGAGGTGATAAGAATTCAAAAAGAAGAGATCTGTAACTTTGATCTTCTTACTGAAACTTCTCGAAAATGAAAGTTTATCCTCAATATACTCAGGGGGGAGGGATTTGTAGCTTCGACCTGCTCCGCTGGGATTTTGAGGTGATAAGAATTCAGAAAGAAGAGATTCGTAACTTTGATCTTCTTACTGAAACTTCTCAAAAATGAAAGTTGATTATCAATATACTCAGGGAGGAGGGATTTGTAGCTTCGACCTGCTTCACGGGACTTTGAGGAAATAACCTTGAACTTTTCAATTTGCTTCCTTACTATCTCAGGAAGACTTCAATCTTCAGTCTGCCCCTCTACCATTTCGAGGGAACAAAATCTAAACTCTTCAATTTGCTTCCTTACTTTCTTCAGGAAGACTTCAATCTTCAGTCTGCTCCACTACCATCTCGAGGGAACAAGATCTGAACTTCGATATTGCTACATCGTTCTTTGAGGAATCTGTCTTTTGATTGTGCAAGTAATGAGGATGCCATGATCAGGATGACTTAAATGCTCCTAACTATATGTGCTATGGATGACATTTACATGAATGCAGAATGCCATGAGAATGTAAAATGATTAGGGTGTAATGATCGCAATGAATCAAATGCTCCTAACTAAATGTGTCTTATGATCCCCTTTTTTTTCACATTATTCTTGCTCGCATTATGCTGTCCTTGTTTGGGCTGGATTTTTTTTTTTGATTTGACCCAAAGTGAAACACCCCAAACCCGGCCCACAAGCCTCGACCGGATCTGACATGTTCCTTCGGAAAAACTTAATTAAATTTCGTTTCATGTTTGATAAAATAGGTCGACTTAATAAAACAAGTTTGAGAATTTAGCGAGTTGGAAAACCGAGTTGTAGTTCAAGTTTGTTTCTCTTTAAAAACGTTTCCTTCATAGTTAATAAGTTAAAAGAAATGCCGAATTTTAGAGCTTATTATAAAGTTGAAAAAACCGTAGGTGTTTAGGTGTTAAAACATTTGATGTTGTTTTAAGAATAATGTTTAGTTACTTCATTTACCAATTATCGCATGAAAAATAAAACTTTAGAACATAAAACTTAAACAATTAAGTAGTGGCCTTACTACAACTGAATAAAATAAGCCCGAAATAAATCCCGAAACGTAATAAAGGAAACGTAATAGGTTTAATTATAACAAAACCCGAAAATGCTGAGCTGAGCATGGCCACCACAAAGTCCACGCTGGCCCAGTCCATGGCACTAAGTATCACCTGCAAAAGTTATCCCACGAAGGGTGAGTCAACAGACTCAATGTATAACGGCTACACCAAAAACCCAAACGATCATAGCCTTATTCTTATCATTTCGGCAAAGCCCATTTTAGTCATATTTGGCCATAGGCCCATAATATAGCATATCGAATCATAACATATTAAATCACAATTATAAATAAAATGAAATGCAATCCCGAGCCCACCTAGATATCCATCCTCTACACACCACCAGTACCTCCCAAACACACCGTGGGGATTACTAAATCGACCCTCCATCCGCTACACACCCTCGAAGGCAGTCGCTGCAGTCAACTGCACATCGCCCTTATAATCGTGGCATAGCCAGCAGATAATGTGACAGAGTCACCGGATTCATAATATGTGACATAAGTCACCGGATACATAATATGTGACATAAGTCACCGGATAATGTGGTAAAAACCACCGAAACACTTCCCCTTTATCATTAACACCCATATGCCCATGCAACATACATATTATTCAGATATCATGCAATATACCTTATCCCAAAGTCATAACGAAATCACACATATTTCATATCAATGTTTATAACATTATTAACTGAGTATTAAGGGGTAACGTACCTGAATGCATTGTACCATTGAATGGTACCCTTAGCCATGATCGTACATATTTCTTATTAACACATGCTTAACATTAAGACTATTAATCTATCGGGAAATTAGTGTAGGGTTACACACCTGATAACACTGAGAATGACACTCTCGATATCGACACTCTCGCTAGCAGGGATAACAGCGATCTGCTTATCCCTTTCCGATGCTGGCCCACAACCAGGTGGCCAATCACGTACGGCAGAAACCGAGCGTTTCTTGAATCTAGGGGTAGGGACTACCCCTTTCTCTCCTCCACTGGTACTCGCATCCATTGAGGAACACTTAATCAAAACCCGGTTAAATCCCGAGAATCGTCACTTGCCTATGGAGTTGTCGAAATCCCTATATGATATATGTTAGAGTCGGCTTTAGTGAAAAGTGAGCAATCGGTTATGGCCAAGAAAGACTTTCGGCTTTTGAAGAATTGTGAAGAGAAGAAGAAAATGATGGTGTGGTTCGGCTTTGGTGAGAAAGAGGAAGAAAGAATAGTGAGAAGAAGAAGAAGAGAAGAATGATGGTGAGGATCAAGTTAAGGTTCGGCTTAGGGGATTTTGGCTACTAGGTAAATTCGGCTTTTAACAAAAGAATGGAGAAGAAAGTGTGGGGCTTAAAGAGGTGCGGCAATGGTGAGATTGAGAGAGAGAGGTTTCGGCCTTAGCAAGGTAAAAGAGAAGAGAAGGGAGGGAGATGGGTTCGGTCTTATGGAGAACAAAGAGAAGACGAAAATAAGAAATAGAAAGTGACCTTAATGGTCTTCTCAAATTCGGCTCATGCAAATAGGCTTTGAAAGTTCTCTGACTGCCACTTTCGGCACAACACTAGGGAAAGAAAAGAAAACCAAATGCACCTAAAACCCCTTAAGCAAATTTCGGCACTTAGCTCCCCTTTGCATGACCGAATATGCCCCCTCCAAAGTCCCTTTGCCGGCCAACTCTTCCCCCTCTTCTCAAATCCCTTCTTTTTCTCCTATTTTTCCTCTCCACCTCTCATTCAAAGAGTTTGAATGAGTCAAGCCTTCATCCACTCTCTTAGCCGCCCATTCAAAAAAAATTGACTTGGTCTTTCACTCATCCATTCAGAGTCCTTGTGCCGTCCACCACTGCACTCTCTTGATGCAAAATGGCAACTCCAAAACGCTTCCCTTGCTGCTCGAACCTAGGCCCCTTCACACCCCCTGAGGCGTCACCCTCCTGTGCTCTAAGTGGCCCCTCCCTTGCCACTTTACTAGCTAGTTTCTTGTGTCTTAACCCACACAGTAAACTCCTTAAGGCCTAGCTCCCTTAGCTATCCTTTAAGGATGTAAAAATCAAATATTTTTCTAAGGCATCTACCTACTCCCCAGGGTTCCCGAAGCCCCCAAAACACATCCAAACCACACACAAGCATGCTACTACATTCATTCAAGTGAAAACGCATAACCCCTAAATCCCGGATATTACACAAAGTCTGAAAGAACAATTGTACTCTACTCAACTGATTTTCCCCCATTGTAACTTCCAGGTCTATTCCTTCATACCTCGGAGGAATCAGGCTGTGCATTAATACTACTACTAGCCGTGACTCGAGCGTTATAAGGTCCAGAATAATCTCTGCTGTGGTGCTTCAAAAACGAAGAGATCCTTACTATTTAGACACTCTTTTCCCAAATATTCAAGCCTTTTGATCTGGTGAGTTCTAAGCAATAGTCCTGTTTGTGGCTCTTGTATTATTCAGAAACTTCTAAAGTAATATGCAGAACTTCTTTCATGAAAGTATTATTAGTCCAGTAACTGTTATTTTCATGCCAAAATGCTTGAAAAAGATCATGATGATGGATGAAATAGAAATTTATTGGGAGCATAGCTCGAACCAAACAAGCTAATCAAAACTAGTAAATGCAGTGAAGAAGAAAGTTTATTTAGACTGTATCTTCAAAAGACAAAGATAGCAAGCTCAAAATGGGTAAAATGGAAACTAGGTGCCCCAGATATCGCAGCTTGAACTTCTCTGCCTGAGTGTCTGGAAGACTATTTTGAGTTTGACATGTGTTTAGGAGATCTTGAGTATTTTGTCGATGCACCAAGACGCAACATACCCCTTCCTTGTCAATTCGAGTAAAGCGGGATATTTCCATCACGATTTGAGCCGCCTTTTTTAAGTTTTCAACCCAAATCCCCTTTGATCTCAAAACGCCTATTGCGGGTTTTTTTTTTTTGAAAATCTCAAAGCGCCCTTTGCGGGACTTAGACTTTGGCTTCTTTCCCTCTTCAAGTATAGTACTTTTTAACAGAATCCGAATTTACAGGATTAGGCAAGTTTTTCCCATCCATTTCAGCCAAGATCAATGCTCCTCCAGAGAAAGCCTTTTTCACCACATAAGGTCCTTCCCAATTTGGCATCCATTTCCCTCAGAAATCCTTTTGTATAGGGAGGATCTTTTTCAAAACCAGGTCTCCCTCGTGAAATTCTCTTGGGCGCACCTTTTTGTCATAAGCCTGCATCATTCTCTTTTGATACATCTAGCCATGACGAATAGCCGTTAACCTCTTCTCCTCAATCAAGTTTAGCTGATCATATCGAGACTGGATCCATTCTGCTTCATCTAATTTTAGATCTGACAAGACTCGAAGGGAAGGAATTTCAACTTCAATGGGTAATACCGCTTCCATTCCGTAAACTAATGAAAAAGGAGTTGCCCCGGTGGATGTCCTGACTGATGTTCGATAAGCATAGAGAGCAAAGGGTAACTTTTCATGCCAATCTTTATAGGTTTCAACCATCTTCCCCACAATCCTCTTAATGCAACATCCTGAATTTGGGCCTAGAATAAGTGGGTTCCTGTGTCGAGAGAATGGATTTTGTTGTTAAAAAACAAAAAACTTGTAATTATTGTTTGGATTTAGATTAATGTGTAATTATTGTATACTAATTTTTCCTCCCTTTTAAATATATTAACTGAATTATAATAAAATTTAATGTGGCATAATATTAAACTCTATGTAGTCAATTTATGCATCAATTTATCAAATATTTTCCATAATTTTGTCCTTGTCATATAATTAATTATTTTATTTATGTTATCAGTGTGATGAACGAAGTTATAATTTAGAAATATTAATTTTTCTATTATTCTTGATTTAATTTTTATATTTTAATATAATTTAGTTCTTATATTTTTTTATAATATTAAGTTCTATCGTTAAATTGTCGTTAATATACAATATGAGTATATATAATTTGAATGTACTAAAAAAAATGAATATGTGGTTTATACTAAAATAAGATAATGGTCAATTTTTAATTGACCCCTAGATTATGCTAAAATTTGGGGATTTGATTTATATGCTTTACTCTCTTTTTTTGCATAGTTTGCCCCTCTACTTTTATAATGTCACTAATACATTTAAATAGTTAATTTTTCTTAAAAATATTATTCAAACAGAAATAAATTATTTTATCATGTAAAGTTTGAATGGACATTTTCTTTTAAAAAAAATTATTATTGCATGTTTAGTTTAATTTTTAGGAGGTTTAGGAAGGGTTGGTAGTGTTGGAAAAGTCCTAGGCTCGATCTAGGGCTTTAGCAAAAATGTTGTTTTTTTTAGGGAGGTTGGTGGTAGTCATAAGGCTTTTAAAATATTGTTGGGTTAAAAAATATCACAAAGAAGTAGGTTGTCTGGTGGCTTAGGGTGTTTGGAATAAGCTGGTGGTCAGAGGTTCAAGTGGTATGAAGACCAGAGTTTAGGCCTTATAATTAGTTGGGACTGTTTTATGACACAAGGAAACGCTTGGCCCAGTGGCAAAGGTGTTAGGAGTAGTAGGGAGAGCATGGTTCTAGTCACGGCATGCGCATGTTATGTTTTTTTAAGTAAACCTGGAGTACGACAGAAGGTTTATAATTAAGTAGGGAGAAAATATGACTCAAAAAAAATACGCGGCGCAGTGGCAAGGGGCGTGTACTATAGTGAAAAGGTTGGAGGTTCGAAGCCCAGTGTTGTCAAATATTTTTTTGGATTTCTTTGGATGATTTGGTCGCTGTGAAATAGGCTTTAAAAGGCGTTGAGAATGAAACATGTCATAAGAAGAGTTCTGGTGCAGTGGCTGGTAGCGTGTGGTTGTGCTTGGAGGTCTCGAGTTTGAGTTGCCTTGTGCACAATAATTTTCTATTTTGCTGCAGGCGTGGGTAAGTAGGTCGCTGGAAAGTATACTTTAAAACCAGTTGAGAATGGAATATATCACAAGAATGGTTGTGGTGCAGTGGCAGGGGGCGTGTGTTGGTGCTTGGAGGTCTTGGGTTCGAGTTGCCTTGTGCACAATAATTTTCTATTTTGCTGCAAGCGTGGGTAAGGTGCACAAAGAATGGCTGCTGTTCGGGGAAGGCAATTTGAATGTAATTCAAATTGGATTTTTGGATAAATAAAGGAATTTTTGGATGGGGATGAAGATACAATTTTGAGATAATAAAGGAATTTATTTGGTGATAAGTTTGAGTCGATTAGGGAGTGTAGATCTATTTATTTATTTATTTTAATATATATATGGGTGCCGAAATTTGCTGCTAAAGCTCTCATCTTTTCTCTTTTCTCTGCCGAAATTTCTACTCTATTCTCCCTCTCTTTTCTTTTTCTTCAGTTGGCCAAATCCTCTCTTTCTCATCTCTTTGAGACACCTTAGCCGAATCATCAAGCCTCTCTTTACTCTTTTCTCACTTTCCCTTGTTAGCCGAAACATACCACCCAGATCTTCTAAAAGAAAAAGCCGAAAACGCAGTAGTTTATCTTTTTCGAGATTTTTCATAAAAGCCGAAATCGTGAGATCTAGTCTTCTGTGTGTGCCGAAATCACTCTACGGTGCCTACTTGTGCCGAAATCTGAAGGAAACTTTAGGTAAGTGTTGATTTGAGAAAACCAAATCTTTTTCGGCTTTTCAAAGTCCCTAGCCGAATGGCTATTTAGAAACTAATCTCTTATTTCTCTCTTATTTTCGGCATTCTGGGATCTGAAGAGGAGTCAATTGCGTAGATCTCTAAGTCATAAGTTCAGTAATACTCGAATTGTGGTACTTTCGAGATTTCAAGGTAAGGAAATCTATTGATTTTAGTGTGTAAAATCGGGTAGAACACTAACCATGGCCGATTATAGGAGAGGCCCTATTTTCACATCTTTCCGGCTTTTTGAGCAAAGTAGTAGATCGGTTTAGCAAGGGTATCGACATTAATTAGGTGTGTAACACTTCCACACCATCTATATCTGATTGTTAAGTATATGTTAATAAGTGTTATATGTTATGATAAATGCCGAAATCCCGGAATAATGACAGAAACCCAAAGAGGGTAAAAGTGAATCACCAAGTCAGTGAATGTTTTGATTAAATGTTATAAAAATATTGATGTTATGTGATTGCATGGGTTGGGTTTGATGAAAGGAGAAAGTTATATGTTGTAGCGGTTTTTACCATGACCTGTTGTAGTGGTTCCTTATCGTGATCTGTTGTAGCAGCTTTTGCCGTGATCTGTTGTAGTGGCTACGGCCATGATCTGATGATGAGCAGCACGACTGCCATCAAGGCGTGTAGCGGTGAGGGTTGATTGTAGAAATCCCCAATGGTGTGAATGGCTGGTACGGGGGCGTGTAGCAGATGGAAACCTAGGATTTGGGTTGGGCTTTGCATATTATTTTGTTGTGTATATTAATTTTGATTATTCTGTTTTATGGGGCTAAAGCCCAAATCTAATGGTGCTTGAGGGTTGCACACTGAGTCTCGCGACTCACCCTTTTAATTTAACAATTTCAGGTGACACCTAGTGCATCAGACCGGACTGGAGAGGAACGCGAGGTGGCCATGCAAAAGAACAATTGGATTCAGCAAAAAGGCTTTTAGTTTTTTTTAATAACTTTAATTAATGGGTTTTAAATTTCCTTGTAATAAGGCCTTGGGCCACTAGACTATTAGTTATGTTTTGGGTTTTATGTTGGGTTTTTATTATTGGGCTTTTAAGTTTTATGTTTTAAATTAAGTGAAGACATGTATGAAATTTCAGTTTTTATTTAAAATTCACCAAGTCAATTTATAACTTTATATTTTATATGAATTAATAAATTATTAAGCTTTCAGTATTAGTATTTAAACCTGACAATTGTTTTCCAAAATGCTACATGTTTTGTAAAATCACTCAAGTGACATACCAGATCCGGTTGTAGTGTTTGGGCCGGGTTTGGGGTGTTACACTTAATGTTCTTATTGGCTGCTTCCACTGCACCATTCATCTTTAGACAATACGGTGATGAATTGTGGTGTTTAATCTTAAATTGACCGCAGACCTCCGTGATCGTGCTGTTGTTTAAGTTTAACGCATTGTCAGATATGATTCTCTCAGGCATTCCGTATCGACAAATGATTTCTTTTTTTAGGAATCTACTGACTGCCGACTTGGTAACACTGGCTTATGAAGTAGCCTCTACCCATTTGGTGAAGTAGTCGATGACCACGAAGATGAATCAATGCCCGTTCGAAGCTTTTGGAGAAATCGGTCCAATGACATCCATGCCCCACATGGAGAAAGGCCATGGGGAAGTCATAACATGTAACGGTGAAGGAGGTACGTGAATTTTGTCCCCGTATATCTGGCATTTGTGACATGTCTTAGCATACTTGATGCAATCCCCTTCCATGGTAGACCAATGGTATCCGAATCTCATGATTTGTCTAGCCATTGTGAAACCATTAGCATGTGTTCCGCAAACACCCTCGTGAACTTCCTCCAAAATCTTCTTAGCTTCAACTGCGTCGACACATCTCAACATTACTTGATCCTTCTTTTTTTGTACAGGACCTCCCCGTCCAGGACATAATCACAGGCTAACCTTCTCAATGTCCTCTTTTCATTCTCGGTTGCTTGTTTGGGGTATTCGCGATTTCTCACATATCGCAATATATCTTGGTACCAGGGGTGATCATCCCTTTCTTCTTCCTCCATGTTGCAACAATAAGTTGGGGTCTCGTAAATACTCATTTGAATGGGCTTTACATCTTCTTGCTTACTCACCTTAATCATGGTAACCAAAGTAGCCAAAGTATCTGTCATCTGGTTTTCTTCTCGTGGGAGATAACTAAAAGTGATATCATCGAACTCCTCAATTAACTTCAAGACTATCCTTCGATAATTGATCAATTTGGGGTCTCTTGTCTCCCATTTGCCTTTTAGTTGGTAGATCACTAGTGCAGAATCTCCATATACTTCCAGCGCTCTAATTCTACGTTCTACGGCAGCACGGAGTCCCATGATACATGCTTCGTATTCCGCCATGTTATTTGTACAATCAAAATCCAACTTGCATGTGAACGGGTAGTGATCTCCATTTGGGGATACCAAGACCGCCCTAATCCCATTTCCAACAGCATTTGATACTCCATCGAAATTCAATTTCCAAAGGCAATCTTTTCCAGTGTCTTCTTCAGTAGCTGCCACATACATTAAATCTTCATTAGGGAAATCAAAGTTTAACGGCTCATAATCCTCTAAAGCTCTGCTAGCTAGGAAGTCAGCTATTGCGCTCCCTTTTACAGCTTTTTGACTCACATAGACAATATCAAATTTAGACAACAGAATTTGCCATCTAGCCATTCTTTCATTCAAGGCGGTTGCCTCCATCATATACTTTAGAGGGTCTAATTTCGAGATTAACCAGGTCGTATGATACAGCATGTATTGTCTCAATCCCCGAGTCGTCCAAATCAACGCACAACACAGTTTCTCAATTGGCGAATATCTCATTTCGCACTCAGTGAATTTCTTACTAAGGTAGTATATCCCCTTTTCTTTCCTTCCTGAATCATCATGTTGACCTAGCACACATCCCATAGAGTGATTAAGCACTGTCAGATATAGGATTAATGGCTTATCTGGGCGTGGGGGTGACAGTACTAGAGGGTTTGTCAAGTATTGTTTGACCTTATCGAAAGCTTTCTGGCATTCATCATCCCATACGCCTGGATTATGTTTCTTCAAAAGACGAAATATGGGATCACATTTCTTGGTTAACTGTGAAATAAATCGAGCAATGTAATTTAGTCTTCCAAGGAAACCTCGAACTTCTTTTTGAGTGCGCGGCGGAGGCAATTCTTGTATAGCCCAGACCTTGTCCGAGCCAATCTCGATCCCCTTCTTGCTGACTATGAAGCCCAACAATTTGCCAGATCTAGCTCCAAAAGTACATTTCGTAGGATTGAGTCTCAGTTGGAATTTCTTTAACCTCAGGAACAGTTTCTTCAAAACTCGGATATGTTCTTCTTCTGTTCTAGACTTTGCAATCATGTCATCCACATAAACTTCAATCTCTTTATGCATCATATCATGGAACAAGGTCACCATGGCTCTTTGGTATGTAGCTCCTGCTTTTTTCAACCCAAACGGCATTACTTTATAACAGAATATACCCCACAATGTTATGAATGTAGTCTTTCCCATATCTTCGGGATGCATTTTTATCTGATTGTACCCGGAGAAACCATCCATGAAGGAAAACAATGAAAAGCCTGCTGTATTGTCTACTAGAGTATCAATATGAGGCAAAGGAAAGTTATCCTTTGGGCTAGCCTTATTTAGGTTTCTATAATCCACACACATTCGTACCTTCCCATATTTTTTAGGGACAGGCACGATGTTGGCTACCCATTCTGAATACTTGATCTCTTGCAAGAATCCAGCGTCGAACTGCCTTTGGACCTCTTCCTTTTTTTTCAGTACAATATCTGGTCTCATCCTTCGGAGCTTCTACTGAACTGGTTTGTAATCTCTTCTTATGGGTAAGCGGTGTACTGTAATATCGGTACTTAAACCAGGCATATCCTCATACGACCATGCGAAGACATCCTTGAATTCCTACAACAACTTGATAAGATTCTGCCTTGTTCCTTCGGCTATACATGTTCCAATATTTACCACTTTCCCTTCCTCCAACATCACAGTCTCTACTGTTTCCTTATGAGGCCGAATTTGTCTCTCCTCCTGCTCTACCATTCTTAACAAATCGGGAGATAAGTCACCGTCCGTGTCATCTTCAAAATCCTGTAATTTTTCTAAACATATGTCTTGCTCAAAAGGATATTTTGAGTCCATGGCAGCGTCGCCCAAGTCATTGATATCCAAGGACTCTGAATAAGCTTTAAATACTACAGGAATTTCCTCTGCAGTCTAATTGTTTAAAACGCTTCCCAGTTCATAAGGCTGAATATCTGATAAGATTCCCTCTTCAACTGCCTCCTTAGATATGGCATTAATGCAGACATTACCCAACATTGCTACGATGTCCTCTCCCTTCCGTGTCTTCGGCTCAGAGTGAATTACCCCTCCTGACACAAAAGTTTTGGATATATGTGGAATTATCATGGGTTCCCACTTGGTTTCCTCTCCACTCAAACGAGCGTGTCTTCTTTCTTGTCTCTTTTCCAACTCTTTCTTTTTTTGTTTTGCATCTGGCCTAAATCTTAAACCAAAGCGATCTTGATTTTCTCTCAATATCAGGGCCACAACTATCCCCTGAAGATACTTTCCAAGTCCTCTTCTCGGTAAAGCGCCTTTCCTCACGGTCATTTTCGATCCCATTCTTGTAGTCTTGGAGATTCTTGGTTTCAAGATTCTGTTTCCTTCCATAATGAAAGTTGCATTCACGAACTCGAGAGATCGGAAATAGCATTCGGCTGTCTCGTCGTTTATTTCCAAGTATGGCATATCACTAGTCACAGTTGCAATAATGTCCTCCTCAGTTTTTATCGTTATCAGCCGACCATCTGCTACCAACTTCACCTTCTGATGTAATGATGAAGGCACTGCCCCTGACAAATGTATCCATGGTCTCCCTAATAAGCAGTTATAGGAAGGCTTGATGTCCATTACCAAAAAATCTACTTCGTAAGTAGTTGGGTCAATTAGTAAGGGTATCTCAATCCTCCCCATGACTCTTCTTTGGGTGCCATCAGACGCCTTTACTATGCTCTGGCACTCCTTCATGTGCGAACTGTCCACTGGTAATCTGTTTAGAGTGGACAAGGGCAATACATTTAACGCAGACCCGTTGTCTATCAAGACCCCTGGTAGCATGTGCCCTTTGCATCTAGCGGTGATGTGCAAAGCCTTAGTGGATCCTCTACCACCTTGTGGTATCTCATCGTCATTAAAATAAATGAAGTTGTCAGCACTTATGTTGTCGATCAATCGATCCAATTTATTAACCGAGATATCATTGACGACGTAGGTCTCGTTTAAAACTTTCATCAACGCGTTCCTGTGTATCTCTGAACTCTGAAGCAAAGCCAACACAGATATGCGCGTCAGTTGCTTGTGCAGCTATTCTACTACACAATATTCACTGTGTTTTAGAAATTTTAGGAACTCTTTAGCTTCTTCCTCTGTCACTATTTCTTTGACTGTCGGCTCGGGCTCGACTGGCTTTCCTTTCTCCTTTCCACCATTGGAGTTTTCTGTTTTATCAAATCATAGTGTCTCCTGCTACGAGTATGAAAGCCTACACCTAGATCTTCCTTCAAAGTATTAGTCGAATTCTCCTTCCCTGGGACTGTTACATTACACTCATAGTTCCAGGGAACCTCCTTACTGTCTTTATAAGCAAAGGCAGTGGGCCTTCGTATTACCACTTTCGGCGCTACCTGTATTCCCGCCTCATTATTAGCTGAATTGTCATTTTCAGGGACTGCTATATCACACTCATGGTTCCGAGAAACCTCCTTATTGTCTTTATGAGCAAGGGTAGTGGGCCTCCGTATTACCACTTTCAGCGCTACCCGTATCCTCGCCTTATCACTTTTGGGACGCGAAATAACGATCATCGGAAGGTTGACTTTCGAACTCTTTACCGTTGACTCTGACGTGCATATGCTCCTCTCTTCTATGCCTTCATCATAAAATTCAACTTCTTTATTGTTCATTAAATTTTGCACCAGAGTTCTAAATTCCCCACAATTCTGAATCTCATGCCCCAACTCCTGATGGTACTCACAATAATTTGTCAGCTTTCCCTGACTCTTTTCCGCAACAATTAATCCTTGTTTGACCATTTCTTTCCAGACCAATCTTAAGGGAGTCTTAACCTCAGCGACACTTGCTTTGATTCTTTTCTCTGAACTTTCGCTAATTGCATTGACTCCGCTATTAGCATGATTGGGTAAAAGATTTGTTGCGTTTGGCATGTCATCTAACTCCACCACACCCATATTGATAAATTTCTCCATCAATTTCTTAAAAGCAATGCAATTCTCTATTGAGTGCCTCGTGATTCCTGCATGGTATTCACACTGTGCATTTGGGTCATACCACTTGGGATACGGAGGCTGCATTGGTTTTAGATGATAAGGGGACACAATATGCACGTCGAACAAGGTTTGATACATCTCCTTGTATGTCATTGGAATCAGTATGAATTGGAGTTTCTCATTATTTTGTCTTGTGGTGCCAGGTTCTTTCTTGGGTGACCCCTGCTACCCCGTGGCCATTGCTTTTGACTGATTAATAGTGATTGACTTCGGGTACCCTATGCTCACGTTATTCACCTCACTTTCTTTCTTCCTTGGGGGCATTCTTTTGGCACTTTCCCTCATCTCAATCCTTCCACTTTTTATAATGTTTTCGATCATTTCTCCGGTCGTTACGATGTCCGAAAAGCTCCTGGTTGCACTTCCTAGCATATACATGAGAAATGGGGCTTTCAGTGTGTGGATGAAGAGCATTGTGGTCTCTTTCTCTAGAAGTGGTGGCTAGACTTGGATGGCAACCTCCCTCCACCTCTGTGCATATTGCCTAAAGCTTTCGTTTCCTTTTTTCTCCATGTTTTGAAGAGTGATCCTATCGGGGGTCATGTCTGTTACGTGACTGTACTGTTCCAGGAATGCTTGAGCCAAATCCGTCCATGAACCAATTCTGGCGTGACTCAACTGGTTATACCATCTGGCTGCGGCTCCAACCAAGCTATCTTGGAAGCAATGAATCAGCAGTGGGTCATTATTAGTGTATCCCGTCATCCTTCTACAAAAACATAGTAATATGGGCCTCTGGGCAACTTATCCCATTATATTTCTCGAACTCAGGCATCTTAAAATTGTACGGGAACACCAAGTCAGGGACCAAGCTTAAATCATTAGCATAAATTCCATGACGTTTACCAGCATTTTCTATAGCTTTAAATTTCTCCTTCAACCATTTATATTTATCTTCTAGCTGCTTTGGTAATTCCATTTTCGCCCTTTCAGCTATCTCATCCAAATCAGGGACATTGGGATTGATTGGATTATGGCCAGGGTTAGAACTTGAGCCGTCCTGGAAATTCATTGGTATTGATGCTGTGACTGAAATTTGTTGCGGTCTGATAGTGACAGATGGCCTTTGTGGGCTATCTTTGGTGCATGCATATGCATGGAATGAAGATAAATGCATGAATACAGAGAATGTGTCGATTCCGATTCAATTATATTTAGAAAGCGTTACTGGAGAACAAAGTCCTTTACATAGAATCGAATTACAAATAAGGCTTAGCCATAGCACCTAAAGTCTTAATTTCCTTGAGTAGCACAGCTAATTCCTGTCCGCGATCTGATCGCGTTTCAAACTGCATACTCAATACATCAGCTTGTACGGCCAAATTCTATAAATAATCAGCTATCTCTCGCATTTGAGTTATAGCTTCTCCCATAAGGTGATCCCTATCTCTGACTTGATTCTGAAAATAGCGAAGCTCCTGTTTTCTCCGTCCTTCATCCACCTTTAAAGACTCGATATAAGTTTGGCAATTCTGCAAGGCCATTTCTAATTCTTCAATCTTCCTCTTCATTTCTTCAATTTGGCTCAAACTTGCCTTTAATTCTTTCATAGAGTTACGGCTTCGATGATGGTAAAGAGATCTCTCGAGTTCCGCGACTCTAGCCTTTAACTTGTTTTGTTCACTACGACTTTCTGAGAGGCTCTTTTTCACAGATTCACCTCGTGTTTGCGCTTCTCGGAACTTTTCCTCCCATTGGTTAGCCTTAGTTCTTTCATTTTGAACTTCCTGGCGCCATTGTTCCGGAGTTTTTCCTAAACCGGCGGTCCTCATCGCTAGACGTATCTTCTTATAATCAGTTTTTAAGCTGCTGAGATCCTCTTCAACCCGATTTTTCTCTTTTTTGCATTTCTCAGGCTCAGCCTTCTGTATTTCCATGTCTAACCTTAAATGCATTTTATCCTATTCTAGCTGCTTGATCTTTTTTCTAAACTCGAGACTCTTCTTTTTAAAATCTTGCCTTATAATCTCTAGCTCGGACGGGATAACTTGCAAACATTCCTCTATTGATCGAGCACCTTCTAAATTCGGTTCGGATACATTATCATTAATCCTTCGACAGAACCAATTACTATACTCAGGTGTCGTCATAGAACCCATGGCCAATCTCTTCATTCGGCGAATCTGCTTCCAAGCGTCATGCATCTCTCGCACTCTTTCCTTGTAATTATCCCCCTGATATGAGAACTCAGATTGAGCCAGCCCATAAGTCACCGGTATAAATTGCCTTGACTTGTATTGCCTTAGTGCAAGCAACGGAGTATATCCAGTAGCCCTCCAAATCCAAATCAATGGCACATAGTCAATATTTCCACAACGATAGAGGATCTCGTCAGGGACCATCCAAAAGGCTTTCCACTCTACATCCTCCTCTTTGAGATTTTGAAGGATTGTCATCCACTTTTCTTCTAAAATGTCGTTTCTCCTTTGTGTAGGAGCTTCTTCCTTTAGCGGAGAATAATCTTTGGAGAAAACCCGGTAAGAGACCTTGTCCCCCTTCCAAAAGTGTCCGTGAAACCAGGTTAATAACAGTTGTACACATCCAATAAATCTACCTTCACCTGCCCTTCGACATGAGCTCAAAGATCTGAATGTCTCTGCTAGTATTGCAGGTACCGGTGTGACTCCTTTATCCAGACGATCGAATAGGTCAGTGACTGCTTCATCTATGTGCCTTAGAGCTTTAGGAAAAATCACCATGCCATAAATGCTTAAGGCAAAGATGTCCACCCTCTTTTTCGCATCCAGATGTACTGAGATCAAGTCTCTCATAACTGCCTAAGGAACACATTTACTATCACCCTTTTGCTGAATTCGAGCCGTAACCCAAGGTTCATTCATCCTGGTGATGCTCATTAATTTCTTCGCGAAGGTCGGGGCATTAGCGACTTTAACGTAAGTTTTGTCAATTAAGATCTTTGGACAACGAAGCAAGGTCGTATACTCCTCCATGGTGGGCACTAAACCTACTTTTCCAAAAGTGAAACAGTTATACGCAGGATTCCAAAACTGGATCATAGCCCGAAACAACTGTTTATCTACCTTAATATCTAGCAAATAGGGGATATCACCGTAATTTTGGTGGAACATCTGCTTAGTTCCGTCATCCCAATGGGCCCATATATCTCTCAACTCTTGTAGCTTATTCTGTACCACATTGACGCGAGTAAAGTCCCACAACTCCGATATGTATCCCTTAGCCAAACTGTCCCCTTTCTCTAATTGTAACTTTTCTGACCATGTGCGGACGGCTGCATTATCTTCGACTCTATCAAGGAATTCACTCTCCATGTTAAACCTTCTAACTTAGTAACCGAACAAGAATCGACACTTTTTTAATGTGAAATGACATGCAAATAACAAACAAATCAAAACAAGTCAGTATCGCATAATCAGAACAAGTAAAATATCAAACACTTATCCAAGTGACCCATTAAAGGTTGGCATTCTATCTAGGGTGGGCTCTTAGGGTTTACTATATGTGGCTTAGCTCTAAAGAGAGGGTACCTGAACCAGCAGATTCCTCAATCCTCACCCATTATAGGCTCGTATGGATCGAGTTTAGTTCAGGGGAACATATTTCCCTATGGCCATGCAGAGGTGAAAACCTCACGGAACCATAGGTACGGATGTATCCCGGAAGCAGTCCCCTAGCCCATGCGGAGGTGAAAACCTCACGGAGGCATAGCTTCTTGCTCCCACTTAAAGGGTGTGACCACAACGGTCATGCAAATATGAATGCAGATATATCCTATAAGACTCAACATTATTGCGATCATAGCACCAACAAACACATCAAAAGAAACATGATTTTTCAAAACAATTTTCCAAATTTTTGACAAAAGGACAAAGAATAATCAATTTTATGGCCTGACTCTCTTATCTTCCCCAGTGGAGTCGCCAAGCTGTCGAAACCATTTTTTTTATCGGGTTTGAAAAATGAGAATCGACTTTTAGAAATATGGAGTCGCCACCAATCCTTTTTGTTTAGGTGTGATCGGGTCACCTATAAAATAAATTTTGGTCTACGAATTTCCAGAAGAAAATGAGTTCGGGAGTCGATTACGTGCGAGGAAGGATTAGCACCCTCGCAACGCCCAAAATTGGTACCAAATTGATTAATTGATGTCCTAATGTTGAAAAGTTTGGAATGATTTTGAAATTCTATTTTTTTATAATTTTAAATAACTTGATTGAATATTGAGATTCCCTTGTTCCGAAAGGATAGAGTATCACATCTAGAACGATTGGACACGACAATCTGGGTCATCGAATTCAAGATCATCCCTAAAATTCTTCAAACACATGTATTGAAATTTTGAAAGGGCATTTTACTTGGACAAACAGGAAACCACACCCAGCACGATTGGGCATGATTTCTTTGAATTTTCAAACGCACAAATATTACCATATTTTGAAAATATGGACGGAATTTGAAAGGATATTTGTTTACTTGGTCAAACAAAAAACCACACCCAGCACGATTGGGCACGATTTCTTCGGATTTCCAAATGCACAAATATTACCTTATTTTGAAAATATAGACGAAGTTTGAAAGGATATTCGTTTATTTGGTCAAACAAAAAACCACACCCAGCACGATTGGGCACGATTTCTTCAGATTTCTGAACGCACAAATATTACCTTATTTTGAAAATATGGACGAAATTTGAAAGGGTATTCGTTTATTTGGTCAAACAAGAAACCACACTCAACACGATTGGGTACGATTCCTTCGAATTTCCAAATGCACAAATATCACCTTATTTTGAGAGTATGGAAGAAATTTGGAAAGATATTTGTTTATTTGGTCAAACAAGAAACCACACCCAGCACGATTGGGCACGATTCCTTCGAATTTCCAAATGCATAAATATTACCTCATTTTGAAATTTTTAAATAAATAATTTTAAAATTGACTCAAAATGCCTTTATTGAATCATGAGAAACAGTAATGTAATACGAAAGAATGATATGCGAATATAACATTTATAAAAATGGATGACAAGAATATTAATATGAATATACAATTCAATATAACATCAACAATCTCACAACTCTTATTTTGGAAATCCCCGACATCATTAATCGGGTGACAATAAAAACTAAAATATAATCAATTGAAAACAAATTAAAATAAAATGTAACAAATTTTAAAGTAACGAGCAAATACCATGTATCAATTTAAGTAATGTATACGTAAAAAAAAAACTTGATGTAAAATAATATATATATATATATATATATATATATATGAATAATGAGTCTATATATAAAAGTGTATAGAACAAGTAAATATATAATTTAGAATAGGGTCTTTGAAAGAAATAAATTACATATATAATAATATAAGATCAATTAGTATATACACAACGAATTTTAAAGAGAAAATATAAAATACTATAAAATTAATAATACGTAAAAGATAATTTTAATTTTAACTATATGTGTATGGATAAACTAATAATATACAAATGTATTCAAACTTATCATTATACAAATCTTTAAAATAAAGTAATATATAAAAAAATTTAAATTACATAGCTATGTAATTACACAAATGAAAAATGTACGAGTGAAAATATAAGGAAATAATTCAACACGATATACTAAAACCAATTCAAAATATAAAAAAATAAAATAGTTCAACATATTACGAGAAAGGCAAAACATTTAAAATAAGAGGATTCATTTAAAATAAATACAAACTGAAAGGGATTATTAAATAAATATAAAACATTGGGGCAGAAATTAAAGACTAAAATACAACGCGCATAAACCTAAGAGGATCAAAATCAAAATTTCCGAAGTTATTAAACATTGCGTTCAAAGAAGGGTTAAAATTAAAAAGATGTAAAATTTAAAAGCGAAATTGAAATAAAATAAAACTTAATTGAAAAACAAATAAATTGCGTAAGGACCAAAAGGGAAATTAGCCCAATCAGTGAAAACGCGCGAATCCTTTGGTCGGGTCGGGTAGCGCGCGCGGATCGTAAGCCAAACGACGTTGTTTTGTGTCTAAGGGGCAATGACTAAAACGACGTCGTTTTGTAATGTGTATATAAGTAAAATTTTGAGTTAAAACTTTATTTTCAATAGCTTTCTAAAAAAAAAAAAAACTCTTAACCCTTTTTTTGTTTTCTCTGCAGAGGTGGGGGTTGCTGCGATTTCCGTCCGCCGGTCTGCCATTCTCCGTCGCCGACGCCGCCGTATGCGGCGACGGAAAGCCCAAAGTCGCACTCTTTTTTAAAAGGTATATTTTATTTTTTTGTATATTCTTTATATATATATTTTATGAATAGAAAGAAGAAAAGATTCAAAAAATAGAAAAGAGAAATGAAAATAGACAAAATCACCTTCGAATGTTACTGGTCTTGAGTTTTTGTTTAGATTTTTTTTTCTGCTTTTTTTTTTTGTTTTTGAAACTATTGTATTCTTATTAATTCCAAAAAAAGATCCTCTACATTGTTTCAGATTCGGCTCTTATAGAGTTGAGAAACACCAAAATAAAATACAATATTTCCCTTTTTATTGCTGGTGCGTTGGCTTCCATTTTTACAGGGCCGACAGAGGCAAGTGCGCATGGAGGCTGCGGCGCTGGTGGCAGACAGGGGACAGTGGGGCTGTGGTGCAAGGGACAGAACCCTAGGGTTCTGAAAATTTTTTGTTTTTGGGCCCTTTGGGCCATTTGTAATTGGGCTAGATTTTGGGCTTTGTAATTGGGCCGGATTTTGGGTTTTGTAATTTGGGTTTTAGTTAAGGGTAAACTGGGCTTATTTGGGTTTAATTGGGCCGGGCAAAAATTGGTTATTACAAGGGTCTAATATCTCAATAGAATCGAGCTTGATTTATGTACAGAGAGAATTAGATCAGTTATAGAGTATGGTTACTTCTAACAGTAAACCTAGACTAAACCTCTTCTGCAACTGTATCTAACAGAAAACAACTAACTGTAAAACTAAGACAAGCTTGCCAGGTTCCAGCCAAACCATACATGTCAAAGTGCATATGTATGTATGAGAGTGAGTGAGTGTGTGTGTGTGTTTGTTTTAACGTGATGGAGTGTTACTATATAAAACTCTTACGAGGAAGCGGAGGCAAATGACACAGAACAAAAGCTAAGTTCCTGTTGTGATTATTACCATCATAGGTAAATATGGTGTTAACTAAGCAAGCATTTTACTCTGAAAATGTGGGCCGAAAGATGATTGAGAATGGAAGTAATTGGGAGTTTCAGAAGCAGTTTACTCTGAAAATTTTCATTGGCCAAGCTTCATGACATCAACTAACACACTGCCTATTTCTACAGCTCAGGTACATATTTACAGATTATTAGTTTGTATTTTTCATTCAAGGATAACACGTTCCACTTAACATTTAGAATAATTTTCTTGCATAGCTTCTTTTTCTAAGGGAGAGGAATGAAAGAAATAGAATGAGGCCCCTGCATACATCGAGTGTAGCTCAAATACACAGCAGGTGAACTATTTTCAACGTCATCTTCATAATCTTTGAACTGAAAATTTGTGTTGAATTCTAATTAATGGAATCGTGTGCAACTGCTTTACATGCAGAAGGTGAAGGCAGTCTTTGATGCGGCCATTAAGGTACCCCCAATAGAAATAAGAAGCAAAATGTCAGGTGGTTGCTCCACATTATATGATGATATGAAGATTAAAGTCTGAAAAATATGGATCCATCTCCCAGCTTCTAGCTGCTCCTATCTCTATCACATTAATTGACAATCAGGTCTAATTTGATAAATAATTTCTGTATTCTGGGAAAAAATACCTCAAAAATATTATTATTTATTCCTTGTTTCTCTTATTTTAAATTATTTGTTTCAGTTGACATAGAAAATATTTTCTCCCTACATATAACAATAAAAAAACTTGAAAAAGTCTTATTTTTCTCTCATAAAAGATGTCTTCATATAAAAGAATTGGATTGAAAATAAAACTCCTAATGATATGCACGTCCCGCCTGCAAATTTAGAGGCCCACGGCATTCATCTAAAATGATTTTTGCAAATATCCAATTCTAGTGCGGCCAAAACGAATTCATCTTCATCCCTCATCTAATTCAATATGTAGGGAGAAAATATAATAAATTGTTACATACTTTTTGTCACATTAAGAAAAACCAATAAAATTACTTGATTAATGTATCACCTTGGAAATAGTGTGTATACAATATCCAATTTATAAGTCAACCCCTCTCTCTCTCTCTCTCTCTTTCAGAAAAGTCGTCGTTTGTATAAAAAAAGTATTATCTAATTTGACGTGGCAGAAAAGTGTTGAGGAAAGATATTTAGTCAACGTTCCGTAGTTGACCGACTGTTTTAGCTCAAAGAAGGGCCCAGTAAGCAAGGAAGCGAAGCCAGGTCTCCCTTCGCCTCTAACGCTTCACTCACACTGAGAAAACCCCTTTTTCTCTCCTTGGGTTTATGTCCTAGCAAACGCTTTTCTTTCCCTTCCCACCTTAACCCTAACACTTGTATGGAGGGTAATGATTATGTTGTTAATATTTAGCGATGCTTCGGATGATGGATGTAATGGTGGGGGTGGGCCCCCTTCATTGTCACACTTTGTTTGCAATCTTTAATGTTGGGCTTAAAAAAAAGAAAAAAGAAAAAAGAAAGTAAACTAGCTTTCATGTACGTATTATTTAATCTAAATCACATAATTACGGGCCTCTCTCCTCAAAACTTACGCATCAAATAAGTTTAAAAACAAGACAAAGATTCATAATTTAAATGAAATATTATCTATACTTATGAGTCAAAAAATACACGAACTAATTAATTACTCTT
Source organism: Gossypium australe (assembly GCA_005393395.2). Taxonomy (NCBI): domain Eukaryota; kingdom Viridiplantae; phylum Streptophyta; class Magnoliopsida; order Malvales; family Malvaceae; genus Gossypium; species Gossypium australe. Next base: position 24,977,569 of record CM016624.1, read on the forward strand.
ATGGTATACAATATAAGAGGACTGTAAAGAGGGGGAATGCTACTCAGAATCTGAAAAAGGAAAATAGAAATGGGAAGAGGAGCCCTGCATTCAGCAAGCACAGCCAAGTGCGGAGTGAGTGAGGCTCGGCGCAGTTATAGGAAACAAAGTCTAAATTTGATACAGTAAAAAGAGGCTAAAAAAGCGGGTCCCAAGAAGCAAGAGTACAGCGACATCACATTCATCTAGGAAAAAGAAACATTATAAAAATATACTACTTGACTACTCCAACACTAGATTTACCCACCCCCAAAGATTGAGTGGTCCACTTTTCTTTCATCCCCCCTCTCCAACACCTTCACATGCTAATGCTTTTGCTTCATACTCCTTTCCTCCCTTTTCTTTAATCTTTGATGAACAGTTCAGTTAGTGGTCGTTATTTCCAATATATACAGTGAAAAACTGAAAATTACCCTACCAATGCCTGCAGTCACTATGTATCAATATGCCTGCTAAGTGTTAAATGCTAAATGCTAAGCAAACTGTTCCACTTTTCTTTTTTTATTTATTGTTTAATAGTGTTGGTAAAAGGTGATAAATAATGAGCCCCTTATACCCTTTTATTTAAAGCTGCTGTGTGAACAAGCTGTAAAGCTTCATTCTGCATCCTCTATTACTCCTATCATTACCTTTCACAATTGTGTTCAGCCTTTTCCCTCTCTCTTCTCTCGCGCCAAATACAACCAACATTTCTAATTTACTGTTAATGTTATAGGTATTTCTATTTTTTTTCGAATCCAATGTTATTTGCCCCGTGAACTCAGTCCAGTACTGGACTTGTTTTTTTCATTATTGCAACTCTCCTTCTCTCCATTTCCTTGGCTTCCCTTTTCCGTCCAACCAAAGTGCCTCTTTTTTTCCCCAAGTCTTTTCATGTTTTTCCCTTCTCACTTATTAACACCTTAATACCTGTAGTTCCGGTTCCTAATCCGGGCTTCAACCGCAAATGCATCCACCCCAACAACCGCGGCCGCTGTCTGAGCAACCAGAAACTCAACCACCGCAGACGCTTCTCGACTTAATCACCGGCGTTCTCTCTCTCCTCCTCCTTTCTTCTCTGACCGTCCGGTCTTTCGTCGGACGGTGGCAGGTCCTCCGATCGAAGCTCTGTTCCCTCCAATCATCTCTCTCCTCTATCTCCGAATCTCCTCACTGGAACGACAACTCTTTGCTTCATAATCTTTTCCCTTCCCTTCTCTCCACCCTTCAGCGTTTGAAAGCTCTCTCCGATCAATGTATCCTCTCTTCATTCACCGGCGGCAAACTCCTCATGCAAAGCGACCTCGACATGGCTTCGTCTTCTCTCTCCAACCATCTCCATGATCTCGATCTGCTTCTTAGGTCTGGCGTTCTTCACCAGTCCAACGCCATCGTTTTGTCTCACCCGGGACCTGGATCTGATAAAGACGATTTGGGATTTTTCATCAGGGATCTCTTTACCCGACTTCAGATCGGAGGCATCGAGTTCAAAAAGAAAGCTTTAGAATCACTTCTTCAGCTTCTCAACGACAACGAGAAATCTACTCCGCTGGTTGCTAAAGAGGGAAATGTTGGCTATTTGATAAGTCTTCTCGAAGTTAACAGCCAACCTTTAATTCGAGAACAAGCCGTTTTGGCAGTATCGGTACTGGCTTCTTCAAGCGAAGATTTGAGAAAAATTGTTTTCGAGGAAGGAGGATTAGGGCCTTTACTGAGAATCCTTGAAACAGGTTCCATTGCTTTAAAAGAAAATGCCGCGATTGCTGTTGAAGCAATCACCGCCGATCCCGAAAACACCTGGGCAATTTCAGCATACGGCGGAGTTTCGGTATTAATAGAAGCCTGCCGATCTGGCTCCCAACCGACTCAAACCCACGCGGTTGGTGCTCTTCGAAACGTGGCTTCCGTGGAAGATATTAGAATGGCTTTGGGTGAAGAAGGTGCGGTTCCTGTTTTATTACAGCTGTTAATCTCGGGTACCAGCGCTGCCCAAGAAAAAGCAGCCAATTGCATTTCGATACTCGCTTCTTCGGGCGAATATTTTCGTGCATTGATTATACAAGAAAAGGGATTGCCAAGATTAATGCATCTACTTCAAGATTTATCAAGTTCAGATACAGTCGAGCATCTTCTCCGCACGATCAGTTCGCTTTCGGTTCTAGATTCCGTTTCACGGATTTTATCATCTTCGACGGCCTTCATTATCCAATTGGGCGAGTTTATTAAGTACGGGAACTTGATTTTGCAACAGATTTCAGCTTGTTTGTTATCAAAGTTATCGATTAGTGATGGAAACAAGCGTGCCATTTCTAGTTGCATTAGTTCTTTGGTCAAATTAATGGAATCACCAAAGCCAGTAGGGTTACAGGAGGCGGCAGCCCAGGCGCTTGTTTCGCTACTGACGGTCCGGTCAAATAGGAAGGAGTTGGTTAGGGATGAGAAGAGCGTGATGAGATTGGTGCAGATGTTGGACCCCAAAAATGAGGCTGTGTCAAAGAAGTTTCCACTGATGGTGGTGACTGCAGTGTTGGGTGGAGGAAGCGGTGGTTGTAGGAAGAGACTGACGGCTGCCGGTGCCAATAAGCACCTGCAGAGTCTGGCGGAAATTGAAGTCGCTGGAGCAAAGAAAGCGCTTCAGAGACTAGCTGGAAATAGGCTAAAAAGCATTTTCAGCAGGACTTGGAGGGAATAACCAGTAAAGCTACTCACCTCCCCGCCAACTAAGGTATGTTCCTTTTACGAGGATATAATTGGTAATTCAGGATTCTGTTAGGGTTTCAATCAAAGCTGGTTGTTGGCGCGTGGAATAATTGTCCTCTATTTTAGCACCATTCTTGACCGGTTAAAGTACGATATTGCCCCTGTTCCCCCCCCCCCTTACCTACTGTTACTCTCAGTTTTGTCACCTAAATCCGGGGGAAAATGATGGATAATCTAGAACTTAAAACAGCGAAGCCATAGATAGATGTTTATGTTTACAATGATAAATTCGTTGGACCCTTCTTTATTATTATTATTATTATTATTCGTAATAATATGCTGACGTGGTAATGAAGGAAGATAAAGTAGATAACACCATGCGGTGCATAGCATAGTAGTAGAGAAGCGTCTAAATTAACGTAGTAGATTTGTAGATACGTCGTATGGCACGTGAATTATTTTACTGTGAATTCATTTTGTTTAAATTTGTAATGCAGGAGGAGGTTTGGAATTTTCTAACTGTCAGAACTGCTGTGGTTGAAAACGCGGCAAACACACTTCGTATACTCCAAAACTTTACCTCAAAAGCAAAATATTAATTATTATTATTATATATTTAAACACTATGTTAATTTAAATGATGATAACTAAAGGCATGGATGCGGTTTTTAGGGAGTATCCTCGTTTTTATTTTTATTAGTAATATTTGATTCACTGATGAAAGCTGAGCTGTAAGAGGGAGGGTATGATGATTGTTATGTTTCCTTCCCTCTTTTTTTTTTTTTTTCCTAATTATAATGTTTGTACTTTGTTCTATAATGTAAATTATTAAAGGTTTGTTTGTTTGTTTAATCTTAATGTGTAATGTAATTCGGTATTGAATTTTAGTTTGGTAGGTATTGTTGTGATGTTTGTTTGGATATTGATATTATGGGTTGGGACGTTAGTGATCAAATTCGGGGGGTGGTAATCATGTAGGATGATGTTAACTCATGGCATGAGAATATATGGCTGACAGTTACTTGTGGAAAGCTTTAGGGTTTTCCAAATAGGTAGGTAAATGGGAGGGAAGCCATCCAAATCGACGGTAATGATTATGTAGGTGGTACAGGTGGTGGATCCCCTCATTTCCTCACTTTGTTTGCAATCTTCAATGTTGGGACTAGGGGGGGGGGGGAAAGAGGAGACATCATGTATTCTTGGGACGGATTTTACAAAGTAAATAACATCAAATAAGTTTAAAAGTAAGACAAATGTAAATACATTTATTTATCTGTCATAGTTTAAATAAAATGTTTTATAATTAATTCATTAATTACTCTTATTGTTGTATTAAATAATAAATATAACAAGAGGAAAAACAAAAGGGCCCCCGGGGGGGGGGGGGGGCAGTGGAGCATGAGCATGAATGATGGTGAGAATGCGGAAAGGAGGATTGGGAAGATGAGGCCAGCATAGATTCAGCAAGCACAGCAGCCAGGAAATGAAGAATAAGGGGGAAGGGTGCGGAGTGAGAGAGAGGGTCGGCGCAGATATAGGAAACAGAGGCTAAAAGTTGCATATATTATGAAGAGTCAGGGACATAGAAAAGAAGGCAGAAAATGCGGGTCCCCAGAAGAGTGCAAGATTACAGCGACATCGCATTCACTTGGGGAAAACAAACAATATAAAATATATATACAACTACCTGACTACACCAACACTAGATATACCCAAAGATTGCGTGGTCCATTATTTTAGCTTTCTTCCTTCCCCACATCTTCACATGCCAATGGTCTGCTTGATTCTCGTTTCCTCACTCTTCTTTTTTTAAATCTTTGATTGTTTTATTAATGGACATTACTACCAATAATATATATAATGAAATTACTCTATCATGCACACTCCTGGCAGCACTATATGCCTGCTAAATGCTACTGCTAAGCGAACTGTTGGAAAAAGGACATATAAATTACTTGGTCATGCCCTTTTTAAAGCTTTATGCTTCCCCCTCTCTCTCTCTCTAATGCTTCTATCATTTATCATTGGCAATTGTGTTCAACCTTTTCCATCTTCCTTTACTCTCTCCCGCCAAACAAAACAAACATTATTATTTACTGTTATAGGGTTCTCTCTCTCTTTTTTTTTTTTAAAGTCCAATGCTTTTGTTCAGTTGTTTTATTATAACATTAATTTTCAATGTCTTTAAATCTCATTATTTGTTCAACTCAGTCTCCAGCGGTTGAATTTAGAAGTGTTAATTTAGAAGTGTTAAAATTAAGTGACCTTAATCTTTATTTAAATAAAATACAATAGTAAAATAAAATAAAAGAAGAATCTCTATAGAATTACAAGCCTATAAATAGACATAGTTTATTTCTCTTGTAACTGAATTCGAATTTGACATAGTGAATTTTCTTCTTCTCTGCCCGTGGTTTTTTTCCCGAAAGGGTTTTCACGTAAAATCTATGTGTTCTTTATTTTTATTTTTATTTTTATTTTTTTTATAAAATATTTGTCATTACTGATATTATATTTTTCACAACAAGATTAACCGCTGTTGTTTGCTACGGCGTAACATTGGTGGTATTACATTTAAAGAAACAAAGAAAGTGGATTTGGTTAACATTTTACAAAGTTGGGAGGTATTAGTTGTTGGCTACTATCAAAGAATTTCACATCATTACTTCGTAATACTCTTTAAAAAAAATTAAATTATTTGAAGAAACTTAAATTTAAGGATTAATGCAGAAAAAAAACTTGAATATTTCATCTCTTTACAAATACAAAGTTTTAGATTATGATTTAGTCGTGAAAAACGTAAGTACTTTGGTTACGTTTTTAAGTCAGTTAAGTATTTCCATGAAAAAAACTTGATTTTTTATTTTAGGACGAAATCAAAAAATTAATTTGAAAACTAAAAATGAGTAACAAATTTTAAGAGTCAAAATACAATTTCTCTATTATATTAACTAATATTTTCTTAAAAATTAAAGGAGTTAATAGAGAATCTCTCATTTCGGGGCCAAGACTATTTACCTACCTTTCCCTCCACCCTTACTAGACTAAAATGATCTTGCAAACCTAACAATTCATTTTATCATTTTGAAAAAAAAAAAAACAATTATTATCTAGACCTTCATCAATTAAATTAATCCTTGTCATTTTTTTTTCTACGTCGCATTCAAAGTTTAGTATAAATTTTAATTAGGCTTTTCAAGGTAAGAGTTCCACAAAACTTCCAGTATTATATCTTGGATTACATTTTAACTAATTAACCAAAAAAATGGAAAAATTAGTCCATGTATGTTAGACGAGTAAGCAAAATAGCCCATTTGTTAAATGTTTGTTTTGATGTTCATATATAAGATACAATAATAAATTTAGCCCTCAACATTTACACATTTATTCGATTTGACCCTTACTCTTTTATTGGAAGTAAATTAAAAATTTTTGAAACTAATAAGCCTAAAGGATTAAATTTAACCCTCATCCTCTAGGCCACATACTTTTTAATGTGAACACTTTCGAAGTGTGAATGCTCTTTTAGGAAACATTGGGCTCCACTTGAGCATAATAATCTTGTAATGCCTAAATAACAAAATAGGTCTCACCATGTATGTCTCCCATGCATTCCATGATGATAACCCATTGGTAATAACCTACTACATCACCACTACGAGACAAGAGGGTCTCCCCTTTAAATACCCTCTCTAACGATGACAAAAGGGTCTTCTCCCCATTAGCAACCTTAAATACTTACTCTCTACACTCAATCTCCTTTACCTTCATAGCGATCCTCCTCCTCCTCCTCTTAACTTTTTTTGAACCTCTACCTAGCTATTTTGATGAACCGGTCTCCGGTCTCCTTTATTCCACCGCTTCCTCCTCCTTTATTGATACCCCTCATCAACAATTCTAGTTATTATTTGTGTTTTGTACAATTATATTATAGTTATAAACTTTAAAAAATGATTACCTTATATGAGGTATAAAAAAATATCTATTTTATTCAAATCTTATTGTTAAATTTTTTTTAAAAATCAACTATTTATTTTCAGAAATAATTAATTCATTACATGTTACTATTACGTATAATAGTTAATAGTTAACTTATTCTAAAAGTATTATTCTGACTTAAATGAAATATATACACACTAAAACATGATATACAATCTTTTCTCATAAGAATGCATTTCATCCTATCCTTTCTCAACATTCTTACAACTCAATTTAATTTAATTTTTTGTTCCCTGATCGTTTGCTTGAAATTTGGAATGATTATGACACCAAAAATCTCTTTTAGCTTATAATTTTTATGAACACCTCTAAAAGTAGGTGGAATTTTAAATGGAAACTTGTTCTTACTGTTTTTTTTTTTTTTCAAAATAGTTGCAAGTAGTTTATTGGTTGTTGCTTATATGTTGCAACTTCACGAAGAATTAATTAGGAAAGTCATTTTTGCAGTGAAATTTTTGTTGGTCAATATTTTTGAAGTGAAATTTGGTCATATGAACACTTGAATTAATATTTGCAATCCATTTCTCTTATCTTTTCAAGTGAATTTGTTTTACAAAGGTATTTACAAATTGAATTGTATACATTTTCATTCAACAAATATATCAAACTATAAAGCCTTGCAACGATCGTGTTTTCACTGCAACCACAACTGTCGTTGAAATAATACATTTTGTTGATCCACAGACACATTGTTGTTAGCTTTCATAGTTGGCCATGGAGCGAAAGGCTCGCCAGTTTCACCACCCTGAAACCCTGTTGTTGTCCCATTAGGATGCTGGGAAACCGAACCTGGCATCGCATGAAACGTCGGTGTCGGTATTTCATTACAACTTTGAGCGTAAAAAGTTGGTGTTGCATGAAATGTTGGTTCCATTGGGAAGAACCTTTCATGGAAACCAGCAACATTGTCATTGGCAGTGGTGGCAATGGTTGCTGATATATTTGTTTCATCTTCGAGAAATGGATTGTATTGGCGTTGAGGCATTATGAGTCTGTGATCAAATAAATGATTCGCCATTGAAGGTTGGATTCCGTCGGCTAAATGTTGAGAAGCTTGTGAAGGTGGCGTTGTGCCTTCTACCAACACAAGCTCCCAGCTTTCGTTACCGCCATTGTTGCTCCAATTCGAAGCTGATTTTCGTTCTTCTTGGTCTCTTTGGTTTGCTTGAAACCAATCATCGAAATAAGAGCGGCCATTGGATACGACAATATGATTAGAGGCATGCTCTGGACTTTTATCTTCCTTTAACCAGTCATCGAAACACGTATGGCCATTGGCTACATCATCGGAAGCTTGCCATTGTTGTTGATGGTGTTGTTGCAGTAGCCAGTCATCGATATATGAATGAACCATGACTCCATTTTGAGACGCTTGCTGATTTCTAAGATCTTCTTGGAGCCAGCTGTTGGTAAAAGAGACACCATTGGCTCCATTTTGAGAAGCTTGCTGATAATTTCTAAGATCTTCTTGAAACCAATTGTTTGTAAAAGAAGCACCATTGGCTCCTTTTTGAGAAGCTTGGTGATCATTTTGATGATCTTCTTGAAACCAACTGTTGGTAAAAGAGGCACCATTGGCTCCATTTCGAGAAGCTTGCTGATCATTTCTATGATCTTCTTGAAACCAATTGTAGGGAAAAGAGGCACCATTAGCTCCATTTTGAGAAGCTTGGTCTTGCTGAAACCAGTTATCGAAGAAAGAGTTATTATTAGCCAAGTTTTGGGAAGCCTGTGGCACAGGTTGTGGCGACGGCGTGGGCTCTATTAAAGCAAGTTCCCAACAACCCTTGTCACCATTAGCTGAAGACGATGATGGCTCTGAACTTTGTTGTCCTTGGGTTTTATTAGCATCTACTGCTGGCCACTCATCGAAGGATATAAAATCTAAACTCGTATTTTGATCTTGATCAATAGGTAAGGAATGGTTGGAGCCAGTTTCAGCGGCATTATACGAATCTTCTTGCTCGCGGTACTGTTTTTCAGACAACTCCCAGAAAGTGCCCGTCGAGAAAGATGACCTCATTGTTACAACAGGTTCTTCATCTTGATTCATCAATTCTTCCAAAGATGTACAAACAATCGAGCTCGAACCGGCCTGAGATTCTATCTCCAAAACCGAGAGATCCTTGGCGGCTGACGTTAGGAGACGAAGCAAACGAGGTGGTTTCGTAGGTGGTGATATCCCAGCTGATGGGAACGAAGCTTGGTCTTTTAAGAACACTTTCAATGTCTCAATAAGCTCCTCTGATATCCTCTGCACACTCGGATAATCCGAGGTTCTCCCAATTGGCAAGCTCTTACAATACTCGTATAAACTCGAAAGCTCTTCGAACTGTTTGCTGGCTTTGACGCAATAATTGATGGCATTGACGCATGATTGATGCTGCAAATGAAAGAAACCATCTAAGACCAGACCGAGCCCGTTAGATATGTCCCTGTAAAGATCGAAGCTTTCTCGTACAATAGCATGGAAGGAAACCAGGATCAAGCGGTTCGTCTTGGCTGAACCTATGGGCTTTGTGGCAATAGCTTTAGCAAGCAACCGTTGCCAATAGGAAATCCGATCGAGCAACATGGGGGGCTTCATGTGTCGAACAGGTTGTTGGTTAACTCGACGTGCCCTGGGATGGCTAAGTTGTTTCTCTTTGAACGTGAATCGCCTTTGAAGCTTCCCCGTGAGGAAGCATTCCAAGCGTTCTTCGAGATAAAAGGCGAAGGACTTGACGAAAGCGGTGTAATCGCAAGGACTGGAACTGCATTCATCTCCGAGAGGGGGGAGATTCAGGATATTGGTTCGATGGTTCATTGCATGGAGGACTTCTTTAGGGAAATAAGGGTCGCCATCTTGGAAAATGCGAAGGACAAGCATCAAGCATTTGAGGGCGACGACCCAATTCTTTGTTTTGCCCAATCTTTTGGCAATGACACGGGCAGCAATCCCCGCGAAGAGCTTGTTGGAGGAGACGGTTCGTAGGATTTCATCGACGTAACGCTCGTCGAAGGGGGCTTTGTCGTGGGTGGTGGCCTTGAGGACCGCCACTTCGAGGCTGGCGGAATTGGTGTTGACGACCTTGGCAAGGCTAATGCTGGTTTGGTCTTTCACTGCACCAATTGCCTTTTTTAACTTGCTAGGCATTATTGATTTTTGTAAAGCTTTAATTTTTTTTCTTTATCTTCAATAATACCTAGAATGATTTTTTCTTTTTTCCTTAGGGAATTGTTTTCCTGGAAAATATTATGATCCTAAAAAAAACAAAGAAATTATTAGGAGGATGATTTAATTTTGGGTGGTGGAGAGGAGACTTCAACTAAAACCCTTGAGACTCTCCCTGCCGTGTAAACGTGATAAATGCTCCTACCTTAAATTGACCCTTTCCTATATATTTGTTAACCTCATATTTAGTCCCATTTTGAATTTAGCAAAAACGGGATTTCGTTTTTTTTACTTCTTTCAAAATAATAATAAAATAAATTAACTTACACTTACTAAGTAACATTAAGTTGTTAAGTGTCACAGGTGGCCACAGATTAAAGCCCGTGACGAATTTGCAAAGTATGTCCTATGGAGGTCAATCGATTAAATTACGCTCATTTAAATCATTTGCACTGGCCTGATTCGTGAAACACATTGAGAAACTCATTTACTTGAAGCCTTAGTAACCCAGTGGAGCACTCTAGTAAAACTAGAGTTATCAGGATAATTATTATAGTGTATATAGTTTAAATCCTTAGAAGTCTCATACTGTAGATAGACATTAATCTTAGTCGTCGATGTAATTCGATCTGTACTGTTGGATTTGTGGGAGCTCAACTATAAATAGAGGTATTCTCCTTGTTCTTCATCACTCAATTGTAAACCTTAAAGTAATAGAATACTTTTGAGAGCATTACTCAAACACTTGACATATGCTATATTTTTATGGCTTTTCTGTTTATTCATGGCTTTTTACTTTGATATCTCAGAGAATTTCTATAAAAATTCTCATTTTTCGAGAGTAAAGCTGACTTAGGTAAATTTGAACTTAAGAAATCGCCTAAGGTCGTGCAGTTTACCAGACTAAAATTCTAGTACCGTGACATTAAAGCTCTAGCCTCATGACATAAGCAGGTTCAATAAACAAAATATCTTGTGCTTATATATATAAACATCTATGTTGGTTGTAAATAATATCTTAGAGTTGAAATTTTTCATGATTTTGATTTAAGTTTCACTTTCACAGTATTTTTTTTTTAAGGATGTAACTTTTTTTAAATAAATATTTTATTTTTAAAAAAAGTATAAATAAAATACTAAAAGGTATACAAATTCTTATAATAATATTTATTAATTTTTTTTAAAAAAAATTATCTTTGTTATTTCAATCAATTAACATCAAATCCTTTCAAAGCTTTTTATTTATTTTGAAAGTTTTTGGTTTTTATTTTTTGAAAGAAATGTTCAAAGCTTTCATAAATTATGGGTTTAGGGTACAAGTTAGTATTTACGTGTCTTTTGAATGTTGGCATGAACTGGTATCACAAAAGGAAGTAGTTTTGCGACGGGCCAGCTGAATACTGAAGTTTGAATAATGTGAACCAGGGTTATCACTTATAATTACTTGAAAAATCTGATTTGGTTGAGCCTTCAAAATCTTTAACTATTCCATTAAATCAATTCCGACCTGATTTTTTTTTTTTTAAATCTATAGAGAAATATCTCCAAACACAAATGAGTTAACTGTGATTTCTTACACATTGGATGATAAACGAAACCCTTATACCTTACCAACAAGATTTAAGAGACTTGACAAGATATTTAGAACAAGAATGAATAAGGTAAGGGGATAAGGGGTCCCCTGCCTTATTCAAAGCCACTGAAGATAGCACAAACTCAATTTCAACAAACATCGTGAAAACCCAAAACTTTCAACATCTAAAAAAATGAATTTATAGTGAAGGGAGTCAAAAAATTTCCCAAGGTTCACCTTTAAAGCACATTTTGGGGACATACTATACCCATGTACCAATTCTTGTGCTAACAGAAGAGTATCAGCCTAGTTTCTACCAGCCAAAAAAGCCTTCTGATTACTTTACTAGAAATTAAAGCAAATAAGCTTTGTTTTATTCTATTAGTAAAGATTTTACTGACACATTTGTATACAATTTAACATCAAGAGATAGATAAAAAAAATCATAAACCTATATAGGTTGGGGATTTTTTTACACTAAAGTGAAGATGGTAGATAAGAAATACTTCACAGCCTCTATAACATCTTGCCCCATAGGCCATAATACTACAACATGCTTGAAAAATTTTAGCAAAATAGCCATCCAGCCCAAGGGCTTTATTACCATTCATTCCAAACATTACAAACTTAATTTCTTCAGAAGGAACAGGAGCAATAAATACATTCTTCTTGTCACCAATCAAAATAGGATAAAGTATTTCTCTAAGCAATTCATCAGAAATGCATTGTTTGGGATTTGTTTTAAAATATAATAAATTATCAGGTAAAAAATTATGTAACAATATATTAATAAAAATTATGTAATATATATATATAAATAAGTGGTAAAATTTATTCTCGAAAAAAGTAAGTGGTAAAATTTTAAAAATAAATGGTTGTTTCTTAAAAGAGGGTAATCTTTTTATAGAATATTTTATTTTAGGTAGTGGTTCAAATTGATTGGTCTCGCTAGAACTTCCTTTGTTAGTGGGGGTGGCTTCAATGAAATTGCGACCTCCTTGGAGAAGTCTAACTTCAAATCTTTGAACCGCAATGGTTGCCACAATAATGAGTGCTACAGGATTTTCAGTTGCTTGATTTAGGCTTTGTTGGTTCGAAATATACTTGGGTCAATTCTCGTAACAGTTGCTACTCTACTCAAGAAAGACTTGACAAGGTTTATTGTAGTGTTGACTAGAAGCTACTCTTCCCAAATGTGGTTGTCTTTCATCTGCCTCAGGTTAAATCGAATCATTGCCACTTCTAGTTAGTTGCATGGTTTCTCCCCTCTGCCCAAATCAAAACGTCATTTCGTTTTGAGGTGTTTGGCTTTTGCATAATGAGTTCAATGACTTTTTTAGGGCTAGCGAGAATTTGGGTTCCAAATTACAAGTGGCTATGGACTTGAAAGAATGAAATGCTTCTTCAGTAATATTTTGCGAAAGACGTAAATAATCGAAAGGACTTCATAAGATGGTTTGTAATGACTCAAAATTTACAGGTATCGGAAAAGTGCAATATCGGGCATCCGTCTTAATAAACCGAATTAGTAAATATTATTAAAAATATTTATGAGTCTAGTGGTGTGTCTAATTAAGTTTTTATTTAATGAATTTAGCTTAATTTAGAGTAATTAGTAAAAAGAACTAAATTGAATAAAAAGTAAAAGTTTAATTATAGATTAAAATAAAATAAAGGGGATTAAATAAGAAATTATGCCTATCTCATTAGGTGAGGCGGCAAATGGGATTATTATTATTATTATTATTATTATTATTATTATTATTATTATTATTATTATTATTATTATTGTTGTTGTTGTTGTTTTATATTAAATTATTATTATTATTATTATTATTATTATTATTATTATTATTATTATTATTATTAACTTAAATTAAAATAGTGACAAATGTATGGTAATGATAATAAACATGTGTAAAATACATGAAAATATACTTGTAATATATTTGTATATTTTCTTAAATAATAAGTAAAAGATATTTATTAATTATTATTATATCATGAAATAAAATAAATAAAGACAAGTGTAAGGTGATGACAAAATACAAATGTGTTAATTAAAATATGAACATTTGTAATATATATATATATATTTAATTTACTTATTATTTAAGTAATTGATATTTGTTATAATTATATATATTATTATTAAATTAATAAAAAATATAATATAAAAAAAAGTAAATAAAACAAAGGTTAAAAAGAAACAAAGCATAAAAGAAACAGAAAGCTCAAACAAAAAGGGAGAAAGAAAAGAAAAAGGAAAAACTAGGGTTTTGATGCTTAAAGTTTATTTTGGTAAGTTAATTAAGTCTTTTTTTTTTAAAATTTTGATGTTTTAGAAGCTTTTAAACAAAGTTTTGTTGAAATTAAGTTGAAGTTTTGGAAGTTCTTAGGTTTTTGAACATAATTCATGTTGAACAAAATGATGAATTAGGGGTTTAATTGATAGATTTTCTAGTTAGAATTGATAGAGGGATTAAATTGTAAAAAAAGCTATAAGTTTTGTGCTAGAGGGACTAAACTGAAAGAGATTTGAATTTAGGGTTTTAATATGAACATTGGATAGTCAAGTTGGATATGGCAAGAGATTAAGTAGAAATGAAGTGTGAATTGAGTTAGAAAAGTAAACGAGTTTAGTTAGGACCAAATTGAAATTAAGATAGAAATTGAATAGAAATTCAATTATTTAATATAGATTGGTATTGTATTAATAGTTAAAAAAATTATTGTAATTTTTCGTAGCTAATAAAGAACCCGAGGCATCGGCACAGAAAGGAAAAGAGAAGATCATCGAGGAGTAATTGCAAATTTCGAGTTTGTATTACTATAATTCAAACTACTATTTAGTTAATGTTATATTTAAATTTTTATGTATGGTAAGTAAATTATAAGGTAAGTATTACTATTGACATGAATGAAATTGAAATGAAGTATGAATATGTTTGAGTATTTAAATTGGAAAGTGGAAAAAAAATGTATTAAATTGAATTGTGATTAAATTGAAAGGTGTGTTTTGAATTGAAATGAGATTGAATTGAGAAATGATTTGAATACCCTATTAACTAGTCGGGCTGAGTCGGATATAGTTGGCATGCCATAGGATTTGGAAAAGTTCAAGGGACTTTTCGGTTTGGCCGAGGAGATACTAATGTTACTATATTTCTTGGATTATCCGAAGAGGCATTTAATGCCTTTCTGGTGTGTTTGGGAGGATTATTTATTCTAGTGTGTTTGGGAGGATTATTTTTTCTGGTGTGTTTGGTTGGATTATTCTAGTGTGTTTGGTTGGAATCTGTGTATCCGCTAAGGTCTGAGTCTTGTTATTAGGGGTAATTATATGAAAAAGAAAACGAATAAATCTTGATTTGAATGAGTTGATGGAAGAAATGAGATAGTGAAATTATGAATCGAAATGTGAAGTGAGAATGAGATATGAGATTTGAAAGCATGAACTTAAGGTTCATGAATTGATCAAAAATGCAAATTGTTGATATATGATATCTGTTGATAGACTATTATAAATGAAATTATAAAATGGATTGTAAAATTTGTTCCTATGATTTTCTATATTACAAGTTGATGTTATAATTTATTAATGTTATATAATTTGAATTATGGTAATACCATTGAGTATAGACATACTTATCGTAAGGTTGTTCCCGTGCGCAAGTTAGTAGAAGTCAAAGGTCTCGGTTCAGCATCCAGATCAATCCCGACTTCAGCACAACTTTGGTGATGTACTTTTCCTTTGGTAAATGTGGCATGCACCTTAGTTATATACATGGGTCATATGATTTTAATTATAAAGTATGGATGGTTTGTAATGTTTTGAACTTAATCTAAGTGAAATGGTAAAGAGTATACTATAAAATTTGGTATTAAGATTGAATGGAAAATGAATGAAGTTATTAGTAAATTTTGAATGATATTATGAATGTTTAATTATTAAATTATAGTGTTAATGAATTGGTTATGATTTAGGTGTATTTGAGTATAAATTGTTTTGCTTGTGCCATTGGTTTTGGATTGGTTGTGGTTTGAAATTGCAGGAAAGGTTAGATGTTTATAAAGGGGTTATATTGAGTTCAAAAAAATTACGAAAAATTTTTGGAGCACCCGATCAAGTCTCGATTCACTTTTAATTCGTATTTTGGGCCTCGAGGGTCCATGAAAGGGACTTAATGAATGTATTAAATTATAAATGTTAATTAATTGTATAATATTTGTAAGTTGTCCGCAATGTCCGGTAAGGTTCCGTAACCCTGTTCCAGCGACGGTTTAGGGTTAGGGGGTGTTACATGGTTACCGACGAGGAAATTAAAAATGTTATGTTCAATATGGGTGCTTATAAAGCGCTTGGACCAAATGGGTTTCAAGTTGTTGTTTTTCAGCGGAAGATTGTAAGGAAGGATGCGATGAGGGTTGTTAAGGAGGCGTTTAAGAAAGGTAAAGTACCAACCGGTATTGACAATAATTTTATTATATTAATCTTGTTGGTTTCAGTACCTGAATGGATGGATCAATTGAGACTTATAAGTCTTTGCAATGGGGTGTGTAAGTGTATCTCGAAGATTATTGTCAACAAATTTAATGTGGTTTTATTGAAGTTGATTTGATTGCCCCTAATCAAAGTAGTTTCATCTCGAGTTTGTCGAGATCTAGTGCCTAGTATAGTTTATTTGTCAATTGTAATTATAATTTTTTAAATAAATTGGTTTAATAATTCCATTATACTCATTAATATTGTTTGCATTTGTTCTCAACAATTTTTACATACAAAGCAAAATGTAAGCAAATATTAGGTCATTGATTACTTAATGTTTAACTAATACTAAGTTGCATTACATGGTCAAATTGTAAAGTGAGAAGACAACTTGTATTAGTAAATAATCTAAAAGGTTCATAGTTTGATGAAGCAAATTGAGCAATTTGAGTATAGTATTATTATGTCAACTATCAATTCTAATTGGGAAGATACATTATCTTGAGTATTAGAGTGAGGGACTCATTGTAATCGTCTAGATTGACAATACATCGGACTAGACCCAAGTTGAATTAATCTTAGATTCGTTTATGAATTAATTCACTTGTGACGTTCATAACGTGAATTACCTCAATCCTGAGTATGTGACTGACTTTGTATATGTAACTCGTATATTTTGATGTATTAAAAGCTTGAGTTCAAATAACTAAAGAGTTGAAAGTTGAGACATTGGGTATACAACTTCTGCATGACATAGTTTCATTTACAATAGTGGAATTTATAGCCCAGTAAAGGGTAAATGATATCCTCTTATTGACATTAAATTATAGATAGAAATTAACGTGGTCATGGGTCATTTGTTTAGGACAAATGATTTAATTACTATTTGTTAGTAATTAACTTTTACTGAAAGAAGACATAATGATTTCCATGAGATAAAATAAGATTATATTGAATGAGCAGAATTAACCCAAAGATTTTAATGATATCCTATGAAGGTAGCAAAACACTTATGACAATGTTATTATTGGATGGAGCATCAATTAATTTACTTTCGTAATGGTATATAATAGGGAGAGATCAATCATGATACTTCTATTGGATTGACTCCATGATTAAATAATATTGTAATTAATAGATGAAGAGTTGAAACATAATTACAAATTAATGGAGCTCTAATTTTATATGTCTAATTGGCCCCTCCACTAGCTCAGTACAGCCCTTGATAGTTTGCATTTTGAATCAATATGATGAATAAATAAAAACGACATATTAGAAAAATAGATCGCATGTACCACTATCTACAGTGAATGCATTTTCTAGCTATGAGTAAGAAATGACTTAGAGATTAAATTAATTTCTTTGAATTATTATTTAATTGATTATAATTAAAATTGAATTTTGAAGTGAAAGTTAAATTAATTAGTTATCATAATTTTGTTGAACGAAACAATTAAACTTATTTACTCGGATTCTAGTATGATAAAGTCGATTTAAAAATATAAAGTTGGTTAGATTATATGGGTTGGTTTAAAAGATCATAGAGAAATATATAATTATACATAATACATAGAAAAAGCCCAATAGACTCACAACACATGAGATAGAGGGCACATAAGGTTCTAAGATGGAATGGACGACCCACCCCTATTAATCCTAGTAAGACTATATGTTTTCTATTAAAATATTATTATTTTATTTTCTTCTTGTTCAATTAAGGCTTTGTGATTTTCTCTATCAATATAGATTATGGGTTAGATCAAATAAACAACTTGCTACCTGTTGTTATTCTATCAAATTTTAGTAAGATTTATTTCACAAATAAATTCTATTCATGTGAGAGTTTTATTTCGATTTCTAGTCCATAGAGAGAAATTGATCTTCCCTACTGGAATATCAATAAAGTTTTCATTGTGTTTACCGGTCACACTCTAAGCAAGTTGAGGTTTGAGAATAATAGAGAAGATTATGTTGGTAAAAAGCTAGGAAATAATCTAGACCACTTATTCCAAAACAGGTATGAATTTAGTAAAGAATTTATTACTATAAATATCACAATAGCTCAATTTTAAAAAATTTTAATTTTTCCATCAAATTTTCCATTAGATTAGAATTTTTATCTAGCTTGCTTGGTGTGACTGGTTAATGACAAATACAAATCGAAAGACAAGAAACTTAACAAAGTCTGAGTGATGTAAGGTTTGTGGATGTGTAAGAGAAGACACTCTCCATATTCTCCGTGATTGTTGGGTACTCAGGGAGAGTTTTCCATCTTTCTTCTTTGAGTGATGCGAATTGGTGAATTAATAATTTGGTTAATTCCAAGGAGAGGATGGTGGGCGATTGGAGTTGGTCCATAGTTTTTTCAATTCTGTGCTGGAGGTTATGGAAATGGCAGAATGTTTCTACTTTAGCCAGTAAAATTTGGCCTCTTAATATGAAGGTGCGTAAGGTTCGCTCAAGCTTAATTGAGGCTAATTCCTTTTCTTTTAATATTCGTTTGAACTGCAGAATGAAACACACCATTTTTTTCTTAAAGTTGAAAAATGAAATAAAAAATACCTTTTATTTTATTTTCTCGTAACAGTATTATTATACTTTTTTTTTCACACACCTTTATTACATTCTTCAACATGTACGTACGTGAATGATGTCTAAGATAATTTGACAGTCATCAAAGCATCATCATCCTTATTCTACGAAATTACATAAATATTATATAAATTTTTAAAAGGCAGTGTATTTCAATTATTTGTAGTGCGTGTGTAAACTTGTCAATCCAACAAATGCCAGAACAAAATCGAAAATTTTATTAGTACTCGTAAAAGTATGGTTAACTTGTTGTCAAATGTACATGTAAAGTTTTACTTAATATTTACAAACCAGAAGCTAACTATCAAAAAAGAAAGCTGACCATTTGGATACTATGGGTAAAGAAGAAAGAAGAAGAAGCTCAGTTAATGAACATAAAGAGAAGGAAAATAGGCAACTCCAAGACACAAAACAATAAAAGAATGAAATTAGTTCCTCTAACCTATAATTTCTATGTTTTCTCCTCTTAAAATCCTAAAGATATTAACTCTGTATCGAACTGCTCGAGTTCGCTTCGATTATGCAAGTTAGAAGATCATTGCATCTTTTAAACTCAATACTCACAGTGTGGTAACACTCGAATTACTTCAGCCTCGTGCTCAGTTCTGACTGCAAAATTCCAGAATTAAAAGAAATCAGCTTAAGGAGTTGCACACCATGTCCTAGTGAATTTTTAGTGTGCATCAGTCTCCACTAAAACAATCATGTCTGCCATGTGAATGCAAAATATCACATACACATGAGAGCCCTGGACTAAAAAAATAGATCAAGCATATGCTTGCTTACTGGATATCGATTTCCATCTGTTGATTTATTATGTCCAGAATTTGAGGGTTGTGATCTTTGGACTCCACGAGTCCGTCATTGAATAAAACCCTGTGCATGATTATAAATGTTGTACACCATTGCACAAAAAACATCATGCAAGACATAAGCTTAGTAAAAAAAAACAAATTGTAAACTTGAAGAATCTGACATTCAAGGGTCAAATGTGTTGGAACAATGACAGCAGCTTAGCATGAACAATGCATGTAACGTGCATATGATTTCATGTGGAAAACAAAAGAAGAAAAGGAGAAAACCAGAAACTTGACAAATGAACTTGAAGACACACAAATTAATGGCTAAACTTATCAACCATTTCATTGATATGTGTATATGCACATAAAATACAAGAATTGAATAGTCAAAAAGACTATTACCTAGTGAATCAACCACTCCCACTAGACTTTGACCAATACAATCTTAGATTATACATAAAATAATAGCTAATACACTAGCCATTACATCAATTCAAATCAAACATTATGTCCTACTAGCTTAGCTATTACATTACAAAAGGATTAAACTAAGTTACATAGGAGCAAAATCTATCAAAATAAACAAAACTAGCTGCTGCACTAGGTTCAGCTCCACTGCTGCGTTTGCTTGCTGGTTTCCTGTTGCATTGCAGGCCAAAAGTCTAACACTCCTTCTTGGACTGTATGCAACAAACACCAATATTGTTCCTCAAAAACTCAAACCTTGATAAACCAAGAGGCTTGGTTAGAATGTCTGCCAATTGGTCTTGTGAGCTACAATGAACAAGACTAACTTCTTTGGACTGCTCAGCCTCTCTAACAAAATGAAATTTGATCTTAAAGTGCTTTGTCTTGCCATGAAAAACAGGATTCTTAGCTATGGCAACTACTGATTGGTTATCAACCAAGATTTCTGTTGGCTCAGTTTGTTCTTCATTTAAATCACATAAAAGCTTTCTAAGCCAGATGGCTTGATTAACAGCTGCAGATGCTGCAATGTATTCAGCCTCTGCTGTAGACTGAGCAACAGTCTATTACTTCTTTGAGCTCCAACAGAATACACCTGAGCCAAGTGTGAAAAAATAACCAGAGGTACTTCTCATATCATCAACCGAACCAGCCCAAGCACTATCATAATAGCCTGTTAGTTTGAGCTCATTTTCACTTTTAAACTTAACTCCATGCCCCAAAGTACCTTTGACATATCTGAGTATCCTTTTAGCAGCCTTGAAATGAACAACATTACAACAATGCATGAATCTTGATAGGAGACTAACACCAAACATGATGTCTGGTCGAGTTGCTGTTAAGTATAACAGGCATCCCACTAAGCTTCGATATTCCTTCTCATCAACTCTTACATGATCTCCACTACTGGTCAGCT
Source organism: Gossypium australe (assembly GCA_005393395.2). NCBI lineage: Eukaryota > Viridiplantae > Streptophyta > Magnoliopsida > Malvales > Malvaceae > Gossypium > Gossypium australe. The sequence goes on from CM016624.1 coordinate 24,998,278, forward strand.
TTTCTCCTTGTGCAACAGGTGTGCTGACTGTCTTACAATTTTGCATGCAAAATCTGTTAAGGATCTTTAATGCAAAGGCATGTTGGCTGATAAAGATGCCATGATCAGATTGATTTACTTCCATTCCAAGGAAGTATGTCAATACCCCCATATCTGTCATTCCGAAAACCTCTTGCATTTTCATCTTGAATTCAGAAATCAATTCATCTTTGCTTCCTGTTACAAGCAAGTCATCAACATAAAGAGATACAATCAGCAAGGTTTCTCCTTCTGACCTTTTTACACAGAGTGTTGCTTCACTAACACTCTTTTCAAACCCGAGCCTAGACAGGTAAGTGTCTATCCTGTCATACCAGGCCCTTGGTGCCTGCTTCAAGCCATTCAGTGCTTTCTTCAGCCTATAGACCTTGTCTTCATCTCCTTCTTTCTTGAATTCATCTGGTTGCTCAATAAAAATTTCCTCTTTAAGAAAACCATTAAGAAATGCTGACTTGACATCTAATTGATGAAGCTTCCATTGTTTCTGAGCAGCTATAGCAAACAAAAGCTTAATGGTATCTAGCCTAGCTACCGGAGCAAATGTCTCCATGAAGTCTATCCCATATTGCTGGTTGTAACTTTTGACCACAAGCCTTACCTTGTGCTTGTTTAAAGAGCCATCAGCATTATACTTAGCTCTAAATACCCACTTGACACCAATGACCTTCTTATGAGTTGGTCTGTCCACCAATTCCCAAGTGTCATTCTTGTGAATCATTTCCAATTCAGCTTCCATGGTCTTTTTCCACTTCTTATCTTTGGTAGCTTCTTCAAAATCTAAAGGTTCAACTATTGCAACATCACATCTTTGGTAGATGTCAGCAATAGTTCTTGTACCTCTTGTAGGAGCATCATCAAAATCTTCATTGCTAGGCTCAGCTTCAACAGTTTCAAGGCTACTGTCCAGTTGATCTTCTTCAATCTGACTTGTGCTTAAATCATTCCAGCTCCAAACCTTCTCTTCATTAAACCTGACATCTCTACTCACCAAGATCTTCTTTGTCACAGGATCAAACACCCTGTAACATTTGTTTGTGCTGCTGTAGCCAACAAATATCCCTGGAACAGCTCTTCTTTCTAGCTTAGTTCTCTTTTCTGCTGGTATGAGAGCATAGCAGACACAACCAAACACCTTCAAGTGTGAAACAGTAGGCTTGAGTCCATGCCATGCTTCAAAAGGTGTCATATCCTTGACAGCATGTGCTGGCAACTTGTTAAGCAGATACACTGAGGTATTGACAGCCTCAGCCCAAAATTTGCTTGGCAGCTTGCTCTCAAATAGCAGGCATCTGGCCATGTCCATCACTGTTCTATTCTTCCTTTCACATACTCCATTTTATTTAGGAGTATACACTGTGGTCAGTTGGTGATAGATCCCATTTTGCTCACACAACTTCTGAAATTTATCAGACAGGTACTCTGAGCCATTGTCAGTTCTCAAGACCTTAATCTTGCAGCCTGTTTGGTTTTTAGCTAGAGCTTTGAATTTGCTGAAGGCTTCAAAAACTTCAGACTTCTGCTTCAAGAAATAAACATAGCAAAATCTAGTCAGATCATCAATAAACAGCACAAAATACCTGTTGTCATTTAAGGAAGGAGTCTTCATTGGTCTACAGATATCTGAATGAACTAGCTCAAGCTTCTCTCGAGCTCTAAATGCCTTGCTAACTGGAAAGGGCAATCTAGCTTGCTTACCAAGCTGACAGACTTCACAAACAGAATATTTGACTTCAACCTTGCACAAATCATCAACCAGATTCAATCTATGCAGCAAGTCTAATGATTTAAAATTGCCATGGCCAAGCCTTTTATGCCATAGGCTTGTACTATCAACCAGACTGGTGTAGGCCTTCTTTTTAAGCATATTCACATCAAGCATGAAACCCCTATCAGTCATTGCTACTGTGGTTAGCTCCTGACTATGAGAGTCTCTAACGGTGCAAGAACCATTCTCAAAAACAAGTGAATGACTTTTTTCTACCAACTGTCCAACACTTAGCAAATTCTGATCTATTTCAGGTATAAAGAGTACATCAGAAATCACTTTGTTACCTGAGGTGGTGTTGATCATCACATTGCCCCTACCCTTGGCTTCAATCAGATTTCCATTTCCAATTCTAATTTTTGAGGGAAAACTTCTGTCAAAGTCTTTGAATAGCCCTTCATCAGCTGCCATATGGTTTGTGCAACCACTGTCCACTAGCCACTCCACTTTAGCCTTGCTAGATGTTGCAAAGCATGTTGCTGTGAAGACATTCTCCTCCTGAGCTTGAAGGTCTTCAGCAGCTTGAGCCTTAATCTGTTGTCCAGGAGCATTGCCTTTCTTTTTGTAGATCTTCTCTACATGTCCAAACTGCTTGCAACTCCTGCATTGAATGTCTGGTCTGTACCAGCAATACTTTTCCAAATGTGAGTTCTTTTGGCAGTGTTTGCATGGTGGAAACTTCCTCTTGCCTGACTCTTTTATTGGTTTCTCCTTCTTATCGAGCCAAGGCTTCTTTCTTTTCTGACTTGAGCCTTCTCTTGTCTTTGCTTGAAAGGCTCCCTCAGAATGGTCTTCCTGCCTATTGGCCCTTCTCTGCTCGAGTGCATAGAGAGAATTCACAAGTTCAGTCAGAAAAATGGTTGTGAGGTCTCTTGAGTCCTCCAATGAGGAGATTTTTTACTCAAACCTCTCGGGAAGAGTGGTAATCACCTTCTCAACAACCCTACTTTCACTAAAGTCTTCACCAAGCAACCTTATGCTATTGACAGTGGCCATTATTCTGTCTGAATATTGCTTGATAGTCTCAGCTTCTTTCATCTTCAAATTCTCAAAGTCTCTCCTCAAGTTAATTAGCTGTTGTTGCCTTGTCTTTTCAAACCCCATGAACTCCTCCCTCAGCTTCTCCCATGCTTGCTTAGGTGAGTCACAAGCCATGATTCTAGTGAATATCACATCTGACACTCCATTTTGCAGGCAGACCATAGCCTTGTGCTTCTTGGCTCGCTCCTCACTGTGCTGCCTAATCTGAGCAATGGTGGGATTAGCTCTCAATGGAGGTGGCTCAGCATCATTCTCAACTGCACTCCACAAGTCTTGTGCCTGAAGGTGTGTTTTCATCTTTACTGACCAAATATGGTAGTTTTCACCAGTGAACACAGGTGGTGGAGGTGTTGTATAACTCATCATGTTGCAACAAGTTCAGCAGCCTCGATTTCTTGTTTCTTAAGCTTTCTTGCACAAAACAACAACCAACAATGGAGGCCCTCAAAGATGACAGGCTCTGATTACCATTTGTTGGAACAATGACAGCAGCTTAGCATGAACAATGCATGTAATGTGCATATGATTTCATGTGGAAAACAAAAGAAGAAAAGGAGAAAACCAAAAACTTGACAAATGAACTTGAAGACACACAAATTAATGGCTAAACTTATCAACCATTTCATTGATATGTGTATATGTACATAAAATACAAGAATTGAATAGTCAAAAAGACTATTACCTAGTGAATCAACCACTCCCACTAGACTTTGACCAATACAATCTTAGATTATACATAAAATAATAGCTAATACACTAGCCATTACATCAATTCAAAACAAACATTATGTCCTACTATCTTAGCTATTACATTACAAAAGGATTAAACTAAGTTACATAGGAGCAAAATATATCAAAACAAACAAAACTAGCTGCTGCACTAGGTTCAGCTCCACTGATGTGTTTGCTTGCTGGTTTCCTGTTGTATTGCAGGCCAAAAGTCTAACAAAATGTCGGTCCTTCTGCTGGGTATTTTTAAGGATTGTAAACATCCACTGGTAAAACAGTTTAATCCTTATACTATAGAACTAAATAATATGATTCTTGTAAGTTCTATATTGGTGCAAATAAGTAAAAACCAATAGATGTTATGACTAAATGCTGATGTGGACTTCATTGTTTAGAAAGCCATTATTAAGTAAAATAAATTGTGACTTGTTTCTACTCATGTCTTGGGGTAATTCAACTCCACTCTTCTTATTTGATAAAACCATACCCCAATAGGCAAGTATCAACAATTATATACATCCTGAGCTAAACAGGATGGATACAAAGATAAAAACCCAACTTCACGAAACTTTGCGTAATGACTACTAAATTTTAGTCGCAAACATCATTTGAGAAGTAGAGAAATCATTGGAGGAAATAAGGCGAATGCTTGCATTTTAATGTGCATCATTGTATGTAACCGCATGTGTCTGTCTCTGTGGTTAAATCCATAAGATGGAATGCACCGAGACCAAAATTAATTATATGACAAAAAATTATTGGGTAAGTTAAAATGTGACACCCTAGGCGATGTCTGTTGCAGGCTGTGAAGAAGGCAATAAAACCATGTAATATACTTCTGAGAGCACGGAATATCTGAAAAGATGATGAAAAAAAAGAGATAAGTAAAGGAAACAAAAAGAAAAACATATTTATCAAGTTACAATAATGTCTTCCAACCTGGGAAAAAAGGTCATTCCAAAGTGTGCGCCACATTGAAACTTCATTAGCACTGCTCACTGTGGCTTCAGAAGCTGAAGCAAGCTAAATTATGCCACTTCAAGACAGCCATATATTTCCAACAACCTCATATATGAAGCCACGCACATAAGCCAGAAAACTGGCTAATGCAAGGACCAGGCGTATCGGGGCACACAAAATTTCCCAGAGAATCCAAAACTTGGGATACAGGACAGAAGTTGTTGCGGTAGCATGAAAAAGAAAGAGTGAATATAATTAACATATTGAATCAATGGAACTTCAATCATCTAATGACCTACTAATGTTGGGGAGAACTAAGCCAATAAAACATATAGGCATCAATACAACCTCCAAGAGTTCCCCAACAAGAAATATAATAAAACCAATCCCAATGCATATGATCGAAAAGAAGCTTTCAATTGATTCACTGAACATATTCCAAACTGGAAACAGGAAGTTCAAAAATTCCATAAATGGTCCTACTAATGGTAGATTAAGGAAAGAGAAAAATGATCGAATAGCACGCAAAACCATCCACAAACACTGCACAGCCTTCTCAAAGTTATGCAGAAATAGCATAGTTCCCAAGTACTTGATCCTCAATAGCATCTCCCAAGTTTCTATCCAATCAAAAAGTGGCCCACATAAACGAGAAGCAGTTGCCTTAAGAACAGGGACATTTTTGTATAGGTCATAAAATCCTGTTAGAACAGTAATGACGAAAATCAAAAGATATAGAGCTCTGGCCATAAGGCACATCCATGGGCGATAGATATTGCAAAAGCGAGGATATGATTGAAGAAAAAGGGCCCAAGATGGAAGACCAGTCTCTAATAAACGAAGTAACCTCAGATCAGGTGTTATTATTTGCTTTAGTTTAAACGGGAGATCCCTATCGTCAAACCTAAATAGAATAAAAGCGTCCCTATGCTTTGTTGCTTCCACTGCATTTTCGTTGGAGTTTTCTAATGAATTTTCAGCTTTCCTTTGGGTTTCCTCACAATAGACATCAACTTCAGCTCTAGGAGTAATTGCTCAAGTGACTCTCTTTCTCTTATAAAGCCCAATAGGAGTAGTGTGTGGCTCAAAATTTCAGATTCCACAGTTGTAGAGTACACCAAGGCATTACAGGTTTGACTAAATTAGCTGTTAAATGAAACAGCACAAGATCCTAACACATGTACTCAATGATGACTTGTTTGGGGTGTCGACAACACTTTCTAGCACATTGTTATAGGAAAACTAGTTACAAAGGCAATCTAGAGCCACATGCTCTAAGTTTCGAAGACTACAGGCTCTTCAAAGCTTTCAGCAAAAGTAGAGCTTCGGCAAACCTTAGACCAACAAATATCAAGAACCAACTTTTAGAAAAAAAACAACTGGAGTGAAAATTAAAATTCCATGCAGTCATAATTCCAACTCATCATAGAACTTTCATATAGCATGGTAATAAAAGACAATTGTTGATACTTTCAAAGACAATAAGCTCTTCAAACCTTTCGGCAAAAGTAGAGCTTCGGCAAACCTTAGACCAACAAATATCAGAGACCAACATTTAGAAGAAAAAAAAACAAGTGGAGTGAAATTAAATTCCAGCAGTCACAATTCTAACTCATCATAGAACTTTTGTATAGCATAATAATAAAAGAAAGTTGTTGATACTGATACCCTAATAAAGGATTCAAACATAGGCAATGTAACAGTTGTAAATAGTGTTATTTGAAGAATATACGAGTTAGATTTTTTGAAGTAAATAAAATGTGAATTATCAATGTTAGGAGTTTTTGAAGTAAATAAGTTGTGAAAAGCGTTAGAGTCAAAGTGTGAAATTAAAAGTATAATATGATTAAATTGAATTAGAGGGAAAAAGAGAAAAGACTAGAAGTGTTTTCCCTTGAAATGTAGCATTCTTTGCTCGGGTCTAAATTCAGGCTCGAATAAGTGGTGTTACAGACAAACCCTAGAACACATATTTAAGGAGAAAGCAGAAGCTAAAACCACAGCTACTGATGCTAAAAGGCTAAAGAGTAACACAATGCTTGACTTAGGACATGGTTTGGTTTCTCACCAAACTCCTGAACAACGTAACTGAGTTATCCTTCTCAAAATTACTTTCAAGTGAAATATTACACTCATTTGTACAGTGGTTCCAAGGACGCTTCTCTAGGTTGGTGACGATAGAGGAAGTGCTAGGTCCAGTTCTCCAGTAACTCAAAACCGCCAGAAGTCTCTATTGTTAAGAAGTAACAACACATTGAGTTCAAAGGGAACAAAGTACAGAGTAAATGAGAGAAAGCTGATGAGGATGTCTAAGAGTAAACAACTCTCATTTACCTTGTTAGGGAATAAAGAGTACAGTGGAGAAGTTACGAGGTTATATTACTAAATTTCACTTAATACACCTTCAACTGGTTTTCTCTACTAATTTTGAAATGTGATCATTACTGTAGACTTCTAAAGATTGATTTGACACACCATCAATTGTAATAAACCTAGAGAGACATAAAATAGCCAAACATACTCTATTCTTAACAAAACTAAGAGGTTCTAGCAAACATGCATCTCTAATTAGCATTTCTATATTTATAATTTTAAGTCCTAAAAGATATAAACGCTACAAAAAGGTAATCCGGATTAAGTCTAGAATCATAAAGATAACTTTTATCCTAGTGTCTTTAAATATGAAGGCAAAAATATACCAATTGTTGACTTCAAGTGCTCTCTGAAACAATGCTGCTCTGAGAATGTTCCGGAGAACCAAAAAGACATACAGCTCACTGCTTGATCAATGCTGTCAAACTCCCATCTTTGCATGAATTTTGTTTCTATGGCTAGAGAGGTATCAGTCTGCAAAGAAGAAGAAACATGCTAAAAGGCAAATAAAAAGTATCTAGATGGTGAACCACCAAAAAAGAAAGCTAATACTTAAAGCTCATTGTGGTAGTTAAGACCGCGAACATTGGACTATGTGACTGCAAATACAATGAAAGCCATACAATGTACTATTTAGCTCACTGCTAAGAAGCAAAGAGGTATTTAGTCTATTAATAGGTGGCAACACCCCCTTTGCAGACAATGTTTTAGCATCAAGAAAAGGCAACCATCTCTCAAAATTATTGGAGCCTTCAGCATTTGATTTAGAAGAAGCTTCCTTTCCCTCCTTTTTCTCCCTACGGCCTTTGGTGATAGCGAAAGGAGACAATCTGGACCATAAATAAATATAAATGACTCAAATTCAATTATAATCCTCTTGCCTTTAAAAAGAATATATATTTTATTTTCTTTCAAAAAATAGAAAGGTATTTTCAACAACCTTGGTAACCATCAATTGCCACAAGAGAGCTGACCGTGGACCTTAAGTCACTAAGCCATGGTTGGTTGTCCACCAAAATGTAGAATTTCTTACTTTCAAGGGCCAAGAAAAGGCTAAGATCAGACTGCAAATCTCTGCAATCAGACATTAAACGGCAAAAGTTCAATAGACAAAAGAAAAGTAGATTACCCTGAAGATTTATTAATGAAATAACCATATCATATTACCCTATAGAAGTCAGGTAAACTCAGTAAGATCACATATATTCAGCAGATACATAAACACACTGATTTAAACATATATTTTTCATCACCGTTTCGACCTTCCCTATAATTTGCAAATTATAGAAATTGTTGGAACATTAGACTGTATTATAGCCAGGTTAAGTATGAACAAACAAATAACAAGCAAGAAACCCGGATAAAGTATGAAGGAAGCTTAAATTTTTCAGAGAAACGAAAAAAAGCTAAAAGCAAGGAAACAAAAACAACACAAAGAGAACTTGAGCTCAAACAATGGCTGAAATCACTCTAGCATTTCATTGAAAAGTGAAAAATATATACATAAGTTACAAAGTCAAGGATGACTATTACCTAATGACTTAACTACTCCCACTAAGCTTAACTAATACTAACTTATGTAATACACAAAAGCAAAGCTGATAATGTCAGCTATTACATCCATCAAATTCAAATCAAAAATTTACTAACTTTTGATATCAAGTTACAAGCTAACTTGATCAAGTTACAAAAGCACCAAAAGAAACAAAATGACTAAGCTACTTCTGGTCCAGTCTCAATGCAGGCATGCTAGCTGAGCTGCTACTGCTGGTCACTTGTTGCATTGCAGGCCAATGCTTAACACTCCTCCTTGGACTGTATGCAACAAACACCAATTGAACCTCTCAAGACCTCGAACCTTGTTGTACCAAGAGGCTTTGTCAAAATATCAGCCAATTAATCTTGTGAACTGCAATGAACGAGACTAACTTCTTGGGACTGCTCAGCCTCTCGAACAAAATAGAACTTAATCATAAAATATTTGGTCTTGCCATGAAAAACTGGATTCTCGGCTAATGCCACTGCTGATTGGTTGTCAACCTTGATCTCAGTAGGTTCAAGTTGCTCTTCATTTAGATCATATAGCAACTTTCTAAGCCAAATGGCTTGATTGACTGCTACTGCAGCTGCTATGTATTCAGCTTCAGCTGTTGACTAAGCAACTGTTTGCTGCTTCTTAGAACTCCAGCAGAAAACTCCTGAGCCAAGGGTGAAGAAGTAGCCAGAGGTGCTCTTCATGTCATCAACAGAGCCAGCCCAATCACTATCAGAGTAGCCAGTCAGTTTGAGCTCCTTCTCCCTTTTAAACTTAACTCCATACCCCAAAGTACCTTTGACAAATCTGAGTATCCTCTTACTAGCCTTGAAATGAACAACATCACAACAGTGTATGAATCTTGATAGGAGACTAACACCAAACATAATGTCAAGCCTGGTTGCTGTTAAATAAAGCAAACAACCAACTAAGCTTTTGTACTCCTTTTCATCAACTCTTTCTTGATTTCCAAAACTTGCTAGTTTCTCCCCTTGAGCCAATGGTGTGCTCACTGATTTGCAATTTGCAATGCAAAATTTATTGAGAATTTTCAAAACAAAGGCATGCTAACTGATAAAAATGCCTTGATCAGACTGGTTCACTTCCATACCAAGGAAGTATGTCATGATTCCCAAGTCAGTCATGTCAAACACCTCTTGCATTTGTGCTTTGAATTCTTGGATCAAATCAACCTTGCTTCCAGTCACCAACAAATCATCCACATAGATTGAAACAATCAGCAAGGTCTCATCTGTGGACTTCTCAATATAGAGTGTTGGCTCACTCAGGCTTTTCTTAAATCCGAGCCTAAACAGATAAGCATCAACCCTGTCATACCAAGCTCGAGGTGCATGCTTCAGGCCATAAAGAGCTTTCTTCAGCCTATAGACTTTGTCCTCTTCTCCTTGGACTTTGAAACCATCTGGTTGCTCGATATATATTTTTTCTTTAAGAAAACTGTTCAAGAAGGCTGACTTAACATCAAGTTGATGAATTTTCCATTGCTTCTGTGCAGCTAAGGCAAACAGAAACTTGATGGTGTCTAGCCTTGCCACTGGAGCAAATGTCTCCATAAAATCAATGCCATGTTGCTGGCTATACCCTTTCACCACAAGCCTTGCCTTGTGTTTGTTCAATGAGCCATCAGCATTGAATTTGGCTCTAAAAACCCACTTGACACCTATGACTTTCTTCTGATCAGGTCTATCCACCAGATCCCAAGTGTCATTTTTATGAATCATGTCAATCTCAACTTCCACGGCCTTCTTCCTGTAACATCCTGAATTTTAGGGCCTGTGCATTTTGTGTAATGAATGCTTAAATATGTTAAATTGAGAATTGAGGTATTAATTGGGCTCAGGAATGGGCTGAGACCTCAGTTAAAATATTCTGTTTGGGCAGTATAAGTTTTAAAGATAGTTATCTATGTTAAAAATATCAAGATTGGGCTTGTGGCCCAGTGGCAAAATAGCGCCACTAAGAGGGAAGGGAGTTGGCGTCACTGGCAAAGGAGGAGGCCCAAGTTTTGGCCACTTGGAGCCCATGATTTTGGGCCAAATTCGACATTTAAAGAGGAGCTAGGGGGAAAGGCACAAGGCTATAATTTAGGAAAATTTTAATGTTTTTAATTTGTGGATAATAAGCTGATAAAGGAGGGAGGAGTTGGAGCTAATTAAGTCTCTTTTGGATGAGTTAGTAGATTAAGATAAATGAGAAAAGATAGGATTTATCTGCAAGGTTAGGTAAGTGCCGAAATTTCTATAAATAGAGGGGATATCTCATCAATTCCGGCAATTGAACCCTACTCTTTTCTTCTTTCCTTGTGCCGAAATTTGCTGTATAGTTCTCTTCATTTTTTTTCTTTTCTCTGCCGAAACCTCCACTCCATTCTCCCTTTCAACTTTCTTTATTTTCTTTTTCCCTTATTGGTCGAACTCTCTGACAATCTCTTCCTCATCTCTTTCAAATACTTTAGCCAAAATCTTTAAATCTCTCATTGCTTTCTTTCTTTCTAAGCCAAAGCCGAAACACTTTACTTAGATCTTCTAAAAGCCGAAAGCGCATCAGTTCATCTTTTCCGGGATTTCCATAAAAGCCGAAATCCTTAGATCTCATCTCCTGTGTTTGCCGAATTCTCTCTGAGGTATCTGTTTGTGCCGAATCTCGAAAGAAACTGAAGGTAAGTATTGATTCGTAAGATTTCAATCTTTTCCGGCTTTTTAGGGACTTTAGTCGAATGGCTATAAGGGAACTAATCTTAAGTTTTTCTCTTATTTGCGACATTTCGGGATTTGAAGGGGATCCATTTACTTAGATCTCTAAGTCAGAGTTCAGTAACATTCGAATCGTGTTACTTTCGGGATTTCAAGGTAAGGAGATCTTTTGATTTTTAACGTGTAAATTTGGGTATTTATTAACCCTTGGCCGAATGTAGGGGAGCCCAAATCTTCGTATTCTTCCGGCTTTTGAGCAAGGTTTTAGACTAAGGGTTGTAGATCCAGATAGTAAGGATTTAACTAGGGAGTAAAACTACGCGATATCAGGTGTGTAACACTTCCACACCATTTAGATTGCCTGTTAAAATATGTTTATTAATCTGTTATAATCTGATAAATGCCGAAATCCCGGCATAATGTTTGAAACCCAATGAGGGTAAAAGCGAATCACTAGGTTGGTGATCTCTGTCATTCCTAAGTGAATGTTCCTGTTAAGATGACATATGTGGTAAGTATGTTGTTTTCTGTAATTGCATAGGGTTGGGTTTATTGAAAGGGGAAGTGTTCTGTTGTAGCGGCTTCTATCGTGACCTGTTGTAGCGGCTTCTGTCGTGACCTGTTGTAGCAGCTTCTGTCGTGACCTGTTGTAGTGGCTTTTGCCATGATCTGTTGTAGTGGCTACGGCCATGATCTGATGATGAGCAGCATGTCTGCCATCAATGGTGTGTAGCGGTGTGGGTTGATTGTAGAAATCCCCAAATGGTGTGACTGGCAGGTAAGGGTGGCGTGTAGCGGATGGAAACCTAGGATTTGGGTTAGGCTTTGCATATTTTCTGATATATTATATTCTGTTATCCGTTCTGTAGGGTTAAGGCCCAAATCTAATGGTGCATGAGGGTTGCACACTGAGTCTCGTGACTCACCCCGTTGTTTAACATTTTTCAGGAGACACGTAGAGCATCGGACCAGGCTGGAGAGGAACGCAAGGTGGCCATGCATGAGATTATTTTGGATACTAAAAAAGACATTATTTTATTTATTTATCTTTAATATTTTGGATTAGTTGGGTTTTTATTTCATTGCAATAAGGCCATGGGCCAATAGCTTATGTTTTCGGGTTTTATTTTGGGCTTTTATTACTATTAAACATTTGGATTTTACATTTTAATTAAGCTAAAGTATGTATCAAATTTCGGTTTCTAATTCACTAAGGCCTTAATATAAAATGTATATCTTTTACAAATTATTCTACTACTTAATTTTCCCGAATGAAAGGTTAAACTCAAGAAAAATATTTCCCGAAATTGCGACATCTATTAAAATCTCTTTAGTGACATGCCAGATCCGGTCGTGGTGTTTGGGCCGGGTCTGGGGTGTTATAAATTGGTATTAGAGCCCGGTTTAAAACTCGGCTCTGGGGGTTTTGGGCTCAAAACATTTTCTAAAGTAGGGTTTTCGAAACATGCATATTTAAAAATGATACAGGTCTGTTAGCTCGGCATGGCACCTGCGTCTCCGGCCCAAGTCCACCAGGTAAGTATTCTAAACCATTGTGTGAAGTATATGTGGGCTTTATGGGACGTAGATTAGTTAGATTAGAACTTGATGGACTTTAGGCTTAGTTGAAATAACTCCTTAAATCTCATAAGACTTAATTTCACTAAACAAACCCGTGAACGAGTCGCAAGACTAGGGTGTGGCAACAGGCATGCGCATGTCTAGGATTGGATCCGGAAGAGTTTGGTACTTAAGCAGTCCTAGTGACTCACCTCCTCTTCGCTGGAATCCTACCTAGTGCATAGTGACTGTTCACCGTAGCCACGAGGATTTGTTGACGGGCCAAAATCTATAATTAAAACCCGAAAAGGACCAACCACCTTATTTTTACAAAAATTACTAAAATACCCTTATTTTGAAAAAAAACAAAAATACCAGGATACCCATGATTTGTAAATATACCCCGATTTACAAAGTCAACGAAATTTTTCCTTAAAAAAAAAACTCACACAACACATGACAGCAACCAAAAACTCACAAACACCTGAACACTACTATTTTCTTTCGAAATCAAATCCTCCAAGATACCCCTGTTTTTTTTAAAAAAAATTGAAAATATCCCTGATTTGTAAAAATTACTAAATTGCCCCTGATTTGTAAAATGACCAAAGTACCCCTGATTTCAAAATTACCGAAATACCCCGGATTGGAAAATTACCGAAATACCCCTAGATTGAAAAATTATCGAAATACCCCTAGATTGCAAAATTACCAAAATACCCTTATTTCATGAAATCAACAAGGAACTCTATTTTGAAAATTACGAAAATACCCCTGTAGGATAAAATTACGAAAATACCCCTGGGTAGTGGCATAACGAAAATACCCCTATGTATTGAATGTGGGTGTATGGATGTTGTCTGTATGTTGATTGTTGAATGTATGTAGTTCCTAGAATTAGGAGATAAACTTGAGACTGAAACTGTAGATAGGTTCAAATTCGAAAGAACTACTTTTGAAACTACTGTCCATAAGATTGTTCGTGGTTAATCAGTGAAAGAAATTAATAATTCATAAAACTTCTAATTCAGATAATACGAGAATCAACGATGAGCGCTAGAAAAGGAAGAAGAGGCCGCGGCCGAGGCCGTGGAAGTGTTAGGACTGATGTGCTAACTCAGCTAGTTAGGGAGGTACTGAAGGAGGTTAAAGAAATCGGTGAAACACTTCGGGTTGGGTGCATGGACTGTAAGAAAAAAAGAGATCGTAGTTTTCTAGGGGTTGCAGTCTCGTTCTGTGAAGCATGTTAAGGTACGTCCAAACTTTCGGGTTTGCAAATATTGCAGAAGGCGTCATCCGGGTGAATGTTGGAGAAAGTCAGGAACGTGTTTAAGATGCGGGTCTGAGGAGCATAAGGCTCGGGATTGTTCAATCACCATTAAGTCGGGTATGTTTTGTGTGGATGCTATATTTTTGGGTATAGAAACTGTATGCGTGCAATGTTTATATATTATTAAATTAGAGTGCGCAGCGAAAGCATAGTGGTGAGACTTGGGTAGTACGATTAGTAGTTAGTTGGAAATTTCGAGGATGAAATTTCTTTAAGGGGGTAGAACTGTAACATCCTGAATTTTAGGGCCTGTGCATTTTGTGTAATGAATGCTTAAATATGTTAAATTGAGAATTGAGGTATTAATTGGGCTCAGGAATGGGCTGCAACCTCAGTTAAAATATTCTGTTTGGGCATTATAAGTTTTAAAGATAGTTATCTATGTTAAAAATATCAAGATTGGGCTTGTGGCCCAGTGGCAAAATGGCGCCACTAAGAGGGAAGGGAGTTGGCGTCACTGGCAAAGGAGGAGGCCCAAGTTTTGGCCACTTGGAGCCCATGATTTTGGGCCAAATTCGGCATTTAAAAAGGAGCTAGGGGGACGGCACAAGGCTATAATTTAGGAAAATTTTAATGTTTTTAATTTGTGGATAATAAGCTGATAAAGGAGGGAGGAGTTGGAGCTAATTAAGTCTCTTTTGGATGAGTTAGTTGATTAAGATAAAGGAGAAAAGATAGGATTTATCTGCAAGGTTAGGTAAGTGCCGAAATTTCTATAAATAGAGGGGATATCTCATCAATTCCGGCAATTGAACCCTACTCTTTTCTTCTTTCCTTGTGCCGAAATTTGCTGTATAGTTCTCTTCATTTTTTTTCTTTTCTCTGCCGAAACCTCCACTCCATTCTCCCTCTCAACTTTCTTTATTTTCTTTTTCCCTTATTGGTCGAACTCTCTGACAATCTCTTCCTCATCTCTTTCAAATACTTTAGCTGAAATCTTTAAATCTCTCATTGCTTTCTTTCTTTCTAAGCCAAAGCCGAAACACTTTACTTAGATCTTCTAAAAGCCGAAAGCGCATCAGTTCATCTTTTTCGGGATTTCCATAAAAGCCAAAATCCTTAGATTTCATCTCCTGTGTTTGCCGAATTCTCTCTGAGGTATCTGCTTGTGCCGAATCTCGAAAGAAACTGAAGGTAAGTATTGATTCGTAAGATTTCAATCTTTTCTGGCTTTTTAGGGACTTTAGCCGAATGGCTATAAGGGAACTAATCTTAAGTTTTTCTCTTATTTGCGACATTCCGGGATTTGAAGGGGATCCATTTGCTTAGATCTCTAAGTCAGAGTTCAGTAACACTCGAATCGTGTTACTTTCGGGATTTCAAGGTAAGGAGATCTACTGATTTTTAACGTGTAAATTTGGGTATTTATTAACCCTTGGCCGAATGTAGGGGAGCCCAATCTTCGTATTCTTCTGGCTTTTGAGCAAGGTTTTAGACTAAGGGTTCTAGATCCAGATAGTAAGGATTTAACTAGGGAGTAAAACTACGCGATATCAGGTGTGTAACACTTCCACACCATTTAGATTGCCTGTTAAAATATGTTTATTAATCTGTTATAATCTGATAAATGTCGAAATCCCAGTATAATGTTTGAAACCCAATGAGGGTAAAAGCGAATCACCAGGTTAGTGATCTCTGTCATTCCTAAGTGAATGTTCCTGTTAAGGTGACATATGTGGTAAGTATGATGTTTTCTGTAATTGCATGGGGTTGGGTTTATTGAAAGGGGAAGTGTTCTGTTGTAGCGACTTCTACCGTGACCTGTTGTAGCGGCTTCTGCCGTGACCTATTGTAGCGGCTTCTGCCGTGACCTGTTGTAGTGGCTTCTGCCATATCTGTTCTAGTGGCTACGGCCATGATCTGACGATGAGCAGCATGTCTGTCATCAATGGTGTGTAGCGGTGTGGGTTGATTGTAGAAATCCCCAAATAGTGTGACTGGCAGGTAAGGGTGGCGTGTAGCGGATGGAAACCTAGGATTTGGGTTGGGCTTTGCATATTTTCTGATATATTATATTCTGTTATCTGTTCTGTGGGGTTAAGGCCCAAATCTAATGGTGCATGAGGGTTGCACACTGAGTCTCGTGACTCACCCCGTTGTTTAACATTTTTCAGGAGGCACGTAGAGCATCGGACCGGGCTAGAGAGAAACGCAAGGTGGCCATGCATGAGATTATTTTGCATAGTGCAAAAGACATTATTTTATTTATTTATCTTTAGTATTTTGGATTAGTTGGGTTTTTATTTCATTGTAATAAGGCCATGGGCCATTAGCTTATATTTTCGGGTTTTATTTTAGGCTTTTATTACTATTAAACATTTGGATTTTACATTTTAATTAAGCTAAAGCATGTATCAAATTTCGGTTTCTAATTCACTAAGGCCTTAATATAAAATGTATATCTTTTACAAATTATTCTACTACTTAGTTTTCCTGAATGAAAGGTTAAACTCAAGAAAAATATTTCCCGAAATTGCGACATCTTTTAAAATCTCTTTAGTGACATGCCAGATCCGGTCGTGGTGTTTGGGCCGGGTCTGGGGTGCTACACTTCCAGTGCTTGTTTCTCACAGCCTCTTCAAAGCTCAAAGGCTCAACTATAGCCACATTACATCTTTGATAGATGTCAGCAATGGACCTGGTCCCTCTCACAAGAGGATCATCCACATTTGCATTGCTGAGCTCATTTTCTGTTGGTTCCAAGCTACTGTCAATTTGGTCTTCTTCAAACTGACTTGTATCTGAACCATCCAAGCTCCAAAGCTTTTCTTAATCAAATTTGACATCCCTACTCACCAAAATCTTCTTAGTTGAGGGATCAAATACCCTGTAGCCCTTCTTGGTGCTACTGTAGCCAACAAATATGCCTGGTGTCGAAACCATTTTTAAAATCGGGTTTTGAAAACGAGGATCGACTTTAAAAACAAAAATGGGAGCCGCCACCTATCCTTTTTACTTAGGTGTGATTGGATCACCTTGTAAAACGTTTTATTTAAAAAACATTCAATTTTGATCCACAAAAAACAAGAAAACGGGTTCGGGAGTCGGTTACGTATGAGGAAGGGTTAGCACCCTCATAACACCCAAAATTGGTACCTAATCGATAAAATCATGTCCGAATGTTGAAAATAAAGAAAGTTAGAAAATATGATCCTTTTATTAGAAAGAAAATCAGGACTTACTTATCACAAAGAAATAAAGTACTTTACCCAATAAGTTAAGGTATAGCACCTCATGACTTTGAAATTAAGCTCGTCTTTATTTTAGAAAATTCCTACCTCGAGACTCAAAACGTCGAACCCAGTAAGTTAAGGCACAACACTTTGAATTCCCAAGAATAGGTTTTTATTTAAAACTTGAGACTTCTTTATTCCAAAGGAATATAAACATCACATCCAGCACGTTAGGACACGACATTTTTTAAACCCTCGTAATTAAAGTCATCTCATGGTTTATAAAACTCGTTAAAAGGGTATTTAGTTATTTAGCCAAACGGAAAATCGCAACCCAGTAGGTTAGGGCACTATTTCCCGAATTTCTAAATACCAAAACATTGCCTTATTTCAAAATATAGTAAGCTTGTAAAAATGTGTTTTTATTTTGAACAATAATCCATGTAACAATATCGCATGTATAAACTATCGAACATAAATATTAAAAGCAATTAAGACATACTAACATTTCATATTTACAATAATGTAGAAAAATGACTAAGAAAAATAATCACATAATGGCAAACATAAATAAATAAGAGAATATGGGCAGATAAAATATATACATAATAATATTAAAAATGGTTATAAATAAATAATATACATAATATATTAATCATAAAAATATATATATAATAAATAATATAAATAAAATAGGGTATATAATATAAATAAATTTTATAAAAAATAAAGTTTTAGAAATAATATATAAATGTAACATAATAATATATAATATACAAAATATAATATAATAAATATAAAATATGTATATAATAATATAAAAATTATTAAAAATATATAAAATAATAATTAAGTATAAAAAATAATAAAAATACATATATATATACTATTAATAGATTAAAATGAAAATTTTAGCATAACAATATAATATTATAATAAGTTAAATTTAAAAAAAGGTTTAAAAAAATAAATAAAGAAATCAGGATCAAATAACAATAAAAATAAATAAAAAGGGGTTAAAATAGCAATTAAAACAAATATAGAATGACTAAATTTAAACACGCGTTTAATTACAGGGGTTTATTGCGTAATTAATCCCTTTTATAAAACGGTGTCGTTCATATTTTGCCTTTAAACTGCCCGAGGATTAAATTGAAACACAAAAAGTAATTTTGGGGCTAATTGTAAAAAAATATAAAAAAAAACAATAGGACATAATTATAAAATTGAAATAATGCGGAAGGGCCTGGCGCGCAAATAATCCATTTCTCAAAAAACGCGGATCCTTTGGGTCGGGTCAAATGCGCGCGCGGATCTTGATTGAAACGACGTCGTTTTGGTCCTTACATGACCATGCCAAAACGACGTCGTGTAAATGGGCTATAAAAGTCAGAATTCAGCCCCCAAAAATCATTTTAAACACTGAAATATAAAAAAAAAATCAGAGAGCTTCAAAAATTCTCTCTGGTCTTTCGTCTGGACGCCGTCGTTCACGGCGGCACACAGGTAAAATATTTGCCCTCTTTCTTTATTTTCTTCTTTTAACAGTATTTATATGTAATATAAAACATAGATTTAAAAAAAATAAAAAGAATCAAAATAAGTAAAAATCACCTCGATAAAGAAATGTATTCTGTTTCGATTTTTTATTTCTCCGTATCCTCCTCCCCCTTTTACAAATTTTGGAAGGCTTTTTATAGCCTTTGAAATGAAAATAAAAAAGGAAATAATAAAATGTTGCCATGCTTGATGTTCTTTCCTCTTCTATGCAGGAATGGAGATTTCGACGGTGGCTAAGCGCGATTTGCAGCGTTGATGGCGGCGTGGGTTACGGACTGAGGCGCGACGATTGGGGATGGTGGCTGCGCTGAACCCTCGCTTGCGGTGCCTAGGGTTTCTGGGAAACCCTAGGTTTCTGAAGATAGCATAAGCGTTGGGCCTTTTGGGCCATGGGTGTTTTGGGTCTTAGTTAAAGTCTGTTGGGTCTGTACTGGATCAGGTGTTTGGTGGGCTAATCGGGTAATGGGTCTGTTTTGGGGTATTGGGTTGCTGCCAATTGGTTTTGGATTTTTGTAAAAGGACTATTTTTTTTAAAAAAAAACACTGGTTTATTTATTTTTATTTGGTTTATTTCAAAGCCTGGTCAAAATTGGGCTCTTACACTTGGAACTGAGCTTTTCTCAAGCTTAGTTCTTCTTTCTGCAGGTACAAGGACATAACACACATATCCAAACACTTTCAAATAAGAAACAGATGGCTTGAGTCCATACCATGCTTCAAAAGGAGTCTTGTCCTTCACAGCATGTGTTGGCAGTTTGTTGAGCAGGTATACTGAGGTATTGACACCCTCAGCCCAAAATGTGCTTGGAAGTTTGCTTTGAAATAGCAAACACTTAGCCATGTCCATCACTGTCCTATTCTTCCTCTCACATACTCCATTTTGTTGAGGAGTATACACTGTGGTTAACTGATGATGGATCCCAACCTGCTCACACAACTTCTGAAATCTCTCAGACAAGTATTCAGTGCTATTATCTGTCCTCAAAGCCTTAATCCTACAACCTGTTAGATTCTCAACTAAAGCTTTGAATTTTCCAAATGCTTCAAACACCTCAGACTTATGTTTCATGAAGTAAACCCAACAAAATCTGGTCAGGTCATCTATAAACAGCACAAAGTACTTACTGCCATTCAGTAAAGGGGTCTTCATTGGTCCACAAACATCAAAATGTACCAATTCAAGCCTTTCTCGAGCCATCCATGCCTTGTTGACTGGAAAAGGCAGCCTAGCTTACTTACCAAGCTGGCATACTTCACAAGCAGTGTCTCTTGCCTCAACCTTGGTCATGTCCTCTGCCAAATTCAGCTTGTGCAACAAATCGAGTGACCTGAAATTAGCATGGCTTAGTCTCCTATGCCATAGGTCAACATTGTCAGGTAGGCTTGCATAAGCCTTCTTCTCAAGCTAACTTACATCAAGCATAAAACATTTGTCTGCCATAGGTACTAAGACCATTTCCTGGCCATGAAAATATTCAATAACACAAGAACCATCCTTGAAAACTAGTGAATAGCCTTTTTCAACCAACTGACCAACACTAAGTAAGTTCTGATCTATATCAAGCACATAAAGCACATCTGAAATAACTTTGTTACCTGAACCAGTGTTGATCACAACATCACCTCTGCCTTTGGCTTCTATCAGGTTCCTATTGCCTATCCTGATCTTTGAGGTAAAGCTCCTATCAAGGTCCTTGAACAAGCTTTCATCAGCTACCGTGTGATGTGAGCAACCACTATCCACAAGCCAACTGCATTTGACTTTACTTGTGGCTGCAAAGCATGAGGCAGTAAAGACATACTCCTCCTGAGCTTGAAGGTCCTCAGCAGCCTTAGCTTGTATTTGCTGTTGAGCTCGTGCCTTCTCCTTGTTCTTGCACACCTTCTCATGATGACCATACTGTTTACAACTTTTGCACTGAACATCTGGCCTGTTCTAGTAGTACTTCTCTAAATGATTGGTCTTCTTGTAGTGAATGCATGGTGGAAACCTCCTTTTCCCTGCATCTCTTCTTGATTTCTCCCTTCTATCGACCCAAGGCTTCTTTGCTTTCTGACTTGAGCCTGAGCCTTCTTTGGCTTTTGCTTGGAAGGCTCCCTCAGGGTGCACTTCCTGCCTATTGGCCCTTCTTTGCTCAAGTGCATAAAGAGAGTTCATCAACTCAGACGAAAAAATGGTTGTGAGATCCCTCGAGTCCTCTAATGAGGAGATCTTTGACTCAAACCTCTCAGGGAGAGTGGTGATAACCTTCTCAACAACCCTGCTCTCACTGAAGTCTTTTCCAAAGAGCCTAATGTTGTTGACAGTAGCCATTATCCTATCAGAGTACTGTTTGATAGTCTCTGACTCTTTCATTTTCAAATTCTCAAATTCTCTTCTAAGGTTGATCACTTGTTGCTGTCTTGTCTTATCTGATCCCATGAACTCCTCCTTCAGCCTTTCCCATGCTTGCTTAGGTGAGTCACAAGCCATAATTCGAGTGAAGATTACATCAGACACTCCATTCTGCAAGCAGGCCATGGCTTTGTGCTTCTTGGCTCGCTTCTCACTATGCTGCCTAATTTAAGCAATGGTTAGATTGGCTCTCAATGGAGGTGGTTCAGCATCATTCTCAACTACATTCCACAAATCTTGTGCTTGAAAGTATGTCTTCATTTTAACCACCCAAATGTGGTAGTTTTCTCCAGCAAACACTAGTGGTGGAGGTGGTGTGAAACTCATTTTGCTGAAACAGACTCAACAGCTTCAATTTCTTTCTTCTCAAGCTTTTGTTTCCACAAAAAAAACGACCAACAACAGAGGCCCTCAAAGATGACAGGCTCTGATACCATTTGTTGGAACATTAGACTGTATTATAGCCGAGTTAAGTATGAACAAACAAATAATAAGCAAGAAATCCGGATAAAGTATGAAGGAAGCTTAAATTTTCAGAGAAACGAAAAGAAGCTAAAAGCAAGGAAACAAAAACAACACAAAGAGAACTTGAGCTCAAACAATGGCTGAAATCACTCTAGCATTTCATTGAAAAGTGAAAAATATATACATGAGTTACAAAGTCAAGGATGACTATTACCTAATGACTTAACTACTCCCACTAAGCTTAACTAATACTAAATCATGTAATACACAAAAGCAAAGCTGATAATGTCAGCTATTACATCCATCAAATTCAAATCAAAAATTTACTAACTTTTGATATCAAGTTACAAGCTAACTTGATCAAGTTACAAAAGGACCAAAAGAAACAAAATGACTAAGCTGCTTTTGGTTCAGTCTCGATGCTAGCATGCTAGCTGAGTTGCTACTGCTGGTCACTTGTTACATTGCAGGCCAATGCTTAGAAGCTAATAATAACCAACACCAACGCCTCTGATAAACAAATCCAAAATTATTTGTGGATTCTGTTAGGAAGATTTCCATTGAAATAGTTTCACAAAACCAGATAAAAGTCTATTCTTATTCTTCCATTGTTCCTATAAAGCAATTCCTCGGAAACGTACAGCATTGCCAAATTTAAAATTTTAAAAAAAAAAAGCATATAATCTCATCAGAAAAATGTAATCAGCAATTGGAGAAAATGACGATGTACGAAGAATGTTATTCATAGGATTAAATTATAAACTAAAAACTGAAGCCAAAGATTCTTAAACTAATGAAATTCAACATAGATACCTGATTTGGAGACTGGTTAAAGGAAAAACAGAGCGTCCATCCTCGTATTTTCCCATCAAAATTATGCTCTAAGCTCTGTTCAGCAAATCACTCACGTGAGGGGAAACAAAACAATGCTCATTAATATCCAAAAAAAGGTACAGTAATATTTATATATATATATATATATATATAAAATATAAAGAGAGGGAGGGTAAATTGACCTTGATGAAGTCCATGACAATTGAAGAGTAAACGATGGAAAACAAAATATCGAACTTCATAATGTTTTCATGTATTATGATTATTTTCTTTTCCCATGGGGGCCAAGAAACCTGGGAAATAAGCGAGACATGCGCTGGGATGAATGTTATGGCTGTTCCGATCCTATTTACCTGCGCCTTTTGCCTTCTCTTCTTCGCCAATCGCCATGCATGCATACATTAAATAAGACATTTATACTACTGCTACTTTTCTTCCAAAAAGTTGTTTGTAAATTACATGATGTCATCATTAAAAAATATAATTGAGTTAATAGTCAAAATATATTTGGTGATCCTATAACCCAAGATTATGTAGGAATTTCATCATACATATTTAAGAATAAATACATCAAATTATTTTTATATCTGTTAATAATTTGAAATGATCAGATCAAATCAAATCAATATTTTATATATAAAAATATAAATTAAACTAAAAATTCATATATAATTTTAAGATTTATTCTTAAAATTTAAATAGAATCCATTATAACTTGCTATTCTTGTCAATCATTTCTTGCAACCCAAACACCGTGCTCAGGGCATCACATAACACTCTCTTGGGAAACACCTTGCAAAGCAATCTCTTAACCCAACAAAGAATCTCTGTTCACATCCATCCAGGAATAACCTTGTCCAATCCAAGGGAACTTGTAAGGACTGTAGCACCACCTTAGTTGTGAATACGATATGCTTGCTCAACTAAACTTCAACCGTAGTCCGACATGAAGGAGCCCACATATATACGCTGAGCCTTACGAGAAAAGCTAAGTTACCTCCAACTCTGTTCAAACCACTCACCTATATTACCTTCAACCACCGTATGGCTCTCCGCACATCCTTACGATTCAACCATCTTGAGATATCACAACCTCCTTTATGCATCAATAGAATCTATAACCAATTTAACCAAAATGAAAATGTCAGAATTTTCAAATTCTCAACCTTTCTAATCCCAATGTTAGAAGAATTTACAGTTAAAATACGTAAATATTGAGTTTGTTAATTGTAGTTAACCATGAATAAGAAAAATTTTCTATAACTTGAATTTTGAGTAT
Organism: Gossypium australe; assembly: GCA_005393395.2. Taxonomy (NCBI): domain Eukaryota; kingdom Viridiplantae; phylum Streptophyta; class Magnoliopsida; order Malvales; family Malvaceae; genus Gossypium; species Gossypium australe. The sequence goes on from CM016624.1 coordinate 25,022,029, forward strand.
GAAGAAAGATGAGTTGGATTTGAATTTAACTGATTTTCTTTATTATTATTGCCAACCATCTACAAACTTAACCAAGACAACTAAATGCTCTACAACCTTTCCCAGGACCCCTCTTACATCGGTCCACAAAAAAAAAATATATTGGAACCACAAAATAAAAGGAAAATTAGGTTACTCTACTACCAATATGCTTATCTCATATAATGAACATGATCCTTCTTTTCAACCTAATAAGAAAAACAAAAACTAAAGAATCCTTCATGTTAATCAAATCGGATTGGATCAAATTGTCAAATGGAAATTAGCTTCTGATCTTTTTTGGATTGATGTTCAACTCCACTAGGTTGGTGGAAAGAACCTGTTGAGATTGAATGGTAATGTGTAAAACTCTTCATTTCTATTGTCTCCTCTGAACGTTCTGAACTTAACCCACCACGGCATTCCACGATCTTTCTTCGATTTTTCCACTTCCAACGTATTATCCAAAAACACCGCCACAATCAGACCAACCGTTGCCGGAGACAAGAATATGGTGTTCAAAAATGCGTTGAACTGCAGTACCAACACTGCCTGTCATTAGGATTTTACATGCCTTACCTACAATGTCAAACTGATTCTATTTAGTTTCGGAACAAGGCTTACCCATCCGGCATTTGTGTGAACGAGACCTCGGTGCTTGAGATTCCAATATTCATTAAAGAATTGAGGGATGGAAATTCCAAGGAAAAGTGATAGCCCTGTGATAATGAGGTTTCTCATACAATTCATGTTTGTGAATTGGAGAAATGATAATCCAACTGAAGCTGCAACAAAGCAGGAAATTGTGATTTAAAGTTCTATATACCATGAAAACAATAGTATAGGAACTTGGATAATACTACTAATATAAAACATAAATACATACATACCTACAAGACCAAAGAGTACACAGTATAGTGCCGCAAAGATTGGGAAAGGTATGGATGCAAACACAGCTCCAAATTTTCCTGTAAAAACTCATGTCAAAATACCATAAAGGGGGGAGAGAATGTCAAGATTTGTAGATTCGGAAATGCAACACCGATAAGTACGTATACTTCTCATAGCAAATGTGAAATTAACTTCTAAATTAACTTTGGTTATCAGTACATCAAAGTTTGTAAGTACCTAAGATGGAGAAAAATATCATGAAGGCAGCAGATAACTGAACAACTCTGCGACTCCCAACTCGGCTTAGTCCAAGGAGTCCAACATTTTCCCTGAAACATAAGCAAGACGCTTATCAATACAAGGGAAGTACAACACTAGCAGCATGCAGCAAAGCTGACCTAAAACTATATCTTACACAGAAACAGTAGAACCAGTGCCTGTTCCAAAAAGACCATCGAGCAAGATGCCAATACCCTGTAAAATGATCATGAAAACCATCCAACCTAACAATTTAATAGAGAAGACAAGAAAAAGTGCTTGAATGAAATGTCGAAGTACTATAGTAACTGAAAAAGGTGAAATAGTTTAAACAAATTGTGGATGGTTGATAGTGTGTGCAAAGCTAGAGAGATGATGCTCATGGCTGAGGGTGAAAACCAAAGCATAATTTGAAGTAATCATGGAAAGACTAATGTTCTACACCACATGCAAGCATCTTTAATTGAAAGGTGAAGCCTCTTGAACAATAAGGCCCTAGGTTCAAGTTTGAGAAATTTGGATACTGGATTTTCTTCAGCTACACATTGGTTTGTTGGTTATCAGTTAGTTTATCTCGACATGGCTTGTTTGGCTTATCACAAATGTGTTTCTTATTATACATGTACTTGTTTGGTTGATAAAAGAAAAAAGGACTGAAAGAAATAGAAATAGAATTATAGTAATGTTAAAAGCCAAAAAACCACCCACCTGCCAGCCAATGCCGCGGCTTAATACATAAGCTGGAGGTGGGGTTGCAATAGCCAATCGAGATGCTGCCTTGTAAGCTCCGGTCGACTATACCATGATAGGTAACATTGCGAAGCAATTTCGTTAATTAAAAAATTATTCATAGTAGACTTTTCCGTTTGAAATGTATCATCAATGAGATGTACCTCAACCATAGACACTAGAACAGCAGACATCATAGCAAATGAATGGCCAGCTGAAAATGTAGGGGGTCCCCACTGAAGAGGGTATGGGAACATGAACCTGAATCATAGAACATTTATGTAGGAGCCAGCAAAAATAGAACGTGAGTCAAGAAAGTGAAGATTTATATATAAAAATGTATGTACCATGGAGCAGTAGATATGAGATTTGCTCGGTCGGTACGGCAACTAAGTTGAGTAGCATTAGGTTTGTCACGGTAAGCCCCACTGGCAGTCAGTATAAGGGAATAGATCCAAATGATTGCAACACATATCAATACAGGAAACCTTTCAAAAATAGGGACATCTCTTATGGGCCGCACATGCTTTAGATACTGCAGTTCCCATAAAGCCAAAACATGTGAAACTTAAGCAAGATAAAATAAAATAAGGAGAGAAAAATAACTAAGATAACGGCAGCATCTATACGAAACACTTACTTGTGACAATCCAATAACCAACAAAAGCATCGGCAGTCCGATTTCTACACAATTTCCCAGCTGAAACAAATATTGCCAAAAATGATTTAGAGTTAGAAGTGTGTGGTACCCACATAGAAACAGGGAATACGTTATTCAGCTTAACTCAGTAAGTTTTGTTATAGTGGTTAAGTACTCTATTAAATTAGATCATATCATTAATATCAAACAGCCAATTAGTGCAAAAAATGACGGCACTTGGACAGAACTATAATATGTTACTTAACATCAACTAGACTTATGCATCCATTACTTGCATATGTATTTCTCAATAGAATCTTAATTTCATATATGTTGACATTTTAAGAGACTCGGCTAATCATCCGAGACAATGAGGATGGTTTAGTAACTTTTCATGACACTCATAAAATGAATTTTGATAGCACGTCAATGAGCCACAATCAAAATTGTAAAATTCAGATGTGATTGCAAGATGTGCTAAACATATTGAACAGGCCTACCAAAGGAAATCCTCTCTGAAACAATCCCAGGCCTACTAATGCAACCACCGGTGCCATACCAAGAGGGCTGAAAAACCTGCACGGAAAACTCAAGCAGTGAAGAACAATATAATCCAACATTGCTGGACTAACAACTTCACATTTTAGTATGCTACCAATATACCGTGAAAAGAGACCCCAAACTTGACTGTATCCCAGGATAATTTGTATGCTTGAGGCTACAATAAGAGCTCCTTGAATAGCTCGCATCGTTTGTATAAATCTCTGCAAACCAATCACATGGGAAGATCTCTTTCAAATTACCCCTAGCAAATGAGAAAGTTCAATTTTTGAGAAGGAAATCAAATTGACAGACTAGCGGGATATAATCTTGGCATTGATGGCATACCGTACTAACAGTAGCACAGCGTTTGGTGAGTTAAAAGAATGTTAGATTTATCTACTTAAAGGCATAATTCTGCAGAGTTAAAAAACCCGAAAAGGAACTATTGGTAATAAGCATCTTATTCTTTTCCCATGGTCCATCTTTTGAACCAGAGGTGATGGGTAGGTGTAACAAGCAATTCAATACTACGCATTTTAGCATCAGTAGTTGATGACAATGATGTCCATGATGAATGATTTTACAAGCTAATCTTGTTAGGACAATGATGTGTGCTCCCCGGACTCGACATATTGCTTTGAAAGGTTAGATTTCTGTGTCAATAATAAGTCCTGAATATTAGGGTGGTGATAAAACAAATCTCACTTCAGTTAAATCGAAATGGCCAAATAAATATAACAAAGATGTCTCCACATATTGCTAATTGGTTTTAGGCTGGATGTTCATTCTAAACTTTAGCATTCCATTAAACAAACCATAATGGTTTTAAGTTGGATTTCCATCTAAATTTTCACACTCACAATTGTCTTTCTCCAATAAAATATCGAGGACAATAATAGTTGCTCTTTCTCTAAGACTCACCGAAGCTCCTGCTTCTAGGTTAGGTGGCAGAATTTGACTACAATGTTTGCTAGCATGAATATGTTCACACAGTTCTAGTGTACAACTGCTAAAATTGGATTTTATTTTTTTTTAAAAAGGTGATCAACAAGGCACAAGAAACTTACCTCATGTCGATTACTAATCCGTTGCAATGAGGAATCATTTATTATATAAGCTATTGGGATGATGTAAGCGAAAGAACCTCCAACGATTGCTGGCAACCTTGTTCCGAAAAGTGCTTGGAGAAGTGTGTTAATGCCTGCTACAAAGAGCAAAGTCTGTATTACCCGTGCTTTGTCCCCCTGGTTATGAACCAAAACATAGATAAAGAAACAGAATAGGTGTTACATAAAAGAAAGAAATTTTGGCTAAAGGATAATTGTATGACCTATCATAGTATATACTGCCTCCAAGATCCTCTAGACCAAAATCGAACCACATATGATTACCAGTTCCCAATATACTGTGAAGTTGAGAAGGCAAAGAGAAGACAGGACAAGATCTAATTTCACCTCCTTAATCAATGGCATATTAACCTCAAAATGTTATACTAGTTGGGAACCAATGTACTGGTTCAAAGTTACCGGCATAGTTGCATTGACCTGGCAGCAACTTACGATATAAAATGGACAGAAAAGCAACAGAGGGTAGCCAGACCCTGAATTAAGATGATAACAAATTAATATAGTGAAGTATAGCCAGCTTACATCACTTCCACCCATTGCTGGGACGAGCACTGACGGGATCATTACACTGGTACCCAGCATCAGGATGTAGTTCTGAAATGCTAGTAGGATAGTTTCAGCTGCAAGAAAAAAGACGTTTTATAAGCATTGGCAAGATATTCAGGAACAAAATCGACGCCCAGACATGTGAACTCGACAGAGTCAAAAAGAAGACTAGTTTCTAGTTTGATGAATAATTTACAATAACAAGGCAATATGTGTACATTACAAAAAATAGAAGTGCATACATACAGTAGAAATGAAATTGCAATGCAGCTAGAGGTATGAATACAATACTACAATCCCTTATCTCCTAAAATTTACTCAGCATTTAGAATCCCTTAATACTTGCTGTTGATCCACATTGATTAATGATGCAAAAAATTTGTTACTACGCCCTTATTTTTGGGACACAGATGAGATATACATCAGTGAAACCGTTTATAAGACATTCTTTGTATACCAAGAGCATAATATTTCATTCATTGGCTAAAGATGGGAAAACTCATCAGATTCCAACAACTTTTTCCTCATCTGCTAGACCTAAATCGCAACCGCTGTCATAAAAACATTAACATCCATCAAAAGCGTCTTATCTTAGACGCATCTATTATGGGATGCAATATTTAAGAAAACTTATTCCCTAAATGGACCACAAATGTGTTTTTCCTTTTGCAAATATTGAATGTTAACCACTAATTTCAATGGCCTAGTTATTCATCTAATTCTCACCTTAACTTTGTCTCTATGTCAATGTCATGCTCCTAACCTTCAAATAAGAGACTAGAAGAAATACCCTTAACGAAACTGGACTAATTACTTGAATCTTCACTTCTTTAAGCTGCATATCACTTATAGCTTGTGTATAAAAGCCATATGAAATTTGCATAGAGATTATAAGAGCCAACAAAAGCACCTAACCTTAACCTATCTTTTACTACTAGGACATTTAGCTCACATTATATACTGCTATCCACATACAGCGAGTTTCATATTGTATTGAAGTAGTAAATAGGCAGAACAGTTGCCCGCGGAGACCAGTGAGACCATCAGCAGTCTGATTCGCTAGCAGAGACAGTTGTGTGATATGTGGGAAGCTCGTTCTCAAGGAATGTGGCAACGATGCCCAAATAAAAAGAAGAAAATAAGGACCAAATAGGTCATAAACCATCACGCAATCACCAAATAGTTCACAAATTTGGAGCCTGGATACAAATCAACAAGCCCAAAGAAACAGCATATGCTAGTACAGATGATAAAAGCAAATGCACTGTGTTGTTTGATATCTTCCCAACATGGAATTGGATCATATGCGGGAATATTTAGCAATGTGTCAGCGTTATAGATAGTTATTTTGTCAGTGCAGTCATATTGAAGAGCTAAAACTTGCATGAGTTTACAACATTCCCAAGTTGACGACTATTACCACAATAAACAAATGATACCCGGTATTTGCATTCATCAAGCATGACAACTTCTATAGGCTGGTTAGTATTATGGGAAATTACGGAAATGCCCTTAAGTCCCAATTCCCACACCGTGAATGCAGAATATCGAGGAATTCTGTTTGGAACCCGAGAAAATATCGAAAGAAAACCCCTATATATAACCATTGCAAAAAAATATATATTGTTTTCTTGATCATTTCTAACTATCTAAAGAAATCATGAAAAAAGAATCAACGTTTGCAGCAGAAGGTTACACTGATTTAACATTACAAACAACACCATAAACGAAACTCAAGAATCCCAATTTAAAAAAAAAAAAAAAGTTAAAAAAAGTAGCGTTAAGGAGACAAAAACATTTATTTTCCATCTGTTAGGGTCAAGCCAAGTTCATAATAATGCCACAAACACAAAGTATAGCTTTACAGTCTATAAAAACAACCTTTGTTTTTAGCCATAACTATGACCCACAGTTTCATTATTTTTCCTTTCATATTTTTTTCTTGTTTTTGGTTGCAACATCCCTGTGTCACAACTCACATAGCCCATAAAGCATAAAGCCATTATACCCATCCCAAAGAGAACAACAAAGAGAGAAAAAGAAAATGGAAGAGACCAGGAAAAAAAAAAAACACTTGAAAAGAAACTTTAAGACCAGAAGTTAAGACCCACCATCCCATTTTTCTCATTTACTGTCATTGTTTCTTTAAGTAATGAAAATATGATAAAGAAAAACAACACCATACAAAAGAAGACGTACCCCAAGGAGGGTTAGAGTCTATGCAGTACTCAAGGTCTTGAAGCTGGTCCATAGGAGGATGGATTATTTCTGCCATTTCAAAGCTTTGGAAAAGAAAAAAAAATATAAAGAAGAAGCAGGAAGAAGTAGCAGAAAAACAAGAAGAGGAAAGAAGAAGGGAAACTGAGAAGAAAGTAGTGAAGTACAGATATAAAGTGAAGAAGAAAAGAGGCTTCCCAAGGAAAATTAATAAAAAGTTATAAAAAGAGAATAATATGCCGCCAATGAACTAAAGCAATGCCACCCCCCTTCACCTCTCTCTCTCTCTCTCTTCATTTCCTTTTTCTTCCCTGGTTCGATAAGCTTCAACTTTTGATTAAGTTGTTAATTTTTCTAAATAAAATTTAACAGTTTAACCTTGATATCTTTATTCATTTACCAAACAGCCATCAATTTGGCCCCCCATATCTTTTTTCCTTTAGCAGCAATCAATGAAAAAAAACACACACACACACAAACACAAAAATGACAACATACAACAGTGTACCATCTAAAACTCGTCTTTAAAGCTATCCCATTTGACAAAACAGAGCAGCAAGTCGTCCCCTAGGCCAGGTAACTTGAGACCCATCTTTAAAGCTAAAATTTTCGGTAATTAAAAAAAAATTCCAAAATGGTTTTTTTTTTTAGGCTTTAGAGTTGGAATTTGGTTTTTTTTGCCAGATTCCATAAGGAAGATGTGATTTGTGGATTATGAAATTGTTTATGTCAATACCATGATTATAGTGTTTAACTTCTTTAAACATTTTCTTTCTTCTCATGATAATGCCTAGGATGAACCTTATATGACATGTTTGCATGCAGGTAGAATATCTAAAAGAAGGGGAAAAGGGAGGTGGGGGGTCCACTCCAATTGTATTGGGAATCAGAATTTGGAGAATGATATCATCATGTGGACCCTTACATTTCTGTTTTCTTTTATATGCATGTCTACATGTACATACACAAAATAATTTTTTTTTAAAAGAACCCAGAAAGAAAAAAAGTTTGCACAGAACAGGCACAGGCAGGGCAATTAGCAGAAGAAGCAAAGGGTTGGTGGAGGGTAGGTACACAAAATGAAGGATGAAATTAAATGGTCTGACTGACTCATCATGCTAGTGTGAAGTGTGTTTTTTTTTTTGGGTAAACAAGTTAGATATAAGCATTAAATGTTAAATCAATACTTGTTTAAATTTCTTGTCCTCTTATTTATTTGTATGGATTTGCTTAATTATTTTATGTTACTACTTTAATTGGTTTCTTGATTAACAAATTTCAAATTATGTGGGTAAAGGAAAAAAAGGAAAGAATATGTGCTGATCGGGCAACAATAGAATGTGACATATCAGCTTTAAAAATGTTAATAAAGAAGAAAAAGGAAGGAGGGGAGGTGACAGCAATTTAATCTTAAAATATTTATTTATTCATGATAAATTTTATCATATCACAATTATATTTAAAAACATCACATATAAATTATCGAACTTTAAAAATAAAAGGGTAAATTAAAAAAAAATTACAAAATTACAAAAAGAGCATTCAAAATAAAAAAAATTACAAAAAGAGCATTGTCATTACAAAATTACTTTCATTTTGGCCACCCACTATTATTTGAGGTTAAGAAATATTATTGTGTACTCATTTTAGTCACTCATTTTATCTTTTTAATAAATTGTTATTTTAATCATTTATCTTTTTATTTTTTTTTACTTTTAGAATTAATTTTAGTTTTTAATAAAAGGGAAAAACCCTGATTTTAGAGGGAAAATCATGGTTTTACAATGAAAATTTGGGATTTTTACAAGAAAAAATCTGGATTTTTATGTAGAAAAATAATTTTTTCTTTGTTTCTTTTTTCTTTTTTAGAGTTAAATTTATTTTTTTCTAGTAAAAGGGTTTTACATGGAAATTAACTGAGCTTTTATTTTAAAAAACTTGGGTTTTTACAGGTAAAAATCTATTTATTTTAATAATTTTTTATTTTATTTTTTAGAAATAATTTAAATTTTTCAGTAAAAAAAAGGAAATCTAGATTTTTATAGGAAAAAAACATGGTTTTTACTTGGAAAAAATTTAAGTTTCATCTCTGAATAATTCAATTTCTTATAAAGATCCAATTTTTTTATTTTTTGAAAAATAAAATTAATTATAGAAAATGAGTGACCAAAATGAAAATATACTAAAATTGAGTGATTAAAGAAAATAAGTATACAATGATATTGCTTAATCCTAAATTAATGGCCGGTGACCAAATTAAAACCAGATTTTAACGGCGATGCTTTTCTACAAAATTTTATTTTTTGGGCCTAAAATGAAAACTTGGATTACCCAATATAAAATTTAAAGCAAAAAGGAAAATGTTTCGGTTGGTAAGGGCCAAAAGAGGAGATAGCGAGTCCCTTTTTCCACCCCAAAATTCGATTCCCATTGGATTTTAATTTTAAAACGTAACCAGATAGATGCATCCCAACCCCAAAATAACAAATATCTGTTTCAAAGATTATCTTTTTTTTTTTAATTTTAAATCTTAGTTTTTTTATATTTTAATTTTAAGAGATTAAAATCTCTATATTTTTTTCTATATAGAAATTTTAAATTTTTTGTACTATTTTATAATTATAAAAAGAAACTTTTTAACTCTTAACATTTTATAATTTTAACCAATTTAGTCCTTACTCTTTAAACACAAAATAATAATAATAATAATAAAAGAGGAAACACCATACTCTGTTTCTTTAGGAAAGCAAAATTACAATATTTAATTGATTTAGAATATCTTGAATTGCCTTCCAAAATTCAAACAATGGTTTTTTTTTTCGGATTCACCGTGTGACAACCTACAATCTCTTCCTCTTTCTATATATATTATTGTTAATGTGTGGGCCAGCAAAAAGGAGAAAGGAGAGAACACAAATACGAAGTGGTATTTATATCTCAAATGGTTTAATTGAATATTTATTTATTTATCAATTATACTTATAAGTTTATTCGTTCAATTTTTTATTTTGTCTTGTTTTTTATTTATTATTTCTATTTCTTTTTTCAAATTTCTTCTTTTACTATTTTTTTTCTTTATTTTAAAATTTGTTTATTTCTTCTTTAGAGGTCAGATATGAATCCTTCTTTCCCCTCTCTCTCCTTTATCATTTGGTATTAGATTTAAGCGTTTTTAGTTGTTTCTTTGTGCTATATAAAGTCTTTTGTCGATTTTACTTACACAACCTCTAAAAAAGATTAAAACTTTTTTGGGTTGAATTTCGCGCCCAACATTTTTTAGATCTAATATTTATCGTATAAGTAGGCTTTGATTTAATTTTCGTGTTTTTAGCACATCAAAAACACATTGAACAAAAAATTTAAGTTGTTGTCCATTATTTTAAGTTTTCAGTTGATGGTTTATTTTCTTGTATTCTTACATTAGTTTTTATTCTGTCTAGCTTGTTTTATTCCATTACAAATTCTAACACATTTCCGCTTTAATAGGTACAAAAAGAGTTCTCTCTCCTTTCTCTACACAACTTACTTCATTTGAAGTCGAAATTTTCTTTGGCTTCTTAGAGCCCTAAGACAACTTTATTAAATAGTGATCTCACATCTTTTTTTAATATTATTAAGTTTGATTACTCTTTTAAAAGTTACTAGCAATAAAATCTTAACTTATTTTATGTACTTCTTAGAGTTGTTTATTTTTTATTGTGAATGCATAATGGTGAGGTTTAAATTTCTTTGACCAACTTTTCTTGTTTGAGTGTTTTTTATTTCAACCTCTAATAATAGTACGCACATATAGTATGGAAGAGGAGAATAATAAACCTTGAGCAAAGCATAAATGTTATATTTGTAAAAAAACCGCACGGACATGTTGTTTCTAGTGTCGTTCAACCTTATATTGTTTATGGACTTGTTAAAAAAAGATATTAGTATCTTCTGCGAGTTTAAACTACTTATGGCAGAACAAAGAGAACGAACTAGCAAGTGTATGTGGTGTGATGCAAAGGATCACAAGGACTCTGAATGTCCAACAAACTCAGTAGTCATTGTATTTAATTCAATCATACGAGCCTTGCAAGTCTAGTTACATAAGTATGACATAAAGCCTATTGAGGAGTCTTCTTCTATTGCTACCATTGACAATGATTATATGAATGAACAAGAAACTTTTAGTGACACTATTTGTGAAGACAATAAGTGTATTTTGTACCTATTGTTGAGTCTAGATCTAGCATTGCACATTGTTTCGAAGTTGGTAAAATAATGCAAACTATGATGATAGTGATAGTGAACCTTGTGAACTAAAAAAACTTGATAGTGAGAATTGTTTTTAGAGTCTATGAATTTGGACAAGTTAAACATTTATTTCCTCTTAAAGAGTTATATTATGATGAATTCAATGTTCAAAATTTTTGTGAGGGGTTAACAGGAAGTGAGGATGATTCATGTAAAAAAACTAAGAGACAAGAGACCTTGAGCGATAAACTTTTTATTCTATCGTTTCTCTATTTATTTATCATTTTGAATATTTATTATTTTAGTTATTTTCTTAAATCTGTTTTTTTTTTTTCAAATCATATCCAAATCTTTATTTTTTGAATATGATCCTTCTTCTGCCTTTTCCTCCATTTCTTATCAGCAGGTGAAGAGAGCATGATGGAAGGTTATTGAAGGCAAGTTGGCAAAGTATATGCAAGAGAGTTAATCCCTTCTCCATTGTTTGGAGGATTGTTTACAAGTGAGATCTTGTGCTTGGTGGTGTTAACGTGGTAGATTCGCCATCAAACCATCATTATGGGACGCGTGGGGGTACCCATGATGAGATATAAGCTGACATTCCTTTTGAATCATGATACGAAATGGTTAAACCCACGTGGGATTTGATGGCCAGAAGGATCATGTTCTCCATAAAAAGTCGAGCGCTTAGAAAACTCTAGTTGTGGCATCCTTCCAAGGAAATCGATGGTCAATCTTACCTAACCGAGTAGCTTAATGGGTCAAACTTCTAGAAACTACCCGGCTCACAGCAAGTGAGAGGCATTTCTCCGATGACTTGTTGTGGTGCCACATGTCCTACGCTAATGGGGTATAAACTTAAATTAAGTTTATACACACAATAGATGTAAACCTAAATTAAGTTTATGTGCTTATATAATTTTTTATCCAATTAATTTTTTATTAATGCGACCATGACTTTTTATATTCATTAGTACATGTTATAAATATCAAATTTAGAGTTTAGTTGATTAATTGAAAATTTAAGTGCGAAAAAATTAAGTGCTAAATTTTTATTGTTAAATTTTGTAAGTGCTGAATTTATATTAGAAAAATGTTTGGTAAATTAATAAATATACGTGATATAAATATGTTGTTTGATAGATTATTTATTTTTATTTTTAATATTATTAATATAATATTTTATTATTTTGAATAGTTTTGAATGAAAGATAAATATGATAATCTGAATATCTCATTCTTAAAAAATATTTTATTTATTTATAAAATAATTTAATTTAATATTTTCTTATCTTATTCAACACTTTTTTTTTGAAATTTTTATATAAAGTACACATTTAAAATTTTCAAACACACTTTTAGATAAATTTATAAAATTTTAACTATTTGTTTAATATAAAAAACTTTTAATTAATAAATTTATATTAGAAACAATATTATTATTTATATAATAAAAATATTTGATCAATTTGAAACTTTATATGATGCTACAATTATATTATTAAATCAACTTAATTGTGGATACTCTTCCATGTATTAGTATGGGATAATAACATATTTGCCCCCTGTACTTTAACAAAATCAGGCACTTAAAGTTTTTAAACGTCCAATGTGTCCCTTGTACCTTGCTTCCGTCTTCCAAAAAGGCACACACCGTTAATGCAACGTGACACTACACATGAATCACTGTAGTACTGCCATGTGGCACTTTTCTGCCGAAAAGTCAGTCAAGGACTTCAGAGCAGATATACCCTTTCATACTTTAAAAGGAAAAATAAAAAATGTTAAAAAATTATAATCCTAAACCATTAATTACCCTCTCTTCCTTTCCCTAATATGCTGCAGGCGAGTTGAAATCTCAATTTTTTTTCCTTTCAATTTCTGGGGGAATTGTATCTATCCCTCCTCCAGTAGGTCCACTTAGCTGAATTTTTTCTCTATAAAAGTGCTACGTGAGCAATACTATAGTGGTCCTCCTGTATTGTCACATCGCATTTTAACAACGTTAGATTTAAGTTTTTTTTTTTTGGAAATATAAAGGTAAAGTAAAAGAAATACATTGGATATTTAAAAACTTTATGTACCACGTTAAATATTTTATTAAAGTACAAGTAACAAATGTGCGATTACCCCTAATAGTATTTGTTTCGCTTAATTTTACCAAAAATTGTGGTGGGAAGTTCACATGTTCAATTGTGATTCTAAGGACTTAAACATAAATAATGCCTTACTTTAGTATGCCCTTCTGTTTTAATGCTTTTGGTACGGCGCTAAGAATAATTGAACAATTATTCGAACAAGCTTATGGAATAAATGCTAAAGTTATTTTCTCTTGAGTACTCGCTTTTTTATCAAAGGTTGAAATTTGTACCAACCAATCCATTTTTGTGTATATTTATATGTGTAATGTTTCACGTTTTAGCTTTCTTAAGTTTTGGTTGTTTTGTTAACTATTATGGTTAGATACTCTTAATTATTTCTTAAATTTTAAATTGGTTCACTCATTAATTTATTCGTCAATTTAGTCATTAAATGTCAGTTTATACCTAGCATGAAACATATTTAAATAAGCAGATCGAACTATAAACACATACGTAACTTCTGAAGAATAAATTAAATTTGGCATGCTAATATAATATAGTTTTTAATAAAATTTAAGATGATTACACATCAAATTTAAGTTGCCTATACAATGTATGCATATATATTTAAAATTTAATGAACATGTTTTAAATATATTTCACATTATATTTGAGCATACATTTATGTTCAAAATGATCTAATTGATACACCATTAGAATATTTTTAAATTTAAATATTAATTTCTAAATTAATCATAATTTGAGGATGCCTTTTCCTTTCCTTATTAACAAGATTTAAAACTAACAGGTGGCAAAGGCTGTCGCCTCAAACCTTAAAGACTTAGGTTTTAGTTGTGCCATCTACAATTGTAACATGTAGGTATCCAAATCTCATGCATCTGATTTGTGCAGATTTTATCCAATTCTTTCCTTTTTTGATCCTTAAAGAATTTTATTTCATTAATTTTAAAGTTTTAACATGATTTAACTTTACTTGAAACCAACCCATTTCACCTTCAACATCTTTTTCACTGAATAAAGCTTAAATTACCATGTACCTCAGGTTTTAAGCTTATAACACCTAATGAACTTAACAATGGCAAGTTAAGTGAACTCAGTTAATAGAAAATTCTAATTGATGGGTTAAGTAAATCAATATATATATATATATATATATATATAAGTTTAATTATCTTTAATTTATTAATAAAATAAAATTTAATGATAGTTTACTGGAGAAATGATTGAATATATCATGCTTATGCCTCTTTATATTAACAACGGTTTTATTAATCATAAGTCCTTGGTAAATTTTCTCAAAAAACCCACTCATTTTCTTTAATAAAATTCCACGTGTTTACTCACTTACAAATTAGTCCTTATACCATTTCCGAAATCCTTCAAATAAATCATTCTATAATTCTTACTACTAATTTCTAGTTAAATTCTAAACATTCCGAACCGTCTCGGCTTAAGAGAATTTGGCAAAAGCAGTACGACAAAAGCATTGGGGATTCTTTTTGGTTAAATGTATTTGGCAAACCAAAAACAAAAAAAAAAAAAATTCATCTTCATCCAAACAGCCTCTCTTTATTAAGTATTTATTTAGTTAAAAATATATAAATGATGAGTTTCTTCCCTTTCTACAGAGATGGAATCTGCTCATAGCTCTAATTTTTTTTAATTACCTTTAAATAAATTTATTAATAAGTGTTTTAATTTTTCAGGGTAAATTACATTATATATCATCTATCTCATTTTTATTTTGGTCACTCCAATTTTAAAATTTCTATTTTAGTTATTAACTTTTCCTCAATGTAAAATTTAAGTCACTCACTCGTTAAAGCTCGATAGAAAAGTGACGTGACTTTTTTTCTAACTGGTATAATAACACATTTTATCAATTTGATCATCAAACACATAATTAAATGATTATTATATATTACAAAAAAGTACAAAATACAATATTATTTATATAAATGTGTTTATATTTAATTATAATTATAAAGCTCAAATATTCATTTAGTCCCTCCAACTTAACACTTTCTCTAAAGTTAGTACCTAAATTTTCATTTGGTTAAGGGTTTTGGTACTTTTTTTGTAATGGTATTAAATATAGGACACATGACACTATTAGGTTGTGACACATGGCATTGATTGGTGCCATAGCCTATTTTTATTAATTTTTTTTTCAAATTTAAAAGAAAATATATAAAAATTATAATATCAAAGAAATTATAAATTATAAAAATAAATGTATGTAAAAAATGTAAAATATTAAAAAAAATCTAAAATTCAAATTAGAAAAGTTGAAAACTCAAAAAATCTACATATTTTTTTAATAAATTGCAAACGAATTAAATAAAAATAAATTTTATGTATAGAGATGAATGCAATTAAATTTGAATTTGGGGTTTCTAATTGCTTGGAGTTGCTGAAATAAATTATGCAGCTAACCACCCTGAAAACATAGGTTCAACATTATATTATTTTTTTGCTATTTTACCAAATTTAATCTCAAAAATTTTGATATATACAAAAATGACCCAGATTTAAAAACAATAATCAAAATAACTTAAAATAAACAGTAAAATGGGGTTTTGGGATATCATTAGCTGGCACCACATTATATTTTACCCCCATGATTGCCTGATAATTATGTCATGCTTTAAAATTTTAATTTTTTTGACTTTGGGAACCCAATGGTCGGCACCAGGATATTTTTTCTTTTAAAATCGTATCATATTGGTATATAAAAATATCAGTATTTTAAAAAAAATTGGTGCTGGTCTATAGATGGCCAGCACTAATAAATTTTCATGTCTTGATGCAAAATTTTTTAATTTTGGCCTTCCAATGGCCGGCACCAGACTTAAAAAAAAATGTTTCGGTGTTGGCCTGTAGATGGCCGGCACAATACTTTTTTCGTGTCCTGATACAAATTTTTTTACTTTTGGCATTCTAATGGCTGACATCAGACTTTAAAAAAAAACAATTGTTCTGATCTTGTAATGGCCGGCATAAGATTGTAAAAAAAAAAAAATTGGTTCTGGCCTTTAAATGGCAGGTACCACACTGTAAAAAAAAAAAATTAGGTGCTAGCCCGTAAAGGGCAAGCACCAGTATTTTTTTCGTGTTCCGATGCAATTTTTTTTACTTTTGGCCTTCTAATGTCCGGCACCAGACTTAAAATTTTTTTTTTGGTGCTGGCTTGTAGATGGTCGGCACCAGACTGTAAAAAAAATTATTTGGGTATTGGGCTGTAGATGGCTGACACCAGAGTGAAAAAAAAATTGGTACTGGCAAGTAGATGGCACCATGCTGTAAAAAAAATGTTCCGGCATTGTAATGGCCGACACCAAACTGTAAAAAAATTTTTTTTTTTTGTTCTGGCCTTTGAATAGCTAGCCCCACACTATGGAAAAAAAAATTTTGAGTGCTAGGATGTAGATAGCAGGCACCAGAGTGGAAAAAAAAATTGGTGCTGGCAAGTAGATGGTCGACTCCAAATTTAGTAGATATATATAGGTATTTTATCTTTCAATTGAGTTTTTCTTTGCTTTTTTGTTTGCTTTATTAGTTGATTTGTTAGTTTTTCTTTGTTGAGAAAGAAGCAAAAATTTTTGAAGATTAATTCCCAAATTCTGTTTGTTTATGTTCATTTCGATGGAGAAATGATAAACAAAACTTAAGAAGGCTGTGTATTTCAAAGTCGGCAAAAAATAGGAATGAGATAGAACAAGCGAGTTGCGCTGGTAGATTTTAAACGAAAAACCAGTATAAAGATAACAACTCGTTGCAAAAAGCAAATGCTGAGACTGTTTTACAAATTTCGGTTTCAATTGATCCGCTCAAGTTCTCAGAAATAGTGCTTGAAAATGATGATGATCTAGGGACAATGATAGCAATTTATTGCACCCCTGAGATAGAAAATCCTAGTCCGGTTGAGTTGTTCGTGGAGATAGGTGAACCAGATTCCATTCAAGTTGTAAATTCAGCAAGCCAGTGCTTTGGGATTGATTTTGCTCTTAACGTCTCCTGGGAAGATCAATCGAGTTTTGGACGGTCAATGTGAACTGCCGAAAATCTAAACACCGGTGGATGTTCGTATAACATCCCAAACTAGTGTGCTCGTCTAGAGATCCATCCGGAGGTGCTGGCCACTATAGAAAATGGTGATGAAGGGTCCGATAATGATGATCAATCCCACCGTGATCCCAACGACGATTTCAGTAACCCCGATTTGGACGACATCCCTGAAGACATAGACGATGAAGGGCCGGTAGAGGGTGAAAATGTAAACCCTACGTGGATCCTGATGCGGCTCTTACACACGAGTTCCCAAAATATAAAAATATTATGCCGGCTCACCTACTTGATGATGAATTGGGCGATGAAGAGTTGTTTGTAGGACAACAATTCGATAATAAAAAAGACTGTTTACATGCTATAAAACAACTTAGCTTGAAGTTAGGTGTGGATTATAAAGTAACAAAGTCGACGCAGTCTCTGTACGTAGGAGAATGTTGGAAAGCATCAAGTGGTTGTAAATGGCGTGTTCGAGCCGTGTTAATGCAGCAGACCCAGATGTGGATGATAAGAAAACTAGAAGGTCTACACACATGCACGTCCGCTCGTATGTCGCAAGACCATGGAAAGTTAGATGCAAAAACTATATGCAACTGCATCATCCCTTTGGTGAAAGAGTCGCCCATCACTTAGGTGCCGGTCCTTATTGCGGACATGCAAGCTCGATTCAAGTTTAAACTGTCGTATCGGAAGGCATGGTGGGCAAAGCAAATGGCGATGCGAGAGTTGTATGATGATTGGGATGCGTCATACAACGAGCTTCAAAGGTGGATAGCCGGGATGTAATAGTATGTGTCTGGGATAGTGACTGATTTGCAAACACTGCCTTATAAAGGCCTGAACGGGGAGATACAATTAGGGAAACGAGTTTTTTATCAATTGTTTTGGACGTTCAAGCCGTGTGTTAGGGTCTTCCCTCACTGCAAGCCGATGGTGCAGGTGGACGGGACATGGTTGTACGGTAAATACAGTAAATACTCCTGATTGCTGTTGCACAAGACGACAATCGAAATGTACTTCCGATCGCTTTCGCAATCGTAGAGCGTGAGATCTTCGAGTTTTGGAAATTTTTCCTCAGAGATCTGCGGAGGCATGTTGTCAAATAAGACATTATTTGCTTTATATCAAATAGATCGAAAGGATTACTTGCTGCGATAAGGTGATTGGGGGTTTCATGGAGGTTTGTTTATTGCATCCAGCACATCGTAGAGGTTTGTTTATAGCATCCGGCACATCGCGGCAAACTTCCACAGATATTATAAGAATAAAGATTGGAAAAAGAACTTGTGAACATGGGTGAAAAAAATTTTGTACTTATTTAAAAAAATTAATTATGAAATTTGTTGTTGTTTTTAAAATGATGATTTCGAATTAAATATGCAGCTCATGAGTTAGAACCCCGAAGATTCAGGCAGAGGTTCGCGAGGCTTGAATCTCAGATGTCATCTTTACCAACAGATCTCCGGACATGATTGGGTAGCATGGAGAACTGGCAATGGACTCAAAGTTACGATGAGAGGTTTCGGTATGGACAAATAACGACCAACCTGGTAGAGGCGGTTAAATTTGTATTGAGGCACACACGTCATCTGTTGATTTCTGCTGTTTTCTCTGCAACATTCTATAGGTTGGTCACATTGATGCCTAGGATGAGATTGAGACAAGTTAAGCAGATCGAGTCCGGGCACGTGTACGTTGAGGGCATCCGAAAGGCCATGGCGGTAAATAGTCGAAGGGCACAAACAATGAACGCAGAATTGTATTTGTACAACTTGGAGACTTTCCAAGTTCAAGAGTACATCAGCCGTCGTTCGGGTCTTCCACCTAGGTCGTACGCAATTGATCTACGTAACAAGCAATGCGAGTTTGGGATATTTCAGACTCTTCGATATTCGTGTGCATATGTTAATGCAGCGTGTGTGAGAGCAAACTTAAATGTTGAACAATTCATAGACGAGATCTACACGTTGCAACGCACATTGCATATATGGGGGAACGAATTTCCTGTAATGCCCGATGTTTCAAAATAGGAAGTTCCACCGCCTGCTTTCTAGATGGTGCCTTAACCGTAGTCTCCGTAGACATCCTAAAGGTCGACCACAATCGACAAGAATTCGAAATGACATGGATGTCAGAGAGACAGACGAACCCAAACTGTGCACTGTGTGTCGAACATCCGGACACAACCGATCAACATGCCCATATCGTGTCTATGTTTCCGGTCAATCGTCTCGTAATGCCGGACTCGAAGATGACGAATGATATATTATTGAGCGCATGTTCTTGTAAAAACATTGTAAAAATATGAAAAATTAGATAAATAATATACTTTATTCAAATTACACACTTAATTAGATAAAATAAATGAAATGAAAAGAAAGATAATTTAAATGAAATGAGAAGGTAGATCAAATAAATGAAATGAAAAAAAATGAAAAATAAATGAAATGAGGAAAAAATAAATTTAAATGAAATAAGAAAAAATAAATTAAAATGAAAAGAAAGATAATTTAAATGAAATGGAAAATCAAATGAAATGAAATATAATTTGTAACGAATATGAAATAAAATGAAATAAAAATTTAAATGAAATGAAATGGAAATTCAAATTAAATGAAATTGAGATTGAAATTGGAATTAAATGAAAAAAAAAAAGGTGACATGACTTTAAGCCAGGCCTATATCAGGCCTGTGCCAAATTGAAGAAAAAAATGGGCTCGCAATGGCCGGCCATTGAAACAATAGAAAAAGAGAGAAAAAAATGGTGAAATGACATGACATGAAATTCAAATGTTAAATATGTTAAAATAGCCAATAGAAATAATAAAAATGAAATGAGGAAGGGAAAAAAAGGAAGTTGAAATGACTTCTAATCAGAGGCCACTGTTAGGGTCTCTTTTTTAGTTTTTTTAATTGAAATAAGATAAATGGAATTAAAATGAAAAAGAAATTATATTACGAAAAGAAATAAATTTAAATGAAAAAAATTAATAGAATAAAATGTTAAATGAATATAAAATTTTAAATAATTAAATAATTAAATTTTAATGGAAAGATTGATAATTTTAATGAAATGAAAATGGAAATGAAATGGAAATGTAAATGAAATTAAATCAAAATATAAATGAAATGAAATTTAAATAAAAAAGAAAAAGAAACACTGAAAAGACAACGGATGTAGGCCTAAGTTTAGGCCTGTTAAGGCCAATTTGGCATTCCAATGGCCGGCCGCATCCACCTTTTTTTTCTTTCCAATTTTGCTCTTCACTTCAGCCACTATGGTCCCCCACTATAAATAGGTCACTCAGTTGGCGATTGACGACCACCGAGAACCTCCGACCACCACCGATCACTCCATGGATAAGATAAACAACGACAACCATATTGTATCCAATATGCATAAGGTAAACGAGTCTCAAATTGTTTCATTTAATTTTAAATATTCTTTAAAAATTCTTTTTTAAACGAGAAATATAACATTATATATTTACTATAAACGCAGGAAACATATCGAATTGTTAAACCTCGATTGCATGATCCGAGTTATTTTCCCGATCGAAGAGTTTTGCTATATTTGAATATCGCGGGTTTTGGGGTAGTCGCTACATTCAAATATCTGAGCTACGGGCCGATTTAATATCGGCCTTAGTTGAAAGATGGCGCCCGAAGACACATACATTCCACCTCCCGTGTGGGGAGGTAACCATTACACTGCAAGACGTAGCAGTCCAACTAGGGCCATCTATAAACGGGTAAGCAGTGACCGGGCTTGGAAGACTGCCCGACCCGTGAGGCACTTGTGAGCGATTAATTGGAAGGGTGCCCCCAACGACGAGGAAGGACGATTAACCAATATGAAATTTACATGGTTAAAAGAAAACTTCCTGCATCTTCCGAGCAGTCCAACATAGATGATCATTATCTACGCTGCAAGAGCGTTCATTCTTCAACTTATAGGTGGGATACTATTGCCGGACGTCAATCAAAACAAAGTCCAAATAATGTATCTCCCTTTATTAGAGGATCTCGAGCTTGCCAGAAGATTTAGTTGGGGCTCTGCAGTGTTGGCATGCTTATACCGCGAGCTTTGTCGAGTGACAAAGCCATCTACGAAAACAATGGGCGGCTGCTGCCTTCTACTGCAGTCTTAGGCACTATACCGAATACCATTTTTGGCATCAGTGAGCCATCAACCGTATGTGTGGCCACTTGTTAATAGGTAAATATATAGTTTAATTTTGCCATCTATTTTTAAATTATATAGTATAATATACTCTATCTTTTTTGCATGGAAAAAATAATCTGATATATTTATTCATTTTTTTAGATGGGCAATTGTACCGGGAATCGGACGATCGTTTACGGTACCTATGTACAGTAGAGACTCATTCCGGGGATGGCATAAAATACGATTCCGAATCTTTCTTTTTTAAATGCAATTATTGTGCAAGAAAAATAATAAATAATAACGCGTTGTCTATATTATGCAGTTTATATGGATTCCATATGTTGAGGAAGATATCGTGGCGCTCATACCAATATGGGTTATCGAGCAGCAACAACTATTCGTGTCAAATGTGCCATTGATTAATTTTTATATGGTGGAGTGGCACGATCGAGATCGAGTTTTAAGGTAGTTCGGTTGCGCACAACCTATCCCGAACCCTCCCGTCGACATCAATGAAGTTCACGGAATGGACAAAAAGGGTTCAGGTCGGGACGCTTTAAATTGGGCGCAAAAACATTAACCGTATATCTTTCTATGGAATATTCAACATTCGAGGCGCCTTCCATTGTATGTCTTAGAGAGAGGGTTCCCTTCTACGCGCGAGTATGCAGCATGATATATGGCACACGGGAAACCCTTTTTATACCAAGGTCGTTACATATTGATCCAAAGAGACGCGCAACCAGAATCTTCCCGATGGCAACAAAGGAATGCACGACCGCGCCAAAACCGATTTCCGCCATCCAGGAACATCGAATCCAATACTGCCTCGAACCCCGATATCGATCCCCAATATGAAGCATCCGGCTCATCATCACACCAACTGGATTTGGATCCGCTGCAAGAAATTCAAAATATTGTTCGAGGATATTTTTGGCGACGGCCTCAAGCCTCAACATTCGACACAGTCCGGATCATCTTCATACCACCCGGAGCTCGATCCTGAAGCATGTACACCCACCACTAAAGATATTTTTCCATCAGTACCTCCGGTCACGCAATACCCATTAACTCCCGATTATGGTGTAGATGATTATTCCACTTTTCTAAGTACACCGGACGAGACACCGGAGGCCGGACCGAGCAATTATCAAAGCCTTAGCAAGGTGAACGACATCGCCGACGGAGGCGTCCGGAACGTTACACGCCAGCGCCGGGGACGTCGCCGAGATCACAACAATTTTAATTTTTAACCATAAATATTTACTTTATTTTGTAATTATTCTATTTTTAATATTAGTTTAATTTCTCTAAATAAATCATTTGTTTTAATAAATGAGTTCGAAATATTTAATTTAAATAATATTGTCGAAACCATTTTTTGTTTGAAAACGGGCCGACCTTAAAAAGAAAAATAGAGTCGCCACCAATATTTTTTTAAGTGCGATTGGGTCATTTTAGAAAACATTTTGGTCTACAAATTTTAAGAAAACGGGCCCGGGAGTCGGTTACGTACGAGTAAGAACCGAAAGAACCGAAACGAAAGAACTGAAACCCAGCACGTTAAAGCACAATCCCTCGAATACCCAAACATGAAATATTGCCTTATTTTTAAAGTTAAGAAAACACGATCAAAATTTTAAAAAGGATATTTAGTCCTTTGGACGAGCGGTAAATTGAAACCCAACACACGTTAGGGCACAATTTCTCAAAACCTCCAAGCACCAAATATTGCCTTGTTTTTTAATTTAAGGAAACACGGACACAATTTTAAAGGATGTTTTAATGATTTGGATAGACGGAAACGAAAACCCAGTACGTTAGGGCACGATTCCTTGAATTTCCAAACGTGAAACATTGCCTTATTTAAAAACTCGATCAAAATCTTTAAAGGATATTTAGTCATCTAGACGAACGAAAAATCGAAACCCAGCACGATTGGGCACGATTTCTTGAACTTACAACCACGAAATATTACCTTTGTGAAAAACCCTTTTATGAATTTGGCAAAAAATCGTGGTAAAAGAAAAAATAAGATAAACGATAGTATTAATGCTACAGAAAATGTCAAATAATAATAAAAGTAATAGGAATGATAACAAAACAGCCATAATAATATAAGAAACAATAATAATAATACTAATAATAGTAACAAAAAATATAAAAATCATAATAATGGAAATCGCAATAACAATGTTGATAATTAAAATAAAAACAAAAAAATAATAGATATAATTATAAGAATAATAATATATATAATAAAATGGTGATAGTAGTGAAATAATAGTGGTAAAAAATATTAGTAATAGAATAGTATAATAATAAATATAAACATAAGAAATAATAATGGTAGGTGTAATAATAAAAAAGGGGTAAATATGTATAATAATAGAAAATAATAATAATAAGCAAAATAAAAAATATTGATAAGAAAATAATATTAAAATAAAAAATATAGTAGTCGTAAAAAAATAATAGATATAATAATAATATATAAAAAATTAAAGTAAGCAATAATATATATAATAGTAAATACAATAGAAAGAATATGGTCATAATAATAATAATATGCATATGAAAAAAATAGTTGTAATAAAAACATAAAAAAAATACTTAATTCAATTGTAAAATAACAAAATAATCAAAAAGGGACTAAATTGGATTGAAAGCAGAAGCTTTGGGCAAAATTTAAAATAAAAGTAGATAAAAGGGGCTAAATTGTGGTACACGCACGACATAGGGGGACGAAAATAGAAATTAATCCCACCCTTTGAAACGGTGCGTTCAACGAGGACCAAATTGAAATGACAAATTAGATATAGGGTAAGATTAAAAATAAAAAAAAACTGAAATAGGACGCAATTAAAACAGGGCGCAAGAAGGGAGGACTAAACGCTCAATTTACCCATTTAGGGTAAATGCGCGCGAATCCAGCGATGGATCAGGTCTAGCGTGCGGAGCCCCCCAACTAAACGGCGCCGTTCTTTGAATGTTTTAAAACCTAAAAAATAAACATTTTTCCTCATTTTTATTTTTTGCCTCAAAAAAAAAAACAGAACCCCCCTTTCTTATTCTCTAGGGTTTGAGTCCCCTTTAGTCCGGCATCCTTCCGCTGTCTCTCACGTCGCCGACGTCGGCCAAAACAAGGTATTTTTTAATATATGCATTTTTTTTTAAATAAATAAAAAAATAAAGAATGAATGAAAAAAAAAAAACAAAACAAAACTCAAAAACAACAAATAACAAAGGGAATATAAACCTTCTTTGCGTTTCTGTCAAAATTTCCTGTAAGATTCAGTGTCTGTATTGCTTTTTTCACCGAAAAAAATTTCTAGTATTTTGTACTCGTATGTATTGCTTTTGTGTATATAAACAACTGTCTTCTTTACCCTATTTTGCGTGGCTTTTATAGCCTTTATTTTTACAACTGGTCTCCTCTATTTTGTAGGTACATAGACGAATATCACGGAAGTCGCAGGTGGCGTGCGTAATGGCGCACGATGCGGAGGAAAGCTTTGCTGGTGAGGGTCGTGCGGCGCGAGGACTCTAGCAGCTACCTTAGGGTTTTCTGACTTTGCAAATTTTGGGTCGTTTGGGCTGTTAACTGAATTGGGCCCCAATATTTCTTTGTGATGGACTGTGTGCTCTTTTTTAATTATGGGCCTGGGAAAATTTTGCCCGTTACAGCTGCCCCTCTTTGCTCATTGTCGTGTAACGAGAATAGAGTAAAGCCTTTAAAAGGGCGAATTTTGTCCGGTCTTGCTGAGTCTTGACTTGATGTTTCCTTTCTTCAAGTAGCATTGCTTTGACCCACTGCATGTTCAGGAATATAGGAATTTCGTTTCAATCTACTCCACTAATGATTAGGGAGATATGATCTGTAATCTTTAGTCTGCTCCATTACTGATACATGGAGATAAGACTTGTAATTTTCGATCTACTCCACTCTTGCTCAGTGGAGATAAGATCTGCTATCATTAGCCTGCTCCGCTCCTGCTTAGGGAGTTATGGCTGGTGGCTTAAATCTGCTCCATTGCCGATACATGGAGATAAGATTCGCCATTTTCGATCTGCCCCACCCCTGCTCAGTGGGGATAAGATCTACGATCTTCAGTCTGCTCCATTTCCAATTCATGGAGATAAGACTTGCTGTCTTCGATCTGCTCCACTCCTGTTCAGTGGAGATAAAATCTGTTATCTTCAGCCTGTTACCCTACTGTTTAGGGGATTAAGGCTCATCGTGTTCGATCTGCTCCACTCCTGCTCAGTGGAGATAAGATCTGTAATTTTCAGCCTGTTACCCTACTGCTTAGGGAATTAAGGCTCATCGTATTCGATCTGCTCCACTCCTGCTCAGTGGAGATATGGTCTACTTTTTCAGCCTGTTACCCTACTGCTTAGGGAATTAAGGCTCATCGTCTTCGATCTGTTCCACTCCTGCTCAGTGGAGATATGGTCTACTTTTTCAGCCTGTTACCCTACTGCTTAGGGAATTAAGGCTCATCGTCTTCGATCTGTTCCACTCCTGCTCAGTGGGATAAGATCTGTTATCTTCAGCCTGTTACCCTACTGCTTAGGGGATTAAGGCTCATCGTTTTTTATCTGTTCCACTCCTGCTCAGTGGGATAAGATCTGTAATCTTTAGCTTGTTACCCTACTACTTAGGGAATTAAGGCTCATCGTCTTTGATCTGCTCCACTCCTGCTCAGTGGAGATAAGATCTATAATTTTCAGCCTGTTACCCTGCTTCTTAAGGGATTAAGGCTAATCGTATTCGATCTGCTCCACTCCTGTTCAGTGGGATAAGATCTGTTATCTTCAGCCTGTTACCCTACTGCTTAGAGAATTGAGGCTCATCGTCTTCGATCTGCTCTACTCCTGCTCAGTAGAGATAAGATCTGCTCTCTTTTGTAACTCTCATCAATTTTGCTACATTGTCCTCTGGGGAACCTACCTGTAGAATTGACTTCATGGGGTATATGCTTATGCCAAATGATTGGGATGTCATGAAAAATGCTCCTAACCATATGTATTATGAATGTTATGAGTGAATGCAAAATGTCATGAGAATGATCCATTTTTAACATTTGGGCTGTCGTTGCTTACCGTTTATTAAAGTGATATTCCTGACGTATGTCTTCTTTGTTCAGCTGATACTTCTAACAGAGAATCTGAAGATGTCGTCACTGCTTAGACACTTATCTCAAGTGCTCTGAGCCCTTTAAGCCCGGTTAGTTCAAAATAATTGTCCTGTCTCGGATTCTTATATTATTTAGAGACTTTCAGAGTAATATGCAAAACTTCTTTTGTGAAAGCATTATTAGTCTACTAATCGTTATTTCAATGAAAAATGCTTGAAAAAGATCATAATAATGGACAAGAAAGAAATTAATTAGAAGCATAGCTCGAAACAAATAAGATAATAATAGCAATCAAAAAGGAAATTTATTGGTAGTGTATTTTGAAACGAGCAAATTCAGAATGGGTAAGATGGAAACTAGGTGCCCCAGATACCGCAGCCTGAGCTTCTCTGTTCAAACTTCTTGAGGACCATTTAAACTCAATATGTGTTTAGGGGATCCGGAGTACTTTGCCGATGCCCCAAGACGTAACATACTTCCTTATTGTTAATTCAAGCGTAGTGAAACTACTGTATGCCCTATCACAATTTGATCACAATTTGAACCGCCCTCTTCAAGTTTTCAACTCAAAGCCCCTTTGGTCTTAAAGCGCCCTTTGCCGGTTTTCACCTTAGCCTCTCCATTTTTTTTTTGCTGAAAGCCCCAAAGCACCCTTTGCGGGTTTTCACCTTGGCCTATTCCATTCTTAAGCGAAGTATTTCTTGACTGAGTTCGCATTAACTGGGTTCGGCTGACTCTTGCCGTCCATCTCGGCTAGTATCAATGCTCCTCCTGAAAAAGCCTTCTTTTCAACATAAGGTCCTTAGGCATCCACTTTCCTCTAAAGTTCTTTTGCATAGGGAAGATCTTTTCAATATCAAGTCTCCTTCATGGAACACTCTGGGGTGAACTTTTTGTTGTAAGCCCGCTCATTTGCTTCTTGTACATTTGACCATGACAGATGGCTCTTAACCTTTTTCCTTGATCAAATTCAATTGATCATACCGAGATTGAACCCATTCCGCTTCATCCAACTTCAGCTTTGACAAAATCTAAAGAGAAGGAATTTCAACTTCGATGGGCAGAACTGCATCCATCCCATAAACCAATGAGAAAGGTGTTGCCCCGGTGGAGGTCCTGGTAAACATTCAAGAAGCATAGAGGGTAAATGGTAACTAGTATATGTCAATCTTTACAAGTTTCAACCATCTTTCAAAATCTTTTGGATGGCTTCTTTCTTTTCTTTTCTTTTTTTCTTCTTTTTTTGAACTCGAACTTGAATTCGAACATGAAATTGAATTTGATGACGGTTGACTTTGTAACTTTGCCATAGGAACCGACCTTCACCTTCTTAGTGAAATAATTGACAATAATGAAGATGAATAGGTGTCGACTAGATGCTTTTGACGAGATTGTCCCTATAACATCTATGCCCCACGTATAGGAAAAAAAAAAGAGGAAGCATATATGTCATTTTCAATTTAGCATTTACGACATAACTGACGCAATCTCCCTTTCATGGTAGACCAGCAGTACCCGAACCTTATAATCGACCTGGCTATCGGAAAACTTCTAGCATGTGCCCTTTCAAACTCTCCATAGCCTCATCGTGCCTAGGTATATCTTGATGTGATCATGCAAAGACATCTTTGAATTCTTGGAATAACGTCTTGCTTTGTTTCTGTGGTGGGCAAGGCTTCGATCTTCACTCCTTTCCTAGACTCACAATGTCCACTGACCCTTTGTATGGTAGATTCTATTTTCACTTCGTTCTACCATCCTTAACATATCAAAGGATAAGTTACAATCTCTGACATCTTCAAAATCCTCAGATCTTTTTAGACCCATATTTCACTCAAAAGGGAGTCCGTAACAGCGTTGCTCATGTCTTGATATCTGGGGACTTATTCTAGGCATGAAAGAATATCCAAAGGATGAATCTAAGAGTGGCTTATTTGTATGACATGATTATGAATGAAATGAGAGAATAACAAATATTTGCCCGATATGAAACACAAAAATGCATTTTTTATTGAAAGTAAAGATGTTTGAACACGAGCCTATTTCACAGAATATTCTTATTGTTTCTAGGCTTAAAATAACAAGTGTGTTTTGAACATTACTCTGTGTTAGCTCTAAAAACTATAGGAATTTCCTCCGCAGTCCAGTTGTTCAGAACACTTCCAAGCTTATAGGGGCGTATGCCCGCTAAGTTTCCTTCTTTTGATCCCTCTTCAAATACGGCGTTAATGCTCACAATTTTCAATATGTCTTCAGCCGTTTTCTTCATTCATGTTCTCCGGTCCCAGATGGAAAATTCCTTCCGATACGAATGCATTGGATATATAGGGAAAAGTCATTTATCCCCATTTGACCTCGATGTCCCTCTCTACCGACTCTCCTCCTATGGTGCACACGTTTTCTCCTTCAGGAGAGTCAAAGAACTCCCGCTCTTTGTTATCCATTAACCCTTGCACTAGGGCCCTGAATTCGCTACATTGCTTGATCTCATGGTCTTTCTTATTGTGGAACTCACAGTAGTTCCTCGCATCCTAGGATTTGCTCCCCAATTCTTGCGGAACTAGACCTCTTTTCCGCATTTCCTTCCAAACCTCCCTTAATGGGGTTCTTACTTCAGCAACATTTCGTTTGATTCTCCTCCCCATGTACTCGACTATCGCGTTTACCCCTTTATCGGTATGACTGGGTAACGAATTTCCCACACCTGGTGCGACGTCGAATTTCACAACACCCGCCTTAATAAGCCTTTCGACTAGCCTTTTGAAAGGGAATCTGTAACATCCTAGATTAGGGGTTATGCGTTCGTGTGTAATTCATGAGATAGTGGGCTCAGTGGGTGTGTTGGATGTGTTCTGAGGAGTTCTAGGAACCCCAAGGTGTAAGGAAATGTAGGGAAATGTATGGAAATGTATGGAAATGTAAGGAAATGATGTGGAAATGATTCAAAAGAGGAAAGTAAACATTTCTGGAAACTTGGAAATGTAAGGAAATGTCAAGTTTAAAGAGCCAAACGAAAATTTTTGGAAACTTGGAAATGTAAAGAAATGTCAAGTTTTAAGGCTTAAAAAGAGAAAACTAAGGTAAGGTGGCCTTAAGAAAAATAATAGGAGGAATTTGACACACAAACAGGCTTGGAAAAGTGGCCTGGAAATGCCACTTAAGGCCCAGGTAAGTGACGCCACCTGCATGAGCAAGTGGGCCTGAGTTCGAGTCATATGGGAAGCAAATAAAAGAAATTTTATTTTGCTTCCAGAAAAAGAGAGGTGGACGGCACAAGCTATTTAAAAAGGAAGAGTTTTATTCTCTTTAAAATTCGGCTAAATGATGGATAAATAAGGGATTTATTTATCATTATTTTCAAGAGATAATGGTTGGATTAAATTCTTTTATTTAGTGATAATACAAAGGATAAAGCTATCAAATAGAAGAGTGGTGGCCAAGTAAGGGACTCTAGCTAGTAAATTCGGCTATAAAAGGAATAGAGAGGCCATTCAGCATTATTTACTCTTCCTTGATAACCTCTGCTTAAATTTTCTCTGCAACCCCTATTCTTTTCTTTTTCATTCTTCTCCTCTCAATATTCCAAAAGCCGAAAGCTTGCTAAGATCAAGGCCATAGCCGAATAGTTTGAGACTTCAAGCAAAGGAACTGTCGATATCTAAAGTAAGGGTAAGATCTCATTCGATTTCCATCCTTTTTCTTTTAAGATTTACCGAAATCTAGGACTAATCCCATTAGAAACTTGTTTGCCGAAATTTGGAAGGATCTTTTGGGATTTACTAAGTGTCGA
The DNA here is from genome assembly GCA_005393395.2 of Gossypium australe. NCBI lineage: Eukaryota > Viridiplantae > Streptophyta > Magnoliopsida > Malvales > Malvaceae > Gossypium > Gossypium australe. Next base: position 25,052,497 of record CM016624.1, read on the forward strand.
CTACAAGGAAGGAGAAGTTCTTTTCCCGAAGGTACACCATAAGCTACGTGTTCCCTAGTTATTCGGTGAGATTCGGGATTTAAAATCCACAAGATAAGTGTCTATAGCATTCGGCCAAGGCCTATTTTGATAGTTAGATCTAATTCTTGTTTGTTTAAAAAGCCGAAACTAACCCCTGATGAGACTTAGTGCTTGGCCGAATACAAGGAGGAGCACAGCATAGATTTCAGGATTTGATTAGTATTGAAATCGGCAACAAGGTAAGTTTTAAGTGTATAAATCCTACTAGGATTTGGATTTGTGGCCAAAAAGGTTTATTAATATGTTTAAATGATTGGCCGAATATAGGAGTTAACGGATCTAAAGCAGTAGATCGATTTTTCGGGATTTCAAGGATTTCGTTAAGCAAATCAGGTGTGTACCCCACACTAACTTTTAATATGTTCTATGGCAAATATTTAGTATATGAATGTATAAGAATGTGAATATGGCTAAGTACCCTAAGGTGGTACAAAGTACTCAGGTACGTTTCCTACTCATACTAGGATTATGAAATGTGTTATATTTAACATGTGTAAAGTGACATGAATGTGAATTTAAGTATGATATGCATGATATGAATAATATGGGGCATTCGGGTTATATGAGAAAGGAGAAGTGAACGTGGTAACTTCGGTCTCACTATCTGAATGTGGTGGCTTCGGTCACATTATCTGAATGTGGTAACTTCGGTTACATTATCTGAATGTGGTAACTTCGGTTACATTATCTGAATGTGGTAACTTCGGTTACATTATCTGAATGTGGTGTCTCATGACACAATTATCTGGTGGCTATGCCACGAATCTTATATGGGAGATGAGCACGTCGACTGCAGCGACTGCCTTAGATGGTGTGTAGCGGAAGGAGGGTCGACTTAGTAGTCCCCACGGTGTGCAGGTTGGTACGGGGATGTGTAGCGGATGGCATCTAGGTTTGGGTATGGGTTGCATCATTATTTTATCTGTATATGAATGTGCATGTGATACGTTATGGTATGCCTGATCTATTAAATTTTAGTGTTGTGTACACATTGAGTCTGTGGACTCACCCCGTTGTGGGAACATTTTTCAGGTGATGAACAGTGATGGACTGGGACGGCAGAACTTGTGGTGGCCATGCTCAGCTTGAAGTTTTATTCAATATGGACATTTTATTTTATTTAAGTACTTAAAAATTTTATTTTGGGTTTTTACTTGATGTAATAAGGCCATAGTTTTATTTCTTTATTTTTTTTATGTTTGCGAATTATTATCAATTAAAGTTTGAGTAAATTTATTTTTTGAAAAATAAACCCTGAATGTTTTGTCACCTTAATTAAATGGATTTCAATATAAGATAAATTGGTTTCCAACTCAAGCCCAACCCAAAATAATATATTTCTTAAAATCGTTTAAGTTTTTCCAAAGGAACTAAAGAATTTGAAACCGGTTTACTTAAGGAACATACCAAATCTGGTCAAAGCTCGTGGGCTGGGTTTGGGGTGTTTCAGAATCAATTCTCTATCGGGTGCCCCACTATCCCCGCATGGTATTCACATTGAGTGCTTGCGTCATACCATTTAGGATATGGGGGTTGCAACGGTTTTGAGTAGACAGGGGCTACAATGTGTGCGTCGAACAAATTTTTGTACAACTCCCTATACGTCATTGGTATGGGAGTAAACTGGAATTTCTCGGTATTCTGCCTCATGTTGGGCTCCTGCCTTGGTGAGGCCTGCTGGCCCATGGCTACCACTCTTGGTTGACTGATAGTAACAGGTTTTGAATAACCCGAGCTCACACAACCTACTTTATTTTCCCTTTTCTTCGGAGCTGATCTTTTTGTACTTTCTTCGGTTTCTATTTTTCCATACCTTATCGCGTTCTCTATCATTTCGCCAGACACCACTATGTCTGCAAAACTCTTAGTGGCGCTCCCCAACATATGATTGATGAAAGGTGCTTTCAGGGTGTTAATAAAGAGCATGGTTGTTTCTTTCTCTAGTAGTGGTGGTTGGACTTCGGTAGCGACTTCCCTCCACCTCTGGGCATATTTCCTGAAACTTTCGCCGACTTTTTCTCCATATTTTGTAATGTGATCCTGTCAGGCGCTATATCAGTTATGTGGCCATAATGTTTTATGAAGGCATGTGCTAAATCCTTCCATGATTTGATTTGAGTACAACTCAGCTGATTGTACCATTTTACTGCGGCCCCAGTCAAGCTATCATGGAAATAGTGGATCAGCAACTGGTCGTTGCTGACATATCCCGTCATTCTCTTACAGAACATTGTAATGTGGGCCTCAGGGCAGCTGGTCTCATTATATTTTTCGAATTCCGGCATCTTGAACTTTAGTGGGAGTACCAAATCAGGGACCAAACTCAACTTCTTAGCATCTACCTCGTATTGGTAATTAGCACTTTCCAATGCTCTAAACTTTTCCTCCAACCACCTGCATCGATCCTCAAACTCATTTGGTAGCTCCGCCTTTGCTTTTTCCCTTTCTGCTACATCATCGAAGTCAGGGACCATTGGTTTTGTCAAATTATCTCCTGGGTTGGGGCTTGAGCCTGCCGGGAAATTTACCGGTGCTGGGGTACCAGATTGGTACTGAGGTTTGATGTTGACTGACACTCTTGGTGGTTGAATCTGGAAATTTACTGGGGCCAAGCCTAGAGGATAAGTACAATTTTCATTGTCATCTTCGGTATCAACCTTAGGGCCCTTCTCTTCATCATGCCCTCCAGTCAACAAATGTGTCAACTGGCTCATCATGCTTCTCTGAGATTCCAGCATTTGATCACTCATGTCTTGTTGGATTTTAGCCAACTGTTCTTGCATCTGAGTTTGCACTTGGTCTTGCATCTCTTTCTGCATCTACTCTAACCTCTCTAACTTTGATCCATGACTTTCGTTTTTCTTTGAGTGTAGTAGTGATGTTCCAGGGTAGCTATAATACGATCCCTAGTTAATAGGGTTCTTTTATTATATTTAATGCATATGTTGCGATGTAATGCAAATGGATGAAATGAAATGCAAATGCATGGAATGAATGCAAAAAGAAATAGATGCGTTGATTCTGAATTCAATTCCATTAGAAAAACTTTTTTAGAAAATAAACTTCTTTACATAAAACAGACTACATATGCGGCTTCGTCCTTATAGTCTAGGTGAAGGCACCAATCTCTTTCTTCGTATCCGAATGTTACGGTCGTGTCCCATAAACTTTCTCAATAGATGCCTCTTCTAGCTCCTTGTTGCTTGATCCAGGCCGTAACTCTTCACTCACTTATTCTCCGCGGTGCTCATAAGCTTCTTTAAGAAAAATGAGATGTGATGGCTTTCGAATAATCCTTGCTGGCTTGAATCTCTGGGCAACGGGGCAAAGTCATATACTATCATCTTTTCTAGTTGTGTTCACTTGGACTGTATTTGGACAACCGTATTATAACCCACTTTATCAAAAAATCCATTTTCCTATGACCAATTATTTTATTTAGCAATCGAATATGAATCAACACCTCCTTTCTATGATGATGAAATGCAATGTAGTCATAAACAAAAGAAACATGTTAGTATCATATACAGATGGTAAAAATCAAACACCTATCCAGGTGACTGCCAGGGTTCAACATAGTTCTACCTAAAGTGGGGTCTAGGGTTCACTATATGTGGTTTGGTTCTAAGGGAAAAAGGGTACCTGAACCAACAGATTCCTCAATCCTCATCCATTATAGGTTCATACGGTTTGAGTTCAGTTCAGGGGAATACATTTCCCTATGGCTGCACAGAGATGAAAATCTCACGAAGACATAGGTACGGATGTATCCCGAAAGTGATTCACTATCCTGCACGGAGGTGAAAACCTCACGAAGGAGTAGCTTCTCACTCCCACTTAAAAGGTGTGACCACTACGGTCATGCAATATGATACGAATGTATCCTAGACATTTAAATCACAACAAACATATGACGTGACCCAAACTCATGCGATGGAAAAATCAAAATCAAATTTTAATTTTCGATAAAAGGACAAAAACTAATCAATTCTACGACTTGACTCTCTTATTGGTCCCCAGTGGAGTCGCCAAGCTGTCGAAACCATTTTTCGTTTGGAAAATGGGCTGACTTTAAAAAGAAAAATGGAGTCGCCACCAATCTTTTTGTAAATGGGATTGGGTCACTTTAGAAAACATTTTGGTCTACGAATTTTAAGAAAATAGGTCCGGGAGTCGGTTACGTACGAGGAAGGATTAGCACCCTCGTAACGCCCAAAATTGGTACCTTATCGATTGATTAATATCCTAACATCAAAAATTGGAAGAGATTTTAAAATACAAATCCTTTGGAAATGTTTGGGTAATTCGAATTGGATATTGAAATTCTCTTGTTCCGAAAGGATGAAATATCACATTCAGCACGTTAGGTACGATGTTTCAAACCTTTGACACCAAGATCATTTCATGATTCCCAAAATTCATGCATTGTCATTTTAAAAAGGGTATTTCATTACTTGGCCAAATGAAAGAAGCGAAACCCAGCACGTTAGGGCACGATCCCTCGAATATCCAAACATGAAATATTGCCTTATTTTTAAAGTTGAGAAAACACGATCAAAATTTTAAAAAGGATATTTAGTCCTTTGGACGAGCGGTAAATTGAAACCCAGCACGTTAGGGCACAATTTCTCAAAATCTCCAAGCACCAAATATTGCCTTGTTTTTTAATTTAAGGAAACACGGACACAATTTTAAAGGATGTTTTAACGATTTGGACAGACGGAAACCAAAACCCAGCACGTTAGGGCACGATTCCTTAAATTTCCAAACGTGAAACATTGCCTTATTTAAAAACTCGATCAAAATCTTTAAAGGATATTTAATCATCTAGACGAACGAAAAATCGAAACCCAGCACGATTGGGCACTATTTCTCAAACTTCCAAACACGAAATATTACCTTTGTGAAAAACCCTTTTATGAATTTGGCAAAAAAATGTGGTAAAAGAAAAAATAAGATAAACGATAGTATTAATGCTACAGAAAGTGTCAAATAATAATAAAAGTAATATGAATGATAACAAAACATCCATAATAATATAAGAAATAATAATAATACTAATAATAGTAACAAAAAATATAAAAATCATAATAATGGAAATGGCAATAACAATGTGATAATTAAAATAAAAACAAAATAATAATAATAGATATAATTATAAGAATAATAATATATAATTAATAAAATGGTGATAGTAGTGAAATAATAGTGGTAAAAAATATTAGTAATAGAATAGTATAATAATAAATATATAAACATAAGAAATAATAATGGTATGTGTAATAATAAAAAGGGGTAAATATAATATTAAAATACTAAGTATAATAATAAAATAATAATAATAAGCAAAATAAAAAATATTAATAAGAAAGTAACAGCAACAATATTAAAATAATAGTATTAATAAAATATAGTAGTAGTAAAAAAATAAAAGTAAATTGATAATAATAAATAATAGATATAATAATATAAAAAATTAAAGTAAGCAATAATATATATAATAGTAAATACAATAGAAAGAATATGGTCATAATAATAATATGCATATGAAAAAAATAGTTGTAATAAAAACATAAAAAAAATACTTAATTCAATTGTAAAATAACAAAATAATCAAAAAGGGACTAAATTGGATTGAAAACAGAAGCTTTGGGCAAAATTTAAAATAAAAGTAGATAAAAGGGGCTAAATTGTGGTACACGCACGACATAGGGGACCAAAATAGAAATTAATCCCACCCTTTGAAACGGTGCGTTCAACGAGGACCAAATTGAAATGACAAATTAGATCTAGGGTAAGATTAAAAATAAAAAAAACTGAAATAGGACGCAATTAAAACAGGGCGCAAGAACGGAGGACTAAACGCTCAATTTACCCATTTAGGGTAAATGCGCGCGGATCCAGCGATGGACCGGGTCGAGCGCGCGGAGCCCCCCAACTAAACGGCGCCATTCTTTGAATGTTTTAAAACCTAAAAAATAAACATTTTTCCTCATTTCTATTTTATGCCTCAAAAAAAAAAAAAACAGAACCCCCCCTTTCTTATTCTCTAGGGTTTGAGTCCCCCTTAGTCTGGCAGCCCTCCGCCGTCTCTCATGCTACCGACGCCGGCCAAAACAAGGTATTTTTTAATATGTGCAGTTTTTTTTGAAATAAAAAAAATAAAGAATGAATGAAAAAAAAAACCAAAACAGAACTCAAAAACAACAAATAACAAAGGGAATATAAACCTTTTTTGCGTTTCTGTCAAAATTTCCTGTAAGATTCAGTGTCTGTATTGCTTTTTTCTCTGAAAAAATTTTCTAGTATTTTGTACTCGTATGTATTGCTTTTGTGTATATAAACAACTGTCCTCTTTACCCTATTTTGCGTGGCTTTTATAGCCTTTATTTTTACAACTGGTCTCCTCTATTTTGTAGGTACATGGACGAATATCACGGAGGCCGCAGGTGGCGTTCGTAATGGCGCACGATGTGGAGGAAAGCTTTGCTGGAGAGGGTCGTGCGGCGCGAGGACTCTAGCAGCTACCTTAGGGTTTTCTGACTTTGCAAATTTTGGGCCGTTTGGGTTGTTAACTGAATTGGGCCCCAATATTTCTTTGTGATGGACTGTGTGCTCTTTTTTAATTATGGGCCTGGGCAAATTTTGCCCGTTACAAATATAATTCGAATAAGTAATAGAAATTGACAAATTAAATTTTCAGACACAATAAAATACAAACATTCTAAAATATTAATACAACAAATATAAAATTCAAACAAGGCCATTATACATTAAATTAAATTTAAACACCCAACAAACTACAAACATATTGGTAAAATTAATACACAAAAATTTTAAATTTAAATTACATATAATACAGATTAAGTTAAATTTACAGATACCAAAAAATACAAACATTCAAAGAAATTAATACACGAAAATATAAAAAATGAAACCTTAAATCCTAAACAACTACATTAAATTTACATATATAAAAAAAATACAAACATTCTAATCAGGTCTACGTTGAATCGTCTTCTGCTTGAATTAGGTTTATGTTAAATCCTAATAAATTCCCACAATTTCTTCACAATTAATCGTCTTCTGCTTGAATCAGGTCAACGTTGCATCTGTACAGGATAATTGGATAGCTGACACGATCAGCAAAATTAAAAAAAAATAGAAAACTAAGGGAAAATATAATTTCCTAAAAGCTCTAGACCATTTCTTCTTCCATTATCCCCTGAGATACCTTTCCACGGGGACGCTATTGCAATATAGATAATGTTCATCTGCGTTGGACATCTCGATTACCTATCTAGGGTGCAAAAAGTTATCCAACTCTTAACAGCATAACCTTTAGGTTGGACATGACGATATATAATTTAACTCCGTTAAAACATGACAGTATATAATTTAACCCTGAAATTCTGTTGTACACTACAAAAAACTATCATATACAACCCACTACAAAAAAAACCTCCTTATACAATTCACTAAAAAGTACAAAAATGGGTGCCACCGTTTCTCATTGGATCCATTTTCGGGGTCCAAAACACAGTGCACAAGAGATTATGATTAAGCTGGCATCCAACATCTCGACCCAATAAATGTGCCCATTCCCCATGGCCTGTTATTTGATCAATTTAGAATTTTAAGTATAGATGTTTTTAGTACAAATGTTGAATTTATATTATAGAATTATTTTTTATTTAATAAAAAAATAGTAGTATTTTAATAATAAATCTTTAATTTTGAATATTATTTATTTCATGATTTTAATTTTATTAATATAATGTTGTATACTATTTAGATATAAAATAAATATAATAATTGAAATATTTAATTTTTTAAAAATGGAAGTAAAGAGAGAAATTATTATGAATTTAGTTGAAGAAATAAAAATATGAAAAAGCTTAGACTCAATTGGATGATTGGAATTATATAAGACAGTTTAGAAATAAATAGATGGTGAAAGAGGAGGAATTTGAAATTCAAATTACAACAACGTAAGTTGATCAAATTTGAAGATGGAACTACATTTGTGTGGCTATATATATACATATAGCAAACACAGGAGAAGGAAATTTTGAATTTTTGAATTAAAGATTGATTGAGAGGTTGACAATATTCAGGGTTTGGGTAATAGCAGAATGTCGGCCAGGGAACAACGATGGTCCACTTCAACTAAAGCAAGTCGGTGCTCCTTTCTTATTAACATGCATTTTTTCATATTATACATAATTCCTACCATTTCTAAAATATTATGAATTTTTTATATCCGTTTCATGTATATTAAATAATTATTTTTAAAAAATTTTAAATCTAATTTTTCTCGAAATTCAATGTGTTATTTTATAGGGTAAACTATAAAAATAGTTACTTTTGTTTATTTCGGATTACATTTTAGTCACTTACTTATATTTGAAATGTTACATTTTAGTCACTTATGTTATAATTTTGTTACAAAATGGTCACTCTATCGCTAAGCTCCATTATCTCCTTAATAGAAATCTTACGTGACAGTCCAAATGGGTTTTAAATGCCGATTTAGATGTCCAACTAGGACGAGAATAGGTTTTTAATTAAATAAATTATTTAATTAAAAACTTTAAATTAATTACACTTTGAACTGAAAAAGAAAAACCGTTTGTCTCTCTTTTTTTTAATTTTATTTTTCATTTTGACTAAAAAAGTATTCTTATCCCAGTTAGACATTCAAGTTGGCATTTAAAACCCATTTGGATTGCCACGTAGGATTGTCATTAGGAAGGTAATGGAGCTTAACTGCAGAATGAATATTTCGTAACAAAACGATAACATTTCAAACATAAGTGACTAAAATGTAATATGGGGCAAACAAAATTGACTACTTTTGTAGTTTACCCTATTTTATAAGCTTACCTGATTGATTCTCAAATGAAATCTGAGTTTTGACCAGCTGTTTACCGCTTTCTTTGTACACGTGGAGGCTGGTGAGACTTCCACCGACAGAATTTGGTTCTCAAGTTCTGAGTGCAAAAACCTTGTACCTTTTTTCCCTCCCTTCAATCACCATTCACCATGTTTTAGGTATGCATGCCAACCGCCAAGTGCCAACCATGTTCATTTTTAGGAGTTTTCATTTATTTAAAACTTACTAAATTATCAAAAAAGAAGAAGCTATACCTCATTCTTATTATAATGAAAATTCAATGCAAAAACTAAGATTGTTAATGTTGAAAACATACTTTTAGAAACACTTGTTATTTTGGTAGGATTACAAATATTACTTTTATTAGTTGGAGGGTCATGATTATGCTCATAATCAACTCCTTCAAACAATATAGAAAAGTTTATTTGCTTTATTTAATTGCATGTTCATGATGGGTATAATAATATCCAAAAGATTATGATTATTTGTTCAATCATAAACAAGTGATGGTATATGATTTCTTTTTGTTTTGAAAACAAAAGGACAAGTGATGTATGGATATCTCTCTCTATGATTAAAACTTTGGCAGCCAAAAGGAAGTGTTAAATTTGTATATATATAAAAAAATAATTAAAAATATAAAATGTTATTGCATTAATTCGAACATAAACATGATTACTTTAAGTAATAGTAAATGCACTTACCACACCCTTTTAAGGTTAGTTATACTAGATACAATAGTTGACCACTATATTAATAATATTATTGTTTATGTTTCCAGTGGGTGTTTATTAAAAAATCCACAGTATTCTACTTACTATTAAACAATGACTTATAATATATATTTCAATCTAATTATAATATCACTGCTATAAATGAATCAATTAATCTTGAAAAAAGACAAAAAAAAAAAAGGAAACAAAAGTGGAAGTGCATGGAAAACATGTTGAACTTTCCCGGTCAGTGCAAATACTGTTTGCTATTATGCAATGGGATTGTCTCTTTCATGGCCACAAATTAAAAAAATAAAACAAAAGAAGATTTCATTTTGAGCAGGGATTTTTCAGCTCCACGCATTAAAAACTAGCACTTCCTTTTCAGCACTTACACGGAGACGAAGTCCTAAAATTTTTTTAGCAACATTGGAATTAAATTATAATGTTTTTATGATAGTAAAAATATATGTTTTAAAGGATTAAATTAGAATTTTATTATTTTTAAGGGGATAAAAGTATAATTTTACTTTTATTAATTTTAAATTGGTTAAAATAAAAAATTTTCCATTTTACAGGGGACTGGGTTCTTGCCAACCCCCTAAATTCGCCCGTTATACATACATATATATTAGACATTGTAGGTCAAATTTTGCAATTAGATCTTGTACTTTGCATAAATTGTGGATTTAATACTTATACTTTAATTTGATCATTTTCAATCCCTACATTTTATTTTTAGAATTTGAAGATTTTGGTCCTAATCAAATGATAACTATAAAATTCATTAAGTTTTGTTATTTTTAAAAATTGAAGTGTCAAACATATTATCACATATGTAATGTTATGTTTGTTTGATATTTTCATATATTACTTAAAAAAACAATTAATAGATTTAACAATTTTCGTTTGTATTAAGACTTAAGTTTTGAAATTTAAAAAATATAGTCATTACGAAATATCCAATTAATGAAAGTAGATTAAATCTATAACTTTGAGCATAATACAAGACTAAGAACAAAATTTAACTAAATAGATTTACCTGTTACCATTGGTTCAGGATTAAATTTTTAAAAAATTTAAAAAGTAAAGAGACAAAAATCGGTTAAATTAAAGTACAAGTACTAAATTCATAATATACCCAAGTGGAATTTGACCTATATATTATATATAAAATTGTGGCAGCAGGCCACTTATTATGAGCCTTGTCCTCCCTGATCTCATGGGAATTAGGAGCAATTGCTTAAGATGTAAAATAGACAAATAAATAAACATTATTTTAATTAGATTATGAAATTTGCAATTTACTTGGTGCACATGATCATAAAGAATGCTTGAACCGATCATATTATTAAAAAAATAATTGTTTAATGGACCTGGAAATTTTTATTTTGTTTAATAGAAATTGATGCATTCGATATGCTAGTGGTTTTTTTTATTTAAATAATGTACTGAATTTATTGATTTTTTTTAAATATTGTATTTTGATACTTTAATTTTTAAAGTCTTACAAAATTTTGGATTTAAATTAAAAACATAATTTTTAAAGTGAAGGGAACGTATCAAAATTTTGATAAATTTTAAGATGAAACTAATAATTTTTTAAATACAAAATTGAAGTTGCTGGACTAAATTGAAAAATTAATGATTTTATAGTAATCATTTATGACATTGTTCTATTCTTTAAGCAACCTTTATTGTAAATTTTTTTATAAAATGTGATTTGTATATTCTTATGCGTTTATGGGTATATTATAATTATGTTTAAAATATTTTTGATAGATATATGAATTGATTTTTATTATATAGATTTTGATTAAAATTAAATATTACAAAATATAAATTAAGCGTAAGATAACATAGATTAAAAGAAATTACGATAAGATTTAAGTAAAAATAAATGTAAATAGCATTGCTCATGAAGAGATACCAATGGAAAAGGATTTAAATCTGAGAATAAAAAAGTTAATAACTTAAATTATATTTTGTGGGTTGAAATCAATTCTAGTCACTTATTAATTAATGCTCAAAAAGAGGGAAATGGCACATTTGCTGAAATCACGCTTTCTACGTTAAAGGGGAAAAAGGAGACAAAAAGCCGTCTATTCACATTCTAATGCAAAAACCCAAATCAGTAGAACTAGTAATTTTAGTTTTTACAAATTTAAATTTCCAAAATTTGAACTAATTTTTGTAGATACACATTACCTCCTACGTAACGTAATGCTAAATTAAGCCCTCCAAATAAAGAGAGAAAGATCATGCTTTTTCTGTCCACTTCACTCCTCAAAGTAAACACACTAAATAAGTAGCCAAATAAAATGGCTGGTTTAGGAGGGAAGGAGGGGACAATGGAGAAGATGATGATGGTGAAGAAGCAGCTAAACAACAATCATCAAAATACCCCCAGATTTGCCTCCCATTCGACCCTTCTTCTCTTCTCCGCTGCTGTTTTCGCCATTCTCACAACAACAGCAGCAGCTCAACCATTTGATTATGCCGATGCATTAACCAAGAGCCTCCTCTACTTTGAATCCCAACGATCCGGTCGTCTACCCTACAACCAACGCGTCACTTGGCGCGACCATTCTGGCCTCACCGACGGATTGGAACAAGGAGTATGTCCCCGTTCATTGAATGCCCAGAAACTGGGTTTTTAGTTTTTTTTTTTTTTTGGATTTTTTTTCCAAAATATTGTTCTAAGTTGAAATGTTATCTGTTATTGTAGGTGGACTTAGTGGGGGGATATTACGATGCTGGGGATCACGTCAAGTTTGGACTCCCAATGGCTTTTACCGTCACAATGTTGTCTTGGGGTATCATCGAATTCCACGACGAAATCGCCATTGCCGGGGAATTGGAGCATGCTTTCGAGGCTATTAAGTGGGGAACGGATTACTTCATCAAGGCACACACCAGCCCCAATGTACTATGGGCAGAGGTGGGTGATGGGGACACTGACCATTACTGTTGGCAACGCCCCGAGGATATGACCACCTCGCGCCAAGCTTACAAGATCGACCAGAACAATCCCGGGTCGGATCTGGCCGGAGAGACGGCGGCGGCAATGGCGGCCGCCTCGATTGTGTTCAAGAAAACAAACCCACATTACTCTCACTTACTCTTGCACCATGCCCAAGAGGTACCTAAGCCCTTGTTTTAACTTAAATATTACATCTTCCATGATTATGGAAAATTAAATTTGGGTTTTGAAATTTGGTTCCTTTTTTGGGTGGGTGTTAGTTGTTTGAGTTCGGGGATAAGTACAGGGGGAAATATGACGGAAGCGTTGCGGTGGTGAAAAACTACTATGCGTCGGTGAGCGGATACATGGATGAGTTGCTGTGGGCAGCTTTGTGGCTTTACGAGGCCACCGACAAGGAGGAGTATTGGAAATACGTTGTAAACAATGCTGGTGCTTTTGGTGGGATTGGTTGGGCCATTACGGAGTTCAGTTGGGATGTTAAGTACGCTGGAGTTCAAATTATAGCCTCAAAGGTAAATCCCTCTCATCAGTCATCACTGCCAATTTGCTTATATTATTAGAATGTTTAATTAGGGTCATTTCATATTTAACAAGAAAAAGTAAGATTTGAACAATTTTGAAGAAAAAACAACAAATTTAATGATGCCAAATCGATGTCCATGTTTAACCAATGTTTCGGTGCTTTTAAAAATATTAACAGGAGCAAAACAAATTACGCTAATGTTTCTCGATATTTGAATATTTAAAATTTATTAATCCAAATTAAGAGGGGATGACCCCCCAAAATCTTCATGAGATTTGCTTTTTCCTAGATTCAAAGATGTAATAATGAACATGCACTTCCACCTTTTCTTTTTATTATAAAAAAAAAACATAGCAAAGTACACTGAGAGTCATCCCTAATCAAGGAACCATCTTTTGATTTTATTTACTTATGAGCATAAGTGCACCGATCCATGTGCAATTGATGCCTAGATCAGTGCCACTGAGCTTAAATCTAGTGGAAAAGCAACAGTATTTTCGCATGCTCCGCTACTACATTGTTGCCGCTCCAAAACCATAGGAGGTGTAAACTAACCGGGTAAACAAATATATAATAATATCGTAAGCATTTTGAGGTAGGGTCTTTTGGTAGATGTCTTTGCCCCACTGCCAATCAAAGTGAATGGTTACAGGCTGCTCTTTCATTTATGGATGTTGGGCATACCTTCACCTTCACAAGCTTGTTTATTTTTGTAGACCCACGTATTTTCGACCTTTTTTATTTTTGCAGTAAATCTCTGCAAAAATCCTTGAATATTTGTTATTACAACTCATCCAACACAACTCAAAACGGTTGCATTCAATTAATTAAATTGGTCTGCTCCATTTTTGAATAAATCTAGCGTGGACCTATCATTGTGTGGTCAATTTAAATGTTGTTGAATTTTGGATCTTTTCTATGAAACATTCATGTTTTCTATCAAGACATTGATAATTTTTTTCCTCAATTGTTTCTTCTTTCATTTTCGATTTTAATTAATTTTAATATTCTATTTTAACTGTTAATTTTCCATTCAATTGGTTTAGTTTTTATTATATATTAAACGAAAATGGTATTAAAATGAATTCTGTTTTTTTCCTTGGTAGTTGCTGGAGAAGGAAAAACACAAGCAGCACGCTCACATTCTGAAGCAATACCGATCAAAAGCCGAGTACTACCTATGCTCATGTCTCTACAAAAACAACGACACCACCACCAACATTGACCGAACCCCAGGAGGCCTTTTATACATCCGGCAATGGAACAACATGCAATACGTGACGACGGCAGCATTCCTTCTCACCATCTACTCAGAATTCCTCCAAGATTCGAACCAGAACCTCCGTTGTCCTGCCGGAACAGTGGATCATGAAGAGATCCTCAGTTTTGCCAAATCTCAAGTTGATTACGTACTAGGTTCAAATCCCATGAACATGAGTTATTTAGTGGGTTATGGATCAAAATACCCCACCAAGGTGCACCATAGAGGGGCCTCAATCGTGTCATACAGGGAGAATAAAGGGTTCATTGGGTGCACTCAAGGTTATGACCATTGGTATAATCGAGCCGAAGTGAATCCTAATGTGTTGGTTGGGGCGGTGGTCGGGGGACCTGATTCCGAAGATAATTTTTGGGACCAAAGAGATAATTACATGCAAACGGAGGCTTGCACGTATAATACAGCTCCATTAGTTGGAGTTTTGGCCAAATTGTTACAGTTAGAGGAAAACCATGAACTAGAATTGTTTGCCTCTTATTAGAAGCAAATATAAATATCAAGTGAGAGAAAAAAAAAGAAAAGAAAAAGAAGAAATTAGTGTTGATGAGAACTTTAAAGCACCTTTTTTTTAGTGTGGCTGAACAAAGGCGTTCAAGCCCCATTTTTATTGTATCTTCATTTTTGTTGCAATGTTAATAATAGCAATATATATATATATATATATATATATATATATAAAACTATCAAATTCAATATATAATATTGGGCTAATGCCATTCCTATGGAGCTATCTGGTCTAATCCTGTTGTTTTGACACTTTGATTCAATTTATATGTTTTAATTTTAATCTGCTATGTATTATATTCTATTCGGATGACAAAATGCTTGGAGAGAACAATTTATGTTAAGATAGACTTGTAGTTCCTTGAGAAGATTACTGTGATACAAATTAGTCCCCATCATCCTCTTTTTTTTTTAAAGAATTTTCAATGTCCAATAAAAATGTCATGTTTTTATTGGTTTGTATCATGTTTTACATAGATTGAAAGAAAATTAACAATTTAAGTACTGCTTTTAACAAAAAAAATATTTACGTGACTAAGTGACAAAGCAGTATAATTTGACTAATTTTACATTTAAGGCAGTTAAATTTGGAACAATAGGAATTTCAATGAAAATGCAACTTTGGACTCGTAACTAGACTGTCACCCATTCAGATTCAAAAATCTGTTTGAAATTGAGCATTTAGTAAAAAAATAGGCTCGAAAAATAGATTTGAAAAAAAAAGTCCATTCAGACAGATTTTTTAGCCCAAGCCTAGTTTGGCCCAATAAGCCATACTTTATTTTCTGCTACTATTTATTGCTGTTTTGTTGCCATTTCTGTATTATTACTACCGAAATGGAATATTACTACCGAAATTGAATTGTACATCTAGAATAGTCCTTAGAAGACATGATCCCAAGCGAATACTTGACATGTCCCTCCTCTTCCACGCCTGTCACAAGGGAAACAAAAATTGAGATTTACTTTATTTGGTATCAAACGCGAGCTGCGAGCAAATAGAACACCTTTCAGGAGTATCAATACCGTCACATGAATCGTAAATGCATGAACGTGATGGACCGAAAAATCTGCAGTTCCTAATTGAATAGGTAACAAAGCAACTTTGCCCCCTACTACCACTAAATCACCTCCTCCCCAGGTCAAACTGGTGCTCGCTATTGCACCAGGAGCCGTTGCCCCAGGTGCTAAAGTATGGGTATTTTGTATCTATTGAGCAAAGACGGGTTGTAATTGTACTATTTTGTTGTTATTATTGTAATGGCCTAAATTCAAGGTTATCGGAACAATGGTTTCGTAACCATAAATCCGATTTAAAGAGAAATTTATTTTAATATTTTTGCATGAATATTTATATGATAGGAAAATCGTATTAAAATATCGATAGAAAAATTTTACCGATTTAGTGGTTAGTTAGAAAAAGGAATTATTGAAGGAATTGGGTAAAAACAAGGTATCGAGACATTGATCTCATAAAATTGAGTAGGAAATATTTTTATAAATATTTATAAAATGTTAGTAATGTGGTATTAAAATTTCGTTAGAAAATCTTAACGTTTGAGTATGTAATTAAATAAAAAGGACTAAATTGTAACAAATACAAAATTATGAAAAATGATTAAATAGTTTAAATGATAAAAGAAAGAGGGCTTGAAAGGAAAATAGACCCAAGGTCTATTTGGGCTGGACGGCAAGGGCATGAAATCAGCAAGAAAATAAGGAGAATTAAGGGCAAAATTGGAATATTGCAAAATTTACTTAATAAAGCTAGGACTAAAGTGGAATTATCTAGATTTCTCTTTATTTTTCTGCATTCTCATCAGCAAAAACACCATAGAAGTGTTTCCTTAAGCTGTTTTTTCATATTTTTACTGCAAGTAAGTTAATCCTGCCTATTTCTTGTAATTTTTGTGTTTTAAGACTTTTACAAATAGGTCCTACTATTAAATTCATTAGTTTTTGATTTCATGGATGAAATTGAAAGTTACCATGGTTGAGTGCTGTAAGTTTATGATGAAGTAGCATGAAATTTAAGCTTTAAATTGTTTATGAGATGATTTTATTAGGTAATTCCAATAGAAATTGATTTTTAGGATCTAAATGTTGAAAATATTTGGAATTAAAGTCTAATACTGAAATTCTGATTTCCAAAGGTTATAAAGTAGTTTAAAGTGATAGAATAAAGTTTTAATTGAGAGAAATCAGCTCAATTGAGAAGTTAATTGAGCAGGGATGAAATTATCATTTATTGAAAGCTTAGGGGGAAAATTGGTAATAAACAGTTTGCACTAAAACAGTTTTGGACAGCAGTAGTAGACTAACTTTGAAAAATCACCATAAATTGTAGAAATCGAATTAGAAGATGAAAAAAATATGAAATTAAAGCTTATTGAGTCTAGTTTCTCATAGAAGAAATTATGTAAGCAATAGATATATAAATCATGAGATATAATAAATTTTGTGAGACAAGGTCAGAATGAATTCGGGTTCCCCTGTTTTAACTTTAGAAAATCACCAAAAATTGGAGAAAAATAATTAGGGCTTAAATTTATATCTTTAGAATTCTTAATGAGTCTATTTTCAATAGAAATAAACGGGAACATCATCCGAATCCTGTATGAAGAGATAATTAATTTTTAGTGAAGAAGGGTCAGAACTGTCAAACAACAGAACAGGGGTGACTTTAAAGAATAAACTGTACTTATTGGCTAAACCAAAAATTCTGAAAATTTTATGGGAAGACGATATGTGAGTCTACTTTCAGGGAAAATTAACGGATCTAAATTTTAAGTTCTGTAGCTCAAGATAAAAATAATTTAGTGACTATGACTCAAGTAGATAGCTTTGAATGAACTAAAAATAATAATAGAATTATAGAGAATGCTACATGTGAACATGAAATGTATTGAATTGATGATTGAATTCATTTATTTAGATCCGGAAAACTCAAATACGAAGCTAGATCGAGGAAAGGAAAAAGTCTCGGATTAGTAGATTTTATATACGAACTAGTATCGAGGTAAGTTCATGTATCTTGAATTATATTCTTAAATGCTTGAAATATATGTTATTGATGTGAATATAATTCGAATGTTCATTGTATGAAAATTGATGAAATATTGATATTTGATAAAAAGGGAAAGAAATCCCGGTTGAATGAAAGGAATTCGATGGATTTCTGTAAAGGAATTGACGGTAAAAAGGATCTAGCCCGGACGGGTGATCCTATCCTGATATAGCCCTCCCGAAGAATATGTGGAAAATGGATTTAGCCCGGACGGGTAATCCGAATTAGGGTCTGAATTTAGCCTGGACTGGTAATTCAGATCCAAGCTCATTAGAGTAATTGTCGTTGCAGGGGATTTAGCCTGGACTGGTAATCCCGACAATACTCTATGAGTTTATATTATAGGGGATTTAGCCTGAACTGGTAATCCCGCTGTAAAGATGAGGTTCGCGGGAGTGTGCTCTCTGAAATAGAAATGTGCGCACATGAATATGAATTGACGGACCCGAATTTGTACACTAAAAGTGTACCTATGAAAATCCATCGAAAATTCCAAGAAATTCAACGGGATAAATATGGAAAAAGAATAAGGGAATGGGAAATCATGGTATTGATGGGTTCATCAATCATGGTATATATTACTAATACATGGAAATTATTGGACTAACTTGAAAGTTGAGTTTGTGCATGTTAGGGTAATAGTGCATTGAATGGATATATGAATGTTTATTGCATTGTACTGAAAATATTAGGTAAGTATAATTCTTGTTATATGGGCTTACTAAGCACAAAGTGCTTACCCTGTTTCCTTTTCCCCTGTTTTGTAGTGTTAAGAGCTCGGAGGTCGGATTCGGTAGGAGATACATCACACTATCAGCCTCAAGATTTTGGTATATAAAGAAACTTTATTTTGGAAATCAATGGCATGTATAAGCTAATAAAGTAATATTAATATGAAATGAATGTAAGGTCAGCCATTGGTATGGCTAGCAACCTTGGTTTGGTATGTGTTGATGTTATCTTATAATATGCATGAATCTATTTTGAAAATATGTCGAGTTGGATTGGTTGATGTGGATTGGTCTCGGTTTAAAATTTGCAGGGAAGACTAGATATCTATAAAGGGGTTATATTAAAAAAAAAATCGTAAACTCCGGTAATGCCTTGTACCCTATTCTGACAACGAATACGGGTAGGGGGTGTTACAATTATTTGGATATTGTATAACTCTTGTTTTATTGTTAATTTTGTTACTATTTTAGAGGAATTTGCTTGCTAAGTTGCAATTATGTTAATGTTATATAATTATAATTTTTTTAAATGTATTTTAATTTGTTAGGAAGCATTTATTTTAATGTTTTTAGTGTATTTGATGTATTATATTTTTAAAATTATTTTTATAATAAAAATTTAATACGGGCGGATCGGGTCAAGCTCGAGTTTAGCATTTTTAATTTGAGTCGAACGTTAACAGAATCTTAAACCCATTTTTCAAGTCGGATCTGGATTAAAAAACGAATCTAAAATTTTGCATCAACCCAACCCGACCATAATTAAGTGTATATGATGGTATAATGAAACTTTTGTTTAGTTTGGTATTCAGCCTACGATTGGGAACAATTTCATGGTGGAGCGGAGAAATAGAAGAGCCATAAAGTGAAGGTATTGCACAGTGGGATAAAAATGTTGATATTACTTAAATAAAAGCTTTAGTTAGAGTTTCATGATTTTTTTTTTAAAAAAAAAGGTTTAAGAGAAATTTGTTATTTTTAATTAGTAAATAATAATCTGCCTTAAATGTTATTCAAGCTTAGAGGCCTGGCCCATTGGATGGTCAGGCATGTTTAAATAGCTCTTCTACGTCAAATAGCAGCTTTAGCCTTCAGCCAGAATAAAAGCCCATTCTTATTACTATTATTTTAAGTGTTTTAATTACAAACAAGATGATTGTAAATGGTGATTTGTTTGAATTCGGTCCCATCTCACCATTAAAATATCTAATGTCACAATTAATTTTACTAATATTAGTGTTTTTAATGTAACTGGATCCAATAATAACCATATCCAAATGGAGCCTATTCAAGGATAAGATGTAGATTGAAATTCTTATATGTATACTGAAATAGGAATCAGTATTATCAGAAATTTTTTTGCCATTGATAAAAAAAATTCGATTTTTGACAAGTATTATGATCAATTAATAAGAAATGTTTCAATTTTTTTCAAATAAATTATTTAGAGACCTACTGATTCTAACACCTGATTGTAAAAGACAGTCATATTGAAGGATTAAAAAGTGGATTTAACCAAGGCCTTGAATCGCAAATTGACCAAAACTAGAAAGCCTATCCTATCCTAGCTGTAACACCCCCTACCCGTATTCGTTGTCAGAATAAGGTACGAGGCATTACCAGAATTTATGAATTTTTTTTTCTTTCAAAATAATTCATGCATATTTATAAGATAACTTTAACACATAAGCCATACCAATGGCTGACCTTACATTCATTTCATATTAACATTTATTTTATTAGCTTATACATGCCATTCATTTCCAAACTAAAGTTTCTTTAAATACCGAAATATTGGGGTTGATAGTGTGATGAGTCTCCCACCGATCCGACCTCCGAGCTCTTAACACTACAAAACAGGGAAAAAGGAAATAGGGTAAGCACTTTGTGCTTAGTAAGCCCATGTAACAAGAATTATACTTACCTAATATTTCAATACAATGTAATAAACATTCATATATCCATTCAATACGTTATTACCCTAACATACACAAGCTCAACATTCAAGTTAGTTCATTAATTTCCATGTATCAATAATATATATATATACTATGATTGATGAGCTCATCAATATCATGATTTCCATTTCCTTGTTATTTTTCCATATTTATCCCGTTGAATTACTCGAATTTCGATTGATTTTCAGAGGTACACTTTAGTGTACAAATCCGGGTCCGTCAATTCATATTCATGTGCGCACATTTTCATTTCAGAGAGCACACTCCCGCGAACCTCATCTTTACAGTGGGATTACCAGTCCAGGCTAAATCCCCTGTAATATAAACTCATAGAGTATTGTCGGGATTACCAGTCCAAGCTAAATCCCCTGCAACGACAATTACTCTAATGAGCTTGGATCTGAATTACCAGTCCAGGCTAAATTCAGACCCTAATTCGGATTACCCGTCCGGGCTAAATCCATTTTCCACATATTCTTCGGGAGGGCTATATCAGGATAGGATCACCCGTCCGGGCTAGATCCTTTTTACCGTCAATTCCTTTACAGAAATCCATCGAATTCCTTTCATTCAACCGGGATTTCTTTCCCTTTTTATCAAATATATCAATATTTCATCAATTTTCATACAATGAACATTCGAATTATATTCACATCAATAACATATATTTCAAGCATTTAAGAATATAATTCAAGATACATGAACTTACCTCGATACTAGTTCGTATACAAAATCTACTAATCCGGGACTTTTTCCTTTCCTCGATCTAGCTTCGTATTTGAGTTTTCCGAATCTAAATAAATAAATTCAATCATCAATTCAATACATTTCATGTTCACATGTAGCATTTTCTATAATTCTATTATTATTTTTAGTTTATTCAAAGCTGTCTACTTGAGTCACAGTCACTAAATTATTTATTTCTCGAGCTACAGAACTCCAAATGAAGAACCGTTAATTTTCCCTGAAACTAGACTCACATATCTTCTTTCCATAAAATTTTCAGAATTTTTGGTTTATCCAATAAGTACAGTTTATTCTTTAAAGTCACCCTTGTTCTGCTATCTAGCGGTTCTGACCCTTCTTCACTAAATATTAATTATCTCCTCATACAGAATTCGGATGATGTTCTCATTTATTTTTATTGAAAATAGATTCATTCAGGATTCCAAATATATAAATTTAAGCCCATAATTATTTTTCTTCAATTTTTGATGATTTTCTAAAGTCAAAACAGAGGAACCCGAATTCATTCTGAACCAGTCTTACAAAAATCTAAATATCTCAAAATACAGAACTTATTTTCTTTCCTTTTCTTTCATATGAGAATAGACTCAATAAGATTTAATTTCATATCTCACTCAGCTTCTAATTCCACTTCTACGATTTTTGGTGAATTTTCAAACTTACTCTTCTACTGCTGTCCCAAAACTGTTTTCTTATAGCTGGTTTTACAATTAAGTCCTTTATCCAATTCTAACTTCAAATTCTTTCAATTAAACCACTAATTCATCATTTTATTCATCATATGCTATATTCAAAAACTCTAAAACTTCAAAAACTTCAACTTAAATTCATCAAAACTTTGTTCTAAACTTATAAAGCATCAAAATTAAAAGAAAATGACTAAATTAACTTACCAAATTAAACTCCAAGCTTCAAACTTTCTATTTTTCCTTTTTCTTCTTTCTTTTCTCTTTTTCTTTCTCTGTTTCGTCTTTACTCTCTGTTTCTTTTCTGTTTCTAACTCTTTTCCTTTAGTTTGTTTGTATATATATATATAATAATATAATAATATAATATATAATATAATAATATAATAATATAATATACTTTTAAAAAAATCTCAGATTTTCATACTTCTCAACTTTACAAAATGGTATAATTGCCATTTTGGTCCTTCATAATTTCTTTTAATCTATAATTTAACTTTTACTTTCATTTCAATCTAGTCCTTTTCATTTAATTTCCTACCCAAACGATAAAATTTTCTAACGAAAATTTAATACCACATTACTAATATTTTATAAATATTTATAAAAATATTTCCTATCATATAAATATTCATGCAAATATATTGAAATAAATTTCTATTTAAATCGGATTATGGTTGCGAAACCATTATTCCGATAACCTTGAATTTAGGCCATTACAACTCTCCCCCCCTTTTAAGGATTTTCGTCCTCGAAAATCTTACCAGTAAAGAGGTTTGGATATTGTTTCCTCATTGCCTCCTCCGGTTCCCATGTCGCTTCCTCAATCCCGTGTTTTTGCCACAATACTTTCACCAAATTTATTTTTTTATTTCTAAGCTCCTTTGTTTCCCATGCCAATATCTTGATCGGTTCTTCACTGTAACTCATATCCGGTTGAATCTCTACTTCTATCGGAGAAATAACATGTGAAGGATCTGACCGATATTGTCGTAGCATAGACACATGAAAAACATTATGGATTCTATCAAGTTCTGGTGGTAATGCCAACCGATAAGCGACCGGTCCAATTCTTTCTATGATCTCATATGGCCCGATAAATCTTGGACTCAATTTACCCTTTCGACCGAACCGGAGAACTTTCTTCCAAGGAGACACTTTCAGGAATACCTTGTCACCAACCTGAAATTCAATCTCTTTTCGTTTAAGATCGGCATATGATTTTTGGCGATCGGAAGCTGCTTTTAAACTATCCCGAATAACCTTCACTTTTTCTTCTGTTTCCCGGATTAAATCAACCCCATGTATCTTCTTTTCACTGAGCTCTGTCCAATACAATGGTGTTCTACATTTTCTACCATACAAAGCTTCATATGGAGCCATTTTAATACTGGACTGATAACTGTTATTGTAAGCAAATTCAATCAAAGGTAGATACCTCTCCCAATTACCTTTAAACTCTAGTGTACAACATCGGAGCATATCTTCCAATACTTGAATTACACGCTCAGATTGGCCATCTGTCTGAGGATGAAATGCAGTACTGAAATACAACTGAGTACCCAAAGCTTCTTGCAATTTATCCCAGAAACGAGACGTAAATCGAGGATCTCTATCTGATATAATGGAGACAGGCACTCCATGTAGCCTGACAATCTCAGATATGTACAATTCAGCTAGTTTATCTAAAGAATAATCCATACGTACCGGAATAAAGTGTGCTGACTTTGTCAATCGGTCAATAATCACCCAAATAGCATCTTTTTTCCTCGAAGACAATGGTAATCCCGATACAAAATCCATAGTGATTCTTTCCCATTTCCATTCTGGTATAGTAATTGGCTGAAGTAACCCCGAAGGTACCTGATGTTCTGCTTTGACCTGTTGACATATCAAACATCTTGATACAAACTCAGAAATATCACGTTTCATACCTGGCCACCAGTACATCTTCTTCAAATCATTATACATTTTATTACTTCCCGGATGTACAGACATAGTACCACTGTGAGCCTCGTGTAAAATTTTCTGTATGAGCTCTGAATTCTTGGGTACACATACCCTACCTCTGAATAATAAACAATCATCAACCCCAACTTGAAATTCAGAATTAGTACCTGACTCACATTGTGCCCGTTTAACCTGTAACTTCTTATCATTCTTCTGAGCTTCACCTATTTGCTGTAGAAATGTCGGTTTAGCTCTCAATTCAGCTATGATTGAACCATCATCAGTCAGTGACAATCGGGTATTCATAACTCGTAAAGCAAACAGAGATTTTCGACTCAAAGCATCAGCCACAACATTAGCCTTACCCGGATGATAATCAATAATCAAATCATAGTCCTTTATCAGTTCAAGCCACCTGCGCTGTCTCAAATTCAAATCTTTCTATGTCATCAAATATTTCAAGCTTTTATGATCAGTATAAATATGACATTTCTCACCGTACAAATAATGCCGCCATATTTTCAATGCAAAAACAATAGCAGCTAACTCAAGATCATGTACCGGATAATTTCTTTCATGTGGTTTAAGTTGTCTTGAAGCATAGGCTATTACTTTACCTTCTTGCATCAAGACACAACCTAAACCATTTAATAAGGCATCACTGTAAATAACAAATTCCTTACCCGGTTCAGGCTGCACTAATACTGGTGCTTTCGTTAGTAGATCTTTTAATCAGTTGAAACTTTGCTGACATTCATCAGTCCACTCGAACTTTACATCTTTCTGCAATAATCGAGTCATCGGAGAAGCTATCATAGAGAATCCCTGTACAAATCTCCGATAATAACCAGCTAAACCCAAGAAACTTCTAACTTCAGATACAGTCTTCGGTGGATTCCAATTGACAATAGCTGAGATTTTACTTGGATCTACCCTGATGCCTTCAGCGGATACAATATGTCCAAGAAAACCCACTTCTCGAAGCCAAAATTCACATTTACTGAATTTAGCATATAACTGTTTCTCTCGCAGAATTTGTAACACAATTCTCAAATGTTCTGTATGTTCTTCTTCATCTCGAGAATAAACCAAAATATCATCAATGAATACTACCACAAATCTGTCTAAGTACGGTCTGAATATTCGATTCATCAGATCCATAAATACTGCAGGTGCATTAGTCAACCCAAATGGCATAACTAGAAACTCATAATGCCCGTACCTAGTTCTGAAAGCTGTCTTTGGCACATCTGACTCCTTTACTCGTAACTGATAGTAGCCCGATCGGAGATCTATCTTTGAAAATACAGTAGCACCTTTTAACTGATCAAATAAATCATCAATCCGGGGCAACGGATACTTATTCTTTATAGTTACCTTATTGAGCTGTCGATAGTCAATACACAATCTCAAAGACCCATCTTTCTTTTTCACAAACAGAACCGGAGCACCCCAAGGTGAATGACTCGGTCGGACAAAACCTCTATCAACAAGTTGCTGTAACTGTGTCTTTAATTCCTTTAATTCTGTAGGAGCCATTCAGTACGGAGCTATGGAAATCGGAGTAGTTCCCGGAATCAAATCTATAGAAAATTCCATTTCTCTTTCTGGTGGCAACCCTGGTAACTCCTCTGGAAACACATCAGAAAATTCGCATACCACTGGCACTGCTTGAATCTTCGACTCAGATACCTTGGTATCTAATACATAAGCAAGAAAAGCATTATACCCCTTTTTGACATACCTCTGAGCAGTAATAACTGAAATCATATCAGATAATCCCTCTGTCTGATCGGATTTAACCCGAAGTAATTCACCATTCTGACACTTCAACACAATATATTTCTGTTTACAGTTTACTACTGCATCGTGCTGAGTTAACCAATCCATGCCCAATATCACATCAAACTCATCAAATGGCAGTAACATCAAATCAGCCAGGAAACAATAACCTCTTACCATCAGTGGACAATTTTTACAAATTTTATCCACCAAAATAGATTGGCCAAAGGGGTTCGAGACTTTAACCGCAAATTCAGTAGGTTCAACAGATAAATCTTTAACGTATGCAAGTTTTACACATATATATGAATGCGTAGAACCGGGATCAATTAATGCAGTAATATTAGTATCAAGTAAAGAAAATGTACCAGTAATAACATCGGGTGTTGAGGCATCTTCTCTGGTACGAAGGACATATGTCCTAGGAGGCGCTCGTGTCTCAGGCCTACTTGCAGTATCTTTTGTAGCTCCTCGGCTACCACTGACATTACCAGATGGTCAAGATGGTCTACCCCTCAAAGATGGATTACTTGGCTTCGATATATATTCAGCTTCTTTTTCACTTCTTTCTGGACAATCTCCGAGGAAATGGTCAAAAGAACCACATCGGTAACAAGCCCCACTCTTAAATCGACATTCACCAAAATGAGCTTTATTACAATACTGGCATCTCGGCTTAGGGGTACCAACACTGCCAACACTGGTCACTGAGGGAGTGGAAGGTCTTGAATTAGTGCGCTGTGAACCTCGCACTCTATCCGAATACCCAGTGGTTGAGGTAGAACGATCCTGGTACTTCTTTAATTTCTTTGAAGTAGAAAACTGAGATTTTTCCATTGACCTTTTACTAAAAATTCGAGCTTCCCTCTCAGCCTGTTTCTTTTCTTTGCTCCATTCTTCTGCTTTATAGGCTCGCTCTGCTAGTGTAGCAAACTCTCGAATTTCAAGAATTCCAATAAGTAGCTTAATTTCTTCATTCAACCCTTCTTCGAATCGTTTGCACATTTCAGCTTCCGACTGTACCCATTCTCGAGCATATTTACTCAACCGAACAAATTCTCTTTCATACTCAGATACTGATCTATTGCCCTGTTTCAGCTTAAGAAATTCTTTTCTTTTCTGATCAAGGAATCTCTGACTGATATATTTCTTTTTTAACTCGGTCTGAAAGAATTCCCATGTAATTTCTTCTTTCGGAACAACTGAAGCTTTAGTATTCCGCCAATGATAAGCTGTGTCTTTTAGCAGTGAAACGGCACATTTCAAATATTCTTCTGGCGTGCAAGATAATTCCTCCAAAACCCGAGTAGTATTTTCTAACCAAAATTCAGCTCTTTCGGGATCATCATCAACTGCTGCTCGAAATTCTTCGGCCCCATATTTCCGGATTTTATCGACCGGAGCTTTTCCTTTTTTGACAGATTCAGTACCTGTACCCTGTGGAATCTCGGGAACCGGTGGAGGAACAGGAGGGGGAGCTTGAGTTTGCTGCACTGTAGGGTTAGTTCTTATGTACTGGGTAAACCATTCATTCATCATTTGAAAGAAGGCTATTTTTGCCTCCTCCCTTTGACCCTCTATACCGGGCCTTCTACTGCTAATTTCTTCTCTTTGTACTGAAGCCGGAGCATGACTCCCAGCTTCCTCAGATTGAGCTCGGTCAGATGACATTACTATAAGGAAAACACAATTTAAATGGTCAGGAGATATCACACTATCAAAAATAATTTAAATGACATGTATAGCTAATCCGTATTTGTTATATCGATCCTAGAACCGGCTAAACCGTAGCTCTGATACCAACAAATGTAACACCCCCTACCCGTATTCGTTGTCAGAATAAGGTATGAGGCATTACCAGAATTTACGATTTTTTTTTCAAAATAATTCATGCATATTTATAAGATAACTTTAACACATAAGCCATACCAATGGCTGACCTTACATTCATTTCATATTAACATTTATTTTATTAGCTTATACATGCCATTCATTTCCAAACTAAAGTTTCTTTAAATACCGAAATATTGGGGTTGATAGTGTGATGAGTCTCCCACCGATCCGACCTCCGAGCTCTTAACACTACAAAACAGGGAAAAAGGAAATAGGGTAAGCACTTTGTGCTTAGTAAGCCCATGTAACAAGAATTATACTTACCTAATATTTTCAATACAATGTAATAAACATTCATATATCCATTCAATACGTTATTACCCTAACATACACAAGCTCAACATTCAAGTTAGTTCATTAATTTCCATGTATCAATAATATATATATATACTATGATTGATGAGCTCATCAATATCATGATTTCCATTTCCTTGTTATTTTTCCATATTTATCCCGTTGAATTACTCGAAATTTCGATTGATTTTCAGAGGTACACTTTAGTGTACAAATCCGGGTCCGTCAATTCATATTCATGTGCGCACATTTTCATTTCAGAGAGCACACTCCCGCGAACCTCATCTTTACAGTGAGATTACCAGTCCAGGCTAAATCCCCTGTAATATAAACTCATAGAGTATTGTCGGGATTACCAGTCCAGGCTAAATCCCCTGCAACGACAATTACTATAATGAGCTTGGATCTGAATTACCAGTCCAGGCTAAATTCAGACCCTAATTCGGATTACCCGTCCGGGCTAAATCCATTTTCCACATATTCTTCGGGAGGGCTATATCAGGATAGGATCACCCGTCTGGGCTAGATCCTTTTTACCGTCAATTCCTTTACAGAAATCCATCGAATTCCTTTCATTCAACCGGGATTTCTTTCCCTTTTTATCAAATATATCAATATTTCATCAATTTTCATACAATGAACATTCGAATTATATTCACATCAATAACATATATTTCAAGCATTTAAGAATATAATTCAAGATACATGAACTTACCTCGATACTAGTTCGTATACAAAATCTACTAATCCGGGACTTTTTCCTTTCCTCGATCTAGCTTCGTATTTGAGTTTTCCGAATTTAAATAAATAAATTCAATCATCAATTCAATACATTTCATGTTCACATGTAGCATTTTCTATAATTCTATTATTATTTTTAGTTTATTCAAAGCTGTCTACTTGAGTCACAGTCACTAAATTATTTATTTCTCGAGCTACAGAACTCCAAATGAAGAACCGTTAATTTTACCTGAAACTAGACTCACATATCTTCTTCCCATAGAATTTTTAGAATTTTTGGTTTAGCCAATAAGTACAGTTTATTCTTTAAAGTCACCCCTGTTCTGCTATCTAGCGGTTCTGACCCTTCTTCACTAAATATTAATTATCTCCTCATACAGAATTCGGATGATGTTCTCGTTTATTTTTATTGAAAATAGATTCATTCAGGATTCCAAATATATAAATTTAAGCCCATAATTATTTTTCTTCAATTTTTTATGATTTTTTAAAGTCAAAACAGAGGAACCCGAATTCATTCTGAACCAGTCTTACAAAAATCTAAATATCTCAAAATACAGAACTTATTTTCTTTCCTTGTTTCTTT
This sequence comes from Gossypium australe, assembly GCA_005393395.2. Lineage (NCBI taxonomy): Eukaryota > Viridiplantae > Streptophyta > Magnoliopsida > Malvales > Malvaceae > Gossypium > Gossypium australe. Next base: position 25,081,914 of record CM016624.1, read on the forward strand.
CATATGAAAATAGACTCAATAAGATTTAATTTCATATCTCACTCAACCTCTAATTCCACTTCTACGATTTTTGGTGAATTTTCAAACTTACTCTTCTACTGCTGTCCCAAAACTGTTTTCTTATAGCTGGTTTTACAATTAAGTCCTTTATCCAATTCTAACTTCAAATTCTTTCAATTAAACCACTAATTCATCATTTTATTCATCATATGCTATATTCAAAAACTCTAAAACTTCAAAAACTTCAACTTAAATTCATCAAAACTTTGTTCTAAAACTTATAAAGCATCAAAATTAAAAGAAAAAGACTAAATTAACTTACCAAATTAAACTCTAAGCTTCAAACTCTCTATTTTTCCTTTTTCTTCTTTCTTTTCTCTTTTTCTTTCTCTGTTTCGTCTTTACTCTCTGTTTCTTTTCTGTTTCTGACTCTTTTTCCTTTAGTTTGTTTGTATATATATAATAATAATAATATAATAATATAATATATAATATAATAATATAATAATATACTTTTAAAAAAAAATCTCAGATTTTCATACTTAAACCGCCTCAACTTTACAAAATGGTATAATTGCCATTTTGATCCTTCATAATTTCTTTTAATCTATAATTTAACTTTTACTTTCATTTCAATCTAGTCCTTTTCATTTAATTTCCTACCCAAACGATAAAATTTTCTAACGAAAATTTAATACCACATTACTAACATTTTATAAATATTTATAAAAATATTTCCTATCATATAAATATTCATGCAAATATATTGAAATAAATTTCTATTTAAATCAGATTTATGGTTGCGAAACCATTATTCCGATAACCTTGAATTTAGGCCATTACACTAGCCGTTGCTTAGGCCAAATTAATGCTCACCCTTAGATGAGAGTTAAGATAGTGTTAAGATAGTGTGTAGGCGTTTCTAAAGCATAGTGAGTGGGAAGAAAGATGAAAGAAGATGATGTTGAGTGGAGGAAAGAAATTTGGGCACATCCTCTTCAAACCCTCTTAATGTATAGATGTTATTTTGATTTAAAATGTAGGAGAGCCAAATTGAAGTTAGAATATTGTCAAACCCTGAGAACCCAAGTCTAGATTGTGATCTTATGAAGATGAGAAACTGAAATTTATATTTAATCTTGTCTCCTCCAATCGGTGGAGAGGTATGGAGTTCTATTTTTTGCTATTTAATTTGGGGTTTAATGCTAAACTCTTCCTTATTTTCATTACCCATATATATAGGTGGATCAAAATAGGAGAGCAGAAGTAGAGTTTTGGGTGGATTTATAAGGCATTCGAATAAGTAGGTAAAGGTGAGGAATGAGTTTATAGTAAGAGGTGTTTATTTATGTCTAAATATGATATTAATATATTTTATGTTTGTCTAAATTTAGTTCGACTTGAAATTTGATCTTAAAATTTTGTCTAAATTCGTCTATATTTGTAAAAAATTAACCTAAACTCATTTTAGGCCCGACCATATTATTTTTTTAAAAATATTTACATTATATTATTTAATAATTTTATATATTTTTATTTATTGAAAATTTTTATATAATCATCTTAACATTATTTTAATATTTATATTAGAGTAGTATTATATATTTGGCATAGGTTAATTTTTTTAACGTGTTCTAAATTACATAATATATAAAATATTATAAACTTAAAACGGGTAGGGTCCGACACTTGAGTGTTGAAGCTTGAGCTTGACCCATATTTTAAATGAGCCTAATTTTTTTTACCCAAGCCTATTTTTCAGAGCTAATATTTTTTCCTAAACCCTTTCAAATTTCAAATGAGCCTTTGGGCTTGGGCGGGAAGCTCTGTGTAACAACCCGATTTTCAGTGGTATCGGAAACAATGGTTTTGGGACCACAAAATCGACTAGTAAGTTTGTATAATTAGTATTTAAATTATATGAGTTAATAATAATTTTTATATTGAATTTTGATTTAGGAATTTTAATTAATTGAATTAATAGTTAATATAAGTGGTTTAATCCAAAGTCAAGTGGTTGTTGAAAATGAGATATTGGGGCCTCGTTTTCGTAATTTAAGGCCGTAAATATTTTATTTAATATTTACAGAGTTGTATTATATGTGAATTGAAGTTTGGTCTGAAAATTTTGATGATTTATTGCTTAATTAAGGTAAAAGGATTAAATTGTAAAAGAGATAAAAAGTTAATTGCTATAGATTTAAAATAGTAAAGGGACCAAAATGGTGATTAAACCATGGTCAAAAAGTCCAAGCGGCGGTGGATGTCAATCATTCCACTAACTTTTAGGTTATTTATTCATTTAGTCCTAATTAGTTTAAGGCTAAATTGTAAATAAGCTTATTTAATTGGAATTTAATATAATTGAAGGACCAATTGTGTAATTGGACCGTCCTTAAATGGCCTAATAATAGAAATGATATGAAATGATGTGAAATTCTTCAGATTGTGGTAAATTACAATTAAATCCTAATTAAATAAGGATTTACCAATTAGTCCGTTTTCTAATATGATCGAAAATGGTAAAATGTCATGAATTAATTAATGGTAAAATAGTAATTAAGTAAATAAATAAAATTTAAATGAAATAAAAGCCAATTTGGCTATAAAATTTCATTTTTTTCTTCTTCCAAAGGCCGAAACACCATTGTTAAGGAGAGAGCGAGCTTCGGCTAGCTAAGGTTCTCTACTGGGTATGTGTTTGATGTCCATTTTTAGTAATTTTTATGTTTTTGAGCTCGTATTAGCTTAATCTAGCTAACCTTGGGACTAATTTATAAAACTGTCAAATGTTATGGATTGTGCCATTGATGAATTTGAGTTTTTCTTGAAGTCCTATGGTAAAATATTAAGCTTGGTTGCTAAATAGGACTATTTTGTAAAGTAGTTTTTGTTAATTTTAATGTTTAAGGACTAAAATGTGAAAAAAATAAAAGTACAAGGACTTGGTGTGAAAAAAAAGAAAGTAGGGGCTGTAGAAAGGTATTGAATAATTCGAATGAAATTAATTGTGGTTAAAAATGGTTAAATTGCAAGTTTTGAACTTAAGGACTAAATTGCATAAAAGTGAAATATTGGGAGAAATTTCGTAAAAATGTCAAAAAGGATTTAAATTGCATAAAATGAGTTAATTTTGTTGTTGGAATTAGTGAACTGAATGAAATTATTATTTTAGATTAAGAATGGGTGGAAAACTAAGGAAAAGAGAAATTACCAAATAATCCTTATACATTTGTCATTGCTGCAATTTAGTCAGGGAAATTCGTTCGGTTTAATTTTAATACAATTTAAATGTATGTTATATGAATTTAATTGTTGAATGTTGAATAATATATTGATGCATGTAACTAAAAATGAAAATAATAAATTGATATGGTATCGATCACTGATTGAGATATTCTGAGTCGGTGAATGTTTGGTTGTTGAACTAATGCTTGCATATGAAATATAAGATAGTGAGATATTCATGTATTGTTCTATGATGGAATTCTCTGAACCGATGAACGTAGGATAGAGTACGATTGGCATGCCAATAGGTTATATTGTACGCGGTACAAGGTTGAGTTGAGCAATGGAGATGATTTTGTATATTCTCTGTTCATAGGATATGTCGAGGTCCTGCATTTGTTGTGAAATTTCGTGATATATTATAGTGTTATTTGATGTGATGGATGGATTTACTTATACGAGCATTTGGTGTGCTGGTTGGTTAACCATGTACTCGTATCCACTTATCGTTCATCGGGCTATGTTTATTGCTCTCTAAAAGTTATTGAAATATGGAAACCGATTTGTTCTATTGTACTGTGCAATACTCACATGTTGTGAGCTGTGATTGACAGGAACTCTGATAATAACCTTGTGACAAGAACTCTGTTCTTAAATCTTGTTATTTGATTTGTTGAGTTTTAATTTGGTAAGATTTACTGTTCAATCAACGAACTTACTAAGCTTTACGAAAGCTTACTCGTGTTATTTTTCTTATTTCTTGTAGATATGCTTTGTGGATTTGGATATCAGATAAGCTCGAAGAAATCACACTATCCGAGGATCATTTGGTAACTTTTGAATACATCTTGGCTTATATGACACATATTAGGAACATCTGGTTATGTTTTGAAATGGTTCATAGTATTTGAAATGCATGTGCGTTGTGTATTTGATGTTGTGACAGGAGTAATTAAGTGAAGTATGCATGTTTCATCCTGAGTCCAAGTAAGAAACGATAAGTTTGAATGAATATGGCATGATAAATTTGGTTTGAGTTAATTATGATATTATGGGACCCATAGTATGTAACACCTCTTACCCGTATCCTACGTCGGAACCTAGCACGAGGCATTACCGGACGTAACTCACTTGGTCATACAATTTAAAATATCTCTTTCACCATCAAATCATTCTCATTAAGGACCTACGAGATCAAAAACACACATACGGAGGGTTTCGGGACCCAACCGGAAACTTTTGTGCATTTAAAAATTTTCACCTAAACAAAGGTCACAAGTCCGTGTGAAATGGGACACGCCTGTGTGAGCAGGCCGTGTGGTCACACACGCCTATGTCCCTACCCCGTGTGGGATTTATTTTCATTTCGAACCTACAGGGGTTTTCACATGCCCGTGTCCTTGGCCCGTGTCCCTCACACGGCCTCAACACGCCCGTGTGCCAAAACCTTGGCATTCTATTTATGACGTCATCGTCTCACCAAGGTCACAAGGCCAAGGCACATGCTCGTGTCCTCAGACCGTGTGTCGAATTAAATTCTAATTTTAAGGTGCAGACTTCACACGGCCTGGGCACACACCCATGTTCGTGGCCGTGCCTACCACACGGCTGAGACACACGGTCGTGTCTCTGCTCGTGTGTTTACTACAAAGCTTACTGACTTGTAAAACTAATTTGCAGGGGACACACAGCTTGGTCACACACCCATCGGATTAACCGTGTTTCACACACGGCCTAGACACCCGCCCGTGTGCCTACCCGTGTGGACAAGAACAAGGCTATTTGCTAAGCTTTTTTCACCACCCTAACTCACACAACATAAATCCATTCAACAAATCACTAAACAACTCAGATTTGCAATAAACACTTCCATGAATAACTTCATCTTTTCATATATAATAATGAGCCATCAACTATGGCTATATACAAAAGAGTTCACCTTTAGAGGGGGCCAACACACTCTTGGCCAAAATAACAAAACAATTTACCTAGTCTAGCCCCTATACATGCCATTCTCAAAACACTAAGTCTAGATATACCAAGAGGAGCTGATAGTATGGGTGATCTTCCAATTATTTTCGTATCCCGACCCGGCTCTTTGACTCTATAAAATAAGGGAAAAGAAAAGGGGAGTAAGCTTTAAGCTTAGTAAGTTTACGTGTAAACAAATAACATCATAGTATGTGCTAAACAATAAATAACATTACATACTAAGCAAGAACAATCCACATTCCATGATCATGTTTACTCATTTCATCTCTTACCACATTCCAAACATATCACAAGCCAAATGCCCACATTATTTAACATACATCCCTGCACTTATCACCACATGATCACAGGAAACAACAGATCATAATTTTCCCAATAAACCATTCATAATACTACCAATCACTCGGTGGTTTCGCACTTAGCCCACCATCAATCTTTAACAGGGTGGTACCGCACATAGGCCACCAACAAGAATATTTATGGTGGTAATGCACTTAGCCTACCAAATAATATAAACGATGGTATCGCACATAACCCATCATGAATAAGTAATAAGGTGGTATCGCACTTAGCCCACCATCAAGAATTATTAAGGTGGTATCGCACAAAGCCCACCATTTATTACTACAGATGTTATTTCACATTTACATATCTATTTCGTCATTCATACAAAAATTATTCAATATCTACCAAATTCAATCCACTTGAATCATACATGTTCCCAATCATACAACGCACCAATAAGTAACAATATGTGTATATAAGATGCATCATTTACACCTAAATTTACCTCAGTGCAAAATGCGTTAATCAAAGGTCTATTCCGTAACCTTGCCTTTACCTCGGTCAAGGTTGATTCCACGCTCTTCTTGGTCTATAACAACAAAATTCACTCATTTAAAACATTTTATGATCATAATGCATCAAAATCTATACTTAGGAAAAAATGACCATTTTGCCCTTACACTTTGGCAAAATTACGATTTTGCCCCTAGGCTCGTAAATCATTTTTCAACACATTTTCTCATCAAACAAGCCTAGCTGAACATTTATTCCTCTTACAACTACTTACAAATCTAACTATTTCATGCATTTATTACACATTTTTAATCTTTGCATTCAAGTCCTATTTAGGTGTTTTCATGTTAACACCTTTCACAAAAGTTGTTTCTCATCTCCATAACATTCATTTTCTTCCATAAAAACTCAGATAACAACATAAACACTCTCATGGCAAGTCCCTAGACTTTCAACTATATCACAAATTAGTCCCCTCATTAGCTAGCTTAAGCTTTGGAGACTTCAAAAGTACAAAAATTGTCAAATAAAACCACCAAAATCACTTACTTGCAAGAGATTTGTTTTGCTGAAAATTTTGAACTCCAAGAACCCTTATTCCTCTCAATTTTCAGTGGTAGAAGAAGAAGGAATAGTAAAAGATGACAACATCTTTTATTCATCTTATTGTGCTCATTTTTATCACCTAATTTCCACCAAGTTTGACCAAAATTTAATGTCTTGTCTCCCTAGCCTCTATATGGCCGGCCATTACACATCCAGTGGCCTAATTTCACTTTAAGGACCTCCAATTTGATATTCTTTGGCTATTAGATACCTCTCCCACTTATAATGGAACTTTCGCACCTTATGCGATTTAGTCCTTTTTTTTCACAATTTCACATACAATTGCTAAAATTAAAACACCAAAATTTTTATATAGCCATATATTAATGCCATAACACATAAAGTAATATCAAAATAATTTTCCTCAACCTCGGATTAGCGGTCTCGAAACCACTGTTCCAACTAGCCCCAAAATCGGGCTGTTACATAGTAAGTCAATTGAAACATATTGTGGCTTAAAAATGTAATAGGCTAATAGTGAATTTTGGTGAAAGTTTTAAACACATATGTTGTAGTTTGATGTTCTTGAATCGTTGTTGTGCTAAGTAGCTATTTGAGGCTTGTATGCTTAATTTTAGTTGAGGCATGAGTAGATGACGTTAATCAAGCATGAATTGATAAGTTTTGTAACAACCTGATTTTGAGTCTAGTCGGAACAGTGGTTTTGAGGCCACAAATCCGACGAGGAAAAATTTAACATTCTTATATTTTTATGATCTACAGGTTTACGGAATGGTTTCGTGAAAAATTCGTTCGAAAATTTTGATGTTTGGGCACTCAGTTTGGTCAAAAAGACTAAATCGTAAAAAGTGCAAAACTTGAGTTCTAGAAGCTAGAGGTGTCTAATTGCTATGACATTTTAAACTGGAGGCCCTTAAAAGGAAATTAGACCATTGGATAATTTGTTGGACAAAAATGGACATGAAATAGGTGAAATAGAATATTTTTAAGTTAGGGGCATTTTGGTCATTTAGTAATTAAATGATTTAATAAACAAAATAAAAACCCAAAAATTTGTCCATATTCCTCCTTGGCTGAAATTTGCAAGAGGAAACCATGGCTAGGGTTTTTCAAGCTTTCAAGCTCGATTTTAAGTCCGTTCTAGCCCCGTTTTTAATGATTTTCATGTTTTTGAAATCCTTGTAATATGATCTATCTATTTCTACCATTAATCTGAGATATGATGAAGGTCTAGGGTTTGACCCATGTTAGAAATTTGTGTATTTTGATGTTTAATGGTAGATTATGCAAGTTTAATGTTAGATAAACAACTTTTGCTAAGTGATTTTTGATTAAAATGCATAAAAAGGACCTATTTGTAAAATAGTATAAAAAGTGCTGTAAAAATCTATTTTAATGGAAAATGTGGGCTGATATAAGCATGAAAATGGTTTGGCTAGGCTTAAAGTACAAAGAAATTGAATGAAAATCATTTTACGAGCCTAGGGACTAAAATGTAAATAGGACAAAGTTTAGGGGTAAAAATGTAAACTTTGACAAAAATATGATTTTGGGTAAATTGAATAGTATAATGATTAAATAAGTCAAATGTGATATTATAGATCAATAAAATCGAGGTTCGGACCTAGAACGGGAGAAAAACAAAGTATGTGATGATTTGGCCCATTTCGCCATTCTTGTGTCGAGGTGAGTTCATGTGTAAATAATGAAATGTTACAATTTTATTTTAAATGTTTTATTAATATATGAATTGTATAAATGACAACGTGGATACAATCGACGATGATATGACAAATGAAAAAATCCCGTTTGAACCTTAGGAATAAATAGGATACAAATGTCATGGCATCGTGTAAGACCATAGCTAGGCTATTGGCATCGATATGAGATTTCCATGTAAGACCATGTCTGGGATATGGTGTTGGTATGGCACATTGTGTATGAGATTCCCGAGTATCCTTTAGTATTCCAAGCGGTTCAACGGGTAATTCAAAGATTATGCCAAAGATGAGAAAGAGTATGATATATTACGAGTTGGTATAGGTATGTACGAAAAATTCATATGAATGAGCTCGGTATGTGATGACCTTTTGGTAATATTGAAAATGAGTAAGTTATGCCTATGAAACTATGATGACATATATGTAAATTATATTATGTTAATTGTATGATATTCATGATTATGTTGCTATTTATTTGCATGTGAACTTACTAAGCTATATAGCTTACTCCCCTTCCTTTCCTATGCCTCATAGTGTCACCAAACTAGCTCGGGTTGGAGATCGTCGGAGATGCTATCACACTATCAAGCTATCATGTTGGGTAAATGAACGCAAACCTTTGAGTCTATGGCATGTATAGGGACTTAGTCATTTTGTGTATGTGTCATTATGATATGGCCAAATGTATTGGCTTGTAATGATTAAGGATTTGATTTGGTATGTAGCCATATAAATTGGCTTATATTGGCTAATGGGTTGCAAGCATATTAATTACTCATATGCCTATGCCAATGTCATTGTGTGATGTGGTTTATAATGGTATGTTAATGAAATTAGACTAGATGATACATGTGGGAAGTTGTTATGTTGAATATGATTGGGTATGTGTGGACTTGATAAAGTATGATGTTATGAGCATGTATATGAAGGTAAGGAAATGATATGTTTAAGTCTTTATTGTTGATGTATAGGTTAAATTGGCCAAATAATGACATGTAAATGTTTGATAGTGACTAGCTATTGGAATGGCTAGTTATGGATATGCTTTGATGTTATGTATGTTTAAATGAATGTTAATAGAAAGAAATCATGAAAGAGTAAAATTAGCATTAAAACAATTTTGGACGGCAGCAGTAGTATAACTTTGAAAAATCACTAAAAATTGCGAAAATCTAATTAGAGGTTTAATAAAATATGAAATTAAAGCCTATTGAGTCTAGTTTTACATAGAAAAACTGTGTAAGCAAAAGAATTTCATTTTATGAGATATTTGAATTTTTGTGAGACAAGGTCAGAATGATCTTGGTTTCCCCTGTTATGACTTTGTAAAATCATTAAAAATTGTATAAAAATAATTGAGAGTTTAAATTTATATTTTTAATTTCTTACTGAGTCTAATTTCAAGAGAAACAAACGGGAATATCATTCGAATCCCGTATTAAGAGATAATTAATTTTTAGTGAAGAAAGGTCAAAACTCTCAAATAGCAGAATAGGGATGAATTTGAAGAATTAACTGTATTTATTGGCTAAACCATAAATTCTGAAAATTTTATGGTAGGAATATATTTGAATCTAGTTTCGGAAAAATCAAGTGGATCTTAATTTAGAATTCTGTAGCTGAAGATATAAATAATTTAGTGACTATGAATCAAGTGGATAGTTTTGTTATGAACAGTAAATATCACAATTATCTGTGACTGTTCTGAAATCTCCGGTAATGCTCCGTAACCCTGTTCTGGTGACAGATACGGGATAGGGGTGTTACAAGTTTTGTTATTAGTGATGGTATGCATTTATGGTTTGAAAGTTTAGCTTGATAATAGATTTGTATGTAATTGAAATGTGGTGTCAATGATGGCACATTGGTTGGTTGTTTAACTTCATTTGGAGTAGTTTAAAATGTACTCTTGTGTAAGTGTATAATTAAGTACTTCAACATTTTTATATGAAATGAGCATGTTTTGGGATATTTGTGTGTACACACGGTCTGGGACACGGGTTGTTGTATGATTGTGTGTCACACACGGGCTTGTGCCCTGAACGTGTTAGGTGCAGGTTTCACACGGTCTAGCACACAGCCTGCGATACGGCCGTGTGAGGGCATTTCAAAAGGTACATGGTCTGACACATGGTTGGACACACGACCATGTCCGGAACATTGCCCTAAATCTTTTGATTGGTTTCGAATTGGTCCTTGATTTTCATAAACTAATTTTAAGGCCTTGTAAGCTCGATTTAAGGCCCATAAATGTATGTATTACTCTTATATGAATTATTATGAAATTCTGTTAATTAATTGACAGCTTGATGCTATCTGCTATTGATTATTCTGGATCATATGGTAATACACCGTAATCCTAATCTGGCGGCGGGTACAGGTTATAGGTGTTACACTTGTCCCATGAACAGGTTTAATTTAAAGTTGGTGTATTTACAATTTGGTTGTTGAATCTCAAATTTCCATTCCCACGTATCAATACATACCCCTGTCACATTCATAAAAATATTTATTTAATTTCACCTACGTTCCAAAAATGGTTAATATGCACTCCTTCAACTTTTAAACATTTGCAATTTAATCATTACTAAATTTTATTGTTCATACTTTCTCTTCAAATACTTAATTCATCTTTAAAATACTTTTCTTTTCTCAAAGACTAAAATTTTAGATATGATAATTTTCTTATTTAGTTTTATATTTTGTCATATTCAGTCATTCATACATCATAGTTATATTGATTTTATTTTAGTCATGGTTAATTTTAAATTTTATGTGCAAAAGTATTCGTACCGTGTAAATGTATTTTATATAATATCATGATACTCGTACTAAAATTAATTGTTGTTGTCTCGGAAGTTAAAATTTGCTTTAGAGAAATTAGAGATGATTCATAAATTTTCAAGAAGGTTAAAATATAATTTTATAAGTTTTAAAAATATATTTATGATTTTTGAGACCAAACTCTATCTACTCTCATTTACCACCAAAATATCATACTATACTCTAGTTAATATAAATTAAAAGCTTTATTACATAATTATATATATATATATTGTTCTATGGTTCTCGGTGCTCCATGTGTGGGCACATAATCAATTTCATTTTTTGGTGTGACATGAAAGTAAAATAACTAGACTGTTGGATTGGACCATGCCCTCTTCAATGACACGATTTTACACATAGAAAACTGAAAGTTGTTTTTGACAAATGGCAAATGAGAAAATGGCGGACCACCATTAATTATGATCATTTCTTCACATACTACACATTTAAAGCTTGCATTAAAGATAGACCTGCATTTTCCCCCCTAGGAGGGCATCCATGATGGCTCAATTTAATGTACGGAACATAATGCCTAGAATCAAATTTATTTTATTTTATTTTATTTATATAATTATTTATAATTTATAGTTTTACCAACAATTATACCTACACATAATTTATGCATGTTAAACTCGAATTTAATATCTTAAAAATTTTCAATGATTTTATTCAATCTGGTGCTTATCTACTTGGTGGTAGCCATCAAAATTTCAAAAATTGTCTTAACTTTGCCCTTAGGGAAAGGCAATGCAACACGAAGAAAAGACAACCACCCAAAAAACAAATGAAATGGGGAATGGTTGAGTTTACAAGCCTTTTATTTTAGTATTTTTTAATAATCTATAATCTCTTTCTCTCCCTCTATATAAAAGTATACGTTAGAAAAAAAACTTTTAAACATATGATCGTATTAAATTTACATTTATAAATAATTATAATATTTAATTTTGAATTATTAGTTAAAAAAGTTGAAATAAAATAAAAGGTGTGATAGTTATACATTTAAAAATAATTATAATTTAATATAGATTGTGATTATTACACAATTAAAAATAATTAGAATTCAAACTACAATTATTAGTTAAAAAGATTGTGTTAACTTTAATATAGAGTTATTATTTAAATAGAACTCTAAAAATAAAATATATGAAAAAAGTTGTGATAATTATGGTTACAATTATTAGTTAAAAAAATTTACTTAAAGGAAAGTTGTGGTAATTTTATTATTGTAAAATAGATTTATTACTTTAATAGAACTCGAACACTACGTTTGGTTTGTTGTAATGGAATAGAGCTATAATCAGTCATTCAACTGTTTGGTTGGATGAAATGATGTTGTAATAGTATAAGGAAAAAAAATTGAAATGACCACAGTACCCGTAACAAATTTTTTTAAGTAGATGATTATTGTTATTGTTATTAAATTTTAATATAATAATTATTAAAAATAATTTAATAATAATAAATAATTTAATCATATTTCAATATAATTATTATTAAATAATTTGATAAATTAAAATATTAATTTTAATATTTTAAATATAATTATTTTTATATTAAATTATATTTCAATACTTCAAATATTTTATTTTATATTTTCTAGTCTAAGTTTTAAAGGAATAGTCTAAAAATTATATTTTTTTTTGGTTATTCAATATTGCATGGAATAGCCTTCTTCGGTGATACCAAAGAATAACTATTACGGGAAGTCAAGTAATAGGGAGGTAAATGTCATTCCATTGAATGAGTATTACATTCAACCAAACAATTGAATGGTTTACTATCCAATGAATAAGGG